>BSBM01000432.1:6902500-8382500 GCA_027924585.1 Larix kaempferi | reverse complement strand
TAGAATTGGATTTTCAGATTGCAAGCAGTGTGAAAGGCTTAGGAAAAAGACTGATTTAAATAATACCATCAACTTATAACACTAATCAACTATAAATTAGGAAATGCTAGATGTTTCAAGTTCTAAAACCAAAATGGATGAATGAAAAATTAATTACATTTAATTCAAAAATAAAAAACCATGAACTTGATAACACAATTCACATATGGAATCTCCTTTTCTGTGGGACCAACGCTCTAGATATTACTCTGAGCATATTGTGGAGAGAGAAACAAAAATTGGGATGAAGAATTCAATAATAACCACTCAATAAAGATAAACCTTTCATTCGTATCTATCCCCTAAATCGTAAACCCTTACCTTGGAGGTGCTAGAACAGGCACATGGATTCTCCATATTTCCTTTGTTGTCCTCTTCCTGACAAATACGACATTCAACCAGTGTGACATCTCCACTCTCCATGGGTGGTTTTTGTTTGAAAACAAAATGATATAAGCATTACTAGGAACTCAAACTGCTCTTCAAAACTTAAAAAAAATATAAAAAAATAATATCAAAGAAAAATGCACAGCTATGCAAATACGGACAAGTTCCCCCTCATCACCTTTTTTATCTTGGAGTTTATGTTAGTTTCTCTTAGTTTGGTCTGCACTTGCCACTTAGTCTGATAGGAATTATGGTCACTGGACAATCTGCTAAAGGTAAGAGTTATACTTAAACTACTTACTTTGGTTTTAGAACCGGTGCATATTCTGATTCTGGTTTCGAACCATCTGATTCAACTTTATAGGTGGACTAGAGATCAATCAACCTTTTATGGCCTACCCACCTAAAATTTTTAAATGTCGAAACTAACCCGATAGAGTCACAGGGGTATTATTTCTCAAATTCATTTAAGCGGGTTATGTGGAGTATTTCGGTCTTTTAAGGACTCGGTCCAATTGATTTTTAGTCAGTTAAGCTATCTAATGCGGTCATTAATGGTTACTCTATGGTAGCCAAATTAGGTTCATGGCTAAATGAAGCTATCTAATTCTATGGTAGTCAAATTAGACCCATCACTAAATGAAGTTATTTAATGCAATAGTTGCAGGCTAATATTCATCATCGTCATCTTTCTCTCGCCCCCTTCATCTCCATCAAACACTTGAAAATATAAATTTGTGAAGATAATAACGCATGCGCGTTATGTATATATATAACGCAAGTGCGTTTAGTATAACATTAGGCACGAAAACAAAAAAATTGAATTTAACTATAGCGCGCGCGCGTTATTTGAATTTAAACATAACGTGCACACGTTCCTGATCTCCTAATCACCCACTCCTCCCACGCCCTCATGTCAGCCATAGTCCTATGTGGTTGGTTCGGATTTACCAAACCTGTGCTATGGAATTTACTAAACCATAGCTAATTAGACATTTTCACCATTTTTCTCAGTAAGACTGTTTTTCACCGCTCTCTACCGCATGACATACATGACCATTATTGATGAAATTTTAGGCATAGATAGAATTTTTTATGCAAATTCCAAATATGTAATTTAAAAAAAAAATATTGAGATTTTCTATTTGTTTCCTCATTTTCTCGTGTCATCACTCCTTAAGTCAAAAAACATATTATTAGTGTTTATTCCGCAACCTTTTCATTTCACAACCATTTAAAAAAAAATGTTTGGTGCATTAGTAGTAACCGACCTCGACATGTTAAAAAAAAATCCAGGTCGAAATGACTGCATTAAGACCTTCAAAGGCTGCACCCACATTTGACATACCGTTCTCGAGGTTTGATCACTTACATAATTAATAAAAATTAAACATTAAACATTTAATTTTGGAAAAATAGTGCTACACTAGTGCTATGGGTTCTTTACATGTATACCAGATTTTGTAGCCCGAAACCGTTATTTAGGCAATGAAAGGTTGCACCCACAAAAACATATACCTTATCATTTGCTAAAAAAATAAAAAGTGACTGTTAGAAAAAACGAAATTTGACATAGTTATGTAAATTTTCATTACTTAAAAGTTATATATTCGGAAATGTGACTCAATTTCCTACATTTCATATTTTTTACTCGATGCAAGATATCTTGTGTAAGTATCTCAAAAAAACCAAGTTGATGGATGCCTGATTTTTTCAGTTTTTTATTGCATCTAACGAGTTGATGGATGCCCGATTTTTTCAGTTTTTTATTGCATCTAATGCGCCAAAAGTGACCCTCATTAGCTTGCACATGCCCATTGATACAATTGTTTAATATTAAAAATATGGCTAGCTAATAGAGTTGATACTTAGAAAAAGTATACAATTATAAATTTGAATACATGGACTATTTTCAGTAAGGGATTGAACTTAGAGAGGTTTAAGTTAATAATATTAATATGGAATTTAGATTTAATTGTGGATGAACATGGTTGATCATGTTTAGAGGATTCATAATATTAGATAATTACATTATTAAAATGTTTAATAAACATTATTAACAATCTTAATAACGATTATCAAAATTATTAATATTTATATTAACATTAATATTAATATTTTCTATCATTAATATTAATATAAAATTATTAATCTTTTACAGTGATATTAATATGAGTTTTAATATTAACATCACTAATATATTATATTGTTAATATTCTTTTATATTAAAACAAATCTATACATGAATATTAACCTTAAATATTAATATTATTTGATATCATTAAATATGATTATTGATATTAAACATTAATATTAAATTAAACATTTGTATTAATATAAATTTTTAATAATATAATTAATGATATCAATAATAAAAAATTAAGATTACACCTTATTATTATTAATATTAAATTATTAATATTAAAGACAACATTGTTAATATTTTACATTAATATTTATATTAGTTTTAATATCAACATTATTAATATTGTTTTATATTAAAACAATTCTTCATGTATCAATATTAACCTTAAACATTAATATCATTCTATATTATTGAACATTATTATTAATATTAAACATTAATCTTAATAATTACTAAGATAAGCCAAGGTTTTTACATTTTGAGAAAATTATGGATCGTTAACATTTTTTTTGTATGAAACATTATAACAATGTGTGTGTTTTGCTATGAACACATATGGTTATGTGATATGCCATCTTATAGTGATTAGCTATAATTGACCATGGTTGACAATGATATTCCTCTAATATGTGATATGCCCACATTTAAGATGCAATAATGTAAAAATCAAGTTTCAATATTATGTTAAATTGTAATGTCCCCAGTTTGACCCCATGACATTAACATTATAAATGATGTAATATTGTTATGAAATCATGGTGAGGAGCTCAAGGCCAAGGCCCCGTCATCGATTTATTGATGCATATGGTTTGCGTGCTAGCTAGGCACATTGGAACTTCAACATCATGTAATATGCATTTTAATAAAAATACTCACAACTAGCTATGCAATGCAACAAAGAGATGGGGACATGATTTCACAAGGAATTGGGAGGGAAAACATTCCAACCCTTGAGCCACTCAAGTCAAGCCAAGTGTCAATGAGAGAACCCATCAAACCCTCAACTACCCATGTTGACTTTTGTATCCAATCATTGATTTCTCCCAAGAGTTGGTTGAGGTAGTTAATGCCTTGGGGAATGGGAGGTATGGCTGTCCAAATTTGAGTATGGCCAAACCACCCTGCATGGGAATTCGCGTTTTGCTTCTTGGGCAAGAAAAGAGCCATGAATTTCTCCCCCAAGCCATTATCTAGGATCATTCCTTCTCCCTCACAAGTTTAGAGCTACCTGGGCATTTTCCAGGCATGTTTGTAGTGTTTTTCCTTCATTCTCCCAGTAGAGAAGGGCGTTTTTGTGTTGTGTACCAGTGGGAAAGAAGGGGAATGGAACGGGGGTTCCATAGAGACCGTTTTTGTTGTTAAATGCTGAGAGAGTTGGGGAGAAAACGTTTTTCCTCCCTGTGGATGCATTTTCCTTCTGACAACTCGTTTTGGGTGAGCCACGATTTGGGGAAAATCTATGGCCATCTTGATTGTGAATTCCATTGCTGGAAATGTGTACCTATGCCCAATGTTTGTGCTTGCTGTGTGAGAAACGAATATGTTGGGGTTTGGGTATGGGTATTCATTGCTTTGGCTTGAGCTTGAGAGTAAGCATCCATGGTTCAATTGTAGCTTGATAAACCCAGCTATGTACTGGCTTGGCTCAGATGGAATGATTAATTGGTTGTGAGAGAGTGAATGTCCCCTTTCCTTGTGAGAATCATGCCCAGCTCGGGGGTGGCCTTCGGACGGACTCGGTATAAGCTGTCGAAGAGCCTATGGCTGGGTGGAACATTGCGGTGACATAGCTAGTTACTTGGGACAATTGCCCAATGAAGATAAGTGTTTTCTGTCCATGTATTACTTCTACAATGCATCAATTTGATGACTGTTTTGATATGCTGGATGGGCATGAATTGTGTGTGTGGATTAGTTTTAAATTTCGCTGTGCATATTGCCTAATTTGTATCTGCACACCAATGTTTAAATTCTTATGATTCTAATTAGTGGGCTGAGTTTTATGAAATGCCCAGATTTTAGTGCAATGTTCCCTTCCTTGTATTGGGTTAGCAGGTGGGTACATTACATTTTGGTATCATAGCTACTGGTTGCAGCATTGGACCTCTGTGGGCCAAATCCAATTACAGTCATCACTAAAAGAAGGGAAGATTTCAAATTTTCCTAAGAGTTTTTGGAAAATTTTTGTTTAAGTCTGTTTCGGGAAATTGTCCCGAAACTGCGGAAGGATTCTGCGAGTTGTTCCGCAACGCGGAAGAGTTCGGGAAATCATCCCAAAACTACGGAAGGATTCCGCGACTTGTTCCACAACGTGGAAGAGTTCGAGAAATCATCCCGAAACTGCGGAAGGATTCTGCGAGTTTTTCTGCAACGTGGAAGAGTTCGGGAAATCTTCCTGAAACTGCAGAGGTATTCTGTGAGTTGTTCCACAACGCGGAAGAGTTCAGGAAGTCATCCCACAACTGTGGAAGACTTCGGCGAATCGTCCCGCAACTGCGGAAGACTTCGGCGAATCGTCCCGCAACTGCGGAAGCATTCGGAAAACCACCCCGCAATTGCGGAAGCATTCGACAAACCGCCCCATCATCTTAATTGCCACAAGGGGGCAAGCCCCCTTGACCCCCGTCATCCCCCAAAGATAGTCGTTGAAAGTGTGAAATGCATTCTTTATGCTTGGGAATGAGAAGCAGGAATTGCATTAAGAGTAGTTGGTTGTAATATGCCTTGCAGAAGGGCAATGGGAGCAGCAAGGCAGTGTTGATAAAGGAAGAATTCCTTAACTCCTCCATTGCTATTATATTTATATTTCTCGAGTTGTCTATACTGAAAATTATGGCATAGGGATGCTGGAAATGCAAAAGGATAGATAGATGAAGGGAGTATGTACTAGATGGCATATTGCACAGTGCATGTGAAAATGTTTTTTTGCATGTATATGATATTGCATATTAGTAAAATAGTGAGGTTTTACATATGAAATGAACCACTTAAGATAATTATTGTGGTTGCTAATAATTAGTCATGTACAGATTGGTTGTAGGACCAAAGACAACTGAAGCATGGCTAAGGATGTGGATGATGATTGTTGCATACAACCTTATGAAGAGAGGATGGTGCAACAAATCCGTGATCATGATGTTGGAAAAAGGACGGAGTAGCCTTGGTAAGAGGCCAACTGATCAGGTAACATCAAGTGATGTTAATGACAGCCATGCAGGTAATGGTTATTTATGCTTAGTTGCATGAATGTTGAAGGAGGATTTGGTAAGATCCCTTCAACTATAGTTAAACTATGATGATTTGGTTTGCATGTGGTATTGAGTGCCTAAATGTGACTATTAACCTACCAAGTATGGTTAGGTGTGGGTAAATGAAGGCAAGGAGCCTTACACCCTATAGTTTCTAGAAACCTCAATGCATTCATATGAATTCATATCATGCCATTTGTGAATATTGGTTGTGAGTTTAACAACCAAAGCAACTGAGGACTTATAGACCTGTCATGGTAGTGCATGATATACATAGTAATCATGGTTAGGCCATAGTATGTTTGAATGCATAGTATTCAGGAAATCATGCAAGATGGCATTGAAGACATGTGCATTGAAATATTCAGTAAATGTTGTAAATATGCATGCATGTGTAGGTACACATGTTGAAAAGCATTGTGTGAATGCATGGGTGTAACATATATATGTTTCAATACAATTAAATAATAGACGAAATGGTGGACTATTGCTAATCCTGAGACCATTCCATAAGCTGCTATGAATGTAGGAGAAGGACTACATGAAGAAGGTAGACATGTGATGGGCTACCAGAGCACTCTGTTGGAAGGATAGAGCTGCATGGAATATGAAGTAATGAGTAATTACAGTTATTTAAATTGCATGGATAGTGTGACTATGTCTTGCAATTTTATTGTGATAATGATGCATATATAGAAATGTATATATTTCATTGCATTTCAACTGAAGGTGTTTGAATTATTGAGTATTATAATTCTGAGATCACTTCAGTGACTGTTATGGCAATAAATGATTATGTGCATAGATACTCACAATGTGTTTGGCTGATTGAAGTTTCAGTTTTCAGGTAGAAAGGTCTTACATATGGCAATGAAGATAAGTCCATAGTAAAGTCTGAGATCTACCATGTGCAGAAGCCAAAGGTTATGAAAAGGTTCTCATGGTTGTAAATTTATGCATGAAACAAATCTGAAAATTGTCTGGTTTAAGTTTATGAGAATAGTCTCATAGTTGCAAATCTAATTTCTATAGGAAAACAGATTTACAAATTTCAGGATTGATAATTTGCTTATAATTGCTGATGACTATTTGGCTTATATTGAATTGTGTTAGGAGGACATGTTATAGGTGGATGTTCATGTATGGTAGCAAGGGTGAAACCATAATGGGTAGAGTGATACCAATTACAAGAGCCAAACAATATGAGGAGAGCCTCATTGCTAAGCAAATCAATTTCTCTAGGAGACAGAATTGTAAATTCATATTGAATTTAATTATTAATGTTATTGATTGGTTATGAAACAATCATATTTGACGCTTATTGCTAAATGTTGCTGACTATTTGGCTATTTAATAAAGTATGCCAGGATGAGACATTGTAGGAAGAGCATGTGTGATGGCCTGTAGAAGCCAAACTAGATGGAAAGGATTTCATGCTTTGGAAATGGGTTTCAGGTGAAATGCCATTGTAAATGTTGATAATGTCTCAGCCGAACTGCATATTGGTAAATCATGTGAGTGAGATAGTAAATTATGCTAAGAAGGCATGTGTGGGTTATGGCATGTGAAAAGATTGGGGTGGCAAACCGAAGGAATGTTAACTTAGAGAAGGGAGCCCCCATTCTTCGCAAATGAAGAAAATATACATCTGTGAAACGAATGAGTATTTGGTAACCTTAACTAAGGATATACATGTCCGGTTATTAGATTTGATATGCAAGAGTACGTTTTATTATTTCATTATTGTTCCAGACTGCTTGAGTATGACCAAGGCCTACATGGCTCACATCGGAAAGTGATGCATACCTTTCGAGTGATGGGTTATGTTAGGGTTTCAATATTGACTACACCCTAAGGGAATGGACACATTCCTGGTGTTTCAATACTTGATAGTGAATGATATGAAATATGATTATGATCCTTGAGCAATGATACTGATGAGTCTGCTTATCGTTCTTGTGCTAACAACTTACACAAATGCAACTTGGTGTTGCATGTTAAGAGGCAAAGTGAAGCAAGGGTGCTCAAGAGGACTATATGGGCAGTGGTAACCTTTCTACGCTCACACTAAAGGACACTAGAAGAGATGGATAGGCCCGAGGAGCTATGTTGCAGAAAAGGGGTATCATCCTTGTGCAGTGTGAGTAGGTATTGTGGGGCCATGCTAGCCTACAGTCAAGTAAGTCACCTATGGAGTTCCTGGAGGGAACCACTAGTTGCATAAGAAAAGGAGCCACGTAATCCTATTATGTTGTTCATATTGCCTGATAAACCCAGTCAATGTACTGGCTTGGCGAATGGTTGTTGTATGCCTGATAAACCCAGTCGGTGTACTGGCTTGGCATTGATTATTTGGGTGTTGTGGCGAATGGTTGCTGGATGCCTAATAAACCCAGTCGGCGTACTGGCTTAGCATACCAATTTTTGAAATGCTTGATAAACCCAGTTGACGTACTGGCTTAGCATACTGATTTTTTTTGAAATGCTTGATAAACCCAGTCGGCGTACTGGCTTAGCATACTGATTTTTGAAATGCTTGATAAACCCAGTCGGTGTACTGGCTTAGCATACTGATTTTTTTTTGGGATGCCTAATAAACCCAGTCGGCGTACTGGCTTGGCATTGCCTATTCAGATGATGTTGTGGAGCAACATGTGTGCTGGCCAAGCATCTACCCCATAGGTGATCCAAGGCTTGTAAAGCAAAGAAGGAAACCTGTGGAGTAGCAAGGGAAATGCACAATACAGATAAGTATTCATTTTCATTTATTTCTTGTTTGAAATAATGAAGATTTCAGGTACAAGTCTTATGACAACCAAGCTAATACACTGTTGTTTCTTTGTTGGAAACCTTGGCCATTGCAGGAAGTAAGGACTGTGAAAGAGCTATAAATGCTTGGTAAAGCCAGAGAGTAACTGGTTGGAGCTATAAATGCTTGGTAAAGTTAGAGAGTAACTGGTTGGAGCTATAAATTCTTGGTAAATCCAGAGAGTAACTAGTTGGGCGCTATAAAATTCTTGGTAAATTCAGAGAATAGTTGGTGGGAACATTAACCACTTGATGTTGTGGACCAGCCAGCGTGCTGGCCAAACCTTTCCTTAAATAATTGATAAAACCAGTCAGCGTACTATCCTGGCATTGCCTATTCGAATGGTTGTGGAGTAGCCTGCGTGCTGGCCCAACATTCATTGTTGTATCCATGGGAAATCCAATGCTTGGAAAGCGAAGAAGGATCCTGTGGAGTAAGGTGAAGACATCCAATACAGATAAGTATTTGGTTATCTTTCAACTCTTTCTTATGAATATACATGTGTATATGATTTAATTATGATTTCTTAAATTCTCGTTTGGAGATAAACCCTATGAAAATACACTAAACATGTGAATTGACTCAATGTTTGAGTGTAGGTATTGCTGAAAGAAAGGACTATGAAAGCGTATGGAGGATGCATGTGGACATGTGACCGTCCTAGAGAGAGCTCAGTATGAGTGGTAATGAAAGATGGTGCTAGTGGAACTGTGTGGGTCCTAGCAGCCAAAGGTTCTGTAAGCAACAATGGGGAAGGGTTCCCTAGTTGAAAGGCATTAGACAGACCTTAGACACTAAAGTGTCATAGCAAAGAAAGGGCAAGTCAAGCATTCACATTGAAGTGAAAGAGGCTAAGGAGCATAGAACCACAAGTGATGGCGTGGCTCCGAATTGGAACAAGACTAAGAGGGGGAAACTCTTTCTCTTCTCTTTCCTTTTTACTGATGCATCTCAGAAACAAAAGACTGTTGAGTGCATGTCATAAATGAAAACCAATTGTGTTTAATTGCTTGAAATGAATTGTGAATGGTGAAATAGTTATTTTCTTGTGAAAGGATGAACATGAATGAGTTCATGTGTATGTGGGAAAGCATGAAATGTGTGGAAGTCTCAAGAGTAAAGTGTGGATGTTCCAAGTCAATTAGGAAAATAATTGACTAATTTTAACATTGTGTTATGCTTGTCCTAATAGCAATTGCCATGATGAGTCTCACAGGTGAGAAATTGAAAGCCATTGTTGCAGCTGTTACTAGCCAAATGATTGCTAGTGAGAAAAGTGAGAGCCAGTGGTGCACATTGATCATGGCAGCAGACCAAAAGCTATTTGTTTTGGCTGGAAATATTCCTCAGATAGTTGCCGGGACAACAAGAAAGATGGCATCCATGGAATTCCAGACTTGTAGAACAGTTGGAAGGTAAATAAAAGAAAGGGATCGTTGTAGGGCAATGCCCACCTGTAGAGATAGTCGATCAAAGCCAGCAAGAACGATTATGGAAGCCAAAGGAATTGGTCCCGAAAGCTCAAAGTAAAGGGATGAAATGCAAGACAGACCTGCCACCATTTATGAATTCCGGGGCATGTGTAAAGTGGGTATTTATACCTAAGTGTTGGAACACCGAGGACAGTGTTATTCCAAGGGGAGGGGAACGTAATGTCCCCAGTTTGACCCCATGACATTAACATTATAAATGATGTAATATTGTTATGAAATGATGGTGAGGAGCTCAAGGCCAAGGCCCCGCCATCGATTTATTGATGCATATGGTTTGCATGCTAGCCAGGCACATTGGAACTTCAACATCATGTAATATGCATTTTAATAAAAAATACCCACAACTAGCTATGCAATGCAACAAAGAGATGGGGGCATGATTTCACAAGGAATTGGGAGGGAAAACATTCAAACCCTTGAGCCACTCAAGTCAAGCCAAGTGTCAATGAGAGAACCCATCAAACCCTCAACTACCCATGTTGACTTTTGTACCCAATCATTGATTTCTCCCAAGAGTTGCTTGAGGTAGTTAATGCCTTGGGGAATGGGAGGTATGGCTGTTCAAATTCGGGTATGGGAAAACCACCCTGCATGGAAATTCGCGTTTTGCTTCTTGGGCAAGAAAAGAACCATAAATTTCTCCCCCAAGCCATTATCTAGGATCATTCCTTCTCTCTCACGAGTTTAGAGCTACCTGGGCATTTTCCAGGCATGTTTGTTATGTTTTTCCTTCATTCTCCCAGTAGAGAAGGGCGTTTTTGTGTTGTATACCAGTGGGAAAGAAGGGGAATGGAATGGGGGTTCCATAGAGACCATTTTTGTTGTTAAATGCTGAGAGAGTTGGGGAGAAAACGTTTTTCCTCCCCGTGGATGCATTTTCCTTCCCACAACTCGTTTTGGGTGAGCCACGATTTGGGGAAAATATATGGCCATCTTGTTTGTGAATTCCATTGCTGGAAATGTGTACCTATGCCCAATGTTTGTGCTTGCTGTGTGAGAAACGAATATGTTGGGGTTTGGGTATGGGTATTCATTGCTTTGGCTTGAGCTTGAGAATAAGCATCCATGGTTCAATTGTAGCTTGATAAACCCAACTATGGACTGGCTTGGCTCAAATGGAATGATTAATTGGTTGTGAGAGAGTGAATGTCCCCTTTCCTTGTGAGAATCATGCCCAGCTCGGGGGTGGCCTTCAGACGGACTCGGTATAAACTGTCAAAGAGCCTATGGCTGGGTGGAACATTGCGGCGACATAGCTAGTTGCTTGGGACAATTGCCCAATGAAGATAAGTGTTTTCTGTCCATGTATTTACTTCTGCAATGAATCAATTTGATGACTGTTTTGATATGCTGGATGGGCATGAATTGTGTGTGTGGATTAGTTTTAAATTCCGTTGTGCATATTGCCTAATTTGTATATGCACACCAATGTTTAAATTCTTATGATTCTAATTAGTGGGCTGAGTTTTATGAAATGCCCAGATTTTAGTGCCATGTTCCCTTCCTTGTATTGGGTCAGCAGGTGGGTACATTACAGAAATTGTGGAAAGAAATAGTTAGAACATGATTGACACTTATATAACAAATGAAAACATTGATAGTGGAAGAAAGAACATAAAACTAACATCATAGTGTAATATTATAAATATTTTATACCATATATCACACTTAATTAATGTTAAGTTAACATTAACCTTAATTATCAACATAAATAGTATTATTAATATTTAACATTAGCAACCATTTTAACCATAATTATTGTTAATATTTTAACCACAATGAAGAAGTAATTATGTAGAAATAAAACATTTAATAAGTAATAATGATGTTAGAATGTAAATGTTATGAATAATAATTTTATAAGGCTATCCTTAAGAGCAATAATTTTATAAGGTTATAAAGTTGTGTTTGAAAGTAAATATAAACATTAATGGTATTATTTTAAATATTAAAATTATTAATTTATTAACATTAATGTTAGTGGTATAAGGATTTGAATTTGATAAAGGAATGTTTTATTTTTTAAAATTAAAAAGATTGCATATTTATCTTTTATTCAACATAGACATAAAGTCTCATATAGCATTATCACATAATTAAATAAGAAATAGGTTGTATGTATGTTTTGAGATATAATAAAAGTGTAAACTAATGAATATAAATGTGTTGCATTGTGTTATGCATTGTGTTGGTGGACAAATCATATATCATTGTATGGATATCTATGTGAGATATGTCATTCACATGTCATTGAAAAGTTGTGAATGTATTTAATAGCAAAATAACATTAAGAGAAGCAATTTGATTATCAATTTAATTATCAAAATTATGATAAAACTACAATTTTTATGTTTAAAAGTTCATTTTCAATAAATTTAATCATAGTTTAAAACAACAATATTTTTTTAACATTGTCCTAATTATATTTATAGTTTAATAGTCTTTCTTAATTAAAAAAATTATATATATATATATATATATATATATATATATATATATATATATATAATGATTATATTATCTTATTATCAATTAAAATTGTATTACTTATAAACTAAACTAAAATTATGTTATTATTTAATTTAGGTAACATCTACATAGATTAAAGATTTGAGATTTCCATGATAAGTAGTGTTAAAATTTACATCCCCATATGTAAAGTAACTATATTTATATTAACTTACATAATACAATTATAAAATTTTAAACTTATATTCAATAAAGTATAAAATTTACCTTAAAATTATTCTAATAAGTTTCTCCTTCAACCACAAATATTAAAATGTGCACATTATATGCTTATATATTACTCCCATAAGCCATATTAACATGAAAGTTAAACACCCATATTAAGAGTAGGTGATGGCAATCTATTGGTTATCATGCTTGCCTTATGTTGTGTGCGAGGTTATCTCTATCACTGTTTCCTTCTATTGTCTTGTGCTTTTTACATCTCACGGCCAGTTAATAGTAGGATGTATTGTTTCAAGATGTTGAGGTAGAACTATATCAAATGTGTTGATATTGCAACTTGCCTGTTTATGTCGATGCTAGTTTTCATTATGCTTTGTATAAACACTTTAAAAAAAGTGCCAACTTCAATATTTTGTAAAGTTTCATTGAATTTTTTAGAATATAGTGACGGGAAACATCGAGGCCAGCCAAACATCCATGAAGAAAAAAAACCATAATACTAAATTATTTTATTTGGGTTTTATGTGAAGAAAAAAACTATAAACACTAAATTATTTTATTTGGGTTTTCTCTCTAAAAGACATGGAGAACCTATTCAAAAGTGCCCAAAAGTTTAAAATGCATATAAAATCCATACATCTTTCTTCAATAACACCTTTTCCTAACAATGGAATGCCGCAGCAGATTGTAGATTGATCTCTACATGTAAGGCCAAAAATGAAGAATATGTTATTTAATAGATTTGGAATTGCTTAATAATCATAAATATAATTTTATGATTAAAAATTTGATGCCATACCATACCATAGTATAATTTTATGGATCTGCTTATTAACCATAAATATAATTTTATGATTAAAAAGCAAAGAATAAACACAATGAAAACTGATGCCATACCATTTCACCATTTTCCTTAGAGCAGACAATGCTCTTGAACAACACACTCCCAAGATCAGATCACACAATGCTCTTCAATGCACTTGCTCCTCAAGATCACAAACCATGCCAACATCCTCAATAACTATTGGGATAATTATTTAGGGTTTTCGTATTTTCTTATTTTCTTGCATCTTCTGAGCTTGTGAATACACTGGACTATGGAGAACAAATTAATAATGGAGAGGAGGAAGTGCAGAGCCAAAGGCTCGCAAAAACACACAGAAATGGTGTAAAACCAATTCAATTAATTAATGAGAAATGAGTACAATATATAGTGAAATAATAACAAACTAAGCTCTTAGATCCTATATTCATGGATCTCAAACCTATCTCCTGATCTTATGAGATGCACACAATCCAATCATTATTATGCAGCATTACATTTCTACATTAACTCTAACATCCTCCCTTAATGTAGAAATGGATTCACAATACTAAATATGCCTGTAGTTTCAGGCTTACAAATCAACAAAGCAAATTAACGATCTAGAGTTCCAAGCCTTGAACTATACAGTCCTCCTTTTGCTTCATTTTGACCTTAGTTGCTGTAAGATAATATTTGTTTATGTTTTCCCGTTTCCTGCTCTTCCAGTTTGAGAGCTTGAAGTCTTCACACTTTGATGTATAGTGCATTCTATTATTTGATTGGGCCTCTGCTATCTTGGATCTTCTTTCAGGTTCAACACATTCTACAAAATTAGTGATTGTCATCCAGGTTCGTCTACAATCAGATGTATTCCATGCAGTGGAATTCTACAACATTGGCTCATGGGTCAGCAGTGTCAAGACATGAATGATGTCCCCTTCTTCACTTACAGCATCAACATGGTTGCTTTCAAATGCAATCTTAGAGTTCAGTGATTGAACAATATTTATAGCATTAACATCCCCATTACATTCAGCAGATAATGAACCTTCTTCACCATTCATCATTTCAAGAATAAATTTCATTTCATTCTTGATAGCAATCTTTTCAAGTTCAATTAGAATTTATTCATCATATATTGGTCCATTTTCGATTTCAGTTTCAAATTGTACTGCAACAACTAAAGGGTTGCATTCAACATAGTGAGGTTCACCAACTTCTGCTTCTGCAGGTTTGTTAGGCTGTGACTCATCCATATATTTGCTCTTCACACCAAACTCTTTTTCTAGAATATCCCAAAACATTTTTGCATTGTGTACTTCACCAAATTCATATAAAATATGGGACAAAGTATTTTCATCTAGCACTGAGTGAATAAGATATAATGCTAGTGCACCTCTTCTCTTATCATGAGAATCAACAAAACCATTTTGTACATATTGCCATAGATCTACTGAACCAAGCAATCCTTCTATTTTAATTGCCCAAATTTCAAAAAATTTACCTGAGAAAGATGGCAGAACAGGCATTAATCTTCTCAATATTGCATCTATTTCTTCAAATTCTCCATTGATCTGGTCTATTTATGCATTCTGATCCTCTAGCAATGGTTCTTTCGCTGCAACTTGAGACACTCCATATTGTTTTTTATTCTTTCTTCTGAATTGTTTAAGTTCTCTCCGGAACTATTTGAGTTTTCTTTCTTGACCCATTATTACTCAGCGTAATGCATACACATGATTTACCTCTTCAACGCATGTGTAGCGATCCCAGGCAGTGATCTCAGGAAGTTGTGACTTCTGTTGATTCCGGTAAGTTCTGGCTCCGGTTTCGGTTAAGTTGGCTCTCTTCTCTTCACACAGGAAGCTGGGAAAGGATATGTTCTCCTTCTGCACCATTCAGACGCCCAGAAGTGCCATTTAGCAATCAAATGCTATAACAGATCCAGCTCAGACCACCAGATTCACCTTGGTAAATTTTCTCCACATGATTCTCAGTTTGTGGCTTCAAATAATAACCACACAAAGCAATGAAGAAAAAAAAAACTTCAAACAACTTTGGAATCTACACGCTTCCACTATGCAGCAGGTTCTTTGACCACACAAATTTTAACAAAGCAAATCCTCCAGATGGTGATCTCCACAGTGGAGACTTCCTCTTCTTCACATGAACAGATGGCTCCTATCAGTCGGATGATCTTGCGGATTGGTTAACTAGTAGCTCCTCTTGATTGCAGGCAACAATGTGTTCCCTTCACTGGAGATTCAAACCCGCAAATGGTCTTTCAATAGATCTCCTAAATAGCGTCCATTCAGCAAGCTTTCCCTTGGCAGCGGATCTCATCCCAACCTCAGGTGACAATATCCTTTACGCGTCAGCTTGATTTGTGGGCTCTTTCTGATCCTAAACTCGGATCCACAATGTGGGCTCTTCCTGGAATTGCAGCAAATGACGGCCCTGTTCCAGGCTGCGATCTCCCTCGTTCTATAGACAGTCAACTCCACAGTCAGCTCCTCGTACAGTAGCAGCCTTTCACACAGGCACAATGATTAAACTAAAACAACAATATTTAGATCTGAGATCTGGGCGTCTCCCTTAGTGACAACGATTGGCCGTCAGCGATCTCCTCATACACAGCTCGGCAGCGCTGTCAACACCAAAAACGTCTCTCACAGCAATCAGGCTCTCATATAGCCAGCCACAGTGGGCTTTCACAGCAGCATACCACAATGTCTCTCAGGTCGACCTCCAATACAGTCCTCACGGATTTCACAGCAATAGCTAGCACCCACAACATGCCGCAATGGGCTCTTCACACCAACAAACCACCATGGGCTCTGATACCAAATTCATAATGGAGAGGAGGAAGTGTAGAGCCAAAGGCTCACAGAAACACACAGGAATGGTGTAAAACCAATTCAATTAATTAATAAGAAATGAGTACAATATATAGTGAAATAATATTTAACAAACTAAGCTCTCAGATCCTATATTCATGGATCTCAAACCTATCTCCTAATCTTATGAGATGCACACAATCCAATCATTATTATGCAGCCTTACATTTCTACATTAACTCTAACAGGACAGAGCCATAAGAAGAAGCCATCTAATATAAGAAATGCTCGCTTATTTACCTTCCAGCATCTTTACACAAGTTGATCATGTGAAAAGATATAGATAAAAGCCCATTCTCTAAGGCCGGGTTAGTGGAGGCATTTGAGCGATTGGGATTCCACGGCTGTGATTGACAACATGGATCCATTGAGAGGATTCACTGTAAGAGCACTGTACTGTACATATCATTGACACTATAAACTGATTATTGACATTATAATGTTATTGAATTCATTGACAAAATATAAAGATCTTTTCTCTAATATCAAAAATTGAATTGACAAAATATATAGATGGGCTCAAAACAGTAAGGAATTGAATGTAAAGGAGAGCACTCAAATGCATAGAATATGTATCTTTATCACATTGAATACAATTTTCATGATCATATTTAGGTACTTCATTGGTATTGCTCTAATCATATTATCTGCAAGAAGGAAAGGTCAGGTGATGCTGGGATACGATAACAAAATAGAAATTGCCTACACAGTAATAATAGTTGTGCATATAAAGCAATGCTGGTTATTAAAAATAATTCAAGAAACCTTTCTGGATTATGGTCTTGAGCACAATGCTCTCAGTGTGCTGCAATTTTGTAAAGAAATTATTTTAAAAAAATTAAATATAAATTTTTTTTTCAACTAAACTGGCTGGCTTGGTATAGTAAATGGAAAAACTTAATATTAACAAGGTAACTGGAAGCAGAGCTTCTAGTCCCTGCCAAAATTAACCTAGAAAATGCGAACACCGTATAACCCAACAAAAGACAGAAACACAACTTTCGATATAAAAGTATTATACATGAAATCATAAAAAACTCAACAAAAGCAGGAAACTCTTAAAAAAAGAAAAAGGCAGCAATAGTGCAGAGAACATGGAGATATTAGAGCTTTCTGGAACCAACTTCACCAATCGAAAATCCGAAACCTTTGCCCGAAAATCATCTCCTAAGAAGTATATTAGATGGTTTAAGGTCTGTATGAATAAGGCTTCTGTGGGCCAGGCCATGCAGATACTCCAATCCTCGAGCAACATCCAAAGCTATACTGAGGCGTCTCTTCCATGAAATTGGTTCAAGCCCATTATTAACCCAATCAAATATATGCCTGCTAAGGGCCCCCTTTGGCATGTAGTCGTATACCAAAAGCCTTTCATTGCCTTCAATGCAGTAACCCAACAAGGAAACCAGGTGTCTATGCCTAACTTTTCATAAAACCGCTATTTCTGACTAGAATTCCTCCAATCCCTTGTTACTTACAACTGCCGCTTCCATTCTTTTAACTGCAATTATGGTGCCATCATCTAGCTGCCCCTTGTATACAACCCCAAATCGGTCTTCTAAGCTCATTTTCAGGGCTGAAATTCCTGGTTACATGCCTGAGAACTTGCACTGATATAGTCAGATTTCCAGCTTCCATCACATGAAACTCACTAGGTTCACCGCTTGTACTCTGTGTATCACTCAGATTGTTTCCACTATTACTATTATTATTATTTATCACTAGAATTTTCACCAGTGATTTTGATCTATTTGATGGGTTGCTTCCATCAGTGACAACAGTGCTAGGTGCTTCAACTTGTACACGTTGGCGTGCCTTTTTCTTGTATAAGCAGAATGCAGCAGGCAGAAGAAAAAATAGCAGAACAGCTGCAGCCACGGATCCAACAATGGTTCCAACCGAGATTCGTGAAGATTTGCCTTTATTCACATCAACTGGCTTTGTGGAAGCATTTGACTTAGTACCATTTGTATTGGGTCCTAAACTGATCCCAGTGGGTGGTACTGGGGAGACCGGATTGCTTGGTATAGAACCATTTGGAGAGGCCACAGGAGGGCTAGATCTATTTGGAGATGGTGATGGAGGACTCTCAGAAGGTGGTGGCACAGAAGGGCTGACACGAGGAGGTGATGATGACTTGTCCATCAGAGGATTCCCAGTAGTAAGCAATTTGACTTGTGCAGAGAATTTTCGAATAGGAGGACTCAGGTTATTATTGCTCAAATCTAAAGTAATCAGAGACTTCAATTGGGTTAGATTGGATGGAATTGCACCAGAAAGCATATTGCCGCTCAACTTGATAACTTTGATGCTTATGGACACATGGTTGTTATGTTTTAATGGTTGCACATTTATATTAGACTTCTACATGTTTTATGTCGTTGTATGAGATATGGATATGTTGATGACAGACGCACACACACAGATCGTCATTTATGGAAGTGACGCCAAATTGACAAGAGAAGGAGATATATTTCCATCCAGATTCCTATTGGGTAAATTGATAACAGAAACCGTGCCAGAGTTGCATACGATACCCATCCAGGAATTACATGGGTTGTTTCCAGTCCAGGATCCTGCTAGAACAATTGGATAATTCAGGGAGGCTAAAAAGCTTAAAAGTGCAGTTACCTGTGGTGCGTAGGAATCTCCGGGGACAGACTGGCAGAAAGAATTCCCAGAGAAGGTGAAGCCACCCGCAGGAAGCTTCAAGTCAGGAATTGGTCCAGAGAGCTTGTTATTATCCAGAGTGAGATTTGAGAGCTGCAAGGTCCCGAGGCTGGATGGGATTGGCCCAACTAGTTCATTGCCATTGAGCTTGATGTCTGTCAAAGAAACAGAATCGCTGAGGGAAGACAGAATTGTTCCATTGAAGTTGTTTCCATGTAACCACAACTGTTTCAAAGACTGCATTGTGCCCACCACATCAATTGGACCTGACAGGGAAGGTGCAGCCTGGTTATTGAGCTGAAAAATCTGCATCCCAGACCCATTGAATGTAAGGGAATCGGTCCTGTGAGCCTGTTGTAAGCCAATTGCAGCACCGACAAAGAACTCATCTGCCCTAGAAAATCCGGTATAGGCCCAACAAGATTACACTGACACAATGACAAGTTTTCCAGGTTGGCTGAATCTTGAAGGTCCAAGGGAAGACTCCATCCCTGTGTCGCATTCAGAGTGTTGTATTCCAAGGACAGGACTTGCAGACTCTTCAATCCCACAAAGAAATCTGTTGGAATAGTATCAAAATTGTTCATGCCCAGATACGCATATTGCAGATTTGACAGCCCATTGAAAGTGGGCAAGGGTCCTGAGAATTTGTTCCTCTGTAGCCCAGTGTTAACCATTTCGGTGAGCTGGTTGAAATTGGAAGGCAGGGACCCTCCAGCCCAAGACCCTGGACATAAATTAATAAGGACATAAATTAATAAGGGCATCAATAAGCTGATCAGGCTAAAATTTATTTAAAAGCAGAGATTTCAGCAGAATCTCTTCTTTCCAACTCCTTTATACTTTCTCTCAGCATCAACATCCTAAAAAACAAAACCTTATTCTAAAAGCACTTGCCTGGTCATTCAGGGAGGGTACCCAGATATCGTAACTGGCTGGATATCTGTTCAATAGGTATATATATAATTTCCGCTTGTAAATAGCACTGCTAATATAAAAAGCTAGATCGACTGCTGGATCAATAGTTGGATCTGCTACTTAATCTGCTGCCAGTGAAGTACCTGTCATTGCGATTGAAGGATCTTAAACTACTCCGGTCTCCCCTGCCCGAAAACAGGGTCTTTTTCATTCCTATTTATTCCCCTCAAATCGCTAGCTAGAAGGTAAGGTTAATGCCGCACGCAGTTATATTCTAACTATTAGTCTCCTCAGTACTCCTCATCAATAGTAAGTAGCAGAAGGAGAACGCCTCTGGTAAAAGCAGGTTTCAGAATGGCCTTCTCTCTCACTCACACATTTAAGCAGGTTCTTTCGTGGGAAATAGGTGGAGCTGGTAGGCGGATGGAATTGGGGAGGAGGCATGCAGCATTCCACGGGCTATCCATGCAGTGTCAATTAAGTGGTTTCCATGCAGTGCTTTTCGATGCAGGTGGAGGAAACCACACACCACAGAGAATCGCTGGAGGCCATGCAGGTGCTGCAGTGCATGCAATAGCAAGCTGCTCGTGGTACGACCTGGTGCCAAGTGGAGTACCTGTTCAATATAATATGAATTATCCTAGAAAAGAGGCCAAATAAGGCATCGATTTTACTGATTGGGCATTAACTAATTTTTCATAAAAACTTTAGCTTAAAACTACTTAGAAAATGTGAGGATTAATGCAAATTCCTGCGGAACGATTACAATAGTCCCTGCTACTGCTGGGCACTGGGCAGGGACTAATAATATGATTTAAAGGGATTCAGGTAAAGGGCTTCCGGTAAAAGGATTCTGAGCTACTCTAAACATGTCCATTTTAACACCCCTAATCTAAATTCTTTTTCTAATTTTACCAATATTATCCTTCCAAAGCTCCCAGTATTTAACGATACTACTTTGGCCACCAATTTTACCCTAAAGCTCAAAAGCTTAGCAAGTGCACAGTAAACATTAGATTTCAATACGCCATGAACATTGGTTCCAATACTCTAAATCTAATGTTTACCCAATGCTGTTGGAGAAGCTTATTTTCATCAATCTCAGAAGGATTTCAACAAGTTTTTGAGAGCCCGGGCAGAGGAGATGGTTGGGGGAGGTCGTATGTGCGTTTTCTTACTCGGTCGAACATCACGGGATCCAACAAACCAGGGTTTGATTGCCTTAAGCTGGGACTCGTTGGAAAGAAGTTTGAATGATTTGGTGTCTAAGGTACATTCACCGCAGATATTTTCGGTGTTTTTGTGGTTGAATTGAATTAATTTTAAACAAATTAATTAGACGTTGTATTGTTGCAGGGGTTGATCGAGGAGAACTCGTTCACTCTGGCTCTGTTCGGTCCATGCAAGGAGGAAGTGAGGACTGAAATAGCGAGAGCAGGATCATTTAAAATGCAAAGATTGGAGCTCCTAAAAAGATCGGAGATGTTCACCAAAGAGGAGATGGAAGGCATGAGCGGCTCGCCCTCTGTAAAGGAAGCATACGGGAAATAATTTGAAAAGCAAATGAGAGCTGCGATGGAGAGTCTCCTTAAACATCATTTCGGAGATGAAGTAATGGAGGGGCTATTCCAGAGATACGGAGAAACAATGGGGAAGAAAGTGACTACATTCATGGAGTATGGAGCGAAGGGAGGACTGCTGTCCATAGTCCTGGAGTGTAAATGAAAGTGGGTTCTAAATGTAAAAAAAAAAATCGCATTTTCCAGCCTGGTTGAAATTGTATTTTCGAGGGCTGGTTGAAATTACAGTGAAACAAAAGAATAATAAGGTAACATTCATTAATATTCTTGCATAGGAAAGGAATGATAAGGTAACATTGGAAATGCGATTTGTAAATGCTAATGTAAATGCGATTTGTAAATTGCAGGTACCTGTTTCTTGCTGGTGGGTGTTGCAGGTATGTTAAAGCGGCAGGATGGTCTGCTTGTGTGCTCAGATAGCTGGTCTGCTTGTCTGCTGGATACCTCGTATGCATCTGCTTGTGCTTGTGCTTGTTGTAGGAGATAATAGATCCTGTGATAGTGGAGCCTAAGATAGGATATAATAGCACTATAGGAGTTAATTGAGGGTTTTGAGGTTTACAAATTGGGGTATTTCCAAGTGTATATTTATTTTTCATAGTGGAGGAGTCATAGGAGATATGTTACAAAATGAGGAATTGAAATGCACAATGTAACATTGGACCGTTAGATGAGGACAGTGGAGACCTATAAAAAGAGAACGGAGTTTAGTTTTTTCAATTCTTGATAAAAAATACTAAATTTAATTCAAGAAAAAATGCATATGAATTAATTTGTGGAATTTAAATCCTTAATACCCAAATTTTTGAAAAATAAAAATTCATCCACGTGATCTTCACCCCCAATGTTGAAATAAAACACCTATCTTAAAAAAATTAAAATCATTTATTATAATTTCATATATAAAAATGACTACATTATTTAAAATTAAATGCTTAAAAATTATAGTAAATAAATTTGACATCATTGGTAATAAATCTAAAAAAATTAACACTAATTTAATTAATTAAAATAACTATCGCTAAAAATAATTGTTAACCGGTTTGCCAAAACAAAACGTAATGATTCCCTAAGTTTTCATTCGAAGGTAAACCATGGAATATTAGCGGCCCCAAAGCACGTAGATCATTAAACGTAAAGTATTAAATTCAGTGGCCGCAAGAAAAAAATCCTGAAATGGACGTAAAAGAATACAGGTAAAAAAAATAGGCCAACTAAATTTGGAATTCAAAACAAATTAAACAATTACAATAAATATAAGATGCTGGCTGAGTTCTGAATATGATATTACCATCTCTTAATTGTAACCAAAATGAATACTTTGCAATTAAAAGAATCAATTATCATTTTTCTAACGCAACTAGTTAGTGTGATCATTATTTATGAGAAGAATTATATAGCATCGAGCCCTCCATTCATCGGGAATAATCACTTTCTGTGGAACAATAGGCAATCCATTCAAAGATTATTAACAGTCGGGTTTCTCCTTTGAGACAATCATATATCCTCATCATGGAAGATGAAATTCAGGAACAATTACTTAGGTAGAGAACTCCGGCTACAAGGGCCCATTTAGTGCCCTAATCGAAGTTGACTAGATTAAACCTATTTTCATTTTGGTACATAGATTTGCTAGACAAATTAAAATAATTCTCGCACAAGCTATTGGATCGTTCATCAATCGAAACTTA
Organism: Larix kaempferi; assembly: GCA_027924585.1. Classification (NCBI taxonomy): domain Eukaryota; kingdom Viridiplantae; phylum Streptophyta; class Pinopsida; order Pinales; family Pinaceae; genus Larix; species Larix kaempferi. Next base: position 8,359,123 of record BSBM01000432.1, on the reverse strand, counting down.
ATTAAAAGAACACTTCATACTCTAATCAAAGTTAATTAAAAGAACACTCCATCCTCCAAAATTTCATAGAATGAGCATGGACATAATAAAATAAAACAATGATTTTACAGGTATATAAAGAATATCATCATTCAGAAATGAATCTAGGTTATAATTGAAAAGCATATATCATTCGAATTATATATTCCAGTTCTACGAATGTGGACACCATTTCACAATCTACGAATGTCCTATATGATATTGCATCTTACAGAGAAAGAAAAAGACAACAATATGCTGATGGGCTAGATTACAATGCAGTAAAAAAGTTGAAAATATCCAAAGAGCTTATATTTGCATTGTTTAGGGACCCTCGGACAGGGGAAATCCCAAATGCAAGCAAGCCACATATCTCCATTGAGTGGTGCACGTTTCAACCATTTGTTGATAACTGGATGGACAGATGGTACATGGTTTTTGATATGCCACCACACAACAACAGGGAAATTCCCTTATATTTCCTTCGAAAGATGTACGCAGAGTTCGTGTTGCATAAACACGTTAACTATTTTGACATCTTACAGTTTCAGGGGATCGGTGGGGGAATGCCCCAAAACCGACCCAATCCCAGGCTTCGAGACCAGGATCGCCCTATCCCTGCACCTAGCAGGCAGTTGCCTGGGCCAGATGTCCCACCAGCACATCGCATTATTCCGCAGACACGGGATGCATTTTTGAGTTTGGCACGGGCGGTTGTTCACCATGGCACGATGGTTCAACATATGGGTGAGGAAGGGACATCTATCCCTGGTGTGGTACATACACCAGCTCGTCACCATGCAGGACCATCAGCTAGTGCAAGACCATCAGGACCATCCACTAGTGCAGGACCATCAGGACCATCCACTAGTGCAGGACCATCGACACATCCCCATCCTAGTACTGATCCTCACGAGTGCACATCATGTGGTCGTCCCTGCTATGGTATTGCCTCAGATGTTGCCTTCAGTGGGTTTTTGAGAGAGGTATGTTGATGGTTAATTGTAATAAATTCTTCATTTATTTTCGTCTTTGTACACATATATATAGTTTGAGCTAATATATTAATTTTGTGAACTTGTAGTTGATGCTTTATGCCGGCAGTGACGCCCCAGAGCCGGATGTTCCAGACTCTATAGGGGGGCATGATGCTACCCATTCGGTAGGCCCATCTTATATACCACCTATTGCCGTATCTCACACCGAGGTAAACATTTTAAAATTTCAATTTTTTAATACTTGTTAATTTGTTAATTTCCACATACTTTACATTTTAGTTCATTAATGCTATCTACGGTCTAATATTTACAATTATTAAACTTGCAGATGGCAGATCCTTCACCGGGGCAAGGTAATGTGGAGGTAGTACCCATGGTCATACCGTCCCCTGAAACATCTGGGCTCTAGGTAAACAATTAAAAATGACATTTTTTAAATACATGTTTGTTTGTTGAATCATGCATGTCTAACTACATGAACACTTGCTGACTGTAGGCACCATCCGAGACATCTGGCCCATTGCCTGGATTTGTATCTCCCTCCAGGCCATTCGTGAACAAGGGTCGTCTGTATGTGAGACGTTCTACTCCTAGAAAGACTCCAGCTGCCCATGACCATGGGCTTACTCACACCATGGTAATGTATATCCTTCGATGATATTTGTTGTTTAACTTGAAATCCAGTGCATAAATCATTTTTGTTAATGTTTGAATTGCATGTTTACTGCATCAGGAACCCGAGTTGTCTACTGAGAACCCCGCATCGATGGTTGATGCAGCGGTTAGTGCCACATCTGCAATGGCGACTGATCACACACAGGTATGTAACTATTTCAACATTATCTTTACATAGTTTATTATTGTTGGACCTATTGTTTATTCATGCATTTCTAACTATTTCAACATTTTTTCATTGTAGCCACCACCAGCAGGAGCAGTGCCTGGCCCCCCTGGTTCGACCATCCTGGATGTTCAACCGACGGCTCCATCTACTACACAAGCAACACAATCTCCTGCATCAGTTGAGGTGAGATGACCTTCAGTGACCAAGTGTTTCATGCACTTTCCATGCACCAGTTGATAATTGTTGAGTTAATGTATTAGTGTACATAGTTAGTTGAATTTAACAATTGATATTTAATTTGCAGGATCCAGGGATGTACATTGATCCTAGGGATGTGCCTAGAGGATCAACGTCGGGAAAGAATAAGAGGAAACTTGAGTTTTGATAGTTTTGGATAGTTTTGGACACATGTGCTTTTGGATACTTTTGTATATATATGTACTTTTCGATACATTCAGTTTTGGAGACATGTACATTGACTTTATTGTGCATGTACTTTTGGAGACATGTACATTGACTTCATTGGATACATGTACTTTTGGATACTTTTGGATATACATGTACTTTTGGAGACATGCACTTTTGGAGACATGCACTTTTGGATACTTTTGGATATACATGTACTTTTGGAGACATGCACTTTTGGATACTTTTGGATATATATGTACTTTTGGATACATGTACTTGTGTCAATCTAATGTGTTGATTTGTGTGGATTATCTATTACTCATGAATGCACTATGTCAAAAGAACAAACTATTATATTCAAAGGTTTCAACAAATTCACTACATGCATGCACTAATCGGTATCTAATTAAAATTTGTGATTTTGGATGATCATTGCAAGTTATGTCAAAGTTCTTGCTCGTGTAATTTAATCAAAATAAATGCAATACAATGTTTTCAAGGTTTCAACAAAATCACTCATGCACACCCATTGCCATCAACTACCAATGAAAGTCTAACATTATGAGGTTCTTCTTTAAAAATGGGTAATATTTCCTTGATGATCATAAATTGAGAACCATTTGTAGCCACTCATATAATACCATCTTCACTTATCTTTGTACATGATAATCCATATAATGTGCTATGTTTTTTAACCTAAACAATCATCAAAAACCTAGAATTATAGGGATATGACAAAGAACCTTATGGGGCACCTTATATATTACCTAATTAGTTCAATATCTATTGATCTCACATTCATGGCATTTTAAATTTGTTGCATGCTATCCATAATATATCATTTGATCATAATTAGGACATGCATCAATTGTTTGATACTCCTTTCTTGTATCTTTCATAAGGGCACACAATTCTCAATATGTGCAAGGTAAAGTATTAGAGTTATTGTGTATACATTAGGATATTTGTCATACCATTGTTTGAAATGTCATTCAATACCTTCAATTTTATCAACATCAAATTAGTAGACAAAGTGACTCATCTTTGATCTCTTGTATAGGCCTTTGTGTGCCTTATCAATAAGATGTACATCATGAATATTATCATAGGTCTCATACATAGGTGCATCCTCATCCATTCAAACAAAGGTGTCATGGATCAACCTATTATCCCTTTATTCTCAATAATATTAGTATCATTATCTTCCATAGGATCAAATTCAACTCCATCACCCCAATTATTGCTACTCTAAATTGCATCCTTAGGAGTTTTGATCATGTGTTTTTGTCTCTTTAGGAGTTTTGAAATATTATACTCTTTCAAAAATAATATGGAAGTTCAAATATTTAAAAGTGGCTTAAATTATAAAATGGGCGGAAATTCACCAAGTGTCCCTGAATGACATTTTCATGCGACTTGCAACTCGACATAGCTCGGAAACCAGACGTCGGACCGACGAACCGTCGAATCCGTTGGTCTCCTGGCGTGCGATTACCTCTAGGGGGCCCTCTCCCTCGTCTCCCCATGGCCCAGCGGCTTCATTGTGCATTCATTTCGTAAACTAGGGTTTTGCTCAGTGTAATTGCATGCAATCTCGCATTGGTGGGTCAACTCTGCAAAAACCTGCCCTGAGCTAGTGTTGGCAGTGGTCCCACGTCGGCATTGCCCACACACACTTGCGGGAGCCAACGGCACGCAATCTTCCTGCTCCGTTTTCTTTTTGGCTCCCGGACGGAAATTCACCAAGTGTCCCTGAACGGCATTTTCATGCAACTTACAACTCGACATAAGTCGGAAACCGGACGTCGGACCGATGAACCATTGACTCCGTTGGTCTCCTGGCGTGCGATTACCTCTAGGGGGCCCTCTCCCTCATCTCCCCATGGCCCAACGGCTTCATTGTGCATTCATTTCGTAAACTAGGGTTTTGCTCAGTGTAATTGCATGCAATCTCGCATTGGTGGGTCAACTCTGCAAAAACCTCCCCCGAGCTAGTGTTGGCAGTGTTCCCACGTCGCCATTGCCCACACACACTTGCAGGAGCCAATGGCACGCAATCTTCCTGCTCCGTTTGCTTTTTGGCTCCCGGACGGAAATTCACCATGTGTCCCTGAAAGACATTTTCATGTGACTTGCAACTCGACATAACTCGGAAACCGGACGTCGGACCGACAAACCGTCGACTCCGTTGGTCTCCTGGCATGCGATTACCTCTAGGGGGCCCTCTCCCTCGTCTCCCCATGGCCCAGTGGCTTCATTGTGCATTCATTTCGTAAACTAGGGTTTTGCTCAGTGTGGGAGTGTGCAATTTTTGCACACGGGGGTCAACTTTGGAAAATCATCCACCGGGAAAGTATGGTAGTGTTCCCACGTTGGCATTGCCCACACACACTTGCAGGAGCCAACGGCACCCAATCTTCCTGCTTCGTTTGCTTTTTGGCTCCCGGATGGAAATTCACCAAGTGTCCCTGAACGGCATTTTCATGCGACTTGCAACTCGACATAACTAGAAAACCGGACATCGGACCGATGAACCGTCAACTCCGTTGGTATCCTGGCGTGCGATTACTTCTAGGGGGCCATCTCCCTCGTCTCCCCATGGCCCAGTGGCTTCATTGTGCATTCATTTCGTAAACTAGGGTTTTGCTGAGTGTGGGAGTGTGCAATCTTTGCACACGGGGGTCAACTTTGGAAAATCATCCACCGGGCAAGTATGGCTAGTGTTCCTAGCTCGAACCTGTCTAGACACACCTGCAGGACTCCCCGGAACTTGGTTTTGTTGCATGGTTGGAGTTCTATGCCCCTGGTAGGTATCCAGCAGGTGTCCCTGAAGGCCTTATGGTAGTGAGATGGGATGAGCCATAGAACGAAGACCGTGGCTCGGATCGACGAACCGTCGACTCCGTTGGATTCAGCACACCAGGATAGTGCTAGGGGTGCCCCTCCCCTCCTACCCGGTGACCCATGTGTCACCTTGCAGGTCCATCTTGGAAATTAGGGTTTTGCTCAGTGTGGGAGTGTGCAATTTTTGCACACGGGGGTCAACTTTGGAAAATCATCCACCGAGCAAGTATGGCTAGTGTTCCTAGCCTGAACCTGTCTAGACACACCTGTAAGGCTCCCTGGAACCCATTTTTGTTGCATGGTTGGAGTTCTATGCCCCCGGTAGGTATCCAGCAGGTGTCCCTGAAGGCCTTCTGGTAGTGAGATGGGATGAGCCATAGAACGAAGACTGTGGCTCGGATCGACGAACCGTCAACTCCGTTGGATTCAGCACACCGGGATAGTGCCATGGGTGCCCCTCCCCTCTTACTCGGTGGCCCATGTGTCACCTTGCAGGTCCATCTTAGAAACTAGGGTTTTGCTCAGTGTGGGAGTGTGCAATTTTTGCACACGGGGGTCAACTTTGGAAAATCATCCACCGGGCGGGTATGGCTAGTGTTCCTAACCCGAACCTGCCTAGACACTTTGGAAACTAGGGTTTTGCAGGTCCATGATGATGATGATGGTGATGATGATGAAGATGTTGATGATGATGGCTTGGTCTAAGGTGGTGCTCTCAAATAGCTAATTCATTATGAAATATTTAACAAGACATGAATTAAATTTAATATAAGTGTATTGTTTAATATAGTGAGCATGAATTGAATTAATTTTGTTGGGTGAAGCCAATAACCAACATGATGAACATAATATAATTTTAGGGTTTACTGATCATATGTAAAAAATGGCATATTCATAAACTTGACATACAAGAGAACTTTTGGCATATTTATAAACAATGTAAACGTAAATTTGGCATATCAAGAACGCAAAATTGACATATTCATATGAAACATACATGTGAAAATTGAGCATATATCAATATTCAATTACAAATAGTATAAATAATATAGTATTAAAATTATGTAACATACCTCATCATGCTAGATCCCACCTATTATCATAAAACCAAGCCCTCCGGATCATCTCTTATACTGATGGTCTCCATTAGTCTCTCATGCTCTGTATCCAGTAAGAAGTAGCGTACCTTCGATGTATTTCGACTAGGCATTGTTCGTACCTGAAGGTTTGTGCCAATGATTAAGTTGGTAAAGTGATACACACTTGCACCTGGTTTGTAATCCCTGTAAACATATCCACCCTTCTTTCTTCCATTGTTGTCCTGTGTCAAGTATTCACCTTTAACAACCATAGACCCAGTTGGAAAGTGGTTGTTTTCATCATCAGTCATGGACACAATGAGGGTTTACTTTCCATCTATACAGCATGCCAACCAGTATTCATCACCCCATTCAGTATCTTTTGAGGCAACCACTGCGTATATGTGCCCTACATTATATGATTGTAGGTATATGATCAAAATATTTTTTGTGCGATACAAGGCCATTAATGTGCATTTGAAGACTATGTAAACAAACAAAAAATGTTAAGGAAATGCATCATACCGGGTTGTACAAGGTCTGAGACATGATCAAAATCTGCAGAAATAGATGATTGGTCTTCTTCCAACGGAGTTAACTCAACAATTGCACGCTGATCAAGTGGAAGTGATATGCGATCCCATCCATCAACCCAATCTAATGATTCACACCCATCCCAGTCACCATCACAACAAGGCGGGCAAAAACAAGCGAGTTTTCTGGTCCAAATTTCAAATACTGGGTTCTCAGAGCTTGGAACCGAATGAAAGCCACAAGTCCCAGGCACAGTCTTGCATTCCCATGCATGTGAATGATCTATGTCTACCACCTCCCAAAAAAATCTCTCCACATGTCTCTTTCTTGTGGATTCTACTCGCATAGTTGATTCCTCTCCCATTACTGACGTGCACCACCTGACTATAGATTGAGCATTTAGAATAGTAGATTCTGTAGATACTGTCAATTCCTCTCTTCGTAGGGCTGTTTTGACACATGCTCCGGCTCCATCATTCTCTCCTTTACCATGCCCAGTCTCAAAATAGTTCCACATATGTGGCACTTTGTAGTTTTTATGCAATGAACACAACCACTGAAATATGCGTGCATTTTTGAACTGACCAGCACACCCATCAGACCAAATCCAGTGTCGGTCCATCTGTATGTTCCTTCCCTTCAAGTGATCACAGAACATGATGAAGCAATGACGTACATAGTGGAAGTCGTGGCACCTATCATCACTTATGTAGAAGTGATATTCCTTCAGAATTTCTCTTTGCTCTTCAATGCTATTTGGACCATGCCTATATGTGATATGGACCATCAAGGAAACCTACTCAGAGTGATAATACTGACTTTGGATCTCATTTTGAGGTTGCAGAGTGTAGTTCTCGGCAAAATCAACAACTGAAAGTATAGTACCAAGGGGAAATGTATCTCTGCATATTCTAAACTTCTCATCCTGCCATCGTGCCACGTGGACATGCTGAACATATTGATGTGTCTTTTCAATAAATTCCTTGATGAAGTCACTAACTTGTACCTGGTGACACAAAATGATCTCAATGTCAGTTTTTTGTTGTAAGTAAGGATTGAAATGTAACCATTACAACATAATTTTATAGATATAAATGCATACCTAAGATGTCACCAATTGTATTTTTTTGCTTTCTTTCCCTCGGACTATTTCATAGTTGATATATTTGAAACTTTTCATGTTTGTAACCATTTTCCCAAATTCACTGTCTCCATTCTCGTGCATACATTGGCTCAATAATGCCATTCCAGCACAGTTGGAGCATGTTCCATCCAAACAAGATTTTGCATAGTATGTTTGCCCCTCGGGCCTATTGCACATGATGCTATGAATGAATTCTCTTGATGAAGTCGGTGGTATTTTCATGGAGCAATCCTGCACAATGTTAGTATGCAACACACGACGAATGTACAAAAATGTTTCATAGTAATATTCATATTCTACATGGTATCTACAACAACAAGTGTTACGAAGAGTATTTATTCTAACATATCATGGCTTACATTTCTCAAAAGATCTTTGCCCCAAGTTCAAATGTCTATGCTCAATCTTAAATTTCTCGTAAAGCTCTGTCTGTGTTATATCAAGAAGATGCTTAGTATGTGGTTCGCGATCCTTTGAACCCCTTCTTAGTTTTAGTACATCCTTTCGGTTTGAAGAAGGCCTTGTGTGATCATGCCAAAAACTGTGCACTAGTCCCTTTATTGCATCAACTAGCTTCATGTCACGACGTGGCAACCGACCAACAAAGGCCCAAAAATCTATCTGATCGGTTGTGTCAAGATGTTCTCTTCTAATAGAATACCTACGGAGGGTTTTTACATTCAAATTAACTAGTTCGGATGTAGGCCTGAGAATACAAAGGGCCCTGGTGTTCTTATCTGCAATTGATTGTGACAACACACGACGAGCAACATTGCGGTCCTTTGAACGTGTGTTCTTACCAATTTTACCAAATGCATCTACTAGGCTTTTAACTATATGAGAACTTGGTTCAGAATTCTTTATCATCTTTATCCCTAACTTTTTCCTAACAACATTCATGCTCCTAGATTTTAACAATGATAAAAATAATCTACATTTATCTCCATCACATTTAGAAACAAAATATTTATCAAGTATCTGTTAAGTTTGATAAGCAATACTATGTTTAGATAGCGTACCTTCAATGGAATTCATAATTCTTTCATCAACTTGTATACGCTTTGGAGTTCTTCGACATGTGCTTGCTAATGGAGGTAAGGGGGTTGGAATTGTACCATGTAGCGCATCACCAAGACGCTCTGGCGTTTCAATAGTAGCTTGGTGTCCTTCATTCTCTTCCTGGTAGTTGGATGGTGGAAGTCCAACATCCTCATCCATGGTCTGTGGAAGTCCAACATCCCCTTGTGGAAGTCCAACATCCTCATCGATGGTGTGGATAACATTCTCTTCTTCAACAGTAGGCAAAATGTCCAACGCCTCTCTGACTTCATCGCTTGTATAACCACATCTGGATAGCAAATTGGGTGTTTCTTCGTGAGCTTCATCTTGAGATGGTAACTTATCACTTTGACTTGAAGTGGGAATTGAAACATCCCCTAATGAGCACCTACGTTTTGCTTCTTGATTACTTCCATGGGGTGCTTGTTCAACAACTATTGTGGAAATTGAAGGTCCCTCTTGTCGTGGATTAATAGGATGAACCATGGTATCCTCTACAATTGGATTTGGATTAGTTTCCAAAGAAAGCCTCCGATTCATCATGTATATTCTTTTCTTTTCTTTCTCTTCTTCAATGACTTCTTGAGGTCCCTTCTTCCTTGTTGATTTGTTTACTCAGTTACGTGCATTCCCCATCACCACAATGATCAATTCAATATAGTTTGTTTTTGTTGCTCCTCAATTACAAGCTCTTCAATAATAAGCAAATGGAAGTTCTTCCTTATTGGTCTTGAAGCTTGATATCTTATCTTGTGTGCTCCTCAAATATAGGCAAAATGAATCTTTCAAAGGCTTTATCTTTGGTGTTCTTCAATTGGAGATTCTTCAAGCTTGCTAATTATTTTCTTCAAATATGGCCATATAACCCAACACCACAGTGAGCAACCATGAAAGATGTCCTCAATGCTGCACCTGCATAAAAAAAAATGATGGAGTTGGTGTAGAATGTGAAAATTTTCAGACGCGGGCTCGTGCTGTTCGAAAAATCGCGGGATTGTTGTTTTCGTTCGAACAGAGTGAAGTTGCTCTCGGACAGCAACAATCCATTATTTCTGGAGTTCCAAAACGCGTACGCGTTATAGAAGTACAAAACGCGTGCACGATATGTAGTGAAAAAACGCGAACGCGATATAGTCAAGCACAATAAATAGGTTAGGTGCACGGCTAGGGCAACGAACAAAATCAAAGAAAACTAATAATTTATATGGTTGCATACAAAACAAATGTTTTGTATGGTTTAATACCCCCTAGCTCTCTCCCAATAATCCCTAGATACCCCCTATCTCTTTCTAAATATTTGTCCCTCATTCTCCCTACATCCCTCCCTACATGTTTCTTTCATGTTTCTTTCTCTCCCTTCAGCCATGTCTCTGCCACCCCACTCTCCATCTCTCCACCTTCTCTTTATCTTCATCATTATCCCTCCCTATAGCACTCTCTCCCTTCTTCTCCCTTAATCACTAACCCTCTACGCCTTTATCCCTCCCCCCTGCCCTCTCTGTCTTACCTTGTTCCTAGAGCCCCTCCCCCATAAAGGCCTTTAGACCCTCTTCTAAACATTAATCCCTAAGTGCATAAGTGCACAAGATGATGAGGAGGAGGAGGGTGATGACAATGAAGATGATCATGATGTAGATGAAGATGATAAAGATCATGAGGAGGAGGAGGGTGATGACAATGAAGATGATCATGATGCAGATGAAGATGATAAAGATGATAATGTTGATGAAGATGATGGTGATGATGATGAAGATGTTGATGATGATGGTGATGAAGATGTTGATGATGATGGTGATGATGATGATGATGATGAAGATGATGGTGACATGATGGAGATGTTGATCTGATGAGGAAGATGATGATGATGATGGTGATGATGGTGATGATAATGAAGATGTTGATGAGGATGATGATGGAGATGAAGATGATGATGATGAAGACAATGATGATGATGGAGATGTTGTGTTGATGGGGAACCTAGAGATGACAACGATGATGAAGATGGTGATGGTGATGGTGATGGTGATGACGATGAAGATTTTGATGATGATGCTGATGGCGATGATGATGAAGATGTTGACGATGATGGTGATGCTGATGTTTAGATGATGATCATGATGATGTTCAGAAGATCATGATGGTGATGATGGTGATGATGATGGAGAAAATGACAATGATGGATATGTTGATGAGGAACCTGCAGATGCCAATGATGATGATGATGGAGATGTTGATGAGGAACCTACAGATGCCAATGATGATGGTGATGGCGATGAAGATGTTGATGATGATGGTGCTGGTAATGATGATGATGATGATGAAGATGAAGATGATGGTGACATGATGGAGATGTTGATCTGATGAGGAAGATGATGATGATGATGATGGTGATGATGATGAAGATGTTGATGACGATGATGACGGTGATGAAGATGATGATGATGAAGAAGATGATGATGATGGAGATGTGTTGATGGGGAACCTAGAGATGACAATGATGATGAAGATGGTGACGATGATGACGATGAAGATTTTGATGATGATGCTGATGGCAATGATGATGAAGATGTTGACGATGATGGTGATGGTGATGTTTAGATGATGATCATGATGATGTTCAGAAGATCATGATGGTGATGATGGTGATGATGATGGAGAAAATGACGACGATGGATATGTTGATGAGGAACCTGCAGATGCCAATGATGACGATGATGGAGATGTTGATGAGGAACCTACAGATGCCAATGATGATGGTGATGACGATGAAGATGTTGATGATGATGGTGCTGGTAATGATGATGATGATGATGATGATGATGATGAAGATGAAGATGATGGTGACATGATGGAGATGTTGATCTGATGAGGAAGATGATGATGATGATGATGGTGATGATGATGAAGATGTTGATGACGATGATGATGGTGATGAAGATGATGATGATGAAGAAGATGACGATGATGATGGTGATGAAGATGATGATGATGAAGAAGATGACAATGATGGAGATGTGTTGATGGGGAACCTAGAGATGACAATGATGATGAAGATGGTGATGGTGATGACGATGAAGATTTTGATGCTGATGCTGATGCTGATGATGATGATGATAATGCTGATGATGATGAAGATGTTGACGATGATGATGATGGTGATGTTCAGATGGTGATGATGATGATAATGATGATGGAGATGTTAATGAGGAAGGGGGAGATGACAATGATGATGAAGATGTTTATGGTCATGAAGATGATGATGATGGTGATGGTGATGATGATGGAGATGTTGAAGATGATGGAGATGGCGATGAAGATGATGATGATGATGATGCTGGTGAAGATGATGATGATGGAGATGTTGACCTGATGACGATGAAGATGATGATTATGGTGATGATGATGAATATGTTGATGCTGATGATAATGATGGAGAAGATGATAATGATGGAGATGTTGATGAGGAACCTACAAATGCCAATGATGATGATGATGATGGTGATGACAATGAAGATGTTTATGATGATGGTGATGGTAATGATGATGAAGATGATGATGATGATGGTGATGGTGATGGTGATGTTTAGATGATGATGATGATGATGATGAAGATGATGGTGACATGATGGATATGTTGATCTGATTCAAGGAAGATGATGATGATGATGATGATGGTGATGATGATGAAGATGTTGATGATGATGATGATGGTGATGAAGATGATGATGATGAAGAAGATGATGATGATGGAGATGAAGATGATGATGATGAAGAAGATGATGATGATGGAGATGTTGATGTTGATGGGGAACCTAGAGATGACAATGATGATGAATATGGTGATGGTGATGGTGATGGTGATGACGATGAAGATTTTGATGATGATGGTGATGGTGATGATGATGAAGATGTTGATGATGATGGTGATGGTGATGTTTAGATGATGATCATGATGATGTTCAGAAGATGATGATAATGATGATGTTCAGAAGATGATGATAATGATGATGGAGATGTTGATTTGATGAGGAGTATGATGATAATGATGATGATGGTGATGATGATGAAGATGTTGATGATGACGATGATGGTCATGAAGATGATGATGATGAAGAATATGATGCTGATGGAGAATATGATGCTCACAACTCCCTCTAGTCTCTCTCTCCCCAACCATCAATCTCTCTCTCTCTCTCTCTCTCTCTCTCTCTCAAACACACACACATACACACACATTATGTCACTTTCCATTCTCAAACCCATCCCCCCTCCATCCATATCTATCTCCAACTTTCTCCCTCCATCCCTCACCCTACCTTCTCTCCCTCCCTCTCTCATCTCCTATCTCTCACCTTCTATCCCTCCCTCATCTTTCCCTCAACCTATCCCAATCTCTCCATCACTCCCTCTCTCTCCATCACCACCACTCTCTGCATGTCTCCCACCAACACTTTCTGTCCCTCCCTTCCTATCTCTTATTTCGTTCTATCCCCATCTATCTCTCACTCCCTCCAAATCCATTCCTCCCCATTGTCCCTCTCCCTCCCTCGCTCTATGTCTCTCCCCCCCTTGTATTCTTTATTTCTCTCTCACATCCCCCTTGCCTCCATCCATTCCCCCTTCTCACTCAAGTCTCACTTTCAACTTCTAACCCTATACCTCTTCAGAACCTATTCTGCTCCTAATAGTGCTCTCAAGCTCCACTTCCCTTCACCCCCTGTAGCCCATCATGTTCTCATTCCCTTCATCTCTCACCACTCAAGCTTCCAACATCCTTCTAAGCCCTTGAACCTTTCCCACCCCTATTAAATATTAACCATAGATTCCCTTGACCCTTCCCCACCCCTTCTCAAATATTAAACAAAAATTCCCTTGACTTCCACACCCCCTCTTTCTCAAGTATTAAACATGTATTTTATGATTTGAATAACGCGAGCGCGTTTTATAACTATATAATGCGTACATGTTATGTAGTTATATAACGCGTACGCGTTAAGTATTTATATAACGCGCATGCGTTATTTAGTTATATAACGCATACGCATTATTTACATCTAAAAGCGCGGCAATATTTTTGAATTTAAACAGGCCGAGTCACATGCTCACATGTCAACAATAATCCTATGTGTATGCTTTGGAGTTTGCTTCGGTAATTCCAAACCTGTGCTATGTTAATGAAAAACCAAAGCTAATTGGGTATTTCTTCCAGTTTCTGGAGAAGCCTGTGCTTAGCCACTCGTTACAATATGCTACACAGAGTCATTTTTGACGAAATCTTAGACACAAATAGCATTTTTTCTGCAGATTCCAAATATATAACTTTTATTTTGAAATATTATTTTTTCCTATTTTCTTTCAATTTCTTTTCTGTTCTACCTCCTTAACTCGTGAAACACACTGTTAGTGTTTCTTCCATAACTTTTTCAATTCTCAATCATTTCAAAAAAAAATTATATGGTGCACAAGAGGACACTAACCTCCACGTTCTATGAAAAACCCATTTCAAGATTTTTGCATTAAGACCTTCAAAGGCTCTACCCACAAAAGAGGTACTGTTTTCGAGGTTTGATCACTTAGACAATTATAAAAAAATTATAAAATTATAAATTTAATTTTCTAAAAATAATGGCGCACAAGTGCTATGTGTTCTCTACATGCATGCCGATTTTTGTAGCTTGATTCCATCATTTAGGCCCTCAAAGGCTCTACCCACAAAACATATACCTTATCATTTGCCTGAAAAATAAAAAGTGTCTGTTAGGAAAAATGAAACTTGACATAGCTATGCAAATTTTCAATACATAAAAGTTATATATTCAGAAACGTGATTCAATTTCCTACATTTCATCTTTTTTACTCAATGCAAGATATTTTCCATAAGTAAATCAAAAAATCCAAGTAAGTTGAGGGATTCCTGCTTTTTCAGTTTTCTATTGCATCTAACATGCCAAAAGTGACCCTCATTAGCTTGCACTGACCCATATTTATACTTATACTATTGAAAATAATGATTTGTTTTGCTTCTCAGTTTAGAATGTGTAAGTATTAACAAAATCCTTAATACCATTCAAACAACCACTTGTAAAAAACCCTTTTGTCTTTGTAATGAAGTTCATTGATTAGGATTTGTAATGATAAAAAGAATGTATGCCTACAACTTAACTAATATGGATCAAAATGAAATGCTTAATGCAATATAAATGAAAAGTACATTTTAATACATTTAATTCTTATATAATTTATTTTAATAACATACAAATGTTTAATAAGATAAAGTAATAAAGTTTCTAAGTTTACCAATTAATTTGGTTTTACATTCATGTTCAATCTCATTATAACTATTAGTATCTCACCTATTGAATTTTAATAAGTGTTTATGTATATATCATCTTTCACTTATACAATTTTCAATTTTAAATTTACTTTTATACAATTTTCAATTTTAAATTTACTTAAATACAAGAAATATTATGATAATTCGTTGTTTTTTATTTTAATAAAAAATAATTTCCAAACAATTTTAATTTTAAAATTTTCATATAATTAACTTTTTTTTCTCAAAATTTTCATTAATAATTAATAATATATTTAATTTTATCATATTTTTATCTTATAAAAAATTTAATATCCAAATAACTTTTTGATTATCTAATAAACCTTTTATTATTATTAAAATCAAACATACTTCAATATCAAAACACCATTTTTTTCTTAAACGTTTTCACTTTCCGCTAACCAAACAATTTGGGAAGTTTTATTGTGGAGCTTTATAAAGAAGTAAGAAAACTATGTTCCACTTTTATTAGATAATACTTGACTTTACAAAAAAAATTTAAAAATATCAAACATCTATTTCATTTTTGTGTTTATCATTTTTTAAATTTAATATTAATATTAATATTTTTTATAAATATATAAAATTTGAAATATGTTTTTACATTTCTAATTTTTCATATTTTTTAATATATATTAATAAATAATATTATATTTATAAAATAATGTTTTTAATTTTTTCCTATTTGTAATATTTAATTTTATCTAAATAAATTAAAAAATTTAATTAAATATTTAAATTTTAAAATTGTATATAGTGAAATAAAATTTAAATCAATTTCATTACAAATTTAATGAAATTATATTTATATTAATAATTTATAATAAAATTATATTGTAATTATAATTTTGAATTTTAAATTAAAAAATTTTAACTTAAAAATTCATTTGATTATCTTCGTATCACCATGAACATATCTATTTAAAGACGAGGCAATGAAAATATAGTTACATTTTTAATATCATCATGAACATATCTAAACATATCTATTAATAAAGGCCAAGCACTACTAGTCCAAACTGTACAGATACCAAACTCGGTAATGAAACTTGAACTTTTTACATATCAACAAAATTCAATAAAACATAGGCATAGACCATCTTCCAGCTATTCAACACCATAAACCAATAATTGTTATTCTTGAATCTTCTATCCACGTGAGCATTCATATGCATATAAAAATGGGGTACAAATAGCTATGTAACAACAATCATTTAGATTATGATTATGCTAAAAGAACCATAACCCATTATGTATTAACTTGGAATCCACTGATCCGAACTGGAGCAGATTAGAACTCATATATTTCCAAGAATATTGTGAAAGGGAGCATGATAATAACAATTTGAGCAGTCATTTAAAATTTTTGTTATATGCGAAATTCACCAAACTCCTTCCTGCATAGTTGTTCTTGTTTTTGCAAGTTCATCTTCCCTATAATTCCTTTCTCTATAAACATGTAAAATAGAAACTTCACCGGACAACGATTTTAATCTTAATGCCTCTTGCATAAGTGATCCCAACAACAAATTGTGAATTCTATTATGTTTATTTACCCACTTAAATAGAATCTAAGAATTTCCAAAAATATTTAAGCCATCAATACCTTTTTTCACAACCAACCATAGCTAAAGTCTTAGAGCACTCAACTCAGCAAAATTGTTTAAACCATGACCAAGGCCTACCTAGAATTTGAACGAGTGATGCTCAAATATGTAAAGGATACCACCATATCCACAACAACAAGGATCATCGTATGTTTCTCCATTGAAATAATCCCAAGGAACACTGAAATCAATCTCTTTGTTAACCACTTGTCGAACCAAAATCTTCTTCTTGTCCTAAGGAAAGTATCTGAGAATGCCCAGGCTCAGAGAAGCACATTGGAAGGGAGGATAAACTTATCCTCAAAACAACTAGCATTTTTGGCAAACCAAATCCCTGTGACACCCCCAAAATATTTTTAATTGTTTTTGAATTATTAAATTTTGACAATTATTCTTTTATGTAAGAGTTATTTAAAACTCAAAAACTGAAGTGACACTTTGCACAACAAACTATTCTTTTTTTTTTTATATATAAAACAAAAGAGCACTTGGAGAGTTCAGCTAAATGAGGGGACACCACGTTAGAAAAAGAGAACATGGGTAAGCAAGCTAGAGATATATATACCAATCAAATTCAATCTGAAACTCAACAACCAAACGAGATCCTAAATCATAGGGATTTAAGGATAGATTGTCGATTTGAGTGGGATGGCATAAGACCTGAGAAAAAACTATATATAAGAGTGCACTGAGATAGCATGGGACGCCATGTTGTGCACAAAGGAACGAGTTGAGTGTTCTCTCTTTTCATAAGTCCATCTACTTGATACGGACTCTAGAAGAGAGTGCCGCGAGGAAGAAAGTGCTTGCATTCTAGTGCATGGTGGTGATGTAGCTTGGGCGTGGAGCTGGGAAAACAACGAGTTGCCCTCTTCTATGGTTGGGAGGAGCTGACTCTCCAACTTGTCCTTCACACCATTTTCCAAGTAAGTATGATGTTATATGCTGAAAAATATGAATGTAAACACTTCCCTTCGTATTGTTTTTTGATTACGTATTTTAATTATGTGGTGGGTCATTGCGGCAATCTATTTAAGTTTTATATATCGGTTGTAAACATAGTAAAAGAAAGGGTTTTTTTGCCATCATTGAATTATGTTATATGTGATCAAATTTTGATTCAGTTTTTGTATTTTCTTTACAACTATAGTAGTTTGTTATGACCGCGATCATTGCTTATTTTGCTTATGCTAATGATGGAGAAAAAACATTTTTATTTCGGTTGGTCCGCATAAATAATAAGTTGTATAATGATGAAGGACCTTTGGATGGACCTTATTATTGATACAACATTCGAGATATATTAAGTTATACTGTGAACTATGGTCAGTTATGAATATGTATGTGATTGCATAACTAAGGCATCGGCCCCGCTGATCTTAGTAGCTTATAGTAATTACAGAGATATTATATCAAAACAATGAAAAACAACTTGAAAGAATACTCCATACTCTCGTTCGTATTCTGTAATTGAATCTAAATTTATGCAGTCACAAAAAACTTATAAACGTATTGGACAGTGCTAGATTATGTCCATTATAGTCTACAGTTGAGTTAAAATGTTGTACATGCTATATGATCAAAGATTGCATGGATTTGGGTATGGAATCTCGTCAAGGTTAGAAGATAGTCGAGTTAGGTACTTGAATTTGTTGTACATGATGTAAGATAGCATGGATCTAGGTATGGAATCCAGTCAAGGTTAGAAGATAGTTCGAGTTAGGTACATCTTTTTTTAATCTAACAATTTGTGCGTATGACTTTCTAAACCTTTGCAAATCAAACCACATCCAAAATAAACTTAATGTCCTCTCCTTGACTGTGGATCGAATATGGTTAGATAATACTCTGTAAAACCATTCCAAATGGAAACTGATGGTCACAGGACGAACTGAGTCGATGTATGACTATGGACAAGGAACCGAGTGTTTAAACCTTAATTGTATCCTTTTACTGCCCTTAACTCACTGCTTCCGCATCTGAATGGAAGCTTCGAAAAAACCTAATTCGGTGGTTGTCAATCATGTGCCTTTTTGGGTTTGTCAAGACCTCCTTATTTAACAGTCCTAGCACTTCTTGTCTTCATAAGATCCACTTTCATGAAGCACTGGCATAATCTGTGGTTTGGAGAGCTGGAGTTCTCCAAAACAAAAGGGTTACGTCAGTCATCTCTTGTTGAGTGTGATTGTATATCTCCACAGTTTCATTTTCCTATTGTAAGATAACTATTGGAGGTCTTATTGGGATAGGTAGTAGTATAAACGATCTGCCCCCAGTTATTTACTCCCTTACCATTATGTGTCCCCCTTTAGATCAGAAAGACCTCAGTTTAGATCCTGGAGAGACAAATAAATCTTCCTCCTTAGAACACGCCTTTGTGCCCTGTGACGTCCTGTTGCCACTTGCAGCGTCTACGTTGTTATTATCACAAATACTCCAAAGGCGAAAAATATTAAAATCCGCATTGCAAAATGATTCGTTATTTTTAATTACAAAGAGATGATGCATAATGAATAAACCTAAAATTAGGAGTTAGGGAGTATGAGCTATAAGTATTCCTATAATATATATATATATATATATATATATATATATAAATAAGTATTCATAATATATATATATATATAGATGAAAAATTTAAATAAGACATACGTTTTACATCATTAAGAAAAAGTTACGCTAGTATATGATGGTTGAAAACAAAAGAAAAGTGCATGCATTGTATTTATCAAGAGTATATATATATATATATATTCATACTATATGCTAAATATGGTTTGAATGAAAATGAATGAAAGAGATCCAAATTCGCAACTATGTTGAAAGCAATACAATAGAAGAAATTTATGGGAATTGATGGTTTGAAAAACATGTTTTTTTTTCAAATTAAATGGGATGGACATACTACTTATGAAAGTATGAGGGAACCAATATTAATTTTGGTAATTGCAATATAATTCATACATGATGTGTAATCAATGTTGGGTAAGACTATAACTAATAGATTTAGAAAATCGTTTTAGATGTTTCTTATATTGTAAAATATGGTTACAAGTATATAGATATGAACTTTGATAGTGGTGTGAGTTAATCGAAATGATATATTCCATATGGATAAAAGGTCATGCACCTCTTCTATTTTCAAAGGAAAAAAAATATACGCATCATAATTTTACAGAATTGCGTCGCATCTATGTGTTGAGAAGAATGTTAAAAGTATAGTAATTTTAATTGAAGTTTTTTTTATTTGTCAATTCTATTGTATTTTGGGGATGTTACATTGTGGTATTAGAGCCTGGTTTACAACACTCGCCTTATGGTGTTCACTAAGAATTATGAGAAAACTTATTTTGTTTAAATGTTGTTCTTCTTTTGTGTATAGAAGAAATTTTGAGTTACTAAACTTCAGGAAGAAATGGATAGAAGACAATCCACTACCCCACCTGTATGGTTTGAGCTTAATGATGAGAATAACAATGTGAATAATGAGATTTTGCAGATGGTAAAATATTTACAAACCAAATTAATGAACTTTAAAACTAAACATGAGAGGGTACTAAAAACCCAGGAAAACTTAAATGAAGCTCTGCTATATAAACTGAATGAGAAAAATAATGATAAGAATAAAAAGAACTTTAAACTTGAAAACTCATCCTCTCACTATCCCTCTTCTGATGAAAGCCCTCTATATAGCAAATCAAAATATTCTAGTGATAGCTCCGAGGACAGACATAGAAAGAAAAGAAAATATAAAGATGAACTAACATGAGAATTTAAAAAAATAAATCCTCCTACATTTGATAGCGAAGTAATAAATGGAGAAGAAGCTGAGGCTTGGCTCTATGGGATGAACAAGTACTTAACTATGTACAAATATTCCAACGAGGTATGAAGGGGAATATGGCCATCTTCAATCTAGTCGGAAAGGCTGAGATTTGGTAGCAAGACTTAAAAAGAGAAAAAATGATTAATGATAGAAAAGTAAGTTGGAACTGGTTTAAAAAAGAATTTAAAAGAGAATACCTCTCAGAGTATTTCTGTGAAGGGAAAGCTAAGGAATTTTACGAACTAAGACTAGGATCCATGTCTATGCATGATTTTTGCACTAAATTTTTATCCTTGTTAAAATATGTGCCTTACCTAAACGAAAAAAAAAAACTAAAATTCAGAGATTTCTAGGTTGCTTACCTAACTTTTATAAAGACAAACTAGAGTTTGATGAACCGAAAAATCTGTATGAAGCAATGAGGAAGTCCATATTAACATATGATCAATCAAAGAGTAGGAATTAAAATCCTTATAACTTCAAGAAAAGAGAGGGAATTAATTTTAAGAGAAAATAATTCAAACCTTTTAATAAACATAAAGGTTTTCAGAGAAATACTTTTAAAGATAGACAACAAACAATAAGGACTGAATATAAACAACCCATGAGAACTACTGAGTATATAGATAATCTCTTTAATAAAAATAAAGAAGAAGTAAAAACAGAACCTCTGTAGTGTTGGGGGTGTGGGGAGAGTCATTTCTATCAGGACTGTCCTCATAAAAGGATAATCGTAATATCCATGCAGTCCGAGAAGAAGCCACAGTTGAAGAGGTTGCTCAAAACATACCGCAGATTAGTGCCGCTTTGGACAATCATCAAGCGGATTATCAACCTTCCTTGATCGAGGTATATGGTAAGATATTTGAAATACCTATTTCTATATTAATTGATTCTGGATCTACTTTAAGTTATATTTCTCCTAAGCTGGTAGATTTATGTAAAATAGAAAAATATGATTTCACAAAGTCGTGGTTAGTACAATTATCCACAGGTACAAAAATAAATGTAACGAGTTTTATTTCTAATTGTGAAGTTCATATGCAAAATTTGATTACAAAAGTGAATTTGAATATGTTTCCATTAGGATATTGCGATGTTTTAATTGGCATGGATTGGATAGAAAAATATAAATGTGTTAAATTTCTTCAAGAAAACTATTATTTGTATTGATGGAAATGGTGAAAGTAAAATGGTTAGAGGGATTCCAAAAAAGGTGCTTACTAGAAAAATATCTGCTTTGCAATTGAAAAAGTGTGCTAGAAAAGGATGTAGGTTGTTTGCTGTACATTTAAATGAAACTAGTCATGACAATACAAAACTTAGTTTAGAGAATTTTCCTCTTTTAAATGAATTTTAAGATGTCTTTCCAGAAGAGATACCTGGACTACCCCGGAAGAGGGATATTGAATTGGTACCAGGTGTAGTACCCACCTCGAAGGATCTTTATCGAATGAACATACCTGAGTTGGTAGAACTAAAATTACAATTGAAAGAATTAATATATATTTATAATATATAAGACCAAGCGTGTCTCCATGGGGACCACCAGTTCTTTTGTTAAAAAGAAAGATGGAACACTAAGTCTTTGCATTGATTATAGCCAATTAAATAAAATGACAATTGAGAACAAATACCCCCTCCCCCGCATTGATGACATGTTTGATCAAGTACGAGGAGCAACGGTATTATCTAAAATTGATTTGAGGTTTGGATACCATCATGTAAGGATTAAGGACGGGGATGTTCATAAAACGACATTTAGAACAAGGTATGGGAATTAGGAGTTCTTGGTTGTACCATTTGGCTTGACCAATGGTCCAACCACATTCATGTGTTTGATGAACATCGTATTCCATAAATACTTGGATAAGTTTGTAATAGTAATTATTGATGACATCTTAATATATTCTAAAAATGAAGAATAACATAAAGAACACCTAAAGTTAGTCTTACAAATCCTTAGAGAACATAAACTATATGCGAAGTTTGGTAAATGCGACTTCTTTCAAGATAAAATTCAATACCTAGGTCATGTGATATCTAGGGAGGGCATCTTTGTAAACGTAGATAAAATTAAGGCAATCAGTGATTGGCCAGTTCTTAGGGATATAACCGAGATTTGGTCCTTTATGGGGATCGCAGGCTACTACCGTAGGTTCATTAAGGGGTTCTCCATGATCATTTACCCGATAAATTCACTCCAAAAGAAAGGAACTAAATTCACATGGTCTAATGAACGCCAAGAAAGATTTGAAAAACTTAAACAATTACTAACCACAGCACCTATTCTAAGAATAGTAGACCCGTACAAGGTCTTCGTTGTATGTACAGATGACTGCTTAGAAGGGTTAGGTGGTGTGATAATGCAAGAATATTATGTAATAAGTTACAAGTGGAGAAAACTTAAACAACATGAACGTAACTACGCAACAAATGAATTGGAACTAGCTGCCATAATACATGCATTAAATATGTGGAGACACTACTTGATAGGTAGAAAATTCACTTTGATGTCAGATAATATAAGCTTAAAATACTTATTTGATCAACAAAGTTTAAATGCTTGTCAAGCAAGGTGGTTAGCTTGCTTGAGTGAGTATGATTTTGAAATTAAACACATTAAAGGAAAAGAAAACAAAGTGGCAGATGCCCTCAGTTGGAATGCCATTCCGTATTGCTCGACTTCTTTTAGTAGTTATAAAACCAATCTTGAAGATTTGATAAAAGATGCAACTAAAAAGGATGAAGAATACCTAAAAATTAAAGAACAATTAGAAATTGATGTTAATGGAAACGAATCCTTGTCTTACTCCATAAGATCATAAGACTTATTAGTCTATAAAAATCGGTTATACATACCTAATTCAGAACAAGTTAAACAATTAATCATGAACGAGTTACATAAGAAACCATATTCTGGACACCCGGGATACCAAAAGATAATAACAAAACTTATAAAAAGTTAATATTGGCCTAACATGAAGAACGATGTTGCTAATTACCTAGCCAGATGCATTGAATGTCAACAAGTAAAAACATAACATCAACATCCTGTCGGATTTCCTCAACTCTTACCTATCCCAGAATGGAGATGGGAGATAATAAGTATGGATTTTATAATCAAATTACCTGAAACGAACAAACAACATGACTCTATAATGGTAGTCATGATAAGTTAAGTAAAGCTACACACTTCATACCTATAAAATATACCTTTAAATCCATTAACATAGCTCATATTTCTATGAAAGAAATATTATGTTTGCATGGTATTATGAAAGTTGTGATTTCTAATAGAGATGCAAAATTTACAAGTAAAATTTGGAAATCCTTGTTTAAAGGTTTAGATATGCAGTTGAATTTCAGTACTACTTATCATCCACAAACGGATGGGAAAATTGAAAGACTAATCAAGTGTTAGAAGATATGTTGCGAATGTATGTAATGGATAAACTAGGTAAATGGGAAGAGTACTTGCATTTAGTATAATTTGCGTATAATAATGGGTATCAAGCTTCATTAAAAATGAGTCCATTTGAAATCTTGTATTGTCGAAAATTACACACTCCTGTGTCTTGGGATAACCATGTTGATAGGATTTTTATAGGACTTGACATGTTAAAGGAGATGGAAAAGATGGTAAAAGAGGTATAGCAAAACTTAAACGCTACCCAGGATCGACATAAGAGTTATGATGCATATTTAAAAAAGAACTCCAAGAGAATTCAACATTGGTGATCATGTATAACTAAAAGTAAAGTAAAAAAAGGAGTTCCTTGAACTTGGGAAGGTGTTCCAAGTTGGAAATGAAGTATTGTGGACCTTTCGAAGTGTTAGCTAAGATAGGGTCAGTAACCTATTAGCTTGCACTCCCCCCTAATATAAAAGTGCACGATGTATTTCATGTTTCATTATGAAAAAAATATATGCATGATGCTACTCATGTAATTGACTAGAATGTGATTCAGGTAGAACCAGAGGACGAGTTCCAAACAGAACCTTTCTGCATTCTAGACCGAAAGGAACATATGCTACGGAATCAAGCCATCGTTCAAATAAAAGTGCAATGGAATCACTTCATCCTTGAAGAGGCAACTTGGGAAATGGAGGATAATATGCGAGAAGCATATCCCTCCATGTTCTATAATTAGCACGAGAGCTCAGAATAAAGAACACCAAGGACAGTGTTAAGAGTAAGGGGGGAATAAATGTGACACCCCCAAAATATTTGTAATTGTTTTTTAATTATTAAATTTTGACAATTATTCTTTGTGTAAGAGTTATTTAAAAATAAAAAACTGAAGTTACACTTTGCACAACAAACTATTATTATTTTTTTTATATAAAATAAAAGGGCACTTGCATAGTTCATCTAAATATGGGGACACCACCATGGCACAAGAGAACATGGGTAAACAAGCTAGACTTATGTATACCAATCAAATTCAATTTGAAACTCAACAATGAGATAAGATCCTAAATCATAGGGATTTAGGGATAGATTGGAGATTTGATTGGGATGGCATAAGACCTGGGAAAAACTATATATAAGAGTGCACTGAGATAACATGAGATGCCATGTCGTGCACAAATGAACGAGTTGAGTGTTCTCTCTTTTCATAAGTCCATCTGCTTGATACAGACTCTAGAAGAGAGTTCCGCAAGGAAGAAAGTGCTTGCGTTTTAGTGCATGGTGGTGATCCAGCTCGGGCGTGGAGTTGGGAAAACAATGAGTTTCCCTCTTCTATGGTTGGGAGGAGCTGACTCTCTAGCTTGTTCTTCACACCATTTTCCAATTAAGTATGATGTTATATGCTGAAAAATATGAATGTAAACACTTCCCTTTGTATTGTTTTATGATTAATTATTTTAATTATGCGGCAGGCCATTGCGGCAATCTATTTAAGTTTTATATCTCTGTTGTAAACATCGTAAAAGAAATGGTTTTTCAGTCATTCAATTATGTTATATGCGATCAAATTTTGATTCAGTTTTTTTATTTTCTTTACGACTGTAGTAGTTTGTTATGACCGTGATCATCACTTCTTTTGCTTATGATAATGATGGAGAAAAATAAATGATTTATTTCGGTTGGTCCACATATATAATAAGTTATTAATGATGCGAGGACCTTTGTATGGACCTTAGTATTGATACAACATTCGAGATATATTAGGCTATATTGTGAACTATGGTCAATTATGAACATGTATGTGATTGCATAAATAAAGCACGGACCCTGCTGATCTTGGTAGCTCTGTGTAATTACAGAGATTACATAGATATTATATAAAAAAAAAATAACTTCAAAGAATAATCCATACTCTATTTTTTACTTTGTAATTGAATCTAAATTTATGCGGTCACAAAAATCTTATAAACATCCTGGACAGTGCTTGATTATGACCATTATTATCTATGGTTGAGTTAAAATTGTTGTACATGTTGTATGATCAAAGATCGCATGGATCCGGGTATTGAATTCCGTCAAGGTTAGAAGATAAATTGAATTAGGTACTTGAATTTGCTGTACATGTTGTAAGATCGCATGGATTTGGGTATGTAATCCCGTCAAGGTTAGAAGATAGTTCGAGTTAGGTACATATTTTTTTTAATCTACCAATTTGTGAGTATGACTTTATAAACCTTTGAAAATCAAACCACGACCAAAATAGACTTAATGTCCTCTCTTTTACCTTGGATCGAATATGGTTAGATAGTACTCTGTAAAACCATTAAAAATGGAAATTGATGATCACAAGACTAACTGAGTCAAGATATGACTGTGGACAAGGCACCGAGTGTTTAAACCTTAACTGTTTACTGTTACTGTCCTTAACTCGCTGCTTTGGCATCCGAATGGAAGGTTCGAAACAACCTGTTTCGGTGGTTTTCGATCATGTGCCTTTTTGGGTTTGTCAAGACCTCCTTATTTGATAGTCCTAGCACTTCTTGGATTCGTAAGATCTGCTTTCATGAATAACTAATGTAAACCGTGGTTTGGAGAACTGGATCTCTCCAAACATAAAGGGTTACCTCAGTCATCTCTTGTCGAGAGCGATTGTAGATCTCCACAGTTTCATTTTCCTATTGTAAGGTAAAAATTGGAGGACTGAACGTGATAGGTAGTAGTATAAATAATATGTTCCGATTTATTTACTCCCTTACCACCGTGTGTCCCCCTTTAGATCGGAAAGACCTCAGTTTAGATCATGGAGAGACAAGTAAATCTTCCTCCTTAGAACATGCCTTCATGCCCTGTGACATCCTGTTTCCACTTGTAGCATCTACCTTGTTATTATCACAAATAATGCGGAGGGGAAAAATATTAAAATCCATGTTGCAAAATGATTCCTTATTTTTAATTACAGAGAAATGGTGCATAATTAATAAACCTAAAATTTGGAGTTAGGGAGTATGAGGTATAAGTATTCATAATATATATATATATATATATATATATATATATATATGAAAAATTTAAATAAGACATACATTTTACATCATTAAGAAAAAGTTAGCCTAGTATATGATGGTCAAAAACAAAATAAAAATGTATGCATTTTAATTATCAAGAGTATATATATATATGTATATATTCATACTATATGCTAAATATGGTTTGAATGAAAAGGAATGAAAGAGATCCAAATTCGCAACTATGTTGAAAGAAATACAATAGAAAAATTTACGGGAATTGATGGTTTGAAAAACATGGTTTTGTTCAAATTAAATGGGATGGAAATATTACTTATGAAAGTATGAGGGCACCAATATTAATTTTGGTAATTGAAATATAATTCATACATGATGTGTAATCAATGTTGGATAGTACTATAACTAATATATTTAGAAAATGGTTAGAACAAAGATGCATTAAAAAATCGTTTTCCATGTTTCTTATATTGTAAAATATGGTTACAAGTATATAGATATGAACTTTGATAGTGGTGTAAGTTACTTGAAATGATATATTCCATAGGGTTAAAAGGTCATGCACCTCTTCTATTTTAAAAGGAAAAAAAAATATACGCATCATAATTTTACAGAATTGTGTGGCATCTATTTGTTGAAAAGAATGTTAAAAGTATAGTAGTTTAAATTGAAGTTTTTTATTTATTTGTCAATTCTGTTGTATTTTGGGGATGTTACAATCCCCCACACAATGATTAAAGAAAGGGATCTGATATCATCTAGAGCTTTATTAAAACACCAATTTTTTAGATAGTCCTCCACAAAAACCCCATGCCAAATGCCCAATATATTTAAGCATTGTTCAATCTCTTTGCAAAAAACCCGTGTAAGGAAATTCTACTGCCAAAGGAAAATTTGATTCTTCCATTTCATTGCATAAATAACATTTTCTTGGATTGGATTGATTTTTCCTTCATAGTGCATCCCAAGCCAAATCTTTATTTGATAGTAAGCACCACATAAATACCTTTTATTTTTAAGGGTGCTTAAATTTCTAGATTTCTCACCACCACGAGAGCAAGGCAAATCTCCCATCTTCCTACACGAGAGCACTATATGCAAACATTGGATTAAAAATGGCCAACAGGAAGTACATACAAACCAATGAATCCATATTTTGTTGAATCCAAACATTGTTATTTCTTAAGTTAGAAATGAAGCCTTTCCAAACTCTAAAATCTTCTCCCTAAAATCCTAAGTACTCTACTGATAACCATCCTTATCCCATTAGTGAGGAAGCATTATTATCCACAATATTTATTAGAGTAAAAATACCTTTGTCCCAAAGAAAAATAATCATATGGTCCCAAAGAATGTGACCAGAGGAACTCCTTACCAAAGGATGTTCACCGAGGCACACCCAAGATCCATTTCCAACCTTCCAGATTAAACCTAAACCAACTAGATCAAAGGCGTGAATGCCATATTTTTAACAGATCAAAACATTACAGGTGGATTTATTCATCCTATGGATCCAATCCATAATCAATAAAGGTGCTATGTATTTTTGATATACTACCTCTACCCATAATTCATAACCCTTAATTAGTCTCCAAATATTTTTCACCGCCAAATATTTTGCAAATATGATAAGATTTTTTAATCCCCATCCCCTCATTCATTTTGGTAAAACTAAATCTTTCCAACTTATCCAATCCTTAGCATACCTTTCCAAACTCCTAAGACAATGGAAACAATAGCTGATTTTTCTTATTTTATCAAGCACTCCAGTAGGGATCCAAGATTTCATCCAGAAAACTAGAGTCACCTCCAAAAAAATCCTTTACAAAAAACATTCTACCTCCTCTTCATAATCATCTATATATCCATTTTGAGATACGCTTCTCACACTTTGATAATAACCAATACCAATCCTTGCTAACATATGAATACGGATTTATCCTATATCCCGAATACTTCAAGCCATACTCTATATTATAGACAATACAAAAAAACTCTAAAATAATCCATCTCCTAAATATCAATAGCTTCCTTAGAAAGAGATGATTTACCTTCATTTACTAGCATGCCCAAAACCGCATAGAAAAGATTTAAAATCTCATGAAGCTTCATTCTTTCCCACCTTGACCCATTAATTAAAATATGAATATAGTATACACATAGTAGATGAGTTATTACTATATTACCCCTATAAGAATACCTTTAAAACCTCTAGTTATTTTGGCCTCTAAATTTTGCTACCAAGGCCCTCAACTATAATAAGAAACAAAGGTGGAGCGAGGGGAAAACCTTGCCTTAATCCTTGGCTAGGATTGAAGAAAGAAACAAATGTTCAACCATTTACTAATATAGAGAAAGATACTGGCGATAAACAACCCATCACCCATGAAATGAAAGGTACATCGAATTTGTTGGAGATAATACTTATCTTGTGGAATTGTCTAGAAGTATAGAAGTCAAAATAGGTGTAGAAACATGTGCTCAATAGTTTGTCAAAAAAGTAATTGATCATTTGGCTGTAATAAATAGGGTTCTATAAGAGATTATTTCATCCCTTCATCTATGCTCAAGATCAATGGTTAATATGCATCCAAATCCATATAAATAAGTGGATTGTGATTGAAATAATCGATCAAAATTTCATTCTATTCCTCTCTATGTGCCTCATGATTTTTTCCAATTTAGTATCAAAGTAGATCTAGGTCTAACTCCTTCACAGGAGAGCCTGGGATTATGTTAGAGCTGTGAGAGTAATTATTTGTTGTTAGTGTAGGAGAATAGATTAAATTAGTTTTTTTTTTTGTAGTTTTTAGTCAGGAAGATTGCAAAAATAATTGTGTGCAAATCATCGTGAGCTACGTCGTGAGATCCACTTTCCAAATTTGTAGCTGCATTTTTGGAGCCACTGTCAAATTAAAAAAAAATAAGGCTGCGAAGGAGAGCCATGCCGCCACCAATAAGAAGATCATTGCTCATATCGTTGAAAAAAAGACGCCATTTGGGAGATCTGATGTGAGAGAGCCACTGCTATGAGTAGTGAACCAAAGGATCATGAGAACCATGAAGGAGCTGCTATATTCTTATAACCACCAAGATGAAAGAGAAACTAGTGTGAGGGTGAATTAGGATATGATCAATTAGAATTTCTAGAGGGTGTTTTTCCATGAAAAGTGTTGGACAAGGTTCCACAAAGGAGAGGTACACTGGACTAATCCTTCACTAAGTCATATAAAGGGTTCTCAATTATAACTATAAGCAATTAAGGTAAGAAAATAAAAATTAAAACAATTGCCAACTCTAAAGCATTAACATGTTTTCTTGTTTTAGGTGAATTACCCTTGAATACCACATCATGAGAATTATATTTTTGATGATGTTGATAAAGTGGTTCATTTTCGTCATGATATGAAGTTATTACATTCTCAAGATGAAGTGAGTGAATTCATCGAATGTAGGAAAGAAATTTGTCGGTGTCATAGTATTTCAAAGGTCTTTGTTTGTAAAAGAAAGTATGGATGCATTTTTGGTGGTAACTGACACCTCTAGAATTATGGTAAGAAATGAAGTTGACATATTGATCCTAGGAAATTCAATACATCTATTAATTATGTATGTGAAGAACCAATTTATAAATATAGTAACTTAACTTAAATTGGTGTGTGTGGAAGCCCCTCCTTGATACTAGATGGTAACCGTTTTAGTTTTGTTTATAGTATGTTATAAGCTATTGGGTCTTGTGAATCCAAGAACTCGTGTTACAAGTTATCCTTGTTTTAGTACAAGTCAAGTTGTATCATTGACTTTTGATTGCTTTTCTGACAATAAGTTGGTAGCCCTAGATACATTGGCATAGTGGAGTATGTCAATATTGTTAGTCATTACAAGTGAATCAATGATGGTCAAAAGCAATTGTATCTTAAATGGATCAAAGTGGTAAGCTCGAAGTTGATGGCTGAGAAAGAGCATAGTCCTTGAGATTTCAGAGTGGATAAAGATGATGATCAAGACTAGACCAGAGAAAGTTCAGTGTTGTAATTCCAATAATGTAATTTGTGATTTAGATATTATAATTTGTAAGATAAGCAGTAAAGGAGGTGTTGGAGATAATTCTTATCTTGTGGAATTGTCTATAAGTCTAGAAGACAAGATATTTGTAGAAACATGTGCTCAATAGTTTGTGAAATAAGTAGTTGAGCATTTGGTTGTACTAAATAGGGTTCTAGAAGAGACTATTTCATCCCTTGATCTATGCTCAAGATAAATGGTTAATATGCATCCAAATTTGTATAAATATGTGGATTGTGATTGAAATAATTGATCATCGTTCTAGCCTATTCCTCTCTATGTGCCCATGATTTTTTCCAATTGAATCCCATATGGGTGGCAACAAATTTGGGTCCACTTTTTGCTTCCACCATAGATTTCATAAGCACGCCTTCATTACAGAAATTCATAACGGATGTGCGTTATTAGGTTTAGGCTCAATAAAAATCAAGCCTGTAACTAATGTTAAGGCTAGGAAACACATATGCATTACAAGACATTTATGTTATGAAAAAGTTGGAAACATAACACAAGTGCGATATAATGCATGTGTGTTTCATGATGCATATGCGTTATAATTCATTTATCTTATGAAAAAGTTTAAAACATAATGCAAGTGCGATATAACAGACATGTATTTCATAACACAAGTGCATTATATCACACTTGTGTTATATTGATTAAAACAAAAGAAGTGGGCAGACCAACCCATTCCATTTTCTCATTTGCAAAACCCAAAAATGATTAAAAGAGGGAGATAGTTAGTGTGCCTGTGATTTGGGCATATTGACATTGGCATTTGGATGATTTTCTCAATTTGGAAAGCTTAGTAGCTTAATTACCTTTTTTGGGTAGCATTCAAGGTCTTATTTTTGTGAAATTCCATATCAAAATTTTAATATCTATGGATGTTATGAATATTGAATCTAATTTTAAGAGATTATTGTGTAAAAATAGAGTATTCTCCATGGATCCCCATAATCATGAAGAAACCATTCCTTCAAAACACCCAAACCTTCAAAATATTGACCTTGAAAACCTACTAGATGTTGAAGAAGAAAAACAAATCACACCAAGACAATGGATGCCAAATATAAATGTTAAAATACTATCAAAATTGGGGTTTTTGAGATGCCTAAGTGCTACGTTTAAGAGGGAATATCAACTAGGTTGTTCTCTTGAGAAAGCAACTCATACTATCATTGACACAATTTCCAATTCCCAAGGAACATTATATAACATTACTTCTTTTAGAGAGTCTAGTAGTTATTTTTATGGAAATGGACTTACTTACTAGGATGTTAAAAAATTAAAAATATTAAAAGACCATTTGTATTCCCTCTTTTGAGACCCTCGCACTAGTTGTCTTCCTCTGAATAGAAGATAACGTATATACATTGGTTGGTGCATAGAACCAAGTATAAAATAAAATTGGATGGACAAGTTGTATATGGTATTTGATGAAGTCTTGCATGGAAATAGAGAAATACCATTGTATTTAGTGCGTAAGTTGTATGTTGAATTTATACTTCATAAGGATGTCAATTACTTTGACATTTTAGAGTTATGAGGGGATGGGAGGAGGGATTCCCCAAGATAGGAAACATGTTAGGGATGATCGAAACAATGTACGTTTCCCTCCTCTCCCTCAAAATACCCCCCATTTATATCCTCCTACACCTATCTTGCCGGATGACACACAGTGGGGCATTCTTACGGTTGACCGAGACATTGGTTTGTCATGTGAATTTTGTTGACAACTATATAATTGCAAGCTCATCTAAGGGGGTCAATCATTTTCAAATGGTGGTGGGGAGGAGTCACTGAGTGTATCCCAGGATGATGATGAAAAGTCATTTGGTGGTGAACCTTATCAGCAATAGGAATCTAGTAGAGAACATGCACATGATACCGAGCGGCATATGCTAACCCAACTTGGTGCGTCGTGTGGTAGCATTTGATATGTTCATTTATCACAATTTCCCATCAGTGGATTTTTCCAATGTGTAAGTTCATTAATCTTCAAATACTTTGTTATATTTTAAATTACTAATTTGATTTGTTTAAAAAAATATTATTTTATTAATTTTTTGAAACTTTATATTCACATGTTTAGCTGGTATCCAAGGGGATTCATACACAACATCTTGGTCTCCCTCAAGAGAGTGAAGTAAAGGAAACAATGAATGTTGCATATGATTTTGGTTTATCACCATTACAGGTAATGAAAATATTTTTAATTTACCATTATTTACCATATTTATATTAAGGGAAGACACAATATAGTTAATTGCTGATGTAATATATTTTATGCAAGGTTTTAGAGAGTTTTTTTTTCAATTTGCACCCGATGTTGTTGTATAACCTCAACGTGAAGAGTAAGTAAAGTATGATGGACCTCTGAGTGCATCATTATTATTTTTTAATATTCAGTATCTAAGTTGTTTGATTGACTCTTGTTTATGGGTATGTGTTTCTGATACATTATGGACAGGCTCATATTACACACATACAACCATATTTTAGTTACCATGGCATCTGTTGATGTGGACTTAGAGTAGCCTATGACTGCAAACATAGGAATTCCATCCCCATCCATACATCATATAAATGTATCCCCCGCTCTCAAGTAGAGGTTATCATAAGTACATGAATTTATTTATCAAATATTTATGTATCTCAGTGTTATGTTTATTAAATTCTCATGCATTTGAAGCCCACAATTGAATAGTTTGTTTAAGAGACTCCTTCAGCACAGACTCCTTTAGCATTGACTCACAATTGGATGACTTGCACGATCTTGTCTTGTAGCAATATGATGGATCGATTGCTGCACCTCGCGTGACACCAATTGCGAGAATCTGCATATATTCACATACTTGTTTTATTCGATTACAATTTTAATGTGTACATGAAGTTGTTTTTTTATAAATGTTGAACAATTGTTAAATGGTATTTTGCGTGTATAACCCTAAATTAATCACCGATCCTTGGATAAAGAGTCTACTATCTTTCTTGTTCTTAGGGAAGAGGAAGATTGACTTTTCATAGGAATATGGAAGTGCCAAAGAAAATGGGGATAAATGAATTTTAAATGAATGTATATTTGTAGTTTGTTCAGGACATTTGTGTTATTTTTGTAGTATGGGATTCAAATGTAGACTCATTTTTCTACTTTGGGAACAAATTTCCATTATTTACTATGGGAACGTGTAACATCCCAAAAATCACAAAAATTTAAAATTTTTCAGAGTAACATTATTTGCTAGAATTACTGTGCGGAAGTATAATAAATGTTTGTTTGTTTGACTAGACGTCACAATGTACTTTACATGTTATGTCGATTATGTGTGTAGAATCTATTACAAAATATGCGTAATGTTTTTATATCTATATTACACTATTGTGGATGTTGTTACCTCAATTCATGCATCCTAGATCAGTTACGTTTTCTTATGTAACTGTCGATACTTTATAGACTTGATTCTAAATTTATTTTATGTGCTAACTGTTTACTTTTCTTGTTGATGATGAAGGGGTCCTATGGGTACCCCGAGGCTTACTTAGCTATTTTTAGCTAGAGCATTTTGAACATTCTATCGTAGATCACAGGTAAGAGGAAATAGTATTTTCGAAAGTGAATACGGAGGTCCTATATATCGTTAGTTAGCTTTCAAGTTTAAAAAGAGATATAGAATAACTTGAAAACATTTCAGGGTGAGATCTATTCCAGTTGTTTCTTTAGCTATATTCTGTACTAAGTTGTTTATTTTCTTTCATAATCATTACACTCCATTCTCAACATTTATGTTATTTGTATTACACATGTATTTGTATAATGTTGAAAGTGTTGAGCATCAAAATCAATGTTAAGGCATTTTTAAATCCTACACCTAGGAATTACGATATGTAAATCAAGTATTTATGTTAATAGGAGCATATCCTAAGCTCAAATGATTTTATTGAAATTCTATGCCTATATTTTGCTCCTATGTACTATATGCATAACCTATAATGTAATGTTATTATGGTGACATAATAATGTCTATAGTTGTAAACTATACTATATACACTCTCTTCTATTAATTTATACAATACGTGATTTCAATACTTGAGCCTTTTAACATTGTCTAAGCATGCGCTTTCATGGTCTTTATAATATATATAAGGATTTGATTGAAAAGGTGATCTACGAAATACTTTTAATTATTGTTTGCAATTGTTGACAAAATGCAATATTCAAAAGGCTTAGGGATAAAATATCACCTTAGGTTGTAATCTCCTATGTTGATGGTCGAGACCTTGACCTTGGATATTTTCGATGGTGTAATACTTCAGACAAATTTTATGATCATGGTTTGACTTTGGACATTTAGTGGCCATACTATATTAATATCGAAATGTTTTAACCATACGGAGGCTGAACCATAACCTTGCTTCATGGTTATGCTGGCAGGTACTACGTACTAGTGATAGTTGTGGTTATTAAAGTGCATTAAAGGCATAAGTGTTGGAATGTCTAATGGCATCCCCATGGTAGGTCTTCACGTGGTCTTCTTGGTCGCGGTGCCAACCCTAACTACTTTGGTTTAGCTCGACGAAGGCATAACCCTATGCATTCATTTTTGCTGGAGTGGAGTTTGGAGAGGCCGATAGGCCTACGGGTCTTTAGGGTTTGCAGAAAAATGTAAAGGAGGCACCTCCCTAGGGTTCGACACCCCGACCTATGACTTGAATGCTTTCCACAGTGGGCTCTTTGAGCTGTATCCTTCCTTCGCTGAGTTTGCTAGGGTGTAATGGGTTCTGGTTCTCGTTGGAATGCAGGAGTGATTGTTTTCGGATGCAAAATTTTACTGACAGTAAGTTATTGTTTTTCCTTTCTAGTTACTCAAGAAGGTTTATAATATTTCGGTTGTCTATACTTATTTGGAGCTTCATAGCTTATCTTTTAACCATGCTAAATGTTGTATGGTAGGTACTTTTTGGCTTTGGATTTCTATGTTCGAAACTACATCGGAAATGCGCTTGAAATCCGGTAAGCCTCGGTGGTTTCCTGTAGGTTTCAACTTGGAAACTATTGGTCCTTGTTTGTTTTTAGCCGAACACTTCAGTCTTAAGGTATGGCTATGAGTATTCTCACCGTGTTAAAGTTTGTAAGCTGTATGGAAATAGTAGGGAGGATTGAATCCTCGACCTACCTCTTCGTTGACTCTACAATGCTTTACTGTGTATCAAAAAATTGATAAGTGTAATCACTGTTTGAAAGGGGTTCAACCCTCGGTAATTTGATTAATGAAAAAGGTTATGGTATTTGCTCTTAATGTTTTTTTATGAGCACCGTGCCTGAGGGCAATGCTCCTGGCAGCTTGTGTTATTTTAAACAATGTTTGTTATACAATGATAACGGAAACAACCCATCCTTGATTGTTTACAACATGTTGAGTTTTGTTTAAGGGCCGAGAGCCGAAATGGCTAAATGCCTACTTTGTTTGTAGTTTCAAACCCTAAATCTCGTTTTTGTAAAAACATGATTTCGAAAGGTTTTGTGAAATAGATCTTTGTAAAAGCTGACACCTAGTCTCGTATGTCTCTTTCGTTTCTTCAAATGATGAGTTGTCATCTTAGGTTTGTCTAAAGATGTTCAACTTTCTTGTTGTCAAAGTGATTTCTACGTTTAGGTTAAGCTTGTACAGGATATGGCTATGTTATTTCTATTTTTAAACAAGGGCAATGAGCCTTAATTAAAAACCTTGTCATAGTAAATTTGATGTTTAGGAAAGGTTTAAGGGTTTCGGCCATGAGGCTAGTTATGAACCCTACTCAATACTAAAAGATATATTAATTTTCTTTACTATATAAATGATAACGGTTTTCGAATGCAATCTATAAGGTTTTGTGTAAACGAACTCTGTCTGGAAATTTCTATTTGATTAGCTAAACGATGAAATGTTTACTTAGTGTTATGTTGTAATTAGCTAGGGTTTGACACATTGGGACATTCATCCAAAAATTAGAGTATTTTTGTATTTATAATAACAGTAATGTGTTCAAGGTTAATTAAATGAAAAGATACTATTAGTACTGTATAGTATATATGATTGGTTTCTATTTACCTTGTGTTATAAGGATATGAAAAAATGTACCTCGATATTGTTTTAAATTTAACAGGGAGAAAGCCAGGGGTCTTAGAAGGATTCTTATATTGAAAATAATATTATAAGTTTATTTGTTTTCTGAAATATAAAAGGTTACCCTATAACAGTACTTATGGTTTTATGCAGAAAACATGGGACTGTTTGAGTTCTTCTATTTCTATTGCTATAAATGTAAGGATATTCTAATGTCTGCATATTATAAATGTTACTATGTTTTTCTATGACTGAGAATAGCTAAAGAAAACATAATAGAGTTTGTTTATTCAATCATTCTATCTATTTTTAAACACCCTTCCTTGTACTAGAGTACGGCACAAGGCCAGTGCGTGGAAAAATACAGGGAAGTAATTTATTCTATCATTTCATTCAACTTCTTCAACAATTTACAGAATCATAATCAGTTTAGAAAATCAAACATTTACTTCTGCATGATGATAACTATCAACATTTAGCTAATAAATCCTAAATCAACAGTTATAGAAATAAATTATAACTACTTAGGAAATGAAATAACAGTAGAACCTACAAATGTAGATAGGGTGGACAAACACACAAAGAGGCCTGTTCCCCCCAACCTTCTCCATAAGAAGCAGCCAATATCACTTGCTCCTTTGGACCCCCAAGCCTGTTTACTGAACCACTAGGTAGAAGACTCTGTGTAGAAGCAAGGCACTTAGGTTGTACTTCCAGGAATCAATGGAGACTTACAATACGCCTCTAAATAAACCTCTGCACTCAACAGGAAACTCTGCACTTAGTAGAAGTGAAATAGACTTACACTACAACTCAAAACATAGCTTCCCCTCATCGAATCTCTTGTGTGCATACAGTAGAACCATAAGGTAAATTTTCTCGTCAGAAAAAGTGTGAGCCTCTGTTCAAATTCGATGGCTTATAAAGATGCCTAGGTCTTTTAGTTGTCAGTTTCCAAATAAATGAGCCTCAAGATCCAGTCCCATTTCTCAGGGAACTTTGACCACAATTCAAGGGACTTGTCCCATAACAATAGCTAGTTACTGAGTTCCTGACTGCCACTTTTTCGTTTCCTTCTACCCCAGATTCCATTCCACCTAGTGGGTCAGTAAACACTCTTTCAATAGTCTCTTTGGGTGAGTGTCTCCTATTTTATTTTATTAAATAATAATATTGTGCAATTACAGTCATCCTTGGCCGATTGGCCAAATATAAAACTTTACAATAAAAGTTAAGATAATGTTTCTCTCAAACATAAAATGTTTCAAGTAATGGGTATGTTACAAACACCCCCACTTAAGCTCAACATCGTCCTCAATGTTTTTTATTCTTCCTCGGAGCCTCCCTGGAACATAATTGGATATGTTGCCCGCATATTACTTTCCAATTCCTAGATAGCTTCATCAGGGATAAGGTGCCTCCATTGCACCTTTACCTACCCTATGGTACGATTCCGGAGCATAATTTCTCTCATGTCGAGGATACAGTCCAGTTCCACCTGAAAATATCCTTTGGGTTCCACCTGTATGTCATTCCAATTCAGCACATGAGTAGCATCGTGCACATACTTCTTTAAAACAGAAATGTGAAAAACATTATGGATTCTTAAATTAGATGGTAGAGCCAACTGATATGTAACTCGTCCAATTCTTGATAGGACTTTGAATGGTCCACAGCACCTTGGTGCTAGTTAAGCACAACTCCGAAGCTTAAAAGAACTTTTCTTGGGTTTTACCTTTACAAAGACATGATCTCCAACCTGAAATTCTTTTTCAGTTCGTTTCAGATCTGCATAATGTTTTTGTCTATCTTGTGCAACTTTTAAATTGCCTTGTACCTGTTTCACGGTTAGCTCCATATCTCTTAACAAATCTAGTCCTAGCATTAATCTGTCAGCAGGGTTATCGCAAGAAATAGGAGCACTAAATTTCCTTCCATATAAAATCTCAAATGGACTAAGTCTAATAGATGCTTGATGATGGTTATTGTAAGCAAATTCAGCTAAATGCAAATAGTATTCCCACTTAGTTGGATGATCTTTAACATACATTCTTAACATGTCTTCAAAAATATGATTAACCCTTTCAGTCTATCCGTCAGTTTGTGGTTGGAAAGAAGTACTGAAATTTAATTTAGTATTTAGAACATTAAACAATGCTGTCCAGAAATTTCCAGTAAAATTGGAATCTCGATCAAAAATAATTACTTTTGGAATTCCATGTAAGCGGAATATTTTCTTCATAAACACATATGCAATGTTAGCAGCTTTAAAAGTAGTCTTAATAGGAATAAAATGATTAGATTTACTTAGTTTATCCACAACCACCATTATTAAGTCATTCTGTTTATGATTCTTAGGTAAACCTGTTATAAAGTCAATACTTATAATTTCCCATTTCCATTCTGGAATTGTCAATGGCTGCAATAGGCCAGTTGGGTGTTGATGTTCAGCCTTAATTGTCTGACATTCAAAACACCTAGCTATGTATTCAGGCACTTCATTCTTCATGTTGGGCCAAAAGTAATCATTTCTCAGCATAGTTCTCATTTTCTAATAACCAAGGTGTCCCGAATAAGGACTTTTGTGAACTTCACCCAAAATCAGCAGTTTAACTTTTGACACATTAGGTACATAAATTCTGTTTTTATAAGTCATTAAACCCTTTTTGTTAATGCTGTAATCTGTTTTTAAATTTTTAGATTCATTTTCAGCAACTTTACCCTGTAATTTCTGATAATTTTCATCTTGCTTAATTCCTTCTTCGATCTGATTTTCTAGATCTGTTTTAAATGTGGTGATTGCTGCCACAAAATTTAATTTGGCATTTCTTCTCAAGGAATTGACAACTTTGTTTTCTTTAACCTTAATGTGTTGAATCTCGAAATCGTACTCACTAAGGAAAGCTAGCCACCTAGCTTTCCTTGCGTTAAGATTTGTTTGATCCAACGAGTATTTTAAGCATTTATTATCTGTCATTACTGGAAAATTTCTTCTGATCAAATGATGGCGCCACATTTTTAGTGCATGTATCACGACTGCCAGCTTTAGATCATAAGTTGCGTAGTTCTTTTCGTGGATTTTTAACTTCCTAGACTCACAAGCAATAACATGACCTTCTTGAGTTAAGACCCCACCAAGTCCATCGTTGCATGCATCAGTGCATATGACGAAGTCTTTATTAGGATCAACAATTTTTAATATAGGTGCTATTGTTAGTAAATCTTTTAACTTCTTAAAACTCTCTTCTCATTTTTTATCCCAGACGAATTTCTTTCCCTTCTTCTGCAAAGAAGTTATGGGATTCACAATTCTGGAGAATCCTTCAATAAACTTTTTGTAGTAACCTGTTATCCCCATAAATGACCGTATGTCAGTTACGTCTTTAGGGACAGGCCACTCGTTAATTGCTCTTATTTTATCTGGGTCGACAAAATTCCATCTTTAGATATTATGCGACCTAACTACTGTATTTTATCTTTATAAAAGTGACATTTACTGAACTTAGCGTAAAGCTGATGTTCTCTTAAAACTTGCAGAATTATTCTTAAGTGTTCATCGTGCTCTTCTTTAGTTTTTGAATAAATTAGAATATCATCAATGAACACAATTACAAAATTATCTAGGTACTTATGTAAAACATTATTCATTAAACACATGAAGACTGTCGGTGCGTTAGTTAGCCCAAAAGGCATAACTACGAATTCGTAGTGCCCATAACAGGTTCTGAAAGCAGTTTTGAAAATGTCTTCATCCTTTATTCTAACTTGATGATATCCAGACCTCAAGTCAATTTTAGTGAATATCTCTGCTCCATGTACTTGATCGAATAGATCATTAATACGGGGCAAAGAATATCGATTTTTAAGTTAACAGTAATCTATGCACAATCGCAAAGTACCATCCTTCTTTTTAACAAAGATAACCGGTGCTCCCCAAGGAGACACACTTGGCCTTATGAAATTCTTATCAATTAATTCTTTTAGCTGAGATTTTAGTTCATTTAATTCCAGAATATTCATTATGTAACGAGCCTTTGAGTTTGGTACCGCACCCAGTACTAACTCAATGGAAATCAAGTTCCCTTTTCAAAGGTAGTCCTGGAATTTCTTCTGGGAATACATCAAAAAAGTCCTTAAGAATTGGTATGTCTTCTAGTTTTATCTTATCTTCTTTAGATGAACATTCGTCATTAATCACATTCATAGCAAACATTTTACAACCCTTTCTTACATCTTTTTTTACTTGTAAAGCGGAGATTTTTCTCACAGATGTTTTCATAGGAATTCCTTTTACTGTTTCAGTTTCCCCTTCGTTATTTAAACAAGTAAAAGACTTTTCATAATAGTTAAGTACTACTCTATGTTGTTCAAGCTAGTCCATGCCAATTAATACATCATATGACCCTAATGGAAAATCATTCAATTTAACTTGTGTTTTCAGCTGACTCATAGGTAAATCACAAATTTTGACAAATTTTGTAACTTTCCTTTTAGTGCCTATTGCTAATTGAACTAGCCATGAGTTATCAAATTTTTCCATCTTTAAATTGCAACTTTTCACTAAATCAGGTGATATGTAACTCAAACTTGCATCTGGATCTATTAAGATGGAAATAGGTTTGTTTTGCATCATACCTTCAATCTCGACCATAGAAGTTTGATGGTCTGCTTGTCGATTTCCCAACACTGCATTTATCTTGGGCATTTC
This sequence comes from Larix kaempferi, assembly GCA_027924585.1. Lineage (NCBI taxonomy): Eukaryota > Viridiplantae > Streptophyta > Pinopsida > Pinales > Pinaceae > Larix > Larix kaempferi. Next base: position 8,317,110 of record BSBM01000432.1, on the reverse strand, counting down.
TCTTGCTACATCACCAACTGTCAATTCCGCTTGTATGGTGTGAATGTTATTGACTGTCCTTCTTTTGAGTGGACAGTTTGCTCTGGTATGTGGTCCATTGCAGTCATAACACTTTAATGGTGGCCTTTGTTCATCATTTTTGGTATTATTATTATTATTATTAGGCACATTCCTTGCAACAGTAAAATTTTGTGGTGCATTACCTCTTTAATTATTATTATTCTGAAAATTTTTGTTATTAAAATTTTTATTATTCCCAGAATTTTTAAAATTAAAAGTTTTCTTCTTATGCTCATAATTACTTGATTTATTATTACTCCAACTCGATACACCTTCTCTTCTCTTATTCTATTCAAAACAGAAATTAGACTTCCCCATGGCTTCTTCAAGAGTTGAAGGATTATCGTATTCAATTCTGTCCTTTATGTTGAAGGGTAAGCAGCTTAGAAACCTTGGTATCTTAGGTTTTTCTTCAGCCAAGTAAGGCACATACCTTAACAAGTTGAGAAATTTTCTACATAAATCCTTCATAGTCATAGATCCCATCTTTAAATCATACAATTCTTTTGACTTATCTTCATAATACTGTTCGGATAAAAACTTGTTCTTAAACATTTTCTTAAATGTACTCCATTTTATATTCTTATCTTTAAAGCTTTTAACTCTCTTGATATCTTGCCACCAAATGTCTTCCCTTCCGGTCAGATTGTATATGGCAATCTTAGCTTTTAATTGAGATGAGTAATCATAAATGTGAAAATACTTCTTCATACTGGACAACCATGCTTCAGCTGCTTCTCTCTTTTCATTTTCGCCATTAAAAGTTGGTGGTTTTATCTTTTTAAACTCTCCTGAAATTTGTTCATAATTTTTACGTCTTTTCTTAGGACCATAGTCACTGTCACAGCTATCCTGATCATAATTATATTTTCTGCAGAAATTTTTATCATCAGATTCAGAAGAAGAAGAGTTACTTTCAGTTTTATAATACTTCATTTTCTTATCTCTGTGTTTGTAGGACATTGTTCCAAATTCAGACTTTACTTCTGTTTTCTTATCTTTTTCATCTTGATGGTACTTGTCTAGTAAAATTTGGTTTAATTCTTCTTCTTCTCTTAAAATTCATTTGTTTTCTTCTTTAACATTTCTTATTTCAGTTTTTAAGTCCTTAACCGTACGTAATTATTCAGACGATTGATCATTCAGTTCTGCATATATTTCTTCATTAATATTTTCATGTTCGTTATTATTACGTTCATTATGAGGAGATATGTTCTCTGCTGATTCTTCCGGTATGTCCATACCTACAAATTAAATGTCAAGCTGTTATGTACAAAAACAAATTTTAATTAAAGTTTGTAACTAAATTTTCTAGTTTCATTTTCTGTTTTACGCGCGTGAGCCTATTTCAGGCCTAGAGTTTGAACTTGCGCTCTGATACCACATGTAACATCTCAAAAATAAATAAATAAATCTAAAATTTCTCAAAGTAGCATTAATTCCTATAATTACTGTGTGGAAGTATAATAAATGTTTGTTTGTTTGACTAAACGTCACAATGTACTTGACATGTTACATCGATTATGTGTGTAGAATGTATCACAAAATAGGCATAATGTTTTTATATCTATAGTACACTATTGTGGATGTGGTTACCTCAATTCATGCATCCTAGATCAGTTACATTTTCTTATGTAAATGTCGATACTTTATAGACTTGATTCTAAATTTATTTTATGTGCTAACTGTTTACTTTTCTTGTTGATGATGAAGGGGTCCTATGGGTACCCTGAGGCTTACTTAGCTATTTTTAGCTAAATAATTTTGAACATTCTATAGCAGATCACATGTAAGAGAAAATAGTATTTTCGAAAGTGAATACGGAGGTCCTGTATATCGTTAGTTAGCTTTCAAGTTTAAAAAGAGAAATACAATAACTTGAAAACATTTCAGGGTGAGATCTATTCCAGTTGTTTCTTCAGTAATATTCTGTAATAAGTTGTTTATTTGCTTTCATAATCATTACACTCCATTCTCAGCATTTATGTTATTTGTATTACACATGTATTTGTATAATGTTGAAAGTGTTGAGCATCGAAATCAATGTTAATGTGTTTTTAAATCCTACACCTAGGAATTACGATATGTAAATCAAATATCTATGTTAATAGGAGCATATCCTAAGCTCAAATGCTTTTATTGAAATTCTATGCCTATCTTTTGCTCCTACGTACTATATGCATAACTTATATTGTAATGTTATTACGGTGACCTAATAATGTTTATAGTTGTAAACTATACTATATACACTCTCTTCTATTAATTTATACAATAGGTGATTTCAATACTTAAGCCTTTTAACATTGTCTAAGCATGCGCTTTCATGGTCCTTATAATATATATAAGGATTTGATTGAAAAGGTGATCTACGAAATACTTTTCATTATTGTTTGCAGATGTTGACAAAATGCAATATTGAAAAGGCTTAGGGATAAAATATTACCTTAGGTTGAAATCTCCTATGTTGATGGTCGAGACCTTAACCTTGGACATTTTCGATGGTGTAATACTTCGAACAACTTTTATGATAATGGTTTGACTTTGGACATTTAGTGGCCATACTATATTAATATCGAAATGTTTTAACGATACAGAGGCCAAACCATAACCTTGCTGCATGGTTATGCTGGCAGGTTCTACGTATTGGTGATAGCTGTGGTTATTAAAGGGAATTGAAGGCCTAAGTGTTGGAATGTCTAATGGTATCCCCTTGGCAGGTCTTCATGTGGTATTCTTGGTCGTGGTTCCAACCCTAGCTGCTTTGGTTTACCTCGATGAAGGCATAACCCTATGCATTCATTTTTGCTGGAGTGGAGTTTGGAGAGGCCGACAAGCCTACGTGTCTTTAGGGTTTGCATAAAAATGTAAAGGAGGCACCTCCCGAGGGTTCGATACCCCGACCTGCGACTTGAATGATTTTCACAGTGAGCTCTCTGAGCTGTATCCTTCCTTCGTTGAGTTTGCTAGGCTGTAATGGGTTTTGGCTCTCACCGAAATGAGGAGTGATTGTTTTCGGACGCAAAGTTTTATTGAGAGTAAGTTATTGTTTTTCCTTTCTGGTTACTCACGAAGGTTTATAATATTTCGGTTGTTTGTGCTTATTTGGAGCTCCATAGCCTCTCTTTTAACCACACTAAATGTTGTATGTAAAGTACTTCTCGGCTTTGGATTTCTATGTTCGGATTTCTATGTTCGAAACTACATGGGAAACGTGCTTGAAATATGGTAAGCCTCGGTGGTTTCCTATAGGTTTCAGCTTGGCAACTATTGGTCCTTGTCTAGTTTTAGCCGAACACTTCAGTCTTAAGATCTGGCTATGAGTATTGTCATCGTGGTAAAGTTTTTAAGCTGTATGGCAAGTGTAGGGAGGATTGAATCCTCGACCTACCTCTTCGTTGACTCTACAACGTTTTACTATGTATCAAAAAAATTGATAAGTGTAATCATTGTTTGGAAGGGGTTCAACCCTCGGTAATTTGATTAATGAAAAATGTTATGGTATTTGGACTTAATCTTGTTTTATGAGCATCGCGGCTAAGAGCAATGCTCCTGGTAGCTTGCATTATTTTAAATGATGTTTGGTATACAATGATAAGGGAAAGAGCCCATCCCTGAATGTTTACAACATGTTGAGTTTTGTTTAAGGGCCGAGAGCCAAAATGGCTAAATGCCTACTTTATTTGTAGTTTCAAACCCTAAATCTCGCTTTTGTAAATAGATGATTTCAAAAGGTTTTGTGAAATCAATCTTTGTAAAAGCTGAGACCTAGTCTCGTATGTCTCTTTTGTTTCTTCAAATGAAGAGTTGTCATCTTAGGTTTGTTTGAAGATGTTCAATTGTCTTGTTGTCAAAGTGCTTTCTACGTTTAGGTTAAGCTTCTACAGGATATGGTTGTGTTATTTCTATTTTTAAACAAGGGCAATGAGCCTTAATTAAAATCCCCGTCGTAGTAAATTTGATGTTTAGGAAAGGTTTAAGGGTTTCATCTGTGAGGCTGGTTATGAACCCTACTCAACACTAAAAGATATATTAATTTTCTTTACTGTATAAATGATTTGGGTTTTCGAATGCAATCTTTAAGGTTTTGTGTAAACGAACTATGTCTTGAAATTTCTATTTGATTAGCTAAACGATGAAATGTTTACTTAGTGTTATGTTGTAATTAGCTAGGGTTTGACACATTGGTACATTCATCCAAAAATTAGAGTTGTTTTGTATTTATAATAACAGTAATGTGTTCAAGGTTAATGAAATGAAAAGATACTATTAGTACTTTATAGTAGATATGATTGGTTTCTACTTACCTTGTGTTATAAGAATTTGAAAAAATGTATCTCGATAGTGTTTTAAATTTAAAAGGAAAAAAGCCAAGGGTTTTAGAAGGATTCTTACATTGAAAATATTATTATAAGTTTATTTGTTTTTTGAAATATAAAAGGTTACCCTATAACAGTACTTAGGGTTTTATGCAGAAAACATGGGACTGTTTGAGTTCTTCTATTTCTATTGCTATAAATGTAAAGATATTCTAATGTCTGCATATTATAAATGTTACTATGTTTTTCTATGACTGAGAACATAGATATTTTAATTGCAAATGTAAACAGCTAAATAAAAAATAACAGAGTTTGTTTATTCAATCATTCTATTTACTGCATATCATTTATCTATTTTTAAACACCCTTCGCTATACTAGGGTATGGCACAAGGATAGTGTGTGGAAAAATATAGGGAAGTAATTTATTTTATTATTTCTTATAACTTCTTCAACAATTTACATAATCATAATCAGTTCAGGAAATCAAACATTTACTTCTGCATGATGATAACTATCAACATTCAACTAATAAATCCTAAACCAACAGTTATAGAAATAAATTATAAGTACTTAGGAAATGAAATAACAGTAGAACCTGCAAATGCAGATAGGGTGGAAAAACACCCAAAGAGGCATGTTCCTCCCAACCTTCTCCAGAAGAAGCAGCCAATATCACTTGCTCCTTTGGACCCTCGAGCCTATGTACTGAACCACTAGGTAGAAGACTCTGTGTAGAAGCAAGGCACTCAGGTTGTACTTCCAGCAATCAATGGAGACTTGAAATACACCTCTAAATAAACCTCTGCACTCAGCATAAGTAAAACAAACTTACACTACAACTCAAAACATAGCTTCCCCTCATCAAATCTCTTGTGTGCATACAACAAAACCACAAGGTAAATTTTCTCATCAGAAAAAGTGTGAGCCTATGCTCAAATTCGATGGCTTATAAAGATGCCTGGGTCTTTTAGTGGTCAGTTTCCAAATAAATGAGCCTCAAGCTCCAGTCCCATTTTTTAGGGAATTTTGACCACAATTCAAGGGAGTTGTCCCATAACAACAACTAGTTATTGAGTTCCTGATGCTGCCATTTGTCCATTGCCTTCTACCCCAGATTCCATTCCACCTAGTGGGTCCATAAACACTCTTTCAACAGTCTCTTTGGGTGAGTGTCTCCTATTTTATTTTATTAAATAATAATATTGTGCAATTACAGTAATCCTTGGCCACTTGGCCAAATATAAAACTTTACAATAAAAGTTAAGATAATGTTTCTCTCAAACATAAAATGTTTCAAGTAATAGGTATGTTACAGAATGATGTGTCATTTTGTAATACATAAATATTTTATTTAATCTTATGCTTTTAATACACATGCTTGAGTTTGAATGGTGTGAATAGAAAACCAATGAGGCATGCAATAGAGCTCAATTGTACTATATTGTACAAGTGATATTCATCTAAAATTCAATAGATAAAGTATGAGAACTTGCATCCTTCTTTGTATGATTGTCTTCTTTGATTGAAACCCAATGGTTCCCTCTAATGGAAAGAATCAAATGATCCATTTAATTATCAAAATCAGAGTTGTTAATGGCCCAAACAACATATTGCAACAATAATATTCCATTATTTCTTTTAGCAATTGTCATTCACTTTGCTAACTATGAAATAGATAAATTTTGATATCTAGCGGCCTCCTATAGTCATTGATCTATTAAGGTTCTTACATTCACTTGGGAACAATAACTAATTTTATGGGCCCTAAGAGGGTTTATGTGAAAAGAGGTCCAAGTGAAATGTTTTTGTCATTTGTAATCTTATATGTTTTCATAGTTTTCATGATATGGTTAATTTAAGGATGTACTAAAATTAATTAATCTCTTGTCCTTACTTGTATATTAGTTAGTATTATCCTCCATTCAAAAACATTATAAGAGGGGAAAATTATATATGTTGCAATGTTGATATAAAAGTAAGTAAAGAACTATTACATTTTTGAGAAACTAATTAACACACCTTCACTATTATTTAATCTAATCTTTGCATAATTTAAAAATAAAGTTACATTCATATTATTTATCGTATTTACACATGACAACTATAATAATAATGATAATGGACCCTCTTCTAAATTTGAATCTATGCTCATTCAAATTGGGAAATACATATTCCTAATAAAAAACTCTTAAGAAAATGTAAGGAATTACTTTTTTTTAAGAAATTACTTGATTTTCTTTAGAAAAAGTTTTTTTTTTTTAAATAATCATAGTTTGATGAATTAAAAGATTATGAAGATCTATATTATTTAACAAATACTTTGAAATTATAAGAAAAAATGTTTAAAAAAATGTTTTTTTTTAAATATTTTTATTTTAACAAATAATATTTTAAGAAAAAGTTTTATTATTATTATATCTTATCGTTCAAAGCTTTCTATTTTACTATGAAACTTTTGAAAATAAATAGTTTTATTTAAATATATAATTTTTTTATTAAATATAATAATATTTTTTATATTTAATAATAATAATAACTTTCAACTAAATAATAATTTTCAAGTTTCAAATATATTAATATATAATAATAAAGATTTAGAGTTTTAAATTATATTTGAGTTTAAAACTTTCACATATATTTAACTTTTCAGTAACAAATTGAAGTTTAGAAGTTTAAATAAATATTTAAAATCTAAAATAAAAATAAATGAAATAAATAATTTGATTTATAAATATAAAATTAAATAAATTATTTTCTATTATGAAAATTGAATTTTAAGTTTTACATAAAAGTTATAAAAAACATAAATATATCTTTATTAACACTTTAGAAGAGTAAATTTATTTATTATCAAAAAATCATTAATTGTAAATTATGTTTAATTATGTGAGATAAAGTATTATTTTTTCTAAGTAAGTTTTATTCCTTTAAGTAATATATTAAACTCACAATAAATATATACTTAAGTGATGTATTAAATTCATAATAAGTATATTTAACATTATAAGACTAAAAAATCATAAACATAACAAAAAAGGAAAAATATTTCATAGTAAGTTAAATAACTTAAAAAAATAAAATCATTTATCATAATTTCATATGTAAAAATGATTCCATTATTTAAAATTAAATGCTTAAAAATTATACTAAAATAAATTTGACATTCTTGATAATAAATCTAGATTTTTAACGGATTTACACCTCGGACATATGGCCTTTGTCTTCCTGAAAATCTCCTCCATATTTTACTATAACGGATTGTAATGCAAAATTATTGGCAAAGATGGAAAGGATAGAGCCCCTTATGCTCTCTATATATAGACAAGCCATTGGCTTTCTTCGCTTTTTGTTTTGTTTTACTTTCTATTTTGGCTTGTAATGAAAAACTATTTGCAAAGATGACAAGCCTTGGAGCTCCTGATGCTCTCTATATATAAACGAGCGATTGTAGCTTTCTTTTGGCTTTTTGCTTAGCTTTATTTTACTTTCTATTTTGGTTTGTGAAAAAGCACCTGCTATTTTCACGTCTCCCCAATTTATAAACCCTGTGATTTACCGGGATCATCCATCTTCCTCAAGGTCGCCGTAAATCGTGGTAATGTCCTTGACCAGCTATCGTTAAACATTCTGCCGTTGGATCGTGGGCGATTGAGATAGTGATGTCATTGTCATTAACTTGTTTATCCATCAACAACGCTGTCAATGGATGGTATCGGATGCCTCAATGCTTTCTGAAAGGCAATTTAGGTGTAAAAAAGATCTCTTAGTATTTATAAAATTTGCAAGGAACCTAACGGTTAGCAAGACCTAACTTTTTTATATATAGATTTGATTTTTTTCAAAATTAATATTTTGAAGACACAAAAAGCAAGAGCTTGATAGCTTTTATTTCTTTCTTTTCTAGAGTACAGAGCCGTTATACATAAAAATGCACCCATATTAGATTAAAGAAAATAATCATCATACACAACTGGTTAATTATTCAGGAAATGTATAAGTTACTAATTATGGAAAAAAATGCATAAAATGGAGTATAATAAATAAGAGAAAATAATTCTATGTAGACAAACAATTATGATAAGATTAGTTTACCTCTAAAACTAAGATTATGTTTAGTAGAAAGTATATGTTTTTAATGGGTATTTTCTAAATTTTAGAATAAATAAAAAAATTAACTTTTTATCTTTTCGAAAAATAAAATCTAAATATTACAATGTCTATATGTACTAAATAATTAAGAAATATATTAGAGTAGAATTTAGTTTATATATAATACTAAAACTATATGGTATTAGAAAACATTCAACCTCAATAAAAATTAAGTCAATAATAACCACAAGAGATTTTTTTTAATATTATCTAAGTTAAAACAATTAAATAAAATGATTTTTGATAATTTTGAAAATAAATTTCAAATATTACAATATCCACTTATTAAACAATATCAAAATATTTTAAAATATTTAAATTAAAACCTCTTATACTCTTATAGCTATTTTCATCATCAAAATATGGAAAGATTTAGTAATAAGTACACACCAAACTTAAAATTCTAAAATGCTAATGAGAATTAGTTTTTATTAATGAATTTATATGTTTATAATATTATACTATTTTTAAAAACTATGAAATTTTGTAAAATTAAAATATATAAACATTAATTATCAAAACTTTTGTGAAAATGAAATATGTATAAATAAATTAATCACCAAAATCATTTATTATATAGTATATTCTTATTGTGGATTTAAAACATTACAAAACAATTAAAATAGTTCAAATATTTATTTTCATAATACCATCTATTACATCAAGCAATTTTAAATAATTCAAAAGTATCTATACTTATATTATTGAAAATAATGATTTGTTTTGCTTCTCTATTTAAAATGTGTAAATATTCATAAAATCCTTAATACCATTCAAACAACCTTATAGAAAGCCCTTTTGGCTTTGTAATAAAGTTGGTTGATTAGGATGTGTAATGGTGAAAAAAATGTATGCTTACGACTTAGATCAAAAGAATATGGTTAATGAAATATAAATGAAAATACATTTTAATTCATTTAATCTTTAAATAAATTTATTTAATAATATATTGGTGTTTAATATGATAAATTAATAAAGTTTCCAAGTTAACCAATTCATTTAGTTTTATATTTTTTCAATTCCATTACAACTATTAGTTTCTTGCATATTGAATTCTAATAAATATTTATCCATATATCATGTCATGTATAAATTATTTTAATAAAAGTATTTATAAATATATCATCTTCCACTTATACAATTTTGAATTTTAGATTTACCTAATTAGAAGAAATATTATAATTATTAGTTACCTCATTTTAATAAAAAGTAATATCTAAATAATTTTAATTTTAAAGTTATTGTAATTGACTTTATTTTTTACCTAAAATTTTCATTAATAATTAATAATATATTTAATTTTATTATCTTTTCTGATTATCTAATAAACATTTTATTATTATTAAAATCAAACACCTTCAATATCAAAATAACATTTTTTTCTTAAATGTTTTCACTTTCCTATAATTAAACAATTTGGGAAGTTTTTATTGTGGAGCTTTATAAAGAAGTAAGAAAATTACGCCCCACTTTCATTAGATAATATTTGACTTTATAAAAAAGGAAAAAAAATCTCACTTTGATGTGTATCTATATCACTTTATGTATATCATTTTTTTAATTTAATATTAATATTAGAATTTTTTATAAATATATAAAATTTGAAATATATTTTTATATTTTTAATTTTTCATATTTTTTAATACATATTAATAATTAGTATTATATTTTTTTTTGTAAGTTATAGGAAGAAATTTAATTATCATAAACAAAATATACATCGTGAGTAGTAAAGTTTGTTGCAAATTGAGGAGGCCTCAGATAATGAAGTCACCATCCCATTTGCTTAAAAATACTGAAATGACGGACATAGTACAAAATAAAGACCCTGTGTGTATGGTCTACCCATAAAAAGACCGGGACTTGATGGAAAAATAAATACTCATAATGTCTGATAGTGCTATAAACTAAATCATACAGAAAATAAAAACAGAGAAGTTGATAGTCACAGAGATGACCAGGCGCTATGGCCTTCCAATTAGCGATTTACAGGTGACTTCTCTAGTTCTCCCTCAAGGATGGGGCAGCAGCATAGAAATCCTCAAAGGTTCCTGGAGGGGGCATAGTTGGATAGGGAGACCTAGGAGTATGCAAGTCATATGGAGCGGCATCATGAGCAGCATCATGAATAGCGTCACGAGCAACATCACAAACAACGTCACGGGAAGGGGTTGCAGAGGTCAAACCCTTGTTCTTCTTGACTTTGGAATGTTTCTTTGCAGACCCAATGGCTGGGGATTCAGTAGCATCAACCTCATTGTTTTCATTCTTGGCTATTTCAGAGTTGTTTACTAGGGAGAAAATGTCCCAGGTCATGTTGGCGTCCAGCATGTTAGAGTGGTCCATAGCCTCTTTCAAACTGGCATTGATATTCCTTACGATACTGGAGCTAGCTTGCCAACTAGCCTCCATTTCCTCAATGAGGGTGCTCATCATGTTCTTGAGAAACCAGTAATGATTTATAGCACCACCATTTCTACCAGAGGTAAGGAGAGCCGCCACCCTACGAGCCTCCCACGCGTCAATAAGGCTTCGAGTGCTTGCAGAGATTCGTTGAGCATAACCATCCATGACTGTCCAGTCCATGGAAACCTTGGGTCTACAGATGGAGCTCTTTCTGCCACTGCCCTGATGAGAAACCCCCCTATTGCGAATTGTCATGGCTATGAGAATCACAGAGTAAGCCACACCAGAGATCCCGAGCTCTACAAAATAATCCTCAGAGAAAAGCCAGAACTCGATGGTAGAAGAAGAATACATGTCGGAAGAATGTTTCAAAGAGCCAAGATCATTAATGCTATAGTCTGTCATCCTCGTGGAAGGTGGCAGAATTGAATGTAGGACACAAGCACCAAGGGTCTCATCCTGTAGTCTTAAATAGGCGTTGCCACTCAAGGTGGTGTGATGATCCTCATTCCTAGTGGACAAATGTGCGGTAGCGATCATCTCATCATCTGGCTCATGCATGCAAGGGATCATCTCATCGTCGCCACGTGCAACATCACGAGGTGGTAGCTGCTCCCGGTTAGCATTAGGCACGATGGAGGATATTGGAGCACCCGCATTCGGGGAATAACTAGTATTATATTTATAAACTAATGTTGTTTTTAATTTTTTCTTATTTGCAATATTTAATTTTATATAAATAAATTTAAAATTTTAATTAAATATTTAAATTTTAAAATTGCAATTAAATCTTTAAATTTTAAAATTTAATATGGTCAAATTAAATATAAATCAATTTCATTGTAAATTTAATCAAATTATATTTATAATAATTGTAATGTCCCTCAAAATACACCCAAAAAGAAATTTTATTGGGGTCTACGTAGCGTCGTAACTTATGAGTTGGACATAAATTATCTTCAATCACTAGACAAATGAACACCCTTGTCACATACCCCAATTTTATTAACATAATGTAATTATTTTTAATATTCCTGAGACATTATGTTAAATTTAATGCTAAGTTGGAATGGATGACTCAGCAGAGTCTCCAGAAATGGAATGTAAATTCTGAATAATTATTATTAATAAATAAATTATGGAGACAATAGCATGGGAGAGCTGTTAAAAGAGGTTACTGGTCTAACTGGTGGATGGAATTAGGTGGAAGGACAAAAGACAAGTGGCAGCATCCTCAAACACTTCCTGAGTTGCAGGTGGCAACTTCCCTATATTTTGGGGTCATGATTCCCCAAGAAAGTGGAATCTGAGCAGGTGGCTCATTAATGACAGTTAGCCCAACTAAGACCTAGGCAATCTTTTAAATACTACTCAATGAACTGAGCTGGGGGTCAGCAATTGTTCTAGAGGGAGAATACATTCAGGTGAATGCTATTCAGGAGTCCCATTGAGGAAGTGGGAAAAATCAGTAAGGAAGTGTTTTGAGTCAGGAAGTTGCAGTAACTTGGTTCCAGTATAGCTGCTTGGGCTGAGGGAATTGTTGGCTGTACCTAGATTCCAGCCAGTTAGACCAGAGCAAGCTCGGGGGTCCTGAGAAGTGCTGTCTGGGCACTCTCCAGGAATTGGTAGGGAGGAACAGCCTCCCATCGCTGTTATTGTCTACCATAGCTACAGGTTCTGTCACTCTTCCTGCTGTTAGTTTAATTAATTTTCACATGGAATAGACTATTTCAACTGTGTTTGACTGTATTCATTTTCAGTAGATCAGCCTTTCTGTATTTTCTTCTGGTATAAATTTCAGAAACTCGGATGTTTTAGAATTTTCCCTATTATCATTTAAATAGAGTAAGTATCCTATGCAGAACATAATTGTTACTGTTACAGTTATCAAATACCATGTTTATGTATTTCTAGAATTTCTGTTACTAGTTAAACAATAGATAGAATATTAAACAATAGTTATTCCAGAATTATATTTATTAAACAGTCATAAGAACAGATATAGATAAATCTTAGTTTTACTGTAAGATAGTTCCTATTAGAGCAATGTACCAGTTTTATCTGCTTCTTATTTCTGTCAACTATAGATACAGGTTAGTCTTTGTATCGAGCTAACAGATAAACAAAACTCATCTCATTATATTATCTATACTCAGTATATTATTGACAGCTATCGACTAACCAAAGGGTGTGACTGCAACAATATTTAATTGTTTAAAAACTTCCATATAATCTTATTTAAGAACATAGTATTCAAATACAAACACTTAGAACTGTAGATTATTATTCCCTTCAAACCTAGTATTATAATTTAATAGCCATGTTATCATAACAGAGTGGACAGAGTTGTTTTAAACAAGACAAACGTATTGATTGGCTCGAAGCCAAGACTCAAGAGACTTCAATGTTTCTTTAAACAATTTACAGGCCTAGATTTATGTTCGTTATCAAACTCATATACATGTAATACACAAGCACTGTTGAAGAATTTCCTACTTCTAAACAAACATATTAACATACAGAGAAACTGTCAACGAACGCAACCTTTATTGGTTGATACCAACCCTCATAATTATTCACTGTATTAATAATTATTTCATTATAATTATTCTCTCTTAGAGTAGTCCACAAACCCTACACGGTCGTAGCCTTACAACATTAATTCAACAGACTAAAAACAAAAGGAAAAGAAATGCATTGACAGACAAAACCTACAGGAGATTTTATACCTAGTTATACATATATTTTATCCACAGTTAAATTCGATAATTGTATAAGAACTAAAATTGTTACAATTCGTTTCCAGTCACCACCGAATTTAACATTTCCATATTTATGTTTTGAACATAAAACAGAACCCCAACTTACCATAATCACCCTATGCTAATTAACTATTACAGTTATGATCGAAAAACATCCACATTCTTTTAGTAAACATTCAAAATCAAAGCAAACGCAGAGAGATAGATACATAGTTTCATTACAGTAGAGTTATCAGTCCGTTCAGGTATCAAAGAACTCAAAACAACCTTATATCTTAAACACTCTATTCATTTAACAAAACACAAAATTGAAACACGGCCATGACAGGCCCAATATTATATTAATTTATACAGCGTGGACAGAACCCTACGCCTAGCAAATACAATTACAATAATAGAAACCCTGGCCTCATACAGTCTGAGCCGTGAATGGCTATTCATAAACATAACAGGGTATCAAACCCTTTCCATTACAAACAAAACAAATTTACACAGGTGACTGCACCCATGTCACAAAGACATTAACGACCTCATTAAACAGGAGTTTTCCTCCAAGACTCAACTCTAATCACAAAACCAACAAAGGGAGAGATAGCCGTGGATAACCAGGCTTACCCGGAGGAGCCAGCATTGGAGATGAAGCCCTGTACACCTTCAGAGCCGCGTTACCTGCATATATTCAAATGCCAAGAGATATTAGTCACATTATTGAATGTCGAGGGTAGTTAATACAAATGTAAATCTAAACAATAATTGCAAAACCTAAACTGTGAAAATATGGATAATAGTTTACTTGAGCCATTGGAGGAATGCAACCGTAGACATCCTGGTAGCCACAAGTTGAACAAGCAGAGAAACCCCATTTCTTTGTCAGTTAGATGAGCAAGCAAGGCCTCCATAACTTTTCTATTGACAGCCGAGACAGGTAACCTTCCTGACGAAACCCTTAAACTGGGATTGAACCAGTCGAGAAGCACACCCCAAACCCAAATATACAACCACCTATGGAATAATACAGGTAACAAAACCCTGCTTCGTACTCACATCAGCGACAAGGAGAGACTGTAGGTAGCTGGGACTTAAACAAAGAATAAAACAACGAGACCGAGAAACAATGAAACTGTAGCAGACGCTATTAGCAGAGCCGAGGACTTTATCCTATCACAGAATGAAACCACGAGACCAGAACCACAACACCTTGCATTTTGTTACAGTTCCCAACTACGAAATTCGGACATGGAGGGTTTCACCCTTAGGACACGAGCCCGAAGGAAAAGACAATAACTTGGTAGGGTTTCGATAATAGCTTATATATCACCAAATGCATGGAGGAGAGTCAAACACGTAGCATTGAAATATATCAACGTAATATGGGTTGAGATCATATAGTTCAGTTGCCATTCAAATCATTATTCACCGATTTCAAAATCATTGCATACATATAAGTCAAATTCAACGTATGGTAATACACTATGATAATACACTCAATCAGCATATAGCGCATGCCTTGCAACTGAACCTTCGATAATTCCAAGGTACATGGTATGTATATTTTCCTACAATGATATGAACGAGATATAGCCAACTTACAATATTGAGTTTCTCTTAACCTAGTATGGTAGATACTACTTTAACATTGTTTTAAATATAAAAGTTTTCCCAACGTATGGGAACATTATGATTGTTGCACAATCATTGTATTATATATATAATGAAACCAAGCCATCGAATAAAGCCAAGAGCACATTATATTTTCTACCTACAACCATATAAACAATGAGGTAGTCAGCTTTCAAATGAAAACACATTATCACTTAATACATTGAAATGTTTACCAAAACTATATGATGGGATACACAATTACCATTATGTCCTATCATCGTATTACTTCCGATACTATTGTTAAACAGTAAACAATTAGAACAATAATCTCTATTATTATGATGTTGAAATATAAATTCATCTACTGGTTCACACCACGAATGTAGCTTAAAAACAAGGCACAATCAGGTGACAGAAGTTAAACTTTAAGTAGACGTGGAAACTTGAAGTATAGATGAATTTAATGGAACAACGCTAGAGGCGCCACATTTCCAACTCACGTTAATAATACGTGAACACAACAGTAATCGCCGGTATTAGTTGACAACATATCACATGACACTAACGTCGCTTTATGCAGATAATAAATATGATACAAACAATTGCTCCAGTGATAGTTACAGCAGTAACATAGAGTCATATTCTTAACACAATAATTATAACTGAAACAATGAAATTCATCGCAAAACCTGATGATACTATCCCGAATAAGAAATATCATGTCAAGGCGGATTATCAATCTTATTTCAAGTATAATTTCATGAGAATAACTTCACTGTCTTGTTCTACAACCAGCAATAGTAAATAGATCTTCTTTAAGTTTTATAGTACAGGGAAAGGAGCTTGATGCTTACCAAGATTAATTTACAGTGACCCTTACTTCACCGGTGTACCTGCGAACAGAAGAAAATTTATGCATTAGCTCGTAAGCTAAGTAATCCAGTCAGCTTTGGCTAGCTCTCCCCTTGCAGTTTGAAACAAAACAGTCAATATTTAAAATCACAAAAATCACAATTTTAGTAAGACAGAATCTTTTAAACAAGATTATGTTTAGTTACTGAAATTTAACTGGACCAGAAATGCTTTTAGTTAACAATTATTGTTATAATAAAAATTTTAAATTTTTCAGAAATTCCGGGTTTTGACAACCCTAGTGCCATAGCAATGTTTTCATTATCAATATGTAACATACCCCCAATTCCCCTATGCATGATGATTATCTACTTACTTATCATTAAAACCTTCCACAACTTTATCTTTACATATAGTGAAGATGTAATCAATACAACTAAGTCAAACACGAGTTTAACCATTCACCTAGATACATCATAGCTACTAAAATGAGCCTATAACTTTTAGTTACACTTCATCCCTAAAGAATTTACATTCTCTACTACTATTCAGCTTCCATCCGGATGTGCACATTGTATCAAAAGATGTTTTAAGTGTTTACCCATACAATAGTTTCATCATAGGGAAGGAGACTTAATTTATGAGTTGATTGAAACCCAAAGAATAACAAATCTGTTAATCTCCAAAGATAACTTTAAGTCCACGGAATTGATACCTTCATTTACAATAACCAATTAACAGTATAAATATGCCTTCTTTACAAAAATATAACACATGTCTAAATAATCATGCCCATCCGTCTCACTAGATACAACGTATATTGCATGTACAAACGAAAAAACTTTATCAACATATAAGTCTTGTAACGTCCCCATATTACAGAGTTGATACTTATAAAAAAATTGTTTTCAAAGAGTTATTGTAATCCTCGTGGTAACAAGTCCTTAACACAAGCATTTGACAAAATATCTTCATAAGAGTATATAACCAAATAACAAAGTGTTTTGTTACCATTCCATCGTCCTCCTAATGATGAGCAAATTGTGCCTTACATTAATTCAAAATACATAAACTTTCAAGGTACGTTTGACCCCTTTAATATATATATATCGATAGGAAATGACAAGCCTACCTCTTATGACACCAATAGGTCATATTATAACGACTACAATGCATTCATTTATACAATCATCTTTTCTAAACTTCATTATGAGCACTAAAGATATTAATCCAAAAGAAATGACTTAACCTCGAACTTATATTTTTATAAAATGACTTAACCCATTTCAATATCCTACACGAAATAAACCTATGAAGGCATCAATTTAGCTTAATATTAAAGTACATCTTTCATAAATTTAATCACATCAATTGCAAACATGAGATATAAATGTACAAGTTTCGTAATCACACCAATTGGAACACAAGAGACACAAAATATAGGTGGTTCACCCAACCTTTGGGCTACATCCATGGAAGTAGTTGTCATGTATTATTTCTCAAAAAAAGAAGGGTACACCTTTCCACAAGATGTTTACAATTTACTTTCTCTTTCTCGAGCCTCTCACAAGAGATCCTTAATAATCTGAAACTAGTATTGTTATAAGAAATAGTGAGTTACATACTACAACACATACACATCTTCCATGAAAGGAATCACGCTCATTATCTTCAAGATAAAATGTTAAACCCCACCATATGTATGCTTCCACATCTTAATATTACGTATAATATTTCATAATATTTACACATCGACATGAATTTAATTCACATGACAATTTAGGATGAATATAAACCGTTAACATTTTGACAAAAGAACAATTCACTCTAGAAGAATACTTATCCGATTTAACTAGACGCTAGGACTATGCCTTTCCCCATATTAAGAGTATTTAATATTCGATCCAGCGGTAACCTTTCATTTTGGGGCCTATACATAATTAAAGACAAAACGTCTTGGCTTCTCCCAAAATAACTTTTGAGATAAGTCAACATCTTTATCAAAAGACAACTTCCTATACATAGAGAATCTAAAACGTCCAAACCCTAACCTTCTTCCAACGAAGGTCTATGCTCAATTTTTTTAGCTTTGAGTATTATAAATATAGGTGGACTAGCACACATAGATCACATTGGCCAGCGATAGAAAAATAGATCCCTTACCCAAGATCAAGGTTGGAATCGACAGAATTTTCTCTGATTCCAATTTAAGAAGGGATCTCTTACTGAGATCAACACTGGAACTAACAGAGATTTTCTTATGTAAATTAATAAAATATAATGGATCTCTAAACCGACATCAACACTGGAACAACATAGATTTTATCTGATTCAAACAAATAAAATATAAATGATCTCATACCCAAGATTCACGATGGAGCTAACAAAGATTTTAAATAATATTAAACCCCCTGAGCATAAGGGATTCACGCTACAATTTAATCCATAGAGCATGAGGGATTCACACTAAAACTCTCGCAGGCTATCATCTGGTGCAGTGTTATCCTGATAATCTAGGATTATTGTACAATCAGAGAGACAGAGCGTCTATTTGGGAAAAAAAAACATGATAAAGTATTACCACAACATAAATTCATTCTAGGGCAAGCTAATCTATGCACTATCCAATCCAGGGTTCATTTGGGAGAACTATTCAATTTAAAAATAAACGCAGAAAATACGATTTCATTTCACAAATTAGAGATCCTGTAGAGAAGACGGGTCTGTGTTGTCCTTCAATATATATATAAGCAGTGATCTACAATACCCTAGGATGGAATCGTGCCTTCATCCATGAGCCAAATGGAGAAAACTCCATTATGTAACCAAAGCAGAGATCCTAAGTGGATTCCATGATTTTCTTCAGTGAAACAACAATAAAGCGACTTCATACAAGAAACAAGCAGAGAATATGATTGTAACCTGGAAATTCTATTCCTAATGGAAAAATCTCAGTCGACTTCAATAGGTAAACCCAACCAGATTTCATTTTGACAATTTCTATTCCTATAAGCATCAATCTAAGACGTCTTCATTAGGCAGTAATGGATATCAACGATATACCAACACCATATAATATTTATAGTATTTGGGGATCGGGCTTGTGGACCGTCCCTTCCCATCACTCAACTGACAGAAAACTTAGTGCAGACATTAGTTGGTAGCATGACATACCTCCACATAATGGTCTACAAAGTCCTCTTCACGACCCATGGAGCAAAAATGGCGGTAAAAGAAAAACAAGAAGAAGCTCCCCAAATCCTTCTAGTCGTCCCCCAAAAATGGTATGCGACCATGCATTAAATAAAATTTCAGTAATGTAGTTTTCTTTGGGAGGTCCACCAAGTGTAGAGGGGATTATTCCCAGAGGAAAGTCGACGGGCATGACTAGTCACTCCACGTTTTAATTCGTTTGAAGTTTGGTTCCCTTTAAGGAGACCCCCACTCAGACATTTCCCCGAACTAGTAGTAAAAGAGTTTCTTTAATGCACATGTACTCAGTATTTCAATTTTCTTATGGAAGGTAAAGAAATAAAGCTCTACATTTATTTCTCCTAATATAAAGATTTACCTCATAAATCTTCGAGGGTTTCCCACGTATAATTACTTCACAAAAAGGTCTAAAACTATATATAAAAGTAGCATCATAATATTTACTACATATGATACCTTTCCTTTTATTTCAAGGCGACTCTAAAAATATAGTACTTTTTAAAATTAACTCCTTGTGCTAGTTTCTCTCTTTAAAGATGACACTATGGCATTTCATGCCTAGTTAATATGATTTTACGAATTGGGATTAATCCTACCAGGGTCATCATAATTAATAGATAGGGAATAATAACCTAGTTAGATGATTACGGTAAATCCTTCAAGGACAAACCTTTTGCACTATCATAATTTAAGATGATATGTGAGGTTATGGTCATGGAGCCCATGGATTTCTATCCATTTTATCTCTCCCTTAATGGATTATTTGTAACGTTGCATTAGTCTTGTCTAGATCTTCATCTGTTAGTCTATAATCAACCATTTATTTATTTGAGCATAAGTAACAAAACCAACAAGGCCTACTGGTGGGGCCTTGGCCTTGAGCTCCTCACCAGTAGCACTTAAAATTTTACATTTCCTCTTACAACATAATAGGTTTAGAAGATGGATGTTACATCCTTTCCCCCTTAAAAATAACACCGTCCTCGATTTTTATACTTTTAAACAGTTTGTCTTTAATTTCTAATCTTCGTCGACCTTCCATACTTTCCGCATGTCCCTTCTTTTTCATTTCCTCCTCGATGTTCTTAATCATCTTCGATCTTTCATGATTCCCGTAACTTGTATTTGCTCATTTTTCCTTCATAACCTTCATTTTTACACCACCAATCCAGTTCTTCCATAATTGTTTAGTAAAACATATCATTAATTCATTCTCTAACTCAAACATAGACAATGAGTCATTTTTTTTGTAACAGAACATTTGCTATTCATGAAAGATCTTCTATCCTTTATAAGAAACATTATACATGATATATATATATATATATATAAATCATGATCTAAGATAATATCCTCGACATTCTTTTCATGACACTTCTTTCGAAGTACCTTTAGTCTTTACCTACCTGCTTTTCCTCAAAGGAAATCATATCAATGCTCATAACATGAGCTATATATGAACATAGCATATACAAAATCTAAACATATATATTCATAATATTTGTTCATAACGTAAGTATATGCGCATACCTCATGCATAACATATGCATAGTAGAAAACACTTCTTGGTGCGCTGTCTCAACACTAAATAAGACTTTTTTTATTCTAGGTGATCCAGAGGTACCTAATAATCGTTAGCCGACTGATTACTGATGCTCCAGAGCCTCCAACTCAACATCAGTAATCACCATGAGTTGCAGTGTTTCCAGAGCTTTATGCTCAACACTCAATAAAATAGTCTATGTGATCCAGGGCTTATGCCCAACACGTATATAAAATTAATCCGTGTGATCCAGAGCCTACGCTCCACATAACAAGGTAGTCCATGTGCTCCAGAGCTTACGCTCAAAACATAACAAAGTACTCCATGTGCTCCAGAGCTTACACTCAACACATAACAAAGTAGTTATGTGCTCCAGAGCTTACGCCCAACACATAACAAAGTAGTCCATGTGATCCATAGCTTATGCTCAACACATAACAAGTAGTCCATGTGGTTCAAAGCTTACACTTAACGCTCAATAAAATAGTCCATGTGATCCAGAGCTTACGCTCAACACATGACTCTCATCAAATACTTGGTAATTATTCCATACCAAAAGACTCTTACCTCGATGTTGTGGACTTGGTTGAAATTTCAAGGTTGTTTTCTATCTTTATTACTAATGCAGAGTAGTCACAAGGTTCTTTTATCAGTCGATTATGGTGTGAATCTTTCTAAATAACCTTCCCCTTAAACCTTCACAATCCTCTCAGTAGGATAGTCCTCTTTAATAGGACACACCAGATATCAACAATCTGATGTTTTGAGTGCTCAGATTCATGACTGGACCCTCCAATGAACTTGGGAACAATTGCCCCATGCAAAGTCCTCTCTCTGCAACTGTTCTTTTTGGGAAAGGTTCTTTATTTGAATTTAGGTCACCTTGTTTAGACATATGTTTTTTCTTCTTATTCAATCGCTTCTTTGATTTACTGGTTAACTCTTTAAAGATTTTGTTTTAATGCAAGGAAATTTCTTTAAAATTTCCAAGAGATTTATAACCCAAGGCGTCCCCCGTGATTAGCTCAAAAGTCTTTAGAATCTTTTCTTATTTTAAGTTCATTGTTCTTTATTGCATGTTTCATAAGTTCCATAAGCCTTTACCTGCAATAACTTCGAAGTATTGTCAGTCAATGACATAGAATTAAAAATTCTAAATAAATAAAAATATTACAATCATCACATTGATAGTTTATGCTTTGATATTCTAGAGCCTATCAGCTCAATATCAACCCATCACAAAGGTAGAACAAGATGCTTCCAGATTCCTCTGACTCAACATCATACCATAGGGTATAAATAACCATGATTTTCATTTTGATTTCCATTCAGTTTCTTATAAACTTAGTAAATCATTCATGCAAATCACTGTCATCAGTCCAACTGTAAATTTGCATTATGCTACTTCTTCAAAATAATTATTGAATCATACCTCATGTATTCCCTTTCGTTCACCAGTCTTATCAATATTTTGTACCCGCAGACACCTCCATGCTCCACTTACAATCTCTTGCCATAAGTTAGTTACATCATAATCTCTTGTTCATCATAAGGAAAACATAACATAGCATATATCAAGTTTCCTATCTTTGATCGTATATAAGATCTTGTTTCTAATCATCATTCTTATGTGTAATCTAATACATTACTCATTTTTCAACAAGTATAGTTACAACTGGATTGGAACATATTTAAGCATACCAATCATTTCAAAGCTTATGACCAAGTATAACATCTCATCTATGATTCTATATAGTTTTCTCACTAGTACCTTAAAATATGAACTTTCTATCGTTCTGTCAATGTCATGCATTCAAAAGGTTTAGATATTTTATCCTTCTATATCATTCTATAAAATATAATTGCATGCCATGATTTTCTATTTATATAAGAAGGTAAATACTCCATATTTTCCTAAGCATACATTTTCGACCACATGTTTATCGCAAATAGAGTCTTGAATCTCATTCTCATGTTTTGACTATAAATAAAAATTATTTCAAGCATTGTTTAAAAAAAAAAATATTAAAGGGCAATGCACCTATGCTACACTCGTCTAGTCAAGCCATGTTTTGAAATTCCACCTTTTTCTACAAAATCTAACGATTACTTTAAGGCTTACATACCTCATGCATGTTAATACTATAACCAACTAATGATAAGGTAAAATACATACTAGAAAACAATTACCATACAGGGTATGCAATGTACTTGTACGTGTGTGAGTCCATAGGCCCGTAGTGTTGTAACTGGGCTTTGATACCACTTGTAATGTCCCTCAAAATATACTCAAAAAGGAAATTCTATTGGGGTCTGCGTAGCATTGTAACTTATGAGTTGGACATAAATTATCTTCAATCACTAGACAACTGAACACCCTAGTGCCATAGCAATGTTTTCATTATCAATATGTAACATACCCCCAAGTTCCCTATGCATGACGATTATCTACTTATTTATTGTTAAAACCTTCCACAACTTTATCTTTGCATATAGTGAAGATGTAATCAATACAACTAACTCGAACACGAGTTTAACCATTTGCCTAGATACATCATAGCTACTAAAATGAGCCTATAACTTTTAGTTACACTTCATCCCTAAAGAATTTACATTCTCTACTACTATTCAACTTCCATCCGAATGCACACATTGTATCAAAAGATGTTAGAAGTACTTACCCATACAATAGTTTCATCATAGGGAAGGAGCCTTAATTTATGAGTTGACTGTAACCCAAAGAATAACAAATCTATTAATCTCCAAAGATAACTTTAAGTGCACAGAATTGATACATTCATGTACAATAACCAATTAATAGTATAAATATGCCTTCTTTACAAAAATATAACACATGTCTAAATAATCATGCCCATCCTTCTCACTAGATACAACGTATATTACATGTACAGACAAAAAAACTTTATCAACATATAAGTCTTGCAACGTCCCCATATTACAGAGTTGATACTTATAAAAAAAATTGTTTTCAAAGAGTTACTCTAATCCTTGTGGGAACAAGTCCCTAACACAAGCATTTGACAAAATATCTTCATAAGAGTATATAACCAAATAACAAAGTGTTTTGTGACCATTCCATAGTCCTCCTAATGATGCGCAAATTGTTCCTTACATTAATTCAAAATACATCAACTTTCAAGGTATGTTTGACCCCTTTAAAATATATATATATATATATATAGGAAATGACAAGCCTACCTCTTATGACACTAACAGGTCATATTATAACGACTACCATGCATTCATTTATACAATCATCTTTTCTAAACTTCATTATGAGCACTAAAGATATTAATCCAAAAGAAATGACTTAAACTCGAACTTATATTTTCATAAAATAACTTAACCCATTTGAATATCCTACACCAAATAAACCTATGAAGGCATCAATTCAGCTTAATATTAATGTACATCTTTCATAAATTAAATCACATCAATTGCAAACATGAGATATGAATGTACAAGTTTCGTAATCACACCAATTGCAACACAAGAGACACAAAATATAGGTGGTTCACCCAACCTTTGGGCTACATCCATGGAAGTAGTTGTCATGTATTATTTATGAAAAAAGAAGGGTAAACCTTTCCACAAGATGTTTACAATTTACTTTCTCTTTCTCGAGCCTCTCACAAGAGAGCCTCAATAATCTGAAACTAGTACTGTTATAAGAAATAGTGAGTTACATACTACAACACATACACATCTTCCATGAAAGGAATCATGCTCATTATCTGCAAGATAAAATGTTAAACCCCACCATATGTATGCTTCCACATGTTAATATTACGTATAATATTTCATAATATTTACACATCGACATGAATTTAATTCACAAGGCAATTTAGGACGAATATAAACCATTAACATTTTGACAAAAGAACAATTCACTCTAGAAGAATACTTATCTGATTTAACTAGACGCTAGGACTATGCCTTTCCCCATATTAAGAGTATTTAATATTCGATCCAGCGATAACCTTTCATTTTAGGGCCTATACATAATTAAAGACAAAACGTCTTGGCTTCTCCCAAAATAACTTTTGAGATAAGTAAACATCTTTATCAAAAGAAAACTTCCGATATATAGAGAATCTATAATGTCCAAGCCCTAACCTTCTTCCAACGAAGGTCTATGCTCAGTTTTTTTAGCTTTGAGTATTATAAATATAGGTGGACTAGCACACATAGATCGCATTGGCCAGCGATAGAAAAATAGATCCCTTACCCAAGATCAAGGTTGGAATCGACAGAATTTTCTCTGATTCCAATTTAAGAAGGGATCTCTTACTGAGATCAACACTGGAACTAACGGAGATTTTCTTATGTAAATTAATAAAATATGATGGATCTCCTAACCGACATCAAGACTGGAACAACATAGATTTTAGCTAATTCAAACAAATAAAATATTAATGAGCTCATACCCAAGATTCATGTTGGAGCTAACAGAGATTTTAAATAATATTAAACCCCTAGAGCATAAGGGATTCACACGGCAATTTAATCCATAGAGCATGAGGGATTAACACTGAAACTCTCGAAGGCTATCATCCGGTGCAGAGTTATCCCGATAATCCAAGATTATTGTACAATAAGATAGACAGAGCGTCTATTTGGGAAACAAAAACATGATAAAGTATTACCACAACAGAAATTCATTCTAGGGCAAGCTAATCTATGCACTATCCAGTCCAGGGTTCATTTGGGCGAACTATTCAATTTAAAAATAAACGCAGAGAATACGATTTCATTTCACAAATTAGAGATCCTACGGAGAAGACAGGTCTATGTTGTCCTTCAATATATATATAACCAGTGATCTACAATACCCTAGGACGAAATCGTGCTTTCATCCATGAGCCAAATAGAGAAAACTTCATTCTGTAACCAAAGCAGAGATCCTAAGTGGATTCCATGATTTTCTTCACTGAAACAACAATAAAGAGACTTCATACAAGAAACAAGCAGAGAATACGATTGTAACATGGAAATTATATTCCTAACAGAAAAATCTCAGTCGACTTCAATAGGTAAACCCAACCCGATTTCGCTCTGACAATTTCTATTCCTATAAGCATCAATCTAAGATGTCTTCATTAGGCGGCAATGGATATCAATGATATACCAACACCATATAATATTTAAAGTATTTTGGGATCGGGCTTGTGGGCCGTCCCTTCCCATCGCTCAACTGACAGAAAACTTAGTACAGACATTAGTTGGTAGCATGACATACCTCCACATAATGGTCTACAGAGTCCTCTTCATGACCCGGCGAGCAGCAACGACGATAAAATAAAAACAAGAAGAAGCTCCCCAAATCCTTCCAGTTGTCCCCAAAAAATGGTATGCGACCATGCATTAAATAAACTTTCAGTAATGTAGTTTTCCTTGGGAGGTCCACCAAGTGTAGAGGGGATTATTCCCCAAGGAAAGTTGACGGGCATGACTAGTCACTCCACGTTTTAATTAGTTTGAAGTTTAGTTCCCTCTAAGGAGACCACCACTCGGCCATTTCCCCGAACTAGTAGTAAATAAGTTTCTTTAATGCACATGTACTGAGTATTTCGATTTTCTTATGGAAGGTAAAGAAATAAAGCTCTACATTTATTTCTCCTAACATAAAGATTTACCTCATAAATCTTCGAGGGTTTCCTAGGTATAATTACTTCACGAAAAGGTCTAAAACTATATATAAAAGTAGCATCATAATATTTACGGCATATGATACCTTTCCTTTTATTTCAAGGTAACTCTAAAAATATAGTACTTTTTAAAATTAACTCCTTGCGCTAGTTTCTCTCTTTAAAGATGACACTATGGCATTTCATGCCTAGTTAAGATGATTTTACGAATTGGGATTAATCCTACCAGGGTCATCATAATTAATAGATAGGGAATAATAACCTAGTTAGATGCTTACGGTAAATCCTTCAAGGACAAACCTTTTGCACTATCATAATTTAAGACGATACGTGAGGTTATGGTCATGGAGCCCATGGATTCCTATCCATTTTATCTCTCCCTTAGTGGATTATTTGTTGGGTTGCATTAGTCTTGTCTAGATTTGTAGCCGTTAGTCTATAATCAACCATTTAACTATTTGAGCATAAGTAACAAAACCGACAAGGCCTACTGGTGGGGCCTTTGCCTTGAGCTCCTCACCAGTAGCACTTAAAATTTCCTCTAACAACATAGGTTTAGAAATATAAATTTTCCTCTTACATAATAGGTTCAGAAATATAAATCAATTTCATTATAAATTTAATCAAATTATATTTAGAATAATTTATAATAAAATTATTATGTAATTATAATTTTAACTTTTTAGTTAAACAATTTAACTTAAAAATTCATTTGATTATTATAGATGTTTTCTTGTTAAACAAATAAGCTAAACAAAGTTTTTTCCATAAAAAAAGTCCATAACTCTATTAATAAAATTATAGTTACATTCTTCATATCATCATGAACATATCTATTTAGAGACCAGTCAATGAAAATATAGTTACATTCTTCATGTCATCATGAACATATCTAGTTAGAGACAAGGCACTACTAGTCTCAACTATACAATACCAAACTTGTTAATGAAACTTGATCTTTTTACATATCAACCAAATTCAATAAAAAAGCATAGACCATCTTCAACCTATTCAACATCATAAACCAAGAATTTTTATTCTTGAATCTTCTATCCACGTGAGCATTCATATATCCTTGTAAAACCGGGGTACAGATGGCTATGTAACAACAATCATTTAGATTATGATCATGCTAAAAGAACCATAACCCATTATGTATTAACTTGGCATCCACTGATCCAAACTAGAGTAGATTAGAAATCATATATTTCAAAGAATATTGTGAAAGGGAGCATGATAATAACATGTTGAGAAGTGATTTAAAAAAAATATATAAGCCAAACTCACCAAACTCCTGTGTGAATAGTTGTTCTAGTTTTTGCAAGTTCATGTTCCCTATAATTCCTTTCTCTATAAACATGCAAAATGGAAACTTCACCCAACAATGATTTTAATCTTAAGGCCTCTTGCATGAGTGATCCCAACAACAAATTGTGAATTCTATTTTTTCTATTTACCCACCTAACTAGAATCTAATAATCTCCAAAAATATTTAAACCATCAATACCTTGGTCCACAGCCAACCATAGATAAAGTCTTAGAGCACTCAACTAAGCAAAATTGGTTAAGTTGTGACTAAGGCATATGTAGAATTTGAATGAGTGATACTCAAATATGTAAAGGATACCACCATATCCACAACACCAAGGATCACCCTATGTTTCTCCATTGAAATAATCTCAAGGAACACTGAAATCAATGACTTTATTTACCACATGTTGAACACAAATCTTCTTCTTGTCCTAAGGAAAGTATCTAAGAATGCCCTGGCTCAAAGAAGCACATTGGAAGGGAGGATAAACTTATCCTCAAAACAACTAGCATTTTTGGCTAACCAAATCCCCCACACAATGATTAGAGGAAGGGACATGATATCATCTAGAGATTGACTAAAACACCAATTTTTTAGACAGGCCTCCATAGAAACCCCATGCCAAATGCCCAAGACATTTAACCATTGTTCAATCTCTTTGTAAAAAGGTTGTGTAAGGAAATTCTACTTCCAAATGGAAATTTGATTCTTCCATTGCATTGCATAAAGAACATCTCAGTGGATTGGATTGATTTTTCCTTCATAATGCATCCGAAGTCAAATCTTTATTTGAGAGTAAGAACCACGTAAATACCTTTGATTTTGAAGGGCCGCCATAAATTTCTAGATTTCTCACCACCATGAGAGTGGGACAAATCTGTCCTTTTCCTAAACGAGAACACTATATGCAAACATTGGATTAAAAATTCCCACAGACATTGTTATTTGTTAAGTTAGAAATGAAGCCTTTCCAAACTCTACAATCTTCTCCCTAAAATCCTAAGTACTCTGTTGATAACCATCCTTATCCCATTAGCAAGGAAGCATTATTATCCACAATATTAGTTAGAGTAAAAAACCGTCAGTCCCAAAGAAAAAGAATCATATGGCCCCAAAGAATGTGACCGGAGGAACTCCCGACCAAAGGATCCACACCAAGGAACACCCAGGATCCATTTCCAACCTTCTAGATTAAACCTAAACCAACTAGATCAAAGGCGTGAATAGAATATTTCCAACAAATCAAAACATTACGGGTGGATTTATTCATCCTATGGATCCAATCCATAATAAAAAAAGGAGCTATGTATTTTTGATATACTACCTCTACCCATAATCCAGAACCCTTAATTAGTCTCCAAATATTTTTCACCACCAAATATTTTTCAAATAGGATAGAATTTTTGAATCCCCATCCCCTCATTCATTTTGGTAAAGCTAAAGCTTTCCAACTTATCCAATCCTTACCATACCTGTCCAAAATCCTAAGCCAAAGGGAACGATAGTTGATTTTTCTTATTTTATCAAGCATTCCAGTAGGGATCCAAGAGTTCATCCAAAAAACCAGATTCACCTCCAAAAAATCCTTTACAAAAAGCATTCTACCTCCTCTTGATATCCATCTATATCTCCATTTTGAGATACGCTTCTCATACTTTGATACTAACCAATACCATTCCTTGATAACATATGAATACAGATTTATCCTATCATGAATACTTCAATCCATATCTATATTATAGACAATACAAAAAACTCTAAAATAATCCATCTCTTAAGCCTCAATAAGTTCCTAGAAAGAAATGTTTTACCTTCATTTACTAGCATGCCCAAAACTGCACATAAAAGATTTAAAATTTCATGAAGCTTCATTATATCCCACCTTGACCCATTAGTAAAAATAAGAATGTAATCTACATATAGTAGATGATAACGTTATATCACCCCTATAAGAATACCTTTAAAACTTGTGGCCTCTAAAATTTCCCTACCAAGGCCCTCAACTATAATAAGAAGCAAAGGTGGAGCCAGGGGATAGCCTTGCCTTAATCCTCGGCTAGGCTTGAAGAAAGCAACAATTGTTCAACCATGTACTAATATAGAGAAAGAGACTGGTGATAAACAACTCATCTCCCATGAAATTAAAGATGCATCGAATTGTTGGAGATAATGCTTATCTTGTGGAATTTTCTAGAAGTCAATACAGGTGTAGAAACAAGTGCTCAATAGTTTGTCACAAACAACTAGTTGATCATTTGTAATAAATAAGGTTCTATAAGAGACTATTTCATCCCTTGATCTATACTCAAGATCAATGGTTAATATGCATCCAAATCCGTATAAATATGTGGACTGTGATTGAAATAATCGATCAAGATTTCAGTATATTCCTCTCTGTGTGCCTCATGATTTTTTCCAATTTGGTATCAAAGTAGATTTGGGCCTAACTTCCTCACAGGAGAGACAAGGATTATGTTAGAGCTATGAGAGTAATTTGCTGTTAGTGTAGGAGAGTATATTTTGTCTGTAGTTTTTAGTGAGGAAGATTGCAAAAAATATTGTGTGCAAATCATCATGATCTACGTCGTGAGAGCCACTTTCCAAATTTGTAGCTGTTTTTTTTGGAGCCACTGTCAAATTAAAAAAAAGGCTATTAAGGAGAGCCATGCTGCCACCAGCAAGAAGATCGTTGCTCATATCGTTGAAGAAAAGATGCAATTTGGGAGATCTGATGTGAGAGAACCACTGCTCTATTCTTATGACCATAAGGAAGAAAGAGAAACTAGTGCGAGGGAGAATTAGCATCTGTCAATCGATTAGAATTATAGAGGGTCTTTGTCCAAATAACTTTTTGATTATCCAAATAAATTTTTGTTTATCTAATAAACATTTTATTATTATTAAAATCAAACACCTTCAATATCAAAACAACATTTTTTTCTTAAACGTTTTCACTTTCCTGTGACCAAACAATTTGGGAAGTTTTATTCACTACTACACAGAGGGGTGTATTAAGACAAAATTTGTGTAAATTGTCTCAAGTTAAGACAAAAAGAAAATTGTGTGTTGTCTTAAATATTGTCTTTAAGCGAGTGTCTTAAACTATTGTCTTAAATTATTGTCTTAAACTATTGTCTTAAATTTAAGACAATAGTTTAAGACAATAATTTAATACAATAGTTTAAGACACTCGCTTAAAGACAATATTTAAGACAACACACAATTTTCTTTTTGTCTTAACTTGAGACAATTTACACAAATATTGTCTCAAATATTGTTTAATACCTCCTCTATGTAGTAGTGATAGAATGCAAATATATTTATGATAGGGCACAGTGGAATTGAACCACCATCTTCTGCATTATAATGCAGATGCTCTACCATTGAGCTAGTACCCTGCAACTTCATATACAAGAATAATATTTGTATTTTTTAGAGTTTTTTAAAGCAATGAGCACAAGAATCATGAAATACTCCCTTTATTTCACTCATTCATATGTAATTATCATAGAGATTGTAGTTATTATTTGTGTTCCAATAATTCTTTATCTCATTATATGTTTGTAATGGCAATTTGTTTGCGATCAAAGATCTAATTTATCTCTTAAATAGTCCTAGAGATAAAAATTGCTTTTGAATGGCTTTCTTGAATAACCTTGATCAATCAACAAGTAACTAGAAAGTACCGACATTTTTATTTTGTAAAAATAAATAGCCTTGTGTCAAAGAAAAAAGGTATGTCTTTTTAAGATGTCTATCTACCAAACAGCTTAGAAAATGAAATAGTGATTTAATTATTGTTTTTTCCAATCACATTAAAAGCTAATTTAATTATTAACATAAATATCTTTTTTCTGTCACCATAACAAATAGTCAATACTCTGTTTTTTCAAGTAACCCACAGTAACTCTGTTGTTGTTTTTCTATGTAGTTGAAAACTGTACTATGCTCTCATTGCTTCTATTCATATTTTTATTCGCCAATAAAAATGTTCCCTTCTTTTTCTATGTCGTTGAAAACTGTACTATGCTCTCATTGCTTCTATTCATATTTTTATTCGCCAATAATAATGTTCCCTTCTGAAATATTTTTACATCCAAACCCATATACATCTCTATACCTATAATTTTTATACTCAGTAATACTTGCAAATTTCTAGACTTTTACTCATAGGTGTTTATATTGTTTTCCTAAATTGCATGACCATGTATGAGTACCTAATATAGCAGATGCATGAATCATTTATGCCCTATAGATATTCACTAATTTTATACTGAGATGCATGGATAACTTCTAAATTATCGATATTTACTAACCACATGTTAATGCTAGTTCAATGATTATAAGAAAATCAATTACTTTGACTTCTCATTTCTTAAATACCTAAGAACAATAAACATAGTATCTTCATTTGCATGTTTGATAGATTTCCAAATTGAAATCAAAATAATCAAAATAATCGAAGGAGACGAACATATTCATAAACAACCCAGTATGAATTATGTGGTTGCATCTACATTAATGGTAGCTTTATCTACAGGGTTTCTTACTTCACTTTCAAAGACAATTAGCACTGCAAAATATTCTAAAATGATACCTAAGAACAATAAATAAAGTATATTGTTAACTTAATTGAATAGAGGAGTCTTGCTTAATTATGTAGTTAATCTAGAGTAAAGTTCTATAACTCTGACTAAAGTAGAGCAGGAGCATAACTCAATTTTTGTTTATTCATTAACTTTTTAGTAGAAACAAATCTACTTGAAAATTTCTTCTAACCTTCATTATAACTACTGGATACGATGTTACGCTGAAGCATTTACTCAACTTTTGGTAGTATTATTTTAATATAACGAAATTTTAAAGTTATAATTTCGAAAATGGAAAACTTTGGTTGATTGACCGAATTACCATTATTTTAAACGGATAATCACAATCTTGAATTGACTTATGAATGTAAGAAGTATTAAAACCTTATATACAATAAATATTGCATTGAATTACAAACCCTGCAATATATATAAAAATATCTGTATGGAAATCAGACCCTCTTTTATAATACAAATAAAGGGCCTTGAACACACTGAATCATTGGAATGGCTGATCAAAATTACTACAAGTACCTTGGATATTTCTAAACTAGAACCAACTAAGGTTTATACCAAACAAAAATAACTACTACAACAAAAATTCCAGAAAGGGAAACATACTTCCCTAAAAAAAACAATGAACAGTGATATAGCAAAATTCTTGGCTTTACGGCGGATATGCTCATACTTGTTACATTATTTGCAAAAATTCTGTACAAGATGGGTATAAACCCTCTAACTGAAATACATTTCATCTGAGACTTAAATTCTCCTTCAAAAATCTACATAACTTTTAGAGATAAAAAAAAATACCATCACATAACTCTCATCGAGGTGGAGTAATCACCCATAAATTACGTTGAGGTTCCTCTCATGATGTTGAGCCCAACTCATCAACCAGGATTATTTACACAACATGCAAGTAGCAAGGCTTACCTTGAAAGAGAGGAGCTCAATCCAAAAACAATTGTTGTGAAAACTAACCTAGACAATGCCATGACATCCCATAGATCTAGGTTCGGGCAAGTCTCAATAGAGTCATTCTACTAAGAATGATCTGATTGTTCCTTGCGATCTTGCACCAAAACTACTGGAACATAATCGGCATTCTCTCGACAGTAGTTAAGACCAACCACCAGACTTATATATACAATTTCACTAACCATTATGACAGATTGGAAATATGCTTGCATAGAATTGACATCCTAGAGAACAGACATAAGTTTTTACATCCTTAGTAAAACCACCAATATATCAAGCAGTATCACAATATTTTAAACCCAAATCATATTAATATTACAGGAAATGACATAAATCATAATTACGCAATAAATTCGTAGTAACAATCTTTATTCTCGGAGTTTGTATAAATAAATAAAACTCTGTGTAAATCACAGAGGTTGTTTACTCATCTGTGAGATTAGAAAGCTCTGATCTATTGATTTGTGGTGATAGAATAGTTGCAAGGATTAGTAGTGTTTTTTTTCTATGTAACAAGAATTAAATCCAGAAAATCCACAACAACAAAAAAATACTTTCATAGAGATATACTCTAGATTTAGAACAGAACTTGTGTAATAACATTATCCATCGATTCATGTAGTAATCAGAGCCCCATGTAATAAATCAATATCTGTCCCATAATAGATCTATTAAAAAAAAAAAGCATATATGGATAAAGTTCCAACTAACAGTAATCTAACCATTACTGATTAAAATGTAAAATAAAAGAAAATTAGCATAACTGTCCATCCTGGTCAGCCTAGCTCTATCCTTCAACAATCCAATAATCCAAGTGCAGTCATTTCCTTTTTCCTTCCCAGTTTATCATGTTTGCGGCCGCTAATGGCTGAGCAAAAGAAAAGCTTCATGCAAAATCCCTCTTTCATAAAAATCAGTTTCAAAATAGTAACTTTCAAAATTGAAAAATAAAAGCTCGAAAAAAAAAAAACAGTTTAAAATAGATATTTAAAATTAGATATTGATTTTGTCTTAAATATTGTCTTAATTATTTTTAAAAATTTAAGAAAAAAATAAAAATACATATTTAAAAAAATATCTTAATATTGTCTTTAAAATTCGTCTCAAACAACCCCACCTTGTAATAGTGATTGTGGAGGTTTATAAAGAAGTAAGAAAAGTACGCCCCATTTTTATTAGATAATATTTGGCTTTATAAAGAAATGAAAAACCAAAACCAAAATCTCACTTTGATGTGTATCATTTTTTTAATTTGAACAATATTAATATTAATATTTTTTATAAATATATAAAATTTGAAATATATTTTTACATTTTTTATTTTTCATATTTTTTAATATATATTAATAAATAGTATTATATTTATAAAATAATGTTGTTTTTAATTTTTTCCTATTTGCAACATTTAATTTTATATAAATAAATTTAAAATTTTAATTAAATATTTAAATTTTAAAATTGCAATTAAATCTTTAAATTTTAAAATTGCATATGGTGAAATAAAATATAAATCAATTTCATTATAAATTTTAATCAAATTATATTCATAATAATTTATAATAAAATTATATTGTAATTATAATTTTGAATTTTTAGTTAAATAATTTTAACTTAAAAATTCATTTGATTATTATAGATGGTTTCTTGTTAAACAAATTAGCTAAACAAAGTTTTTTTTCCATGAAAAAGGTCTATAACTCTATTAATGAAAATATATTACATTCTTCATATCATCATGAACATATCTATTTAGAAACGAGTCAATAAAAATATAATTACATTCTTTATGTAATCATGAACATATCTATTTAGAGACCATGCACTACTAGTCCCAACTATACAATACAAAGCTCGGTAATGAAACTTGAGCTTTTTACATATCAACAAAATTAAATAAAACATAAATAAGCATAATTCAACATCATAAAACAAGAATTGTTATTCTTGAATCTTCTATCCATGTGAGCATTCATATCCTTGTAAAAACGGGGTACAGATGGCTATGTAACAATAATAATTTAGATTATGATCATGCTAAAAAAACCATAACCCATTATGTATTAACTTGGCATCCACTAATCCGAACTAGAGCAAATTAGAACTCATATATTTCCAAGAATATTGTGAAAGGGAGCATGATAATAACATGTTGAGTAGTCATTTAAATATTTTGTTATAAGCCAACTCAGTAAACTCCCACTTGAATAGCTGTTCTTGTTTTTGCAACTTCATCTTCCCTATAATACCTTTCTCTATAAACATGCAAAATGGAAACTTCACCCAACAATGATTTTAATCTTAAGGCCTCTTGCATAAGTGATCCCAACAACAAATTGTGAATTCTATTATGTCTATTTACCCACTTAACTAGAACCTAATAATCTCCAAAATATGTAAACCATCAATACCTTGGTCCACAACCAACCATAGCTAAAGTCTTAGAGCACTCAACTAAGCAAAATTGTTTAAAGGGGAACTAAGGCCTACGTAGAATTTGAACCAATGATGCTCAAATATGTAAAGGATACCTGTAACCTACCTAGTACTTGAAACATTTTATGTTTGTGGAAAAACATAATACTCTAAATTTATTGTAAAGTTTTATGTTAATGACCAAGGATGGTCAAGGATGACTGTAAATGAATAATATTATTATTTAATAAATTAAAATAGGAGACACTCACCCAAAGAGACTGTTGAAGAGTGTTCACTGACCCACTAGGAGGAATGAAACTTGTGTAGAAGGCAATGGACAAGTGGCAGCATCTGCACTCACTTACTAGCTGTTGCAGGGGGCAACTTCCCTAAATATGTGTTCATGTTCCCCAAGGATGGTGGAAATGAGTTGGTGACTCATTAAATGTGAAACTTACCCAAAAGACCTAGGCAATATTTTATAGCCATCGAATTGATCAGAGGCTCACACACGTTTTCCTTGTGTTTTTAGAACTGAGCACACAAGAGATTCGATGAGGGGAAGCTAGGTACTGAGTTGTAAAGTGAGACTATCTTACTGCTAAGTTGCAGAGTGTTATGTATGAAAGTCTACATGATTGCTAAAGTACATAAGAGTGATATGTATGCAAGTATCCATGATTGTTGAAGTACATATGAGTGATTTGTATGCAAGCCTCCATGATTGCTGAAGTACAAAGAGATTTGTATGAAAGTCTTCGTGATTGCTGAAGTACAAACAAAGTATCTTGCTTCTACACAGTATCTTCATCCTGGTGGTTCAGTGAACAGGCTCGAGGGTCCAAAAAGCAAGTGATCTTGGCTCCTTTCTGGAGAAGGTTGGGAGGAACGGTCCTCTTTGGGTGTTTGTCCACCCTATAAATTATCAGGTTCTATTTTATTTTTATTTTATTTACTTTTAAACCGTTGATCTATTTCTTAAAATTGTATGTATGTTATCATAGTTTCCAGATGTATCTTAGATAGCAGTTAGCTATTAGAGATTATAGATTTTTTGAACTGATAGATTATTCCTATACAATGAATGGACAAATAAAGATTGGAAATTATAGAATAGATGATTATAAATTTCTCCCTGTATTTTTCCTTTCACCATAGGTGATGTACTCTAGTACATGAAGATGATTAATTAATATAGATTAGAAATGATATGAAGATTCTAAGTAAAAGAATAATTCTATATAATATATAGATTCCATCATTGTCTGTTGCTCTCAATAATATCTATATATATATATATATATATATATATATATATATTCTACGTATAGTATTGATCTTCTATAATAGTTAACATTGAAACCCTAGCTAAACACTATAAGTATCGAACTCCATAAACATAGCATATTATATAGTAGTACTGTATAAAGCAATTATAAAATATTACAAACAGAACAGTTCCAAACAATCATGGAAAAGCAAAGTTATTAAACAAGAATATATTTTATCAACACATCTGATAAATACATATTGAAATCATTCTGATAATAATCAACAGCTTACAAGAGATCGACATTTTAATGCAACGTGTTACTCCACATCAAATTTGAAATACTGGTTATAATTCTTTTCTTCGAAATTATCCAACATTGAATAGATCAAAGGACAGATCAGGGTCGAGCCCTGTAACTAGAAATAATTTATGATAATGGCTTTCAAATCATCAACCTAAGTCAAGGGTTGAACCCTGTAGATGATCATTGATATATTATAAGGATCCTACATCAATAATATAACAATGTAATATAGCCATAAAACTGTAGTCGAATATATTTAAAATAGTACTAGAAATCAAACAAACAACTTACAGAAATATTTTAATCAAGGGTTTGTGACCCGAAAGGATGCATTTTAAATTCATTCCATATTATGAACTAGGTGTAATATAAGCCAGGAAAAGAAACAGTAAACCACGATAGGGTTAATCCCAACACCGACAGGTGTGAACTAATATATGTAACCATAGAAATAATTATACAGTCAACTCAATTAATTTTCTGTCAAACCAATTGAAGTTTTACATAATGTATCAAAAAGAATCAAAGCTCGATGGAATTTGATGGATGCATTGTTTCTATCTTATCAAAAGAATATTTTATATAAAGGTCAAGGGTTCGAGTCTCGAAAGAGCTCATCCCTACATATTTTCATATATAACATTTACGTTAGACAGGGTTTAGGTTTTAAACCCTGTAGTAACCAAAACTATTAACATTATAACCAACACATTAATAAGCGTTACGCAAAGATAAGTTAGGGCTTGACTCAAACCAGTCACACATCCATCGTTTATTTTAGCTATCAAAATAACCTCTTCCCAGAGAGTCATGTTATAAATCGTATCCAAAAATGATAATGTTGAAATAGAGATATCATTTTACAAACCCAGAAAATGCTTTGATAGCTTACGAATTTCACTAAATAGTAATCTTCCTATATATTATTTTATTTATGAATTTCCAACTAAAGGATACAATCCCAAAAAATTATCATATTAAATAACCAAGATACAAGTAATCACAGTCTCGACAGAGACATAGATGCAAACTGTAAAAAACACAACAATGTAGATGTCTTATTAAAATGCTTGTCGAATCCCAACTCCAAACCATGCAAGCTAAAATCCATTCGACGCCCAAAGGATTACAGTAGTATAAAAATCAACGCTGACAGCGAAATCATTTGGTTGACAGAGGAGACTTCATGGAGAAACTGAGGGCTTACCATGGTACTCATACCACCAGGGTTGCAATTCCTTCAACATTGACGTAACCAAGGACGTAAGAAAAGACCAGAGAATAATCGAAACTCTCCTGTCATTTAAAAATAACAATGATTAGTCAAAATAGGAAATACAAGAGTTAATTACAGGCTTAGTTAAAAAGAATACAGTGCTATCGAAAAATATTGTACCTTGAACAAGACAGGAAGCTGTTACATACAGCATTGCTCCTCCTTGCGACCAAACCCAAATATTTCAACACCACAATGATAACCTTACAACTCTGTTGACCATCTCTACGAGTAAGTTCTCCTTCTAAAAATTATGCAGGGTGTGTCAGAAGGCCATTGCGGCTGAGAGAGAGCTTGGCCCTCCAAACCTTCAAGCAAGCAGAAGTTAACAATGCTAAGACCAGCGAGGAGTTAGGGCTTTGTCCCCTTATGTGGACGCTCTTCCAACCAATTTTCATGTGGGCTCATAAATGAGCATGGTTGGCTTCCAATACCACTTTAATTTCTACCCATAACCATATAGTTGGAAACACATCGTTGGCCATCAAATTAATACGCCAAAGACTTTGGATAATGCTATACGCTAACCTTTAACACTAATGCTAAACCTTGATTCCATTACTTTGGATAGAAGCCACTAGGGCTAGAATGAACCAATCCCTTAGTTAGGGTTAGAGTAATTAATTTCCATGCATCATAATCTTAGAGCTAGGTTATAACCTTACTCTTTAAAATATATGAAATCTTCAACCAAATCATGCATGAGATACCTACCTGTAACCTGGAAGAAATAATGTAATATGCATTAGCTTTGATAGCTAAGTAAGCCTCGGGGCTATGCCAAAACTCTCTTTCCAATCAAAAGATTTATACATAATCGAATATTAAGATAAAAACATATTACGACAATAGAATGATAAGCGAAATAACAACGTTAACAATAAGAGATAAGTTATGGCTTTAAGACATTGAGCATAGAATGTCAACATAATTACATTATACATTTAATAGCCGATGACTTAACAGTTTGTAGGTAATAACCAAACGTTCAATGTATTATAGATAAAGATACAATTGAATTCATAATTACTCTCAAATGGTAAAGAAGACTCATAGACCTACTTTAAATGCTTTAAGGACAAAAGAAATAAATGTCAAATTCATGAATATCATAATAGCATTGATAAATACATGAGACATTTATACAATAATAAGTTAAGAGAAATTTTGCAAGTATAATGATGTATTATGGACAATACCATATTAATTAAAGACATAGAATTACATATCTAGCTAAATGTCGTTAAGACACATTTAATGATTCATGACAATTGGAAAAACACTTAAGTGTCGCAAGTAAGAGTTTAGTTAAGCATTAATGATGACACTAAACATTCACATTTATACTTCCGCACAAGAATTAATAGCGATTAGACTGCTTAGAATTTTATTTTATTTTTGATGAATTTTGGAGATGTTACAATACCACCATATCCACAACACCAAGGATCACCCTATGATTCTCCATTGAAATAATCCCAAGGAACACTGAAATCAATTGCTTTTTTTACCACATGTTGAACAAAAAACTTCTTCTTCTCCTAAGGAAAGTATCTAAGAATGCCCAGGCGCAAAGAAGCACATTGGAAGGGAGGATAAACTTATCCTAAAAAAAATAGCATTTTTGGCTAACCTAATCCCCCACACAATGATTGAAGGAAGGGATCTGATATCATCTAGAGCTTGATTAAAACACCATTTTTTTAGACAATCCTCCATAGAAAACTCATGCCAAATGCCCAATATATTTAACCATTGTTCAATCTCTTTGCAAAAAGGTTGTGTAAGGAAATTCTACTGCCGAATGGAAGGAAATTCTACTGCCAAATGGAAATTTGATTCTTTCATTGCATTGCATAAAGAACATATTCATGGCTTGGATTGATTTTTCCTTCATAGTGCATCCCAAGTCAAATATTTATTTGAGAGTAAGCACCACATAAATACCTTTGATTTTGAAGGGCACTTAAATTTCTAGATTTCTCACCACCACAAGAGCGAGACAAATCTCTCTTGTTCCTACACGAGAATACTATATGAAAACATTGGATTAAAAATCCCCATAGACATTGTTATTTGTTAAGTTAGAAATGAAGCCTTTCCAAACTCTACAATATTCTCCCTAAAATCCTAAGTACTCGGGTGATAACTATCCTTATCCCATTAGCAAGGAAGCATTATTATCCACAATATTAGTTAGAGTAAGAAAACCTCCATCCCAAAGAAAAAGAATCATATGGTCCCAAAGAATGTGATGGAAGAACTCCCCACCAAAGGATCCACACCAAGGCACACCCAGGATCCATTTCCAACCTTCTAGATTAAACCTGAACCAACTAGATCAAAGGCATGAATAGAATATTTCCAACAGATCAAAACATTACGGGTGCATTTATTCATCCTACGGATCCAATCCATAATCAATAAAGGAGCTATGCATTTTTGATATACTACCTCTACCCATAATCCAGAATCCTTAATTATTCTCCAAATTTTTTTACCGCCAAATATCTTCCAAATAGGATAGGATTTTTTACTCCCCATCCCCTCATTCATTTTGGTAAAGCTAAAGCTTTCCAACTTATCCAATCCTTACCATACCTTTCCAAAATCCTAATCCAAAGGGAAGGATAGTTGATTTTTCTTATTTTATCAAGCACTCCAGTAAGGATCTAAGAGTTCATCCAGAAAACTAGAGTCATCTCCAAAAAATCCTTTACAAAAAAAATTCTACCTCCTCTTGAGAGCCATCTATATCTCCATTTTGAGATACGCTTCTCACATTATATACTAACCAATACCATTCCTTGATAACATATGAATACGACTTTATCCTATCCTCAATACTTCAATCCATATCTATATTATAGACAATAAAAAAGTCTAAAATAATCCATCTCCTAAGCCTCAATAAGTTCCTAGAAAGAGATGGTTTACCTTCATTTACTAGCATGCCCAAAAGTGCACATAAAAGATTTAAAATTTCATCAAGCTTCATTATATCCCACCTTGAACCATTAGTAAAAATAAGAATATAATATACATATAGTAGATGAGTTAATATTATATCACCCCCTATAAGAATACCTTTAAAACATCGAGTTATTTTGGCCTCTAAAATTTCCCTACCAAGGCCCTCAACTATAATAAGAAACAAAGGTGGAGCCAGGGGACAGCCTTGCCTTAATCCCCATCTAGGCTTGAATAAAGCAACAATTGATCAACCATTTACTAATACAGAGAAAGAGACTGGTGATAAATAGCTCATCTCCCATGAAATGAAAGGTGCATCGAATCTGTTGGAGACAATGCTTATCTTGTGGAATTGTCTAGAAGTCAAGACAGGTGTAGAAACATGTGCTCAATAGTTTATCAAACAAGTAGTTGATCATTTGTAATAAATAGGGTTCTATAAGAGACTATTTCATCCCTTGATCTATACTCAAGATCAATGGTTAATATGCATCCAAATCCATATAAATATGTGGATTGTGATTGAAATAATCAATCAATATTTGAGTCTATTCCTCTCTCTGTGCCTCATGATTTTTTCCAATTTGGTATCAAAGTAGATCTCGTTGGAAACGGGTGACAACCGGCTCTTTTGGTGACTATGTAACTGTCTAACCGAGTAACTAAGTTTGGTTAGTTATGAGTAACCGTGTAAGAAATATATTTATTTCTTTTATTCACGTAGGAGAAGCATAGATTGAGTTGAGAGATGTTGTAATCTTCATTTACTGAATATAAAGAGGAATGATACCATTGCTCCATGGATGTTTCCCTCTCGAGGGTTTTACCACGTAAATCTCTGCATATATTTTATGTGTGCCATTATTTTCTTTCCCGTTTTAATTTCTTCCGATGCATCTTATCTTCTTTGGCTATTTGATCCAACAAGTGGTATCAGAGCCAGATTGGAGGCCACTGAGAGCAAGATTGCTGAGAAAATTTCGTTGGTTTGAAGCTGTGGAATACATGGAATTGCTGGTTTGAAGCTAAGGCAAAAATATTGAATTTTTGTGGGTCTAACCTATAGAGAAGTGCAATAATATATAGAGAACTTATAAATTTTAAGCGGTCTTGGAATTTTCGCTCCCTCTCCTCATCGAGAGGAGCAATGATGCGTGAAGTGGAGGTAACACTATTTTGTTGGTTAAATAATAAATAGTAATTCATTGTAAACGGATTGAATGAAGTATATGTTAATAATTTTTTGAAATACGTTTTTTCACATGTTGTGGATTTTATAAAAGGATTTTTTAAAGTGTAAAGGGGAAGTTATAAGAAATATCTTATTTATAAGATTTTTCAAAGGATTAAAGTGGGAGGTATAAGGTATTTGTGTAATATTTAACTTGGGATTATTTCCATTAATCTTTTTGTATCCACTGTATATTTTAAAAGGCTTGGAGTTTTATGTTTTTTTATTCGGTTCATTGAGAAAATGGAAAAAATACAGAGTGTTAAATTTGAAATTGAGAAGTTCAATGG
Source organism: Larix kaempferi (assembly GCA_027924585.1). NCBI lineage: Eukaryota > Viridiplantae > Streptophyta > Pinopsida > Pinales > Pinaceae > Larix > Larix kaempferi. The sequence continues at coordinate 8,273,892 of BSBM01000432.1, read as the reverse complement.
GAGCAATAATTTCGAGTTATGGAAGATCAATATGCGAGATATGCTCGTGCAGCAAGGAGTGGCAAAGGCACTAGAAGGGAAGAAACATAAACCCCTAGATATATCAAATGAAGACTAGGAGGAGATGGATGAAAAAGCTCTCAGTGCTATTAGTCTTTGCTTAACCGTTGATGTTTTATTTAACATCCTGTCTGAAATTACAGCAACAGGTCTCTGGACAAAATTGGAAACCCTGTACATGACTAAATCCTTGATGAATAAAATCCTCCTGAAGTGGCACTTATTTACCTTGCGTATGAAAAAAGGTACAAAAATCTTAGATCAATTGAATGCATTTAATACTCTTATTTGTCAGCTAGCTAGCATGGATGATAAAGTTCAATCTGAAGACAAGGCAATTTTACTATTGTGCTCTCTTCTTGAGTCTTGGGAACATTTTGTAACCTCTATCTGTTTAAGATCTACTAAGTCTATTACCTTCGTTGATGTTGTGAGAGCCTTGATATGTGAGGAAACCCGAAATAAGTCTAGTCTTGAAACCTTGACATCAGAAGTAATGGTGGCCAGAGGAAGAAGCAATTAAATAGGACAAAATTCAAGAGGCACATCAAGATCAAATTGAAGGGAAAAAATAGTAAATTGAAGTGTTGGTTTTGCAATAAAACGGGGAACCTTAAGAAAGATTGTTGGAAGCAGAAGCAACCATCTAAGGAGGAGGACTCTACAAAGGAAGAAAACATAGCCGAGAAGGATTCAAGTATGATCGATGAGGTATTATCTACATCTATTGTCTCACAATTCCATTGTGATTGGTTAATTGATTCTAGAGCATCCCATTACATGTGTCTTCATAGAAATTTGTATTCCACATACCAATATATAGATGACGGGGTGGTTTATATGAGAAATAATGTTTCATGTAAAACAGTTGGGATAAGGAGTATCATAATAAAAATGTATGATTGGACTATTAGGACTCTAACAGATGTGAGGCATGTACCTAAACTGAAGAAGAACTTGATATCAATGGGAGTTCTAGATCATGTTGGTTACAAATTTACAATTCAAGGTGGAGTTATGAACATATCAAAAGGTATCTCATTAGTGGAAATTTGGATGAAAAATGGGATTTTTAAACCTAAAGTACAATTTCTTGTCATCACATATTAGCCAATCAAAATGATTTAAAATTCAAACAAGATGCATGTAAAAAAATTGGAGGAAAAAATAAAAATTACTTTTTTGAATCGTATTTTCAACTTATCTCCTTGTAGGTTTACTCAAATTTCAAGCGGGGCGACTTGTTTGATTCATAATTAAGTTATGCATCCAATGAGTACCCATGTTGCATACTTTTAACAACATCCAGACCATGAAAAATTGAAAATACATTAAAAACATGTTTTCTCTCACTAGAAACACGTTTTTTAATATATTTTCAATTTTGCATGGTGTGGATGTTGTTAAAAGTATGCAACATGGGTACTCGTTGGATGGATATTTTAGTTATGCATCCAACGATTCCTTCTGCTTGAAATTTGAGTAAACCTACAAGGAGATTAGTTGAAAATACAATCCAGAAAAGTAAGTTTTTTACTCTCTCTCTGCTATTATTTTATTATTTTCCTTAGGAGCCCATTTTTTACCCAAATTTCCTCTAATATTGGTTGTCATGAAGGAAAACAAAGTCAAGAACTTGTATAAACTTGAAGGGATGATGGAAATCGGTCACGCAACAGTAGCATCGGTTGGTGCAACAGAATTCACTCGATTATGGCATCGGCAGTTAGGCCATATGAGCGAAAAAAGAATGAAGGTACTTGCTGATCAAAAGTTGCTTCCTAGTTTAAAATATGTCTATTTGAAGTTTTGCGAGCATTGTATTTATGGTAAACAAGCTAGACAAAAATTTAAATCTAGAAAACACACTAGTAAAGGTATCCTAGACTATATTCATTTTGATCTATGGGGTCCATCTCCTAAAATTTCTTATGGGGGATCATCATATTTCGTCAGTTTTATAGATGATTACTCAAGGAAAGTAGGGATCTATTTGTTAAAGTGAAAAGATGATGTTTTCGATATGTTTAAGTAGTTTAGAGATTTGGTTTAAAAGAGCACTGATAGGTTTATTAAATGTATTAGAACAGATAATGGAACCAAATTTACTTCTATGGAGTTTGATAATTATTGTAAGAAGTATCGGATCGAGAGACATAAAACCACTATTTACACTCCACAGCAGAACGATGTTGCTGAACACATGAGCAACACTCTTCTTGAAAGAGAAAGGAGTATGCTCAGTAATGCAAAGTTGCAGCAGGAATTGTGGGGAGAGGCATTGCTTACAGATTGTTACCTAGTCAACCGATCACCATCAACAACAATTGACTGCAAAATTCCAGAAGAGGTATGGACAGGTCAACCATGTGATTATTGTAATATTAGAGTATTCAGTTGTTAAGCCTATGCACTTATTCCGAAAAAACAACTTTCCAAACTAGATCCTAAATCAAGAAAATTGAATCTTTGTTGGATATGGTGATGGTGTTAAGGGATATATGTTGTGGAATCCTACTATCCACAAAATCATCATAAACAGAGATGTAATATTTGATGAACTTTCTCTGTCAAATTTAGATGTAAGTAATGATTTGAAACAGGCTAATGTACTATAGTTACAACAAATTTAGTTTGATACTCAGTCATCTACGGGGAGGAATCATGAGGATGTCCATGAGGAGGATATTCATGAGGACACTCCTCAGGAGGATGAGCAGACATAAACAGAGGAAATACAGCAACAAATTCTATGAAGATCTACACGGGACATAACTTTTCCAAAGAGGTATGATGATTTTGTCACATCTGTTGCTTTAATTTCTAATGAAGGGGAACCTGACAGTTATTAGGAAGCATTAGAAGTGTCTGACAGTGACAAATGGAAACTTGCAATGAAAGAAGAAATGGATTCTTTGAAAAAGAACAAAACATGGGATCTTGTGGAACTTCTTGAGAGTAGGAAAGTGGTTGGATGCAGATGGGTGTACAAACTGAAGAAAGGAGCTGATGACACTGTTCCGAAGTACAAATCTAGATTGGTTGCAAAATGGTTTTCTTAGAAAGCATGTATTCACTTTCATGATATTTTTTCACCAGTTGTGAAACTTGTTTCTATCAGAATTCTGTTAGCACTAGTTTCCTTATATGTTTTGGAGTTAGAGCAACTAGATGTTAAGACATATTTCTTACATGGAAAATTAGATGAGGAAATTTTCATCGAACAACCATAAGGGTTTGTTCAAAATCACAACAAGAGGTTTGTTTGCAAGCTCAGAAAATAATTGTATGGCATGAAGCAGTCTCCCAGGAAATGGTACAAGAAGTTTGATTCTTTCTTGGTGAGCCAGAATTTTACCAGAAGTGAGTATGATCATTGTGTGTACTTTAAAAAGTTGGAAAATGATATGTTCATTATTTTGGTGTTATATGTTGATGATATGCTTGTTGCAAGCAAAAGCATGTTTGAAATCAACAGTTTAATGGCTCAGTTAGCTAGGATGTTTGATATGAAGGATCTAGGAGTAGCAAATCACATCCTGGGCATGCATATACACAAAGAAAGAAAAAATGGCAAGCTATGGCTGTCACAAAATAAGCATGTGGAGAAAATACTTCAGAAATTCGATATGAATAAGGTGAAACCAGTTCATGTCCCTTTAGCTTCTCATTTCAAGCTTTCTTAAGGTTTGAGCCCTAGTAATGATGAATAAAAGCAGTATATGTCTTGTGTACCATCTGCTCATGCAGTAGGAAGTTTGATGTATGCGATGATAAGTACAAGACCAGATATTTCACATGCAGTTGGTGTTGTTAGTAGATACATGGAAAATCCAGGAAAAGAGCATTGGGAAGCAATGAAATGGGTGCTTTGGTATCTTAGTGGCACAAGCAATTATTGTATCACTGTTGATGGTAGCAGTGATGAAGTTTATGGTTATGTTGATTCTGATTTTGTAGGTGACTTGGACAAGAGGAGGTCCACTTCAGGTTATGTCTTTACTCTTGCAGGTGGAGCTATTAGTTGGATGTAAAAGCTTCATAATATTGTTTCTTTATCCACTACAGAGGCAAAATATATAGTTGCTTCACATGCTTGCAAAGAGGAAATCTGGTTAAAAGGTTTGCTAAGTGAGTTAGGAAAGGTTCAGAACACTATAAAATTTTTATGTGATAGTTAAGGTGTTATTCATTTGGCTAAAAATCCATCTTATCATAGTAAGACAAAACATATTCCTGTAAAATACCATTTTGTAACACATGTTATTGATGAAGGTGGAGTGGTTCTTGAGAAGGTCCACACTCAAAAGAATAGTGCAGACATGTTCACAAAACCAGTTACTATTGAGAATCTACAGTGGTGTTTAGCTTCTCTAGGCTCGCAGGAAAGGTTATGAATAGAGCAATGATCAAGGTATCTGGTAAATTGTTGTCAAGGTAGAGATTGTTGGAAACGGGTGACAATCGGCTCTCTCGGTGACTATGTAACTGTCTAACCGAGTAACTAAGTTTTTTTAGTTATGAGTAACTGTGTAAGAAATATATTTATTTCTTGTATTCTCATAGGAAAAGTGTAGATTGAGTTGAGAGCTGTTGTAATCTTCATTTACTGAATAATAAAAGGACCGATACCATTGCCTCGTGGATGTTTCCCTCTCGAGGGTTTTACCACATAAATCTCTGCATATATTTTATGTGTTCCATTATTTTATTTCCCGTTTTAATTTCTTCCATTGCATATTATCTTCTGTGATTGTTTGATCCAACAAATTTTGGCCTAACTTCCTCATAGGAGAGACCAGGATTATGTTAGAGATATGAGAGTAAATTGTTGTTAGTGTAGGAGAGTATATTTTGTCTGTATTTTTTAGTCAGGAGGATTGAAAAAATAATCGTGTCCAAATCATCGTGAGCTACGTCGTGAGAGCCAATTTCCAAATTTGTAGCTGTGTTTTTTTGGGGCCATTGTCAAATTAAAAAAAAGGTTGTTAAGGAGAGCCATGTTGCCACCAACAAGAAGATCGTTGCTCATATCGTTGAAGAAAAGATGCCATTTGGGATATTTGATGTGATAGAACCACAACTATGAGTAGTGAAACAAAGGATCATGAGAACCATGAAGGAGCTGCTCTATTCTTATGACAACTAGGAAGAAAGAGAAACTAGTGTGAGGGAGAATTAGCATATGTCAATCGATTAGAATTTCTAGAGGGTGTTTTTCCATGAGAAAAGTTGGATAGGGTGCTGCAGAGGAGAGCCACACTGGACGAATCCTTCGCTAAGTCACACAAATGGTTCTCGATTATAACTATAAGCAATTAAGGTAAGCAAATAAAAATTAAAACAATTGATAGCTCTCAAGCATTAAAGCGTTTTCTTGTTTTAGGTGACTTACCCTTGAATATGACATCATGAAAATTATATTTTTTATGATGTTGATAAAGTGGCTCACTTTGGTCATGATATGAAGTTATTGCACTTTCAAGATGAAGTGAATGAATTCATCGAATGTAAGAAAAGTTTGTTGTCACCATCAAAGTTGTGGGTGTCACAGTATTTCAAAGGTCTTTGTTTGTAAAAGAAAGTATGGATGAATTTTTGGTGGTAACTGACACCTCTAGAATTATGGTAAAAAACAATAAGAAACGAGGTTGACATATTGATCCTAGAAAATTCAATATATTTATTCACTTGTATGTGAGGAACCAATTTATAAATGTAGTAACTTAACTTAAATCGGTGTGTATGGAAGCCCCTCCTTGATACTAGATGGTAACTGGTTTAGTTTTGTTTACAGTTTGTTATAAGCTGGTGGGTCTTGTTAATCCAAGAACATCAGTTATAGGTTATCGTTGTTTCAGTACAGGTCAAGTTGTATGATTGAATTTTGATTGCTTTTCTGACAATAAGCTGGTAGCCCCGGATATGTTGGCAAAGTGAAGTATGTCAATTATATTGTTAGTCATTACAAGTGCATCAATGATGGTCATAATCAATTGTATCTTAAATGGATCAAAATGGTAAGCTCGAAGTTAATGGCTAATAAAGACTGTAGTCCTTGATATTTCAGAGTGGATCAAGATGATGATGAAGACTAGACAAGAAAAAGTTCAGTGCTGTAATTCCAAATAATATAATTTGTGATTTAGATATTATAATTTGTAAGATAAGCATTAAGGGGAGGTGTTGGAGATAATTCTTATCTTGTGATATTGTCTAGAAGTCTAGAAGTCAATACAAGTGTAGAAACATGTGCTCAATAGTTTTTCAAATAAGTAGTTGAGCATTTCATTGTACTATATAGGGTTCTAGAAGAGAATTTTTCATCCCTTGATCTATGCTCAAGATAAATGGTTACTATGAATCCAAATTTGTATAAATATGTGGATTCTGATTGAAATAATTGATCATCATTTGAGTCTATTCCTCTCTGTGTGCCTCATGATTTTTTACAATTGAATCCCATATGGGTGGGAACAAATTTGGGCCCCCTTTTTGGTGCCACCATAGATTTCATAAACATGCATTCATTACATAAATTCATAACGGAGGTGCGTTACTAGGTTTAGGCTCAATAAAAATCGAATGTGTAAGCAATGCTAAGGCTAAGAAACACATATGCATTACAATGCGTTTATGTTATGAAAAAGTTGGAAACCTAACACAAGTGCGATATAATGGACATGTGTTTCATGATGCATATGCGTTATAGTGCATTTATGTTATGAAAAAGTCTAAAACATAATGCAAGTGCGATATAACATACATGTGTTTCATAAGGCAAGTGAATTATATCGCACTTGTGTTATATCGATTAAAAAAACAAAGTGGGTAGACTGATCCATTACATTTTCTCATTTGCAAAACCCAACAATCATTAAATGAGGGAAAGAGTTAATGTACCTATGATTTGGGCATATTCACATTGGCATTTGGATGATTTGCTTGATTTGGAAAGTTTGGTATCATAATTACCTCAATTGGGTAGCATTCAATGTATCTTTTTGTCTTATTTTTGCGAAATTCCATATAAAAGGTTTAATATCTATGGATGTTATGAATATTGAATCTAATTTTAAGAGATTATTGTGTAAAAATGGAGTATTCTCCATGGATCCACATAATCATGAAGAAACCATTCCTTCAAAAAACCCAAACCTTCAAAATATTGACCTTGAAAACATAATAGATGTTGAAGAAGAACAACAAATCCCACCAAAAAAATTTATGCCAAATAGAAATGTTGAAATAATATCAAAATTGGGGTTTTTTAGATGCCTAAGTGCTACGCTTAAGAGGGGAGATCAACTATGTTTTTCTCTTGAGAAAGCAATTGATACTATCACTGACACAATTGCCAATGCCCAAGGAACATTATATAACATTACTTCTTTTAGAGAATCCAATAGTTATTTTCATGGAAATGGACTTACTTACTAGGATGTTAACAAATTAAAAATACAAAAAGACCATTTGTATTCCCTCTTTTGAGACCCTGACACTTGTTGTGTTCGTCCAAATAGAAGATAACATATATCCATTGGTTGGTGCATAGAACCAAGTATAAAATAAAATTGGATGGACAAGTTGTATATGGTATTTGATGAATAATTGCATGGAAATAGAGAAATATATTTGTATTTCATGTGAAAGTTATATGTTGAATTTATTCTTCATAAGGATGTCAATTACTTTGACATTTTAGAGTTATGAGGGGATGGGAGGAGGGATTCCTCGGGATAGAAAACATGTTAAGGATGATCCAAAACATGTATGTTTCCCTCCTATCCCTCAAAATACCCCTTGTTTGTATCCTCCTACACCTATCCTAGTAGATGACACACATTGGGGCATTCTTACAGTTGACCGAGACATTTGTTTGTCATGTGAATTTTGTTGACAACTAGATAGTTGCAGGCTCATATAAGGGGGTCAAACATCTTCAACTGGTGGTGGGGAGGAGTCATCGAGTGTATCTCATGATGATGAAAATTCATTTGGTGGTGAACCTTATCAGCAATAGGAATCTAGTAGATAACATGCACATGATACCGAGCGACATATGCTAATCCAACCTTGTGCGTCTTGTGGTAGAATTTTATATGGCCCTTTGTCATAGTTTCCCATTGTTGGATTTTTCCAATGTGTAAGTTCGTCAATCTTCAAATACTTTGTTATATCTTAAATTACTAATTTGATTTGTTTAAAAAATTATTACTTTATTAATTTTTTGACATTTTATATTCACATGTTTAGCTGGTATCCAAGGGGATTCATCCACAACATCTTGGTCTCACTCAAGAGAGTGAATTAAATGAAAAAATCAATGTTGCATATGATTTTGGCTTATCACCATTACAGGTAATAAAAACATTTTTAATTTACCATCATTTACCATATTTATATTAAGGGAACACAAAATATATTTATTTGCTGATGTAATATATTTTATGCAAGGTTTTAGAGAGTTTGTTTTTCAATTTGCACCCGATGTTGTTGTAGAACCTCAACGGGATGAGTAAGTAAATCTTGATGGACCTCTGAGTGCATCATTATTATTTTTTAATATTCAGCATCTAATTTGTTTGATTGAATCTTGTTTATGGGTATGCGTTTTTGATACCTTATGGGTAGGCTCATATTACACACATACAAGCATCTTTAGTTACCATGACATCTGTTGATGTGGACTTAGAGTATCCTATGACTGCAAACATGGGAATTCCATCCCCATCCATACATTAGGTAAATGTATCCCCCTCTCTCAAATAACAGGTCATCATAAGTACATGAATTTATTTATCAAATATTTATGTATCTGAGAGTTATGTTTATTAAATTCTCATGCATTTGTAGCCCACGATTGAATAGTTTGCTCAAGAGACTCATTCAACACAGACTCTTAGCAAGTATGTTGTTATTGACTCACATTCGAATGACTTGCAAGATATTGTCTTGCAGTAAGATGCTGGATTGATAGCTTCATCTCATGTGACACCAATCACGAGAATTTGCACATATTCACATTCGATAAGTATGAATCTTTTATTCGCTTGCAATTTTAATGTGTACATGAACTTGTTTTTTTTATAAATGTTAAACAATTTTTAAATGGTGTTTTGCATGTAGAGACCTAAAATAATCATTGATTCTTGGCTAAAGAGTCTACTATCTGACTTGTTCTTAGGGAAGAGGAAGATTGATTTTTGCAGAGGAATATGGAAGTGCCAAGGAAAATGGGGATAAATTAATTTTAAATGAATGTATATTTGTAGTTTGTTGAGGACATTTGTGTTATTTTTGTAGTATGGGATTCAAATGTACAATCATTTTTCTAGTTTGGGCACAAATTTCCATTATGTGCTATGGGCACGATGTGTCATTTTGTAATACATAAATATCTTATTTAATCTTATGCCTTTAATACACATGCTTAAGTTTGAATGGTGTGAATAGAAAACCTATGAGGCATGCAATAGAGCTCAGTTGTACTATATTGTCCAAGTGATATTCATCTAAAATTCAATAGATAAAGTATGAGAACTTGCATCCTTCTTCATATGAATATCTTATTTGATTGAAACCCTATGGTTTCCTCTAATGGAAAGAATCAAATGATCCATGTAATTATCAAAATCAGACTCGTTAATGGCCCATACAACATATTGCAACAATAATATTCCATTATAATCCGTGAGATGTAGAAAAGTTGGTGGCGGGGTATGGTTAAGACGCCCGCTAAGTGGAAAGGTTGCCAGTTCTAATCCTGTGGATACCAAAAAATCCAACCATGTTAAGGGTTGGTGCGGTCCAGGCTGGGTGCGATCCTCGGGTGATTTTGACAGCTTAGATGCCCCTGGTTTGTGGTAACAGCCAAAGGAAAACTTGCTAGTCAAGGAGGTTCCACCACTTTGCCAACCAAAAAAAACAATAATATTCCATTATTTCTTTTAGCAAGTGTCATTCACTTTGCTAATGATGAAATAGATAAATTTTGATATCTAGTGGCCTCCTATAGTCATTGATATCTTAAGGTTCTTATATTCACTTGGGAACACTAACTAATTTTATGGGCCCTAAGAGGGTTTATGTGAAAAGAGGACCAAGAGGATCATTTTTGTCATTTGTAATCTTATATGTTTCATAGTTTTCATGCTACGGTTAATTTAAGGATGTAATAAAATTAATTAATCTCTTGTCCTTACTTGTGTATTAATTACTATATTATCCTCCATTCAAAAGGATTACAAGAGGGGGGAATTATATATGTTGCAATCTTTATATAAAAGTAAGTAAATAACTATTAAATTTTTGGAAAACTTGAATTTCTCTTTAATTTTAATTTATTGGCCTTGAAAAATGCACCAAATTTAACATAAATTATTTAAATTTAATATATCACATTCTAATATAACCTAGATAAACTAAACCTAGACTTTCCTACCCCATTAGACAACCCTAATCTAGCCTAAACTACGACAACCTCAGTTACTACCTTAGCCTCACCTACTAAACCTCCATAAAATAAACTCCAACCATACCTTGGCTTAAACCACTCTAATTTAATACTTTCTTACACTAAAATTAAACTACCACAAGCTAGCCTATCCTACCTTAACCCTAATCTAGCCTATACACTAACATATCCTACCTTAAAGAACTCTATAATCGCTAGAGTAAAATTTCCTAATGTAGCCTCAACATACATCATATATACTCCATTACCATTAGCTTCCTAGCCTAATCTAGCCTAAAATACCCCAACCTCACATAGTAAAAATTTATAACCTAGACTACGTTGATATAATATAACCTTGTCTACACTAGCGTAAACCAGCTAACTTATCGTTAGCTTGATAAGACCAACAAATTTAACCAACAATACCTTGGACTACACCACTCTAATTCAATACTAGCTTACACTAAACTTAAACTACCATAACCTAGCCTATCCTAGCATGTAAACCTAGCCTGGCCTGGAATCCTAGCATAGCCAAGAAACCCTAGTTTGTAGCCTAAACCCTAGTTTGTATTCTAAACCCTAAAAACCCTAGTTTGTGGCCACAAAGCTATCATTGGGCCAAATGCTAATATCAAATAAAATGTCATCATTGACCAATATCCACTATCAAACATTCATACCTTTACAACTTTGCTTGATGTCATCCTTGATCAATATCTATTATCAAACATCCACACACTTTTACAACTTTGAAAGTCTGTCATCATTAACAAATATCTACTATCAAACATTCATACTTTTACAACTCTAAACTATCATCATTGATCAATATCTATTATCAATCATTCATACTTACATGACTCATACAATGTCATCATTGACCAATCACTACTATCAAATGCAATGTCACCATTGACCAATGTGTGAAACCCTAGTTTGTAGTATAACTCCTAGTTTTCAATGTAAAACTTAGTTTGTAGGTTAGGCACTAGTTTGTACAATCCCTAGTTTGTATTCTAACCCCTACTGTGTAGCTTAAACCCTACTTTGTGTTCTAAACAATAGAAACCCTGCTTTGTAGCTGATAATGTCAAATGTGATGTCACCATTGACCAATATCTACTATAAAAAATTCAAACCTTTACAACTAAATCTATCCCTAGAAACCTAATTTAGAAATCTAATCTAGCTCTAGAAAGTTAATTTAGAAACCTAGAAACCAAATCTAGCCCTAGAAACCTAATTTAGAAACCTAGAAACCTAATCTATCCCTAGAAACCCTAGAAGCATTAATTTAACCCTAGAAATATAATTTGGAAACCTAGAAACCTAATCTAGAAACATAAAATCCTAGAAACATAATATAGCCCTAAAAACCCTCTATGTCTTTTTCCTTGCATAATTGTTGATGGGTCACTATATGTCTTCCTTCATTATAGGCTCATTGACTGAGATTCATTAACGGTCTTGGGTGCACATGTGAGATGAAGGGTGCATGCATGAAATGATGAATGCACATGTGGCATTGGAGCATGCACATGCAAGCTTAGTGTGTGTGTGTGAGGAGCTAATTTATGTGTGTGCATGTTTTAGAAATTGGTGTGTACAATGTGAATTGCACCAAATTTTTAAGTTGTCATGTCATTACTATTCATGTCATCATCATTAATATCATCATCATTTCCATCATCATCCTCATCCTTATTGTTATTCGAATTAGCATCATCATCCTCATCCTCATTGTTATTCGAATTAGCATCATCATCCTCATCCTCTCCATCCTCCTCATTATCATCATTTCCATCATCCTCCTCATCCTCATTATTATTGGCATTGGCATCCTCTTGCACTAGGGGTGCCTTTTATTCGGTTGGATAGGACACTAGGGTTTTGCTAAGTGGAACACATGGAAATTCTTGCACTTGAGGATCAAATTCCAAAGAACCCACCATGAAAAACCTATAGTCAACCTTACCAAATTTTCGATGCCTTGATACATGTTCCCACATTTGAATGCCCGGTGTTGGTTTTAGGCCCCATAAGCAATTTTTCATTTTTCCTTGAATGGCTACATGGGATGAATTGCAAATGAACTTACAAAAAAAAGTGCGTTGGATCGCAAAACTATCGATTCTATTGGATTACTGGAATCAAATTACAGGTAGGGTTCCCAACTCTTGTGAGTCATATGATCATAGGTTTTCAGTTGGACAAGACACTGGGGTTTTGCTTAATGGAACACATGGAAATTCTTGCATTTGGGGGTCAAAATCCAAATCGGGAAGCATAGATGGGTTCAATTTACTCCCATTAATGTGTTTGGCCATTGTGGATATGGTAAAATTGACCCACTTGTGCAAAATTCGCCTTGGCCCTTACTAAGAAAAATACTAGTTTATGATATGGTATATGTAATATCCGTCCTTTATGCACCAATATTTTTGTAAATGTATACTATATTGGTTTCCGGTGAGGAGCTCAAGGCCAAGGCCCCACCGATAAAACCTTCCAAGTTATGTATTTTAAAATTACTAGAGTTGTAAATTATACATTTCGAAGACTAAAGATAGACACAACTAAGTGATGGGAAATTTAATCCACTCGGGGGGGAATGAGAAGGGTATGGTAACTTGAGAAAACATGATTTATGGTGGGAGGTCATCATAGTGTGAAAAGCACTCGAGAGATGGCAGGTGACTTATTCATTTACCTTAAGTGAACAATGTCATCATCCTAAGTCTAAGATAGGAGCTTTCATCGGATATTAGTAATTAAACCCCGACACATGAGCATAAATACTAAGTGAGACCACTAGATATTTTAACCTCGATAAGAGTGTTAGGGTAGGATATATATATACATATATATTATTAATATCCCTAAAAGATAAGAAGCTAAGTAGTTACAAAAATGACCACCTTAAAAATAAGGTGGAAGAAAATCTCTCATACAACGTATCCTTACCTTTATAGAATTTTATTACTATGACCATGAATAAATAAATTGTTACTATTATGGTAACTTGTACTCATTCTAAAGAAAAGAATAAGATATGGGCAAAGGGTGAATAACCGGTTATGCATCTCCTCATTATATATAGAGAGAGGTTTTCTAGAGTTGTCGTATGGAGATTATATTTCCACCTAACTACTAAAAAGAAATGGTATTGAGGGAGTCTTTTATGGGAATTATCGCATGGGAGAAGTTTCCTTGCTTCAAGAATATTATGGTATTAAAGGGAAGATTTCCCCATAGAATGGCTGGTACTGATCTCCAAATCGGGTTCCACTCAAAAGATGGGCCATCTGTTTAAAAGAACTCCGATACGAAAGGGTATGGTCTAGCTCGGAGTTCTGCCTTAAAGGGAAAACTAGAGAAAGACATCGAACTGCCACTCGGCATTGCCTTAGCTCTTCTTAATAGTTTCGATCTCCCTATGGAAGGGGGAATCTTCAACGATCGAGGGCGGACTCTGCTATGTGAGTAAGCAACCTCGGTTTATAAATATGCGAAGGCACAACCATAAAAAGGCGGAGCTTTTTGCGCATTGGAGAGGGAGAGCTCGGCGCTTTGAAGAATATATATATATATATCGCTGCGTTTTGAATAGGATATCCCTGCGCATAGACAAGTTAGATCTCTTCGATCCAAGAGTGATCAGATTAACTGCCAGAAAACGCAGTCAAGTATATTAGATCAGTTTTGGGGGAGAATGCAGTCCTTGTATCGTAGATCAGTTTGGCAAAAACGTAGTCACTGTAGTTTAGTATTTTTCAAGCGTTGTTTCAGATCGATTATAGATCAGTAGTCCTTCCGGGAGATACGTGTAAGGGTTTCATTAATAAACTAAATCTATTTATTGAACTTATGTAAGAAGTTCATGTTCGGCACTTGGTTGGACGGAGACGAGAAGGCGCTATTGGCCTGACAGAGATGGAGGAACTCCAGTCACATTTTCTGCTCAGTCTTGCTGTGTAGATCGATAGGGCACCATCTCAGAATCTTATTTAAAAGGTTTGAAGTTAAATTAAGTATTGGTTGGAGGACAGATGGCTTGAGCTTTCCGGAGTCTTCCTTGGTCGATTCTGCTGTACAGCGTGCCCTTAAATTCTTTTGGTGGGGATCGGATAGAGGTTAAGCTCGCCTTCGGTGGAGTCTGCGTAACACTTGACAAAGTCAAACCAACGATATTTGTATGGTCATTGGCTCGGTTAAGGCGATCCCTGTGATAAGAGAGCGACCCATTCTTTGTAGGACAGAGCTCATGCTCGGTTAAGGAGAATTCTACAGTGGAATTGAATGGATCCCTGCGATAAGAAAAGGTCGGTTAAAGGTAAGCGATATTCACCCACTGAAATTAATGGAGTTCTTATTTTATTAATAGCAATTTGGGCATTGATCTCTCCACGTAGTTGGCGTCTAACATCAATCCCTGAATAAATGTGAAGGTCTATGTTGTATAGTTTGGTTACTACACATAATACACGTAAATATCGTTGCACACAGAATGCTCTGTGTTTTTGTAGCTTATCATTCTTTTGCTTTGTGATAAGCGATTTCAATATAGCTGCAATATTGGACAGAGTCCGTGTTTTGGATTGGTAATCTTTGGTTATCTCTTAGAGCTGCACTTATTTATGGATAGATTTATGTAGAACAAAGACACATCTTTGCAAGCATTGCGATCTCTTCTTAATATTATTTGATAGAGTCTCGTTGCTGGGCAGAGTCACATCCTTGCCAATGATCTCTTCTTAATATTATTTTATTATTTGATTGGCGAGATCATAGAGGGTATAGGAAAAGTTATGCTTGTTCAATATTATATATAAATGCATTATTGTGATCATTACATTAGTTATGGAGTTCACCCTTCTAATGCCAAATAGGAAAAGCTATGCCTGTATAGTATATATAAATGCATTATTGTGATCATTACTTTAGTTATGGAGTTCACCCTTATAATGCCAAATAGCAAAAGCTATGCTTGTATAATATATCTAAATGCATTATTGTGATCATTACTTTAGCTATGGAGTAATATAATTGAAATGGCACTAGAATTGTTATATAAATATGTATGGAAAATGATAGTTATGCGGTAGGTGATCTAAGCTATTGTAGAAATTATTTTGGAAACCCTTTTTATTAGGGAACTATATGTATAGGACCAAATAGAATGTTTTAGTAAATAATTGAGAATGACACCGAATTATCCTAATGCATTTATAGGTGGCTATAAAATAGATAAACATTCAAGAATGTAATTTATTTGAGGAATTCATGAATAGAATACATGTACATGTTGGAGTTATTATTTAAAGGTGCACTTCATTATTGAAGATTTTGTAGAAACTGGGTTGTATTGCCTAGGTTAGACTTTGGGAAGTTTGAATATGCTCTCTCTCTACAAGAGAGACCCGAGCAAGTGGAAAGCCATCGTTATATGGCAGATTGTACCCATTGAATTTGATTAATAATAAGATATGACTCTCTTTGGTGGACGTAGCCCCTCCTGGGTGAACCACGTGAAATATCGTCTCTCTCTTGTATGATAATGATGGTTGGTTGTGTCAAGTGATTCTTGGTGAAATGCTGGTTATGTTAATTTCCATGTAAATGTACTATTGTTATTGTTTTGTTCCTTATATCACGTTTAAACCTTGCACGAATGTATCATGGTAAAGTAGCTGATTTGTAGTCTCATGTGTACGACTAATGAAGGTCCCCTTCATTGAGTAATTATGATAACTTGGCTATTTATATGTTTCTCCTCATGCGTCTTATATTAATATTAAGAGTTTTAATTGCTTATGAATATGTATTATGGTATAGAATGTTTCATAGGAAAAATCGATGATGCATGATGAATGTTTACATTTAATTAATCGCTTTTTACTCATGGAAGTATGTTAAGAAATTTTTAAATTCACCACTTCAGTAACTAACATTTTGGGTATGTTACAGTATAATACAACCATTTCTAGGAAATTGAATCATGGTATAGGGATTCCCCTCGTTGAAACTTGACATCCTGAATCCATCAAAATTGATGGTTTCACAATCCAAGTCATGGTTTCTGTTCTATGACCAATCACAACTCACCCCTTAATGCAGGAGGATCTCCTAAGTGACAAAAAATAAAATTCTTCAAATGTTGAACAAGAGCATGCCATTGCATAGAGCTCACCAAGATATTTACAGCAACACTCATTTCATAAAATACAGACTCCTGATGTAAAAGATATCGATTTATGAATTTTTTTGTAAACATGTAAAAAGGAAAAAAAAGAGGTGCCACATGCCACCACTAAAAGGGTGCCACGTGTCCTATATGGGTGGACCATACTGTTGGATTGGAAGCACCTTGGGATTCTATGTGGCATATCGTAGGTCAACGTGGCTAATGAGTTTCCATCCAGTTGGAAGGTTCATTGTACAATCAGCAATCGAGTTGGAAGGATTATTGCACATATGGCAGGAGTATGGACCAATCAAAGGCCGTGACGTGGTGGTTTGATTGGCCAAAATGTGGTTATGGTTACCAAAACATAAGGTAGGTAGGGGGATCAAACCCCTGAACTCCCATCGGCTCCTACGGTCTATGTCCACACACCCTAAAAATGTGCCAAGCATGTTTCTCGGTATCCATAGTGGCATATTTTATATGGAGGATTATCCCTCAGCCTCGACCCCACTATATATATTATATATGTATTCACATAACCCTTGGCATATCCAAATGACAATATATAACCATATGTTATATATGGTTCCGAATATGCCCTATTATATATATCTTCCAACAAAAACTGTGGAGCTGCGGGTTTGAAGTCAGGCCTATCGGATGGAAACCATTGTGTCTTACCAATGTGCCAACGCTTTACGTGTTGAACCATATCGTGAAGAAATATTTAAATTTTGAAAATGAGATTTAGAACCCAAAAGGGCGCACCCTCATGGCTTCCCAAAATGTCCCTTTTCAGATTATTTAAATTATGGTTTGAGAAGAGCTGAGGTACACAGTGGCAGGCATGAATTCCAAGTTCTACAAAGAACTCGAGGTGGGTCGTACGATGTCAATACAACGTAGGAGGTCATGCTCTCAAAATACATGCCAGGGGAGGTCCCAGGAAAACTATAGAGTGTTTACAATCAAAATTCATGATTTTTCAAGATGGTTGCAATGGTGCAGTCTACTTTTGCAGTAGATAGTCAGAATTTCAGAGTGTCCTCCGCATTGATGTCATTTGAAACATTTGAATAAATTAATAGAAATGATCCCATTGGAAGGGACTTGGAAATGTAGTATTTCCTAGATGAACTTCATACCAGTTGCTATCAAGAATTTGTGGTTTGCATCTGTATTACTTGCATTCTTTATGATTATCTGCTCTTTTTAAAATTTCCATTTAAATCATTTTTGATGAGTTAATTGTTGAAACATTCACACATAATTCATGGTTAATTAAAAGGCCTTGCAAAATCAAATCATCCCTTGGGGCCATTCAGGGACAATTTGTGAATTTGCTCCATGGGGGAGAAATCCAAACTGGGAAGCATAAATTGGTTTCATTAATTCCCAAAGATGTGTTTGGCCATTGTGGATATGGTCACACTTCCCATGTTTTCCTAAGATATTTCAATTCAAAATTGACCCCTTGAGAAAAATTGGCATGGGATAATAACAAAATGATGTAGAATTTGTCACCATACTACTGTCCTTCGTATCCATGGTTGGTGTATCTAAACCTAAAAACACCTGTACGAGCTGCCAAAACTCAGTTCTATTAACTGGTTCGAATTCTATGCCGCGAGCTCAGATTTACCATATGTCCCTAAAAGGCATTAGGTTGTGATTTGCATCTAGCCATAGAATGATGACCATGGATCAAATAAACAAATTTTCCACTCCTTTTGATTTGTGACATCGAAATAACACTAGAGGTGCATCTCCCTTGTGTTTCCATTGCCTAGAACTTGTCTTGTTAGATGATTCCCATAAGCTAAGGTTTTGGTGAATAAGAGGTAATGCAATTTATGCACTATGGGATCAACTTGGAAAATACCTCGACTAGAATATTGTGGGTAGCGTGCCCACATAGACCCTTCCCAAAAAAACCTATAAGAGTTTATAGAATTTAGTTATGTTTTTTGTTTTGAATTCTATTCCCCGGGATCAGATTCACCATGTGTCCCTAAAGGGATTTAGGATATGAATTGAAAATGGCCATAGAATGATGACCATGGATCGAATCACTAAACCATTGAATCCAATGGATTTTTGACATTGGAATAGTGCTAGGGTTTCCTCTCCCATATGGCTCCATGTCATAGAACTTGTCTTGTTTGAGGATTTTGTGGCTCCATGTCGACCCATCTTCACAATTCTAAACATTGTCCTTTAACTTTCACTTGCTTCCTTATGTCCCTTTTGGATTTAAACTAGCCCTTTCTTTCTTTTACCAATCATTTTCTTTCTTTTTCAAAATGTTTGGATATCCTACATCTACACTTAATCAAACTTAAAATATAAGCATATTCCTGTTGTGAGTATTAAAAAGAGATAAGTCAATTTCCTTCCTGTTCTAGTGAGCTAGGTAAATATATCCTTATATCAATTGCACAATCACAGTATGACTATCCAAAACAATATGTTAATAATATATTTTCCCTTGTTATAAGTTGTTTTTTGAAATTCATAGGCTTAGTGATCAATATTATCCCAGCTCACACATAAAAATGTGATGATAGATCCATAAAAAATATTTCCATTCTAGTTTCCAACTCAAAGCCATTGCTAGTCACTTCACAAAGCAACAAAGGATGTGTTACTCTAACAAAATAACCACTTTAGGAGATAATTAGTGGTGCATCAAACTAGTGTTCATGTACACAACACACCTCACTCCAAGACATAAAACAAGTTTTTTCTTTGCTTCCCAAGTCTGATAAATTCATACAATAAGGTTGGATGCATTTAACTGTTGAGTGCAGGCATATGATCCTTTTTCTCTGTCACATGATGAACCTTCTCCTTTCCTCAAGTTTTTCTCTTTCAAAACCCATAGCTTACAATAGAAGGCCTCTAGCTGTGTCTTGAATTAGGTTATATTAATATGGGAAATTGAAGGTTATTTAGAAACAATATGTAAGCTCCTTGTCACACTTTTCAACTATCACCCACTGCCTTGTCTCCACGTTTATGTTAACATTGAATCAACAATCTTTCAAGCAAACAATTGATGTCCAATATATGTCTTTGTTGAGGGTAAATATTGTTGCATGTTAGCTCACTTATGGTTGTCATATGTATAAAACCTGTTATTTACCATTTCCTTGTACAAAACCTCCAACAAGATGATTTCCTGTAGATTGCATGCATGGTACATTTGCATTATTTGTTGGCTTAATATGAGAGATAGACTAGAGTTTGGTATAAATTAGCTTTAGTGTCTGTTAGCACCCAAATCATACCTCTAGGTTGTAGAGAGGCCAAAATGGGGTAACCACAAAACCACTTTAGACTTATGCTACTGACCCAGCACAGTTAGAGAGGGATCTCTCTTAAACTCAAGAAAACTAAAGATAATCATAGGTTTGACAGTGACAAACAAACAGGATTCTTATTGCATAAGATAACCATTCAATGCATATTCAGAAGGTCATATTTCTGCTGGGACCCATTGTTTTGAAGGATTTGGTGGGATAATCAGGGAAGAAACATTGGGAAATGGATTCATGACCTAATACATAAATCAAATAACAGTGTTGCAACTTGGAACATCAAGAAAGAGGCAAGGTAGCTACCCGCTTCCGGTCTAAGTGCTATTATCTGGTGAAAAAGGAAGAAAGAGCAAACAGTCCATTGACATGAGCGACCTCCAGAGGTGAATTTGATCTCAACTTTAGAAGAGATCTTGAGTGAATACTTGTTGAATATTGTAACTTCTAAGAATATTATATTTATACTTTATTATTCCAGAGATGTTTCATCCCTCCGAGGTAATTCTATTATGTATCCAGAGATGTTTATTCCTCCGATGGATTGTGGTAACCAAGGTTATTAGACCCACCATGTGGGGGTCGGCCCTGAGTTAATTAATTAGGGGTTATTAGACTTCACTAGGAGAGGTCGGCCCCATAAGGGAATTAGTTAGTCGGGAACTAGTATAAGTAGAAGAGATTGCTCCTCACTTATCTTACACTTGCTCAGCTCAGACAGTAGCGCACTTGTGTTTGAGAGGTCTGCATAGGAGGTAGAGAAGGAGGTCCAGTCTTGGAGCATATCTTGTATTTTGGTTGATCATCTTATTGAGGAAAGCTTTGCCGGGTTTTCTACCCCATGAGGGTTTCCCAGGGTAAAATATTTGTCTATCTTGTGATTATGTTTCTTTCAGTGATCTTGCTAGTCAAATTAGTTTAAACTTAACATGGTATTAGAGCTAGCCTGAATAGAACATCTTTCATAAGGTGAAATTATATTTCTCTCTCTCTCCCAAAATTAGGGTTTCTACAAAAGTTAGTATTTTTGGATTCTGGTTGCATGGCCGAATAGCCCTTCTAAATATATATCTTTTGAGCCTTGGATCAAGTTTTTTGGTTGGGTAGAACTCCGAGAAAGTCAAACCCTAGTTTTACCAAAAGTGCAATAAACCATAAATTCTGTTATAGATCTAGAAAAGTGAAAAGTTAAAGTCTACTGGTAAGTGGTACTCTATCTTTTATCTCTTGGACTCCCCCAAGAGAAGATGGCTCCAATCACTAAGCTTTAAGACAAGCTAGAAGGTATAGAGAATTTTCAGGCATGGAAATACAGAATTGGTCTCATTCTTGAAGAGAATGATCTTGCTCAATATATCAAGGATGAAGTTGTAGAACCTGAAGAAGATGAAGCAAAAGAGAAGCATAGGAAGGATTTGATTAGGGCAAAAAGGATCATAGCTAATTCTATTAAAGACCACTTGATTCCCCAAGTGGCTTCCAAGAAGACTCCAAAGGAAATGTATGATGTCCTGGGAAGAACATAAATAGGAAGATGAACCTAAGAACTATGTTGAAGAGTACCAAGATGCACAAAGGAGAATCCATTCAAGACTACTTCTCAAGGGTTTCACAAGTCAAGGAACAACTAGATGCCATTGGAGATACTCTTGATGAAGATGAACTTGTGATGACTTCTCTAAATGGTCTCACTAGACCTTGGGAGTCATTTATACAAACTATATGTGCTAGAAAAGAAAGTATGAAGTTTGATGTAGTATGGGAGGATTGTGTTCAAGAAGAGGCTAGGGAAGCCAATAGAGAATCCCTTCTCAAGGAGGATGACCAAGCCTTGGCTACACACACCAAAAGAGGAAGAAAGGGTCACTTCAAGAAAGTGAACCACAAGAAGTCTCAACCCTCTCATAGATTCAAAAGGAAAGGAGGAACAAACTCATAAAGAAACCTCTCCATAGTCCAATGTTTCAATTGTCTTAAACTAGGACACTATGCTAGAAACTGTACTTTACCAGAAAAGAAGAAAAAGTTTGTTCACAAAAGACATCATGCACATATGGCAGAAGATGATAGTGAAGAAGAATAAGAAGAAGAAGAAGAAGAAGAAGAAGAAGAGGAAAGGCCTCGAAGGAAAAGATATAAACTAAAGAAAGAAGATCCAGAAGAATATGTCCTATTTTCTGCACTCTCTGGATCCGTGTCTCCTGGAGAAGATACATGGCTCATTGATAGTGGTGCTTCAAAGCACATGACAGGTCAAAAGAAAACTCTCTCAAGACTTGAAGAAAATTCTTCTCCACAAAAGGTATCTCTAGGAGATGATTATCAATATCCCATCAAGGGAATTGGTGAAGCAAGCTACAAGCTTGATTCTGGAACACCCTTGAAGATGAAATAAATTTTATATGTACCAGGTTTGAAGAAGAACCTACTCTCTATCTCAGCACTAGATAAGAAAGGTTTTAGAGTTGCTTTTATAGATGGACAAGTACTTATGTTGCCGAAAGGAAAATCAATTGAAGATGCAATTGTCATTGGTGAAGAGGAAGGAGGTCTCTACAAGCACAAGGGACATCCAGAAGTTGCCCTTGCTCATGAAACCTCTAGCTCCAGTGAGCTATGGCATAGAAGACTAGCTCACATTAACTACAAAGCCCTACCCTATATAAGCAAGGTAGTTATAGGACTACCATACTTGAAGATTGATCATAATGGCTCATGCAAAGGATGTGAAAAAGGGAAGAATGTCAATAACCCTTTTTCAAAGAGTGAAACAAAGACTAAGAACATTCTGGAGTTAATACATTCAGATGTATGTGGACCAATGCCCACCGCATCCCTAAGTGGGTTTGAATACTATCTCACATTTATTGATGATTATTCAAGGAAGACTTGGATATACTTTCTAAAAGGAAAGAATGAAGTCTTTGGGAAATTCAAAGAGTTCAAGGCCTTAATAGGAAATCACACAAAAAAGAAAATCAAGATTCTCAGAACAGATAATGGCAGAGAATATACTTCAAAGGACTTTGAAGACTTTTGTAAGGAAGCTGGAATCAAGAGGGAACTAACCACTCCCTACAATCCCCAACAAAATGGGGTTGCTGAAAGAAAGAATAGATCCATTATGGAAGCTGTAAAAACTATGATACATGACCAAGATCTACCCATGTATCTATGGGCTAAATTAGCTAAGACAGTAGTCTATGTACAAAATAGACTATCCCATAGTGCTCTTGAATTCAAGACTCTAGAAGAAGTATTCACAGGAAAGAAGCCTGAGATAAGCCATCTCAAAATATTTGGATGTCCAGTGTACATTCACATTCCAAAAGAAAAGAGAACCAAGTTAGATCCCTCTGGTAAGAAGGGAATATTTGTTGGATATTGTGAATCATCCAAAGCTTTTAGAATTTACATACCTGGTTTTCATCATATGGAAATAAGTAGAGATGTAACATTTGATGAAGAAGTAGCTCTCAAGAAATCTAGGAAGTGCCAACTTGAAGAAATATATGAAGAAGATACAACTCCTAGAATTAGAGAAGCTATACCCATCCCTGAAGATGATGCACTAGAGGACCATGACATGCTAGAATCACAAGAACCCCCCATTACAAATTTATCTAGAAAAAGAAGGCCAGCATGGGCTAGAGACATTATTCAAGGTGCTGAAAAATATGGAGCTCATGAAGACTCCACTAGAGAAAGAAAGAAACCAAAGCTAGTATCCAACTATGTGGCCTTGATGTGTGATCTTGTGGATCAACAACCTACTAGCTATGAAGAGGCAGCTCAAAAGAAAGAGTGGGTAGAAGCAATGATAGAAGAATACCATTCAATTATGAAAATGATGTTTGGGATATAGTTCCCAAACCAAAAGATAAAAGTGTGGTTTCTTCCAAATGGATATTCAAGATAAAACATGCTGCAGAAGGTAGCATTGAAAAATATAAGGCAAGATTTGTAGCCAGAGGATTCACTCTGAAAGAGGGAATTGACTATGAAGAAACATTTGCACCAGTTGCTAGGTACACTTCAATTAGAACTATCATGGCACTTGCATCTATGATGAAGTGGAAATTACACCAGATGGATGTTAAGACAGCCTTCCTAAATGGTGTGATTGAAGAAGAAGTGTACATAGAACAACTACAAGGATTTGAGGTTAAAGATGGAAGAACACATGTGTGCAAGCTGAAAAAGGCTTTGTATGGATTGAAGCAAGCTCCCAGAGCTTGGTACGAAAGGATTGACAGTTTCTTAAAAAGCATGGGCTTTACCAAGAGTAAAGATGATCCTAATCTTTACCTCAAAGTTATGGATGATGAACTTGTTATATTACTATTGTATGTAGATGATCTATTTCTAACAGGAAATGAGAATCAAATTATCGAATGCAAGAAGAAGCTTTCTTCAGAATTCGAGATGAAAGATCTCGGATTAATGCACTACTGCTTAGGTCTAGAAGTATGGCAAGAACCAAAAGGAATCTTTCTAAATCAAGGTAAGTATGTTGTGGGGATTCGAAAAAGATTCGATATGTTGGAGTGTAAAGCCATGGCCACTCCCATGGACTCCAACTTGAAGTTATTAGTTAATGACTCATCAGAATTAGTGGATATAACAATATATAGACAAATCATTGGGTGATTGATGTATTTAACAAATACCAGACCAGATATATGCTTTGCTATAAATACCCTGAGTCAGTATCTTGTAGAACCTAGAAAGGTTCACTTAATAACTGCAAAGCATGTAATGAGGTATCTAAAGGGTACACTAGATTTTGGTCTATATTATATTGGAAGTCATGAAATCAGATTACATGGTTACTCAGATTCTGATTGGGCAGGAAGTGTTTCAGACAGAAAGAGTACATCACGTGGATGTTATGGTCTTGGATCTACCATGATCTCATTGTTCAGCAAGAAACAATCTAGTGTGGCTCTTAGTACTGCTGAAGCAGAATATATAGCTGCCTGCTCTGCTAGTTGTGAAGTAGTGTGGCTTTAGAAACTATTATCTGGAGTGTTTGACTTAGAAATGAATCCCACTATGATCATGTGTGACAATCAAAGTTGTATTAAGATGACAAAAAATCCACTATTCCACGATAAGTCAAAACACATAGAGATCCGATATTTTTATATACGAGATATGGTGCAGAGAGGAGTTATTAAGCTTGAATATGTGAGCACTGAGGAACAAATTGATGACATATTGACCAAACCTCTGTCTCAAGTGAAATTTGAGTATTTCCGAGACAAGCTTGGTGTAGTTCAAAAGGACCCTCCTCGAAAGGGGGAGTGATATAGTCATTGATGATGAGGTTGCCCTCATCGATAGCAAGGTCGATGATGAGGATACCTATTTATTATACCTAGATATTTATATGTATGCTTAGATTACTTATATTTAGGATACTTATACTCAGAATATTTATGATATATGCACTTATATTGATGAGGATACTTGTATTGATGAGGACACTCGTATTGATGATATATGTTCTTGTACCGATGATGTACTAATGATACTTGTGTGGATGAGGATACTGTGGGGATTGCATCATCCTTGAACATATGTTCTAAAATGATCCGTAGACAAGATGTCTCCGAGAATGAAGTCCTGAATGAATAGGTAGGGGATTGTATCTTCCTCGGACATCGGTCCTAGAATTGAGCCGTAGACTAGGTCTCCGAGAATGAAGTCCTAAATGAACAGGTAGGGGATTGTATCTTCCCCGGAATTCGGTCCCAGAATTGAGCCATAGACTGGGTCTCCGAGAATGAAGTCCTGAATGAACAAGTAGGGGATTGTATCTTCCCCATACTTTGGTCCCAGAATTGATCCATAGACATTTGTCTTCGAGAATTGATGATAGGACTGTATTGTCCCTGGACTCTTGGTTCAAAATGTACATGATGGGATTGCATCGTCCCTAGACATGAGACTTGTCTTAAAGTGATAAGGATTGATCATCCTAGAACTTGATCTGGATTGTAGCATCCATGGACCTATGTCCTAAAGAGAGCGAGATTGATCATCCTGTAATATGATCGTGTGTACTGTAGAGTATGCTGTGATGACGATGCTGATGATCGTGTGATGTCGATGCTGATGATCATATGATGATGATGCTGACGAGGATGCTAATGATCATGTGATGATGATGTTGATGATCATATGATGACGATGCTGATGATCATGTGATGACGATGCTGATGATCATGCGATGACGATGACAATGATGTTGATGTTCCAGTAACTGGTTGAGTTACTAATGATGATGTATTGAAGAAAGCTTCCGATGATTTATAGATGTATCATGTATGATGTAGTCAATGAATCCTTTCTCATGTAGATGTTGTTATAATATCCTCCTTGTTAAGGGGGAGTGTTGAATATTGTAACTTCTAAGAATATTATATTTATACTTTATTATTCTGGAGATGTTTCATCCCTCCGAGGTAATTCTATTATGTATCCAGAGATGTTTATTCCTCCGATGGATTGTGGTAACCAAGGTTATTAGACCCACCATGTGGGGGTCGGCTCTGATTTAATTAATTAGGGGTTATTAGACTTCACTAGGAGAGGTCAGCCCCATAAGGGAATTAGTCAATCGGGAACTAGTATAAGTAGAGGAGATTGCTCCTCACTTATCTTACACTTGCTCAGCTCATAAAGTAGTGCACTTGTGTTTGAGAGGTCTGCATAGGAGGTAGAGAAGGAGGTCAAGTCTTGGAGCACATCTTGTATTTTGGTTGATCATCTTATTGAGGAAAGCTTTGCTGGGTTTTCTACCCCATGAGGGTTTCCCAGGGTAAAATCTTTGTCTATCTTATGATTATGTTTCTTTCAGCGATCTTGCTAGTCAAATTAGTTTAAACTTAACAATACCTAAAACAATAGGCAGAGCTTGCTACCAAGAATTATGTACTACTATACATTGATTCCAGATATGATATGGAAAACATAATGTAAGTAAATAACGAGAAGCACAATAACATGAGGAGAAGAGAAAAACATACTGTAAGCAAAACGACACATGAATCGCTATTAAATGCCAGCTTCAGGAACTGCAATTCTATTAATGATTAAGCCAAAAAAAGGACAGCGTTTAGTTTCCCTAGGCCTCGGCCTATTGATTTTCCAACCCTTTCTACTGCTCTTACATAGATATTTATAGGCTCTCAGCCTTGGATTGATCCTAAAAAAAAAGTTACAAAATATGCTGCCATCTATATGGCCTAGTTTGCTACCCTTGACAACAAAACACAAGGTGAAAAGGACCGCTAACACACTAACCATGACTTGTTTCTACAGGTGTCCTCTGCAGGGTGCGAACTGCAATAGTCTTAAACGGCATGCGAGTCCTAACAGGCCTCAAACAAGAGGGAAAAATATAGCTATACACTTAGCCAAACACAGACTTACCGTGTGGGAAAAATAAATGGTATGAATAGGTCACTACCCTATTCTTGAATCTTCGATTGGCCCTGCGGCTCGAAGAAGTCTTCTACTTTCAGGGTGTCTTGTGCTGATGTCTTTTTTGCTGAAGGAGGGGGTGTTGTCTCTTCAGTGGGGACGATGTAATATTTGATAATTTCCACATCCTAGTGGGTGTCCTTCTCATCTTCAGAGGTCTCCTTCTTCTTCTGTCAACGTCGATAACTTCTGCACACCTGTTGGCCTACATGCTCCTCCATCTCGCTAGATGAGCTCTCCTCCACACGGTCGAATAATAGTGGAGAGGAGGGAATATGTTCCTCCTCCACCTCGGACCAAACATGTTCTGTTACAACAACCACCTCGTCCCCCTGCTCTCTCTCCATAATCAGATCGTAACTGAAATATGTCTGAGTGGATAAGCTCGCCACCTTTCTCATGCCACTATTCTAAATCAGGACGTAGGGACCATGCTTATAATGGCCGCGACAATGATGGCATCTACGTGTGATGATCTCCGGCATGATGGCCTGACCGAATCGCCCAATCGAGCAGCAATGATGCCTGTCAATTGAGTTGATGTAATACATGCTTGGTGTGGCCTCCCGAATAGGTGGGGGGAAATATGCGGTGGCCCTGAGGTGGATTTGGCCTTATTGGCCATCATTTTAGTGTCCTTAGAGTTTCCTTCTAGCTTTCAATTGCACGATCAAATAGGAACTTTTGATTTCCACCTTATCCGAATTTGGGACATTGAAAAATGTCACCCCTACCATGTTCTCAAATGTGAATCATGTTGGCCTGGTGCACAAGTAAGATTAGTGAACTATTTTCGGACCGTTGATCTGACCCCCCTCACATATGGACTGTCCAATCTTGCACCCTCTTACCAAAAGTTTGCAAATCTATGAATTGGATTTCTCTGTGCAGGTTAAATAAGCGAACAATCCATCAGCCGTTGATCTAGAGCACCAACCGTTGATCAATCTTTAAGCTACATGCCGGTTAACAGCTTCTATCTCTGGCCACGCAAAGTCGCCTGCCACCGTCGATCTCGCTATATCTTGATCTGGGTCATCCGAAAGTGCCAATTGTACAATGAGGGCGTATCTCCCTACTATCCAACTTTCTTGATGCAACTAAATTGTAGACTCCCGCCACTGGCTCTGCTCTGGACTCGAACATTCATCGTGCAAATCCTTAAACTCATTATCTTTGGGATAGGTGGGTTGTGAGCAGAGTTTTCCCTTGGTTTCTCTCAAGAATAGGCACCTTCTGATCTTCCAAAACCCCTCAAAATACTTAGCACAAATCTAGTGCTAACAATTGGCTCCAACTGGGGATGCTATCCTCCCAGTGAGGTATCAAAGAACCCATAGACCAGTGCCTTATCCATTGGGCTATGGCTTATCACCAAATTAGTTGTCTGTAACTCTTTATTAAAAACACAAACTCAAAACTGAAATGAAGACTGCAAAACACTACTGCAACTGAATGTTGAAAAGTGCTTGGCATGCCGAGCTTATTTATGCACAAACCACCCTACCTTATGCTACTGGAATGGCTTGTGGTATCAAGTGATATGAAAATGCCAGTGCAACCAATCCAGCAACTGATCCAACAGGAAAACCTCCAAATCGTGCCTAACCAAAATTACAGGATAAGAACATAATGGAAAAAAGTATTGATGATAGGTGCGATCTTTTTGACAAGAACAAAATTTCTTACCCCAACTAAAGAATTTTTTCATATAGCCAACTATTGGGTCGTAGAAAGTGTGATGTCCTTCAAATATTTCTTCCCTACTACTGACCCAGCAAGTCTGCTCCAGCCTCCACCCCTCTGGTCCTTTATCAGACTGCAACTCTGCTTGCATCCTAGCCAATTTCCCCCCAAAGGAGCTGTAGGTAGTATGTTTATCTCCTTTGCCACTCACATCCAGCAAGGGGATCAAGTATTTGTGGTAGGCTCCAAATAGAACCTAGAACCCACCCAGTTTCAGACCCCTATACAACCCAACAAGACCAAGACACCCAACCTCATGTACTTCTTTGTGTTGTGACCAAAATTTTGCAACATGGGAGGTTGTCTCAACGTTAGAACTATTCATAACATCACCTCTTTGGCTCCTTAAGATCCCAAGATTGAAAACCTAACTCTTCTCTGGAGTCTCAAAAGAAATTTCACCCCGATTCTCAAAAGGATCAAGGAGAAGGCCCTCTTCCTGAAAATAGGGATGCAGGCTCGAAAAACCTCCATAGAAATCGTGTTGACCCCCCTTCCCTCCTTTTAGCAACTCCAATATCTGTTTAGTCTGCTGAAAGTGTGTTTCAGGTATAGGATACTCACCATGGATATCATAATCTTCTTTAGCTTCAGTCCAAAATGGAAACTCTACTTGGTGGGAGTCCCCAGAGACCCCTTGGCTATCAACTCCTTCCTCTTCACTTGGATGATGGTAGGGATCTTCATGCAGAATTTCGGAGCTTTCCTCGCTCATGGTTTTAAGAATTCTCCTTATTCTGGCGAATGATTCAGATTCAGGAACTAGGGCTACACCATCCTTAGGCTCAATGTTTTCATGGCTTTCAATGTTGAAATTAGGAGCAACAATTGAGCTCCCCTCTTTGACTAGTCCTTCTATATAGTGGAACCGGCTACATGATGGCTCATTCTTCTTATCCACTTCGAGAAATCCTATGACATTTTCATCTCTGTATTCATCATATATGGGTGGACCAGGCCTTTCATCCAGACCCTGCACCCCAGAATTCTCAATGTGCTGAGTGCGATCCCCATAACACCGACCTGCACCATCATCCTCTTGTACCTGGCCTAGATGGCCTTCTTTCTGCTCATCATGGGAAAATATGAAAGGATTTTTCTGCTCATACCCTCCTTCAAATTCTAATATCTTTCTCAGTTCATCCCCATCCCCCTGCTCTGAGATTTTTCTTGACATTCTGAGATTTTCTTCAACCTCCGGTGCATCAATGAACATACATTGCAAATTGGGAGATCTTCTCTCTAAAAGACGAAAAGATGATTTAGGGGGAAGGATAGATGAAAAATGCAATTTAGCAGCATTTTCTAGGCGCTGAATTTCCTTTGGCATATTGTAATAAAAGCCAGCAAACCTCCTGTTAAAACTGAACATGGTTTTGTCCTCTTGCCTTCTCATGGAGTAAAACTCTGAAAGAACCTAGTCCAGAAGTCTTCTCTTACCCCAAAACTCCAAGAAGACATTAGACAACTCCTCCCATGTATCAATAGATTCCGGTTGCAAGTGATTAAACCATTTTTTGACATTCCCTAAGGGGGATTGAACAAAAACTCTCATACAGACATCATCATGTTCTACTTCAAAAAGGTCTAGAAAATGTTCGAAGACTTGAAGATGTTTCTCAGCATTAAGACTTTTGGATTCTCCCCAAAAAATAGGGAGGTATTTATGGTACTTAGGAGGATAGTCATGAAGAATGGGGGGCAGCTTAAAAGACCTAATCTATGCTGAGACCTAGGAGGTGAGGTGGTATGTACAGGGAGGATATCATCAGCCTTGCTCTCATGGGGCTTGCAAGGCTGGTTATGGATCTTACATGGTTCAAAACAAGGGAAAGGATCTACTCCAGGGGTTAAAGGAGAATGCATATCTTCAAGGTCTAGAGAGGGATATACGAAGGAGGCTGTCTCACGACCTAGAGCTCTTCTGCGAAGCAACAATTTCCTGACATAAATACACAAGGGTAGAAGGAAACCAAAGCAGAATAACAAGACCTCTTTAAGGAAATTAATATTTTGATACATGGCTCTTAGTTTTTCCATGCTTTAGCTAGCTAGGACCGCTCTCCAGTGGAGTCACAGATTCTACCCCAGTGGAGCTTCCTTGATACTGA
Organism: Larix kaempferi; assembly: GCA_027924585.1. Classification (NCBI taxonomy): domain Eukaryota; kingdom Viridiplantae; phylum Streptophyta; class Pinopsida; order Pinales; family Pinaceae; genus Larix; species Larix kaempferi. The sequence goes on along the minus strand of BSBM01000432.1, from coordinate 8,242,518 downwards.
AAACTTAGTGAGTGGAGTCGCCAGGTGAAAGGTAAACAATCTGCTCAACGTCTGAGTGCTGTTCACCATCAGCATTCAGCTCTGAAACTTTGTCATTCTCCGAGGGGTAATGAGACTCTCGTTCCCCAGCAGTGGCGCCACTATGTTAGCACCCAAATCGTACCTCTAGGTTGCAGAGAGGCCAAAATGGGGTAACCACAAAACCACTTTAGACTTATGCTATTGACCCATCACAGTTAGAGAGGGATCTCTCTTAAAATCATGAAAACTGAAGATAATCATAGGTTTTACAGTGACAAATAGACAGGATTCTTATTACACAAGATAACCATTCAACGCATATTCAAAAGGTCATATTTCTGCTGAGACCCATTGTTTTGAAGGATTTGCTGAGATAATCAGGGAAGAAACATTGGGAAATGGAGTCATGAACTAATACATAAATCAAATAACAATGCTGCAACCTGAAACATCAATACAGAGGCAAGGTAGCCACCCACTTCCGATCTAAGTACTATTATCTGGTGAAAAAGGAAGAAAAAGCAAACAGTACATTGACATGAGCGACCTCTAGAGATGAATTCGATGTCAACTTTAGAAGAGATCTTGAGTGAATACCTGAAATAATAGGCAAAGCTTGCTACCAAGAATTTTGTCCTACTATACCCTGATTCCAGAGATGAGATGGAAAACATAATGTAAGTAAATAACGAGAAGCACAATCAGATGAGGAGAAGAGAAAAACAAACTGTAAGCAAAACGACACATGAATCTCTGTTAAATGCCAGCTTTAGGCATTGCAATTCTATTATTGACTAAGCCAAAAAAGAACAGCGTTTAGTTTCTCTAGGCCTCAGCCTATTGATTTTCCAACCCTTTATACTGCTATTACATATATATTTATAGGCTCTCAGCCTTGGATTGATCCTCAAAAAATAGTTACAAAATATGTTGCCATCTATATGGCCCAGTTTGCTACCCCTGACAGAAAAACACAAGTAAAAAGGACCGCTAACACACTAACCATGACTTGTTTCTACAGGTATCCTCTACTAGGTGCGGACTGCGATAGTCTTAAACAGCTGGCGGGTCCTAACAAGCCTCAAACTTGAGGGAAAAGGACAGCTATACACTTAGTAAAAGATAGACTTGCCAGGTGGGAAAAAGAAATGGTATGAACAGGTCACTACCCTATTCTTGAATCTTCAATTCGCCTCATGGATTGAAGAGGTCTTCTACTTTCACTGTGTCTTCCACCGATCTCTTTTCTGCTGATGGAAGCGGTGTTGTCTCTTCAGTGGGGACTATGTAAACTCTGATAATTTCCACGTCTAGGTGGGTGTCCTGCTCATCTTGAGAGGTCTCCTTCTTCTTCTGTCGACATCGATTCCTCCTACGCACCTGTCGGCCTACTTGCTCCTTTATATCGCTGGGCGAGCTCTCCTCCACGCTGTCGAATACTAGTGGAGAGGAGGGAATATGTTCCTCCTCCACCTCGGACCATACCTTCTCTGGTACAACAACCACCTTGCCCCCATGCTCTCTTTGCATATCAGATCGTAACCGAATGATGCCTAAGTGGCTAAGCTCGCCACCTTTCTCATGCCACTAATTTGAATCAGGATGCAGGGACCACACTTATAATGACTGTGACAATGACGACAGCTACGTGTGATGACCTCTGCCATGATGGCCTGACCAAATCTCCCAATTGAGCAGCAATGATTCCTGTCAATTGAGTTGACGTAATACATGCTTGGCGTGGCCTCCCGGATAGGTGGGGAAAATATGCGGCGGCATTGAGGTGGCTTTGGCCTTATTGGCCATCATTTTAGTGGCAGTAGAGTTTCTTTCCAACTTTCAATCGAACGATCAAACTGGCATTGTCAATTTCCACCTTATCTGAATCTGGGTTGTGTTGATGTATATGTAAATTCGGAATGTATTTCATATATGTATATTGTACTCCTATAGAGATGGTATTATTCCTCTATACGGAAGTGTTTGTATTCCTATAGAGATGTTATTATTCCTCTATACGAAAGTGTCGTCACTTATATTGTAATTGTCGTAACTTATACTTGATGGGTTATTAGACCACCTTGTTGGGGTCGGCCCTGTATAAGTCATGTGGATCGAAGGGTTATTAGAAAACCCTATTGGGGGTCGGCCATGTGGGTCAAAGGGTTATTAGACCACCCTATTGGGTGTCGACCCAGCCAGCATTATGTTATGTGGTTAAGTTAAGGCCGACCTAGTAAAGGTTATTAGGCAAGTCAAGTCAAGTATAGAGTGCAGGAGTCCCTCTATTTCATCATTCTATTCTCTCTCACACTCTCAGGAGATTGGAGCACTTGTTGAGGAGGAGAAGCTGCTGCTAGGATATGTCTATCTCTTATGCTTGGGTTGTATCATTGCTCTATCTATCTCTGAGGAAGTTATTGGGGTTTTTCACCTTTATGGTTTTCCCCAAGTAAACTCTGTGTCTCTTGTGTGCTTGCATTATTGTGTCCATGATTGATATGCTACAGATATGCTGTACATGTTGTTCTCTCAGTTAATATCCTAGATTAGATTGAATTAAATTCTGAAAAATTAACATGGTATCAGAGCTAGCCTAAAAGAAGGCATGGTATGGCATGTATGACACTTGTTGCACTTGCGATGCTAGGGCTTGCTATAGCAAAAACCAGTCATCGTAGCACTTTTTCTATAAATAAATTTATGTGAGGTTTCGGGGTCTGAAAATAGTACAGGGCGAAGCTAAGATCTCCATGTACCTTGTTTCCAAAGGACAACCTCTAATTCATTGTACTTTGTGATTTATAGGGTTTCTACCTCTTCCATATCTTAGTCATAAACAAGTGACCTTGGAAAAAAGGTCATAACTTGGGCTAGGAAGCTCCAAATGAAATTTCGTAAAAAGTGACAGGTAGTGAACGGACTGTACTTTCTTAGGTAATGTTTTCAAAGGCTAAAACTGAACCAGTGACATGTGGCATGCCGTACAAGTTCACTCTCCTGTTTTATCCCATAAAAAGGTCACATTGCAACACTTGGCATAACTCTCTCTCAGAGAATCAATTTGAGTTCAGACCTGTGGGGTTGGAAAGACAACAGGTCGGGTTATCACGAGAAAATGTTTCAGACCCTGTGGATCAAAAAGTTTGTAGTTACACCAGAAACAATCAGGTACATATTTTTGTCAAAACAAAATTATTTTTTCGCACCTTCATTCATGGCTTCCGGAATTTAGGGTTTTGGAGAAAGTTGGAATTTTTGTAATCAGAGACTACGGATGAATGCTACTCATAAAAATTGAAATTTAGAGACCAAGGTCAAAAATTTTGGTTGGGCAGAAGGCTAGGCTTGATCAAACCCTAGTTCGGGACTTTGATCGGAAAAGTGGAAAATTAGGGCTTCTGCAAAAATGGGAATTTTTTAAATCTGTGACCACGGCTGGAAGCTCCTCAGAAAACTAGAAGCTTAGAGCTTTGGATTGAACCTTTTGATTGCGCAGAAGGGTGGTCTTTATCAAACCCTAGTTCAGGGTCATGTCTAGTGAATCCGGAAGTTTCAAAGGAAAATTTGAGGGTTGAAACTTTGCAGTTTTCAAATTCTGAGTATACCAGCTTGGTCAGCTCATCAAGGCGCATATTACTATCCTTTCAGAAGTTTGAAATTTAAAGTTTGAATTTTTAAGGGTTACTCTAACAAACCCTAATCCAGCTCCACATCCAGTTCCTGCAAATCAAGTGGATTGGGTTAATCCTAGAAGAGAATGGATTGGTCACCTGCATAAGTGAAGAAGTTCCTATTTCAGAGGGAGATGAGGCTAAGGCCTTACATAAGAATATTACAAGCAATCTCGACAGGTATGACTTATCCAGGTATGTTTCAAGATTTGTTCATGATTAAGTTTATGGTATGTTTGTCTTCGTGTTATTATGGTTAGTACAATCTTGATTAAATTTAGACTTGTCGTATCACCTTAATAAAATTATGAATGCATGATAGAAGATATTCATTGATTAGGGTGTTGACACTTATGATTGTACTAATGAATTATGGTGTTGTATGAGGTTTATGTTGTTCGCTAACATGAAAGGTACACCAAGAAAGACAAATCATGTTCTAGTTCAAGAACATATGATCATCATGACATGAAGACAAAGATTCATCCATTTTCATGGATCACTTAGAAGATCTACTTAAGAGGTATGTATAACTTGGTTCTATAATGGTTAACCTATGAGATATGCAGGTTACTAGCACAAGTCATTCAAGAGAACAAGAAGACATCATGTGGGTATGTTAGACATAACTAGCTAACATACCAATCTAGGTATGTTTTTCCTATATCAAGTTAGAATCCTACCTTGTGTTAGGATCCCTTATATAAGTATACTTGGTATGATTGGTTATGTTTATTCATAAAGTTAGAAATGTAAGTAATCAAGGGTTTATGCATTTTATGTCTCTTATATTAATTGATGATTTAACTAACCTATGATCAAATAAGAATATGTATGAATAAAAGAAGACTTCCTTGAAACCTTGAATACTAATGTTTATTATCTATGTTTGAAATGATCATGACTATACATGTTTAATATTATTGTGTTTTTATAGTATTAAGATTATACTAATGAATGTGTGATTATGTATGAGACCTCGAGGATAACACAATGATGATACTAATAGGCATGCATAGTGATGGATATAAGTTCAAGGACAGGTAATCCAGAAAGCAAAGATCAAAAGGGAGCACACTCCAGTTGTTCCTGCAAGGAAGCAAAGATCAAGAAGGAGCACACTTCAGTGGTTTCTGCAAGGATGCAGATATTCAGAGGGAGTTGACCACTTCTCACAATCCACATCAGAATGCAGTTGTAGAAAAGAAGCAAAGACTGAGAAGGAGTCAAACCAACAAACAAAAAAAGATAATTATTTGAATTATCATTCCTTGCATATTTTATTGTTTAAATAATACTATTCAATAATGTATATACTCATGTTCCTAGAATTAGGTTGTGTATTATGCATATTTGAATAGTTGCATTGATTAACAGTATACTACTAATATACATGGGTAAGTGGCCTATGGCACTGTACAACATTCCATTGCTACTTATCTAGAATGAAACCTCTTTGCTAACATCTTGGGAGTTGTGCACACTCTTAACAATGTTTTGGTAGAGATTGGAAGGCATCTAGAAAGTAATGGGATATGGATAAATGTTGTATTGAAGCATTGGCTAAGATAATTGCATGACTGTATGACATATTTCTTTATGTGTAAGAATTTGTTCTGAAAACTATGAGATGTTTTCTAATCATGCAATTTAACTTGTTGTGTAGGAAAGATCGTGTACCATCACCTACAAAAGAAGGACTACAACATTTGCTCAGCAACAAAGTTATCTATTGAAAACATTGAAGATATTGAAGTTCCCAGGATCTGGGAAGAATGCCATGATCGAGGAGTACCAGTCGATCATGAAGATGTTTGGGATGTAGTCCAAAGACCTGAGGGGGAGTCTGTAGGGACTTCCAAGAGGATCTACAAGATCAAGCATGATGCAGGTGGTAGCATAGAGACTTTTGCTCCTGTAGCCAAATATACTTCCATTAGATCAGTACTTGCTCTGGCTGCAGTGATGAAAGGGAAGATACACCAGATGAATTTCAAGACAGCTTTCTTGAATGGTGTATTTGAAGAAGAAGTGTATGTGGAGCAGCCACTTGGTTCTGAGACACATGACAGGGAGTCATATATGTGCAGAACTTAGGATAGACATCTTTCTATCTAGTTTGGACTTTACCAAGAGTAAAGCAGATTCCAACCTTTACTACAAGGTTGAGGAAGGCAATCCAGTGATACTACTTTTGTATATGGATGACCTGTTTATTACAGGTGAAGATAGATTGATTGCCGACACGCAGCTAAAGCTTGCTTCTGAGTTCAAGATGAAGAACTTGTGGATGATGCACTATTTTCTAGGTATGGAGGTGTGGTAGAGTGCAGATGGAATCTTCCTTGGACAAGGGAAGTATGCAGTAGAGATCCTGAAGAGGTTTGGGATGATGGACTGCAAGGTCATGGCCACACCTATGGCATCAAACTTGAAGCTTCTGTGTGATGCTTCATCTGAGCTAGTTGATATCACTATATGTCATCAGCTGATTCGGTCCTTGATGTACCTGACGAACACGAGACCAGATATTTGCTTTGCGGTGAACACATTGAGCCAGTTCCTAACGGATCCGAGGAGTGTTCACCTGGTTGCTGTAAAGCATATTCTGAGGTACCTGAAGGGTACAGTTGATTATGGCTCAAGTATGATGCGAATCAAAAGTTTAACCTATAGGGTTATGTTGATTCAGATTAGGCAGGCAGTGTTGCAGATAGGAAGAGCACTTCTGGGTGCTGCTTCAGTATGGGATCAAGTGTGATCTCTTGGTTTAGCAGGAAGTAGTCCTACGTAGCACTGAGTATAGCCGAGACAGAATATGTTGCAGCCTGTGTAGCTAGTTGTGAGGCAGTATGGCTGTGGAAGCTACTGTCAGAGTTATTTGATCTTCTGCTGGAGGCTACTGGTATCTTTTGTGACAACTAGAGTTGTGTGAAGCTATCTGAGAACTTGGTGTTCCACAATAGGTCGAAACACATAGAGATCAAATACCACTATATCAGGGATATGGTATAGAGAGGAGCCGTGGAGCTCATGTATGTTGCGACGGATGAGCAGGTTGCAGATGTGCTGTCGAAACCACTAGCCAGAGTGAAGTTCGAGTACTTCAGAGAGAGGCTTGGTGTTCTTCAGATTGATGACATTTCGAGGAAGAAGTGATGGACACATTTGCTGTAGCCATTCCTAGCATGGTGGAAGGGGGATCCTTCACATGGCTATGGATGTAAGCGCTGGATGATGAGCATTAGGATAATGTTCTAGTTTCTGCGCTATATGATTAGTTGGATCATTTATATGTATTTCTGTACACATCATGTTGATGCTAGATATGATCAGGTAGATCATGTATTTGTATATGTATTAGGTGGATATTTGTATGATCAGTGTGATCATGTACTTATGTATGTATCAGGTGGATACTTGTATGATCAGTATGATCATGTACTTATGTATATCAGATGGATGCATTGTATGATCAGATGGATCATGTATGATATGTATCAGGTAGATACTGTGTATGCATCAAATGGATATATTGTTTGATCAGGGTGATCACAGATGACGAGCTTCAGGATGTTGCTTGAGATGATATGCATCAGGTGGATGCTATGATGATCGGGATGATCATAGATGATGAGCTTAAGGATGTTTCTCCAGATGATATGCATCAAGTTGATGCTATGATGATTGGGATGATCACAGATGATGAGCTTCAGGATGTTGCTCCAGATGATATGCATCAGGTTGATGCTATGATGACCAGGATGATCACAGATGACGAGCTTTAGGATGTCGCTCCAAATGATACGCATCATGTTGATGCTATGATGATGATCAAGTTGATAATGTGATGATGTACATCAGGACAATGTATGGTGAGTGTCGGTTTGATACTCTGTGGCCGTGGACAGGTTGTGCAGGTAGCATAGAAAATATCCTTTAAAAACCGGACAGGTAGAGCAGTGTGCTCGTAACATCCTGGGTTGCTCTATCGAGATCCTATAGTTTGCGCTAGGATGCTCTGAGTAGGTTTTGCTACAGTTTCACATAGAAAAGATCCTTTAAAAACCGGACAGGTAGAGCAGTGTGCTTGTAACATCCTAGGTTGCTCTATCGAGATCCTATAGTCTATGCTAGGATGCTCTGAGTAGGTTTTGTGAAAGTTTACATAGAAAAGATCCTTTAAAATTTGGACAGGTAGAGCGGTGTGCTCGTAACATCCTGGGATGCTCTATCGAGATCCAAACAGATAGAGCTGTGTGCTCGTAACATCCTAGGATGCTCTGAGTAGGTTTTATGAAGGTCAACATGTAAAAGAACCTATAATTTGCACTAGGTTTTGTTGACGCACGTAATTAGTCCTGGGATCCACAGTATGGCCATTGATGATGAAGACCTACAGGTGGTGGGCCTACATCCAATATGAAAAAGGACTGGCTCTGTAGAACTTCCTATGATGAGTAGATTCAAAGATTGGTTGAGATAGCAGCAGCAGTGACGATGACGATGATACATGCATCGATGACGATGATCCAGAGAAGAAGACTTGTGTTAGCAGACCTGTGTCGAGAAATACCTTCCTAGTTAAGAGGGAGTGTTGATGTATATGTAACTTCGAAATGTATTTCATATATGTATATTGTACTCCTATAGATATGGTATTATTCCTCTATATGGAAGTATTTGTATTCCTATAGAGATGTTATTATTCCTCTATACGGAAGTGTCGTCATTTATATTGTAAGTGTCGTAACTTATATTTGATGGGTTATTAGACCACCTTGTTGGGGTCGGCCCTGTATAAGTCATGTGGATCGAAGGGTTATTAGACCACCCTGTTGGGGGTTGGCCATGTGGGTCAAAGGGTTATTAAACCACCCTATTGGGTGTCGGCCCAGTCAGCATTATGTTATGTGGTTAAGTTAAGGCCGACCTAGTAAAGGTTATTAGGCAAGTCAAGTCAAGTATAAATAGAGTGCGGGAGGCACTCTATTTCATCATTATATTCTCTCTCACACTCTCGGGAGAGTGGTGCACTTGTGGAGGAGGAGAAGCTGCTGCTAGGAGATGTCTATCTCTTATGCTTGGGTTGTATCATTGCTCTATCTATCTCTGAGGAAGTTATTGGCGTTTTTCACCATTATGGTTTTCCCCAAGAAAACTCTGTGTCTCTTGTGTGCTTGCATTATTGTGTCCATGATTGATATGCTATACATGTTGTTCTCTCAGTTAATATCCTAGATTAGATTGAAGTAAATTCTGAAAAATTAACAGGTTGTTAAAAAATGTCACCACTACCATGTTCGCAAATGTGAATTGTGTTGCCCCAGTGCACAAGTAAGATTAACGAACTATTTTCGGACCGTCGATCTGACCCCTCTCACATCTGGACCATCCGATCTTGCACCCTCTTACCAAAAGTTCGCCAATCCACTAATTGGATTTCTCTATGCAGGTTAAATATGCAAATAATTCATCAGTCGTTGATCTAGAGCACCAGCCATTGATCTATCTTTAAGCTTCCCACCAGTTAACAACTTCTATCTCCGGCCGCGCAAAGGTGCCTACCGCCATCGATCTCCCTATCTCTTGATTTGGGTCGTCTGAAAGTGCCAATTGTACAATTAGGGCATATCTCCCTGCTATCCAACTTTCTTGATGCCACTAAATAGTATACGCCCACCACCGTCTCTGCTCTGGACTCTAACATTCATCACACAAATCATTAAACTCTTGATGTTTGGGATAGGTGGGCTGTGAGCAGAGTTTTCCCTTGGTTTCTCTCAGGAATAGGCACCTTCCAATCTTCCAAAACCCCTTAAAACACTTGGCACGAGTCTAGTGCTAATAGTTTCTACTGTAGACATATGCCAATTTGTTGCACTTGATCAATTAGAAACATCTTCCTTTCAAAGATGTATTAAAAAATTGCAGATCAAACTAGTTCCAAGTTCTTCCCACCTATAAATGCTGCAATTTGGCTCCTCAATTCACAGACCCACCATTCCATACAATGGCATCAACCAACCCCTTGCATGAGATTGACTTCTTTATTCAAGGCATCCAAAATTATGATGTTTTCAAACATGATTTAAATGGAAAAACAATCAACTTTAAATATTTTACCTTCATACTAAATTTGTCAATGGTCAAACCGTGGTATTTTGGAAATTCAAATAACCCCCCTTATCAAGTGGATCATGTAAGGCATGCTGGCAAGCTAGCATAGAATTTCAACCTCCTTTTTTTATTTGACAAGCTAAGGTAGACATACCATAATTTTAGAAAACTTTAACAAGGTATGATTAGCTAATGATCAAATGTAATCTCCTAGACATGACAACTCCCACCAACTACCACTTCTCACCCTGAAATGAGAAACTTCTTGCCTAACATTGTTTCTTACCTCAACACTCTTCTTCTGGAACAAGTGTTTTGGTTAACTAAGGCATGGAACTATGTTTCAAGTAAGATCAAATCTTGATGATTTTCTAATATTCTCTAGAGTGACTAAAACCTACCACCATTAGATTCGATAGTTGAGTTATAATAAAACAAAGTAATAAACTCACCGATGTCATTTATATTTTCGATGATTAATGAAGTCCTCGACAATGATGCCAATTTGTTATCACACAAATATCATCCAACCACGGGGGCTTCACTCAATAAACCGCTATCATAACACATTCGTTCATGGTATATGAAACAATACCCCTAATTTCACTAAATATTGGAAAATACCTTCAAAATCGTTTTTTTAACCCCCTCCCAATATGCCTTCCCAATTTAAAAAAACCCCTATTTTCACTTGATATTGTATGTATCAATTTTTTCATTAACATTTTTTATACCCCTTTATATTTCTACCGATTATATTGATATGATACCCCTCTTGTGACTCCACATGCATTCTACAATGCACCTTGCTTCTTTCGATGTATATTGTGGATGCACATTACTTCACCCATAATGCAATTACTCAACCAAATATCATTATTATTGGCAACATCGATTGGTCTAATGAAGATATAGAAGATCACTTCTTGTATGTCACTAGAGCCAATGCACATAGTACAACATTTAGATTGCATGTTGCAGTTCCCCAACCGTTGACTAAGCCTGTTGTGGGCTAGGTATCCAAGCCCCCAGGGCCTGTAACAAGCTCTAGGAGGCTGACTAAACCACCCAAGGCCTGCAATAGGCATGAGTGGCTGGGTATTCAAGTCCCCAAGGCCTATCGAGGGCCTATAACAGGCCCTAGAGGCTTAGAGCCTCCCAAGGCTATTGGTAACAACTGGCTAAGTGCTATTGGTAATAATTGGCTATCAATGACCACCATCTCTCGACTATGATGGACTGGAAACCCACTTCACCACAAAACCCCTGGCCTCAAGCATGCCTCAATATGCGATTTCCCTGCGTACTAGTAAGCTCGAGCGTTGCCTCAACCTGATTTCTCATCCAACCGTGATCCCACCATCTTAATTTGGCAAATATTTGTCATCCCACCCATATAAAAAAGACCCCAAAGTATTTTGTATTGTTACATTAAATAAAAAAAACCCTTTGCCCCTTAATATATAAGCAATATAATTTTTAGGTTTTCATGAATATTTAATACCGCAATATGAATGAACGTGATATTATATTTCCTTCTAGTGAAGACCCCGTGCATCCAACAAACCTTCCTAAGAATTATTGACCACCTAGCCCTGTTACGCTAGATGCCCCTCCATTTAGACTAGTGCTTTTCCAATCTCAGGGATGTGTCCGCAAAAGGTGCATGCTGCCATCTAATCAATAAATTTGCACAAAGTCGAAGATGATCAACAAAAAAAATACTCCCTCTAGGGTTTTCCATAAACAGTCAAGGGAAACATTAAGTTTCATATAATAATTTTAGGGGGTTGGATATTATTTTCTCTACACAATTTGTAACAACGGACAACTCTTCACTCTTCCATCCCTAGGACCTCATACCACTACCTCCATTTCGAACAGGGAAATCCATGGCAACCTATCACCTATGATTCACTATGATACAATCAATCTCTTGGTAATATCAAATTTAGTACAATTCTGTTTGTAAATTCTTGGTAGCTTGCGCTGCACTTATTTTGAATTTCTTTCACCTAAGGTGCACATTCACTCCACTCAATTCAATTAATCCACTGTTGTAACTATCTTTAGAATTTGATCTCGACTGGTTAAAATTATAATTTGAAACTTACCCTCACTCTTGACTATTTATAGACAACCCAAGAGGGAGTTTTTTATGTGTTGATTATCTTGGACTTTGTGCATATTTATTGATTAGATGGAAGCATGCACCTCTCAAGGTCACTACCCTAAGGCTAGAAAAGAATCAATATGAATGGAGAGGCATCTAGTGGTGACAAGGCTAAGTGGCCTATAATTATTAGGCATAATTTTGGATGCAGATTTGCACTATATAACCCTCCAAAAAGAAGTGCACCCTTGCAGAAGATGCCAAATATGCCGCATGAGCCAACTACCATATCAAGCAATCTGCATCCCTAGCATTAATTGCAAGGAAATCATACACCCAATCTAACCCAATCTAAACTCGCCAAATAAGACAAAAATAAACAAAGGGTCAATAGACCACATCCCTTCACATCCCATGAAGTGCTCTCCTAGAAATTGTGAAAAGACTTTTAGAGAAACCAAAAACAAACTCTAAATACATGATAACTGGTATGTATTTTGTCGTCAACGAAGCAGAGACTCAAGTGGGGCACTACTGGGATTCTAAAAAAACAATCCACAAGTTAGTGGATCTTTCAAACGAGCAAAATCTTTCTTTGTCGTGGATTGCAATCACGAATAATTAAAGGCACCTCTATCATGTTTCAATCACTCACTAAAACCAAAGGCTCCCTCACATAACAAAATAACACAATCTATGTGTAGAGTATTATGGGCGTAACCAACATGTCCAACTGGAATGGGATAGTTTGGCAATTTAAAGAACTAGAAACTGCACTTTGTTGTGAACGAGGCAAAGAGTCAAGTGGTGCGCTACAGGGAATATAAAAAACAATCCGCAAGTTAATGGATCTTTCAAACAAGCAAACTCTTTCTTGGTTGTGGATTGCAATCATTTGTAATTAAAGGACCCTCTATCACGTTTCGATCACTCTCTAAAAACAAAGGCTCCCTCACATAACACAAGAACACAATCTATTTGTAGAGTATGATGGGTGTAACCAACATGTCCAACTCGAATGGGAGAGTCCAACAATTTAAAGAACTAAAAATTGCACTTGCACATGTAAAGCAAGAAACACCTTGCAAAAGAAACATATAATGTGGCAAATTTAACATATTTATGCACAACATATGGATGAAACATAATTCCTAAACTGTTATTTTATTTCTTGCTAAAATGATATTCGACACAATTTATAACATAAAAAAAGTCATGTATTGTTTGTTGGGAAAGGTAGATATTTGTGCAGTGTTGGTTTGGTGTCAAGGATGTAGGCCAGCATTATGTTGGCTTGGTGCAATAGGAATTAAGTACACACTAAACCATAAGGTATTTTTTTAATCTTGAGATTGGTCAATCAAAATATTTTTTAAATTTTAATAATGTTTGATTATTTTGGAGTAAGGGTAATTTGTAGTTAGTGGCTTGTGGAAGAAGGTGATTGTGACAATAATTTCTGGATGGCAAAGAAGAAAATGAGTGTTGGGTGTAGGAAGAGCTGTGTGTAGCAATGATACATTGCCACTGGAAGACACTGGATAGTTAGAGAAGAAAAGAGGTAAGTTGTTTAAGAACGGAATGAAATTGCCTTTTCACAAAAAAATTAAAACTTCAAATGTGTTGTTCATCAAAAAGAGTGTTGACAAAAAAAGATCCATCAATAAGGGCACAATCAATAAAGGATACATCGACAAGGGTGTCATCCAAAAAGTCCTTGTTATTGTTGCCTTGACAAAAAGGACAATTGTGGACTTGTGAACACTCGAAAAAACAATTTCAATCAAGTTGTTGTCAATGATGCATATGTGTTTGGATCATTCCTCCCTACTTGGAAAGCAATGGTCCACATTGAATCATATGTAAATATAGACACAAGTCCATGAGCATTGGGGGATAGAAAAGCCTCTTGCCTGTGAGGTTGTGTTGAAGTTGAAGATGACCTATAGAAACTAGCGAAGGGTGTGTGGCTAGTTTGTTGTACAAAACACACTTGAGAACTAGTGAGGACATTTTCCTTGTTTGATACCAAGGTTGTAGAAAAAAATAGTTGAGCCAAGGATTTGGATGCAAAACACCAATGTTGTAGCAAAGATTTGCAAATCACATATGCTACCATGAAAAGACAATATTAGTGCCAATGGTTGTAGAATCTCTAATATCATTTCATTTGTTGTTAGAATGAGTAAAACACCCCCAAGAATAAAGAGTGAGGTAGTTGTGGTCAGAATACAATAGATTTGCATACAAATAAATAGTTAATATTATAGTCACTTTATGGTCACAAACAACATCACCTAAATTAAACGGTTTATTGGGCCATTGACACTGCTTGGTCACTCCATTTATGGTAACAACTTTAGTGGTTAATGCAGTCACCCCATTTGGAATCTTAGAATAAACCCTAAACCTATTTTTTGGTGAGGCTCTACCCTCATTTGACACATATTGCACACACAAACAATGTCCTCTTTGGGATCTTCTTATGAAGATGCGCTTCATTTTTTAAAGTTGTTTTTAAACATCTCCATCTCACTCGATTACCTTGGGCTCATCGTGAAATCCTAACATGGTATCAAAGCTAAGTTAGGTGAGCAAAATGTATCTTGTGATTATAGCTAAGTTAGGTGAGGAGTAAAATGTGACTTGTGATTATAGCTTGGATTATCCTATCACCATTTCTTTTCTAGTGAACCTTTGTTCTAATTATCCTATTTTGAATGAGTCTTTGCAACACTTGTGTTGAAAGCAATGAACCCTAGCTTCTATTTTTTTATGGAAATTTTGGCTTTCCAAATGTTGGTAATACTCAATGTTTTTCTTTTTTGGATTCAAAGAGAATCATAAAACAAACATATGTAAACCCTATAATTTATAACCATTTTCTCCAAAAGTCCATAATGTCATTGGCCCTTCTACTCAACAATGGAATTTGATGTTGCATACATTGATCCATTGTTAGAAAGGAATGCCAACTTCTTGTTCACTATGTTGACCTCTCCAATGATACCCAAAACTTGGATGCTTCTGATTTTATTCAAGCCTATGATAATGAATCCTAGTATGTTTTTTGATTGATATGTGTAGTTTGGACTTGAGCATCTTGTCGTTGGTGTTTCCATTCCATGTTCACCGTCTTGCACTGGTGCTCATGTATAATATAGTGCAGATCAAACATATGAATTATGTCATCACACAAACCAACATCTTGAGATTATGTAATGTACCAAATCAAATCGGAGCTAGGAATTTTGCTAACTGTTTAGGCAGTCTGGCTCATGACTTTTGTCAAACACTTCATATACACCCTAGAGTTGTAGCTTATTGTCCATGCTAAAAATGATCTGTGTGTGAAATTTTGTCTTGGTATTTCGTCAAACACTTGGTCAACAATATTGTGTTGTCACTATGATGCATTCCAAATATGATTGATCGATTTGTGCTAAATTGGTAGTGTGTTTTCATGGTTAGTTATGCTAAGATCATACACAGTATTGATTGTGATAACGAAAGATGTCTAAGAAACCTTTTGTTTGAAACTATGCGTGACAACTCATTCATCAATACACAAAGGATGGACTGTAAATTATTTATTGGATTTAACAATAACAGGGAAATCAGATCATACTAGATACCAAACCTCGAATTTATGAGGAATATTGCCACCCTTTTGAAATATCAAATATTATCACTTCCCAACGCTTTAGTGACTGTAGATGACAGAGGAAAGTGGATAAGAACTCAGGAATAGAGTATAGTGACCAGATATGAAAGAAAATTAATATCACGCCATTCAACATCATATTTGGAGGTTACTCAACCTGTACGAATTCACTGGGTAGTGCAGATGAGAAGTCACCCACAGTGAATAAACCCAGCCATGTGCTCATCCCCTCATTCAACAATGTATAACATCAGTTGATTGTAACGTAGTAATGAGATCTGGTGCCTTCCAACATTATTCCAAAACCTCCAAAAAGGGAACCACGACTTTAGCAAAAGATGGTCTTTTCTTCTTGAAGAATGGCCTCAAAAAATAAATATGAAATCCTAGCAATGATATTCAATGAACAAACAACTCGTCCCCAACAAGAAGGGAGTCTCCTTAAAACACAAACGTATTCTCTTTCTAGATGCCCACAAACTTCAATATTAGCAACATTTCTCCTCCAACACCAACAAACAATGGGTTCACAGGGAAAGAAGACTAAACTTGGGCTTTCTTCTCCACTGATGTACCTGCCTCATAAACCAGTGCTCCCTTCTCTAACAGTCTGCACCCTCTTCTAAGTTCCAATGCAACTCCAGTATCCAACAGTAACAACCACGGAAATTCAAGTGCGCCCTCTTGGATAATGGTGCTCTTCCTCCAACCCGTTGAAAAAACTCTCCTTAATATTAGCAAAATATTCACAAACTCTAGTTATTCTTCTAAGGCATGAAGTGAAATGGATTCATCTGAATGATTTTTCCGCTCCCGTGAGTTTTCCGCTTCCTTTTTATGTTTATTTTGATACTTTCATCTATCGAGGAATCTGGTTCTCTCGGTCTTTCCTTGATCCATCCCGCAATACCCCATCATTGACTGAACAAGACTCCCTATCCATGCTATTGAAGGTGTGAATCGATGCATTCTCCTTTCGACGGGAAAAATTTCAATAAAACCCCACAATTGGGTTGAAAACCCTCATCACCAAAATTCCATTTGTAAATCCTCTTTTATCCTCAATAATGAATGCATTCTATTCATTGTAAGAATTGGTTACATTATGCGTTCAAGGTCTCTATGGACACTATTATTAAAAATTAATTGCCATGTCTCAAAATTTAGAAAGTAGTTGTTGGTGATAAGAAAAGATAAAAATATTCACCTACGAAGACTGAATAATGCCCATAATCTCAACATATTGTAACCCCTAAATTCAATAATGCCCATAACCAATTCATATTTGAATGATAAACAAAATGGCTATAGGATATTGAAAATCGGATTCAAGAAATATTCGTGTACAAATATAATACATTTAAAACTTTTATGCAATACACTCTTACTATTGAAAATCGAATTCAGGAAATATTTGTGTACATATATAATACATTTAAAACTTTTATGCAATACATGGTTACTTGGACAATCTTCTGAGCTTGTATTGTTATTCCCAAAGATGAACTCGATCGTGACGTACTAAAAGCCCTTAAACCCAGATTTCACACCCCTCCTCCCAAACCCTTAAAATTGGTGCCAATTAACTAGTAATGAGGATCATGATGAACTCCATTGAATGTTGAAGTTGACCAGTCGATATTGAATTATTTAAACCGCTTTGGTGTGTCTGCATAGTCGGTCGATAGTCAACGTTGTGTAATGGAGGAGTAACCAAGCCATAATGGTTTCATGGATGGGTGGTCGTTGCAATTTTATTTTGATTGTGATGGAGCTAGAGTACCCAAGGACCACTTGTGGGGTTACCATAGTGGGCTTACCATAGTGTTAATGTTTGGACAATCGCCAATACGGTGACATGTGAATGGGAACAATGTGAATTATGGTGATTCAACATTATAATTCGAGTCACATACAATATAATAAATTCTTTTTTATTTACAATTATATTATATAAATTATCTATAATTATATAATATAAAACATTTATATGTTTATATAACATTAAATTATTTGTTAATTTTTTGTTGCGTCGAGAGGCACTCTACACCCGAGTATGAGGGAGATCTGGTATGTCGAGTATTTGTAGATATTATTGTCGGTCATTAATAAAATGTAATAATAAAAAGTAAAAAGCAATAATATGAGAGAGATCGTGTAAGTTGAGTGTTTGTTGATATTATTGTCGTTCATTAATAAAATGTATAATAAAAAGTAAAAACTAATAATATAAGGGAGATCTTGTAAGTCGAGTGTTTGTCGATATTATTGTCGGCCATTAATAAAATGTAATAATAAAAAGTAAAAAGTAATAATATGAGGGAGATCTTGTAAGTCGAGTGTTTGTCAATATTATTGTCGGCCATTAATAAAATGTAATAATAAAAAGTATAAAGTAATAATATGAGGGATCTATAAAGGGCCGAGAGGGATCAAATCTCCCGAGGTGCAAACCTCTCCTCGAAAATCTCATTGACTGCAATACCTAAGAAGAGGTTTGCACCTCGGGAGATTTGATCCCTTTCGGTGCTTGATAGAGCCTAGGATTTGGATCTAGGCTGGTTTATGTTATATATTGTTTATATAAAATATAAAATGTTTGTATAAATCGTTTCTCTTATATATGTTGTCTAGGTTTGCATACAACCATATTGATTCTAGTTAAAGGTGCTTTGGATGTGTGACGTGGTTCGAAGCTAATGCCAGATAAGAAAGATTTTGGTTAAGGTTTTTATTGCGATATTGCCCCAAGACGAGGTGGTACTTGCGATATATCGTCCTCGGATTATTTTTATTAATGCTTGTACCACATATGTATTGGTAATGATACCTTGGGAAGGATGTAAAGCTAAGAAAACTGCTTTTGCTCCAAGAACATAAAGACTACGATAACTAATGTAAGTAGTGCAAATATACCTTCCCATATATTATAATGGTGCTAGTCATTGACATATCAACATGAATAATTTGGTGTCTCGCTAGGACATCATCATGATCATGTCTCTCTAGGACATCGCCATGATCAAGTCTTGCTAGGACATTGTCATGATCAGATGTAACACTAATATTTTGGGGTCAGTTAAATTGCTAAGCTATGAGACATGACGGGGTGTACAATTTACTAAATTTTAGCACTCCAGCTGGATTCAGAGAACCCCTTACTAAATTTTAACACTGTAGAGGGATTCATTGTCGAAATTAGTAATTAATTTCCATTTTCAGAGTGACAACTAAAAATGACCAAATATATTACCGATTTTTATGTGGTCATTTTTAATTTAGTTCTTATCCCATGGTCAAATTGGTCATTTATCTTGGTCATTTTTAGTTTAGTTCTTATCACGTGACCAAATTGGTCATTTATATTGGTCATTTTTAGTTGGTCACTTCAAATTTCTCAATTTTGGTCATTTATCCCTTGAAAACACTGTGGTTCACACCAATTTGTTTGGTCACCTCGTCACTTATCTCTCATTTTGTACTAGTGAACCCATTCAATCCTCATGGGTTCATGAAAAAATTAAATAAAATTGGTTAGGGGTTAATTTTGGTCTATTGCTATCTAGTGTAATTAAATTAAAAAATTAAGAAGTGATGAAATCCATAGTTGTAAATATTCAATTATTAATTAATTTTTTGATGAGTTGGAAATGCCTAGGAGGCCTAGGAGGGAGAGTAGGAGATTATATAGACCCTATGAGTTTCCTTCAACAAAGGAAACTGGAAGTAAAGCAGTGAAAAGTAAGAAAGAAACTCAAAAGTTTGAAAGCAACAGAAAAGCACGAAAGGACTGAAAAGCAGGAAAGTAGCAGAAAAGAAAGAAAGCACTGAAAAGCAGGAAAGTGGTAGAAAATAAAGGAAAACCATAAACAAAAAAGGAAAGAGTTACATAAAGCTGCAAGTCCTAATTTTAGCCCTCGAGGGCATAATGAATGAGGTTAATGGTCCAAATACAATGTATCTAATCAAAGAATCCACCCGAACTTATAAAAAGAATATGAGCACATACATTGAGATATTTTTCTAGTTTGACTATTGATTTGAAGAGATATGAGATTTTACAGACTTAGAAGAAGTACCCCTTCTCACCGGTTGGGAGATGTCCCCCTTCTATTCACCGCACTAGTTGAGGATTCACGTAGACCTTTAGGAGGAAGGCATTCAAACTTTCTAACTTGGAATAATTGTATGCTTCTCATGTAATTCTAAGTCCATTCCACTTCTAGTAAGGCAATCTATTGATCTAGTAGTGTTGAAGACTCGAACAGTTTAGTGTGTTTTCTACAGTGTTTTGTAATTGTCCATGTTATTGATGGAGAATGGTGATTTCATGGGTATTTTCTATTATACCTACAGCCATGTAATGCAAATGATTTCCTCTACAAATAAGTGTGATAAAGTTGCTTCCTATTCATCAATCCTATCTTTATCTTCAATGAATATCTACTCCTATGCTTGTTTTGATGCTAGATCTAACTAGTTTTCATAATTGTTGCAATAACTTGACTTCCATATCTCCAAATATTATTCTGTAAGTTGTTGCAGTAAGAAGACACATAATTGAACTCATCCCATCCTTCAAATAATAAATTCGTGACGCACATGAACCTTTAGAATTGACTCAGTTGGAAATCACCTAGTTGAGTTGCCCTGAATTTACAAATTTCCTCCTAGCTTCCAAAATTTTTCAAATTCAGCCCAATTGTCAAACTCATTGTTTCCATAGCAGGTTGGGGTAGTTACAATCCATCCACTTGTATTTTTGCATTAGAATCCATTGGGTTCCACATAAGTCTTGGGGCCATTTTCTTGAAGTCTTTGGTTTATCCAAACGAGTCTACCCAGGCGTGATGTGCCCAGAAAACGTGTAGTTGTAGAAGTTGGGTGTCTGTCTAAGGATGCTATAGGATTTGATTAGTTTGTAGCATACCCTAATATCCCTCCTTGAATAATTTGTAGGGCTATAGAGTGTTGGCTGCTTTCTGGACAAACCCAGGTTTTCAGGATGCGCAGCAACAAACACCCCTTTGGCGCACTGGCCCTTTCGGCAACGAGCTGTACAGCAGCCCGAAGTCTCACCCGAAGTGGCTATGGGGGGGATAAGGAATCAAGTTTCCTTAACCTAGGTGGTGTGGAGTCTACAGTCTTCTCTCTTCCCTTCTTGGAGGTAACCCCTGAACAGAG
This sequence comes from Larix kaempferi, assembly GCA_027924585.1. Classification (NCBI taxonomy): domain Eukaryota; kingdom Viridiplantae; phylum Streptophyta; class Pinopsida; order Pinales; family Pinaceae; genus Larix; species Larix kaempferi. The sequence goes on along the minus strand of BSBM01000432.1, from coordinate 8,221,742 downwards.
TGTCTTACTCTTTCATAGGTCTCCCAGTGCTATAGCACTGGAACTCACTCTTCTCAGCCTAGCTGCGTGGTAGCTCCGCACCTGCGCACGAGTCTTTTACCTGCTACCTCCGATACATTATGTATCGTCTCTGCCCTTGCGTCACAGCGCAGTAACACACTCCTTTAGTGCTGCGGCGACAGTGCTCTTACAGACTCCTTCGACAATGCACAAGTACAACTTCTAAGGGAGATTCCAAGATTTACTTTACATAATCATTCATAAAGATAACAAAACAATCATAGAAACATAGACAGTAAAGCACATAAATGAAATCACATAAAGCATCACCACAGCAACAAGAATTATGTGGTTCACTTCCAGGAGGGAAGCTACGTCCACAGGAACTGTGTTTTATATTATCTTGAGACGAGGATAACACAGTTCTGCTGTGCACACAGCTGCAGCCTTAGATCTTTCTGGGAAACTCCATGCACACAGCTGGGAGTCCTTCTCTTAGATCTATTCCCTTCTTCTACAGGCATTACCATACAAAGACATACAATTACATTCCCCTCTCAGTCCTCTTGGGACTGGTCAATACATGCAATGACCGTTACACCAAGCGGTCTTCCTGCAAGATCGCGGCCTTCTTACATGCAAAAAATGATCAATAACAACTTAAAAGATACAACAATACAAATGACTCAGACATCAACTTAGACTGTCCGTGTAACTCAGTAACTATCTAACTCTTTTCCCTTTTCAATTACACATATATATAGGTGGCCCTGAAGGTCGCACCTTTACAAAACTGTGGGCCTTTCCCAATAGTGATCCCCAAAAACCCTAACGGCAGACACAGCTAGGTGCACTGTAGGCGCCTCTTGCAGTCACGTCGCAGCTTCCTGCAGACTCCGCGATTTCCGACGCAGATCGCGGGTATGGGCGCCGCTTCATCATTCTTTGCTCCTTGTCCTTCGCCTTCAATGCTTCAGCCCATTGCTCTTCCTTGGTCTGAGCAACCATAACTTCTGTACTTAGCCTTAATGAGGGCAGTTGAGCCCTCTATTCCGTCCCTTCATTTACTGTGGTGGTTGAGCTTTCTACTCGGCCACCTTATTTAATCTTTCCTTTGACTTGTGCGCGCGAGCTCCGCGATTTCCGGCCCACAATCTGCAGTGAGCTCGTCCATCTTGCGTCGTACCGTGCACTGTTCATTTCTGCCCAAAAATGGTGCTTTTCCTCAAAATTAGCACTTTTCCTTCAAAACTTAGTGTTGTTCCTAAAACTTGGCAGCTTTGCCATAACTACGGCCTATGCTCCAATAGGCCCCTAACACTTACTTGTGGCTCGTCCCTGAGCCACTCGCACTAGCTTGCGGTCGTTGTACTTGTGCATCTGACTTTTCTTGGGTCGCAGCGAAGGCTTGCTTCCACTGCGCAATAGTGGAGTCCATGTCTTGCACGCACTTCGTGGATGTCTGCACCAGGTCTGAAGTAGCTTCTTCTCCTTCTACGCCATCGACCAACTCTTGAGACTCAGCAAATGCTTTGACCTTGGCCTCTACTTGGGCAGCAAGTTCAGCACACTCATCCATAAACGGCTAAATGATGTTGGCGAGAGTAGCATCTTTGTCTCTGAGCCTGTGCAGTTTTTGTCAGACTTTGCGGACTTCGCTCATCTTTCTCATTTTGGCTAAGCCTTCCAAATGCTTAGCTTCTTCGTTCAAAATAGTTAGGGACTGTTCTATTGCTTTCACCTGTTCCAAAAGGGAAACTTTAGAAGGGAGCTTCTCGAGCTCAGCCCAAGCCTGCATAGCTTGCCTCATTAACTGTTGGGCTTCATTTGTTCTACGTTTCATTTGGGTATAAGCTATGCGCAGTGCTTCAAGTCGTTCTTGCTTATCATCTGCGGGAGGCACTACGACATGAGCTTCCAACTCATCGAGCTGCTTTCTATGGTCCTCAACCATAGCAAGTACTTGTTGTTCTAGGGCTTTCACCCTTCTGCCAATGTGTTGCACTTTCTCAACTAAAGGAAGGTTTGGTTGAATCTGGCAGGCCTGCAGCTCCTAGACGATTACAACGACGACATTCCTTAGCCTAGTGTCTCGCGCTTCGTGAAGTGCAAGCTGCGCAGAGATCTCCTTATAGCCTGCCCTTAGCTCTACTTCCTGCGTCTGTAGTCTTTGATTGGCATGGAATGTGGAGATATCCCTAGCTCTCAGCTCAGTAGAGACCTACTGATGAACCAACTGTAGAGTTTCCAATGGAATTAGTGACAAATTTATTTCAACAGGGCCAACCACGCTTACCTATGGTGTAGCCAGAGGATCCGGGAGTGTCATGCTTGCGGGCGGGATGTGGACGACAGTGTGCCTTTCTGTAGGTACTTCAACCCGCTCGGTTCTTGTAGATGCTTGCGGTGCCTGCAAGCCAGATGCTGGTGCATGGGTCTACGTAATTCGTCCTGCAAGACCTTTCAACTCCACGAGATTTAGATCCAGAGCACTTCTGATATTGGCCTGAGAGGCACGCAGCTCCTGAAATTGCTCCTTCAAGTACTATTTGAGCCTCACGGCAAGGATCTCATAGGGATCTCCAGTCGCTTCTATGGGGTGCGACAGCTTCTGCTTCTTGGTAGCCAGTCCTGATGGACCTTCATCATTCTTTTTCCTAATCTTTTCCTTGCCCTTATCTTTCTCTGGCGCCTTAGGGGGTGGAATCATGGCAGTGGCTTCCATGGCCTGCTTCCATTCATCTTGCCAGGACTTCATAGTGTCCTCCACATCCTGGGTAGTCATTCGGTAGAGCCCTACGGCCCATTCTTTCGACTGAATTCCGTGAGGGCAGAAATAGATTTTATGCAAGTTGGCAGAAAAGAACAACTTCATTCCATAGAGTTCTGCCGTCTCCTCAGTAAGCCTCAGCATCTCCAGGATGGTATCCCTGAGAGGATGATAATACTCAAAGAACACGGCGCGGTTCATCTTGTGCTTCACGGCATTACTAGAATCCCAGAGGTTGACATAGCGCATCCCTGTAACCTCTCCTGAGCAGCACGGAAGAAACTGAGTGTTGGGCGGTTCCTTCCACCCGACAAAGGCACACAAGATCAGGAGCCAAGAGAAATGGAACAACTGATTAGCGGTGTCCTGAACGTTTCGGCAGTATTCCAAGAATGAATTCAGGAGGAAGAGACACCAGTTATACTGCTCTCCCTCCGCAGCTGCAATTGCGAGCTCTACAACAGCTCCAGGGACTTCTTTAGGTCGGCATTTCGTTAAACGTCTGCCTATGAGCAGACTACCTATGAATCTGAGTGCTTCATCTTCAACTATAGTGAGGTCATAAGCTCGACCTCCTCTCGACAATTTGTATTTCTGCACCAGCTGTGCAGCCAGCTTTCGGTCCTTGTATTTACCAATGAAATAGACGTTGGGGTCCTTACCAACCTTAGATAGGTCGGTAATTCGATGAATCAGGTCCACATTCAGATCAATTGGCCTCCCTAGCCAAAGATAACCACCGTGAACAAAGGATAATAGGACCTTGACAACTGCATTAACTTCATTGCTACGCTCGAAGTGCGGTAGCTTCAATAGGTTCAAAAATCCAGGCTTGTCTAGATTTACTGCAAATTGCTGCAAGACGAATTCATCAATCTTCTTAATAGGATTATGGACCACCGTCAGATAGTGATATGGCACGAAGGATACATTCTATAATCTCCCAAGTTGAAGTCATAAAACTTAACTAGTGGGAGATGTCCAAGCAGGGATCCTTCTTCTTCCACAATTTCCGCCATTGGTGGCAGCGGAATCAAATACTTGGCGTTCTTGGGAATATGCACCTCGGGTGCATCATCTGGGCGCGGAGGAATGTAGTTAACCAGAGTGGCCAAGGGCTCTGGAGCGGGTACCTCCGACTGCTGCTGCTACTAGGGCTGTTGTTGAGACGCCCTTGTACCCGGGGACTGTCTGGGATCAGAGAAAATAGGAAGCTTGACAGTCTTGGCCGGGGTAGCCATACTGAAGTCTAACCCTTTGCGTTTGAAGTGACGGATGAATTATTCAGTTGACAGGTTCTCCGACATGAACCTGCATACACGACAAACACTGAACAGAAAAGGGTGGAACAGCGTAGGATGCGAACTCTGAAAACAGAGGGAAGCAGTCTGCATGACACGGCTCTGAAAACAATGGCTTAGACTCTCAATCAGGACAACTATACAACTCAATAGCAAGGAAAGTAATCCAAGCATATACGAATGAGGGGTATTTATAACTGAGGGCAGTGGTAGGTGCGGACAGGTGGCGCTAATAACCATTGGCACCTAAGAGGATGAGTTGACAACCCCCCCCACCCCGTGCCTCTGTGGTGCATTAAATGCAAGGGATGGGCTCTGACAGCCTTTAGGAGATGTGCTAAGGCCTTCGGCTCCTTAATTAAATGAAAATATTAGGGAAATCAAGCCGAATCTGTCAGAGCAAGTACAATTAGATGGCGGTCTCATCCTTCATTAAGACTCAGACGCGGCTACAGAACTACTGCAATTCAAATTTTCGGTGGGTAACTTCAGCATGGGTAACTATGCACATGGAGGGCTCCACAACAAGGAGAACTCCACAAGAGTGACAAATCAACAATAGGGAACTCCGCAAGAGCAAAACTTTGACAACTGGGGAACTCCACCAGAGTGAAAATAGGCTCGCTCAGAACAGGCTTTATTGATTGTGCAGATGCTTCGAGGAACTGCGTAGGAAGCTAGAGACTGAAAATGTCTCGCAACTTCCGTGTAGACTGATAAGTGCGATGCCTCTTTTAACTACACTGGACATCTACACGACTTTAGTAGCTGATTAGGTCGACAGGGCAGAGTGGCCGTCGCGATAAAGCTTGAGCCGACTCCCATTGATCATTGTGGGCAGCAACTCTCCATTAAGCTTTGCAAGTTGAACTGCTCCACCTTCTGTGATCTTCATCACTTGAAAAGGGCCTAACTAATGTACATGAAACTTTCCTGGAAACTTGATGAATTTACTATCATAGAGAAGTACCAAGTATCCTTCCTGAAAGACTTTATTCTTAATATGCCCGTCATGCCAAACCTTCTGTCTCACCTTCTACACTTGTTGATGGAATCCAGCTAAAAGCCTGTCTTCTTCTAAGGAAACCAATTGTGACAGCCTTTCACTCATAGTATCAGTATCTACCATTTCTGTAATTTGAGCAATTCTGAGATTGGGAACAATGAATTCCATGGGCATGACTACTTCTTGTCCATACACCAAACTGAAAGGTGTGTGACCTGATAATTTCTTGCATGTGGTTCTATAAGCCCATAACACAACTGTGACTCTAAGCTCCCAATCATCTCTTTGTTGATTACAGATCTTGGTCAAGGCATTCTCCAGAATCTTATTGAATGCCTCCACCGTAACATTAGCTTGAGGGTGGTAGGGTGTACTCTTATGGTGACTAATGTGGAATTATTTAGTAAGGGCCTCTATAGTCTCGTTCAGGAAATGTGTGCCCTGATCACTCATTAGAATCAGTGGACATCCAAATCTAGTGACAATATTCTAAGAAATGAACTGCGCGGCAGTGACAGCGTCGTAATTCTTAACTGGCTTTGCCATAGCCCATCTGGTGAGGTATTCAGTAGCTATGATGATGTATCTTGCGTCAGTTCTCTTTCCTGGTGGGTTGATAGGTCCCACAAAATCAATGGCCCACTTATCAAAAGCATGCACTGTTATCTGGGGTCTTAGCGTCATTTCATCTCTTCTTGACGGTTTTCCTGTTCGCTGGCACACATCACAAAAGTTGCAGAATGCCTTAGTATCCTTGTGCAATGTTGGCCACCAGAGACCTGCGGCTAAGATCTTCTGCGCAGTCGGCTTTCCTGCGAAATTGCCTCCTACGGTTCCTGAGTGCGCTTCTGTGATTATGGAATTCTTCTCATGCGGTAAAATGCATTTGCACAAGACTTCATCAAGGCCCAACTTATAGAGCTGGCCTACTATCAAAGTGAAGTCTGTGGCTTTGACAACAAGTTGTTTCTTCTGCTGCATTGTGAACTCAACTGGCGCTTGCCCTGTAGTGAGAAACTCAAGAATATCAAAATAATAGTCATCTGCTGCTTGAACAGAAAACAACCGCGCATCTGGCAGATTGTCCTCCAAATTTGTAGGTTCCTCCCCTGACTCTATCCTAGATAAATGGTCAGGTCCTGCATTCAATCTACCTAGCTTCACAATAATCTCAAAATCATACTCCTGGAAGAGGAGTAGCCATCTGCAAATTCTTCCCCCTAACACTGGATTATTGACCAAGTAATTCAAAGCATAATGTTCAGTATACATTTTAAAATGAGCACCCAATAGATAGTGTCTGAACTTCTCTAAGGCATACACCATAGCAAGTCCTTCTCCTTTTGTAGTGGTGTAGTTCTTCTCAGCTGTAGACAGCTTTCTGCTAGAGTAAGCAATGGGGTGGTCAATACCTCCTTCTCCCAGTTGTGTCAGTACAACCCCCAATGCTATGGAAGAAGCGTCTACGTGAACATGAAAGGGTTTTCTCCAGTCTGGGAAAACTAGAATAGGTGCTGTGACCATCTTTCCTTTAAGTGTGTCCAAGCTCTGTTGGAATTCCTCTGGCCATTGGAATTTCAAATCCTTTTTCAGTAGTCTTTCCATAGGCACAGTGATCTTTACATAACCCTTGATAAATTTCCTGTAGTATCCTGTATGTACCAATGTAGTGTGCAATTGTTTGACTGAGTTGGGCACAGGCAAGTTAGCAATGATGGCAACCTTCGCAGGATCCATCATGAGTCCTTGTCTGCACATAATGTGACCCAACAAAATACCAAAAGGAGCACAGAAGATACATTTTTTCAAGTTAAGGTAAATCTGATACTGTCTACATTTTTCTAACATCATCCTTAGATTCCCTATGTGGTTCTTTAGTAAACCAAACATAGACCAGTCATCAAAATAGACTTCTAGAAACTTATGAATGAATTCTTTAAAAACAGCAACAACGACTCTAGAGAAAATAGCAGGAGCATTTTTAAGACCAAAGGGCATTACCGTATACTGGAATGAGCCCCATTCAGTTGCAAAAGTGGTCTTATGGCGGTCCTCTGGATGGATTCTAATCTGATGGTATCTTGAAAAGCCATCAGTGAAGGAGTAAGCCTCTTGTCCTCCAACATTGTCAAGCACTTCATCTATAAAGGGCATAGGAAATGGATCATGCGCTGATGCATTGTTGAGCTTGCGCAGGTCCACGTAGATTCTTATTTCACCTTTTGTCTTTTTCTCTTGTACCACCATAGGACTAATCCAATCACTTTCCTCTACTGGCTCAATGATACCACTTGCGAACATCTTATCAATTTCTTCTCTGACCTTTTCTTTATATCGCGGGTTCAACCTGTACGGGCATTGTTTTACTGGCTTAGCATCCACTTTCAAAGGTATGCACATAACTCCTAAATCTCCTAGGATGCCTTTTATTTTTGTAAACTTGGTAGGAAAGATATCTTGGTACTCATGTAGTAAATCTGCAATATGGCCAATAGTTTCATCATCCCAATAATCTCCTATAGAGGCAAACTTGGGTTCGGCTTATGTACCAATGTTAATCTTCTTGAGCTTGATGTGTTCTGTAATGGCAGGGATATCAAGATGAGGGACTTCGACTTTGCGTGTCCCTTCTGACTCTAGAATATTGATGTTGCAAGGATCATCATCCTCTTCTCCAATGGTGAAATTATAGCATTCCAGGGTATGTTCCATCTAGACAGCCCAATCTGGTTGAGAATACTCTGGTAAAGGACATTGTCCAAATATCTTCTTTCTAATACACTTTAAAGCCTGATCGATGCTTGGATGTTCTGACTCAAAGCTGAAAGTGAGTTGAAAACTTTCAATCATGAGAGGCCAAGTGATAGTGCCTCTGCACAATTCTGTTTCAGTGTACCAGTTCCTTGGAACTATATCCAATGTGTGGATGAATAGGTGAACCCACTCATCCTCTGGAATATCTGACCATTGCTGAATACATGCTTCAATGTGTGACCTGGGGTCACTCTGTCCATCATATTTGCGCACAGCTCCTGCTGTAGTCTCTTGAAATCTGCACAGTATCAACCTGCGACAGTCTTGCCATGTGTCGATATTTTCTTTATGTGCACCCCACCATCTTACGGGTGTAGCGTGCAGTGCTACATCCAATGCTTGTATGCGCTGCTCATCCAGTATTTCTTGTTCATATGCATGTATGAATTCACTTACTCCAGTTAAACCATCAAAGATTGGCGTGTTATTCAATTCTATGCCAATCCATCGAATGGATTTAGTCGTCATGGTGCAACGCCTTGCAGAAACCTCATGTAAGCGATTCTTCCAGTTTTCCAGTCCTGCTTCTGAATCTGATGCGCACAAGCTATCGCATCGCCAGCTGATATGGCCGTCTGCTGTGGGATTGACATAATCATTATGACTAGCAGTCATCTGACACAAACTTTCCATGTGGCGCACTTCTTCTTTTGCTTGAATGGGTTCAATATACCGTGGTCCTTGAAGGGGATCATGTGGTGCAATGACCCTAATCTGGTCATCCTCAAAGGTCATCTGTCTTTTCTTCAAATTAATGACAGCCATATTATCAAATGCCCAGTCTATGCCTAAAAGTGTTGGGTAAGGTCTACTGTCATCCAGAATTTTGATTACTTCAAAGTCTGTAGAACTTCTTACTCCCTCAATATCAATGGGTACATTGGGTAATCTGCCCAATGGAGAAACTCGTTGCTGATTTGCTAGTCTTAGATGGATAGGAGATCTGATAAGCTGAGGACTATCCATCTGTTCCCAAGTCTACATGGTGAGAACATTAACTTTTGAGCCTAAATCCAAAATGACTTCGTCCATTTCAAATGCTCCAATCTGCGCTGTGAGTCACATCTCTATTCCAATTCTAGTATGACTCCTAATCTGATGAACAGCATGCTGCGCTGTGTTCATCGAAGCAGATTGTTGACACTGATCCAACAGGTGTTGGAGTTCCATAGTTGCTTTTTCATTGCGCAACAACTTTAAGTAGCTTCTCAGGAAAGCATGAACACTGCCTAGTGTATCCTCCTCATCAGGCCTTCCAGATGTAGTAGCCTGCTCTTGTACCAGGTTCTCTTGACTTGGCACATGCAGTCTGATATCATTGTGCGGTAATGTGACAGAGCTTGAAGCTCGCGGATCTGAGAAATACTCTTGAGCTTGCTTGAATGCTTCTTTTTACTTCTGTAGGTCGAGCAGGGATGGTTTAATATTAGTGCAGTGCACCCATTGTGTTGCTGGATTTCCAGTTCCCGACTTTGGCGCACCAGTGGTTGCGCCACTACGCGTCACTATATTAACTGTGGGATCTGGTTCTCTTTTTTCTGCTTCAATCAACTGAATATTCTGGTTAACCTGTGGCTTCTTTTCTTGGATCTTGGCCATCAACTGAGGGCATTCTTCAATGACATGATCATAAGATTTACAGTATCTGTAGGTGGTTGTAGGGTTTTGGCAATCCCTTCCATAATGGCCTTGAGCTCCGCAGTTATAGCAAGTGATCTGTCTTCTTCCACGACCAAAACCTCCTGCGCATCCTCGGTCCATGTATTTTCATTCTCGGCCTTCGCCAGTTGGGTCATACTGTGGACCTGCTGTGGGTCCCTGTGGTTCTGACTGTACTCTATAAAGATCATGTTTTCTTTCTATCATAAGGTCATATGCTCTGCAATTGTTCTCATCATGGCCTACTGATTTACAGAAATTGCAATATAGATTCTTTGGATTTTGTACATATTTTTGTAACAAGTGACACTCTTGTGGTCTGTGGCCTCTAGTTCTATAGATTTCACACCAAGGCCCCTGTGGTAAAGGGTTAGGTGCTCCAATTGCAATATAGTCTATGAAAACAGGACAATGGTCCTTTGAATGTCCTTGTGCTCTACACTTTGTACACCAAATTTCTTCTTTAACATCCTTTCCTTTGTTAATGTCATGCACTTGCAAAGTTAGGTTCTCTATTTCGTTCTGCAACTGCGCAACATCGTTGCTTGTTCCAGCAATTGGTGAAGCTTCTAGTTTCATAGCCATCTCTAGAGCTTGTTCTTGAGTAGTGAGATTCTGTTGCATAAGAGGAAGTCTAATATGAGGAAGCAGCGTAGCAATGAACCATTCCTTATGCTGCTGCGGTGCAAAGTCAAAGCTTATTTGATCTATCAAGGCTTTGAACTTCTTGTCAAAGTCCCATACTGATTCTGTAGGTAACTGTTTTATGTCTTTGAGTTCTGTTATGCACTGTGATTTTGATTTATGTTTCTTGAATTCTTTAATCACAGCACTTCTTACATCAGCAAGCGTCCTATTCTGTGCTACTGAGTATTTCATAAACCAGGTTAAGGCTCTCTCTCTTAGTGTGGTTTCTAACTGAACCAACGTAATAGCATCATCATTAATTTGCTTAATCGTCCAAATGGCTTCACATAGAAACCAGTGCTGCTCAGGGTCTTCTAGCCCTATTCCTCTAAAGGTTGGTAGCTTCATGTCATCACCCATCCTTCTTGCGCTAGGTTGACATGGAGGTGCTATGGCACTGCCTCCAGGATGGTTAAACAAAGGTGGGGATGAGGTACTAGAAGTACCGTGTGGGCTACTAGAGGGTGTTACTGCGGGGTTATGCTGAGCCCTGTCTGGCTTTTGCGGTGTAAAAGGGTGATAAGGGATATGAGCACTCCCTTGTCTCTCTATATGGCTCGCTCTACGAGCTCGGCTATCTTCTGGGATAGACTCAAAAGAATGCTGGTCGAGGCCTACTTTATACCGTTTTCCGCTACGAGTGCAACCAATAACTTCAAGATCACTATCAGAATCTGCGAAAATTACTTGTCTATGCTATTCATCGGAAGCTATGCATAGTTTTCCTTTTTCATATAAGAGCATTTTAATCCACAATTTCAAAGAATTTACGAACTTACCCCTGTATGCTTTGAAGAAGCTCCTCTCAGCCTCGCTGAAGCTCTTTCTCATATCTACTGCAAACTCGGTGATGAATCCTTCTAGCAGACTGTTCAACCAAAAGTCTACTGCGTGGGACACAGGATTATCTACCCGCTTCAAAATGCTAAATAGCTCAGGCATCCAAACGATAGGTTGATCAACATGCACAATGGGTCCAGTATCTGCTAGCTTGGATACCCACTCATGCAACTCGAGTGCAAATGATACAAAGAAGATTTCGTGAAGCTCAGTATAAATATGCTTCTGCAACTAGTCCTCTGTCTGAAGCCTAGGGCTTCTATTTTCACGTTCAGCGAACTCTCTAGCCTTTGAATCAAACCACTCTTAAATTTCTTTAACTGTAGGATTCCAACACCACATTGCCTTCAAAATAATAAGGTTAAAGCCAACAACGAAACCATTTGTTGGCTACTTTCTGGACAGACTCGGGTTTTCAGGATGCGCAGCAACAAACACCCCTTTGGCGCACTGGCCCTTTCAGCAACGAGCTGCACAACACCCCGAAGTCTCACCCGAAGTGGCTATGGGGGGGCTAAAAAATCAGGTTTCCTTAACCTAGGTGGTGTGGAGTCTACAGTCTTCTCTCTTCCCTTCTTGGAGGTAACCCCTGAATAGAGTGTCTTACTCTTTCACAGGTCTCCCAATGCTACAGCGCTGGAACTCACTCTTCTCAGCCTAGATGTGCGGTAGCTCCGCACCTGCGAATGAGTCTTTTACCTGCTACCTCCGATACACTATGTATCGTCTCTGCCCTTACACCACAGCGCAGTAACACACTCCTTTAGCACTGCAGCGATAGTGCTCTTACAGACTCCTTCGACAATGCACAAGTACAACTTCTAAGGGAGCTTCCAGGATTTACTTTACATAATCATTCATAAAGATAGTGAAACAATCATAGAAACATAGACAGTAAAGCACAGAAATGCAATCACATAAAGCAACACCACAACAACAAGAATTATGTGGTTCACTTCCAGGAGGGAAGCTACGTCCATGGGAACTGTGTTTTATATTATCTTGAGATGGGGATAACACAGTTCTGCTGCGCACACAGCTGCATCCTTAGATCTTTCTGGGAAACTCCACGCACACAGTTGGGAGCCCTTCTCTTAGATCTATTCCCTTCTTCTACAGATATTACCATGACAAAGACATACAATTACATTCCCCTCTCAGTCCTCTTGCGACTGGTCAATACATGCAATGGCCCTTACACCAAGCGGTCTTCCTACGAGATCGTGGCCTTCTTACATGCACAAAATGATCAATAACAGCTTAAAATATACAACAATACAAATGACTCAGACATCAACTTAGACTGTCCGTGTAACTCAGTAACTATCTAACTCTTTTCCCTTTTCAATTACACATATATATAGGTGGCCCTGAGGGTTGCACTTTTACAAAACTGTGGGCCTTTCCCAATAGTGATCCCCAAAAACCCTAACCGCAGACACAGCTAGGTGTACTGTAGGTGCCTCTTGCAGTCATGTCGTAGCTTCCTGCAGACTCCACAATTTCTAGCGCAGATCACAGGTATGGGTGCCGCTTCATCGTTCTTTGCTCCTTGTCCTTCGCCTTCAATGCTTCGGCCCATTGCTCTTCCTTGGTCCAAGCAACCATAACTTCTGTACTTTGCCTTAATAAGGACAGCTGAGCCCTCTATTCCACCGCTTCATTTACTGTGGTGGTTGAGCTTTCTACTCGGCCACCTTATTTACTCTTTCCTTTGACTTGTGCGCCTAAGCTCTACAATTTCCGGCCCGCAATCTGTGGTGAGCTCGTCCATCTGGCGCCATACCATGCATTGTTCATTTCTGCCCAAAAATGGTGCTTTTCCTCAAAATTAACACTTTTCCTTCGAAACTTAGTGCTTTTTCCTAAAACTTGGATCTAGGTTTGGGTACATTACAGTGGTATCAGAGCATGGTTCTATGAACCTGCTCATTGTTATAATTAATGATTCCAAAGAGAAATCCATCTCCTGATAGGAAATATCCAGAATATCCTCTTGTAAAAGAAGAACTTGACTCCACTGAAGGCAAGATCCAAGGAGAAAAATAAATGTTGAACATGGATGAAAATGATGAATTCAAATATTTTGTTCAAAGCATGCTAAAGGGCATGAAATACATATCCGAGAATATCATATGTTTGGGGAAAGAGACTAGAGAATTCCTGACTAAGAAATTGGTAAACAAAGATCGAGAAGGAAGCAGCAGTGGTCCTGAGCATGAAGTAAAGGTGTTTGGTGAGAATCTCTTTTCAAGGACAGGGCTTCACAATTGGACTCATGAGTTCAAGAGTGATATCAAGAGTCAACCACAAACCACCATGCCTAAATTCACTAAAGAACATAGAGAGGAACTAGAACTACAAAATGAATCAATTGCTACATGAGAGGACCGCTATGTAGAGTACCAGAATCTGAGTGAAGATTGTATGAGAGCATTTCCTTTCAAGGACATCTATGAATCCCAATTCAAAGTCAATCCAAGAGGGGTAATTCCTTCTCACAATATTGAGTTGAATAATGCCATTGGTAATATGCCTCTTCTATATTTTGATGGTTCATCAAAATGCACTACCAATTCATGGTTTCAAAAATTAGACACATATTTCCAATTGAACCCCATGGATGAAACAGATGCCATCAAAATGGCTACCCTATAGCTTGATGGAGAATGTAATCAGTGGTTGTTCCATGGTATGAGGAATCTGGGTTATGACCAAGGGTCAAACTATGAGGAGTTCACCAAGATATTGATAGATAGATTTGATCAAAAGGATCCTGTAATATCCTTCAGTGAGATAACGCATTTAAGACAACACGAACTTCCAAGTCATATATTTATAAGTTCCAAAATCTATATTTGATGGTCACAGATAGATATAAAGCTTGCTTGATCCTTTTATTCATAGAAAAGTTGCATGACAAGATCCAGATGCTAGAGATGTTCAGCCCATGCTTTACTATAGATGAGGATATCATCAAAGAATACCAGAATGAATTTCCGCAAGTAGGGCCAAAATATTTTATTCATTAAGGCCTGGAATGTGGAAAGAGCATTAGTGAGGCCAAAGGGCATGACCAAAAACTCACAGTGGCCATCATGTGTGCGGAAAGCTATTTTAAGGATATCATCCTCATGAACTCGAATTTGATGATACCCAGAATGAAGATCCAACTTCGAGAAAAATTGATCCCCATGAAGCTCATCAACAACAGGAATTGGAAACTTATCCTTGATGGTGATGTGATTAAGTGCTCGAAAATCAATGTAGAGGTGCCATGACCCATCTCTTTTGCGAACAAGAAGAACTAGAGAAGAAAAGGAACTAGTGCTTGGGCGAATAATACCTTGCTTCAATAAGTCTCGAACGAGCATTTCAATCTTTTTTTTTTGGTGAAATGAGTAGCGATAGGGCCTGATGTTGGGAGGAATGCTTCCAGGAAGGAGCTGAATACGATGGTCTTCTAGCCTTGAAGGTGGCAATCCCACTAGTTCAGCAAAGTCACTTGTATATTGATCCAGAATTTGTTGTAGATCCAAAGGAGTAGTGGAGATCGTTGATGGTTGCATCTGAATGGAATGGATCTGAGCGATGACACCATGTGAATTATTCTTAAGGATTTTTTCCATGCGATGTGAACTGATGATGCTGAGAGACCCTGGTTGTAATCCTGTCAATGTGTATTTTTTTCCATTGGTGAAAAACTGCATCCAAAGTTCAACAAAATCCCATAAGACAGGGCCAAGTGTGTGTAAGCATTGAGTGCCCAAAACCACATAACATCCGCCTAAGGTCAAGGAAAACATGTCAAAGCGCAGTGTATAATCTTCCATAGAGATACGCACATTACGACACTTCCCTTTGCAAGGTAAGGTGCCCCCATTGGCAACCATGACTTCAAAGTTGGAGCAAGGATGGATAAAACAATCAGCTTGTTTAGCGATCTGAGGGTCAATGAAATTATGAGTGCTACCAGAATCAATGAGTATTGTAAGAGGAAGCATCTTGAAGTAACCCCTAACCCACATTGTTTGGGGAGTGGTGATTCCAGCTAAAGCATGGAGAGATATCTCTGGATGGTCATCTTGAGATGGAGGGTCAATAGGAGGTTCCTGAATGTCGACTTAAGCATCCATTTTATCTGGATCTTCGTCACCAATTTCAGAGGCAGGCAGAGAATCCACATCCAAGAGATAGAGCTTTGTAACGTCCCCTTCTCCATAGCACAACAGGGAAGGAAACATTAACAACATACCGGGCTTTTATAAACTTAGCCCCAATAATTTTTGCACACAAATAACTAACATTTAAAACTTCTATATGCAGATTCGATTCAATATAAACACAGTGGAATTAAACAATACATCTGCACACAGTTTCATCATGCATTCAACATATAAACAACAGTCATTAATTAAAATGCTTGCAAGGCATAGAATTAACATCAAGAATACTTATCTCGAATTATAATGGCCCAAACGACTGGCTACGTGAGAGCAACGTTCCACCCAACCATAGATCTCTATCCAGCCTGTATTCTTTCAGCTGAGAGATCACCCCCGAGCTGGGCTGTGTATCCACTAAGGAGGAACTAGATGGCTCCCTCACAGTAAGGGTTTCACTCAAACAGCCATGCTAAGCCAACACACGGTTGGGTTTCTCAAGCATGCAATAGGAGATGGAGGAGGATGCTAGTCCACTGAGCTCCAACCCAGAGCCACATACCCTTCAAGCTAGACTCAGCAATCCCATCCTCTATTCATACATCCACAATCGGATTTCTCACAGCTTTGTTCAGCAATTAACCCAAATCCGTCACTGATTTTCTGGGCCATTAAAACTGGGTTTTCCCATGGCTTTTGGGGTAGCTATTGCTCCCAAATTCGCCCCAAGGTTCCTACCAATGGATCCCCCATTGGATTTCTCTGTCCAATACCAAAATGGGACGTTTTTGGCTTCCCAAAACGTGGGTTTCCTTCAAGTCGCGATTTCTGGTTTTCTCATTGCTGGGAGCTTGTTTTTGGTTGGGCAAATATGTCCCATACTTCCACAATGGAATGGGGATAAGGATGGAGCAACCCCCCAAGATGTAGAGTGACTTGTGGGACAAGTCAAAATAGCCCATACATTCCCATACGAATTTCAGGGCTGCCCATACTCCATCAAAGTCATGGGCTGAAATCTCAACCACTTCCTTACAATTGGCATTAATGTCACCTAAGGAAGTCAATGGGTTCACATAATGACAAATGGCAACCTATGGGTCACTCCCATAGCCCCCTCACCACTCCCTAGTGGATACACGTGGCCCCTTCTCATTCGTTGCCTCCGTAGCCAGCTTTGGTATTTTATATTGCATGATGTCTAATTTACATCCTATTACAATTTCCATGGCTTAAGAGCACATGGTATCAAAATATCAAATACTTGCCCTTAAAATAGAATTCGGCTTTCACTAGCGGGGCCTTGGCCTTGAGCTCCACGCTAGGAAAACATACATCACATGTACACTTATTTACATTAAAGACTCATATGTCCTAAGGGTCGAATTGGGGGTATTACAAGCTTTTGCTAAACACATCTATGTCCCTGAGTGAATTTCTCATCACAATTATAGCAAAGACCCTTTTCTCTGTGTGCTTGCATCTCTGTTTCAGACAAATGCTTGATAGGAGTTGGTCGAGGAGTCGGCAGTATGGGTGGTCATTGAGAACCCATATTTTGGAAGGGAACAAAAGTGGGCTTGGAGCGTTGTTGGGCTGCAATCTTGTCTTCAGCCAACTTAGCCAACCCCAAGGCTTCCATCATTGTGCTGGGATAGAAAATTTTGACCTCAGAGTGGATGGCATCCTTTAGACCACTGATAAAACAACTCTGGTAGAAGTCATCAGACAATCCTGTAGTGTGGTTGGCTAGTTTCTCAAATTCGATTTGATACTCTCTCACAGTGCCAATTTGGCGAAGTTTACTGAGGGCTGCTATGAAGTCATCAAAATCACTAGGACCAAATCATTGCAAAAGGAGTTGGAAAAAGTCTGGCCATTTTGGCTCTTCATGAACCTTGATGTACCAACGATACCATTGAAGAGATTCATGTTCCAAATGAAAGGATGGAAGTGGAACTTTGTTGACATCAAAAGTATGATGTAGACTGAAATATTGTTCTGCACGATAGATGCATCCAATTGGATCAATACCATTGAAGCGAGGAAAATCAAGCTTCGGACCATGGAAATTGATGGAAGAAGAGAACCCATTGTCTGATGAAGACTCAAGTTTCCATTTGTTCTTCATGGCTGAATGCTCAAGATGGAGACCGAGAAATTTTTCATCTAGATCCTGGAGTTTGGCTTGGATGGCAACAAGTGCTTCCTCCATAGTTTTTGCTCTAGCGCAGGTGACAACCGTAACCAGGAGTTTTTTTTTTGAGTGAGTAGAAAAACAAAAATAGAGATTGTTTCAGTAAAGGAAAATCTGGATTTGGCAAAAAATCAGAAGGGTAATTTGGGTTTGACTAGGTTTTGGACATAGTCGAAAAGATAGGGAAGCATAAAATGAGGATTTTAGAAGCGGGGTGAAAGAATGAGAAAATTTGGCAAAGAGGGACAACGAAGTAGAATTGGGAAAGGAACTCTATGGTAAAATTTGAAGGCAATCGGGTGAAAATTGAAGAAGTTATGGAGAACCCTAAAAATAGACAATTGTGAGATTTCGGGTGTTGGGAAGGAAAATTTGGGATAGGGTCCTCAGGAATGAAAGATGCAGAATGGGATTGTAGGGGTGTCAGAGAAGTTTAAGTTTTTTGTTTTTTTTTTTTTTTTTTTGTTTTTTTTTTCAGAAATGGATCGGTAATAGCGTGGAAAGGATCTGCAATGACACGGAAGTGATCGGCAACAGATGGATCTGCAATGGCGCAGAAGTGATCGGCAGAGGAAATCTACGATGTATCAGCTGAAAATAGATATGGACCCTAGGTATGCTCGACTTCCTAATAGTTCAAGGGATTCATTCAGCCACCAATGTTGTCTGACGGCTTGCATATTGGGGTAGTACCCCTCACTTCACGGCTCAGGTAAGACTGATAACCGCTTTGCAACAAATGAAAGCTCTTGGTTTACCTCACGGGTGGGAACTAGTCAATCAGGTAGGGGTCGTTTCCCTTTTCACTAGTAGGTCCTCTCAATGGGCCAACTACTTCTGGGTTCCTATGGTACACCTCATAGTGAGTTTTAGGGCTTATGCCCAAGTACTTCCCATAGTTAAGCGGATAGGGATTATTCCCAAATCCGAACCTGCAACAGATGCGAAAAAACATTGGCAGAAATTTCACCCAGTGAGCCCAAGAAAGTGCTCTAATACCAGATGTGAAGAACTTGCAACAATTAATTGATGAAAATACACAATATATCAGATCACAAAATACTTCTATTGATCGTAGGCCACTTCGATGGGGCAACCTCCTTTGAGCAAGCTCAATACAAAATAACTTCACAGTGGCTTCATAGGCCTCAACACACACTTATATACTAAGTCTAGGAGCCAATACTATGGGTCAAAACCATGGGCCACTACAAACTATGGATCAACAATACTACAGGTGACTTACAAAGCATATGCACCAACAACAATAATGCAAACTATGGATCAACAAATACTACGGGACGACTTACAAAGCATATGCGTCCAACAACAATATACTAACAAAGTAAAGACATGGGTTCCTAACAGACTCATTAGACCAAGTTTGATTCCTTTTGCCTCTTTAGTGGTTTTAGTGAAGAAGAAAGATGGAACGTTGAGGATGTGCATAGATTACAGGGACCTAAACAAGAAGAACATTAAGAGTTGGCACCCGATTCCAAGAATTGATGAGTTGATGGATGAGCCACATGAGGAAAAGTTATTTTCTAAGATAGACCTTTGTTCTGGTTACCATCAAATCAGAATGAGAGAGGAAGACATACATAATAGAATCTTTTGTTGTCACTATGGACACTTTGAATTTTTAGTCATTCCCTTTGGCTTGACTAATGCTTCAACTACATTCCAAACTTACATGAATACATTATTTAGTAAGAAACTATGTAAGCATGTGTTATTGTTATTTGATGATATTCTAATTTATAGAAAGACTTGGGATGAACACTTGCATCATTTGGAGGTTGTACTAACCATTTTGGAAGAACAATCATTGTATGAAAATTTATCCAAATGTGAGTTTGGATTGACAGATTTATTGTATCTTGGAGATGTGATCATACAAGATGGGGTAAAAGTCCAGATGGAAAAGATCCAAACTATTATTGTTTGGTCAAACCCTAAGAATGTCACTGAGTTGAGAGGATTCATTGGTATTTGCACCTATTACAGAAAATTTGTCAAGGGATTCTCACAGATGAAAGTACCCTTGACTGACCTTGCAAAGAGGAATCATTTTGTTGGACCAAGGAAGCTGAATTTTTTTTCAATAAAATGAAGGAAGTAATGAGTATCTACCTAGTCCTTTCCTTACCATATTTCACTCAAGCATTTGTGCTTGAGTATGATGCTTTCGATGAAGGAATTGGAACAATTCTAATGAAAAATATGCACCCCATTTATTTTCAAGTATAAATGTGTAGCCACATGAAAGGAACTACTCAATCTATGATAAATAAATGTTGGCCATTATGCATGCATTGGCCAAGTTCCGACAGTGCTTGGTGGGGAGTAATTTTGCTGTCAAGACTGATCACAATAATCGAAGGAATTTCTTGACACAAAATGAGCTTAATGACAGGAAAGGAGAATGGGTGAGCAAAGTTTAAGCCAATGATTTTGACATAGAGTACAAGAAATGGAAAATGAATGTAGTTATAGATGCACTATCTAGGAAGCAAACTATTTCTTTAATGAAATTTCTAGTTGATTGGAAGGCTTGGTTACAAGTAGAGTACTCTAAAAATAAGTTTGCATGTGAGTTTCTAGATGGGTTAATACATCATGATTCATACAAGGTTCTTAATGAGACCATATACTACAATAACTAAATCTTCTTCGTGTCAAAATCAGTTTTGAAAAAGAGAACTTTAGAAGTTGTTCCCGATGGACCCTTCACAGGCCATCCTGGTCTCTTGAAAACTTATAGAAAGGTAAGAGATAGGTTCTCTTCTTTCGAGAAGTATTCAAGTTGCATGGTTTTCCCAAAACCATAATAAGTGATAGGGACAACAAATTCGCAAGCGCATTTTGGAAAGAGCTATTCAAGCTAGTTGGAACAAGCTTGGATCCTAGCATAAGCTATAACCCTCAAACTGATAGACAAACTAAAATGGTGAATCAATGGCTTGAAGGATACCCAATGAAATATGTCATATGGTAGCATAAATCATGGAATATTACATGGTTATATTTAGGATAATTATGCTAAAACAAAAATTTCCACATACCCATTGCCATGACACCTTCCAAAGCTTTGTATGGGTATGATGCTCCTACATTTTCATATCTGATTTTTGGATATTGCAGGGCCCAAAATGCCAAGTATTGGCTCCAAGAGAGTCAAGACATCCTCAAAGCACTCAAGGAAAATTTGCATGTTGTATAGAACCAACAGAAGATGAATGCAGACAAGCATATGATAGAGTGAACCTTCTAGGAAGGTGACTTGATATACTTGAGATTGCAGCACTATATGAAATCCTCCTTGAAAGAATAAGGGGTTGAAGAGTTGCAACCAAGATTCTATGGCCTGTATAAAGTTGTGAGGAGGATTGGTGAATTTTCTTACGAGTCAGAGTGACCTATAGGAAGCAAGATACACAATGTCTTCCATGTATCTTGTATTAAGATGGAAGTTGGGAAACAATAGGCAATTCCAAAGGATCTTTCTCCACTTTATGATGAAGGAAAATTGAAACTTGTTCTAGATAATATTTTGTAGATAAGAGAGAGGAAGCTCAGAAAGAAGCTCAGAAGGTGAACATGTTTAATAGCATCCAGGATTTTAATTGCTCGAGGAAAATCAATATTGGGTGGGGAGGACTGTAATGTACTATCCCTAATGACTCCATGGTCATCCCTCTAACCCATTTAATCCCCATGGGTTTAGGAATAAATTAAATAAAATTGGTTAGGGATTAATTTTGGTATATGGTTATCTAGTGTAATTAAATTAAAACATTGAGAAGTGATGTAGTCTATAGTTGTAAATATTTAAATATTAATTAATTGTTTGATGAGTTGGAAATGACTAGGTGGACTAGGAGGGATCATAGGATGTTAGGTGGACCCTATGAGTTTTCTTCCACAAAGGAAACTTGAATAAAAGTAATGAAAAGCAAGAAAGCAACTAGAAAGATGGAAAGAAGCAGAAAATCAGGAAAGCACTGAAAAACAAGAAAGAAGGAAAGTGTTGAAAAGTAGGAAAGCAATAGAAAATCATGGAAAATCAAAATTTTCCAAAAGCAAACTAAAGCACGAAAGGCAATAAAGAAAGAAAAGAGTTACATAAAGTTGCAAGTCATAATTTTATTGAGTGAGGGTGCAATGGATGAGTCTAACGGTCCAAATGCAATGAATATAATGAAAGAAGCCACCAAAAATTATAAACATAATATGAGTGCACCCATTGACATATTTTTCCAGTTTGATTATTGAGTTGAAGAGATGTGAGCTTTTTGAGACTTGGGAGATGTGCCCCTTCTTTTAACCACACTAGCTGAGGATTCAACATCCTTTCTCAATGAGAATAATTGTAGTCTTCTCATGTAATTGTAGGTCCATTCCACTTCCATTCTAGTGATCTATTGTTCCCGTAGTGTTGAAGACTACAATAATTTAGTGTGTTTTTTGCATTGTTTTGTAATTGTCCATGTTATTGATGGAGGATGGTGATTTCATGGGTATTTGTTGTTGTACCTATAATCATGTAATGTAAATTATTTTCTCTAAGAATAAGTGTGATAAGTTTGCTTCTTATTCTGCAATTCTATCTTTCTCTTGAATGAATATCTACTCCTATGCTCATTTTAATGGTATATCTAACTAGTTTTCATAATTTCTTTAATAACGTGAATTCCATATGTCAAAATACTGTTTTGTAAGTTGTTGCAGTAAGAATACACATAATTTAACTCATCCCGACCTTCATATTAGAAATTTGTGACCACTAGACACCTTTAGAATTGAGTTGGAAATCACCTAGTTGAGATGCCCTGAATTTGCAAATTTCCTCCTAACTTTCAAACTTTGGAAAATTCATCCCAATTGTAAAACTGACTATTTTCATAGAAGGTTGGGATATTTACAGACCAGCCACTTTGGTTCCACATAAGTCCTAGGGCCACTTCCTTGAAGCCTTTGGTTTAGCCAAAGGAGTCTACCTAGGCTTGATGTACCCAAAAAATGTGTAGTGTTGAAGTTGGGTGTCTATCTATGGATGTTTTAGGATTTCCTTGTTCTTTAGAAGTCCCGAAGATCACTCCTTGAATAATTCGTAGAGGTCTAGAGGTGTTTGAGACTTAAGTTTAAATTCATATCCAAAACTAGCCAATTTTGAGTTTTTGAGTTAGTGTGCCTAGTTCTGGGTTTGTGTACGTTAAAATATTAAATTCAAAGGACCTAAAATAAATACAAATATAATTAAATCATACCACCCAAATCTGGAAATCCATAGGCATTAAACTATTAATATAATATTTTAGCTCTAAACATAATATTAGTGCTTTTTTATTGTGGAGAGATGTAACCACATTAAAAGAATGAATTGTTATTATACTAAGGCAATGACTTATGTGTTTTTTAGTAGAGTATATTCTCCATATTCTTTTTTCACAAAGAACATGAAGAAGGTGCTAGCAAAAATATATAACATCCCTAAGACCTTGCACTAGGCTAGGCCAAATTCCTTGGCTATAGCGATCACCTTAATCATGAATAATCACATTATGTGACCTAATAAGAAATCCATTAAGAGATTATTAACAATTGGATTTATCATTGTAAACTATCATATATCGTAGTGTGGAGAAAGATGGAGTGCTTAGGCATAAAACTCCATCTACAAAGACTCGTTTAGTACCTTAGTCCAAGGCCACTAAATGTGGAAAAACATGAAGTGATTAGGTAGAAAAATCTGGCTACAAAGACTCAATTAGGACCTTAATCCAAGACTACTAAATTAACTCAGATTTTCATTTTGGTCATAACATTTCCCAAACCATCTAAAAGTAATTTTCTAAGAGATATCTAAATCATTCATCAATGCTAATTAAAAGAACACTAAATCCCATAAAATTCTAGCATAGATCATATATGGGAATAATAAATAAAACATTGAATTCAAGTATATAAACATTTATATGAAATTCTATCATAAAATGTGGATCTTCATAACAAATTGATAATGAATTTAAACTAAAGAATTCACATATATAAACAATTATATGAAATTCTATCATTGAATGTATTCTAATAATAAATAAAACAATGAATTCTCAATGAAAAAAATATATGATTAAAAAATGAATCAAAGATATAAACAATTATATGTTTCATTTTCATAAGTTCATAGGCTTAGACTTATATATTCTGCTTATATGCTTTTTCATAAAAAAACCATGCATGATCAATAAAATTCGAGGAACAAGAATTTACATTGGCCAACAGAACTTAAGACTAAATATCTTTAACTCCATTATCACAAAATCCATAGATTCACAATGCCATCCACATTACACTCGCCTTCAAAATTAGCATTGAAATAATGAACATCAAATCCTACATTTGTTGGTATCAAATAGTTCCAATCATAGGCATCCGTTGAAATCTTCCAATTCAAAACCACAACCTACTCTATCTCCTCTATTCCTCTATTGGCACTACTATCTCCTCCATATTTTGTAAAAAACTCCATCAACCATTCATTTTCTTCATCCAACTTGTAAGATTCCTCAAGTCAAATAGTATCCATTTTCGAATATAACACTAAGTCTTCTCTACCTAACAAATTCTTATTGATGTGGTTTGTAATATCCTCTTCTTATTGTTATTCTCTTGTAGCAAATGATATTTCATTCACATATTTTTCTACAAGGTAGTGTGAGAGCAAAAAACCCTAGTTTGAACCCCTTTCATGGTATACCTCCAACGGCTCCATTGATTCAACATTATTTAATTGTTGAATATCATTCATGCAACAACTAATCCCTAGATTTGGGGCCATTGCAGCTTCACCAGAATTCTCATAAATATGCGATGATCCACAGTCATATGGAAACCGCGTTTCCAAGTATCCATTGCTTCCTGAAATAATATTGCTGCATGGATCCACAAAACTACAATTGCATGAATTGCTTCCACAAAAATGTGTTGCTGCCATATATGTTCTTAGCATGCAACAACTATCTGATGGTTCTGTATGCAATCCATAGGTGAAATCATGCAAAGAGGAGAAGCAACAATAAAGTTGATTTGGCTGCTATTACGCAGAATTCGAGCTTTTGAAGGGACTGTAACGAAGTGTTACAGAGATTTCTATATGAGACTGAAATATGTGTTGCACCTTCTACAAATATATCTAGGCTGCAACTTCTTGTAACATTTCTTGTTATTCAGAAACCTAAACCTGCAATATTCCCACGATTTACACCTTAGACATATGGCCTCCATTTCCCTCAAAATCCTCCATTTTTTTATTGTAACGACTTTTAATGCAGAATTATCACTTCTTCCCACTTTATAAAACCTATTATTGACTTAGATTATTCATCTTCCTCATAGGAGCACGGTCATGGTAAATCGTGGTAATTTACTTCACAATCTATCTGCCAACCTTTTTCTGTTCGATCGTGAGCAATTAAAATAATGATGGCATTGTCATTAACATGAACAATGCGTTAATGGAGAGCATTGATGCGAAATGAAATTAATAATTACATATAGGTATAAGAAAAGCTCACCTAGTATCAAACAAACGTTCTAGGTACAAGAAAAGCTCACCTAACGAACGGCTAGCGGGCTTGAACGCCTAGCAGGTATGTTATAGAGATAACGTTAGCATGTAGCAAAAAGTTGCTTTTGTCCCATTCCTTCTTCACGGTACTAACTTTACATAATTAGATTAAGTCAACATTTTGAAGACATGAATAATAATAAATTACTATTTATATTATTTATTAAATGCTAAGAAATATAAAGAAAAGATAGTACACACCTTTTACAATTTAAAAATTAAAATAGGTTTACATTAAAAACGTCTATTTGATTTTACTTTATTAAAATTATATTTTTAAAAATAAAATATGTAGATGTTAAGCTAAATTGATTTAAATATCTTTTTTGATAAGAGGTTAAAGTGTAATGGGAGTTTGCATCAAGTTATATATATATGAATGAGAAGATAAGTTGAGGTGTTCATTAAAATTACATTACTTTTATCGTGTAGCTTATGACAATATAGGACATTTGGCCATACAACTTAGGAAAGATATTGATGACCCAAAGACAAGACCAAAGGTGTACCCACAAGGTGGGAAGGCAACCCTTCTAACCACAAGACAAGGTGGTGAACAAGACAAGGTGGTAAACCTTCTAACCATAAGATCATGAACAACAAGATGGGAATACTAAGGGTAAACAAACAAGGTGGGTATACAACCCATTCATCTCTCTCTCAATGTAAAAATGTTCCATCCACTAACTGAAATTTCATCAACATCGAATAAGGAAGGTCCACACTCAATGATGTGATCCTATGGTCCTCCTGGCTTCTCTCGAGGTCAAATGCTAGTGAGTCAATCAAGGGGTGGCAAATCCCTTTATGAGACAACCTATCTCAACCATATCAAATACCTAAGAGAGGAGGGCATCAAACATCATAATCTTGGTTAACTCACCAAGATCCTCCATTCATAAAGAATAGCTCTCATCCCTAGGACGAGCTTCAGTCCCATACTGAATCTTATTGATCAAATTCCTAGTCACTGACTAGGTTCTCCATTTTCCCATAGAATGGTCCTTAGCCCTAGGATGAGCTTTAGTCCCATACTAAATCAGGTTGATGAAATTCACGGTCCCTAACTAGGTCCTCCATTCTCCTCGAGAATGGTCCATAGCCCCAATCTGAGCTTCAATCTCAAACTGAATGTCAATCAACCACCTGCAAGACTTGTTTGATGCTTCACCAAGAATCCACCTGGTCCTAGACTAGGATGTCTATGTCTTAGCCTGCAGGATCTCATTTGTCCTTGTGACCAAGAAATTATCTAGTCCATGACCAAAATTCCCTAGAGACACATAGGGGCCCTAACCACATGCTAGGGACTTTGCCATGGCATCAACGTGCTTGGCATCATACCAAGAACCCTAGTGGACTACCAAGAACAACAAGTTGAGAAGACCAATGTTATACAAACAAGGTGGGTATTCAACCCATTCATCTCTCTCTCAAATGTACAAATGTTCCATGTACTAATTGAATGTTCATTATCACCATATAAGGAAGGTCCACACTGGATGATGTAATCCTATGGTCCTTCTGACTATTCGCGAGGTCAAATTCTAGTGACTCTATCAAGGGGTGGCTAGTACCTTGATGAAACAACCTAGCTCAATCATCTTGAAGACCTGGGAGAGAAGGGAATCACTCATCATTGTCTTGGTTAACTCACCAAGATCCTCCATTCATAAATAATGGCTCTCAGCCCTAGGCTGAGATTCAGTCCCATACTGAATCCTGTTTATCAACTTCTCGGTCCCTATATAACCAAGTCCTCCATTCTCCTAGAGAATGGTACTTAGCCCCAGGCTGAGCTTCAGTCTCAAACTGAATGTCGATCATCCACCTACATGATCTACTTGGTCCTTAACCAAGAATATGCCTGGTCCTAGACCAAGATGTCTCTATCTCAGCCTGCAAGATCTGTTTGGTCCTCATGACCAAGAAATTATCTAGTCCCTCACTAGAAATCCCTAGAGATAGATAGGGACCCTAGACATATGATAGGGACTTTTCCATGCCATTAACATGCTTGGTACCATACTAAGAACCCTAGTGGACTGTGGAGGCCATGGGGTACCTTCTAGGGACTTACTTTTCTTGGTTAACTCACCAAGAACCCTAGTTAATTGACTACGCTTCCATTCAGAGATTGTCTCTCGCAGCTGCACTATATTTAACAGAAACATCCAAGAGTGCTAGGGTGTTAGAGAAATGAGAGACCAAGTGACCATGCCACCCACAGGCAGAAACCACATCATTCCATCAAATAAAACTTGTGAAACCATGTTAAGAATTGAGATCATGTAATATGCACAATGCCACAATGAAGTCAACCAATGATAATGAGGATGTAATGCTAGCCTATCCCATAATGACTAGGATGTTATCACACCAAGGGGGTAAAGAGTGTTGGAACCAAAGAGTGATATAAATCTTTGCATCAACACAGATAAGCACCACAATGCAAGTTCATTCTATTGTTTTTTTTTTCAATTTCCTTTTGTCTATAGACTTGTCCTTCTCATTAATGAACAATAAATCCCTTAGTTAAAGCATAATCATTCTTGTGTGCCATGTGTCCTAATATTAGACATATATTTTCATTTGATGTTTATGCATAATCATGTCCTAGACGATGCCTGAACCCTAACATCGACTATACATGGCCCTATAATCAAACACACCCTTCGAATCTTACATATATTTGAGTGCATTAATCCTTGTCTCTTCTGTATTTGTTGTTAGTGATTTTTTAATTATTTTACTCATTTCTTGCAAATTAATTTTTTCTCTCAGAAACTTCAACAATACAATTTATGTTCGAGACCTTATTCATATACGTGCACATGCATTTATATACCTTAATGCATCATAAGGTAATTATTTGTGCAATCCATTTATCCTAAGGAGAAAAAACCGGGGCCGCCTATATTACTTAATATGTATTCCAAAAGGATGTTTCAAAATCCCAAGGAAATGCTTTCTAATAGCTTCAAAGCAGTGCATTCTGACAAAATAGTATGTAAACTTAGCAATTTCCTAAATGGGTATGGGGAAAAGGTAATGGAAAAAAAAGTATGTATAAATGTGACAGTTTCCTAAATGGGGATGGGGAAAAGGGAAGGGTATTGTCTTGGATGTGGGTTTTTAAATCCATCCTAGCATCAAAGAAATGGTTTGACAGTTGGTCTGAGTTTCATAGAAATGTTCTAAGTCTCTGACAAAATATCTGTAAATTGTAGGAGTATCCTTTGTTAGGAGTAGAGGACATGAAGGGATATCATGTTAGTGGGTTTTATGAGAATTTCAAAGAAATGTTCTTGTATGCATATTTATCAGAGTTTCTCTTCTAATTGTCATGATACATTTCCATCTACCACCTCCAGCACAATAGACTACTCTACAAGTGTGAACATTGACACTTCTCAAGTGACAAGAGCAGAGTTTTCAAACATAGAGAATGCTGAGACTTCTCCAAATTTTCCTATGCTTCCAAGGAGTCGAATCTCATCTGAATTAGGTTCAAAAGGCATAACAGTACCATCAACTACTGAAATATCCACATTGATATGTGGTTTTGCGTACTTTTCACAAGGTAACATGTTCTCAGACTTCCCCATGGAGAGGTATGAAAACTATAGGATGCCAACAGACTTATATCATTTCCATTGTAAAGTTAAACATGCTCCTGTAGAAATTCTCCTTGGCTGAATGGAGATTTTAGTTTTCCTTTGGTATTGTTATTTATTTATCTTTTTATGTGATTGCATAGAAAATTAACCTCCATTCCATTATGTGGTGTTCATCTTAAATCAAAACATTTTTTTATTTCAAATCAACACAAAGCCATAAATGTTGAAAGTATGCCTATGTACCAAAGGTGTTTCATGAAAGGTCAATTGTGCATTCTTTTCAATTTTGAGTTTCCACAATCTAGAGCACTCACCCAAGAATAGTTCAAAGAATTGGAGTATATCCTGCAACCATGCCCAGCTGGTTATATGACTGATATGTCTGATGTAAGTGGTAGTATTGGTTCATATTATGTAGTTTATGACAATGATGTGTGAATTTATAATTTTTCATGTGACATATTGTATTGTGGAATAATTATGCCAATGGTGTACAAGCAATTATGTTGGATTTTGTTGTAGGTTGTCTTCTTTGTCCTCCTGATAAAATATTTGTTGCTTTTCGATTGTTGATGGAAAGCTTTTTATAATCCCTATAGGATTGTGCTCATCGTCTGGGAATCGGTCTTAACAGGGAGGCATATTCCTAAGTTAGGGCTTGGAAATCCAAAGTTGGACAAATGAGTGGTAAAGATGCTTATGAATCAATATATGCCGCCTTGAATTCAAAAGTCTCATATTGGTGGCATAGTAAGTTGTGGAAGTGGAAATATCCATTAAATATTAAATACTTCAGTCGGTTGTGAATGGAAAAAAGGATTCTTACTTATGATAATTTGATTAAAAAAGGATTCTCATGACCAAACGCATGTTTCTTGTACAAAAGTAAAGAAGAAAGTATTCAACATTTATTTGTTGAAGGCGATATCTGTTAAAAGGTTTGGTTTGAGATATTTTTCAAGGTACACGTTTCGTTCAAATGGTCTTATTCTTTGCTAGAATATATACTGCTATCTTGGTTTAGTATTATTCCTCGGTATAAAAACTTGCCTATTTTTGTAATGTGGGTCATGTGGAGAGCCTACAACACTTTGATTTCTCAAGATTTTTATTAGTCTTCAATTAGAGTGAGCATGAAGATGTTTCATGCTACATTAATGAATTTTTCAAAACTCATTTGAATTTAAACTTGGCCTCCAACTATTCGGGATCCCCCTTTAAATTTTTTTTATTCATGGTTATTGTGGCTTGTTCTTTCCTTTTATGCATCAACTATATTTTTGTTTTGCTTATGGATGAGTTATATTAATAGTAGATACACATTAGACTATTCTGTTACCTGTGATACTATGGGGAATGTTTTCATATCTTAGATATGAGTAGAGATGAATAAATGAAACCCTAGTTTCTCTCCTTCCATCTAACATGGTTCCAGCAGTGATTTTGGTGAGATATTCTTACTTTGGGGAGATTGAATATGACAGGGAAGCTAGAGTCTAATGGTACATTTTCCGCAACCAATGAGAACCAGGTGGTCTCGATTTTGTAACGAAAGGGCACCTTTAGTGGTGGCATTCTCTCTTCCCTTCACCTCCTTTTCCTATATTGGTATACCATTGACATTAGTATTATTTATGCTCTCATCAACCATAGGGTGATGTATGTCACCTGCATCAAATCCACATTGATGTATGCCATCTCATGTGCCTTTAGTAAATCTAAGTTATCATGTACATTATCTTTGTGCTTGTGATAAATCAAATTACTGAATGCCACCTCCCATGATCATGCTAAATCTAGATTCCATGTGTATTCTTTATGCTTGTTATGGATCATATTAGCTTATGTCACCTCCCATGCTTGCATTTACCCTTGATTACCATACATCACCTTCATGCTTGGGATAACTTATGATTGTTGTATGTCACTAGTTATGCTCAAGATAAATGGGATTGACATATGTCACCTCCTAAGCTCATGCTAAATCTAGATTGGCAAATGTCTCCTTTGTGATCTTGGTGCTTATATTAGTGTATTCCACCTCTTACACTTGAATTGGAATTTTGTTAGTGTATGTATCCATAAAGAAGTAAAGGACTATGCAACCCATAAGCTATTTAGTTCCTTATATTCCACCATGGCTATCCTAGGAGACTCATGAAGAAGTGCCACCCAATGGTATAGATGAAGAACCATGGTTCCAAACCCTTCCATCTAGAGGCACAAAGAACTCACTAGCCATCACCCAAGAGACTAGTTTAGACATGTAGATGTTTAATAGAATCCTCCTCATATCCTAGTAGTGATAATTGAGGATGACCCTGTTCCACCTTAGCATACTCTTAAAAGCATCACTGACCCAATAGATCTACATGGTCTTTATCACAGCTGCAATTTCACCTTCTAAGAATGCTCAAGGCACTATTTTTTCCTATTCCGAGTAGGGGAAGAGACAATCGTATTGTGTAGTGCCATTTCACCCTGTGACTGTTGATTTTCCTTTTTCCAAGTGGGCCTAGATTTCATAGGACCCCTCACTATTGCTTAGAACCTATGAAACATTGATTTCCGTCTCAAGAACATCCAAGAGATACTTTTTTATTACACTATAAATGGATGGATCCTTAAGCCCTATTTTTTTTCCGAAGTCAATTTGAGTTAGTTTGCATTAGCTGCATTTAGTTAGTTTCATTTTGTTTTAGTTTCATTCATTTTGCATGCAGTTTCCTTTATGAAAAAAGATAAAACGATTGTGTTTATTTCAGTTTTCACTTTTTTCATCTAGTTAAATCCACATGGTATTTTTTTCTCTCTCTTGCAATTAATTTTTTATATGGGCATGAAGCATTTCAATTTTCACTTTTTCATCTTGTTAAATCCACATGGTATTTTTTTATCCCTCTTGCAGTTAATTTTTTATATGTACACGAAGCATTTCTATTGATAGAATTGTATTGTGGTGTTTGTAGGTAGCTATAAACTCGATATGGACATGCCATTTAGTAAATATTACGAGTTGCAAAAAATTTGCATGGAACTCAATTCAGCTTTTGTTTTAATTGCATGGAGTATTGGGGATTTGGATGAGATTGGGTTTCATATTTATAGTGGAGTTTGTTCGAGGATGTAGGCACTTAAGGAGGTTTATGTTAAATCTGTCTTGATAGTTTGTTTTTTGCATGGTTA
Source organism: Larix kaempferi (assembly GCA_027924585.1). Taxonomy (NCBI): domain Eukaryota; kingdom Viridiplantae; phylum Streptophyta; class Pinopsida; order Pinales; family Pinaceae; genus Larix; species Larix kaempferi. The sequence continues at coordinate 8,189,866 of BSBM01000432.1, read as the reverse complement.
ATGTTTATGTTTTTATGAGGCTGGATAGTTTGGAGTTTATGTTAAATTGTCCCAATGGTTCATTTTTTGGATGGTTAAGTTTTATGAGGTTGAATAGTATGGAATTTATGTTAAATTGTCCTTAGAGATAGTTATTGAGTTTGACTTCAAATTCAATATATAAATTTGAATCAAAACCTATCTTGTATATTTATGTTAATTAATAGAATATTTAAGCTTACAAAAATAAATTTGATCTTCCAAACATATCAACTCTAGAATCATGTCCCCTTTAGTTTAAATTGGCATTTCTTGTGGAATCATGGAATATGGTTCAAAAATCATTTAAGTCCTTCAATCATTTCTCAGTCACTAAACATCGCTTGTTTAAGTTATGTCGGTTAATCTATAGACTAGTTCTTGATTTTTGTGTCTCCAATATTTTCTTTTTAGATGAGTTTGAATTGCATTTGCAAGGTTATCTAGAGTGATCTTTCTTATATCATTTTTTTTATTAGATGAACATCATTTTCAACTTCACAATAAGTGTTGACTGAATTTTATTATCATGGAAAATCTCTGTTATGATCATCCATTTCTCTGCTGGTTAGATTCTCTAAATTGTAACTTGACAGGTCATTTTTCTATTCTCGGGTGTTCTAGTGGTCAAAATCCCTAAATTGATTAATAGTTAGATAATATAAAGGTTCTTGCTTTCTTTTGTAATGTTCCTAACTAGTAAGATTCTTATGGATTGATTCACATAGTTACATGTTTGATTCCAGTCTTAATACCATGCTAAATCATTTTTTTGTATGTCATGTTGTTCTCCATTTGGCATCGATGCCCAAGTTAGTAGGTGGCATTATTTCTTGATGTGAATTTGCATGAAGTCTTCATGACCATACAATGCTAATCTAATTTGAACATTTTCATTCATAACTTGGAATTAATGAGAATCTAATTGGAAGTTAGTGGTTTTATAGATTTAAAATCTTCATTAATATTTTTAATATAGAAGCCTGGTAAATTTAAAATTGTGAAAATTTTAAAATAAATAAATTTTGATAATATTTGTAATTTTTTAAATTATTACTAACTTGTTAATGTATATTTAACCATTACCATATCTATCACAAATAAAAATTGCATACTAAAAGGTTAAGTAAACTAAATGTTTAATAATATGTCTTAGTTGAGACTGTATAAAAAGCTCAACCGTTGATCCACAAATTACATGAAGATTGGAGTCTTCATCACAACTACAATTTCACCTTCTAACAATCTTCCATTTTTTGAAATGCTTAAAGACTATGTGCATTCAAAATTTGTCTTAGTTGATATGGTATAAAAACCTCAAGCATTGATCCTCAAATTACATGAACATCAATCTTCATCACAACTACAATTTCACCTTCTAAGAATCTTCCATTTTTTTATAGGCTCGAAGACTAGATGCATTCAAAATATGTCTTAGTTGAGATGGTATAAAAACCTCAACCATTGATCCACAAATTACATGAACACTAGAGTCTTCATCACAACCACAATTTCACCTTCTAAGAATCTTCCAGTTTTTTAACCGGTCAAAGACTAGATGCACTCAAAATATGTCTTAGTTGAGATGGTATAAAAACCTCAACCCTTGATCCACAAATTATATGAACACCAGTATTCATCACAACTGCAATTTTGTTAGTTTTTCATCATTTAATTCAATATGACCTAGGATCTTAACTGAGAGAACAACATGTACAACATATCAAACACAAGAGACAAGAGAAACAAAGCATTTCACCAGGAAAAACCAAGAAGGTGAAAAACCCCACAACTTCCTCAAAGATAGAATGAGCACCAATACAAACATCACAAAGATCAAAACCCAAAACAAGAGATAGTCTCCTAGTAGCTTCTCCTCCTCCACTTGTGTGCACTCCTCCTCTCTCTCACTAATGTGAAGTGAGTGAGTTAATGAATAAATAGAGAGGTGCTCCTCTCTATTTATACTTTACCTTTACTTTCCTTCTAATCTAACTGGGCCGACCTCCCTTAGGAGAGTCTAATAAACCATTACCACTTGTCACTGGGATGACCCCACTAGGGTGGTCTAATAACCCTTTAACCCATACTGGGCCAACCCCTACAAGGTGGTATAATAAACCATCAAATATAAGTTATGACACTTACAATGTAACTTGTGACACTTGCAAATACAAATGACGACACTTCCAATCGGAGGAATAATACATCTCCGTTGGGGATACAATAAAGTACAAATGTAATACATACAATATACAAGTGAATATCTTCTGAAGTTACAAATACATCAACACTCCCTATTAACCAGGAAGGTATTCTCTTGACACAAGTAATCAATACATAAAGGAACAAGTCTTCAATTCTAGAGATGGATCATCGTCACTGGATCACGGAGCATCATCGCCACTGTTGCTGTATTCTTCATCTCGATCATTGGTGCTATCTCTCAATTCTTCTCGTCATAGGAAGTTCTACAGAGCCAACCCTTTTTCATGACGGATGTAGGCCAAACCTCCTATAGGTCTTCATGATCTCTGCGAGTGCCCTGATAGAGGTGGAATCTCAAGACTGATTATGTGCCTTTGCAAAACCTTACAAGAGCATCCCAAGATCCTTTATATGCCTTAGCACGACTGGAAATATCTCCTAGGACTTATTACATGCAACCTTCACAAAAAATTTAAAGAGCATCCCAAGAATGTTTATGTGCCTAGCACGACCGACAAGATCTCTAAAGAGCATCCCAAGACTTTTACGTGCCTTGAAAAACCTATCGGATCTCCAAGATTGATTACATGTGACCTTCATAAAAGATTTAAAGAGCATCCCAGGAACATTTATGTGCCTAACACGATTGACACGATCTCTAAAGAGCATCCCAATACTTTTATGTTCCTAGCACAACCTATCAGATCTCTAGGATTGATTACATGTGAACAGGAAAAACCTTAAAAGAGCATCCCAAGAACGTTTATGTGCCTAGATTGACCGACAAGATCTCTAAAGAGCATCCCAGGACTTTTACGTGCCTAGCACAACCTATTGGATCTCTAGGAATGATTACATGCCTCCCTCACAAAACCTCGAATGAGCATCCCGAGACTGATTACAAGCTTACTGCTCAACCTATCAGATTTTCCACGGAGCTATTACATGCTACTGCACAACCTGCCACATATCCACGGCCTCGAAGTATCACCCTGATACTCATGATCAACCTAATAATCCTCGCATGAAGCATCATCCTGATGCTCATGATCATCATACTGTGCATCATCCTGATGCACATCATCATCACATGATCATCATGATCATCATCATAGCATTGTCCTGATGCATGTCATCATCAAATGATCATCCTGATCATCATCATAGCATCATCCTGATGCATATCATCTAGAGCATCGTCCTAGTGCTCATCACACATGATCATCCTGATCATCATCATAGCATCATCTGGAGCATCGTCCTAATGTCCATCACAGAACACTTACATCCACAACCATGGGAAGGATCCTCCTACCACCATGCTTGGAATGGCTCTTGCAAATGTGTCCCATCACTTCCTCCTCGAAGTATCTTCTATCTGAAGAACACCAAGCCTCTCTCTGAAGTACTCGAACTTCACTCTGGCTAGTGGTTTGGTCAACACATATGAAATCTACTCGTCTGTCACATCATACAAGAGATTCATTGCTCCTCTTTGCACCATATCCTTGATATAGTGATACTTAATCTCGATGTGCTTCAACTTGTGATGGAACACCAGGTTCTATGACAACTTCACACAACTCTGGTTGTCACAAAAGATACAAGTAGCATCCAACTGGAGATCAAACAAATCAGACAATAGCTTCCTTAGCCATACTACCTCACAACTAGCTGAACAAGCTGCGACATACTCTGCTTCAGCTATACTCAGTGCTACGCAATATTGCTTCCTACTAAACCAAGAGATCACACCTGATCCCATACTAAAGTATCTCCCCAAACTGCTCTTCCTATTTGTAGCACTTCTTGCCCAATCTGAATTAACATAAGCCTCCAGGTTAACCTTTTTATTCACATCATACTTGAGCCCATAATCAATCATACCCTTTAGGTACCTCAAAATATGTTTTACAACAATTAGGTGAACATGTCTAGGATCCGTCAGGAACTGGCTCAAGGTGTTCACCGCAAAAAAAAAAAGCTGGTCTCGTATTCATCAGGGACATCAAGGACCCAATCATCTAATGATACATCATGGCATCAAACGAATCTAATGAAGCATCACTCAATAGCTTGAGGTTCGATTCCATAGGTGTGGCCATGGCCTTGCATTCCATCATCCCAAACCACTTCAGGATCTCTACTGGATACTTTCCTTGTCCAAGGAATATTCCATCTACTCTTTGCCACACCTCCATACCTAGAAAGTAATGCATCATACCCAATTCCTTCCTCTCGAACTTGGCAGCAAGCTTCCTCTTTGTGTCTGTAATCAACTCATCCTCACCTGTCACAAACAGGTCATCTACATATAGTAGGAGTATCACTAGATTTCCTTCCTCAACCTTGTAGCAAAGGTTGGAATCCGCTTTACTCTTGGTAAAGCCCAAACTAGACAGGAAGCTTTCAATCCTACCGTATCATGTCCTGGGTGCTTGTTTCAAACCGTACAAGGCTTTCTTCAATTTGCACACATGTGACTCCCTGTCATGTGTCTCAAATCTAAGTGGCTACTCCACATACACTTCCTCTTCGACTACACCATTCAAGAAAGTTGTCTTAACATCCATTTGGTGTATCTTCCACTTCATCACTACAACCGGAGCAAGTACTGTTCTGATGGAAGTGTATCTGGATACAGGTGCAAAGGTCTCTTTATAATCTATCCCTTCTTTCTGGGAGAAGCCACAAGTGAGAATCCTTTCCTTGTATTTCTCTATGCTACCATCTGTAGCATGCTTGATCTTGTAGATCCACTTGGAAGTCACAACAGACTTCCCTTCTGGTCTCGAGACCACAATCATGATCGACTGGTACTCCTCGATCATGGCATCCTTCCATGACTACATCCTTCAATCAATTTTCTCTGCTCCTTGTCCATTTTCTGATTTTGAGCTGATCTGCTTGTTTATTTGAAGCAGGACATATCTTAGCAGCGTGCAGAAGCATTGAGGCCTTGAAAAATATAATTATGACATTTCACCTGGTATTTTCTTCCCACTTTTGCGATCTTGAATGATAGACTACCTCCGTAAACCTGCAAAACAGAACATCAATTCTTGGACAGTGTGAAATGATAAAAGTCGCCGACCGAGCCATCATTATAGGCACATTTATTCCACGAATCGAACAATATTCATATTTTGAATATTTGTATGGTCGTGTAGAAGTGGACTGGAGTGGAGTGATTCTTTGTGGCTGTAACGTTGAGTACACTCGATAAATTCCTTCGAGACCCCACTGCCACTATCACGGGGTTGATCCTCTGGAACTAGCACCTCTGCAATCTAGATTAGGCCTTTCTATCTCAATCTGCCCGTACAGTTTCTTACCCAAAGCAATATTCAAATACAGAGCTCGTGTCTGCCTCAAAGGAAGCTGCAACATCTCATGACATCTGCGCATATCCCTTTAGGTCACTGCGTGAATGCCTTGGATTTTTAAAGCCTCGAATATTTATCTGACCCACTGAAAATATGGCGTGATAGCTGGATCCACTTTTAACGTAGCTCATGCCATGGTATGGCCATGAGCAGGAGGATCGACGAACCCCAAAGCAATATTCAAATACAGAGCTCGTGTCTGCCTCAAAGGAAGCTGCAACATCTCATGACATCTGCGCATATCCCTTTAGGTCACTGCGTGAATGCCTTGGATTTTTAAAGCCTCGAATATTTATCTGACCCACTGAAAATATGGCGTGATAGCTGGATCCACTTTTAACGTAGCTCATGCCATGGTATGGCCATGAGCAGGAGGATCGACGAACCCTGGGGAACTGATGGACAGACCCATGAAATCTTTTCCCCCTCTTTGGAGAACGAACGAGCAGCTTGCATTATTTGCCAAAATATATATATGCACACAAAGACAACGGGCGTCCAAAATTCACATCCTCAACCCTTAATATATCATTCATTAGATCAATGCCTGGGAAATGGCCCCAGAAACAGGCAATGTCAACACCTGCTCCCCTGCTCCTTTTGGTCTACGTTTTTCATTTTTATACACCACACCTTTTATTACATGTTAAGTAAAAAAGGAAAGAATGAAGGTATTTGGATGATAGATCGTGTGCATGGGGCCCCTTTCGCTTGGCTCAGGTTACTTGGTAAGCTCTTGGTGTTGAGCGCTAGGGTTTGGCAAGCTCTTGGTGTTGAGCGCTAGGGTTTGGCTGATAAACCTTTTACCATGATTTTAATCATGGCCTTGGGACTATTCATAAAAAATTTGAAACCTTCGCTTTCATGAAACTTTGAAACTTTGGATATTATATAAATCCAAGGAGTCGAATTTTGGCCCAGCCTTGGGACTATTCATAAAAAAATTGAAACCTTCGCTTTCATGAAACTTTGAAACTTTGGATATTATATAAATCCAAGGAGTCGAATTTTGGCCCAAAACCCAAACATAAATCTTTAAAGCCTTTCACCCCAAAAATTAAACTTTTGGTGATATATCACTCCTATAAAAAGTTCTTTGCTTCCATAACAGCTTAAGACTATGTTCTTAATAGGCATTCAAAACATTTATGTCATTGTCTTTCATACCTTTTTATTTGCTCGAAGTCTTATTTTTCTTTTTATTCAAATCCTCTTTCAATCTCCTTTTGATATGCCACCATCAACTGAAAACTTCACTGAAAATTTCTGAGTTGAGCTTGAAGCTAAAAACTAACCTGGGGTTGTTGCAAACTGAAATATGCACCTTGCAAATCTAAACTAAGATATTAAGCTAAAAAACACACTAAAACTTTCTGAACCAAAAATTGAAATTGAGGACTAACTGTACATTCTGAAAATTGAAAACTGAAGAATGCTTAAAACCAAACCAGAACTGATCTGTCAATGCTGAAATCTACTGAAAAAGATGCTCATTGTGAGCTTATTCAACTTAGCTTCCTACCCTAAGATGCCAAAATTCTTTGTTCAATTAGGTAACACAAGAATGCCAGTAGAGCTAATCCATCAAATGGTTGAACAAACTTACTCCTTCACTGTGCTTGAAATTAGTCACTGACAGAAAATATGGCAGCCTCAGAAAACAATGATATCTTTCATTTTCAAGGTGAAAATATGGCTGCAAATTTAAACTGAAAAACCTTTCCACATATTCACCTACAAGGTCATAAAAAGCATGACATCTTTCAAAAAAATTTATTACTGGTTTGTCATGATAGGGCTTCCCAAACAGTAAACTTTCTTGCACATTATCCACCCATTTTTCAAGGGAGTCCTGAAGGGAGTTCTCGGGACCAATTTCAAGTGAAATATCAGCAACTTCATCCCAATTTTCAGAATTTAAAACTTGATTTTCTACATGCAATCCAACAAAAACATCATTGTTTTCTTCGACAAAATCAAGTGAAACAAATTCTTCTTGACACAAAAATTCTGAAAATGAAACGCATGAAGAAAAACTTGACTGGGATGACTGATCTTTTTTCCCATCAAATGAGATCTAACAAAACTATTGCACATGTTCCACATTAAGGACACTGCCATCTTCACTTTCAGCTAAAAGAGAAACTACATCCTGAAAGTTTTCCTGTGTGTTATGACAATTAGCTTCTTCTATGGCTTCTTCCCCTTCTCTTAATTCAACAAAAATATCAACCTGACTTTCAAAGGAATTTGAGATAGTATTGATTTCTTCAATGTCTAAATCGAAAAATGGACAAGGAGCAGAGACAATTGATTGGCTACTTTCATCACTAGCTTGGTTACATAAAGAATGGCAAGAGGGCTGCAAACTTTCATCCAATTTTGGCAAGGGGGCATGGCTTTCAACAGTGTGTTGTCCCTCTTCATTCACAACCAAAGGAGAAACTAGTGTCTGCTAGAGGTTGTCTTGAGTGTCAGGGAATTTATGTTTCATTTCCTCTTTATGGAAGGGATTTTCATGCAACACTTCTAAAAGATCTTCATCCACAAACTCATCATTACCATACATGTTTTCCAAAATTTCAATGAGACCTTTAACATGCATGGAACAATCTTGAACTAGCAGCAAGGAAGGGTACTAATTTTTAAAATGCTCATGAAATATGATGTGAAAATCTTCAAGGGAACACAAACTTGTTGATGGTAATCCATCATACCATGATCTTGCATTCTTTTCTAATGTTGCCATAAACATTTTCATCAAATAGTCCTTAGGCAAACCAATTCCAAGCTTATGTATATGCACATGAAATCTAAGCAAATGAACAGCAACATCATCTCCTTTTTGATCTTTAAATTTAGGTAAATAGTTTTTCCAATCTACTTTAGGAATAAGATTTGGAAAACCAGGGATGTGAGCTCTGTTCATAGGAGCATACCTTCTTGATAATGAAGCCATCTTGAAAAGCTAGAGCTGCAAATTCTTATTTAAAACTGAGGAGACCAGCCTGTGAAACAATGAAACACTGGATTTCTTTGATGTGGAGTCGCCATGAGACTTTCAACATCTCAATTATGATATAAGGTCATTGATATTTCAAGTGGAGTCACCTTCATACTAGAATTTTGTTGAGTGGAGTCGCCAGGTGAATGATACATCCTTCTCAATGTCTGACTGCTGTTCACCATCAACATTCAGATCTGAAACCTTTGTCGTTCTCCCAGGGATGACAGGACAATTGTTTCCTCGAAAACGACACCAATTTGTTAACACCCAAAATGACCCCCTAGGTTGTGGGAGAGGGCAATCTGGGGTAACCACTAACCAATCTTTAGCTTGTGCTTCTGACCCAACACAAACAGAGAGGGTTCTCTCTATAATCTCATGAAAAACTTGAATAATCAAAGGTGTCAACAATGAAAACATACACCAGTATTCATCATTCAAGATATTCAATTAAAACATACAGAAGATCATATTTCTACTAGAAACAAAATGATTTAAACATTTCAAGAAAATATCATAAGAAACTATTGGGAAATGGAGTCAAAACATGAAACATGAAACAAATATAATGCTGCTGCATGAGATATCCAAACAGAGGTAGGGTAGCAATCAGCTTGTAGTCAAAGTGATTTTAATTGGTGAATAGAAGAGAAAAGAACAATCCATTGATGTAAGGCCTATGATGATGAATCCTACACTAACTTTAGTAGAGAATAATGGTGAAATACTTGGAAAGAGTTAAGTAGAGCATAATTTCTATGAATTCCACTTAACTACTACACTGCACCAAGTATGAGAAGAAATTACAGACTGGAAATAAAAATGAAAGATACACAATACACAAGAGAGGAATAAAGAAAATACTACACGACCAATTACACAGGAATCTCTGTGAAAATACAGCTTCAGCACTGCAAATATATTCAAGAAAATGCCTCAGAAACAAAGCAAGGTTTCCCCAAGGCCTTAGCCAAATGATTTTCCAACCTATTCTTCTTCGATTACATTTCTTTTATAGATCTATTTGGCCCCGAGGGGTGATATATCTCAATAGGATGCTATTACAACTTTATGGACACCTGCAAAAGAAGATTCAACAACCTGGGAGTCAGCCACAACAACTTTTTACCCAATTTTGGCCGCGGACTACTAAACAATTCCTCTCGGTTCCACAGCTGTATATCTCAAACAGTGATAGATGCGTGAAAATGGAAAGAGGTTTTTGTATATTGGACCATTCTGAAGAAAAACCTCTTTCAGTTTCGTCAGACTTGACTCTAGCTGGCCGGGATCTGTTTTGGAAGTTGATGACTCATGCAGAAAACGTGAATTTTGGAAAATTACCCTTTGGAAAACCCTTCGGTTCTCCCAAAACATGACACCTATGTAAATTCTGAGAGAGGTTATTGTATATGGATTTGTTATGAAGAAAAATGTCTCTCAGTTTCTAGAAATTCTTCCCGGTTTGGCGGAGACAGCTTCTGCAAAACAATGATGAAAACAGTCATTTTTGGTAAAAACAAGCCCGCCCTTCATATAATATCACATTGAATTTTGAATTTGGATTTCTTTATTGTAATTTGAATTTTCGGGAATCAGGTGCTGATGTGGAGGATGCATGAAATGGTTATGAAAGGATCCGAACTGGGGGGTTTAGCTTAGCACAAATCTAGTGCTAACACTGGGAACTTTAGATTCTTCAATATCTTCAATAGATAGTTTTCTTGAACTTCGTTGCTGGAACAAATGTTGTTGTCCTTCTTTTGTAGGTGATTGCACATGATGTTTCATACAAGTCAAATTCAATTGCATGATTAGAAACTTCTCATTGTTTTCAGAACAAAATCTTACACATAAGAATATATGTCATACAGTCATGCAATTATCTTAGCCAATGATTCAATACAACATCCATCTAAATCCTGTATTCATATGGTGAATTTCTAGATGCCTTCCATCTCTAACAGAACATTGTTAAGAGTGTGCACAACTCCCAACTTGTCAACAAGGAGGTTTCATTCTAGATAATTAGCAACGAAATGTTGTACAATACGATAGGCCACTTACCCATTACTTCCATATTAGTAGTATCTTGTTCATTAATGCAACTTTTCTACTATGCATAATATACATCCTAAATCTAGGAATATAAGTATGTACATGACTAAACAACATCATTTAAGTAATCATATATACGAGAAATGACAATTCAAATACTTATCTTTGTTTGGTTGTTGGGTGGACTCGCTCTCAATCTTTGCTTCCTTGAAGGAACTAATGGAGTGTGCTCCCTCTTGATCTTTGCTTCCTTGCAGGAACTACTCGAGTGTGCTCCCTCTTGATCTTTGCTTCCTTGCAGGAACTACTAGAGTGTGCTCCCTCTTTATATTTGTGTTAGCACTTAAAATGTGTTAAGCTTTAAAGAAGGTCTTTTATGAAGGAAAGGGTTTGCAGGATCGAAATGATCCATCAAGGGAAGCCAAAACTCCCAAGTCACGCCCCCAGGGTAGATGATTAGAGCTAGATAATAACGGATTTTGAAAAAGAAGAAAGAATGTTCAGAGATCCAGTCTTCCATGGTGATTGGGGGACTAAAGGCAGGCCAATGCGCCAACAGCAGATAGGGGTGTGCAGGGACGGCATGGGTTAGATTGCCCCGAAGATCTACGGCCTTGAGCCTTTTGGCGCAAAAATTAAATAGAAAGGTTACAAGAATGGAGGAAGTGTTAACCTATGGGAAAAACCCTAAAGAAATCGACGGTGTAGATCAATGGGAACAAATATCTATAGCAAGAAAGGGATGGCGCTAATCTAACATGCGCAAAAAAGGGTCGCGCCAAAAATCACCGTGGGTGGATTAAACGTTGCGCTCTTTGAAATGATGCAGATCTAACGGAGATGGATCAATGGTCCAAAGTAGCGATGGTGATTTTAATCGTTAGTGTGTTAAGCACGCCCAAAATCGTCACGAATGGTAGGGACGCATCATCCAACAGTCAGATTTGGAGCTGTGTGTAGAACAATGGGAAGCCACGGAGGTTGGGATCTGCCATCCTGATCCAATCACTAGTCTCCAAAGGAGAAGGGCATCTCCACCAGATATCAATGATGGCCACATGGGCTAAGCCACCTCAGCGCCGTCAGAGGTCCTTTCTGTGTGATCTGAAATGCACGGTCAAACATGTCTTGCGTCAGTCCTACCCTTAGTCATCATGCTAAATCATTTGGAAGGTCTAATTCAGAGAATCATAGCAAAATAATTCGCATGGAGACACCATCTTTATCAGTCGTTATAACCCTAATTCTCTGGACCCACAGCTTACGTCAAATTCTGAAAGGGCGGCGAGTTCATCTGTTTGGTTATTTTGCAGTCAGTATTGGAAACATGGAAAGAGATCTAGGAGCCAAGATAATAATTGCACCAAAACATGTGATGTCTGAGGTGGAGGAGGAGCATACCCCTCTACCTCCTGTGTTTTCCGACCAGGTGGAGGACAGTTCTGTCAATGAACCGAAAAATCTTGAGACACAACAAAACTGTTGGAGTTTTCAATAGCAAGAAGGAGGGGAAGAGGCCCATGAAGAGGATGAGCAGAAAATCCCCTAGGATGAAGACATAATCCAGGACTTAATACTCCCCACTAAAGAGGTTCCCCCTTTTTATCCACCAAAGGAAACCCAAACAAAGGCTTCCTTCGACGAGGATGATTTTCTTGACTGGTATGATAAGGTGAAAGCATAGGAATAAGGTGACAGTATTTTTACGTTTCCTGCACCTCACTATCCAGCAATTCAATTGGCTACATAAGTGTATTCCTTGTCTCTAATTTTTGTAGAGAATTAGATGGCCTGCAAACCCACATTTTTGGAAAGCCGGTGTGGCAGTGCCAGGTTAAGAACTCAAGGATATCGGCCAAGTGATCAGCGAGCGATGGAGGCGGTAAACTAGAGCTATCAATTTTTTTTATTTTTTTTGTTAAAGTAGTTGGTCATATAGTAAAATAGGCCAGGGAATGTAAAATGCAGTGAGGCCTATACCACCTGTGTCTGTTTTGAAGTTGTAACAGTGAATATGCCTTGATTAGTTATCAATTAGGTGTCTAGTAAATCGCAACTGTTTTCTATTTAGGAAAGAGCCAAGCCTAGAGCTCGAAGGGCATCTATTAATTCATTGTAATTTGAAGACAGAAGGGTTGAAAAATCTTTTTGAAACTTCTATGGGAATTTTGTATATTGTTCCGTAAGACACTTTTGAGCTATATTTTGAATAAAAATTGCAGAGCTTAGCTAATGTTTTCAGGGATTGTTGCGTAACTAGTCTTGTAGTCTGTTTTTTCCTTTTTTCATGTGAATTGTGTATTTCTCATTGTTAATTCAAGTCTCTAACCTTCCTTCATACTTGGTGCAGCGTGATAGTTAAGTAGAATTCTTAAAAGTATGCTCTGCTTATCTTTTTCCAAGTATTTCACCATTACTTTCTCTGCTAAAGTTGATGTAGGATTCATTATTGTATGCCATACATCAATGGATTGTCTCATTTTCTTCTGTTTCACCAATTAAACTCACCTTCACTACAAGCTATTTACTATCTCGCCCCTGTGTTAATGCCTTTGCGAATCCTTTGTGAATAAATTTTCAGAGTTTTTCTAACATGACTCCATTGCCCAAACATAGAGATTCATATGTTTCATCCAAATGATGTTTAAACCATTTTGTTTCCAACAGAAATATGATCTTATGTATTGTTGTAATTGCATATCTTAAATGATGAATGCTGGTGTACATTTTCATTACTGATGCCTTTGATTATTCTAGTTTTTCATGAGTTTATAGAGAGAGCCTTCTCTGTTTGTGTTGGGTCAGAAACACAAGCTAAAGATTGGCTAGTGGTTACCCCGAATTTCCTTCTTTCACAACCTTGGGGGTTAATTTGGGTGTTAACAAATGGGTGCCACTGCTGGGGACGTGATTGTTTTGTTATCCCTAGAAGAATGACAAAATATTCTGAAGATTCAAAGAAAAGAGAGATCCCTGCGGGAGAACAGAGATTTCCAAATTTCTAGAGAGTTGTGCAATTTTTCACTAGCGACTCCACTCATAAAGATTCACATTCAAGAAAGACTCCACTTGGGAAGATCAGTGAGCCAAGTTCATTCCTGAAGAAATATAAAACAAAGGTCATCCTGGCCTCAAGAAAGATCCATACAAGAGGTAATCCTATTTCTGAAATTCTGTTAAGTGTGGAAAATCCAGAAATATTACTTAGACATAAGACAGGAAAGGATAAAGCTGCTTCTTCTAGCATTAAAAGAACTGGGTCTAAAGGAGAACTCCCTGTTCTTCAAGAATTGGGTATAGAGATAGATATTGGAAAACCCTTGCCAATATCAAAATTCGAGTCTTATCTAAGCCTAAGTGAAGAAGATCTGAATGCCCCTGAATCCTATTTGTTAGATCCTGTTTGGCTTAAGTTGCAAAATATTATCAAAGCAAAAAGAGTTATATTTGGTTCTCAGATACCTCAATCTCATACCACAATCCCTGCAAGTAATCCTGCCCAGAATATCCATCCCCAAGCTCAAAATCCACCTAGACCCATGGCTACTAGATTCACACCATTGGCACTGCTAGCCATTTTGCATGACCTCCCTCAGAACTACGCCTAGAGAATCGTCTCTTATGATGGAGAGGGAGGTTTCTCTACCAAACAGCATGTAGACAGATTTGAGGATTTTATTGATTTGGAGGAAGTAGACCGTGACGATGTTAAGATGAGGTTGTTTGCTTAGAGTTTGTTTGGAGAACCCAAGAAATGGTTCAGACAGTTTCCAAATGCTTCTATAAATGATTTTGCAGCCTTTAAGACATTGTTCTTGGAGAGGTGGGAAACGTTAGGGAGCCCCTCCCTAGTTGTGTCCTAGCATAACCATTTGAAGAAAGGAGTTTTTGAATCAGTTCATGAGTTCTTTGCCAGGTTTATGAAAGCCTATAATTCTATTCCAGATGACCTAAAACCCTCAGTAGGCACTGCAAAGCTCCACTACGCAAATGCCTTTGATGGAGACTTCTCATGCACTTTAAGAGAGGAAATCCACCACCCTTCCTGCTATGCTAAAAGATGTTGTAGGGGTGGAAGCCAACCTGATGGATTTGGGGAAAATGAAGGGAAAAATAGAAGCAGATGAAAAGAAGCAAGAAGCCCTAGCCTCTACCTCCTCCTCTTCTAGTGATGCCAAGATTGATACTATGATGAAAACCATGTAAAATATGATGGATAGGTTAGCCATGGAAAATAAACCTCCTGCTAGGGAACATCCTAAAAATCCAATAAGAAATCCTTACTTTAGAAGGCCACCCCCTCCAATAAATCCTAGGAATCAAGAGGACCCCCAGATGAGACCCCCCTTCCCTGAAAATTTAGTGGATGAAGAAGGACCTAAAGACCCTGCTGGAGACCAGATCCATCTCTTTGACACCTTAGACCACGAGGTACATTTAACCCAAAGGGAACATGACTTTTTCACCATGGGGAATGCTAATAGGGCTGTTGAATTTGATTATGAGCAGTACCAAATGGGTTATATGAATGCTGTAGATGACATCTAGAGAAAGATGAAGTTGAGAAGCAGGGAGATACCAATAAGCGAACGGAATTCTACCCATATCTAGCCCCCTAAGATGTAGCAGAATATGGAGAAGCTAAAGGAAAAACAGCCAGAGGTCACTGCAAAAAAAGCTTCAGAAGATAAGGGGCAATATTCTAAAGAAGTAAGGAAGCCAGAAGTTGCTGGGGTAGTAAGGCTAGCTTCAACATTCATTTTGAAGGCTGAACTATCCAAGGTAAAGATCTCTATCCCCTTGAATGATCTGTTACAAAACAATGAATATAGAGAAGAGATAACTAATATGGTAAACAGACAAGTAGATGGTATGCAAGACATGTTGGAAGTAATAGATGATGCCCCCACTATAATTTTTGGTTCCAAGCTGGAGGAACCAGATGATGAAGAAGTACCCTCCTTTTATTTGAGCTTGAATATTCACGATAAATTATTACACAATGCTGTGATAGATTCTGGGGCTTCACACAATTTGATGGCAAAATCAGTGGTGGATCAGTTGGGGCTAGAAGTTACTAGACCCTACAAGGACTTATATTCTTTTGATTCTAGAAAAGTACCATGTTTGGGTTTGATTAAGGATGTAGTAGTGACCCTAGCACAAATTCCATCTAAGAGCATTATGATGGATGTAATAGTGGCCGAGGTGCCTGCTAAGTTCGAGATGTTGTTGTCAAGATCCTGGGTAAAAAAGTTGAAGGGAACTATGCAGATGGACTTTTCTTATGCCACCATACCTTTTTTTGGAAGCAATAGAAAACTGTATAGGGAGAAGGGGATGGCTTATGTGGTCAGTAGTGATGACAAACTTGAAAATCACCCTATATACGCTGTGGACACTGAAATTGCTTCCTTCATTTTCTTCAATGATGGTCCACACATTGATCTAGTACCTCCATTTCACCATGAGGTCAACGAAGATAAAGAATTTGCAGCAAGGCATGAGGCCTCAGAGAGGCAGAAGAATGAGGAATGACTGTGGAAGATGTACTTCGATGGATCACCGAGCAAGAATGGTGCTGGCGCAAGGGTTTGGATCATACCTCCTTGGGGCACTTTCATGTATGCGAAGATGGCTTTTAGGCTGATGAATGTAGGAGCTACTCTCCAATGGGAAATGGATATAGCATTTGCTGAAGAGAAGGATAAGTTTGTGGTTGTATACATGGATGACATAACAGTGTATTCAAAATCTGATGAAGAGCACCTGAAGCGTTTGGAACAAGTTTTTAAGAAATGTATAAAATATGGTATTTCCCTTAATCCTAAGAAATCACATTTTGCATTAGAAGAAGCTGAGCTCTTGGGTCATATTATTTCCAAGGGAGGTATCAAGATTGATCCTGAAAGGGTTAGTGCCATTCAGAAAGTTGGAGAGCCAAGAATCAAAAAGGAGGTGCAGTCTTTCATCGGACAAGTGGGTTTTCTGAGAAGGTTCATTCCCAGTTTTGCATAAATTATGATGAGTATTACCAATATGTTAAGAAGGGAAAATCAGGTAAAATGGATTGAGGAAGCAAGAGATTCATTTAAGGGAATTAAGAATGCTATCACCGAAGCCCCAGTATTAGCCAGTCCAGATTTTTCTAAGGAGTTTTTGATTTTTTCCTATGCGTCTAAACATACAGTGGTGGGGGTACTGTTATAGAAGAAGGCCTAGAACTTTGAACAACCAATTGCATTTTTCAGCAGGGTGCTGAGAGATGCATAACTAAAATACGATATCATGGAAAAGCATGCATATGCCTTCATCAAATCACTGAAATATTTCAGGGTTTACATCCTCCATTCACACATCTTTCCTCATGTCCCAAACAGTGTTGTGAAGGGTATCCTCACCCAAGCAGACCTAGAAGGAAGAAGAGCCAAATGGATCATTGTATTGCTAGAATACAACTTGGAGATAAGACCCAGCAAACTGGTAAAGGGGCAAGGGTTAGCAAAATTAATGACCCAGGAAAACTGTGACTCTTTGCAGCTAAACTTCTTACAAGGGTATTCAAATCAGTTGGATGTGGGAGTGCAGGTGAGGCCAGAATTCTCTGCATCCTCTTGGTATGCTGACATTGTGTATGTATTACAAAACTTACAAGCTCCTCCAGGATTAAGAAAAAGTAGGGCTAGGACTATGAAACTAAAGGTTGCGTAGTACTGTATTATGAATCAATTCCTATATTGGAAGGACCCTGCAGGTGTGCTGTTGAATTGTTTTCTTGAGGAAGAGGCTAAACACACAAATGAGGAGTTTCACAAGGGAAAATGCGATGGTCATCATTCCTGGAAGGTGATAGTAAACAAAATTTCGAGGGTTGGTTTCTACTAGCCTACCATGTTTTGAGATGTATATAAAGAAACTGTTGCTTGTCACCAATGTCAGATTTTTGAAGGAAAAAGAAAAGTCGTTTCACTACCCCTTCACCCTGTCATAGTTGAAGCACCCTTCGAGCAGTGGGTTTTAGACTTCATTGGAGAAATAAATCCTAACTCCTCAGGGAAACATAGATGGATATTGACAGCCACTGACTATTTCACCAAGTGGATAGAAGCTATACTGACTAGGAAAGCAACTGAAGGTGTTATCATGGATTTCCTGGAAGATAATATCCTGTCAAGATTTGGGTGTCGTAAAAGAATAGTGACAAACAATGCACCAACATTTTTTTCTAAGAAGATGATAAATTTTTGCACAAATACCATATCATCCTGAATCATTCCACAACATACTATCCCCAAGGAAATGGACTAGAAGAGTCATCCAACAAAAGCCTAGTAAGAATCATAAAGAAGTTGTTGGAGAATAATAAGAGTGCTTGGCACACAAAACTGAAATATGCCCTATGGGATGATAGGATAAGTACAAAGAGGGCCATCAGGATGTCCCCTTTCCAACTGGTATATGGAGCTGAGGTTTTTTTTCCAGCATCTCTAGGCTTTCCAGTCATGAGGTTTCTCTAGGGGATAGAAGAAGAACCAAACCACATGCAGAGAAGGGTAAATCAGATAGTCGAGTTGAATGAATTAAGAAGTAAAGACTATGACAAAGTACAGGGGCACCAAGAAAAGATAAAGAGTGCCTTTGATAGAAAATCAATTTCAGGTAAATGGCCGGGTTCTGAAGTGCGATGCTCTAAAGGAAGGAAAACATGGGAAATTCAACCATATGTGGATGGGGCCATATATTATTGCAGCAAACCGAGGAGAAAATTATTTTATCTTGGAGCACCAATATGGATTTGCCTGGTTAGGAGGTCTAGTCAATGGAAGGTTTTTAAAACACTACCTGTCCTAGAGAAAGCAGGTAACTCATGTACCATAACTTGTATATATTTTCATTTTTTATAGTTATTTTGAAGTTCTAATGGCAAACCTAAAGGACTTGAATCCAGAAGTAAAGGCCCTAAGGTCTAGAAGGAGATCTAAGGTTTGTTTTTTCTCTTGTATGTTCAGCCCATATATGAGGCAGGTATAGTCCCATTTTCAGTTTGAAGAGAAGTCTTCAACTCAGAGTTTGGAATACCACCCAATGGATCAGGCACTTTGGTCTATGGAGTTCTTTGCTACCTCGCAAGGAGGATAACATCCCCGGTTGGAGCTAGTTATTAGCACTCAAAATGTGCTAATCTTTAAAGAAGGTCTTTTATGAAGGAAAGGGTTTGCAGGATCGAAATGATCCCTCAAGGGAAGCCAAAACTCCCAAGTCACACGCCCAGGGTATTTGATCAGAGCTAGATAAGGATGGATTTTGCAAAAGAAGAAAGAATGTTTAGAGATCCAATATTCCATGGTGATTGGGGGACTAAAGGCAGGCCAATGCCCTGGCAACAAACAAAGGTGTGCAGGGACGGCATGGGTTAGATTGCCCTAGAGATATACGTCCTTGAGCCTTTTGGCACAAAAATTAAATAGAAAGGTTACAAGAATGGAGGAAGTGTTAACCTATGAGAAAATCCCTAAAGAAATCGATGGTGTAGATCAACAGGAACGAAGATCTATGGCAAGAAAGGGATGGCACTAATCTTACATGCGTAGAAAAGGGTCGTGTTAAAAATCACTGCGGGTGGATTAAATGTTGCACTCTTTGCAACGGTGTAGATCTAATGGAGATGGATCAACGGTCCAAAGCAACAACAGTGATTTTAATCATCGGCATGTTAAGCATGCCCAAAATTGCCACGGTCGGTAGGGATGCATCATCCAACAGTCTGATTTGGAGCTTCGTGTAGCAAAATGGGAAGCCACGGAGGCTGAGATCTGCGGTCCAGATCCAATCACTAGTCTCCACAGGAGAAGGACATCTCCACCAGAGATCAATGATGTCCACATGGGCTAAGCCACCTCAGCATCATCAAAGGTCCTTTCTGTGTGATCTAAAATGCACAGTCAAACAAGTCTTGTGTCAGTCCTATCCTCAGTCATCATGATAAATCATTTTGAAGGTCTAATTCAGAGAATCATAGAAAAATAATTCGCATGGAGATGTCATCATTATCAATTGTTATAAGCCTAATTCTCTGGACCCATAGCTTATGTTGAATTCTGAAAGGGTGGCGATTTCATCTGTTTGGTTATTGAGCAATCAGTATCGGAAACATGGAAAGATATCTAGGAGCCAAGATAATAATTGCACCAGAACATGTATTGTCTAAGGTGGAGGAGGAGCATACTCCTCTACCTCTTGTTTTTTCTGACCAGGTGGAGGACGGTTCTGTCAACAAATCAGAATATCCCGAGACACAACAGAGGTGTTGGAGTTTTCAGTAGCAAGAAGGAGGGGAAGAGGCCCATGAAGAGGATGAGCATAAAATCCCCCAGGATGAAGACATAATCCAGGACTTAATACTCCCCACTGAAGAGGTGCCCCCTATTTATCCACCAAAGGAAACCCGAACAAAGGCTTCCTTCGACAAGGATGATTTTCTTGACTGGTATGATAAGGTGACAGTATTTTTATGTTTCTTGCACATCACTATCTAGCAATCCAGTTTGGCTATATAAGTGTACCCCTTGTCTCCAATTTTTAAAGAGAATTAGATGGCCTGCAAACCCACATTTTTGGAAAGTCGGTGTGGTAGTGGCAGGTTAAGAACTCATGGATATCAACTGAGTGATCAGCGAGTGATGGAGGCGGTGAGCTAGAGCTGTCAATTTTCTATTTTGTTTTTTGTTAAAGTAGTTGGTCATATAGTAAAATAGGCCAGGGAATGTAAAATGCGGTTAGGCCTATACCGCCTGTGTCTATTTTGAAGTTGTAACAACAAATACGCCTTCATTAGTTGTCAATTAGGTGTCTAGTAAATTGCAACTATTTTGTGTTCAGGAAAGAGCCGAGCCTAGAGCTCGAAGGGAATCTATAAATTCATTCTTATTTGAAGACAGAAGGGTTGAAAAATCTTGTTGAAACTTCTATGGGAATTTTGTATATTGTTCTGTAAGACACTTTTGAGCTATATTTTGAGTAAAAATTGCAGAGTCGAGCTGGTGTTTTCAGGGATTCTTGCGTAACTGGTCTTGTAGTCTGTTTTTTTTTCCATATGCATCGTGTATCTCTCATTGTTAATTCTAGTCTGTAACATTGATTCATACTTGGTGCAATGTGATAGTTAAGTAGAATTCATAGAAGTATGCTCTACTTATCTTTTTCCAAGTGTTTCACCATTACTTTCTCTACTAAAGTTGATGTAGGATTCATTATTGTATGCCTTACATTAATGGATTGTCTCTTTTCCTTTTGTTTCACCAATTAAACTCACCTTGACTACAAGTTGTTTACTATTTCGCCCCTGTGTTAATGCATTTGTGAATCCCTTGTGAATAAATTTTCAGAGTTTGTCTAACGTGACTCCATTGCCCAAAAATAGAGATTCATATGTTTCAGCCAAACGACGTTTAAACCATTTTGTTTCCAGCAGAAATATGATCTTGTGCATTGTTGTAATTGCATATCTTGGATGATGAATGCTGGTGTACATTTTCATTATTGACGCCTTTGGTTATTCCAGTTTTTCATGAGTTTATAGAGAGAGCCCTCTCTGTTTGTGTTGGGTCAGAAACACAAGCTAAATATTGGTTAGTGGTTACCCTGAATTGCCTTCTTTCACAACCTTGGAGGTTAATTTGGGTGTTAACACTTTGCTTCCTGGATTATCTGTATTTGAACTTATATCAATCCTGGACCACTATGCATGCTTAAGTGTGCACTAGTGTCATCATTGTGTCATCCCCAAGATGTCATACATAATCATGCATGCATTAGTATAATCTCAAAACATTATGATTCTAAATATGTATGGTCATGATCATTTCATGCACAGGTGATTTATCACAAGTGTTAGTATTCAAGGTTTTAGGGAGTACTTCTTTTACTCATGCATATTCTTATTTGACCATAGGACTCTTATGGTTTGTCATATCATCAATCAAATTAAGAAGCATAATATGCATAAACCCATGATTAATCAAACTTATAATTTCATGAATAATCATTATCAATCATATGAAAACTTTACTTATATGAGACCCTAACACAAGGTAGGATTCTAACTTGATATAGGAAAAACATACCTGGTTTATCATGTTTGCAAGTTATTTCTAACATACCCAAACAATGTCTTCTTTGTTCTCTTCAATGATTTAGAGACCTTGTGCTAGTAATCTGCATATCTCATAAGTTAAGCTTTGTAGAACCAAATTATACATCCCTCGTAAGTAGAGCTTCTATGTGATCAATGGCTATGGATGAGTCTTTTTCTTCAAGTCACCATGGTCATATGTTCTTGATCTAGAACTTGATTTCTCTGTCTTGATGTATCTTTCATGTTAGTAGACAACATCATCATCATACAACAACATAGTGCATTTGTACAGTCATAAGTGTCACAACCTAATCAATGAATGTCTTATATCATTCACATGCATTCATACTTTTACTAAGGTGATAAGACAATTCTAAAATTAATCAAGATTGTACTAACCTCAATAATATGAAGACAAACATATCATAAACTTAATCATGAACAAATTTCAAAACATGCCTATATCTCCTCAAGTCATACCTATCGGGATTGATTGTAGTCTTCTTATGTAAATCCTAGCCTCATCTCCCTCTAGAACTGGTACTTCTTCACTTATGGAGGTGTCCAATTCATTCTTCTTCTAAGATTATCCCAATCCACTATGATTTGATGAAACTAGATCTGAAGTTGGCTAGGGTTTGACATAGAAACCCTAAAAATCCAAACTTGGAAATTCAACCTTCTGTCTGTACATGGAGACGCAATTGATTGAGGTGAGCAAGTTGGTGTGCTTAGAGTTTGAAAACATAAAAAATTGACCCCTCAAAATTGACTTGAGAGTTTCGAATTTGCAGCTTCTGTCAAATTCTAGTTTTCTCGTCAAAATCTTGAATTAGGGTTTGATAGAGACTGGGGTTCTACCGAACCAAAAGCTTCGATCTTGGTCTCTAAATTTTGATTTTGATGAGGAGCATCCAGCCGTGGTCTTAGATTCCAAAAATTCCAACTCTTTCAAAAGCCCTAATTTCCTTCAACAGTTACAAGCCAAGAATGAAAGTGCTCAGAATCCAATTCTGTTTTGACATAAATATATTCCATATTATTTCTGATGTATATCTGAAATTTTGGATCCTCAGGGTCTAAAACTTCATCCTGTGATAGACCGACCTGTCATCTTTCCAACCCACAAATCAGACCTCAAATGGATTCTCTATGAGAGAGATATGCTAAGTGTCACAACATGACCTCTTTATGAGATGAAACAACATAGCGAACTTGTACAACGTACCACGTGTCACTGTTTCAACTTTGGCCTCTGAAACCCAGTGAAACTACAGTCCGTGCCCTAACTGCCACATTTTACGGAATTCCATTTGGAGCTTCCTAGCCTGAGATATGACCTTTGTGCCTAGGTTAGTCATTTATGGTTGCATTCTGGAAGAGGCAGATATCCTATATTGTACGAGTCATATCTCACAAAGTACAATGAATCTAAGGTTGATATTCAGATACAAGGTACATGTACATTTCATCTTCAGCCTATAAAATTTTTAGATCCTGAACCTTCTCCAAAACTGATTTATAGAGAAATTTCCATGATGACTAGTTTTTACTATAGCAAGCCCTAGCTTCCAATTTGTCGCAAGTGCAACAAGTGTCATAAATTCCATACAATGCCTTCCGTCAAGCTAGCTCTAATCCTATGTTAGTTTTTCATCATTCAATTCAATATGATCTAGGATCTTAATTGAGAGAACAACATGTACAACATATCAAACATAAGAGACAAGAGACACAAAGCTTTTCACCGAGGAAAACCAAGAAGGTGAAAAACCTTGCAACTTCCTCAGAGATAGAATGAGCACCAATACAAAGATCACAAATATCAAACCCAAAAAAAGAGCTAGTATCCTAGTAGCTTCTGCTCCTCAACTTGTGTGTACTCCTCCTCTCTCTCACTAATGTGAAGTGAGTGAGTGAATGAATAAATTGAGAGGTGCTCCTCTCTATTTATACTTTACCTTTACTTGCCTTTTATTCTAAATGGGCCAAACTCCCTTAAGATAGTCTAATAACCCATTACCACTTGTCACTGAGCCGACCCCACTATGGTGGTTTAATAACCCTTTAACCCATACTGGGCCGACCCCTCTAAGGTGGTATAATAACCCATCAAATATAAGTTACAATGCTTACAATGTAACTTGCGACACTTGCAAATACAAATGACGACACTTCCAATGGGAGGAATAATACATCTCCATTGGGGATACAATAAAGTACAAATGCAATATATACAATATAAAAGTGAATATCTTCTGAATTTACAAATACATCAACAAATTTTACCTTCTAAGAATCTTCCATTTTGTAATAGGCTTGAAGACTAGATGCATTCAAAATATATCTTAGTTGAGATGGTATAAAAACCTCAACCGTTCATCCAAATATTACATGAACACTAGAGTCTTCATCACAACTGCAATTTCACCTTCTCAGAATATTCCATTTTTTGAAACGCTCAAAGACTATGTGCATTCAAAATTTCTCTTAGTTGAGATGGTATAAAAACCTCAAGTGTTGATCCGCAAATTACATGGACACCAGTCCTCATCACAAATCCAATTTCACCTTCTAAGAATCTTCCATTTTTTTATAGTCTTGAATACTAGATGCATTCAAAATATCACTTAGTTTAGATCGTATAAAAACCTCAACCATTGATCCACAAATTAGATGAACACTGGAGTCTTCATCGCAACAACAATTTCACATGCTAAGAATCTTCTAGTTTTTGAAACGGTCAAAGAATAGATGCATTTAAACTATATCTTAGTTGATATGGTATAAAAACCTCAACCATTGATCCACAAATTAAATGAACACTGCAGTCTTCATCACAACCGCAATTTCACCTTCTAAGAATCTTCCAGTTTTTGAAACGGTCAAAGACTAGATGCATTCAAAATATGTCTTAGTTGAGATGGTATAAAACCTCAACCGTTGATCCACAAATTACATGAACACTGGATTCTTCATCAAAAAGGCAATTTCACCTTCTAAGAATATTCCATTTTTTGAAATGCTTAAAGACTATGTGCATTCAAAAATTTTCTTAGTTGAGATGGTATAAAAACCTTAAGCATTGATCTGCAAATTACATGAACACCAGTCTTCATCACAACTGCAATTTCACCTTTTGAGAATCTTCCATTTTTTTATAGGCTCAAATACTATATGGATTCAAATTATGTCTTGGTTGAGATGGTATTAAAACCTCAACCCTTGATCCAAAAATTACATGAACACTGGAGTCTTCATCCCAGACACAATTTCACCTTCTAAGAATCTTCACGTTTTTGAAACAGACAAAGGCTAGATGCATTCAAAACATATCTTAGTTGAGATGGCATAAAAACATCAACCGTTGATCCACAAATTACATGAACACTAGTCTTCATCGCAAGTGCAATTTCACCTTCTAAGAATCTTCTATTCGTTGATAGGATCGAAGACTAGATGCATTCAAGATATGTCTTCATTGAGTGGTATAAAACCCTCAATCGTTGATCCACAAATTACACGAACAATGGAGTCTTCATCACAACTGCAATTTCACCTTCTAAGAATCCTCCATTTTTTGAAAGGCTCAAAGACTATTTGCATTCAAAAAATTTCTTAGTTGAGATGATATAAAAACCTCAACCATTGATCCACAAATTACATGAATGCCAATATTCATGACAATTTCAATTTCGCCTTTTAGGAATCCTCCATTTTTTGATAGGCTCGAAGACTATATGCATTCAAAATATTTTTTAGTTGAGATGGTATAAAAGACTCAACCATTGATTCACAAATTACATGAACACTGGAGTCTTCATCACAACTGCAATTTCACCTTCTAAGAATCTTTCATTTTTTGAAATGCTCAAAGACTATGTGCATTCAATTTTTTTCTTAGTTGAGATGGTATAAAAACATCAACCATTAATACGCAAATTAGATGAACACCAATATTCATTGCAACTACAATTTCACCTTCTAAGAATCCTCCATTTTTTGAAAGGCTCGAAGACTATGTGAATTCGAAACTTGTCTTAATTGAGATAGTATCAAAACCTCAAGCGTTGATCCACAAATTACATGAACACTAGTATTCATTAGAACTACAATTTAAACATCTAAAAATTCTTCATTTTTTGAAAGGCTCGAAGACTAGATGCATTCAAAATATTTCTTAATTGAGATGGTATAAAAACCTCAACTGTTGACCCACAAATTACATGCACACTGGAGTCTTCATCAGAACTACAATTTCACTTTCTAAGAATCATCCATTTTTTAAATGCTCAGAGACTATGTGCATTCAAAATTTGTCTTCGTTGAGATGGTATAAAAACCTCAATTTTTTATCCACAAATTACATGAACATTGGAATATTCATCGCAATTGCAATTTCACCTTCTAAGAATATTCCATTTTTTAAAACACTCAAAGACTATGTGCATTCAAAATTTGTCTTAGTTGAGATGGTATAAAATCCTCAACCATTGATCTGCACATTACATGAACACCAATCTTCATCACAACTGCAATTTCACCTTCTAAGAATATTCCATTTTGTTATAGGCTTGAAGACTAAATGCATTCGAAATATGTCTTAGTGGCGATGGTATAAAAACCTCAACCGTTGATCCACAAATAACATGAACATTGGAGTCTTCATCACAACCGCAATTTCACCCTCTAAGAATACTCCATTTTTTGAGACTCTCAAATACTATGTACATTCAAAAATTTTCTTAGTTTGGATGGTACAAAAACCTCAAGCGTTTATTCGCAAATTACATGAACACCATTATTCATCGCAACTACAATTTGACCTTCTAATAATCTTCCATTTTTTGATAGGTTCGAAGACTAGATGCATTCAAAATATGTTTTAGTTGAGATGGTATAAAAACCTCAACCGTTGATCAAAAAATTACATGAACACTGAAGTCTTCATCACAACTGCAATTTCACCTTCTAAGAATCTTCCATTTTTTGAAACACTCAAAGACTATGTGCATTCAAAGTTTTTCTTAGTTGAGATGGTATAAAAACTTCAACCATTGATCAACAAATTACATGAACACCAATCTTCATCACAACTGCAATTTCACCTTCTAAGAACCCTCCATTTTTTGAAAGGCTCAAATACTATGCATTAAAAATATGTCTTAGTTGAGATGTTATAAAAACCTCAACTATTGATCCATAAATTACATTAACACCAATCTTCATCATAATTGCAATTTCACCTTCTAAGAATCCTCCATTTTTTGAAAGGATCGAAGACAGGATGCATTCAAAATATGTCTTAGTTGAGATGGTATAAAAAAACTCAACTGTTGATCCACAAATTACATGAACACTAGAGTCTTCATCACAACTGCCATTTTGACCTTCTAAGAATCTTCCATTTTTTGTAACGCTCAAAGAGTATGTGCATTCCAAATTTGTCTTAGTTGAGATGGTATAAAAACTTGAGCCATTGATATGCAAATTAAATGAGCACCAATATTCATCACAACTGCAATTTTGACCCTCTAAGAATCCTCCATTTTTTGAAACACTCTAAAACTATGTGCATTCAAAATTTGTATTAGTTGATATGGTATAAAAAGCTCAACCATTGATCTGCAAATTACATGAACACTAGTCTTCATCACAACTGCAATTTCACCTTTTAAGAATACTCTATTTTTTGAAAGGATCGAAGAGTAGATGCATTCAAAATATTTCTTAGTTGAGATGGTATAAAAACCTCAACTGTTGATGCACAAATTACATGAACACTGGAGTCTTCATCACAACTACAATTTCACCTTATAAGAATCTTCCAGTTTTTGAAATGGTCAAAGACTAGATGCATTCAAAATTTGTCTTAGTTGAGATGGCATAAAAACCTCAACTATTGATCCATAAATTACATGAACACCATTCTTAATCACAACTAAAATTTCACTTGAACTATGATTCCATTTTTTTAACTTGGCTCAAAGATTGTGCATTCAATATCTATCTTAGTTGAGATGGTATAAAAACCTAAACCATTGATCAACAAATTACTGCAACAAGATATATCCATTTTCCTGAACTTCCTTTAAATGCATGATATTTATCTACCAAGAATTAGATCCATTTGGTACTATTCATGTCTAGTGATGTATGGACATTATTCTCTCATCTCTTGCAAAAAATCATGAAATGTATATAAAAATAGAAACTTGATGTGCAACTAACACATGTCGATGATCCCATTATTTAAATCCAGGTACAAGTAAAATGTATTTAAATTCGATTCATGAACTATACATGTAACTACATACACTTTTTTCGAACAATGATCAAATAAACAAAGTAAACAAGCAAGAGACAAGAAATTAAGTGGTCCATAAAAAATGTATGTGTTAAAACCCCAAATGAAGAAACGTCCACAGTGAATTGTTTAGTCTTCTAATTGTTTAAAGAAATATCCAAATTCATAGTACATGTACCATTCTCACATTTAAGTAGAGATCACAATACCACACAATTCCAATCACAACATATTCCAACAATAACAAATTTGTAGATGTTCTAACCAGGTACAATGAAATAAAAATTTATCAATTAATTTTGTCCATTCACATGAAATGTGCTAGTGGAAAATTTTCAAGAATGGCATTATGATATTCTATTGACAATTTCCATTGTCGATGCTTGGACTTTTTCCTAGTCTTCATTGGTCTCAACTGCAATTGAGTTGCTATGATCAAATGACTATATTGGGCACATATAACGTTTACCTGGTAGTCCTGAAAAATGATATGGTCATTACATTTCATTACTTCTTCAAATAAATGTCCCATTAAAACCACTGAACCGACTACATATGTATAATTTGATGGATCTTTAAATTCTTATAGCAATGTGCTTTTCGACCTTGTGAATCTTAATAAGTAATAATGAAATTTTTTCGGGATTATTTTTCAGTGCAATGAAAACGATGACATCGCCTTCTCTAACTATATCAGAAACATGATCATAATATTTGTCAATCACAACCACTTCATTGTGAAACTTTCCATCAATGAAACTTGCAAATGGCGGCAATGGTATTAGTTCTTTATGTACCCAAGGTTTCACAAATTTGTTAGTTTCATTTTGACATTCATCAATGGATTCCCCATTATCAATACATCTAAGACAAAGGCAAGAGTACTTTTGTTTATGAATTAAGTGTATATTTTCCACTTTTTCAGTCCTAATAGAATGTAAACTACTTGTTCTAGGGGTTGCAACACAATTATATGACATCGATCTATCAACACCGCCCATTGGTATATCTCAAAAGTACATGTTCAAGGTTCAAACAAAAAACTTGTTAAAAAATTGAACATATATAGGTCTAAAACATATGTATAAATAGTGTCAAGGAAACATTTACATACCTTCTCACATGAGCCATTCTTTCATTGAACTCATGACTTCAATTTTATTTGCACTAGTTAACAACATCAAGCGAATTTACAAGTCAAATAGCAGATTGATTCAATTGATATTTTCTAAGTAAATGCTTTATGCAGGTCCAAGCACTATCATGCTATCCTTTTCCATGCCCCCTTTCAAAAAAAATCTATGTGTGGTGAATATCCATTGTCTTGTGAAGGTGAGACAACCAATAAAATGATCGAGCTGATTTAAACTGACCATCACAACCATCAGACCACACCCAATTTTCTATAAAAGGGACTCGTCATCTTGATAATTCTTTATAAATCATATTAAAACAATGTTGAACAAAATTTTTAGCATGTGTACAGTCGTCACTAATGTAGAAATGGTACTCTTTAATCACTTCACACCCATTTTCATTGCTATTAATACCATCAATATCAAGCTCTGCATGTCTATACAAAATGTGCACAAGTATAGACACTAGGTTTGAATGATAATATTAGATTTGTATTTCCTCTTGTGGTGTGAAAGTGTAATTCTCAGCAAAATCAACCACTGGTAATATTGTTCACTTTGGAAATACATATCAGGATTGTTTGAACTAGAAATCTAGCCATTGTGTTGTGTGGGAGTGCTTAATATATCTATATGTTTTCTTGCTAAACTTTTTCAGAAAAGATGTCACTGAAATATCATTTTCAAGTAAATCATTTTTTCGATGTTTTCCCTGAATCTGTAACGGGTGTGTACTGAACATATCCATATCTCGTCCATTTCACAATGACATTTGGCAGTCGAGGATCATTTGGCTCGATTGGATATTTAGCATCAAACAATTCTAAATTAGCACATTCATTGCATTTTCTACCATTGACACATTCTTTCTTATAAAATACTTGATCATTCTATTGTGCACATAATATATCAGAGACAAATTCATGAACACTCAAAGGAGGGGGATTGTTTGTCCAATATTGTAAACTAAAATTTACAAAAGTATCATAATATAATTGAAATTCTACATGGTACCAGCAACAACATGTGTCTCGAACAGTGATGGGCCTGACATACCATGGTTTAAGTTTGATAAACGTACTAATGTAAATTTTCACATCAACTTTACTTTCCTTGAAATTGTTGAACATTTCCACTTGAGTGACCTCTGTTATATCTTTGGCATGAATTTCAAAAACTCCTTTGGATATTCAATGCCACACAATGTCCTTTTCATTTGGTAACACATGAGATTTCAAATTGAAAAACACTTTCACCTTATCCCTCACATTATATGGAAGTCTATCATGATTGGGTTTCCTACATATAACACCCCAACATGCAACTTCATCATTCTCATCTAATTGAATCCTAAATTTTTTATACTTAAATAAAACATTTCTTGATGTGTTCAATATTTTTTCAGTCATTGCCATCAATCAACTCGATGCAGTTCTTTTTGCAACAACACCTATTAGAAATGCTCTATGAGTAGCCTTTTCATCACGAGATCGCCTTTTGGAAAGTGTGGCAAGGGAGGCAGTAACATTTTTCGATACCATCTCATTTGTTTTAACCTCGTTGATACTTTTCATGCCCAATAATTTAATTGCATCTCCTACACATTTAAAAAATATATAGATGTAACAATTGAACCTCTGCTCTGATAGAGTTACCTCCAAGATATTGTTTAGTAATTGCTTTTTCTCTATACTGGAAGTCCCAATTATTCAATTTCACTTGAATACATATTCTAAAAAAAATTGTCATCAATGGCGATATTGTTGCAACTTCCCATTAATCTCTCTAAATTGGCAGGTGTGGTAGGAACTTATTGTGAGTTGGATGTTGACCCTGCATAAAAGTATATAAATTTATAAATTGAACTTTCTGTGTGTGTGTTTGTGTGTGTGTGTGTGTGTGTGTGTGTGTGTATCGAAATAATTTTAAAATATTGTGAACTTTCAAATCAAATATATAAAAATTAAATAACTATGTAAACTTAACATGTTCTTTACTCACCAATCATGGTGTCAATATTAGAACTGCTTATCGTTCCCTCGATATTTATCATCTCCTCATCACCTCCATATTCTTCATTTATTTCATCAACGTGTTCCTCAAAATTTCGCATTTCTTCATCACTGTCACGTGTCTCCACATTCTGTTCCCTTTATATGTTTTCTCTTAGTTGTCACATTTTTTCACATTGTTGTTATTTCCTTGGCTCTCGATCAGTTCTGATGTGATCATACTTTGTTGTTCAATTTGTTTGGTTTTCCATGTTCAAAGAATTAAAAACCTAAAATCCAATACAAAAAACATGAAATCATATATTAATAAACTGGATATATAAAATTATACAATTAATGAAACAAATTGCAATATTTAAGAGAAAAATTGCGATATGCAAAAAACAACAATACATAAGTGACTTAAACATGTAATTATATGCTAAATAAAAATCTTAGGGATGGGTATTGTTACCTTTGACAAAAATAATTATGTCATTCATGTTCTATGGAGATAAATTTGATGTTTGGGTATGTTGGTGTTTGTAAATGATAAGAACGCATTCTACCAATATTGAGTAATGCTTCCATAGTTTTGTTGCCATGCATGTATGTCCAAATTATGTCAAATGTTATGGCTAATGGTTGGGTTACAATTCATATTTCATGGTTCCCAACATTAGATTTTTTATGTCCATCCTATATTAATATACATAACCCTTAAAAAATTTGCAACGACAAAAAAATTAACAAATTTCATAAATAACAAAAAAAAATCCACAAAGGAGAAAAAATTACCCAAACTAGTTTAAATGAGTAATATGTACCCCTTTACAAATATTGTAACATGAAAAGATTAACAAATTTGATAAGTAACAAAAAAAATCACAACTAAGAAAAAATTACCGAAACTTCTATTGATGATTTTCGCACTTTGAACTAGATTCACATTATATTCACACTTGACCCCAATTGGTATAGTCGAAATTGTTTTGATTTATGATTAAAAACTATTGACCGAGAGTATATTTATATATTTCTCGTGCGATACTTTAAGAATATTATTTTTTGTCGGCTGATATCTTGTGCATTTAATGTGTTATCTCAAAAGATTCTTGGGGCATTGTTTGCTAAAAATCTCACCCGAAAGTTTATTTTAAAATATCAGGCGAGAGTTTAGACCCACAATGACTGTGGTTATTTTTATCTCCCAGGGTTAGTTTTTGGGCAAATAATCTCTCGGTCAAGAGTTTTTCTCTCCTAAGATATTTTGGTCAATGAAATTTGGGAGCGTTTCGGTAGTCTTCAGGAACTTCACACTTTGGCAGGCTCGAAACCCTGCAAAATACAATGTTATTAGTCAGAGTTTATACCAATAGATTCATCTTTGAATCTACTTTCGCATTGTATATATATATTTTTAAATTTATTAAGGATTGGTATTGTTTATTATTTTTTTTGTAAACTCTATCGTTAAAAAAGTTAGGGAGTTGAAAATCAATCACAATGAAAATTCAATATCTTAACAAAGACACTACGAAAAAAATTGAAATCTTCAGAGAGAACTTCCTTGTCATGTCCTCTTCAAAAATATACTTTTAGTTTTTTTCAATAACAGTCACACTAAAAAGATAATTGATGCTCACTATATTTCTCATTAGCGTTAAGTCGTCAAAATCAAAATGTATTACAAAGATGTCAGAATACCACTAGCAAATAGACTAATAGTAAATACAAAAAGGGGTAGATCAGGATGGGAGAATATTCTATGTCAATAGTCCTCCTACATGCTTGAATCAACAAAATCATCACTACTTTCTTCTTCCTCATCCTCCTCCTCCCCCTCCTCTCCTCCCATTTTAGGATATGAGTATGTTGGTGTGGAGGATTTCCCCTCCAAAGAATCACTATCATCAAATTTGACCAGCTCTAGCACTGGATCATTAAGATGCATGTTGGCTAATTTAAAGTCAGTACTGTTGTCCAAACCCATATCATCTGGAAAGACATCCCACATATTTTCATTTCCCTTCACCCACTCCTCCCTCTGCCTCTAAATAAGAAGAATGTGGGTGTGCACATACATCAATGTCTCTTCCCTAGACTACTCAAGCCTGCTCTTCTTCAAATTGTACAAGTTCTCATATGTGCTCCAATTCCTCTCACAACTAGAGGATGATGTAACTTGAGAGATGAAACTCAAAGCTAACTTTCGTATAATAGGGCATGTTTACCTATGATTTTCCCACCAAGAATAAGGTTTCTTCACCCCCTATATCTGACCACATCATAGCCTCCAAATCTTCCACTGGCAGTGGAAAGCTATACAAATCCTTCCTCCAACTCATCAAGTAAGCCTCTATCTTCATATAGCCATCTAAATGCTATCTTCATACCTTATGAAAAATCTCCATCTATGTGAGGAGGGACTCTCTGTGAGGGCCCACCCTTGAGCCATTCATGACTGTGAACTTGGGGTTCAATGAGTGGACCAAGCAATCGAAAGGTGTGCAATTCTTATCCCACCTGGATAGAATAATATCTTGTATGGTGGACCATAAGTCCTCTACCAATGTCTCATACTCAGGACACTGATTCTCCATAAAAATGGTCCTCATGGAATCAGTCATGGATGCACTAGTCTGTG
The DNA here is from genome assembly GCA_027924585.1 of Larix kaempferi. Lineage (NCBI taxonomy): Eukaryota > Viridiplantae > Streptophyta > Pinopsida > Pinales > Pinaceae > Larix > Larix kaempferi. The sequence continues at coordinate 8,155,974 of BSBM01000432.1, read as the reverse complement.
TCTACAAACTACAACAAATAAATTACTAGATCCATGATCTTAGTGGTAAGATATAACATCTCGCAACAATCATCAGCTAACACTGTTTAATTTACCTATTTTGAAGCAATATGATCTATTTTTCTCTAAAAATTCCAAAACAAGGAAATAACCATGGACCCAAGAGCAGTTTAGACCTCCCTCGACCTCTTGAGCATGATGAATGAGGAAGCAAACCAAGTATCTATAACCTTCAGCAATGAAAGATGTGTGTACTCTTTGTATATTGTGAGGGCATTGGTGTTATTTTGTACAAATATATGGATATCACATGCATCATCAATAAGGTTTCCAATCCATGTCACATATGAAGAAATAGATTTCAGTGCTAAATTCAAAGAATGGATCATGTAAGGTGTTCAAAACACCTATAAGATAAATACAATCAAGTATAAATGTGTCTACAACTAACAAATCAAATCTATAAAATGACATTTCCCCTAGATGAATATTGTGCTAAATTCAAAGAATGAGAAAATTAACAATTCAAAGTGTCCAAAATGAAAATGATATACCTATTGATATTTAGCTTCCACAAGCATGCCAACATGCTTGTAAATAGGTGCATTCTCCATGATGATTTGTACACAAGAATCAACACCTACTTCTTTAATGACTTTGATGAACAACTCACCCATATATTGTGCATCCTTGTATTTCCCAAGAGCATCCACCACTTTCACAAACACCAGTCCATTTTTGGAAGACACTAAGAAGTTGATGTTAGTGGATGGTGTGTTGCATCTGTCCATCTATAAAAAACAATACTAACACCGGATGAGGACCATATTGACCTAATTGGATCAAGAATTTTATCCACCTCATTATTTTCCTTAACCAACAATGTGGTTCTAAGATTCTCTGAACTAGGATCCACATAACCAGTTGGAGCTCATTCAATTAGACTTCAACACATATCAATAAACAATGGTGATTGTGAAACATTGAATGAAATGAAGTTGAGGTAGAAAAATAATGCAATGGTAAGGTCCACCTTTTCTTGAGCCTCTTGTTGGAAAATATTGTCCATTGGAGCACTTGGAGTTGGCCTCTTTCATGTTGGATGAATACAAACCTCACTCCCATATCTATTAGTTGGAGTCCTAGTGCTAGAGGGTTTCCTCATGAATAGAATAGTATTGCCATTAATGTTTTTCTTGATTGCTACTGCCACCTTCCCTAAGCCAACATGATCCTCTCTTTACATCTCCCTTCTTCGGGTAACACTAGGTACTTTGCATGAAGCAATCCCATAAGGAAGGCCCGACAAATGGACCTTAACCTAGTAATAGGTTCTCTTGAACTTATTCTTGCATAAATTGCAAGTCCAACTCACATCACCTCCCCCACTAATATTTTCCCTAGGCCCTTCTTTCCTTGTCACAAACTTCCACAAAGGGCATTTTTTCTCTTAGGTTTGTTGTCTTGCTAATACATGGTTATAAGGAGCTTGAGCTCCACTAGAAACATATGGAGCATTAGAAGGAGTGGATGAACTTAGGCTTGGAGGAGGAAGAGAATGGGAGAAACCAAATGAGGCATTTCTCCCTTTCTTTTTCCCTTTTCTGTAGTTGATTGATAGATTGTTCTTATTTCTTGATGGTAAGATTGCAATCATACCAATGAAATCCACCGTCAAGGCACTTGGAAACCCTTGAAAATCCTTCAAATGATCTTCACCTACAAACATAACCAGTCTCATAACTCTCTCTTCACTTAAAAATGACCAAAACAAAAGAAAACGCTAGGTAGTAACACCATGCGGCCTCCTTGCACACTTTTATGTTTCATGTTTTGAAGACACAAAATACACAGGTTGAGACACGAGCCAATCATTTTGTTTGTGTCCTAGAAATGGAAACAAGAAAAACATGTGTTAGGCACATGATTGGCTTTTGTCATTGTACAACATGATGACACGGGACACGATGGGGGTATCTTAACATGTTGGGTTTCTTAGTTTAATACAATAGCTACATAAATATAAACATATAAGTTTTATAGGTGAAATATGATACATCCATAATACACTTATTAAAATTCAATGCTTTATATATATATATATATATATATATATATATATTCCACATAAAAAACAGTGTATCTGATATTCACTATGAATCAAGATAGAGTATACATCAAACAAACAATCAATCTTAAAATACTAAAAACCCATTTCCCCTAGATTATTCTATATAGACCTCCCCTATAGCTTCTACAACCAACACCACGACAAACATTACATACCTCCCGAACCAAGAAAAAAATATTTAAAAAAAGAAAATAATTTACAATAAAAGTTTAATTTTTTTAAAGTACTGCTATTGACTAAAACACATTTTGGATTTCCTCAAAATGAGAAAGACGTTCATCAAGCATCAAACCTTATTTAGAGAGATAATAAGGTACTGAGTTGGATTCTCTATTGATATGCTGGAATGAAATGTCCTTAAATTCCTCCTAGAGCTTCCTGATCTTCCTTCGCAATCCTCCCAAAGTAAGCACTTGAGAGAAACCTTCTTTGTTACCCATTCTATGACCACCCTAGAATCACCTGTTAGAAAATAGAAGAAGGACCCATAGATAAAGCAACTCAGCCCTTGCATTTGTTACTTTCCATGCTCCCAATTTTAACCAGAAAAAATGTTCATTTGATAGCATGATCACCACACCATCACCACATTAACCTAGTGGCCTTTGAAAGGCCCCATCAAAATATCCAATTGGGACATTTGCTTGAAATTCATGACTTTTTATCTACCTTCTCTTAACAGTTCCTTTCTAAAAATTTGCTTTAAAGAATCCCCCTAATATTCTCTAAACAACAAGATTCACACTTGGTTTCCCCCCTCAAAGAGAACTTGTTCCTATATATCCATATACCCCAACAAAAATAGATAGGAAGAGCCTTAAGTTAGGTACTAGGGTCACTTTTTAACCAAGTCTCTAGACTTAGCTCTAGGCCCCTAGGAACCCAATTCCTAGAGAGATTTAGAACTCTTGTAAGGGACCTCCAAACCATTTCAGAAAATGCACAATTAGCAAGGACATGATTAACATATTCCTCGTCATTATAACATAACAAACATATATTAGGACCCTACCCTTAATGCTTTAGAAAATTATCCCATGTTAAGATTTGTTTGTAAGTTCCAACCACATAAACAACCTTTCTTTGAGTGGGATTTTCCACCTCCACACTACTCTATACCATCATAAATCAGCGTCATCATTTCTAGGATAAAATAAAGACTTATAAGGCAATTTTGTTGTCACCTATCCACTCATAGAGTTCCACCACCAAACCAGATGTAATGTACTCGATTTCCTTGTTGTTACTATTATGGAAAATGGAGTATAAAATTTTTCTTTAACATGTCCAACACACGAGTTAAATTAACTTCAATGGTTACTAAGTAAATATATTCAAGGTGCACTCTCATCCATTTTTTATGTCTTACAATTAAGTATAAATCAATTGTAGTAATGATATAATAAACAATGGTTTAAGATTCCTACCAAGTGAAGGTTATGCATTCAAATACATCTTTCAAGTAGTCCTTTCAAAAGAAACCCATCTTTTAATTCTAAGTCAAACCTCATTCTTCTTAAGTATATTTTACCCAATATAAAATTTCTTTAATTATTAATACTTATCTTATTTTTGCATTAAGAATATGATTGATGTATAATTAAAATTATATTTATCTATAAGTAATTACTTATAACTATTTGAATAAGGTGATATAAATCTACTACCTTTCTTAGTAAAAAACACCTTATAGCATATTTATGAAACTTGCAAGAATATTGTACAAATACTCTTAACTACGAAGTAGTCATCCATAATATACATAATAACTTGTGATGATTCCCTCCTTTCGAGTTACACAAGTTATATTACTATCTAATTTAACACATGAGTATTTTCCACTAACACATGAATATTTTCCAATATTTTCCACGAGGACTATTCGTCCATAGTTCGGACTTATTCATAAATAAAAGGGGCTAAATAATATTCCCTTAAAGACTATGATCCATTACTCAATTATACATTATATTGTAACCATCCTTATCCTCATGGAACTATTGCAGTAAGTATAAAAGAATAAAGAACATAAACAATTTACAATCATTAAAGGATGATCATTTACACATTTTCAATATGTCAAGTACATGTTTCACGAACAATAATTACAAATCTTGTGAAGAACATTTATGTGATTTTGGTGGACTAATGCAACTGAAGACTTGACTGTCCACCCAACCAACTGTTCCACCCAAAACCAATTGGTTCTCTGTACAGCTTATGTTTTCCGGCAAAAAATCCACCCCAAATTGGGCAACGAATCCACTAGACAGTAGTTTTTTTTTGCTTTACAAAATTTTTTATGTTCTCTAAAACACAAGCGGCTAAATCTAGCACTTAAACAAATTTTTTAATGTCAACTCTAAGTAGGTGTTTGTGGATTGTTACGTATACACCAAGGTGGTAAAAAATTATGATCGTGGTTATGCTTTCCTTTCAAATCAGATGCGTTAACCTTTTCTTTTAAAAATGAACTAAGATTTTAAACCAAGGGCCTTGCCCCCTCTTCAGCCTAAACCGAAGTTAGTCTCGGTAACAACAAGGAACAAAAAAAAATGACAATATTATCTTGACCAGTCTACAAGAACCGTAGAATCGGTCCTCACACTTCTCAACAGTAAGGCTACTTCGCTTTTCTTCACTATATATCTATTTTCACTTTTCTGCACTATAAATTGCAAACAGTGACAACTACCTGCCTCTTGCTCGTAAAATACAATAAAATAGTACCAAATAATGGAAAATGTTTAGCAGCAGTTACCAGTATGAGTTAAGTGGACGCTTAAACCTCTAAGAGAAGGCTGTACATTAGCTCCATGAGGAGGCCTCTCCTTCATCATGCAATGGTCTACCATAGATGATATATATATTTTAACAGAAAAAGAGAACCTGAATTAAGAGCTGCGCTCAAACTAGCTCTCTTACACGATCTATCTTATCACATTAAATATTACAAACACAACAAACAAGTAATCCACATCATAATAACTTAACAACGACATATATATCTTCTGTTGGCCGCATTCCTAGCATGAACGCTCTGTTGGTTTTCTATCAAGAGGCCAGGCCATCGGTAGTATCACATTCTATAAAAAAAAAGATTGCATTCACCAGTTATTAGAGCCAAGCTCTATTCTTCGAGTAAGAATACTGACAAGATCGAACTGTGTTAAATTGGCCTCATGGGTCGAAGCCCAGGTTTTTACCAATCGTGTGTTCCTGTTCCTCTATTTCACACAATCAAGTGAACTCATGCCACAGCAAGAAAAAGGGCCACGCCCTTTCCTACTATCCTTCAAAGAGATATAAACAAGAACAATTACAATACTAAACAGTTACAAGACTACAGGCATTCTTTTATTTCCACGGAGAGTCAAATAAAAAAACAATCTTCTTATGAAGAGATACTCAGTCTCTCATAAGGAGAGAGAGCGACCAACAAGCACATTACACAGATTGTTAATTTAATATCCCACATCAAAAACCAGAGGGAGCTCACGCTTACCTCTGCAAGAGCTGCCTCCTCCACAAGATCGCTTCCTCTTCAAATACTGGAGGAACAGTATTTTCCATCAAGAGGTCCCCTCTCCCATTATGGAATCGTTATCATGCCAATACTGGATGAAACCGCCTCCTAGCAGAGGGAGAGGGAATCCACCCACCTTCCAAAAAATTACCCAAGGTCGAAAAATGATCCTCAAGGACCAAAACTAACTTGTTTTCTAACTGTTTAATGGGCCACGCGTTAACCAAAAGGGTAAGGTCTACCATTGCTACGTTAGTAGTAAAAGTTTATATAATGAAGATTCTACTTTATACCATATGTATATTGAATATAAGTATCGCATATGGATTTATAATTCATAAAGTTCTTCATTTAAATAATAACTTTACATTATAATATCTATGTATATGTATGTTTAGTCATACATATTTATTATAAAAATATAATGGCAATTCTAAAAGGGTTAAATTACTCTTCAAAATGAAGATTGGCTTCTATTAGAAATTCTAGTACATCTTAGTCGTTTTGTTATTATACTACTACTAATAATTTATCTAGCTCATTTTTCGCTTAAGTGATGCTTTGTCTAGAAACACCCAAAGACTATTTTCAATTTCTTATTCATACTCGTAACTATTTTCAATTTCTTATTCATACTCGTAAAGTACCATGATCACATATAGTCATTGTGAAGACTCTCAAGGTTTTACTAGCTCTTGATTTTTGTCCCTTTCGTTGCGTCAAGTATTTTTTTAAATCTACAATTCAAAATAGCTTAGGAAATCATATCATCACTTACATATTTTACTAGTAAAACCTTGGCCTTGTTCCTTACCAAAAATTGATACACTTACATTTTATATCTGAGTTTCAAATAAAGCAAAGTCACAAAGAGAATATTACACCAGATCATTCAGACAATAATTATATCGGCAGGGGATAAAAGACAAAAATGGGAGTTCAGCCAATCCATTCATTCATGGCATGCGGGAAAAGCTTATTTTTCATATATAGAGAGCAGTAGTGTTCAAAGGCTCAATTCAGCAGTGCATAGAGAATGATAATTTGTTTAAGTTCCTTCGAGAAGAGACCCGAGAAGAGATGCGCCTAATCATCTATAGATTTGTCGGTATAAGTAAGATCGAAATAAAAAATATAATGCCCCTAAATCATGGCGGAATCAGTTAACTGGTCAGCCAACATCATCCTCTTAAATTAAGGAGATTCATGATAGTTGTAACCATTATACAAAGATATCTCACTCTTAAACAATAAAAAAATTACACTAATTTAAAATTAAATAATTTTGATATCTCTTTTAAAAAATTACACAAGAATTATTATCTACATTCTTGGTTAAAACAATTCAACTCTTTCCTCATTTCTCAAGATAAAACATGAACATTTACTTAGTTCTCATTGCAAGGTGGAAAGGAGATCATTAAATTCAATAGACCTAAGAAAAACGAGATTATTAAAAGTAAGTAATACAAATTAAGTTCAATGGGCTCAAAAGAATGTAGGATGGAAAAAATAGACAATAAACAATTAGATTTTACACAATTAAACAAAAACAATGAACATAATATATCGAGTTCCATCGACATTAAACAATTACAATAAATATAAGATTTTGACTCGGCTCTAAACATAATATTCTAAAATGAATACTGGCCGTTAGAAGTATGAAGTATTATTATAGGAACGCTACCGTGTCCTTCGAGAGAATATCTCCATTTTCTTTTTTCAGCACGAACGTGAAGAAATATACCTTGCAGCAGGCCCTCAAATCCTCTTGGCTATGGCCGTCACCTTCGTCTAGATTTATATACTCTGGTTCTATCATCTTGCTTATATACTTCTTCAGAAAAAGGGCATGCATGATCAATAAAATTCTAGGAACAAGAACTTACAAAGGCCAGAAGAACTCCATTATATATTTAACTCCATTATCAAAACATCCATAGATTTTCAAAGTCACCCACATTACACACTTCTTCAAAATCATCCACATGATAAGCATCAAATCCTGCATTTGTTGGTATCTCCAGCAAATCTGAATCAAATAATTCCAATCCCAGACATCCCTCAGAATCTTCCAATTCTGAACCACGCCCTGTACTGTCTCCTTTGTTTGCACTGCTCTCTCCTTCTTTTGTAAAAATATCCTTCAACCATTCATTTTCTTCTTCCGGGTCGTATGATCCTGCACGAAAAATATTATCCATTTCCGAATGTAACACTAGGTCTTCTCCTCCTAAGAAATTCGTGCTGTGCTCTGCAATAAGCTCTTCTTCTTTCTGTTCTTCTCCAGCGACTGATATTCCATTCACAGCTTTTTCTGCAACATTTTGGTATTCTGACAGGAACAAACCATTGTCCAAAACCCTTTCCTGGGACACCTCAAACGGTTCTATTGGGTCAACATTATTTGCCGGTGGAATATCATTCACGGATTGGCTAATCTCTAGATTTGGGGTCATCACATCTTCACCCTCCCAAAAAGTAATAGGAATGAACTCATCTCCGGAATGACTATCACAAGTTTTGTAACAAATATCTGAGGATCCACTATCATGTGCCGAACCCATTCCCTGGCATTCATTGGATCCACTATCATGTGCCGAACCCATTCCCTGGCAATCATTGCTTCCTGAATTGATATTGTTGCATGGATTCACAAAATTACGAGGACATAAATTCCTTCCACAAAACCCTTTTGAAGTGTGGCCAGCTCTATATTGATCACGTGAACTCATGTAAAGAGGAGAAGCAGCAGGAAAGTTGCTTCGGCACCTATTAGGCAAAATTCGACCTACAAAGTTGCTTTGGCAGCTATTAGGCAGAATTGGAGCTTTTGAAGGCGAGTGCAAGGAAGCGTTATAGAGCTTTCCTCCGAGAGTGAAATATTTGTTGCACCTTCGACAGATATATCTAGGCTGCAACTTCTTGCAGCGTCTCTTGTTGTTCAGAAACCTAAACCTACAATATTCCCACGATTTACACCGAGGACATATGGGCTTCATCTCCCTGAAAATCCCCTCCATGTTTTACTGTAATGGCTTGTAATGCAAAAATATTTGCAAAGATGAAATGGATAGAGCCCCTAATGCTCTGAATATATAAACAAACCATTATGGCAATCTTTGCTTTTTGATTAGCTTTATTTTTCTTTCTATTTTGGTTTGTTAAAAAGCACCTGCTATTTTTAGGTCTCTCATCTTGCTCACGACGACGTGTGCTCACAGTAAATCGTGGTATATTCGTTCACCGTCTATGTGCAAACCTGATCGTGGGCAATTAACACAATCATGTCATTGTGTTTGACATGAACAGGGCTTTAATGCATGGCATCGGATGTTTTATAAAAGGAAATTTATATTTAAATATAGTTGTAAAAAACACTCACTAAGTGTCATACAAACTTCTTAAGCAACCCAAACGGCTAACAGGGTTGCACATAGAAATTTATATGCATGTAGCAAAAGGTTGTTTGTGCCTCATTCCTTCTACATTAAAAAAATTAAATAAAAGTTAACACATGCTTTTGAAGACTTAAAAACTAAAACATTTTTAGATTAAAAATAGTATCTTAGTTTATTAAAATTACATTCTTAAAAATAAAATATGCAGATGTTAAGTTAAATTGATTTAAATATATTTCTTGGGTAATGGGAGTTAGCATTTGGTCTCATATATGGGATAAGGTGTGCTGTTACTTGAAAATACATTATTTCTATCTTGTAACTTGATTATAATAACATGGGACATTGGGTTTTTTGTATTGGGATAAGGTATGGTGTTACTTAAAAATAGAAAATATATTATTTCTATCTTGTAACTTGATTATAATAACATGGGATATTGGGTTTCTTGAAAATACATTACTTCTATCTTGTAACTTGATTATAATAACATGGGACATTGGGTTTTTTGTACTGGGATAAGGTATGGTGCTACTTGAAAATAGAAAATATATTACTTCTATCTTGTAACTTGATTATAATAACATGGGATATTGGGTTTCTTGTATTAGTGAAAGTCTTTTTCTTTAATGATTATATAAGTTATTTTAGGTTGCCAAAAATGGTTTGTACAAAATTATGTAATTGTATATTTAAATTATCAATTAATGTTAAGTTAATAATCTAGAACTTTGAAATACTTTTTCTTAATTAAAAAAAAATATCTTTTATATATTATTTTATATTGATAATAAGAAATACTTCATAACTTCCAAATCACTTAAAAGTAAAATAAATGTCAAAGAAAACATATAAAATATGTTCTAACAAGTTTGAAAGAAAAACTCATTTCATTTGTTATGTTATAGCAAAACAAGAAAAACCATCTCATTTGTCTTTGAAAACTAAATATATTGGCATTAAAATAAAGGTCAAACAAAACATATAAAATATGTTTTAGCAAGACAGAAAATCCCATTTCATTTGTTATGTTGTAGCAAAACAAAAAAAGCCATCTCATTTGCCTTTGAAAACTAAATACATTGGAAAAGAATTCTATAATTTATTAATTATATACAATTTTTTCATCATCACAAATCTCTTTGAGGAAGCATGAAAACTCTGCAACAAAAAGATTCCCATGTCCAAACTTTTACCAAAGGTTGAATGTAAGTTGAAAAAATATACTAAATCAAAAGTTGCATCATATATTAAATCAATCAAATTGATAGGGATTATTTAATGTTACTGTTTAAAAAGTATTAATTTTTATGGTTACTCTAAATAATTCTAAAGGAAATTAACATTATTTTCTGAAATTAAGAAAATCATTTTGGATTAATAGAATTGTAGAATCAATCGTTAACATTGGAAAAACAAGTTATAGTAAGGATATTTAAGGATGTTGAATTCATTTCTATATTTAAAAACAATTATTTCAACAATCCAAAATCATTAAATACATAAATTGTTTATTAAAAAAATAATTATATTTAAATATAAGTGTTAAAAAAGCTCCCTTAGTAACAAGTGATTGAAAGAAAATTATCATGATAATGTATGGCATGGTAGAGAGATAACGTTAGCATGTAGCAAAGTTGTTTGTGTGTAGTTCCTTTTCCGTAGTCTTAACTTTCTATATTTAGGAAGTTGATATTTTGAAGACATGAAAAGTAAGAGCTTAATTAGCTTTTACTCCTTCCTTTTGAGAGTTTAGAAGTTTAAAGCTTTAAGAAATTTGTTAATATTAGTTTAATCAAAATAATTATTATGAACAAATTATTATTATTGAGGAAAGGCATAAAACTTAGTATAATAAATAAAAGAAAATAAACTACCAGAAATATCAATATTTTTGGAAATATTATCTAAGTTGAAACAATAAAAAAATTTATTCTTTATTTTTTTTTTTAAATAAGATTAAATATTGAAATTTCAACATGTTAAACAATTAAAAAAAAAAAAATTTTAAAACAATAAATTACATCTAACCTTTATAATGTATTTTTGCAAATTATAATAAAATATTTACTAATTTAAAGTACATACTAAATTTAAAATTCTTAATTATTATTGTAAATTAGGTTTTATGAATAATTTTTCAGCTTATATTATCTTAAAATACCCCAATCATTTAATATAATACATTTATTTAAATTGTTCATACAAACTCTTAACTTTTTACACGTTATTTTCTCAAAACCTGATACCTTACTTTCTCAAAACGTGATAAAATGTTTAATAATCTAAAGTACATATAAAGTTTAAAATTACTAATTGTTATTGTAATTTGTTTTTATTAATGGTTTTTTATGTTTAAATATTATCTTAAAATATTAATTACTAAAATCATATACTATATTTCATTTTTTTCTTAAAAAAAATCATAAAATTTTTATTAAGAAAAACATTACCATCTTCATATGCATGTTGGATATTCATTGAAAACCAAACCAGTCACATTTTTCAATTCCCAACAAATTCTATGTTTGCACATAGAACTCTATATGTTACTCTAAAATATGGATAAACTAAGTTTATGTGTTTACAAAAAATTTGTCATGCAGTTGAAATAGCGCATCCTACAAAAATCTATCATGTAGTAAACATCCTAATCTTCCCACTTATACTCAAAAGAGGCTTACAATTTGAAACATATTCTTATCTCACTATCAAATAGAAATATATTCATTTAGACAAAATAAGCTTCATTTCCATGAGAGAGGAAAATTAATTCTAAAAACTAACTTTTTATGTTTCCACAAAAAACGACTTACTCTTGTAGCATTTACATCCTATGTACTATTTCAATTAGGATCCAAAACATCAAACTAAATTCATGATTACAGTTTAATTTCTTTCAACATGGCATTTAATACACAATAGCCTATGGCCATCCGCATGACTAGTGCATGTTTTGATGTCTTCTTGTAGCTACAAAGTGGCTACTATTTATACCACCAGTTGCCTCTTTACCTCTTCAATTTACAATTCTATCATTTGGTACAGTGATCCAACACTATTGTATTAAACTTTAGATGTTTTGGACTTAATCACAATATATAGTGTATGAGTCAAGTTCCAATATTATGATACTGAACCATTTCCTTATAAATATCATTACATGATCATTCACATCACAGATAAACCACTCTCCATAATGAATATGTGTTATAGCACATATCCCTTATGGTGGCCTAAGCATCCATAGCATTGATGAATAGTTTAAAAATACAATGCTTTCCATTTCAGATATGAATTTTGTAACGCATATGCGTTATAACACATGTGTTTTATAACACATGTGCATTATAATGCACATGCATTATAGCACATATGCATTATGGCATTCATATTCGAAATGGAAAGCATTCTATCTTTAAACTATTCATATACGTTATCAATGCTTAGACCCCCATAACACATATGCATTATAACACATATGCATCATGGAGAGCTAGTCATCCATGATGTTATGACATTAATATGCATTTAATCTCTTAACCCTTTGAATTTATATTTTTCCTAACGCATGCGCATTTTGTCTTTTATAAAAAACCTTCTTTGCAAGATGATATATCTCTTTGCATTGCAAAACAAAAAAACACTTATGGATAGAGAACTCTAAAGCTCGATATTTCTCTTATTCTTGATAAAATTCATTGGAAATTAATATTCTTTCACATTTTTTATGGGAAGCTTAAGTAGTATTTAAGTCAAAAATATTCAAGGAAGATTCTTACACGAGACGAAATGTAAGAACAAAGGAAGAAGGCAAAAGAAAAAACATGGAATCATATAAATTCAATGGGTGAGACATAAATTCCCACCCCTCCTCCACAATTGAAGCTGAGGAATGCAACAAGAAAGACAATGGATGATAGCTCACTACGTCAATCAAAATGGTTGAATTTTGGAATGGATGATAGCTCACCATCAATTTCTATTGGTTCAACAATTACGACATCTATCCATGATCCACTAATCCACAATCCATTCCCGAGTTCATTGCATGTCGATGATAGAGATGGTTAAGAAGACAATAATTTGTTATTTGAAGCTAGTTATGGTGAACAATTTAATGATTTTGTTCCATATGTTTCTTCCCACAACCATCCCACGTTGTTCAATCTCCAAATCAAGCTATCCAACCTACAGTAGATGGCAATGTCACTCCACCTATTGAAAGAGAACCAAACCTTTCCTGTTAGCTAAAGAAAATTCCTAAACGCATACAAGTGGATGAGAGCGCCTTTTCTTCCATGGAAGGTCAGATACCTATATGCACTATCAATCTCCATTGCCCACAAATTATACAATATTATTTTGAACCTAAATATGATGCTAGTAAATGCCGATTTTTTTTATATTTATTGGAAATCTAGGAGTTTGGAAATAGTTAAAAGAAAATTAAGAATAAACGCACAAAATACATAATCAAGTAATCACACTGTAAAATTTCTTGTTGATGCATTCACATAAATTGGTAAAAAAAAAAAAGACATTCCTGTGAAAAGAATGAAGCTCGCCATGTATTGGTTGAATCAATTGTAATTAGAAGCACAAGACAATGTCATTTACTCAAATGCATATTAGAAATTGTTAAAATGTATCCAAAAACCCTAAAAAGATATTCCATCAAAAGAGATAGAATTGACACAAGGAGAGAAATGAATAAATTATGGGCATTAAGTTGTAGGTTGACACATAAATGCATGAATTTAGTTGATGATGTGAAGGAACTAGTGCATGTTTTTTGGCATGATAACACTAGGCCTTCTTGTAACAAAAAGGATGTGTTGAAACACTATATGGGTTTTAGGGATCATGAACCCCACATTAAACGCTATCTTGACATGACACAAACAAAAATTTATAAGATGTCTAGATCCACCTATATAGAGCTGAGGCTTGGCCAGTGATATGTTGAAAAATGAAAACCTTGGTATGTAGGATCAACACCATCCATAACACAAGAATTTGTATATACTACATAGAGTTTAATTATTATTTTAATACTTTTGTACATAAACGTCTTTTTTTTCATTCTCAATATGGACAAGAATGCTCAAGTACAATATTGCCAATGTCAGCTAGAGATTTCATCCATACCATCATGTTTCTGAGGCAAGATGGACAAACATATTATGCAAAACCATGTGTAGATGATACTTGCAACAATTGTTTTGGATTAGCACTATGGTGTGAGTGCATCCATGAGAATGAAAATCATCCATTTGGGAATACAATTGTTGAGAAACAGATCTTGCAGTATGATACCTATTAGTTGCATGATGGGAAAGAAAGTCATAATATTAAATTGGTGAATTCACATGTAATAATGTATTTGTGAAATTTTGGTTAAACTTAGCTTATTATATTTATAATTGTTTTATCTAGCAATCTAATTTGTCTTTTATTTCCCCAACAGGTGCAAGTATGTGATTGTATTCCATAGTTACATGGAAATATTCAACATTACATTGAGCATGTCGATATGGCTCGGTGGAAAGATTAAAATTTTACAATATGTAGAAATAGATCCCCCCTTGGAACAATATTTTTAGTGGTTGATTTCACTAAAAAACTACAGTATACAACCACAAAATGAGATACAAAGTCAATACTGTCATTTATATAAGGGGAGCATAATGGTACATATCACTGATAAGCACGAACTGGATAGTAGCAAAGAGAAGTGAGTGACATTGAAAGAAAGTCACTTCTTTATAAGAGATGACCAGACCCACAACATCCATTGAGTGCAACAATGCTTCCAATTGTTCTATGATTAGTTGATCTTTAGGGATATACCATTTTGTCGACATTGGATTTGGTTAGATGGTTGAGCAACGTAGTTAAAATATGAACGTGTATTTCATGTCAGGACAGGAAGAAACAACATAAGAGAAACCATTTATGATAAAGAGTGGTGGTGTTTATAGACACCAGATTGTACTTAAGCAAGTGATCATGATCCACCATGATGATAGAAATACCAAGAAGGCTCTCTATAAATAGGTTTCGGTAGGGACCCAAACTAACAACCATAGGACCAAATGTCCACAAAACATGGATTAAAAAATACAAATAAATGTTTAGTCGATAAGGTGAGGCTACAAAGGACCATAGGTTCCAACACCCCCCAGTAAACTCAGCTTGGAGAAAAGAACAAATTACATAACATTTCCCCATTAATTTGATCTGAACCACAAACAATGATTAAACATGACACTCCAACACACAAATGTCGCACCAAATTGATCAATCACTAGTATAGTAAATTATCGTCGAGTAAATATGAAACAATTTCACCATCATCATCGAACTCAATCCAGTCGTCCAAATATTATGCAACACTATTTTCCAAATATAGTCCCAGTCAATCAATTGACTAGACATATAAACAACATAATCCATATGAGTAGTCGACTAGATAAAATAGAAACAAGTAGTCAATCTCTTCCTAGCAATACAATCCTTTGTCAATCAATTATTCACAATAGTACTCAATCAAATCTCCCAAGAAATAATCTAGTTTAACATAGTTCAATCGGTCCAACAGTTGGGTTTACCTCATGTCAGTGTCTATAGATCTCCCCCTTTAAATACAACTGAGGGATAATCAACAACAATAGTAAGCAAAAATTGATTGAAAAACATTCCATTCGGTTGAATCTTTGTCAAGGACATCATTGGTCGAAGCGTAATCAACCATGACCTTTCTAATCGATAGTCCAGTACTTGGTTGAGTCTCCATCGAGCATCGCATTCATGCATCTCATTCGTCAGGTGGAAGTCATATTTAGTCGAGCCATTTTTTAACATCATTGGAAATGCATCAGTTAACCACTTCCAAAACAATAAAAAGAAAGCAAGAGTGGCACTCTATAGTAATACAATTGAATATGGACAATTGTATGATGTCCTCAAGCATCTGTTCAATTTACCCCATGACCAATCATCAATCCAACCACAATCTATTTAAGTAGTCAGCATTGGTCCTCAATTATGTATTTCACGTCTTTTCTGCAAGGTTCTAAAAGAAAATTTTCCACCTTTCCAATAATTATGATTCCTAGAAAACATCCTCCGATTCTTGTGATGAGGAGTACGATATGGCCTAGATATTTGTTCTGGCAGAACATGTGCATCAAGGTTGGTTTCTAGCACATCAAAATGAGTAGAAAAACCTTGCACATCAGCAACAATGTTGTTTTCAACAAAATATTCAAGTTTTGGTTCATCTGCGACAACCATCTCATCGATATTCCCAAAAATTGGTTCCATTCAATCAATTTGGACACCTCTAGCAACAAACAACACTTTCCTATTTTCAGCAAAACTAGTTGTAGCACCATCATACCCAAGACCTTCTCTTGGTGGCTTCAATTCAAGGGTAATAGGAATAGAAATACCTTGTCCATTCTTCCCAAGTACTCCTCTGGTATATACCATTTTTCTCAGCATTCGAGAACATATGCCTATAGTATGCTTCTCAAAGCTAGGAGAAACACCAGCATTAGTATCCAACAAATCATGTGATGAAACAACAACATCATCAACATCTTTCTTAGAATTAGTTAAATTAAAAATAACTGGGCTACAAGCAATAGCATCAAAGGCGGAATAAGTGATGGGTGATACTTTGAGCTGAACTAAAATAGTCTTATGCACAACACTCAGTATCTCGAGAGTCTCATGCTCAACACACTATAGTCTACAAACCTCCTATTCCAAACTCTAGTTATAATATTACAAGCACTTAATAGTCTCATATTTATCAACCATAAAAAGTAATAGAGAAGCATAATATACTTTAAAAACTTTATATTCATCAAACAAGTGATTATTGTCTTCTTGAAGAGTAGCAACTTCTTCACGAAGTTCATCAACACAAACCACTAAATGAGCAACCTGATTCATCGGCTGGACATTTTCTGCTACAAATATTCATCTTCAAGCCATCAATATCTTCTTGAGAGATGGTTTTCACCTCTTCTTCCAATTCATTAATGAAATATGTCTTGTCCCCAAATTCATCTACAAAACCATTGAATATTGTATCCATGGTATTCTCCAAGGCAACAACTCTTCAATATTTTTCATCAAACCATTGCAAAGTGTTGGTTTTAAATAAGGAAACCTCTTCTTAAAAATGGGTATCGGATGTCTCCAATTCTTTCATCAATCCTTCATTCTCAGTCTACAAATTAGCAACAAGATACCGCAAGGAATAGACTTCTTGATGAAGTTGTTTGTGCCATTCTTGTAGAGCAATAGATTTTTGTTCTCAAACAACTTGTAATTTCCACAAAATTAAATCTTCATCTGCATCTAACACACCTATTTTCAAATAGGATTGTAATTCACAACAAGAGAACTTGTCTCACTAGAAAATAAGTGAGAGACAAGTAATATGGATTATAGAATATTTCTAATCCAAACTTCAATAGTCTACTATGAAAAGTCGAGGTGGCAATTATCAATTGACTAACAAGGAAACAACGCAAACAACAATTATTAAAAGAACAAAAATCACCAATGAACCAATGGAAGATTGATCACGTCCCAAGTCAATGGAAAATAGGTACTGGTTGATTCAATCAATATTATCTCAGACGATGGATTCCAATTGAAAAAGAGAACTCAACACTAAATGCAGTCGATCAATCAACCATTTAGGAAATCGACCATAAAAAGTTGGGGTTTCACAAGGCTTAAGAAAGTTGTAGTCAATGAGGATGAAGAATTATGGTCTGTCACTTAGTTGAATAGATTAGCTAGTATATTCGAATCACTCAGCCGATTATCCTATTTGTACAAGTCATTCAATGGCACATTCAAACCATGCATTACGCAGTCACATCACACCTTTCTGCAATAAAGTGGTGCTTACAGTATCAAGGTGCCAATCAATATTCACAAATTTCTATTATAATGAGTCCATGTAGTAGTGGTCTAAAACTAGTGGTTATCACACCTAACTAGTTGATACTCCAATTAGATGTACCAAAGAGCAACACAGGTTTACCTAATGACAAGTCGACGTTGCACTTGAAAGGAAACCCTAGTTTGTATTTTATGATGCTATAGAAAATATGACATACACAAACAAAGGAATGATGCTCTCGAGGGCTTCCAATGATCCAATTGATTTAAATTCAGTACTCGGTTCAAGGTTGTTCTCGTAGTCTCCACAAGTCGAGTCAATGCTTCTGCCAATACTATTGAAGGAGCTAGTGCCTCCAATGTTCTCTCAGCCACTCTGTTTTTTAAGGAGAACCATATGCATAGTGTAAAATGAGTTATATTTACCACATTGAGTCAAATACCTATAAGACGGAACCCTAACAATGTTCATGCTAGATATTTCTAGATTATGCAATTCATTTCCTCTATTTTACCGAACAAGGAAAGGTCCAAATCCACCATGCAGATCACCAACGAATGGAATCTTCCTTCTGCAAAACCAAATCATGAACATCAACCTTGATCTGATACCATGTTGGGACAAGCAGAAACAACATAAGAGAAAATATTTCTGATAACCATAGGTGGTATCTATAGACACTAGATTGCACTTAAGCAAGTGATCATGATCCACCATGATGATAGACCATCCAAGAAGGATATCTATAAATAGGTTTTCATAGGGACACAAACTAACAATGATGATACCAAATGTCCACAAAATATGGACTAAAAAGTCCAAATAAATGTTTATCTGACAAGGTGAGGCTATAACAGACCATAGATTCTAGCATTCCAATGGTTTTCTTTGTTGCACATAAAATAAAAGTTGCCGCATATATGGAACTATTTTGAGATGGGACATGGAAAAGGAGAGCATGATTGTGCCGGTGCATGCATGGAAACTTCTCTTTAAGGGGAAGAGATGAATTTTACAGCTTCTCATCTTCGAGATGCTGTGTACATAGTTGATTGGTGTACAAGTGTGATGGGAGAGCAATCAACAAGGAAAAGCCAAGTATGGAGAACTTTTGGGAGGTGAGGCATTTTGACCAATTAGACACATATTGTGTAAGCATGGTGAATGGAACTCAAATATTTCATTCTATTAGAATATCAAACAGCTCGTACCTTGAAATATGGATGAATATGATCAGTGTGAATTTGTAGAGTTGGTTGGTACTTGGGACCGAGTCATGCTTGGTGGAAAAATGCATGTCTTGAATGAAATAATCGCTTTGTAAGATGATGAAATGTTAACTTCTACAAATTATGATCAAATATCGGACCTTCTACAAGCAAGTTTACAAATATGCTACATTGAAGCATTCATTTCTATAGTTTGATTTTTATTATGTACATAATCCTCTTTTTTTTACAAAGTTCATGAGTACATTTTGTTCCATTTTGTAGGTCACATATATCCAGTGGTCACCCCCCAAAAGAATGAATGGAATTATGACTATTAGTTGGTGCATTATTTAGAGGGAAAGAAAACTATTCTCGAACCTATTATAGATGATGAAAATAATGATTTTTCGAGTGGTTCAATTCTTGTTAAAGGTGAATACTTGACTCTAGTATCACAGCAAAACAAAAAGAATGGCTATGTGTATTAGTATTATAGACCAGGAAATGTTGTATACTACTACACCAACTTAATAGTCGATGTAAACTTGAAGTTACATACACTTTCCCAAAAAAATAGGTCACATATATGATACTTACTACTTCATTCCAAGCATGATAAATTGATGGATACCATTGGTGGAAGAGATGATCAAGATGTCCTTCATGAGTGAGCAATGCAAGGTATTTTTTGTTATGATCATGTAAGTGTTTTACAATTCATGCTTACAGTTTCACTAAGTGATTATCTATTTGATTAAGAAAAGTTTTAAGATTTAGAATTTTGTATTCACAGTGCAGGGAGTGGTTGGAATGGTTATTGTCACCATCATCATCACCATTCCCATTATGATTCACTTGACAATGTCATAGTTTGTCATCATTGTCGTGCTCACATTGTTGCCATCAATGTCTGCATAAATCCTATATCAGCCACCATCATCTTCATGCTCATTGTCACCGTCACCATCCCCATCCTCACACCCATTTTCACCATCACCATCACCATCATCTCCATGATGCCCATTGTCACCATCATCGTCCCCATTCTCATTTTCACCATAACCATCATCCTTTGTTAAAATTTAATATGCTAAGATAGAAAATGGTAGCATTACATTCCATTTCTCAATAATAGCATATACAGGATCACGAAAGAAACAACAAGCACAGCATAAACACAAGAGACACAAATTTATCCTGGGAAACCCTCATGGGGTAGAAAACCCAGTAAAGCTTCCTCAATATAGATGACCAGCAATATACAAAGATGCAAACCAAAGACATGATCTCCTCCTCCACCATAGCAGACCTCTCCTCCACAAGTGCGCCTCTCTCAAGTGAGTGAGTGTGTCAAATGAGGAACACACCTCCTCTATTTATACACTACACTAACATATATTTTACACAAGTACATGTAGGCTCATATTTAACCATTAGGTTAAATACCCTATTATAACTGACTGGGCCGACCCCCACATGGTGGGTCTAATAACCCTAGTTACCACAACTTATCGGAGGAATAAACATCTCCGGATTCATAGTATAATCACATCGGAGGTATGGAACATCTCCGGAATAAATAATATACAAATATAATATTCTTAGAAGTTAGAATATCTCAACACTCCTCCTTAACGAGAAGGATATTATAACAGCATCTCCACGAGCAAGGAGTCATCAACATCATACATGATACATCTATAAATCATTGGAAGCTTTCTCAACATCATCAGTAACTCAACCAGTTACTGGAGCATCTTCAATACTGGAACATCAACATCTTTAGTACTGAGTCTTTATCTTTTGCAGCACTCAAACAGCTACAGCAACATCAATATCTGAATCCTCATGATCGTCAACATCGTCATCACACGATCATCAGCATCATCATCACACGATCATCAGCATCGTCATCACACGATCATCAACATCGTCACATCATCTTGATCTACAACATCTGGTTCATCACGATCTACAGCATCGTCATCATACGATCATCAGCATCGTCATCATACGATCATCAGCATCGCCATCATACAAACATCAGCATCGTCATCATACGATCAACAGCATCATCATCAGCATCGTCATCATACGATCAATCAGCATCGTCATCATACGATAAACAGTATTGTCATCATGCGATCATCAGCATCGTCATCATATGATCAACATTTTCTAGGGTGATCAATCCTGCTCTCTTTAGGACATACATCCATGGATGATGCAATCCAGTCATGTACCTTTTGAACCGAAGCTCAGGGATGATCCAGTCCTATCATGTACCTTTTGAACCGAAGCTCAGGGATGATCCAGTCCTATCATGTACCTTTTGAACCGAAGCTCAGGGACGATCCAGTCCTATCATGTACCTTTTGAACCGAAGCTCAGGGACGATCCAGTCCTATCATGTACCTTTTGAACCGAAGCTCAGGGACGATCCAGTCCTATCATGTACCTTTTGAACCAAAGCTCAGGGAAGATCCAGTCCTATCATGTACCTTTTGAACTGAAGCTCAGGGATGATACAGTCCTATCATGTACCTTTTGAACCGAAGCTCAGGGACGACCTAGTCCTATCATGTACCTTTTGAACCGAACCTCAGGGACGACCCAGTCCTATCATGTACCTTTTGAACCGAACCTCAGGGACGACCCAGTCCTATCATGTACCTTTTGAACCGAAGCTCAGGGATGATCCAGTCCTATCATGTACCTTTTGAACCGAAGCTCAGGGATGATCCAGTCCTATCATTCAATTCTCAGAGACCTCATGTCTACGGCTCAATTCACAGGACCAAAGTCCAAGGACGATCCAATCCCCTTACCTGTTCATTCAGGATTTTGTTCTCGGAGACATCATGTCTACGACTCAATTCAAAGGACTAAAGTCCGAGGACGGTCCAATCCCCTTACCTATTCATTCAGGATTTTGTTCTCGGAGACATCATGTCTACGGCTCAATTCAAAGGACTAAAGTCCGAGGACGATCCAATCCCCTTACCTGTTCATTCAGGATTTTGTTCTCAGAGACATCATGTCTACGGCTCAATTCAAAGGACTAAAGTCTGAGGACGATCCAATCCCCTTACCTGTTCATTTAGGATTTTGTTCTCGGAGACATCATGTCTACAACTCAATTCAAAGGACTAAAGTTCGAGGACGATCCAATCCCCTTACCTGTTCATTCAGGATTTTGTTCTCAGAGACATCATGTCTACGGATCAATTCAAAGGACTAAAGTCCGAGGACGATCCAATCCCCTTACCTGTTCATTCAGGATTTTGTTCTCGGAGACATCATGTCTACGGCTCAATTCAAAGGACTAAAGTTCAAGGACGATCCAATCCCCTTACCTGTTCATTCAGGATTTTGTTCTCGGAGAGATCATGCCTACGGCTCAATTCAAAGGACTAAAGTCCGAGGACGATCCAATCCCCTTACCTGTTCATTCAGGATTTTGTTCTCGGAGACATCATGTATCCTCATCATCAAAACATGTATATCAAAACATGTATCCTCATCATCAAAACATGTATCCTCATCAATAGCATCAAATACATATATCATTAAAGGCATGTATACATCTATCATGAAAAGCATGTATTCTCACTAATACATCTATCATCAAATGCATGTATACATCTATCATCAAAAGTATGTATTCTCACTAATACATCTATCATCAAAAGCAAAAATATAAGGGTCCTAAAAAAATAATTCTAAGTAACTAAGTGTAGTAAATAGTTAACCTCATCATTGATGAGACAGACTTGTTATCAGATACTATGCTACTCCCCCTTTCGAGGAGAGTTCTTTTGAACTATACCAAGCTTGTCTTGAAAGTATTCAAACTTCACTCGAGACAGAGGTTTAGTCAAGATATCAACAATCTGATCCTCAGTGCTTATATATTCGAGCTTGATAGCTCCTCTTTGCACCATATCTCGTATATAGAAGTATCGGATCTCTATGAGTTTTGACTTATCGTGGAACACAGGATTTTCAGTCATCTTAATGCATCTTTGATTGTCACACATAATCACAGTGGGATCCATTTCTAAGTCAAACACTCCATATAAAAGCTTCTGAAGCCATACTGCTTCACAGCTGTCAGAGCAGACAGCCATATATTCTGCTTCAATAGTACTGAGAGCCACACTAGATTGTTTCTTGCTGAACCATGAGATCATGGCAAATTCAAGACTATAACATCCACCTGATGTACTCTTTCTATCTGAGACACTTCTTTCCCAATCAGAATCTGAGTAACCATGTAAATGGAGTTCATGACCTCCAAGATAATATAGACCAAAAATCTAATGTACCTTTTAGGTACCTCACTACATGCTTTGTAGCTATTAAGTGAACCTTTCTAGGTTCTACTAGATACTGACTTAGGGTATTTACAGCAAAGCATATATCTGGCCTAGTATTTGTTAAATACATCAATGACCCAATGATTTGTCTATATAGGGTTAGGTCCACTAAATACGATGAGTCATTAACTAATAACTTCAAGTTGGAGTCCATGGGAGTGGCCATGGCTTTATACTCCAACATATCAAATCTTTTTAGAAACTTCACAGCATACTTACCTTGATTTAAAAGATTCCTTTTGGATCTTGCCATACTTCTAGACCTAAGAAGTAGTGCATTAATCTGAGATCTTTCATTTTCACTTCTGCAGCCATTTTCATGACCTGTTTCTCATTCCTTGTCAGAAAGAGATCATTGTCATACAATAATGGTATGATAGGTTCATCATACACAACCTTAAGGTAAATGTTAGAAACAAATTTAATTCTGGTAAAGCCCAAGCTTTGTCATGAAGCTATCAATTGTCCATTATTCACACTCTGCATTGAGTGGTCTTCTGCATATCTATCTGTGCCATCTCTCGTCAGATGGGTCTACTAATATGAGCCTCAAAATCATTCGAACTCTGTGGTGAGTTCCTTCTTGCATCCATGTCATATGTGTATAGAAGCCATATTCAACCTTGTAGCAAAGGTTGAGATCCACATCACCCATGATGATCATTAAGCTCATCAATTGACTACCAATCCTGGGTACCCATATAGAACCTGATTCACACTTCTTCTTTAATTACATCATTAAGAGAATGGTCTTATCTAGTCCCTTGGAGCAAAACATCTCATCATGATTCTCTACCTCTTTCTAAGAGAATCTCTTAACCACAAGCTTTCTATAGTGTGTTTGATTTGTAAATATTTTGTTGAACATCCATCGCTTGTTCAGAGTTCATCATTCATCATGATTTTTCCTACAAATCAAAATTAAGTACATGATTAGTAATACTTCATAATCATCAAATCATATTGACATGATAACCTATTATGCATACAGATATCATTTACATAGTTATGCAACTATTTTGACCAATACTTTGGCACAACACTTTCCCATATCCTGTATGCATACAGTATCTATCTAGATGCCTTCCATCTCTACTAGAACATACTATCGAGAGTGTGCACAACTCTTAGCATGTCAGCAAAGAGGTTTCATTCTAGACAAGCAACAATGGAATGTTTGTCCAACTTACCAATCATATGCATATTAGTAGTATACTGTTCAATGCTTTATGAATGTTTACACTCAGCATGATATATTCTAGGAATACAAATATGCATACAAGCAATATCATTTACTATTTCTAATAACAACTCAAATACTTATCTTTTATGTTTGTGTGGTTGCCTCCCTCTTGATGTGCTGTATGTCTCCTGAACTTCTATTCATTCTGTACCACTATGCATGCTCAAGTGTACACTAGTGTCATCCTCATGATCTCATACACGAACATACATTCATTAGTATATTCTCAATATTATCAAAACATTCTAATTCTAAATAATCTTGAATATGTATAGTCATGATCATTAGTATTCAGGGTTTCAAGGAAGTCTTCTTTTACTCATGCATATTCTTGTTTGATCTAGTTAGTTAAATCATCAGCCAAGATAAGAGACATAATATGCATAAACCCTTGATTACTAACCAACCATAGCAAGTATACTTACATAAGGGATCCTAACACAAGGTAAGATTCTAACATGACATAGGAAAACATACCTGGATTAGTATACCTACTTAGTTATGTACAACATACCTAAACAATCTCTTCAATGATTTAGAGATCCTGAGCTAGAACCTGCATGTCTCATAGGTTAAACATAATATAACAAAGTCATACATACCTCGTGAGTCTTTGTCTTCATGTTGTCATGGTCATGGACCTTGATTTGTCTTTTGTGATGTACCTGTATCTTGTTAGCAGACAACATCAACCTCACACAACACCATAATGCATAAGTACAATCATATAACCCTAATCAATGAATGTCTTCGATCATTCACATGCATTCATATTGTTACTAGGGTGATAAGACAATTAATAACATTAATCAAGATTGTACTAATAAATAACATGAAGACAAACACATTATGAACTTAATCAAGAATCAGATTTCAAGGCATACTTGAACCTCCTTAAGTCATACCTGTCGAGACTTTTTGTAGTCTTCTTATGTAAGGCCTTAGCCTCAACCCCCCCTAAAAATTGATCTAGAGATTGATTAGGGTTTGCTAGAGAAACCCTAAAAATTCAATCTTTGACTTTCACTCTTCTGAATGGATGGAAGAATGTGTCTTGTTGAGCTGATCAAACTAGCATTTTTCAATTTTGAAATCTCCAAAATTTGACCCCTCAAAATTGCCTTCGAAACTTCTGGATCTTCTGGACAGGAACCCGAACTAGGGTTTGATGAAGCCCACCCTTCTGTCCAATCAAAAGGTTTGATCCAAGGCTCTAAACTCTTATTTTTCTAAGGAGTTTCCAGCTGAGGTTGCACACTTAAAAAATTCCAACTTTTGCTGAAGTCCTAATTTTCCATCTTTCTGATCACAATCCCAAACTAGGGTTTGATCAATCCCAGTTTTCTACCGAACCAAAAGTTTGAACTTGGTCTCTAAATTTTGATTTTCCTGAGTAGCATTCAGCCGTGGACTCCGATTCCAAAAATTCTAACTTTCTCCGAAACCCTAAATTCTGGAAGCCATGAATAAAGGTGCTCCAAAAATAATTCTGTTTTGACAGAAATATGTACCTGATTGTTTCTGCTATAACTCTGAAATTTTCACTCCACAGGGTCTGAAACTTTTTTCTGCAGTAACCTGACCAGTCATCTTTCCATCCTGATAGGTCTGACCTCAAATGTATTTTCTGAGAGAGAGTTATGAAAAGTGTCGCAACGTGAACTGTTTATGGGATAGTACAGGAGAGCGAACTTGTACGGCGTTACACGTGTCACTATTTGAACCTCGGCCTCTAAAAACTTTTCCTCAGATAGATTTCTCTATTATCTTTCCATCCTGATAGGTCTGATCTCAATTGGACTCTCTGAGAGAGATTTATACCAAGTGTCGTAACGTGACCTGTTTATGGGATAAAACAAGAGAGTGAACTTGTACGGCATGCCACGTGTCACTGGTTCAGCTTCCGCCTATGAAAACATTTCTTGAGATAGTACAGTCTGTGTACTACCTGTCACTTTTTACGAAATTTCATTTGGAGCTTCCTAGCCCAAGTTATGACCTTTTTTTTCTAGGTCACCTGATTTTGACTGAGATCTGGAAGGGGCGGAAACCCTAACTTGTACTGATCATAACTTACACATTACAACGAATATGAGGGTGCCCTTTGGACACAAGATACCTGGAGATGTTATCTACGACCTGTAAAGGTTTCCAATCCTGAAGCTTTGCCAAAATGGATTTATAGTGAAAGTTCTACGATGACTAGTTTTTGCTATATAAAACCCTAACCTTCAGATTGTCATAAGTAAAGCAAGTGTTGTAAGTGCCATACCTTTCCTTCCTTCAGTTTAGCTCTGATACCATGTTAAAATTTAATATTCTAAGACAGAAAATAGCAGCATTCCATTCCATTTCTCAATAATAGCATATACACGATCACGGAAGAAACAACAAGCACAGCATAAACACAAGAGACACAAATTTATCGTGGGAAACCCTCATGGGGTAGAAAACCCAGTAAAGCTTCCTCAATATAGATGACCAGCAATATACAAAGATGCAAACCAAAGACATGATCTCCTCCTCCACCATAGCAGACCTCTCCTCCACAAGTGCGCCTCTCTCAAGTGAGTGAGTGTGTCAAATGAGGAACACACCTCCTCTATTTATACACTACACTGACATATATTTTACAGAAGTACATGTAGGCTCGTATTTAACCATTAGGTTAAATACCCTATTATAACTGACTGGGCCAACCCCCACATGCTGGGTCTAATAACCCTAGTTACCACAACTTCTCGGAGGAATAAACATCTCCGGATTCATAGTATAATCACATCGGAGGTATGGAACATCTCCGGAATAAATAATATACAAATATAATATTCTTAGAAGTTACAATATCTCAACATCCTTCACCATCACCATGCCCATTGTCACCATCACCATTCATGCTTCATTTTTTCATATTCTTTAACAACTTGATAAATTGCACAAGCATTGTCATGGATTTGTTGTCTTTTTTTTTCTATCATCTAGGTACACCATAATATTCTCATCCATCATCCACCACCATCCTCATTCTCATTTTCACCATTACTATTGTCATTATCATTCCCATTTTCACCATCACCATCCTCATCCTCATGCTCATTGTCACCGTCCTCATCCTCATTCCCATTTTCAACATCATTTCCATCATCATCATCCTCATGCCCACGTTATCACCATCACCATGTGCGTCCATCCTCTAAATTGTACAATCTTCATCATGGATACATATGTCAATTCGAATCAAAAGCATACAAAGGAATTTTGGATTATTTTGAAAAAGTTTTCTCTTTTTATAGGTAGACTTACAGG
The DNA here is from genome assembly GCA_027924585.1 of Larix kaempferi. Classification (NCBI taxonomy): domain Eukaryota; kingdom Viridiplantae; phylum Streptophyta; class Pinopsida; order Pinales; family Pinaceae; genus Larix; species Larix kaempferi. Next base: position 8,127,842 of record BSBM01000432.1, on the reverse strand, counting down.
ATTTTTATTTTGCATCCTAGTTTTTGCTAAGTGTTTGTAGTGACATATGGCATATGATTTTATTTTTTAAAACTTAAAGCTATATTATACATTTAATATTTTAATATTTTATAGTTTAAAGATTTGTTATGGGGGCATAAAATTCGAACCATGACCAAAACCCTATTTTTTCAAATAGGAAAACAAGACAAGTTATGGGTCATGGACCCATGGGGGAAAGGAACCCCTATCACTATTCTGATGTCTGAAATCCAATGAATTTGATGGTTCATTTATTTGAGCCACCATAATTAGTCTACGGCCATTTTTAATCCATAGTCAAAATCCTGTCAGGGAAACATGGTGAATCCTAGCCGGGGGCATAGATTTGGATCTAGGTAGTAGATATGAATTATGTAATATCCTACATGTTTTCTTTTGTAGGTCCCATATGGGCACACAAGATGCAAGACCCATGCTAGGTATTTCCCAAATTAACCCCTTAGTGCAAAAATTCCATTGCCTCTTACTCACCAAAACCCTTTTTTATGAAATTGTCCAAAAAGACAAGTTCTGGGGCATGGAACCATGTTGGATAGGAACCCCTAGAACTATTCCAATGCCTTGAATCCAATGGATTCAACGGCTCATCGATATGAGTTAGGTCATCATTCTATGTCAAGTTGCAACTCATAGCCTAAATCCTTTTCGGGACACATGGTGAATTCATGCTTGGGGCACAAAATTAGAACCATGAAACATAATTGAGTTGTCACCTCCTACAAGTGTTTGGACACCTGGGAATGCTTCCCAAATGCTCATGGTCGATGTATTTCCCAAGTTCACCCCTTAGTGGAAAAATTGCATTTCTTTTTACTCACCTAAACCCTAGCTTCTGGGACCATTGTACAAGACAATTTTCGATCCATGTACTAATGGGTTAGAGGATACCATAGAACTATTGTGATGGCACAAATCTAATGGATTCAATTGTTCCCTAGTCTGAGCCACAATAATCAGTCTATCGCAAGTTGCAACTCACATACTAAATCCTTTCAAGGACACATCATGAATCTGTGCTTGAGGCATACAATCCAAACCAGGAAACATAACTAAGTTTTTTCAGCTCCTACAAGTGTGTTTGGATAGGGCTTACCTGGGCACACTTCCCATATGCTCGCAATCAAGGTATTTCCCAATTTGACCCTTTAGTGCAAAAAATGCATTGAATTTTATTGACCTAAACCCCGGCTTCCGATATTATCATATAAGGCAACTTCCAATCCATGTACCAACAAAGTAGAGGTATCCCTAGCACTATTTTAATGTCATGAATCCAATGGATATGATTTTTCTCCAATCAAATCCATGGTCATCATTCTATGGCAAGTTGCGACTTGCAACCTAAATCCTCTTTGGGACACATGTCAAATCTGTGCCTGGGGCATAAAATCCAAACCGGGAAACATATCTAAGTTTTGTTAGCTCTTGCAGGTGTGTTTGGGTAGGGATCACATGGGCACGCCACCCACAGGCTCTTGGATTAAATATTTCCTGCGTTGAACCCTTAGTGCAAAAAGGAACCCTACCACAAGATGATGCCAATACAAATAACAATGAGGATGAGGTTGATGATGAAAGTGATGATGATGATGAGGATGGTAAGGATGGGCATGACAATGCCAATTCTAAAAAAATGATGATTATGATGATGGAAATTATGATGAAACTGATGATGATGGAATAGAAACTTCAACATTTGGTGCAAGTGTCATCGTGCACACCAAACTCTAAAACATGCTCTTATAAGAAATTAATGCATATTGATAGTGTGTTTTTATTGTTGGAGGCTGCCAATTCAGTTTAGCAAAATACATCATGAAGGAGTATGCATTGAGAGTGATTCCATGGTGTGAGTGATTTGATGTTCTTGATAGGTGGATAGATTGATTAAGAGGATGGATTTTACCATATGAAAGTGTGTGGGATTTCCCCAATTAACATCTATGAGAATTTGCTTCTAATTACCTTGAAGATAAAAGTATGTGAAATTAAAAGATACGTGTTACATGTTTTATCTCATTGTTTTTGTTGGGTTTAGAATACGTAATGGTGTTTGGGATAAAACCTAGGGTTTCTAGGGTTTAGAATAAAACCTAGGGTTTAGGCTACAAACTAGGGGTTATACCACAAACTACGGATTCTACAAACTAGGCCCTAGCCTACAAACTAAGGTTTACATTGCAAACTAGGGGTTAGACTACAAACTAGGGTTTTAAACATTGGTCAATGGTGAAAATGCATTTTATAGTAGTCATTGGTCGATGATGACATTGTAGGAGTCATGTTTTTAGGGTTTATAATACAAACTAGCGTTTTTCCTACAAATTAGGGTTTATAGGTCTATACTAATGTTCTAGGGTTTATAGGGATAGATTAGGTTTCTAGGTTTGTGAATTAGGTTTCTAGGGCTAGATTTCATTTCGAGGTTTCTAAATTAGGTTTCTAGGAATAGATTTAGTTGTAAAGGTAAAAATGTTTGATATGGTGACATTGCATTTGATATTAGTGGCTACAAACTAGGGTCTATAAGGTATAGAATACATACTAAGGTTTGGGTAAAAACTAGGGTTTCTACTCCTTAGAATACAACCTAAGGTTTAGGATACAATCTAGGGGTTAGGACGCAAGCTAGGGATTCTACAAATAAGGCCCTATCCTCCAAGCTTGAGATAACATAGGAAGGTATGAAAACCCTAGGTGGACTAAATTTGATTAGTGATGCATGAGGAAGGATAATCTCCACTTATCTCCTTGGATCTCTATAGGATGTGCTTCTCTTCTTCTTCTCACATCTTCTTCTTTTTCATATTAATGGTAGGAAATGAAGTAGCTAATGCATATGCACATGAATAGTTGATTATTTTTGCAGGATGTATCTTGTCTTCTTCTTCCCCCCTCTTCTTTCTTTCATGCTTTTTTAAAATACCCCATTTGTTAAGCCCCTGGACATATGCTGTGATTATTATTTGTGTTGTACTGTGGCACTAGGTGCCTAGACTATGGAATATGGGCATTATTATTATTATTATTTTTAATTAAATAACTATCTCAACCTGAACAGCTAATGTGGCTAGGGGGACATGGATTCCACATGTGAGGGGGTTGGGGACTAGGAGTTATGGCTCTCACTAACAACACTCTTTGTTTCCTATTTTTTATTTTATTTTAGCCTATGTTAGTATTATTGAGCCGAATTCATGATTTAATGGGCCTGACTTAGTGCTTGGATGGATTCCACTTGTTAAATGTTCCCCTTTGGTGGTTTTGTAACTCCTTTTTGGATTTTACACTTGGTTTTGTAACCCCCACTTGCACAAGTGCACCCTCACTGGTTATTTTTAGTTTTGACACCTCAAAAATTGTGTAACTCCCCTCATGTTTTGTAGCCTCCTCTCAAAAATTTGAGTTGGCCTCTTTGGGTTGGAGTTAACCTCTTTTGGTTTGGGTAACCTCCATATTCATTTGGTGTTATAATTTTGGAGTGGATTCAAATTACTCTATATTAATTCGAATAGGCTCTCTCATGGTTTCTCTCTTCGCTATTGGAATAAAGGTGCATGCTATCATGGAGGAGATGCATTTTCTTGTCCTAAATATTGAATTCATGTGTGAGGGTGGTGATATCTAAATGTTCATGGTGAGCGTGGATAGTCAAAAATCACTAGGAAATGAAGATGGAATGCCTTGTAATTAGGTATGAAGACCTTGTAATGGGGATTAAAGATTGATTGTGCAAAACAAAACATGATTCCTTGTCCCGTTGCTTGTCCCTGCCTAAATATATGCATGTGAATCCCAATGGTGGATGGTGATGTCTTGAGGGACATGTGTGGTGAATCAAATCCCATTGCACTAGGTAGTGTAGATGGAAGGGGAAGTTTAGATGGAGAAAGGTGTAGTTGTGGTTTCTTAGATTATGGAGGGGCACAACTATATGGTCTGTTTCGACCATTTATGAGAATTTTTTGTTTTTGAGACATATTCCATTGCATCCATATCAACATTTCCTGTAAGGAACACCTTTTATTTCTTTGAAAATGGTTTCAGTATGACTAAGATCTGGTGATTTTTGTGTGGCAGGGTTCTTGAGAAGGGCGCAATCACATATTCTAGTTTAGATGTTTCTGAGCATTTATGGGTTCTGAGACCTATTCAATTGCATTCGAAGAAACGTGTCCAATCAGTAATACCTTTTTTTTCATTGAAAAAACTTTATGTATGGCTACGATATAGTCATTTATGTGTGGAAGTGTTGAGAAAGAACACACCATGTTCATTGATTGTGACAACCTCTGGTTATGGATCCATGGCCTCGGCTGAGGGGTGACCTATTAAAGTATGGATTGAATTGACTATGTCTATGGCTGGGTGGAATATTTTATGGTTGAAGCTAGTTTCCCCTTAATCAAATAAGTATTTTATTATATGTGTATTTATTGCATCCTTGTAATTATATGTGCTTATAGATCTATATTGCTTATGATTTGTATGGATGTAGTGAAATCCATGAGATATGATTTTTATATTAATGTAGATGACATATTTTATATATTAATATTTTCATGTTGATATGGCTATGGTTGGTAGTCGGTGACGAGTATTTTGTTATGTGTTTACTTATTGCATTATGATGTATGTGTGCTATTAGATCTAGTTTTGCTTATGGTTTGTATGGATGTAGGTAGAAGCCATGGTATTTGACATATTTATAATTTATATGGTTTCATATGGAATCCATCATATCTAATTATTTTTATGTTAGTATGGTTGTAGGTGGCATTCAGGAGATTTGGTTTTCAACACAATTAATATGGTTGATTATGGCAGCTGGTAGATCTAATTATTTATATTGTTTATGGTAGCTTGTAGATCTTATTTTATTAGTGTTTATATGGTTGAAATAGATTTGATATATAACTTTTAAGATCATGTTAATATATGGATTAGATATGGTTTCAATTTATGCATGCATTTACCTTGCATAGTATGTGTATTGGGGAAAGATATGCATTGTAATCTTGCATCTCATTTTAAAAAGGTAGAAAGTTTTATTTTAATTGGCTCGTTGGAATGATGACCTAGTATTAGATAACCTTATTTTATTGTGCATTTACCTTGATTCATACTTCCCTTAGGCTTCCGGGTGTCCTTGGCCTTGGTTTAGGGGATGGGGACATGGCATACTAGTATCAAAGCTTAGGTTCCAACACTACGACTATTGTGCCTTATACATAGTTCTAAATATTTTTGTTATATGCATTTGGAATTTAAAAATGTGCTTTATGAAATAATTTTAACCTCTCTTATGTTGATGTAATATTTGGAAGCCTCACCTCAAAGATCACATTAGTTCATTTGTATCCTATTTATTAATTTCGAAAGTTAATAGATTAACGATTAGTTTATTGTATGATTGGATTGGTTTTTGGAATGATTAATTTTCATGATTTCATACCTTTTTCTATGATTTTGGTGCATAGTTGAGTTATAAAATATATTCGAAAGTTTGTGAGAATACCTCCTTCAAAATTGCACCTTTACTGGGAAACTAACATTTTGAAATTGAAACTTTTTGAAAATAAAATTTGAAAACTAGGAAAAGTTGTCTTTAATTGTTTACAGGATATGTATACCATATAAGTGTGTGCATGTGTAATATAGTAAGCATATAATATATATATTTGATTATATATATTGATATGATATATTATTGTATATGTTGTGAACTTATTTTTCACACCAAGATCTACCCAAGCAATTACAAACTCTCACAAATTGCCTTGCAAAAACTAGTCATAGAACACTGAAATCAATCATGAATTTGATGCAAACAGTATAACTCTATCGAATAAGTATACATTAGAAAAACTTAGGAAACATAATGGCTATTCATATATATAATTACATCAAATATTTGAAGGCTAAATATGCCATTCGAAATCCTCACAAAACGAGGCTTACCAAATCACCTCTAAGGATCATGAATTGGTAAATTAGTGATTGGATGGTGATTTAGGATTAAAAATAATAGTAAGTACAAAATTTAGGAAGAGGAAACATCATGGAGGATGAGTTGGCCAAAAAACAGTTAAGGCAAGTCAAGTAGCTTTCACCTTTTCACAAAAAGCAATAAAAATTAGTAAAAGTAGGTAAGTGCCCTTCTATTCCAGGATTGGATAAAATATACTAGAATCTTAGAATATCTAAGAAAATGTTATCCAAAATCTCAAAAGATGCACCTGGGTGACTCGGGATGGATTATGGTCCACACAATGCATGATTTTGGCCAACTACCTAGTCTAACACCTAGGAATTAATAAAAAATGACTAATTAATGCCATCCTAAGTATTAAATTACATGGATTGGTTTTAAAATACTCCAACACCCCCCATTAATCCCAAATTTATGTGCTAAAAATCAGAAATAAATAGGGCATAGCAACTTGGAATGGTCACCCTTTAACATACTGCCTTGTCCACAAAATAGGCAAAGAAGGAAAACCTCATGGGAAAAACCTCCCCTCAAACATGGACATGAGCAAAAGTGAAGTATTGCTGATCAATACTTCACTCCACCAGATGCTCAACCATCCCAAGCAGTGATCTTAGATGGCTGAAATTCATCTCAATAAAAGCTTTGGTGAACATATCTGTAATTTTCTCAACTGATGGGAGATATTGTAGATCAATGGTGTGATCATGCATTAAAATCCTCGTGTATTCCATATGGATCTCTAAATGATTGGTTCTTTGCATCTATACTGGATCAGTTGAGACCCTTATATCACTCTGATTATCACAAAATATGACTGTGGGAGTGCTAAAGGAAATTCCAAACTATGAAAGAATACCCTGCAACCACACATGTTGATGTATTTGTAACTTCGGAATGTATTTCCTATATGTATATTGTATTCCTATAGAGATGTTATTATTCCTCTATACGGAAGTGTTTGTATTCCTATAGAGATGTTATTATTCCTCTATACAGAAGTGTCATCATTTATACTGTAAGTGTCGTAACTTATACTTGATGGGTTATTAGACCACCTTGGTGGGGTCGGCCCTTTATAAGTCATGTGGGTCAAAGGGTTACTAGACCACCCTATTGGGGGTCAGCCCATTCAGCATTATGTTATGTGGTTAATTTAAGGCCGACCTAGTAAAGGTTATTAGGCAAGTCAATTCAAGTATAAATAGAGTGCGGGAGGCACTCTATTTGATCATTCACTTTCTCACTCATACTCGCATTGGAAAGTGGCACACTTGTGGAGGAGGAGAAGATGCTGCTAGGAGAATACTATCTCTTGTACTTGAGTTGTATCATTGCTCTATCTATCTCTGAGGAAGTTGCGGGGGTTTTCACCTTCTTGGTTTTCCCCAGTGAAACTCTGTGTCTCTTGTGTGCTTGCATTATTGTGTCCATGATTGATATGCTGTAGATATGCTGTACATGTTATTCTCTCAGTTAATATCATAGATCAGATTGAAATTTCTGAAAAACTAACATGGTATCAGAGCTAGCCTGAAAGAAGGCATGGTATGGCATTTATGACACTTGTTGCACTTGCGAAGCTAGGGCTTGATATAGAAAAAACTAGTCAGCGTAGCACTTTTGCTATAAATCTATGTTGGAGAGGTTTCAAAATCTGAAACTCTTACAGGTCAAATATAAGATCCCCATGTACCTTGTTTCGAAAGCACAACTTATAATTCGTTGTACTTTGTGTTTTATGATCTGTACAATCTAGGGTTTCTGCCTCTTCCAGATCGCAGTCATAAACAGGTGACCTAGGAAGAAAGGTCACAACTTGGGCTAGGAAGCTCCAAATGAAATTTCATAAATTATAATAGGTAGGGAATGGACTGTAGTTTCTCAGGTAATGTTTTCAGAGGCCGAAGTTGAACTAGCGACACATGGCATGCCGTACAAGTTCGCTCTCCAGTTTTATCCCATAAATAGGTCATGTTGCAACACTTGGCATAACTCTATCTCAGAGAATACAATTGAGGTCAAACCTATGGGGTTGCAAATATGACAGATCAGTCTACCATTAGTTGATGTTGCAAACCTTGTCGATTCATAATTTTAGAGTTACACCAAAAACAATCAGGTGCATATTTATGTCAAAACAGAATTGGATTTTGAGCACCTTCATTCATGGCTCCGGGAATTAGGGTTTCAGAGAAAGTTGGTATTTTCGTAATCAGAGACCACGGATGAATGCTACTCATCAAAATCAAAATTTAGAGACCAAGATCAAATTTTTTGGGAGGGTAGAAGGCTGGGCTCAATCAAACCCTAGTTCGGGACATTGATCGGAAAAGTGAAAAATTAGGGCTTCTACAAAAATGGGAATTTTTGAAATATGTGACCATAGCTGGATGCTCCTTGGAAAAATTGAATGTTAGAGCTTTGGATCAAACTATTTGGTTGGGTGAAGCTCCAGGAAACTCAAACCCTAATTCAGGGTCCTCCCTAGTGAATGCAGAAATCTAAAAGGCAATTTTGAGGGGTGAAACTTTGTAGTTTTTAAATTCTAAGTATACCAGCTTGACCAGCTCAGAAAGGAGCATCTTTCTATCCTTTTAGGAGTTTGAAATTCAAAGTTTGAATCTTTAGGGTTTCTCTGACAAACCCTAATCCAGCTCCAAATCCAGTTTCTGCAAATCAAAGTGGATTGGGTTAATCCTAGAAGAGAATGGATTAGTCACCTGCATAAGTGAAGAAGTTCCTATTTTAGAGGGAGTTGAGGCTAAGGCCTTACATAAGAAGATTACAATCAATCTCGACAGGTATGACTTATCCAGGTATGTTTCGAGATCTGTTCATGATTAAGTCTATGGTATGTTTGTCTTCATTAAGGTTAGTACAATCTCGATTAACTTTAGACTTGTTGTATCACCTTAATAAAATTATGAATGCAGATATTCATTGATTAGGGTTTTGACACTTATGATTGTACTAATGCATTGTGGTGTTGTATGACGTTGATGTTGTCCTCTAACATGAAAGGTACATCAAGAAAAACAAATCATGTTCTAGTTCAAGAACATATGACCATGGTGACATGAAGACAAAGATTCATCCATTGTCATGGATCACATAGAAGATCTAGTTACGAGGTATGGATAATTTGGTTCTACAATGCTTAACCCATGAGATATGCAGGTTACTAGCACAAGTCATTGAAGAGAACAAGAAGACATTACTAGACATAACTAGCAAATATGATAACCAAGTATGTTTTTCCTATATCAAGTTAGAATCCTACCTTGTGTTAGGATCTTGTACTATTGTATGGTTGATCATGATTATTTCTGAAGTTATAAATGTAAGTAATCAAGGGTTTATGCATATTATGTCTCTTACCTTGATTGATGATATGACTAACCAGAAAAGTCCTTTGGTCAAATAAGAATATGAATGAGTAAAAGAAGTATTCCCTAAAACCTTGAATACTAATGTTTATTATCTGTGTTTGAAATGATCATGACTATACATGTTTAAGATTATTGTGCTTATACTAATGAATGTATGTATGCATGAGACCTCAAGGATAACACAATGATGATACTAGTAAGTATGCATAAGTGATCAAGGATAGATATAAGTTCAAGGATAGGTAATCTAGGAAGCAAAGATCAAGAGGGAGCAAACTCCAGTAGCTCCTGCAAGGAAGCAAATATTCAGAGGGAGTCCACCCTACAAAAAAACAAAGGTAAGTATTTGAATTGTCATTTCTTGTATATTTGATTGTTTAAATAATATTGTTCAATAATGTATATACTTATGTTCCTAGACTTAGGTTGTGTATTATGCATATTAGAATAATTACATTAATGAACAGTATACTACTAATGTGCATGTAATGGGTAAGTGGCCTATGGCACTGTACAACATTCCATTGCTACTTATCTAGAATGAAACCTCTTTGCTAACATGTTGGGAGTTTTGCACACTCTTAACAATGTTCTGGTAGAGATTGGAAGGCATCTAGAAAGTTACAGGATATGGATAAATGTTTTATTGAAGCATTGGCTAAAACAATTGCATGACTGTATGACATATTTCTTTATGTGTAAGAAATTGTTCTGAAAACTATGAGATGTTTCTAATCATGCAATTTAACTTGTCTTGTAGGAAAGATCGTATACCATCACCTACAAAAGAAGGACTACAACATTTGTTCCAGTAACAAATCTATCTATTGAAGATATTGAAGTTCCCAGGATTTGGGATGAAGTAATGGAAGAATGCCATGATCCGTCGATCATGAAGAATGATGGTTGGGATGTGGTCCCAGACCAAAAGGGAAGTCTGTCGTGACTTCCAAGTGGATCTATAAGATCAAGCATGCTGCAGATGGTAGCATGGAGAAATACAAAGCGAGGTTGTAGCTCGTGGCTTCTCCCAGAAAGAGGAATTGATTATGAAGAGACTTTTGCTCCTATAGCCAGATACACTTCCATTAGATCAGTACTTGCTCTGGCTGCAGTGATGAAATGGAAGATACACCAGATGGATGTCAAGACAGCTTTCTTGAATGGTGTAGCCGAGGAGGAAGTGTATGTGGTGCAACCACTTGGTTTTGAGACACATGACAGAGAGTCATATGTGTGCAAGTTGAAGAAAGCCTTGTATGCCTTGAAGCAAGCTCCTAGGACTTGGTATGGTAGGATAGATAGCTTTCTATCTAGTTTGGGATTTACTACAACGTTGAGGAAGGCAATCCAATGATGATACTATTGTATGTGCATGACCTGTTTGTAACAAGTGAGGATAAATTGATTGCTGACACGAAGAGGAAGCTTGCTGCCAAGTTTGAGATGAAGGAATTGGGGATGATGCACTATTTTCTAGGCATGGAGGTGTGGCAGAGTGCAGATGGGATCTTCCTTGGACAAGGGAAGTATGCACTAGAGATCCTGAAGAGATTTGGGATGATGGACTGCAAGGCCATGGCCACACTTATGGCATCAAACCTGAAGCTTCTGTGTGATGCTTCATCTGAGCCGGTTAATGTCACTATGTATCATCAGATGATTGGGTCCTCTATGTACCTGATGAACACAAGACCATATATTTGCTTTGCAGTGAACATATTGAGCCAGTTCCTAACGGATTCGAGAGGTGTTCACCTGGTTGCTATAAAGGATATTCTGAGGTACCTGAAGGGTACGGTTGATTATGGGCTGAAGTATGATGCGAATCAAAAGTTTAGCCTACAGGGTTATGTTGATTCAAATTGAGTAAGTAGTGCTGCAGATAGGAAGAGAAATTCTGGGTGCTGCTTCAGTATGGGATCAGGTGTGATCTCTTGGTTTAGCAGGAAGCAGTCCTGTGTAGCACTGAGTACAGCCGAATCAGAGTATGTTGCAGCTTGTTCAGCTAGTTGTGAGGCAGTATGGCTTTGGAAGCTACTATCTAAGCTATTTGATCTCCCATTGGAGGCTACTGGTATCTTTTGTGACAACCATAGTTGTGTAGCTATCTAAGAACCCAGTGTTCCAGGACAGGTCAAAGAACATTGAGATCAAATATCACTATATCAGGGATATGGTGTAGAGAGGAGTAGTGAAGCTCCTGTATGTTGCGACGGATGAGCAGGTTGCGGATGTGTTGATGAAACCACTAGCCAGAGTGAAGTTCGAGTACTTCAGAGAGAGGCTTGGTGTTATTCAGATTGATGACACTTCAAAGAACAAGTGATGGACACATTTGTAGGAGCCATTCCAAGCATGGTGAGAGGAGGATCCTTCCCAAGGCTATGGATGTAAGCACTATATGATGAGCATCAGGACGATGCTCCAGTTACTGCACTATATATGCATCATGTTGGATGCTTGTTATGATCAATTGGATCATGTATATGTATATGCATCATGTTGGATGCTTGTTATGATTAGTTGGATCATGTATATGTATATGCATCATGTTGGATGCTTGTTATGATCAGTTGGATCATGTATATGTATATGCATCATGTTGGGTGCTTAGACCATGTATCTGTATATGTATCAATTGGATACATTGTATGATCAGGTGGATCATGTATCTGTGTATGTATCAGGTGGACACATTGTATGATCAGGTAGATCATGTATGATGATATGTATCAGGTAGATACTTGTTATGCATCAGGTGGATGCATTGTATGGTCAGGATGATCATAGATGACGAGCTTTAGGACGATGCAGTGATGATGATCATGATGATCATGTACATTAGGACGATGTATGGTGAGTATCTGGTTGATACTCTATGGCCGTGGATAGGTTGTGCAAGGGTAGCATGTAACTGGAGATCTGGACAGGATGAAAAAGGCCTCAGATGCTCTTTAGATATCTTGCTTAACAAGACACTATTTTAAGGTTGTGTGGTAGGGGTCACATGTAATAAGTACTGGAGATCTAGATAGGAAGAAAAAGGCCTCAAATGCTCATTAGAGATCTTTCTTGGCAAGACACTCTTTTAAGGTTTTGTGGATACCACATGTAATAAGTCCTGGAGATCTGCACAAGATGAAAAAGGCTTGAGATGCTCTTTAGAGATCTTGGTTGGCAAGACACTCTTTTAAGGTTTTGTGGTAGGGGTCACACGTAACAAGTCCTAGAGATCTGGACAGGATGAAAAAGGCCTTAGATGCTCTTTAGAGATCTTTCTTGGCAAGACACTCTTTTAAGGTTTTGTGACAGTCACATGTAAAAGATCCTGGGAGATCCGATAGGTTGAGCTGTGTGCTCGTAAAAGGCCTGGGATGTGCTTTCAAGGTTTTGTGATGCAGGTAATAAGTCTCGAGGATTCCACAGTATGGACAGTGATGAAGACTTGCAGGTGGTGGGCCTACATCCAGTATGAAAAAGGATTGGCTCTGTAGAACATCCTATGACGAGAAGTTTAGAGACTGATTGAGATAGCAGCAACAGTGATGACGACGATGATTCGATGTCGATCATCTACTGATGATGATCCAGAGAAGAAGACTTGTACTAGAAGACCGATGTCGAGAAATACCTTCCTAGTTAACAGGGAGTGTTGATGTTTTTGTAACTTCGGAATGTATTTCCTATATGTATCTTGTATTCCTATAGAGATGTTATTATTCCTCTATACGGAAGTGTCGTCATTTCTATTGTAAGTGTCGTAACTTATACTTGATGGGTTGTTAGACTAGCTTGGTGGGGTCATCCCTGTATAAGTCATGTGGTTCAAAGGGTTATTAGACCACCATATTGGGGGTTGGCCCAGTCATCATTGTGTTATGTGGTTAATTTCAGGCCAACCTAGTAAAGGTTATTAGGAAAGTCAAGTCAAGTATAAATAGAGTGCGGGAGGCACTCTATTTGATCATTCACTTTCTCACTCATACTCACATTGGAGAGTGGCACACTTGCGGAGGAGGAGAAGCTACTGCTAGGAGAATACTATCTCTTGTACTTGGGTTGTATCATTGCTCTATCTATCTCTGAGGAAGTTGCGGGGTTTTTCACCTTCCTGGTTTTCCCCGGTGAAACTCTGTGTCTCTTGTGTGCTTGCATTATTGTGTCCATGATTGATATGCTATAGATATGCTGTACATGTTATTCTCTCAGTTAAGATCCTAGAGCAGGTTGAAATTTCTGAAAAACTAACAACATACACTGATTTACAGCATTCATTGCTCATCTGTATTCAGACTCTATTGAAGATAGTGCAATTGCACTCTGTTTCCTACTTGACCAGAAAACAGGTCCTTCTCTAAGCATTCAAACAAATATGGAAGTGTAAATCCAATCTACGCTATCTCCATCCCAATCTAAGTCAGTAAATCCAAGAAGATCTAAGCTAGAATAAACAAAATAGTGAATCCCATCAGACTTGGTGCCTTACACATAATGCAATATTTTTTTTGCATCCCTCCAATGAAGCTCATGTGTCTTCTCCATGTATCATTAGGCCACACTCACAGCATAAGCAATATTAGGTCAAGTATGATTCAAGTACAAAAAGCTGCCAATTAGTTTCCTATACAAGGTGATGTTAACCAATGGTGTAGAATATGCTTTTGCAAGCCATACTCCTGAAAGGAAGGAATTACCTGAAGGCTTGTATTCAGCCATATTGAACTTCTTTAGTAGGTCTAAAGCATACTTTGACTGAGATACCTTAGTTCCAGAATTGGATTGTGAAATATCAAGCCCCAAAAATTGCTTAAGTATTCCCAAGTCAGTCATGGAAAAAGCTTGATGCAAGGGGGTATTTAATGAAGCTATTTGATAAATAGAGATACCTTTAATTAGTAGGCCATAAAAATATAACCAAATAATCAATATGGAGTCATCAACCAGCTTCATGTACACATTTGGCTCATACTTGCATCCAGTAAAACAGTGTGACAAGAGGAAGTTGTCCATCTTGGCATACCAAGCAGGGAAAATATTAGGGGCAAATTATAGCCCATGGGCGAAATTATAGGGGTCACCGAGAAACCCTGGATGAATTTTTAATATGAAGCAAGTTTTTTTAAATTTAACCTACTAGCCCCATATTTATTTAACCCATAGTAAAAGGAAATCAAATAGCCAAGATCGCGAAAGAGGAAAAATTAATGTAGCCAAGTAAAGTAATCGCGAAATGGTGAATTTGCCTAGAATTTCGGGTAATGGAGGCCCTGAAGAGTTGGTTTGCCCACCATTTAGGGTACTAGAGGCTGTGAATAGTTGGTTCTCCCACCATTTAGGGTACTAGAGGCTGCGAATAGTTGGTTTGCCTAGCCCTGCATGTTAATCAAAATACTAATGCCCATTGCCCCTGGATTTTCATTCTTGTAATTATTTTTTTTTAAAATCCTCCATAAATCTGGCCATTGGGGTAGAATGGACCGATTTCGTCCATATATATGGACAGAATCGGGTTTCAAATGTTCAAGGTTTCAATTTGGGAAAATCGGGTTTCATGGTGTTTCAATTTGGGAAAATCGGGTTTCATAGTGTTTCAATTTGGGAGAATCAGGCTCAATGTCTTTTCTAAAGTTGCCCTGCTCTTGCTAACATTTTTCGTAGGTTGTCAATCTCTGTAATATCAGCTCTTGTAGTTGCAATCACGTCCATACTCCAATCCTGAAGATATTTCTGATTTTCTTTTCATTTACTATATTCTTCAAAATTGGTTAAAAATCCAAGAGATTGCCCGTGCTTGTTGCTATATTTTTTTATTTCTGTTGTTGTCTTATTCATTTGGATTTTGGAGGATTTCATTGGTAGATAGTCTTAGCATTGACCTCATAGTAGTCCTGAGATACATAGTACTCACACTAGAAATAGTTCATGTTTTACAACATTGTTTATTTGTGTTTTAAGGGGATTGTCCAGCATTGCAACCGAAAGTGACAGATTTTATTTTCGTATTTATGTTGTTGTCTTATTCATTTGCATTTTGGAGGATTTCATTAGTAAATAGTCTTAGCATTGACATCATAGTAGTCCTGAGATCAACATTCATTACTTTGCAAGGATATTGTACAGATAAAGTTTGAAGAAGTAATAATAAGCACCATCCAGCTTACAGATGCTATTGATATTCTAGAGTATGTGAAATTTTTAGGGCAAAAGATTGGTCTAGCTCCCTTTAAAGAATATCGGAGTGACCCTATACATTTTGGTTTTTGTTATATTGGCAAGTCTTGTAACACAAAATTTATAGTTTATGTAATTTAAAAAAGTTTTTCTCAATACAATAATATTCATCTTTGAAAAATGTTTTAAGATAAAAAGTGAATCAGGCTTGACTCTGAATGGATTGGTAGTACTCCTCCTTATGATCCCAGAATGATTGCAACAAGCCTTCTCCTTATCTTCTATATTATGAAATACACTTAAGAGTGAGTATCCTCCCTTCCTTTCTAAGCTCCTATAAAAGTTGTTTTCGTTGTTCAAATGAGCAGAGTCACAAGATACATTCTTTAAAAGAAACATCTTATAGTACAAATTTTTCAGGCATGTTGTATTAATCTAAAGAGAGCTAGTAGTTGGAAAAAAGTTGACTTTATAGAAATAATAATAATTAATAAACCCTTCCTAGGGCCTCCCCTTCTCTAAGGGCCACTAATATTGTCCTTCTTTTACCACTTTGGATCTCTCTCATAGATTTACTTTGTGGATGGAATAGAAAGGATATTTTTCTAGGAGTATTTGACATCACCCACTCCCCCAAGATCATTAAATATAAACCTTTTTAAATTCCTTCATTCTTGGTGGTGTTCATGGGTTTCCTAGATTGAAGGTGGTAGTGAGGCTTTGAGGTGGGGTTTGAATTCTTATCCAATGAGAGAGAGGACCTACTTAACTCTTGGGTGTTATCCCCTATCTTAAATGATGTACCTTTGAAAGAAGCTGATACTTTTTGAGAAGAGGGATCCTTTAAATTCATGAGGTTGTGTTGTGTATCTTTGTTATATTTATTTAATGCAGTTAAGCAAAAATAATACTATTGGGAGACCTTGGAGATTATACGTGATGCAACCAACACTTTTACACCACTACTCGAGCTCATGCCTCATATAAAAATTATAAGACAAACAATGGAAGTTAGAAGCCACATGGTAGAACCTGTTGATCTAGAGGAAGGTTCAATGGAATTGACTCGTGATTTAATCATAACCTTAAGGTATTACACAATGACCATTTGACAAGGAGGTTGTGCACTTCCTTTAGGATTTAAGCATTGCAGTAATGGGAGGAAGACACAATTGTTATTATTTCCCCTTGTCATAAAGATATGCCTATTGGGAAGGGAAGAAGAAGAGACTGAGGGAAGGACAAAATTTTAGACTTGATACCCAAATTGCAGTATATGAGGTAAAAGAGATTATGTTGGACTTAGTTTCTAATGTTAAAAACCTTCATAAGTCATAGGAGCTTATGGGGAAACCTAGATAGGTATATTATGCTAATCAACTGTATATTTTCATTCAGTATAAAATTTAACCTATTTGGAGACTAGAGAATCTTAAGGTTGACCTTATATGGATTATGACAATGTCTAATTTAAAGCTACTGAGATTATGGATGAGAAGGATATATACCATACATTATTTAGAAGAGAATGGGCCTTTGAAAATAATGTCATTATTAACCTTAAGGGCAAGATTTCCTTTGAAATTGAAGGTAATAGGAATGTGCAACCCCTAAACCCACATCAGCATCTGAAATACACTAAGACTATCAAAGATGTGCTTGAAGGATCAATGTTGCACCCAATTTACAACTTGACTGCAGGGTTAAATGATGAATATGGGAACCATTATGCTTGTGGTGCAATCAGTTGGAGGATTATTTGCTCTTTTAACACTAAGTCTGATTATTGGCCAGTTACAGGGGTTAGAGGAGTATTTTCTAGAGTTTCCATGTATTGGACTATGCCATGGACAAAGAAGGATTTTACTTTCAGTGCCGAGTCATTGAAATTAAACTAGTCCAAGTCAGTACCGAGTCATTGAAATCAAACTGGTCCAAGTCAGTGCCGAGTTGACCCTTGACCGGTTCCAAGTCTGAGTCCGAGTTTTAAAACATTGGTAGAACTATAAGTTATAACCAAAAAGGAGAGTCCATGTGAAATTATAGTTCAACTTGTAGTTACTCAAATCCCAATTGGGCAGTGATTGAATCCTTCGAACATTGCAAGTGTAGTCTCAACATTCTTTTTCTGAAGAACAAAAGAAAGAAAAATGAGGAAGGAGGACACAATCAAACTCACTGAGCATTGAGGGTTTTGAATTAGCACTGGGCCTCCACAATAATAATAAGTAGTTTGTAGAAAATGTGATAAGTAGTAATTATAGAGCCCCAAAGGATGGTTTTGGAAATTTTATTTCAAGTACCTCTACCATCAACGAGTAAGAGACACTTAGACATGTCTAAAGGTAGTTTTAGAATTACAGAGAGTGAGGATTCCATTAAAGACCTACATGTTGGGCCTCCATAATTAATGTATGGGCACCACCTATATTGGAAAATCAATGTAGACAAAAGGACAAGAGGGGAACCCCAATCACATGACACTTGTGATTTGTGCTACATTGATGATATGAAAGCACAATAATGTCTAAGGATTCCACTTACAAATCAATAAAGGTGATATATATATATATATATATATATATATATATATATATATATATATATATATATAGTTAAAGGGAATGGCATGGAAAATAAAGATGATGACATGTGGGCACAACTACCACATCAACAACCACTTGTCATTCCACATCAATAGAAGATAACATGTGATGAAAATTCATATATAATTCCACAATGACAAGGAATATAAAGTATTAATAAAGATGGTTTGCAAATCCAACTCCAACATTTTGGGATATGGCACTAGTAGTTTCCAAAGAACAAGTAGGGGCTCAATGAGTCAATTGGGTATGCAATTTGGACAATTAAAAATAGGAGTGAGCATGAAGAAACTAGTAGAGGATTTGGCTAAATAATGAGGGGTTTGAAGTGGAGTTGGATAAATATGCAAAAATCCACTATTCCAAGAGGATTTTTGGTGATATTTTAAACTATAGTGGAGGATAGGTCACCCAAGAAATCAAATCTAGAAAAATTTCCAAGTTAACATTTTGTTAACACCCAAAAAGTGCTCACTACATCATCTCCCTCATTACATGACTCATTTGTCCATATTTCCTACCATATTTGCCTCCAAAACCTTAAAAATCCATTCAGAAGCCTCCAAAAGGCCAAAAACCCCCTTTTTTTTCCCAAAATAATGTAAATTCCTCCAAAAATAACAAAAACCCTCTAAAAGGGGAATAAAAAATACAAAAAAAGAGGAAAAAGAGGGAAAAAAGGAAGCAAAAACCGTATACAGCTGACCTAAACCATATGGTGCCCAAAACCATGGGTCAGCACTCCACCACTAAAAACCTATAAATAGGTGATGGAGGCTCCCCATTTTATATCCACGGTCATCCCTATCCTTACTCTGCCAAAATCACTACTGAAACCCTAGCTCACCCTTTTGAGCTATTTTCACATTTGACTCCCCCTTTGGCCCATTTCCAAAACCCTTTGGAGAAGGAGAAAGGAACAACACTGGAGCTTGGAACCAACCATCCTGGACTACTGCAAGAGCTTCACCAACCTCTACACCTGAGGTAACTGTTAATACAAAAAAGAGAATTCTTTGCCATTTTTTCATGTTTTGTTATTTATGTTAATGCTCATGCTAGGTTAAATTTCATACTGTTTTACTACTTTTATTTGCTATTTATTGAACTGCTACTAAGGAGGCCCTTCTCCTTAGTAGGTGCTCATTTGCACAAGCTAGGGGGAAAACCCTAGCTATAGTTTTGGCAACTCCCCTAGTGTTCCTTTGAATTTCTGGTTATAGTTTTAAATGTTTTTAATTTTCTGCAATATTTTTCTATTTTTTCCTTTCGATTATCGTAAACCACATCTTTTGTCCCCGCAGTTACGATCTGACCACGTCTTTCAGATGGCTAGCTGCAATCTAACCGCGGCTCTCAGACTGTTTCTGGCGATCTACCGGCGGTTTTCAGTATGTTACCTGCGATCTGACCATGGCTCTCATCCTCTTTCGTGCGGTCCGACCGCCGCTGTTCACCCTTTTTCCCGCAGTCCTCCTGCGGGTTTCAGCCATTTTCTTGCTATCTGCCTACGAATTTCGGCCTTTTTCCCACGGTCCACCTGCGGCTTTCAGCCATTTTCCTGCTATCCGCCTGCGACTTTCGGCCTTTTTCCCGCGGTCCGCCTGCGGATTCCAGCCATTTTCTTGCTATCCGCCTGCGACTTTCGGTCTTTTCCCATAGTCCCCCTGCGTCTTTCAACCATATTTCCGCAATCTACCCGCGACTGTCAACCTGTTTCCCGCGGTCCGACCGCACAGATTTGCCACAGACCCGCAGTTTGTTTTCTGCACTTTTTCCCTGTTTGAACCCAGTACTTTGCTGCAATATTTTCTGCACCTGCATAGCCATGTGTCCTATCTGCAGCCTTACTTCCCTACAGCCTATTTTCTGTAGTATTATTTCTTTTCCATTTACAATTTTTTTTTAAAATTTCATCATTTTAATTGAAAAGAGAAAATTTTGCATTTCAAAGTTTAATTTCTGCATTGTTATTTTTAGTTAGAAAGTTTCCCACCCTGTGGCACTTTTACTTAGGTTCATCATCTCACACGCACACACTCTGTCACCTAATTCAAGTGAGCCCTAAAATACTACTTAACACAACCAACATTCTATCCCAACTTGGGGAACACATAAGAATCTTGTATTTAGGTAGGATCGGGGGGATAGGCATCCAAATAACACCGCTCGGTTGCTTACACTTGAGTCATAGTTGTTTTCCATTATGGAACCAAAATCCCCTAATACTTTTTAGCAAGGTCACAACTAGTTTATCAGAGGGCCTCTCCCCTAGGAGGGTTGAAGTAGCCAGACTAGTTCTGAAGGCCTAAGTGGAATACCGCACTCCATTCAGTAACCGAAGGATACCTTTTGTAGTTCTTGGTGTATCACCCGTATGGGGATACAGCGGTGATAGAACCAAACTGCAAATTCACCTTTTCTGGACGTGTCATGAACGGGGTATCTTAGTTTCCTTTATTCTAGGATTGACTACCCAGTGTCCCTCATAATAGGGGGATATCTTTAGCCACTTGGCTCTACTATCCATATTGTCTGACTTGGATTTCATCACCTTGCAGAGGATATGTCTAGTTGAGTCAAAATACTATTTAGCTAGGTGTTTGCATGCTCCCTTACCTCCTTTTGGTCTAGCGAGTCCACTATTTTTATTTTCTAGGAAACCTGCTGCTTGTTGGTATTTTGCCCATTTATGTTGATACTCCACTTATTGTAGCGCAGTTGTTACAGTAAGTCTTTTGAGCTGGTTGTTGGCCTGAGTGCCATATTTTTTGCGCTCTCCTTCTGCACACTCGGTTGCATTAGGGTTTTTGAGCTGTTTTTCACTCAACACAACCCCCAGATACTTGACACCATCTATCACCATTGAGTCCCCGAGACATTCTCGGCACCTCCGAGGTGATCCCCCACAGCACAGTTCACTTGATATCACCCATCATAGACATAGATCTTCATCACTTGATACCACTCATCATAGATCTCGAGCTTTGTCACTTGACTCCACTCGTCAACAGCATAGAACTCCGTCACCTGATCTAGATGCCCCTTATTTCACCTCTGATTCTGAGGCAGAGTCCGAGAACCCCACTTACACTGCACCAACCAACCCCATGGCTGGCATGACATCCAACCCTTTCTTTGTAGGGACCATTGGTGGAGCATCCACCACCACACCAGCTACCACTCCTGCGTTGGGTATGCCCTCGATGGGGCCCACATCTACCATTCCGATCACTGTACCCATTCCAGTAGCTAGCATACCTATCCCAACTCCATCAGTGACTCACACTACCCTTGGCGGTGCAGGACCGTCTCATACCACATTCGTTCCTCCACCTGGGGGAAACATCCCAAACCCAACCCCTCCACTCGGGGACATTGGCCCCAACATGGTCACAACCACTAGTATGTCACATCCTTCTACTAGTTTTCCATTCATGGCTAGCCTAAACCTTCCTGACCTGGAAAGACTAACTAACGATCCCATCAGACAGGACCTTGCATGGCCTCACATGCCCACCAAGCTCCCCTCTGACATCCCTATGTTTGAGGGCAAGGCTGGTGAGGACCCCCAAAACCATATTATGTCCTTCCATCTGTGGTGTTCCTCCAAATCCATAGTGGATGACTCTGTCCGCCTCCGTCTATTACAGCTCACCCTCACTGGCTCTGCAGCTAGGTGGTACATCGAGCAGCCCCATGGGACCCATGCCACCTTTACTTCCCTTGCCTCGACTTTCCTGCAGTTCTTTCAGTTACCTCTCTGCTATGATGCAGGAGTTGAGATCCTACTGTCTTGTAGATAGAACATGGCTACCCACATCATCGACCACATTCATGAGTGGCGTTGACTCCGTAGCCTCTACAAAATAAAGTTAGATGACCATATATTCTTAGATTGGTTTATAAAATCTCTCCTTCTTGTCATTGCCAAGGATGTGGCATCCGAACGAACCCAGTCCAAAGAAGAGGCCATCCTGAAAGCCCAACAATTTGACCTTATTTACGCCCAGTCTGGTTACCTATATTCTATCATCCTTGACACCCCCCGCGGCGATTCCTCCCGACACGATGCACCTGGGGCATCCCATGCCGTAGATGGCATCATTGGCCATATAGCCTTACATAACCAGCCCTTTTCCATAGCACGTCCTAGCCCTGGCCCCGACCTTTCGTGGGCCACATCCCAGTCCGGAGCAACCAATTCATATGCTCCCATGACACATCATCAACATTCCCATGGACCCTCATGTCCACCTCAGTGCTTTCATCATGGATCCCCCACTTACGCCCCCCCGGTCGCACCTCAGCCATATTAACACCCACAGGCTGCACTAGCCCCTATATCCTCTCAAGCCCAACCTGCTTATTACCCGCCACGGGCAGCCCCTGGGGAAAACCCACAACCCGTTCCGCAGACATATCAACAACCCCCACAAGGTTCAGCACCTGTGAAACCTCCACCTACTTATTATCCACCACAGCCTGCTCCCGCACCTACACAACCCCAGAACCCACCTGCTGTCCAAGGGCAAGTGTATGCCCAACATAATCCACAACAGAACCAAAATAACCAGCGCCAATAGGGCCAGCAAAACCATGGCAAAGGCCATAATCGTGGGAACAACCCCCCTCTAGACCAAGGCGATCAACCTCCCAATCCCCCAAACAACAATAACGCAGCACCTACCAACCAAAACCCTGACCAGCTACCCAAACAAGCAAAAAATCCTAATTTGCGAACAAACCATCCTTGTTCTATTTGCGGGGTCTATGGTCACTACACACATGCTTGCCCACATTTAGAGCGGGCTCGGCAACTCTGGAATGATGATGCCCACCGCCAAGGGCACGCGCCTCCTCAAGCGTCGACCAACCCCCCACCACCTTAGAATCAACCCTTGGTGCTACAAAACCCTTTACCAACCCAAGGCATAGTGAACACTCAACCATTGGCTCCCCCTCAAGGAAATGCACCACCACAACATCAAATCACTTATACCGCTCTTGATCAACCCATGTTAGACTCAGGTACCCATCACTCGTTAATGATGTCATCCATCGATGTCAACCTTCAAACCTGTCGAAACCAATATGGTTCCACCCCTGAAGCCCCTCTCGCCGACAAAAACACTAATGCTCATCCCACTAATCAATCGTTATGTATCCCTCCGGTTCCACTAGATGGTGCCTCCAAAGCACCTCGCTTCCCACTTCGCCGCATCAACAATAACCCCAATGCTCATGCTGCATCTAATTACAACATTGTAGATGACTTAGCCCAGTCCCCCACAGCCATGTCTATGTTAGAGGTCTTAAAAAACTGTCCTTCATAGTGCAAGACTTTGCTCTTTGCCATTGGTGCTATTGACCCAAATGACTCATGACTAATGGCCTTTGATTTGGACCAATCCGAACCACGCCTGCCTTCCACTTTAGCGTTCCAAGTTTTTGTATTCGTTCAGAATCTTGTCATCCATCGGTGCATTATTGATGAAGGTGCCTCTACATGCATTATGTCCACATTCGTTTGGCAGAAGTTGGGATCCCCTACACTCCAGTAGTCCACCACTACGTTGCGAGCCTACGACGGCTGTTCGGCTAAAACCCAAGGTCTCTTAGCTAATGTTCTCATCCAGTTAGCTAGAAAAATAGTGCTCATTGACATAGAGGTGATCAATGCCCAACTTGATTATAACCTCTTACTTGGCCGTAGTTACAAGTATGCCATGCGGGCGGTTGCCTCATCCATTTTTCGTACCATGATGTTCCCCCATGATGGACGCGTGGTCAAGGTCGATCAACTCACCTATTACGATCCCAATGCCCCTGCTACACCCGAAAATGTTCTCCTCATGGTTGAACAACCTATTTGTGGTGCAACTACCTCATTGGTTTCCTTCGTGGGACCCAGAGTTTACTCAGATACGCCGATGACCTCAACATTCCAATCCATTCCACCCCCGTCACCAATGACTGAAATATTTGACCTATGTACCCTTTCCCACAATACACAAACACCCAACAATCAACTGCCCTTATTACCCAAACCACCATTGGTACCTAGTCATATTGGTGTTACACCCATCCACACAATCCCCTTCCTATTCCCTCCCTCGGGAGTAGTAAGTGCCCCGGTTATGGATACTCTCAGCCTCCCCGGGTTAACCTTATGTGATGTACCTGCAATAATTAATTAATGCAAATACACGAGATATCAGAAATAATAGAACATAATCGCTTTTATATTGATCACGGGCCACTTCGAGGGGGCAACCTCCTTTGAGCAAGCTCAATACAATTAACTTCACGGTCCCTTCAATGACTTCAACACACACTTATATACTAAGTCTATGCCCAATACTATGATTCAAAACCATGGGACATATAATACTACAGGACGACTTATAAAGCATATGCGTCCAATACTATGGGTCAATACTATGGGCTAATATAAATTACGGATCAACAAATACTACGGGACGACTTACAAAGCATATGCGTCCAACAACAATATACTAACATAGTAAAGAGAAGGGTTGACATAGGTTCCTAACATCCCCTCTCCCTTAGAAAAAGCTTTGTCCTCAAAGCTTTGGTTGGAGAGATTGCTGCAGAATCTGAAGGAGTGGTTTCCCGGTAGCATCTTTGGTTTGCATTTCGGGCCACTTACGCCTTTGGAGTGTCAAGGAGGATTGCTTGGAAGGTTGTAGATGAAGAAGAACCCTGTCAGCTGTGTGGAAAATGCGCTCAGAACGGTGTTGATCGGCTTGTTGTTTTAGGCGAATTCTAGCCATGTGAAGATTGTCCTGCAGAATGAGAAGAATCTGAGCGCGGTTTCGAAGAACCAAGTCAATTTCCTGAACTGGGGAGCTGCTAAGGGTGTATGGAAGAAGAAATGGCAGTGTTTGTCCATAGACTGCTTCATATGGTGTCCTTTGAGATGTGGTATTGTACCACCAGAGTGCTGCTAGGAAATCCATAGAAATAGTTGGCCAAAGTTATGTAGTGATGGGTAAGGGTTTGATCAATCCCGAAAGGAGTGTCGGTTCCCCCTTGTTGACTTGGAAATTATCATCGTTAGACACCATTTGTTGAATTGTCATTTTTAGTCCCAGCTAAAAGAAGTTACATTGTTCCTGGTCATACATTTTGCAGAACCCAGAGTGCCCTGTTGATGAAGAAGCATGGAGATCATAGAAGAAATAGCCCTGTTGAACAGATGGCAACCAATTTGGAACAAGCAGAGAAAGAGCTGTAAGAGAAACTGGGTCATCAATTGTGCGAGAAGGAGCATCTTCCACCATATTGTCCTTACCCTTCTTGTAAGTGATCACATAGGTATAACCCATGAGTTGGATAACCCATTGCAGGTGTGTTGGGGAGGAGACCCATTGTGCCAGAAAATTTTCCAGACTCGGAAGATCAGTCTTGATGCAGAAAGAATTGCCTAATAGGTATGGCTGCCACTTCTGTACTGCATGCAAAATAGCCATCAGTTCCTGGTGAGAGGTAGATGTGGTTACATTCTTATCGGAAAGGTCTCTTGAAGGCAGCAAGCTCATTGGTTCAACAAAGATACCTGCATATCTATCCAAGGAAGTAGTGGAGACTGTTGATGGGTGCATCTGAATGGAATTGAGCTGAGCGATGACACCATGTGAATTCTTCTTAAGGATTTTTTCCAGGTGATGTGAACTGATGATGTAGAGAGACCCTGGTTGTAAGCCCCGAAATTTGTGTTGTGCCCCATTGACTTTAAACTGCATCCAAAGTTCAACAAAATCACATAATATGGGGCCAAGTGTGCGTAACCATTGAACGTCCAAAACCACATCACATCCGCCTAAGGACAAGGAAAACATGTCAGAGCGTAGGTTATAATCTTCCATAGAGATACGCACATTATGACACTTCCCCTTGCAAGATAAGGTGGCCCCATTGACAACCATGACTTCAAAGTTGGAGCAAGGATGGACAAAACAATCATCCTGTTTGGCAATTCGAGGGTCAATGAAGTTATGAGTGCTACCAAAATCAATGAGTATGGTAAGAGGGAGCTTCTTGAAGTATCCCCTAACCCGCATTGTTTGTGGGGTGGTGACGCCGGTTACAGCATGGAGAGAGATCTTGGGTGGGTCGTCCTGAGATGGGGTGTCAACAGGCGGGTGTTGCATGTCGATCGGATCATGTACTGTATCTGTAGCTTCTTCACCAAGTTCTAAGGCAGGCGGAGAATCCACATCCAAGATATAGAGCTTTTGTTGAACACATCTATGTCCCCGAGTGAATTTCTCATCACAATTATAGCAAAGCCCTTTTTCTCGGCATTTCTGCATTTCTATTTCAGACAAATGCTTGATAGGAGTTGGTTGAGGAGCAGGCGTGATGGGAGGTCGTTGGGAACCCATATTTCTGAAGGGAACAAAGGTGGGTTGGGAGCGTTGTTGAGCTACAATCTTGTCCTCGGCCAACTTAGCCAACCCTAGGACTTCCATCATTTTGTTGGGACAAAACATTTTGACCTCTGAGTGGATTTCATCCTTGAGACCACTGATAAAACAACTCCTGTAGAATTCATCAGACAATCCTTCTGTGCGATTGGCTAGTTTCTCAAATTCCATCTGATACTCTCTCACTGTGCCAGTTTGGTGAAGTATAGTGAGTGCTCCTGTGAAGTCGTCAAAAGCACTAGAACCAAATCGTGGCAAAATGAGTTGGCAAAAATCTGTCCAGTTTGGCTCGGGATGAGCTTTGATGTACCAACGGTACCATTGAAGGGCTTCCTGTTCTAAATGAAAGGATGCAAGTGGAACTTTCTAAACATCAAAAGTATTATGCAGACTGAAATATTGTTCTGCTCGGTATATCCATCCAGTCGGATCAGTACCATTGAAGCGAGGAAAATCAAGCTTCGACCCACGAAAAGTGCTAGAAGCAGAGAACCCGGTGGCTGCAAAAGATTCTGGCTGTCTGGTATTGTTCATGGCTGAATGCTGAAGATGGAGGTTGAGAAATTTTGCATCCATATCTTGGAGTATGGTTTGGATCGCTGCAAGTGCTTCCTCCATGGTGTGTGCTCCTGCACGGGTGACAACCATAACCAGGTTTTTTTGTTTTTTTTTGTTTTTGGTTGACTAGGTAGGAAAACAAAAACATGAACTACTTCAGTAAGGGAAATTTTGGATTTGGGAAAAAATCAGAAGGGTAATTGGGGTTTGACTAGGTTTTGGACACTATTGGATAGATAGGGAAGCAAAAATGAGGATTTCAGAAGCAGGGTGAAAGAATGGAAAAATTTGGCAGAGGGGAACAAAGAAGCAGAATTCAAAAAGGAACTCTGTGGTAAAATTTGAAGGTGAGTGGGTGAAATCTGAGGAAGTTATAGCAAACCTTAAAAATAGACAAATGTGAGATTTCGAGCTGTAGGAAGGAAAATTGAGGATAGGGTCCTCAGGAATTAAATATGCAGAATGGAATGACAGGGGTTCCCTTAAAATTTCAAGGGAAATAGAGGTAAAACAAGAGAGATATGGAGAAAAAACTGAATTTATACTTTTTTTTTTATTTTTACAGACTGGAGCAGCTACGGCTCAGAAGGAATCTGGAACAATGACGAACGGCTGGATCTGGAATGGCATGCAAAATGGATCCGAAACAGTGCAGCAGTGATCGGCAATAGTTCAGCTGAAAGTAGATATGGACCCCAGGTATGTGCAGCTTCCTAACATTTCAGGGTTTTCACTCGACCACCAATGCTATCTGACGGCTTGCGTATTGGGGCAGTACCCTTCACTCCACGGCTCAGGTAAAACTGATAACCGCTTTGCCACAAACGACAACTCTTGGTTTACCTCACAAGTGGGAACTAGTCAATCAAGTAGGGGTCGTTTCCCTTTTCGCTTGGCAAGTCCTCTCAATGGCCAGCTACTTCAGGGTTCCTGTGGTACTCCTCACAATGATTTTTAGGGCTTATGCCCAACTACTTCCCATAGTTAAGCGGATAGGGATTATTCCCAGATCCGAACCTGCAACAGAAAAAAATTTGGGCAAAAATTCTATCCAATGTTCAAAAACCAGATCTATATTGCTCAGAATCGCTATTATAGCATGTTTCCGGAACTGGACGAACCACTCTGCCTCTACCCATGAGAGCGGAATAGAAATCTGGGCACTCGGTCAAAAGATTTTCTTGCCGCAATTTCCGCAGCCGTCACCGAAGTTCTGAAAAATTGCTGATTTTAAATCCGTGATATCTCCACTTTTAGAACTCCAAATGAGATGGTTTTTTTTTGAAACTGCATATTTTTGAAAGAGGAATTCAGATATGCAATCGGTTTCTTTTGATTTTGTGCAAAAAGTTTCATAAATTGATCTGAAAGTCGCCGCCCAAAAAACGAAAAAAAAATTCCCACTTGTGCCAAGGAAAGTGCTTTGATACCAGATGTGATGTACCTGCAATAATTAATTAATGCAAATACACGAGATATCAGAAATAATAGAACAGAATCGCTTTTATATTGATCACGGGCCACTTCGAGGGGGCAACCTCCTTTGAGCAAGCTCAATACAATTAACTTCACGGTCCCTTCAATGACCTCAACACACACTTATGTACTAAGTCTATGCCCAATACTATGATTCAAAACCATGGGACATATAATACTACAGGACGACTTACAAAGCATATGCGTCCAATACTATGGGTCAATACTATGGGCTAATATAAACTACAGATCAACAAATACTACGGGACGACTTACAAAGCATCTGCGTCCAACAACAATATACTAACATAGTAAAGAGAAGGGTTGACATAGGTTCCTAACACCTTAGGACTACCCGTGTGGTATATTTCACCTCTCTTTCCCCCACCGACACCAAATGTCATCTTACAACCGGTGCAACCCATCTCCACTACTAGTCAACCACCCCCCGGTGTCTCTACTCCTTCCTCATCCACCAATCCATCCCCTCTTATCAAGCCCATTAGGGGCAGAGGCCCACAACCATACACTGTTGTACCCCCACCCAAAATAGTTAAACCCCCCCCCATGTTTCATGCTTCCCCTAAATGCTCATTGCGTGATGAGTTAGGCCATCCTACCCATCAATGTCCACAATTACCTGCATTACAAGAGCACATGCAAATGCTTGACGATGACCCCAACATCCCGGTTGTCCAACTTGATCCAGCCCCTAAGCCTCGTGTTAAATCACTGCGTACCAACCACCCTTGTGTAATATGTGGTATTTACGACCATTCCTCACATCACTATCTTGATCTCCCAGATTACAGAGCAGCTCTCTACGAGATGAATAATTTGGACCTTGAGACGGCACTGCCCACAATTGAGGAGATCCACCCCCCAGTATCACCCTCATCTGGTGAGATTAATACCATCTATATGATCTCTTCTACTACCACTCCCTCGTCAACCGATTTGACAACTCAAAGTTTCCGCAATGATGAGGAGATTCTAGAGGCTCTCACTACCCCGAATTACCCCTAGGAAGACATGCACCTTCGTTCCTACTTCCTCCTAGAAGAGTCCTCCTCCACCATAGCCACCCAATTTGTGGTTGAGTCCAAAGATTTCCTCCCCACCAAAGTCAACTGGTTTAAGGATCCCATTCCTGCTCCTGATGCCTTCGAGGAAGGTAACATGGCCAACATCTCACCCATCATCCACATCGATATCTTTGACCCACTCGGTGCTCTTGAAATCATTACATTAAGAGCCTCCTGCAGTGAGTATGAGATCGGAGAGTACAAAAAACTTTTTTAAGAGTTTCTTGATGTCTTTGCCTGGTCCTATACCGAAATTCCTGGTCTCGACCCCACTATTATAGAACACCACATTGACACATGGCCAGATGTACCCCCCATTCACCAAAAACAATGCCCCATTCATCCCTCAAATCTCCCCGTCGTTAAAGCAGAGATTGAGAAACTTCGCAAAGCATGATTCATTTATCCTATTGCATATACCACTTGGGTTTCTAACCCCACCCCTGTTAACAAGAAATAAGGCACCATCAGAGTATGTACTGACTTCCACGATTTAAATCGAGCATGTCCCAATGACAACTTCCCCACACCATTTATTGACCAACTCATCGATGGGTGTGCGGGGAATGAAGTCCTATCTTTTATGGACGGTTTTTCGAGATACAACTAGATTCAGATCCGCAAGGAATATCAGTACAAGACTTCCTTTACCACCCCCTGGGGCAAGTTTTCCTATCGCGTCATGCCTTTCGACCTCAAAAATGTTGGTGCCACCTTCCAGCGGGCCATGACCTACTGTTTTCATGACTTGGTTCATATCCTGTTAGTCTATCTCGATGACCTTATAGCTCATTCTTGGAAATGATAAGACCACCTTAACGACCTCCGACAAGTCTTTCATAGTTCTCACAAATATTAAATCCGCTTGAACCCACTCAAGTGTGTCTTTTGCGTTCCGGTAGGCCGATTGTTGGGTTTCATTGTTTCCCATAAAGGAATCACTGTTGATCCCCTAAAAGTCCAAGCCATCATAGACCTTCCCGCTCCTCGCACGCTCCGGCAGCTCCAGAGTCTACAGGGAAAATCTAATTTTCTCTGACGCTTCGTTCCTGATTATGCCACCACAGTTCATGGTTTATTACACATGCTTTGTACCCATATACCCTTTGTTTGGGATGACCAGGCGCAAGCTGCATTCGAAGCCCTTAAGAAAGCTCTAACACAAGCCCCTTTTATCTCCCCTCAGGATTTATCTCAGGACTTCATCCTTTACATCTTGGCATCCAATCATGCCATGTCTGGAGTCCTTGTTCAAGAAGACGTTGCTCACCAAGAGCATGTCATTTATTATGTCAGCCAGACCTTGTCTAGACCACCCCTACGTTACCCATATGAGGAAAGACTAGCCCTTGCTGTGGTCTTTTCCGTTCAAAAATTGTGACATTACATTTTACTCAGTCATACCACAGTTGTTTCCAACTCCAACCCCATGGTCTATCTCTTGAACCAGCGCCTCCTGCAAGGTCACGTTGCTAAATGGGTAATTATCCTCCAAGAATACGACCTAACTTTCACAACCCCTAAGAGCACTAAATCCCTCGCATTTGCCTAGCTCATCACCAACCTCCCATCCCTTTTGTCGTTCCCCCAAATCTCCGATGAGTTACTTGACAATCACTTGTTCATCATCTTGTCTGATGACCCATGGTACGATGATATTTTGTTATACCTTGGCACACAAAAGTTTTGACCCAGCATAAATCGTGATGGACGCCGTCGTATTTGTCACCAATCCTCTCGATATCTCCTCTTGGATGATGTCCTTTACCAGTGAGGGGTTGACACGATTCTCTGTCATTGTCTTACCCATGAGGAAGCTAAACAAGTCCTCAATGACTTTCATAGCGGTGCCTGCGGTGGACATTTATCTGGAATGGCCACCGCCCAAAAGGTCATCCGCACCGAATACTTCTGGCCCACACTCTTTACCAACTGCATTACAACAATCAAACATTGCCATAATTGCCAACTTTTTTCCTCTAAGGCTCGGACACCACCCGCTCCGTTACACCCAATCGTCACCGTTGGTCCCTTTTGTAAATGAGCCATTGACTTCATGGAATGTAAACCCTCATCTACCAATCACCATAAGTACATCATTGTCGTCGTCAACTACTTCACCAAATGGGCTAAAGCCATGCCCACCTTCAATTGTAAAGCTGATACCACTTCCCGTTTCTTTTTTAACCATGTTATCACACAATTTGGGGTCCCCAAATAGCTGGTCTTAGACCATGGTTCACATTTTGAAGATTCCATTTGGCACGAGTTATCCACCCTACTGAAGTTCGAACATCAGTATTCCTCTGCTTACTACCCCCAAGGGAACGGCCAAGTAGAGGCCGTTAACAAAATTTTAAAAACCATCGCTCAACGCACTGTTGACCGGCATAAGTCCAATTGGAATCACATGTTGTGCCCTGAATTATGGGCTTATCGTACGTCAACTAAGACTGCCACCGGTTTTACCCCATTTCATTTAGTTCACAGTGTAGAGTTTGTCCTCCCCATCGAGTGTTAGATACCTGCCTTACATCACTGTCGAGCTTCTCCCAGACACCTCCCTACTCGAGCAATGTCTACTATCACCAAAGCAAGCTAACGAAGGCCATCATGCCACCCTCCAAACCATTGAAGCTGCCAAGAATCGCTCCAAAGCTGGTTATGACAAACATGTCCACCCATGAAATTTCCATGAAGGAGACCTTGTTCTCGCCTATGACCAAGCCCACAATAAGACCGGTAAAGGAAAGTTTGGATCCTTGTGGCAAGGCCCTTACATCATGTAGACCTGCCTTGGAAATGGGGCATACATTTTAATTGACTCAGAAGGTCACCCTTTGCGCAACCCCTGTAATGGGTTGTATCTTAAACGCTTTTATCCTTAAAACAAATTCATGGCCCCATTGGTCCGTATTGTACAGTTTGCTTTCTTTTTGTTTTTCACCTTTTTTACCGTGACCTTACATTCATCATTTTTGCATGATCACAGATGGACCATTTTCCACCTCATTACATTGGCTTCGCTGATGGACCAAGCCACTGGTCTCCAAACCTAGCTTCTACAGCATGGGTCTTATATCCCCTTCACATGAGTTGATTCACCTTGACGGAATATGTATAGGCATTGCTACCAATAACCAGGTGGAGTATGATGCTGTGACCGGTCTCTTGACCACTGCACTTCAGATGGGCATATGTCACCTTCATGTGTTCCTTGACTCCCAGCTACTTCTCTCTTAACTCAACAACTGCTACCAAGTGCGCGATCCCTGCCTCTTTAGAAAATTCCTGTGCACAAAACAACTAAGCCGACAATTTGAATCCATAACATTCACCCATGTCCCAAGAGCTCAAAATAGTGTTGCATATCAAATGGCCAACAACATCCTATATTGGCATATCAATCACACCATGTAAAACATCCATCCTGCATCATCATCCCATATCATCTCATAAGAAA
Source organism: Larix kaempferi (assembly GCA_027924585.1). Classification (NCBI taxonomy): domain Eukaryota; kingdom Viridiplantae; phylum Streptophyta; class Pinopsida; order Pinales; family Pinaceae; genus Larix; species Larix kaempferi. The sequence goes on along the minus strand of BSBM01000432.1, from coordinate 8,094,601 downwards.
TATATAAAAACCCAAAAAGATTGCATTTACAACAAGGGGCATCCACGTGCCTATCATCACATAAATATTTCCATCCATGTGCAATAACATAAACACATTACTATATAGGGGCATCCACGTGCCTATCCTACATACATAATGTTGCATCCATGTGCAATACATAACATAAAATACACAAGGGGCATCCATGTGCCCATCATCCTACACTACTTGCATCCACGTGCAATACAACCACATAACAAACCACAAGTGCATCCACATGCGTACACTAAATCATCATCGCAAAAAGGTGCATCCATGTGCATATAAATATATATATGTATATATAAAATAAACGTCAATGTGCTACATATGTCTTGAGTAGCTCCATACTCAGCTATACAAAAAATATCTATACATCAATAGGCCTCATAGAATACATGCCATAGCTACAAAATTGGGGGAGAGTCCTCTGTACTCCCTACTGAGAGTCATACCCTCCATCACTGCCTGCATCAACTGCCTCCGAGTCCTCACCCCGCTCCTCCTCCGGTAGCTCCTCATCCCCTGCAAGCTCATGTGCCCGACCCCTATCTGCCAAAATGGCCACCCCGATCGCGATCGATCGAAACTCCCGTGGCGCCCCAAGACAATCCTAAATCACCTCCTGATCCAAGTCTCCCCACCCATCATCAGTCACTCCAACTAGAAAATGATCGAGTAGCACCCGTACGAACTCCAGAGTCCCCTCAGTTTCCCATCGACGCACCTCCCCTTGGCCTGGCAGGGCTGGTATCGCCACATTCTCCCTGCGGTCTATGTGTCCTAGTGGTGGTCTCGGGCCAACATATGCAAATCATACATCAAGTAGTAACAGCATATCAATATCTCAAACCTATCATACACAAAAACTGACATCAACAACAATACATACCATCTAGTCCACACGCCTGCCCTGGCGGCCATGGTGCCTCTGGGTCCCCTATGTAGTCCATCTCTCTATATGGATAATCATCCAGTGTTAATGGCATCTGCAACCACAGTAGGTAGAGTTCCTATGTGAAGTACTTGCCAACCTCACCGCCACCCCGTCGGTGCATCATTTCTCCCCACCGCACCATGCGCGACTCCATAGGTCATGCTGCCCTGATCGGCACCCGCGGTCGCAGTGTAGGTACCCTCTCCATGAAAAAGGCACAAAGAAATGATCCATAACAGAATCCCTTGCCAGATTCCTTCACCGAGGTCAGCTGCCACTGAACACAAGTGAGGAACATCTGGCCCTAGGCATAGTATATGCCATTCAACACCCGCTCCACCAGCTGCATCTGGCCCCCCCACACCCGCTCGGGTGACTGTGACCCCAAAACTTGAACCATGCATGTCGCGATTGCCCGTACTGATGGATCCCACAGGTCCACAATCCAGAGTGCATTCCTCTGCACTCTAGCCTCTAGAGTGTAGTAATGCCCCAACATATCCTCAATATCCACGTCTGTGGATACTCGTGGCTGCATATCAGCCACCCTACCCAGACAGGGCAACCACGTCAAGAAATATACATCTGCAAGGGTGAGATCCACCCTCTCTCCCTAAAGCATGAATGCCTATATGTTAGGCTCCCAAAATATCACTAACCTGTTTAGGAGTAGTGCTGCTGAACGCATCATGGGCACCTGTGTGAACTTCAATAGCCCGCACAAACCTAAGGTAGACTGCACATGCCGATCCCTCCGGATGACATCCACTATGTCGTCCGGTACCTCCCGCTCTTGCCACAACACTAACGGCATCCTGTCAATCACATAATGCACACTCATTAGACCCATGTAAAGGAAATAACCTTTCCCTCCCCCCTGGGAAAACCCTAAAGATCGATCCCAATCGTGGCTTTAAGGGCCCCTTGCTACAGTCCCAGACCGCAACTATAGCCCGGAGCCAAAATCGGGGTCCAGAATTGCGAGTCCATCCTCGGAACTTCTGGTCTAGGCCTGTGTATTAAGACCCAGAACTCGTGGTCCCCGGCCACGTGCTCAAACCTGGAACCCACGGTCCCCAACCACGGTTCCACCCCACAAACCCGCGGTCCACCCCACGTGGACCATATAGAAAACTCCTTGGGACCCACTCCCCTCCCCCCCCGAACCCAATAAAAAATGCAAGTATGAGTTTATCAGAATACCTACAACTCCCGGATCTGCAAACAGCCGGTCAGATCATCCAAAAACACCAACTCAACATTGGTCCACTCTGATCTCTAGTCAAAGTCAACAAGTCCAAATGACACTTGTCATGTTGGACCCACTTACTATTTATAGTCCGTTGACTTTTTCTTGTGTTTGCCCATTCTTAACCCATACGGAGTCCATTTTTTGAACCGTTTCTACCACTAGAATCAGCACGACGAGACCGTCATGATGGTCAACTCGTTTTCTTATTTTTTCTGCATCATTTTTTGAGCATTTTTCTAGACACCACTAGTTGCCTCGGTTTGCATTCGGATGCTCTCCATTTTTTATGTATTTTATATCATCGAATTCATTTTTTACCAGCCCGTGATGATTCTTGAGATCATTTCTCGCTCTCACCCCCATATTTTTTAGGTTTTTTTTCCAAAATGCCCCTCGTCACCTCAGTTTGCATGCCACATTGGCCATTATCCATTTTTGACACTTTTTATATCGCTGAAACCAATTTTACGAGCTCGTGATGATGCTTGAGATCATTTCTCGCTCTCACCAAGTACAATTTCAACATTGTGTCCCGACACTTTGCTGCCTCGGTTTGCGTGCTACATTGGCCACCATCGGATTGTTCCACATTTTTAAGTGATCCATTCACCTCTTTCATACTACAATTATTTCATTATTTTTCCACCATTCATTATCCCGCAAGGAGGCCCACTAGTGTTCCCCCATACCCTCATTCTTGGTCATCATCAATGTTCCTTGATTGAGCACTTCCTCCTTTCCTGACCATTCCTTTTGTTCGGTATAATTTTATCCCTTTTTTGGGCCGGACAAGTCCTTTACGAAAAAGGCAGTTAGGGAGTTTCTGTTAAGCTCTTTTCTGACTCCTAAAACAATGAAAAGATCATCGAGCAATCTCGTTTCCTTTCATGTTTGTTAAAGTACCTGAAAGGGCATCTATCTGGTATAAGTTTAACCCTTTCCGGACCTGGTGAACTAATTACGAAAAAGGAATTCTCTAGTCACACTGGCTAGAAGAGTTCTTCATTGCATCCTTTTATGCTTCTTCGGGCCTTGGATACTAACACACTAAAAAGCAACCCCTGGATTCTTCTTATCACTTTCAGACTCTCTAAAATTGAAAGCAACCACGAGCATGAACTGTCCTAGGCTCGTACAAATCCACACGACAGTACCATTCCATTATTTCAGAGTCTTCTTACCGCTTTCAGACTCCTTAAAATTGAAAGCAATCACAAGCATGAACTGTCCTGGGCTCGTATAAATCCACATGACAGTACCATTTTGAACACACTTCTTCTAGTACCTTAACCCATGAAGAAGTTCCCCCCGTGCCTCTTAGAACTATGATCGATCATCTCAGCAGCACCCGCAATAAGGTCTCCTTTGTTCAGAGTATTCTGCAGTCTCCTGCCATCTTACACCAACTTGAGTATCACTCATCCCAGTCACCATCCTTGGTCCATTACAGCTATGATCCCTCTACCACCAGTTAGTTTCATATGTTTCCCGATCATCCCCGCCATCATACTCTAAACAAAGGAAGTTTGAGTCCACCCACTCTACTTTCCCATTTATTCCCTACCCCCATAGCATGTCAGTCCTACCATTAGTACTCTCACACTCCGGCTCTCCACCTCATGCTCCTATCAAGGAAACATCATTGCCTTGCTAGTTCCAGGTCTCCCTCTGTCGATGAGAGCCCATCTATTCCAGAGGATAGACCCAGAGGTCCCTGTGCCTTGGACTCATCACCATTTGTGGTGAGTTCCTACGGACCATTTTGAGAGGAGTCATTAGTGCCTCTCCGAATGGTTGTTTCTCACATGCTCGACTTCAACAACTTGAGCGCATCGTTGAGAATCGCGCAGGGTATATATCCCTTCAGTTATTGGTCGAAGACCCCGGATCTCCCCTGACTCTAGCACATTGATGAGTCCCCTCGGAACACCCAGTTATATGTTCCCGTGGATGTCCGGGTTGCGTAGGCAATTGTATTTGGAAGCCATGAAGTTATATGCTTCTTTGAGTACCCAGTTCAGTGTTCCATTGAGGGTATGAATCCCTGTCACTATGATCCAGCAGCTCATCAGTTCCTCTGGTACCACACTCAGCAGCACTGTTGTTATTCTAGTGTATCATTTCTTCAGCTCAGACATGGTCAGCCCAGCAGTATGTCCCAGATTTGTGTCTCCTCTCGACCCTTATGATGTACATAGTGGTTCTCCATGTATCCTTCAGGCCCCCATTTTTGGGCCTCATTGTTATTTTTTATATATATCTAGATATGAGCATGGGTATGCCCGCCTCGTCCATATATTGAGATTCTTGCTCAGTTGAGGCCATGTATATTTCAGGTCCCCATTTTTTGGACCCCCTTGTTATTGTTCTATATCTTGATACGAGCATGGGAATGCCCGCCTCATCCATATGTTCATATTATTCCTCATTCATTATTGAGGTAATGTACTTTCGGTTTTTGCAGTTTGTTCAGGACAATTGTTCTGAGATCTAGTTTGTTTCTTCTCCTCTCCACATCCCAGGAAAACCATAAAAGACTTATGATGTCTATAGGCCATACGATGAGCTCCTGCCCTCACACATCAGGGGGCAATCTATTAACACCCAAAAAGTGCTCACTACCTCATCTCCCTCATTACATGACTCATTTGTCCATATTTCCTACCATATTTTCCTCCAAAACCTTAAAAAGCCTCAAAAAGGCCCAAAACCCCCCTTTTCCCCAAAATAATGTAAATTCCTCCAAAAATAGCAAAAACCCTCTAAAAAGGGAATAAAAAATACAAAAAAGAGGAAAAAGAGGAAAAAAAGGAAGCAAAAATAATATACAGCTGACCTAAACCATATAGTTCCCAAAACCATGGGTCAGCACTCCACCACTAAAAACCTATAAATAGGTGATGGAGGCTCCCCATTTTTTATCCACAGTCATCCCTATCCTTACTCTGCCAAAATCACTGCTGAAACCCTAGCTCACCCTTTTGAGCTATTTTCACATTTGAGTCCCCCTTTGGCCCATTTCTAAAACCCTTTGGAGAAGGAGAAAGGAACAACACTGGAGCTTGGAAGCAACCCTCCTGGACTGCTACAAGAGCTTCGCCAACCTCTACACCTGAGGTAATTGTTAATACAAAAAAGAGAAATCTTTGTCATATTTTCATGTTTTCTTATTTATGTTAATGCTCATGCTAGGTTAAATTTCATACTGTTTTACTGCTTTTATTTATTGTTTATAGAACTGCTACTAAGGAGGCCCTTCTCCTTAGTAGGTGCTCATTTTCACAAGCTAGGTGGAAAACCCTAGCTACACATTTGATCACCTCAATAATTTGGACAAATTTGTCCTAGTGTAAATTTTTTCAATTTTGCTCCACTTGAAAAATAGCAGTTTAGCCAAAAATTATGTTTGATAAAAAGTGCAAAAAGTGTAATGTTGATAATTCCATATTGATTTAGAAAATGACTAGATAATTTAATGATTATATGAAAGTTTTTTAGTACTCATAATTATAAGTATTATCTTTTTCGACTACAAAAGTTTTGATGGTACTTAGTAGATTTTCTTCTATATGTGGTAGAATTTGGTCTTTGACCTTGATTGCACCAATGAGAAAAATGTAGAAATTAGGAAGAAGTGGTTGTTGGGTCACCATTTTTCCTCTTTTTCACCATCCATAGTCATTCCTTTTGATCATTTTGGTCTCATATTCTCACCCATTTACTACCATATTCTCCATAATCCTTTGTAATTGTGCCTTGCCAAGCTTATAAGTATTAGGTAGTCAATTATTGTTAATTCCCTTTATTTTTAATAGGGTTATGTTTCATGGAAGTATGTATTATTAACTTAAATCAAGGTGAGTTTATATAGCAGTTGGCTTTTGGTGAGTCTTTGAACTGCAGTCACTTGTATTCTACAACACAATCTATGCATTCTTTATCTTTGATTATTTGTCTGCTTGACATTATTGTGAATAGAGAATAAATATTGCTACTTTAGGATTGGTAAAGCACATGAGAGTGGCACCCTAACCAGTTTTACAAGTCATTCACGGTATACCACTGATTCAAAAGTAGGATTACTTGGGATGCTTCACATTAATGTGAATTGGAAGCACAGATTGGTATGTTAGGAAGGAAAAATGCACATGAAGGTAGCATTCCGAACAACTTTTGCAAGTCATTCAGGATATTATGCTAATTCAAGACTAGGATGCATCAAGTGTACCTATGCTTTATAGAGAAAATGGCCTATTAACTCACTATTTTAAACATGCATCGAGCATCATCATCATTTTTTAGCCCCTGGGGGATATTAAGATAAGATGTCATATTTATTCAGCCTTATGTCTGATGTTTGAAAGGATCAAACCTGCAATAGTAACTTAAAATCTCTTCTGCATTCTGATGTCTAATTATATAATTTTATTTGAAGGTTTGATCTATTTGGGAAACAAAGCAATGGGATGAAGCAGGAAGAAATTGAAGAGAAAATAAGAGTTCAAGTAAGTTGACATTTTATTATGGAATATATAGGAATCTATAAGCAGTTTATTGTCCTTTGGTCGTTGTATTTGAAATTTCGATTGGGCATTGATAAGAAGTACTTTTCCAGGTAATTTCAAAGCTTCATTTGATTCTTAGACCATTTCTTCTCAGAAGGTTGAAGGAAGAGGTTGAACAGTCCCTGCCTAGGAAAAAGGAGATAATTTTGTATGCAAATATGAAAGAACATGTGAAACAGATCCAAGATCATTTAGTCAATAAAACACTTGAGGTTTATTTGCAAAATAAAGGAGAAAATGGTGAGTTAACTTGCAATTTTATTCACATCTCCAAGCGCGATATTGTAGCATTTCAGCATGATATTTTATTTGTGTAGAGTTAAGCAATAGGTCACAACAGCTATTTGTGTAGAGTTAAGCCATACTCATGAAAGTGTTTCATTTAAACAGAAAGATAACAATGTTTTCATTTTATGGTAGCCTTCATCCAATCATGTTAACTTATCAATGTAAATATTCAAATCCCATAGGAAAACATAGGGACTTTTTAATTTATTATGTCCTTGATAGTGGTATGATCTGTCTATTTCCTAATCTGCTATATCTATGAAACTTAACTGTAATTGCTACATATCTTGAATCCGAGCTAAACATTGGATTCAATAAGACTAGTGTCTGCTCTTTGCGATATGGAGTCTTACGTAAACATGGGTCTGGAAATGAATGATGGAGAACTTCAACAAGGAAATCTTGTTAAGAATGAATCTTGATAAATAATTTACTAGTTTTTGACATTAATGTTGAGTGAAGGCACTCTGAATAAGTGAATGAATCTTCATAAATGATCATAAATCAGCAGTGAACCACGTAAAGAGAATAATCATAAATTTGATTCATCAAAGCTTCACAAACATAATAGCTTGACAATAGTATCTTTGATTTCAGAGAACAACAGGGGACATAAAACAACTTCCTCAGTTCCAAGGGACAGATAAAATCCACATGAAAAATTGAGACAAAATGGACTATTAACAAGCTCTAATTGCAACATCACTACAAGAACCTGATCTAAAGAAAGTGAAAAGATAATGTCAAGAATTACTCTAATTAAACAATCTTTCAATCTTCCCAGAGATAGTACATTTAACCCAAGGATTTGATCTCCAAGAATCTCACTCTCCCTTTGGCAGTATTTCTTCCATGCTTAAATAGATTTGCATTGTAGCTTCAAATTGATCACTTCAACAAGGTCAAGATGATTGTCCTTATACATCTGATCATCGAAGGTGTGTCTTCCAAGGATCATTTTAGAAAAGTCAAAGATGATCACCCTTATGCATTTCATCATCAAAGGTGTGCTCTCCAATTGATCATTTTGACAAAGTCAAAGATGATCACCCTTCTAATGCATTTGAAAAAAAAAGGTGTGTCCTCTAAGACCATAGAAGTAGGGTTCCATCACCATGCCCCTTTGTTATTCTTTATTTATTCATATTTCCTGGTTATCTATAATTCTTGTGCTTTTTCTTCTGAATTCATGGTGCCGACAGTTTGCCATGTCATCTTTCAGAATATCTCCTGATTTGCCATGTGAGGATCCATCCAAGTACATCCCTTGATTTCATTGAATTCTCCTTCAAAATGCATTTTATAGTGCTAAAAAATGCACTCTGTCTACTAAAAATTGCTTTGTGTATGTAGAATTCCTCTAAAAAAATGCCTGCCATGATTGCAAATTGCATTCCAGGAAGTAAATATTTATGGGGCTGCTAGATTACATTTGTAAAATCCCCGCCATCTGCTCATGCATGCTTCTCTATGCCCAACATCACTTCCTTTTCTTATGGTTCTAAGTTTAGGCCCAACTTCTTCACTCCTTTGCTGAAAATAGCAAGCTCTTGATTTTTTCCAACCCTCTAATAGCTCCCTCTCACAGGTAGTAGTCACTTCCATACATGTATTTGGAGGATTTTAGAAAATATGCTTTGATGCCATGTTAATTTTAGAACATGGTATATAGATTCTGCATTTGGAAAAGTTAACCCTAAGCCTAGGTATTTTAAAATTTGAAAGCTTAATGCTCAGCCAACTGATTGCTCTTTTTGAAATTGGATTTATCTTCTTGTTTACAGCTTAGTGAAGGTTTTGAGCTACCTGGAAAAAAGGACTGTGTTTGAAAACTGAAAAAGTCCCTTTATGGACTTAAGCAAGCCCCAAGGGCATGGTATGATAGATTAGACAAGTACCTCTCTCAACAAGGATTAAAAGAGGTGATGCCAACATCAACATTTATTTCAAAAGAGAAAAGGATGGAGTCCTAATTACAGTGGTCTATGTTGATGATCTCATTTTTGGGTGTAATGATGACAAATTAAGTCATGAGTTTGCCAATGTAATGGCATGGGAATTTGAGATGTCAATGATCGGTGAAGTATCCTTCTTTCTCGGACTACAGATTTCCCAAACACCAGAAGGTATTTTTATCTCTTAGTCCAAGTATTTGAAGGAAATGCTTAAAAGATTTGGTATGGCAAAATGCACTCCTGTTGGTACACCTATGGCAAGTAGCTGCAAACTCAGTAGAGATGATCAGTCTCCACAAGTTGATGCCACCTTTTATCAGTCAATGATTGGTAGTTTGTTGTATTTAACAGCCTCTAGGCCTGGCATCATGCAGGTTGTTGGAATGGTAGCTCGATTTCAATCCTGTCCAAAAGAATAACATGTGACAGCTGTCAAAAAATCTTCAAGTATCTCAAAGGTACCTCTAAGTTTGGACTTTGGTATCCTAAGAACCAAAAATTTGACCTCTCAGCTTACACTGATGCTGGCTGTGCTCTTTCTTTCATCTATAGTTGCCTTGAAATATGACATGGTATCAAAGTAGTTATGAAATTGTGAATAAGATAATTGTAGCCTTATCAGGTAAACATAGCCATGTAATGGAGAAACATAATTAGGTTGAATGGAAAGTTGGATCGTAGATTTGGAGGGACTCTTGAAAGAGTTTCTGCGAGCTTCAGAATCAGGGATAAATTTGTTGGAGAGCACCATCAATGGCCAAAGGATAGGATGTGTTTGACATTAATGAGGTCAAACCTTTAAATCCTATACTATAGATTTTTAATGTCACTTGGAAACTATGAGAAGATTGATGAAGACACTTAGAGAAGATTGCAAGAGGTACTCAAGGTGCTTAACTGCCAGACTCACACAAGCTTGATGGAAAGTAATATGTTGTTTTTTTAATTTGAAGTTAGAAACATTTTTGTGCTATGCTTTGGAGCATTGTAGATGGAAAAGGAGCTGAATCCAAATAATGCAGATGAAAAGGAAGTTTATGATGGTAAAGGTAGGGAAGTTCTAGCAATCATCGATGTGGTAGTCACAATGGAATCATATAACTTATATAAACGTAGAGACCTATCAAGAGGCTTGCAATACATTGAGCACTTTGGATAAGGAATCTAATGAAACTAGGGTTCCTTATTTGAGAATCCAATTGTATAGTTTGAAGATGGAAGAAGGTCATTCAATCATAGTTCATCTCACTAGGGTAAAAAATATAGGACTTTGTAACACTCAATGCTTCTTTATGATATCTTCTTGTGTTGCAAAAGTCGACATCGATGAAACGTTGGTAGGGGTCATTAACTAGGGACATTGGTAAAATTGGGGAAAAGAATACATTCTTTGATCTATTGTAAAATTATCATGATATGATGCTCTAACGAAAATGAGCACATACATAAGCATGTGCTAGTTATTGAGCTATGTAAATGTAACTATAGTTTATCACCACCAAGCTATGTAAACTGTAAAGTTATTTCCTTAACTGGCAGACTACAATATTGATTAAGAGTCACTTGAACCAATAATTCAAATGAACCATTCAGCTCAAGTGTCTCCACATTTGATGCTTTTGTGCCCCACCTCTATTGTTGCTTTGACAATATTTGTGCCCCAACCCTACCGTTCTCCTTGATTTTCTTCATAGCCAGGGGAGTTTGTCCAGCATCAAATATTCTCTCCATTGCCCTAGTTTTGTGGTCATTTGTTGGACATTAATAAAATTGTCTTATCTTATCTTATCTTATCTACCACCCCAAGTCTCGTAGCAGCTGGTTGCCTAATGGCAGCTTCCTTCCATTTCTCTGGTACCCTGGTGTGTTTCTGATTGTTAGATTGTCTACTCTGAGACTGTCCCCCTTTGTCAGCCCATTTTTCATCCTTGCTTCTCCGAGGCAGTTGTGGCTGGGGCCTGGGCTCTCTCCTAGTGGTGAAGGGGACTGATCTCTAGTGTTCTAGGATCTTGGCCAAGTGATACATCTCGAGTTGCACGTTGTTTGCTTTTGAACAGATATGAAGAAAGCATGTATCACATACATCCTTTTGAAAATAACAATTCAAATAGAAATAAAGCTGAGGGGTATAAACCCAATAAAAATCACATTATTGTTGTACTTCCAAGTTCTAAATGCAGTGAAGCATCTCAAACCCCTCGGTGGTTTCCAGCTAGTGTGGTAGACATTGTCTTAATATCTCCTAGTAGAGTCATCAATCAGTGCAATTGTGTATGTCAAGGGGCTTGGCTATTGACGAGATCCAGTTCCAAGCTGACTTGACTAAGGGGCAGAACTGGAACAAGTGCATGGTTGTTTCCTCCTTTGGACACACGGGATTGCGTAGGACACCTATTCCCACTTTACAGAGCCTATCCCTGGTATCTTGGCTTTGATACAATAGTGGTCACACAAAAATGTATTTTTGGGTTCTAAAGGAGCTTTCCACAATGTTTTAAGTCTTGCAAAGCACTTAGTAGGCAGTGACCAACATCTCCATCTCTTATTGAGTCTGTCTACCAGCATGGATGGGCTGTCAAGATGAAAGAAACTATGTAGATGAGTAGAGATGGATAGAAGTGGCTTGGGGATTTTCAAATCCCAGTCTCTCTGAGTCTCCACCAATCCTAGTTCTATTTTCAAACTGGCAAAACTTATGACCTTTATATTTCAATGCAATGTCCATTTTTTCTTCATCAAAATTAGCTTCATAAACATGTTAATTGAGCTGAAGCTTTTGATTTATGTGTTCTATTCTACTTTTGACTTGTGAAATGAATTTTCTAGTAGCTAGAAATTTTACAAGCACTACAATAAAATTAGTGGCATATGCCATAAGGTAGTGCAAATTTTCAAATAACTTGCTGCTTACAAAGAAAATGAGCAGGCAATCCTAACAGGAGCACCTTGCCTTCTAGTGAAGCGCGTCTTTTCCTTATCGAATTACCTTGCTCCACTACAAAGCGTGTCACCGACGCATGTTGCTACTCTATAGGGTGCGTCAGTGCCTGTACGAAGAGAAAAAAGAGAAGTTTCGATAAGTCTCTCGAAGGAGACCCTCATGGAGGCTTATCCCTTCCATATAGGGATTATGAAGTTGGACTGCAACATATAAGAAGTGAATTACTATATGTCATCCATTGTTTGAAAATAAACATTGAAATCATGCAAAAATAAAAATGTAGAGAACAAATATACAAAGTTCTAATACTCACATCGATGATGTTCCACAAGTCATCCTTTAGTGGAATTGGAACCTTTCACCAATCAAAATATGTGATTGGAACCATCTACCTAGCAAGTACACCTAGTAATGATAATAGCTTAACAGAGTTTGTACCAACTAGTTGGTTCCTTTCATTAATTTCAATTTCAAGTAGAGCCTCCAAGTTATTGATGTCTGCACATCTTGTTGGTCCTCTACACTTCTTCTTGACCGTCTCAGCCGATGCATGTGTAGATGGATCATCCCCTTCTATGTTAATATCTTCCTTGCATGATTGTTTGTGAACATCATCTATAGAAGAAGGAATTGTAAAGGTGTTAAGAAATGATTAATAGAAAAATTTAAAGTTATCACAAAGTTAAAATCTAATAATTAATGTGCATACCATGTTCTTCTTGTTTCCCCTCTTCTTGAAAAGAATGAAGTATCTCTTCAACGTCATTTATTTCATTATTGGGACTATTACAATCATTCAAAGGAAATTTGGAGTCCTTCATTCAAACCCTAGAGTATTGGAGAGAACCCTTTCAGTGTCATGTATGAAGATCCACTGGCCATAGAAAAACAAATTGTCCTTCAGTGGTTGGAGAGTCTTAGTCGCTAGAGTTGGTTTCAGAAGCGGGAGAATAAGACTTAAATGGGAGGTCGACTCAGAATGCTTAGAGGGAGGTGCCCATTCAATTCCCCTATACTTAATCTTTCATTGCTAAGTTAAATATTTTCTTTCTGAATTTATTTAGTACTTCTTTAACTGAATAAGACATTGTTTTGCTAAGTAGTAATGAGGAGTGGCTGGTCGATATTTTTGAGGGTTTCTGGGAAATTTTCTTGGAAAATTTTAACAATTCCCATCCCTTTACTTCTCATTTGAACCTTATCATCTCATAAAACCCTCCTTTGATTTCCCCCTCATTGACAGAACTATTGGTTGTTACAGATCCCAAAAGCCCTATTTTAACTGAGACCTCTCCTGAGGGACCTCACACTACCCCTCATTTACACAGTGAATGCACCTTGGCTTCTCCCCCTCCATTGGATACAAATTTGTTTACCAAACCCTTGAAACCCTCATACAAAGAAGTTCTTATTAATAAAGCCCCTCTTCAGACCTATAAATCCTTTGTAGACGGAGTTGTCCTTGTGGATATTGCAAATGTCACCATCAGGAAGAAGCCTAAAAACAATTCCACTAACAGGAAAAAAGACATGGGGTTGTTGAGGGAGGGTTGGCAACATACCCCATAATGGTTTCTTCAAATTACCCTGTTTCTGTTCCTTCTCCTTCTGGGCAACTTAGAGCATTGAACCCTGATATGAGGGTTCCTTAATGCTAGTCTTAATCTCTCTTAACATTAGGGGGATTGTGGGTGCCTAGCCCAAGATGCTAGCCCTCAAGGAGCTTTTGTCTACAGTTAAACCTGATGTTGTGTTTCTTCAAGAGACTATGCTGGATCATATTAGAGCTAAATATTTTTTTCTAAAAGTTTGTCTAACATGCATGGAACTATGTTATGAAAACCAGTTGGACTTTCAGGGGGGTTACAATTTGGCAATATGGAGTCTGATAGCAAAGCCAAAAAATAAGGGAGGTTGGGGAATAAGAGATCTCAATCTCTTTAACAAGGCCCTAGCCGCCAAATCACTGTGGAGGGAACTTTTTCATGATGGTATTTGGAGTGTCACTATGAGAAGGAAATATTTGAAAGGAGTTGATGTTGTATCATGGCTGAGGAAGAAACACTTTGCTTTCCCAATAGCCTCCATTATCTGGAAAAATATATTGACTACACTACTTGTGGTTAAGCATTGGATTGCTTGGAAGGTTGGTATAGGTACGAGAGTTCTTTTAGGCTTGTATCCTTTTCTGGGTGGAGGATTTGGCTTTATACTATCAGAAGAACTACTACCACACCTACACAACCAGAGCCTTTATTATATTGCATATATACATAAGACAAATATCTCCAACTTGATAGGTTCTAGTATTTGGCTCTCTGCATAAGATCTCGTACTGACAAGAACTCTACATAGTGAATGGAACACATACATATAGGGAATTTACCAAAATGGGATCAGTCTGTCTACAGAACTAGATAGGTTGGCTTGGACTTGGAACAAAATATAAGGGATTGTGCATATAGTAAAAGAGGCCTATAATTCATTTATATATATTTATGAGAATGATGATTTGAAGTGGTGGTATGCAATGATATGGAAAATCAAAGATCCTCCAAAATCAATTCTATTTATGTGGTTATGCTTACGAAATAAAGTCTTACCAAAGGAGATTTATAGAGAAAGTGGTGGAATTGGACCTTCAGCCTATCCATTATGTTTGAGCAATGAGGAGACCATACAACATCTTGCAATAGATTGCAGCATTACTCAGAGCTTTGGACTTTGATTTGTAACATTCTTCAAGTAAAAAATAATTGGCATTTGCAACCTCTTAAAGAAAATTTAAAGCTCTGGTTTTTAACAAATCCCAAGGTAAAATCAATTTCCTTTATCGTCACATGGAGCCTATGGATTTTAATGAATGCCATTCTTTTTTAAGGCTACAGACAGAACCTAGAGGAGGTTGGGAGAAGGATTATTAAAGCATCAATAGAATTCATCATAGATCTAGGTGCGGACAAAGTAAAATTTTTCATAAATCGACCAATTTTATTTGGTAATTCACCCATGGGATTCTTCGATGGCGCAACAAATAAGGATCAAAGTGGAATCGGGATTTTGGTGAAAGACACCTCCACTCACTGTTTTAAGGCACACATGGAAACTGATGAAACGAAACTGATGAAGTTGAATATATAGCATCGACCCTAACCAATGTATTTAAATTTTGGTTAACTTTAAAATTATGTCTCCTCGTATTTTATTTGATTGGGTCCAAAGCTTCGTGTTAACAACAACTCCTCAAGAACAATACATGTAAAGTTCGGAACCATGCCATTATCAGGCATGCTTAACCTAAAGTTCTTCCTTGACTGTCTCCGATCATAGGCACCAATGACAATGGTGGAGAGCTCATTCTTCACGCAATTAATTGAGTCAGTATCAGTATGCACTAACATGGGTCTACAGCAAGGCGACATGTGTCTACAACAAGGCGACAGGTGGTGGTACATCTTAAATAATGCAGACCGCGAGTCTTTTCTCTCATATGATGATACCCAAAACTTGACTCCAACTTCGGAAAAACCTTTTCCCATCTAAGTTAATAAAGAGGATCATCAATTTGGGTAGGAGGTACTTGTTCTTAATTAATTGTCACCTTATTTAACATTGAATAACCAATGCACATCCAAAAGGTTCCGTCCTTGTTATTGACTACCAATATGTGTTCTATCCAAGGTGATGCACTTGGTCATATGAACGCTTTGTCTAATAATTATTGTAATTGCATCTTGAATTCACTCAACTCATTAGTTTAAAATATATTATAGGCCTTGGATATGGGCATATGTGTGTTATGTTATGCTCTCTTGTTGCCATTGTTGTCCATTGGACTCCACTTGAGTCACCCTTCACAAAAAGGGGAAAACAATGAGAAGAAAGGGTAATGGTAGAATGAAAATTACTAGCATGTTGAAATTGACAAGAAAATTTTCATTTTTGGTCTTACAGATCTAAAAATTACCAACATATCCCACTTGTAGTTTAAATTAGATTCACTATTTAGAGATTATGTGATGTCTCAAGGCCTTAATCATCACTCAAGAGTTCAATTCAATCATGATTTTTAAGGGGGGTTACAAAAAAACCGCCTCCCAAAGTTCAATTCTCATGACTTTTAGGGGGGTTTTGACAAACTGCCCCCAAAAGTTATGAGAATTGGGCTTTTAGGGGGGGTTCCAAAAACACCGCCTCCAAAAGTTCAATTCTCATGACTTTTAAGGGGGGTTCCAAAGAGACCGCCTCCAAAAGTTCAATTCTCATGACTTTTAGAGGGGTTTTGGACAAACCGCCCCCAAAAGTTATGAGAATTGGGATTTTAGGGGGGGTTTTCCCAAAAATGCCCCGAAAAGTCAAATTTCAGGACTTTTAAGGGGGTTCCAAAAAAATCGCCTCCAAAAGTCCAATTCTCATGACTTTTAGGGGGGGTTTTGAAAAACCGCCCCCAAAAGTTATGAGAATTGGGCTTTTAGGGAGGGGTTTCCCAAAACCGCCACCAAACGTCACATTTCAGGACTTTTGGGGGCGGTTTTAAAAAAACCACCCCCAAAAGTCCAATTTGCATGACTTTTAGGGGCGGTTTTAGAAGACCGCCTCCAAATGTATGAAAAAATTTTTAGGGGGGGGTTTACCAAGACCCCCGCAAGACAAAACTGCCCCTAAAGGGATATTTTGTTGTAGTGAGAGAGCGATGGACATTGCCTTCACTGAAGAAAAAGATAAGTTTGTGGTGGTGTACATGGACGACATAATAGTATATTCAAGGTCTGATGACGAGCATCTAAAGCATCTAGAATAGGTCTTTAAGAAATGCATAAAATATGGTATCTCCCTCAACCCAAAGTAATATCACTTCCCTTTAGAAGAAGCTAAACTCCTGGGACATATTATTTCTAAAGAAGGTATTAGGATTGACCCTGAGAAGGTTAGTGCGATCCAGAAAGTTGGAGAACCTAGAAGCAAAAAGGAAGTGCAGTCTTTCATTGGGAAAGTAGGTTTTCTGAGAAGGTTTATACCTAGTTTTGATGAGATTATGATGAATATCACTAATATGCTGAGAAAGGAAAACCAGATAAGATGGAATGAAGAAACTAGAGATTCTTTCAAGAGTATAAAAATGCTATCATTAAGGCCCCTGTCTTAGATAGGCCTGATTTTTCTAAGGATTTTTTGATTTTTTCTTATGCTTCTGAGCATACAGTAGCAGGAGTGTTATTGCTGAAGACTTATCAGAATGCAGAACAACCAATTGCGTTTTTCAAGAGAGTATTAAGGGATGTGGAATTAAAATATGATATCATGGAGAAAAAATCTTATGCTTTGATCAAGTCATTAAAGGATTTTAGAGTCTATATTCTCCACTCGCACATCATTGCTCATGTCCCAGATAGCGCCGTAAAGGGCATCCTCACCCAGGCTGATCCAGGAGGGAGAAGAGCAAAATGGATATCTGTGCTGCTGGAATATGACCTAGAGATAAAACTTACTAAGCTGATAAAGGGGCAAGGATTAGCAAAGTTGATGACCCAAGCTAATTATGACTGTTTGCAATTAAATTTTTTAGACTTTTTCTCTCAACTAGACATAGGACTACAAATAAATCCATAGTTTTCTGCATCCCCCTGGTACTCTGATAGCATTTATGTGTTACAAAATCTACAGACTCCAGCATGATTAAGTAAGAGCAGGGCCAGAGCTGTAAAGTTAAAGGCCGCAAAATACTGTATCATGAATCATTTCTTATACTGGAAGGATCCTTGGGGGGTACTGTTGAATTTTCTATTGGAGGAAGAAGCCACACATACCAAGAGAGAATTTCATAAGGGAGATTACGGTGGTCATCATTCTTGGAAAGTCACAGTGAACAAGATCTTGAGGGATGGTCTCTATTGGCCCACCACATTCACAGATGTGTATAACGAAACAGTAACCTGTCACCAATGATAGATCTTCGAGGGAAAAAGGAAAGTTGTATTGCTACCCCTTTACCTAGTCATAGTAGAAGCTCCTTTTCAACAATGGGGACTGGATTTCATCGGGGAGATAAACACTAACTCGTCTGGGCAGCATAGGTGGATATCAACGGCTATGGACTACTTCACTAAGTCAATAGAAGCTATACCTACCAGGAATGCAACAGAAAACGTTATTATGGACATTCTGGAGGATAATATCCTATCTAGGTTTGGTTTCCCCAAAAGGATCGTTACTGCTAATGCGCCTGCATTTTGTTCTAAGAAGATGGTTAATTTCTACCACAAATATCATATCAGTCTAAACCACTCTACAACCTACTACCCCCAAGGAAATGGTCTGGGAAAATCCTCCAATAAAAGCTTAATAAAGATCATAAAGAGATTATTGGAAGAAAATAAGAGGGCATGGCACACTAAACTAAAGTATTCCCTATGGGCAGATAGAATAAGCACTAAAAGGGCCATTGGAATGTCCCCATTCTAGTTGGTGTATGGAGCTGAAGTGGTTTTTCCAGCTTCGTTGGGGTTACCAGTTATGAGGTTACTGCAAGGTTTAGAAGAAGAGCTGAATCATACGCAAAGGAGAGTGAACCAGATAATTGAGTTAAATTAATTAAGAACTAGGGCCTATGATCGAGTGGAAGGACATCAAGAAAAGATAAAGGAGGCATTTGATAAGAAGACCAAGGAAGATCAATTTCAGGTGAATGACCTGGTTCTAAAATGGGATTGCCCGAGAGAAGACAAACATGGAAAATTTGACCACATGTGGATGGGTCCATACATTATTGTCACATTGAGAGGAATAAATTCTTTCATACTAGAGGAGCAAGATGGATCTCCTTGGTCAGGGGGTCCAGTTAATGGAAGATTCTTGAAACATTACTTGTCCTGAGCAATGGCAGGTAACCCATGTACTATATCCTGTATGTATATATTTTTCCTAATGTTTTTAATTGTCTTGAGATTTTGATGACAGAGCCGAAGGAATATGAATCCAAGAGTAGATACCCTAAGAACCGGAAGGCATCCATGGTCTCTGTTGTTTTGGTTATACTCAGTCAAGGGTGTAGTAAGGCACGATTTATGATTTTAGTTTTAAGAGAATTTCTCCCCTAGGATTAGAAATGCCCAATGGATCAGGCACTTAGTCTACGGGCATTCTTCACTACCTCGCTGGGAGGATAGCATCCTCGTTGGAGCTAGTTGTTAGCACTCAAATTGTGCTGAATGCTATGGCAATTTTTGGCGTGGGTTGAAAGAAAAATTCTAAACGTGCTGGAAATAATAGCATAATGAGCGGGTGGTAATCGGCGGGCAAGTGAGGAAGTCAATCGACGGTGGAGATCGGCATATAGAAAGATTTATGGCGCACATAATTCACGCTAATCTAGCAAGCACGAAGCATGTTATGTTTCAAATCGCCACGGTCGAGTTATCTATCGCACAACTATCAACGGTGCAGATCTACCAGAGGTGACTCAACAGTCTAAAATAACTGCGCTGATTGTATTCATGGGTAGGTTAACCTTGTCTCAAATCACCGCGACATGGTAAAGGATGCACCATCTGACAACCAGGATTGGAGCAAATATGGGGCCAACAGCTAGGAATGCTTTGAAGGGTCAAGCTGTCGATTGGAGCAAGTATGTCCATAACATGGAAAACTATGGAGGCTACAACCTACGGTCCTGATCCAAGCTCGAGTTCTCATAGGAGAAAGACATCTTCATTGAAGACCAATGATTACTGCGTGGGCTGAGCCACCTCAGTGCAGTTAGGTGTCCTTTCTGTATGGCCCAAAAAGTACAACCAAATGTGTCCGATGTCATTTCAAACCTCAGTCATCATGCCAAATCATTTGGAAGGTCCAACCAGAAAATCATAGTCTAATGATTCACATGGGAGCACCATCATTGTGAGTTGTTATAAACCTGATCTCCTAGGCTCACAACTCACATCTGAAAGGTGGCAAGTTCCTCTATCATCATATTGTTCGCAATTTGTATCAGAGCATGGAGAGAAAGCTAGGTGCCGAAGTAATAATTATGCTAGAGCAGGTGTTGTTCGAGATGGAGGAAGAGCACGTTTATCTACCTCCCATAGTTTGCGATCATGTGGAAGACGGTTCCATTTGCAAGTCAGAAGAGCCCCAGGAAGGACAGACAGATCGTAGTTTGCAGCAGCAGAGAAAGAGGGAAGAAACCTATGAAGAAGATGAGGAGGGAATCAGCCAAGAGGAGGAAATTAGCAAGGATGTAATTCTCCCTATGGAAGGGGTACCCTCTACTCCTCTACCGAGAAGAACCCAAGCAGAATTTTCTTTCGACGTGGGTGGTTTTCTTGATTGGTATGGTCAAGTGAAAACCCAAAACTAAGGTGGCAGTCTATCTATTGGCTATTGCCTGACAAGTCTACATATTGGCTAAGTGGGTATATTCTGTATCTCCAATTTTGGAAGATTAAGACGGTCCATAACCTGTTTTGAGGGGCGGTGATGCTCAGTGGTGTATGACATCGGCAGGATTAGTCGAGTCTGATCTGTTATATGTTATTTTCACTTCTACATCGAGCTAGTATAAGTTAGGAACCATGCCTGGTAAGCAGCAGTTCTAGTCTTAGAGGTTTTTGTTCAGCATGAAGAGTTCAAAGGATAATCAATGCAGTCATTCAACCAGAATGAAAACAATCCTTGTGGCAGCAGCTTCATTTTTTTACTTTTGTTTAAAATAGTTGGATTATGTAGAGAAGAGGATATGCAATTATAAATGGCAGTTAAAATCTGTCCCATAGATATTTGTTTAAGGATAGCAACAACAAACGATGTCTGTTTTGGCTGTTAGATAGGTGTCAATTGGTTTTAGCTAATTTCTGTTAGGAAGGAGCCGAGTCTAGAGCTCAAGGCCACCTATATATACAGTTGTAATCAGAGACACAAGGGTTGAAAATTCCTTTGAATAAGTATTTGTATTTTGATGATCGGTTTGTAATACATTTTCTTGGAGCTGTTTAATAGAATTTGCAGAGCTTGATGCCTGCATTTTTTGACAAGGATTCCTGTGTAATCAGTCTTGTAGTCTATACCTTTCTTTTTCCCATGTGCAAATGTGTTTCTATCTTTTGTTATTCCATTTTGTGATATTTCCTTCATGCTTGGATCAGGGTAACAGTTAAGTAGAATTCATAGAGATTATGCTCTGCTTAGCTTATTCCAAGTGTGTCACCAAATATATTATGCTAAAGTTGATGTAGGATTCATCCTTGTTAGATGCCTTACATTAACGGACGGTTTCTCTCTCTTTTGTTCCACAAATTAAAGCTCTTCGACTACTAGTTGCTTGCTACCTTGCCCTTGTGAATGCATTCGCTAAATCTTTTGTGAATAATGTTTGCAGAACCAGTTAAACGTGACTCCATCGCCCCAAATGAAACCCATGCGTTTTCAACCAAATAGCTCTTAAATCATTTCTTTGTTCCATAAACAGAAATCTGATCTTTTGTGCATTGTCATAATTGAATATCTTTAGTGTTGAATGGTGGTGTATGTTTTTGCTGATTGACACCTTTGAAGATTTCCAGTATTCTATGAGTTTATAGAGAGAGCCCTCTCTATTTACGTTTGATCAGAAGCGTAAACCAAAGATTGGTTAGTGGTTACCCGAGATTACCCTCTTTCAGCCTTGGGGGTCAGTTTTTGTGTTAACAAATTGGCGCCCTTTCCAGGGACATGAGTTGTTTATCGAGCCTTGGAAGAACGACATACCTATCAAAAATTTCAAAGAATAAGAGAAATCATTGTGGGAAAACATGGATCTTCACATTTTCAAGAAGGTTGAAGAATTTTCCCCTAGCAACTCCACTTATTGAGACCAGACAATTGAAGAAGGCTCCACTGGAGAAAGTTCAGTATGCTGAAAAATACTACTGAAGAAATTTCTAAAGTCATCCTGGCCTCAAGAAAGATCCATACAAGAGATAATCCTTTACCTGAAATCTTGTTAAGAGTAGATGACCCTGAAAGTCTACTCAGATGAAAAAACTGTGAAAGATCGAGCTAGCATCCCTAGCATTGAGACCATTTCTTTTTCAGAAAGTGCATTTGTTTTTCAAGAATTGGATCTAGAGGTCGATATAAGAAAACCTTTGTCAAGAACTAAATCTAAATCATACCTAAACCTAGGTGAAGAAACTCTGAATAATCTTGACTCATATCTTTTAGACCCTGTGTGGCTAGATTTTAAAAGCCTTGCCAAAGCTAAAAGCAGCAAACCCAGTTCCCAGATTCCCCAATCCCATATTGCAATCCCATTCTGTAATCCTACTCAGAATTTCCCCCCACAAGCTCAGAATCTACTTAGACTCATGGTTGCTAGATATGTGCCTTTGGTCTTGCCTACTGCCCTGAATAACCTCCCTCAGAATTATGCCAAGAGAATTGTCTCTTATAATGGAGAGGGCGACTGGTCAACCAAACATCATGTTGATAGATTCGAAGATTTTTTAGACCTAGAGGAAGTGGACCACGATGATGCTAAAATGAGATTGTTCACCCAAAGCTTATATGGAGAACCCAAGAAATGGTTTAGGCTACTACCTAATGCTTCCATAGTAGATTTTGTAGCTTTTAAAGTATTGTTTCTAGAAAGATGGGAAACAATGGGGAGTCTTGCTATAGTCTTATCCCAGTATAATCACTTAAAGAAAGGTGGTTTCGAATCAGTCCATGAGTTCTCTACCAGATTCATGTAGGTCTATAATTCTATTCTTGATGATCTAAAACCTTCAGTGGGCGCTGCAAAGCTCCACTATGCCAATGCTTTCGATGGATACTTTTCCTGCATGTTAAGAGAAAGGTAATCTACTACCCTGCCTGCTATGCTGAAAGACATCGTAGAGGTGGAAGCCAAGATGATGGCCTCGGGAAAAGTGAAGGGGAGAACGGAAGCAAAGAAAAAGAAGCAAGGAAATCAAGCCCTCGCCTCCTCCTCGTCTAGTGATTCCAGGTTTGACACCATGATGAAGACCATGGAAAAGTTGATGGATAGGTTAGC
Source organism: Larix kaempferi (assembly GCA_027924585.1). Lineage (NCBI taxonomy): Eukaryota > Viridiplantae > Streptophyta > Pinopsida > Pinales > Pinaceae > Larix > Larix kaempferi. The sequence goes on along the minus strand of BSBM01000432.1, from coordinate 8,071,613 downwards.
CGTAGAGAACAAACCTCCTGCTAGGGAACCACCTGAAAATCAGATAAGGAACCCAAATTTTAGAAGGCCACCCCTTCTAAGAAGTCCAAGAAACCAAGAAGATCACCAAATGAGGCCTCCTTTCCCTAAGAATTTGGTGGATGACAAAGGAGTTGAAGAGCCTACTATAGACCAAATTCATCTCTTTGACACTCTGGAGCCTGAAATACATTTGACCCAAAGGGAGCATGATTTTTTCAACATGACGAATACTGGTAAGGTTGCTTAATTTGATTCTGAACAGTACCAAATGGGTTACATGAACGATGTGGATGACATTCAAAGGACGATGAAGTTGAGAAACAGAGAGATACCAATAACTGAAGGAAAATCTGCTCAGATTCAACCCCATAATACTCCACAGAATATGGATAAGCACAAAGAAAAATAGCCGGAGGTCGTTATACAGAAAGCTGCGAAGGATAAGGGACAACATTCCAAAGAAAGTGGAGAACCCAAGGTCATAGAAGTGGGAAAGCTAGCTTCGACGTTCAGCTTGAAAGCAGAACTGTCTAAGGTAAAGATCTCTATCTCCTTAAAGGAGCTGCTAAGCAATAATGAATATGGGGAAGAGATAAATAGCCTGGTAAAGGGGAAGGCAGAAAGTACACAGGACATCTTGGAAGTGATAGAGGATGTCCCTACTATAATCTTTGGGTCCAAGCTGGAAGAGCTAGACAATGAAGAAGTTCCCCCTTTCTATTTGACTTTGAATATCCATGGTAAGTTACTACATAATGCCCTCATAGATTCTGGTGCTTCACACAACTTGATTCCCAAATCAGTGGTGGACCAGTTGGGATTAGAAGTCACCCGACCCTATAAGGACCTATATTCTTTCGATTCTAGAAAAGTACCATGTTTGGGTCTAATAAAGGATGTGGTAGTAACCCTTTCCTAGATTCCAACAAAGAGCGTCATGATGGACATAGTAGTAGCTGATTTGCGGGCTAAGTTTGGGATGCTAGTGTCTAGATCCTGGGTTAAAAAGTTGAAAGGGACCATGCAAATGGATTTTTCATATGCTACTATACCCCTTTTTGGATGCAATAGAGAGATGTACAGGGAAAAGAGAATGGCTATGTGGTTAGCAGTGATGAAAAACCTGGAAATCACCCTATATTTGCCGTAGATACAGACATAGGCTCTTCCATCCTTTTCAATGATGGCCCACATACTGATCCTGTGCCCCCATTTTTCCATGAAGTCAAGGAAGACGAGGAGTTCGTAGCCAGGTATGAAGCTTCGAAAAGGCTGAAAAATCAGGAAGACCTATGGAAGATGTATTTTGACGGGTCACTAAGCAAGAATGGGGCAAGTGCAAGGGTTTGGATCGTACCTCATGACCAAGAATCCATAGCTTTGTCATATAAGCTTACTTTTGAATGCACTAATAATGTGGCTGAATAAGAAGCTTTGCTTCTAGGATTAGAGTTTTGAAGGATTTAGGGGCTAAGAGAATACATGTTTTTGGATATTTAGAGTTGGTGGTCAATCAAGTAAATGATAGTTATCAGGCAAAACATCCCAAGATGAGAGCATATAGAAATGAAGTCTGGGATATGTTCGACAACTTTTTTACAGAACATAAGATATGGGTAATCCCAAGAGTTGAAAACCAAATAGAAGACTCCTTGGCCACTACGGTGGGTGGTTTCAAGACCCCCATCTTTTCCCAAGAAAAATATGAGGTAGAAGTGATAAACAGACCTTCCATCCCAGACAATTCTAAGTATTGGCAAGTGTTTGACGACGATCTGCAAATTAAAAGATTTCTAGAACTGTCTCATGAGTTCGCTAATGTCCATATTGATACAGAAAATGAAAACGTAGAAGGTCTAGTAGACCATGCACTGTCATAAAATGAGGAAAAGAGAAACGTGGATTGGAAAGATAGGTTGGGAGGCAAAGACATTCTCCAATTAAAAAGCAACTATATTCCTAAAGGACTAATACCTCTGGAAAAACTCTTTGATCAAAACGATGTGGCAAAGAATCAAAAATTTGAACCGCCCAAAGACATTATAGAAGATCAGAATCTGGGTACCCAAGAGGAGCCCCGGATGGTGAAGTTGTCTAAAAAGTTGAATGCCAGGAGGAAGGTGCAATATGTCGATTCAATGAAAAATTATGTAGTTGCCTTTGCCTGGAACTACGAAGAGCTGAAAGATTATGACACCTCAATAATCTAGCATTCTATTCCAATCCAGCCTGGGGAAAAGCCTTTTAAATAGAAGTTAAGGAGGATGAATCCAACACTGGTACCTGTAATAGAAAAGGAGATTAGAAAGTTGTTCAATGCAAAGATCATTGTCGCTTTGAGATTATCTCAGTGGGTAGCTAACCTAATTCCTATAAGAAAAAAGAATGGAGAGATTAGGATCTATATAGACTTCAGGAATTTGAACAGAGCTTCCTTGAAAGATAATTACCCTTTGCCAAAAATGGAACAAATCCTGTAGAAAGTAGTGGGAGGAGAAAGGATTTCTACAATGGATGGTTTTTATGGGTACAATCATATCAAAGTTAGCTCAAAAGACCAAGAAAAGACTGCTTTTACCACCCCGTGGGGCACTTTCATGTATGCTAAGATACCGTTTGGATCGATGAATGCTGGAGCTACCTTTCAGAGAGCGATCGACATTGCCTTCGCTGAAGAAAAAGATAAGTTTGTGGTGGTGTACATGGACGACATAACAGTATATTCAAGGTCTGATGATGAGCATCTAAAGCATCTAGAACAGGTCTTTAAGAAATGCATAAAATATGGTATCTCCCTCAACCCAAAGAAATCTCACTTCACTTTAGAAGAAGCTAAACTCCCGGGACATATTATTTCTAAAGAAGGTATTAGGATTGACCCTAAGAGGGTTAGTGCGATCCAGAAAGTTGGAGAACCCAGAAGCAAAAAGGAAGTGCAGTTTTTCATTGGGCAAGTAGGTTTTCTGAGAAGGTTTATACCTAGTTTTGCTGAGAAAGGAAAACCAGATAAGATGGAATGAAGAAACTAGAGATTCTTTCAAGAGTATCAAAAATGCTATGACTGAGGCCCCTGTCTTAGCAAGCCTTGATTTTTCTAAGGATTTTTTGATTTTTTCTTCTGCTTCTGAGCATACAGTAGCAGGAGTGTTATTGCAGAAGAATGATCAGAACGCAGGACAACCAATTGCGATTTTCAGCAGAGTATTAAGGGATGCGCAATTAAAATACAATATCATGGAGAAACAAGCTTATTCTTTGATCAAGTCATTAAAGGATTTTAGAGTCATATTCTCCACTCGCACATCATTGCTCATGTCCCAGACAGTGCCATAAAGGGCATCCTCACCCAGGCTAATCCAGAAGGGAGAAGAGCGAAATGGATATCTGTGCTGCTGGAATATGACCTAGAGATAAAACCTACTAAGCTGATAAAGCGGAAAGGATTAGCGAAGTTGATGACCCAAGCTAATTATGACTCTTTGTAATTAAATTTTTTAGACTCTTTATGTCAGCTAGACATAGGACTACAGATAAAGCCAGAGTTTTCTGCATCCCCCTGGTACTCTGATAGTGTTTATGTGTTGCAAAATCTACAGGCTCCAGCAGGATTAAGTAGGAGCAGGAACAGAGCTATAAAGTTAAAGGCCACAAAATACTGTATGATGGATCAATTCTTATACTGGAAGGATCCTGGGGGGGGTACTATTGAACTGCCTGTTGGACAAAGAAGCCACACATACCAAGAGATAATTTCATAAGGGATATTGTGGTGGTCATCATTCTTGGAAAGTCACAGTGAACAAGATCTTGAGGGCTGGTCTCTATTGGCCCATTATGTTCACAGATGTGTATAAAGAAACATTAACCTGTCACCATTGTCAGATCTTTGAGGGAAAGTGGAAAGTTGTATCGCTACCCCTTCACCCAGTCATAGTAGAAGCTCCTTTTCAAAAATGGGGATTGGATTTCATTGGGGAGATAAACCCTAACTCGTCTAGGCAGCACAGGTGGATATTGACGGCTACGGACTAATTCACTAAGTGGATAGAAGCTATACCTACCAGGAATGCAATAGAAAATGTTATTATGGACTTTCTAGAGGATAATATCCTATCTAGGTTTGGTTTCCCCAAAAGGATCATGACTGATAATGCGCCTGCATTTTTTTCTAAGAAGATTGTTAATTTCTACCACAAATATCATATCAATCTAAACCACTCTACATCCTACTACCCCCAAGGAAACGGTTTGGCAGAATCCTCCAATAAAATCTTAGTAAAGATCATAAAGAGATTATTGGAAGAAAATAAGAGGGCATGGCACACTAAACTGAAGTATGCCCTGTCGACGGATAGAATAAGCACTAAAAGGGCCATTGGAATGTCCCCATTCGAGTTGGTGTATGGAGCCAAAGTGGTTTTTCCAGCTTCGTTGGGGTTACCAGTTATGAGGTTACTGCAAGGTTTAGAAGAAGAGCCAAATCATATGCAAAGTAGAGTGAACCAGATAATTGAGTTAAATGAATTAAGAACTAAAGCCTATGATCGAGTGCAAGGACATCAAGAAAAGATAAAGGAGGCATTCGATAAGACGACCAAGGAAGATCAATTTCAAGTGAATGACCTGGTTCTGAAATGGGACTGCCCAAGAGAAGACAAACATGGAAAATTTGACCACATGTGGATGGGTCTATACATTATTGCTGCATCCAGAGGAATAAATTCTTTCATACTAGAGAAGCAAGATGGATCTGCCTGTTTAGGGGGTCCAGTTAATGGAAGATTCTTGAAACATTACTTGTCTTGAGCAATGGTAGGTAACCCATGTACTATAGCCTATACGTATATATTTTTCCTTATGTTTTTAATTGTCTTGATATTTTGATGACAGAGCTAAAGGAATATGAAGCCCAGAGTAGATACCCTAAGAACCGGAAGGCAGCCATGCTCTCTGTTGTTTTGGTTATACTTAGTCAAGGGTGTAGTAAGGAACGATTTATGATTTCAGTTTTAAGAGAATTTCTCCCCCGGTATTAGAAATGCCCAATGGATCAAGCACTTAGTCTACGGGCGTTCTTCGCTACCTCGTTGGGAGGATAGCATCACCGTTGGAGCCAGTTGGTAACACTCAAATTGTGTTGAATGCTATGGCAGTTTTTAGCGTGGGTGGAAAGAAACATTCTAAATGCGCCGAAAATAATAGCATAATGAGTGGGTGGTAATCGAGGGGAAAGTGAGGAAGTCAATCGACGGCAGAGATCGGCGTATATAAAGATCTATGTCGCATGGTCCCCCCACTGATCCAACAAGCGCGAAGCATGTTATGTTTCAAATTGCCACGTTCAAGTTATCTATCACGCAACTATCAAGGGTGCAGATCTACCAGAGGCAAATCAATAGTCTAAAATAACTGTGTTGATTGTATTCATGGGTAGGTTAACCTCGTCTCAAATCATCGCAACATGGTAAAGGATGCACCATTCGACGACCAGGATTGGAGTAAAGACGAGACAAACAGCTAGGAATACTTTGAAAGGTCAAGCTACCAATTGGAGCAAGTATGTCCATAAAATGGAAAACTATGGAGGCTACAACCTATGGTCCTGATCCAAGATCGAGTTCCCATAGGAAAAAGACATATTCACTGAAGACCAATAATTACTACGTGGGCTGAGCCACCTCAGTGCAGTTAGGTGTCCATTCTGTATGGCCTAAAAAGTATGATCAAATGTGTTTGATGTCATTTCAAACCTCAGTCATCATGCCAAATCATTTGGAAGTTCCAGCCAAAAAATCATAGCCTAATGATTCGCATGGGAGCGCCATCGTTGTGCATTTTTATAAACCTAATCTCCTAGGCTCACAACTCACATCTGAAAGTTGGTGACTTCCTCTATCTTGGTATTGTTCGCAGTTTGTATTAGAGCATGGAGAGAAAGCTGGGATCCGAAGTAATAATTATGCCAGAGCAGGTGCTGTCCAAGATGGAGGAAGAGCACGTTTATCTACCTCCCATAGTTCGCGATCATGTGGAAAATGGTTCCATATGCAAGTCAGAAGAGCTACAGGAAGGATAGACAGATCAAAGTTTGCAGCAGCAGAGAAAGAGGGAAGAAACCTATAAAGAAGACGAGTAGGGAATTAGCCAGGAGGAGTAAATTATCAAGGATCTAATTCTCCCTACAGAAGGGGTACCCTCTACTCCTCTACCAAAAACAAGCCAAGCAGAAGATTCTTTCGACGTGGGTGGTTTTCTTGATTGGTATGGTCAAGTGAAAACCCAAAACTAAGGTGGCAGTCTATCTATTGGCTATCACCCGGCAAGTCTGTCTATTAGCTACGTGGGTATATTTTGTATCTCCAATTTTGGAAGATTAAGACGGTCCTTAACTATTTTTAGGGGCAGTATGGCTCAGTGGTGTATGACATCGGCAGGATCAGTCGAGCCTAATCTGTTATATGCAATTTTCATTTCTACATCAAGCTAGTATAAGTTAGGAACCATGCCTGGTAAGCAACAGTTTTAGCCTTAGAGGTTTTTGTTCAGCATGAAGAGTTCAAAGGATAATCAATGAAGTCATTCAACCAGAATGAAAGCAATCTAGCCGGCAGCAACTACATTTTTTGTATTTAATGTACTTTTGTTTAAAATAGTTGGACTATGTAGAGAAGAGGATATGCAATTATAAATGGTAGTTAAAATCTGTCCCGTAGATATTTGTTTAAGGATAGCAACAACAAACGATGTCCGTTTTGGCTGTTAGATAGGTGTCAATTGGTTGTAACTAATTTCTGTTGAGAAGGAGCCGAGTCTAGAGCTCAAGGCCACCTATATATACAGTTGTAATCAGAGACACAAGGGTTGAAAATTCCTTTGAAGAAGTATTTGTATTTTGATGATCAGTTTGTAATACATTTTCTTGGAGCTGTTTAATAGAATTTGCAGAGCTTGATGCCCGCGTTTTTGAACAAGGATTCCTGTGTAATCGGTCTAGTAGTCTATACCTTTATTTTTCCCATGTGCAAATGTGTTTATATCTTTTGTTATTCCATTTTGTGATATTTCCTTCATGCTTGGATCAGGGTAATAGTTAAGTAGAATTCATAGAGATTATGCTCTGCTTAGCTTATTCCAGGTGTTTCACCAAATATATTTTGCTAAAGTTGATGTAGGATTCATCCTTGTTAGATGCCTTACATTGATGGACTGTTTCTTCTCTCTTCTATTCAACAAATTAAAGCTCTTCGACTATTAGCTGCTTGCTACCTTGCCCTTGTGAATGCGTTCGCTAAATCTTTTGTGAATAATGTTTGCAAAACCAATTAAATGTGACTCCATCGCCCCAAATGAAACCCATGCGTTTTCAACCAAATAGCTCTTGAATCATTTCTTTGTTCCATAAACAGAAATCTGATCTTCTATGCATTGTCTTAATTGAATATCTTTAGTGTTGAATGCTGGTGTATGTTTTCGCTAATTGACACCTTTGAAGATTTCCAATATTCTATGAGTTTATAGAGAGAGCCCTCTCTGTTTACGTTTGATCAGAAGCATAAACCAAAGATTGGTTAGTGGTTACCCGAGATTACCCTCTTTCAGCCTTGGGGGTCAGTTTTGGTGTTAACAAATTGGCACCATTGCCAAGGACGTGAGTTGTTTATCGAGCCCTGGAAGAACGAAATACCTGTCCTAAATTTCAAAGAATAAGAGAAATCCCTGTGGGCAAACAGAGATCTCCGCATTTTCAAGAAGGTTGAAGAATTTTTCCCTGGCGACTCCACTTATTGAGACAAGACAATTCAAGAAGACTCCACTGGAGAAATATCAGTACGCCAAAATATACTACTAAAGAAATTTCTAAAGTCATCCTAGCCTCAAGAAATATCCACAGGAGAGGTAATCCTTTACCTGAAATCTTGTTAGGAGTAGATGACCCTGAAAGTCTACTTGGACGAAAAAACGTGAAAGATCGGGCTAGCACCCCTAGCATTTATACTATTTCTCTTTCAAAAAGTGCATCTGTTTTTCAAGAATTGGATCTAGAGGTCGATATAAGCAAACCTTTGTCAAAGAATTTAATCTGAATCGGTAGAAATTTCTCCCTATGGATAGGTAGAAACTCTCTTAGGTTAAAGTAGACTTTAACTGACTCTAAACCAAGACAAAAAGATAACAAATGCTACCTTGAATTCCTAGATCTAAAGAAACATCTCAAGACTATATTGCTGAAAGAAATGGAAGAGATCTAACTGACCTTCGATTCAATTGCTTGTCCTAATGGTCGCTCCAATCTCCAAGTCCTTGCGAATGAACATGTCAGAATGAAACCAAGATACAAGCATATACGATTCTCTAGCAACTTGAAATATGATTTAGGATCTAAATCTATAAAAGATACAAATCATATGATTGAAACAAGATCAACATACATGATTTGGGAAACAGGACAAGTTATGTTTTATTACCAGCTTGAAGTCACTTACAATGGTTGCTTGATATCCAAGACAACTCCCAACTCCAAGTTCTTTCTCCTCTAGCTATCTCCACAAAGACTCAAGATCATAAGTTTGATGTCTCCAAGAGTCCTCCACCTTTTGCTCATGGAAGGCCTATCTCTTATAGTGTGTAGTAGGGTTATCCAATAAGAGAGAAGGATTGATCTTGAGAATGTTTAGTGGATCAGGTCCACTAATCTAAGAAAGTGAGTTAAGATCGAATCAGGGATACCAATCCTCAAAAATCTCTCGAAAATCAAGATCCCACAAGCCATGGAAAAAAAGTTAAAAAAGGAGTACCGCGCCCCCTCAACTAAGCATAGCGCGGTAGTACCACGTGGCAGAGAAGGAGCATAGCATTGTAGTGGGGAATACCGCTCCCTCAAGGATGAGAAAGGCGCGATAGTGTAGGTATATGAAGTCTTAGGTGGGATGATTCTTGACAGGATAGGTTTGTCTTCAAGGATCATTCATCATATTTCTCTTCTGGGTGTTTTAAGCAGTAGGGGAAGTGTCATCAACTATTTTTATGGTGATGATGTGACACTATGAAATATGGAGGTATAACGGATGCTCCCTAAAGTGTGAGGTCAGAAGGGAGTGATGGCCGAAAGACTTTACAAATACTATGCGGAGATAGCATCGAGGAGAGCAATAAAGAGCTAAAAGGGAAACAAAATGTCAGATATATCACCGAGGCGGGCATCCCCATGCTCGGAAACAATTGACTCAAAGCATGGCTACTGACCAATACATTGTAGATCCATGAGTATTGAGATGATATAGACTGTATACAAATCATGGCTACTATGAACAAGCGTAGATCCATGAGACAGTAATGACACAACCACGACCAATATAAAAGTGGATCTGTGACAATACAAAGGGCATCTCCATCGCAGCCTAAACGCAATCAAAATACAAAGGTGTGTCTAGGGTCTTCTACTCAATCACAAATGATATGAATCTAGCCATGTGATTACAAGGTGTTGAAGTCGAACATGGTAGAAACCATTTGATTACTGGTCAATGATGTGAACCGTTAACAAATGCGAGGGAAATCACTAATGGTGATGATGATCCCCAAGGCATCTATAGTAAATCTCAATGAAATGTGGATGAATGAGTTGATGTCGAGCATCCGAGAGATCATTCGATAAAAGGTCAATGATGTAAACCTACTATCGAACACAAGGAAACCTGCCATTCAAGCATGTAGGTACCAAGGTACTAGTGGTTGATTCCTAAGTCTAATTCCCGGATAGTGATTTGGTGTCGACGGGAATAGAATTGTCGAAGGTGGGCCATACTGATTCCCACATCATCAACACGAAATCGGAATGAAAGATAGTATAGGACAATGAAATGATAGAACATGTACTGACACAGTGGAGGTCTGACACAATGAATGACTCTGAACCATGCAACCCTTTGAACATATAACGGCATGTAACAGGACTTGGTAGCAGGGATTATTGATAGCAGAGGGTAGACATCGAAATGAGTAGGCTCGTGGCTAGAGAGATGACTCAAGATGATGACCATAATTCATCGAGAATAGATACCCAACAATAGACAAGGGACAGACGCATGCCATGTTCAAAGGTGATGACTGACAAGCTGCCAATAAAATAAGCTCAACTTGTTTCCCATTTCCCCTGACATGATAGACGAGTACCTCTTTGTTGTTTTTTGAGGTTTAAGAGGATAATAGATGCTCGGTATAGCTCATCTCATAGATGAGTCCAATCTCACATGTTTTAAGAACCTGAGAAAGGAGGGGTTCGTCCCAAAGTGGGTCCTTCGATGTCAAATTTTAACGAGTCCAAAGAAGAAAAAATCGATAGTTTTTCACATTTAGAGAGCCTGAAAAACTTAAAGAAGGCACCAATGTGTACTTTTTCATAAATTTAGTCCCTCGATCCAGAAAAAGTGTAAAACAATTCCCGAGAGAACTCTCCTAGCCAAGAATTGCCTGAGGTATACCTTTCTCGTAAATAGTCTAGACGGGCCGAAAAAGGGTTAACCTATCACCGAATAGACAACCTTTCAAATACTTTTAGAAGTGTGAAAGAGACAAGATCACTTGGAAATATTTTCAATTTTAGGGAGTCTGAAAAGAGCTTAACTATGGACTCCAATGGTCTTTTTTGTAATTTTTAATTATTCTGGTCCGAAAAAAGAATAAAATACAACCAATATAATACTTTCCTCATCGTTTAATGAGCATGAGTAAAGATGACTAAGCTTGACACTGTTTACTTAAGTTTGACAAGAACGACATAGGTGTAAAAGTGCTTGGAATCTTTTTCAAGTTTTAATCTAGAGCACGAAAAAGATGAAGTAGGATCGAAATGAAGGTCAAATAATAAATGAACGCCAATGTGAACTCTTTTAAAGGAGACCCTGTCAACAAATGCTCATGGAACCAGATATTAGTAATGTGAAATGGGTTTTAATTTAACTAGATTAAATAATGAGTAAAAAATAAGTGAAAAATTTATATAAGGTATAGGTAAATATGGAAAGTTACCATTTCACTTGTGCATTTGCCAAAAGAGGAGATTTTACCCATTGAGGAGCAAAAACTTCAAGAGTTCATATCTAGAGATCCGGAGCACCGTTTCAACAGCTGTCTGCGCCAGGTAAGAGCTTTCAAGCCCCTCTTTCATTTCATAGATAAATAACTTGATTTTAGTAGGGAAAAATAAATTTTCAGGCAGGCCCTAATGGGCAATTTTTGCCATTAACAGTACCGCGCAATAGCTATGTTGGGAAACGTAGTACTGTGCAACAGTACCATGCTGTAGGGTTAAGCAGGGGTGTGGTAATGTGTAGTAACATGCAGTCGTGTTGCCCCCAGGCGCGGTAGTGGCGATTTTTAAGATCAATTTTTTTTTTTTTTTCAATTTTTAGCTGAGATCAAGTTGTTAAATGATTAATGAATGTTTCCCATGACCTTTTGCAGGTGTTTGCAACTTGTTTGAGGAAAAATGGTCAATTGGAAGGAAAGAGAGCATGAGGCGGATGATTTGTTGGCCGAAGATGACCAAGAGACCTTGACTGCACTGCGGGAATGTGGCTTGTTCAAATTCTTCAAGACCAAAGGTATCTGCAAGCAAGACAAACTTCTCACCCATATTATTCAAATGTGGGACCTCGACATTCAAGATTTCCGAGTTGGAGAACACACCCTCGAGATTGAACTCGAGGACATTTATTTCCTCACGGGTCTCTCAAAGAGAGGAGCCCGGGTGAGTTTTACTGGGTTCACGGCCTCGGAGGCGAGCACTGATGCTTTAATTGCTCATTATTGTCATCAAGGTTCGGGAAAGAAAAGCGGTAAGGTGGTCATTAAGGATATTGTAGAACTTCCTTTAAAAACCATTTTATTCACCATCACACATGCAGCAGGGAGTACGGGTCCTCATCAGGCGTCCCATACATAGATGAATCTTGCAGTGGATTGCATGGTAGGAACAGTACTCAACTGGTGTGAGGCAGTATTGACCAACCTCAAAGAGCAAGTGAACAAGTGTAGGCTTGGACAGAACTCTCAATTTGGGTATGGGAGCATCTTGGTCACCTTCTTCTTGGAGAGGGTGCCGTTGTTGCATCCACAACTGACCATGCCCCCCCGTCCACCCACCGAGCCATGGATGGCTCGATGGAGTGAGTATGCAGGACGACTTGGAGGGCTATAGCGTTTGGCTTTCGGTGAGGATTTCTTCTCATGGCTCGAGGAATAGATCATGATGATCAATGAATACCCCTATGCAAGGGTGGACTTCCATGAGGACATAGACTTGGCACTACTGGAAGATGAGGATTGGGACAATTCAGGTATGACCTTCATACATGTGTTTTTTAATTTTTTGAATATATAATTTTTATTGTTTTTTAGAATGTGTTAAAAAGATATTAAATATATATGTGTGCATGTCGCAGATCATGGACCACAAAGACCTGCAGGGTACTCACCGTTATGCCAAGGTGGTGTTGATCGCCAAGCCTCTCCGAATGAGGAAGAAGACGAGGATGAGGCAGGAGGGGTCCAGGAGATAGAGAAGAACCTACAAGGTTTAACCCACGGTGTCCCCACTATGAGGATGGACGACATCCCTTTGCATCTCCAGCGGCATACCGTAGGTGTTCCTAGGTGTATTGGCTGGCTCCTCCGTAGGGTGGCTTAGGTTATAATGTGTTATCACCAATAGCGTGAGGAATCTGAGGAGGAACATGATAGATCTCCCAAATCTCCTTAGATGGTAGCTTTTTATCTTTTTGTGGCATATACATGATATGTAGGCTTTGAGATCCAAATTTTTGTATGGGACTAGGTCCCAAATTTTGTCTTTAAAACACAAACTTTATGTATTCTAAGAAAGAACACTTTTATATACAGTGATATATACATGGACATACTTTTATGACCTATTTATTTACAATGACTTGTGTGTTCATTTTATGATGTGTTTTTATGTATGGGCAAGATGCCAATCCAAAACGTAATTAGCTAATGAATCAGCTATACAATTGAATTCTCTTGGTATATGTTGATATGAAATGAAATTAAAAGATCGTTCCAAGAGGCATGCCCTTTGAAATAAGCGAAGTAGGATAGGATCACAAACTGTGTAAACATGATTCAGATGAGAAACCATGAGTTGGGAGTCTAGGAAGACTGATAGGGAGTCAATTCCAAGGGAAGCAACCTCCGTCAAGAGTCCGATGACTGCATAGTACTCTACGATATTGTTGGTTGTGGGACCCAAACAATTGGCTTCTGAAGATAGCAACTCGCCAGTGGGAGAATAGATTACCCATGCTGCGGAAGCGAGGTTCTGGGTATGTCGGCTCGCACCATCAGCGAATCCGAAGTAGGCAGACATCTGCGCATAAAAGCACAAGTCAAGGTAAGAATGGATGCATAAGGTCCGTGTGTGCACACAAAAAGATAAGTGAAAACAAGCTAGGTACATTATGTACAAAAAGTATCTCACGCAGGATAACCCTACGCGTAGAAGCGTTTGAGGTACAGCCCATTGCGGGGACGTGCCAGTGGTGTGCCATCATAATCGACAAGTTCATAGGCTCCTTTCTCCAAGACACGTTTTACAACAAAGGATCCGTACCACATAGATTCTAGCTTTCCTTTTCCAAGTTTATCGTGCATTTGATCATATGTGAGTACGAGATCACCTTCATTGAAAACCTGAGGTTGAATGGATTTGTCATACTATGCTTTGATGCATTTTTTATGAGCTTCGTTGGCTAAAGCAGCATCTCGACGAGTTTCATCTAGCTTGGCTAGGTATAGAAACCGTTTCTCTTCGAAAGTGGTGTGGGGAAGTAGCTCTATGGATATCTTAAGTGATGTAATTTATCATTCAATCAATAAAATGGCTTCTAGGGCGTACACTAGTTGGAATGGTGTCAACCTAGTAGCACTTTTTACTGAGGTTCGGTATGCCCATAGTGTCGAAAACAGAGCTGAGTGCCAGTTGGACTTATGAGTACCCACAATACACTGAATCATTTGTTTCAGAACTTTATTAATGGCTTCGACTTGGCCATTAGATTGTGGGTAGTATGGGGTTGAGTTTTCATGACAAAACCCCAACTTGGCACTCAGTTCCTCAATCATATGGTTCCTAAAGTGGGAGCCATGATCGGTCACAATGGATTGTGGGACACCAAACCTATATATAATGTGATTGAATATGAATTGTGTTGTTGTTTTTCTGTCTTCAGCATAAGTAGGCATCACTTCATCCCATTTTGTGAAATAATCCACAGCTACTATGACATAGCTATGCCCCCAGGCTGAAGTGGGCTTACTGTGCATGGCAGTCATTAAGAATGCGTTCCGCTTCATCTAAAGTCAAACAGCGTCGAAGAACAGTATCGACACTACACCGATAAAGGGTATCATTGACTATGAGGTAGTACTTGGCGTGATGTCGGATACGTCGACGTTCATCGCGAGTGAGGTCGGGGCGAAAACGTTGGGTTTGGAGATATAATAAAATATCCCTGTACCATGGGTCAGACATGCTAATGAGGAACAATGATTCATCAGGAATAGAATCGATGGGCTCGGATTGCTCGGTAGCATGGGGCAAGTTACAAATCAACTCAGCAAAGACCAAAGACTTCTTGGACTTGGCTTTGGAAAATTCCAAGTCAAACTCTTGTAGGATGATGATCCAACGAGAATATTTTCCCCCAAGCACTTGACGCATGAGGATATAATACATTGGATTGAAATCCGCTATAACAGTGGTCCGGTGGAGTAGAATGTAATGATGGAACCTCTGGACAGTGAAAACTATTGCTAGATCTAGTTTTTCACATGTGAATAATGAGTTTCGGAGTCGAGAAGACTCTTACTAAGATAGTATACCACATGTTCTATGCCGTTGTTGTCTTCTTGGACTAGCACCATACCGATGGTGGAAATCAAAGCTGCGAGATAAAGAATGTAATCCCGTGTGTAATTGAGGGGTTGAATCATAGGATCTTTAGTTAAGGCCTCCTTTAGATTATCAAAGGAGTGTTGGGCTTTGTCGTCCCAGAAGAAGGGAGTGTTCTTCTTGAGAGGCCTCATATAGCCTTTTGTTATCTCGAAAAAATTACAAATGAAATGATGTAGAAAGTTTGCGTGCCCATGCAAACTTTGAAGTTCTGGGATGTTCGTGGGGAAGGCAGGGCTAAGATAGCTTCTACTTTCGTAGGATCTAAGCATATCCCGCTTTTGGAGATTATGAATCCCAAAAATTTTCCTGCTTCAATGTAAAAGATGCACTTATGTGGATTCAAATGGATATTGTAGCGACGACACCTTTCAAAAATGGCATCTAAGTGATCAAGAGGGTCTTCTCGAGTCTGAGAATGAGTGGGAAGATCATTAAGATATGGTTCTATAATATGTTTGATATTGTGAAATGCGTACGACATCGCCCGTTGGAAAGTTGCCTTGGCATTTTTAAGGCCAAAAGGTAACTTTCGATATGCAAAAATTACCCAAGGGTAGATAAAGGTTGTTTTATGCTGGTCGGCTGGGAGGATATCGATCTGATTATAGCCAGAAAAGCCATCCATAAATGAAAAGATGACACTCTTGGTGCAGTTATCGATAATCTGGTCGATGAACGGAGTTGGGTAGTAGTCCTTTGGACAAGATTTGTTCAAGCCGCAGTAATTGACACAGACTCTAATCATTCCCTTTTTCTTGGCTACGGGAACGATATTAGATACCCATTCTGTCAATGGGATAGGATAGACAAAACTAGCACGCAAAAATTTTTCAACTTCTGCTTTAATAGCAGCTGCCTTACAAGGATGGATGGGTCGGAGTGTCTGCCGAACAGGTCGGGCGCCAGGAAAGGTTGGAATCTCATGGACCACAATCTAGGGGTCTATTCCTAGCATTTCTTCATAACTCCAAGCAAAAACATCACAGAAGGTTTTAAAGTAGGCAGTGTAGAACTCCATTTCGAGGGGGGTGCATGTCTTTCTAATATGAATGTTTTCCACGACACTAGGCTTCACTGAAATGTCAATGGGAGTGGTTTCCATAAGGTTGGCCAAGTTTCCTTCAGAAAATACTTCGTCGAGGGATGTGGGAAACTTGGTTTGAACCATTCTGAGTGAAGGGCTAGATTTTGTATCGGGCTTAATCGTCTGAATGGTGGGGAACGAAGATTGATGATGAAAATATCCCCATGGTGGGTCATCACTACACATAACCTCCATAATTGATTCATCAGTGGGAAAAATCAAAGTGAGAGGATTGATCAGTGGTGGGGATGAATTAGTCCCAGACGAGAGCTATGCCATGGTGTGATGGGTGAAACAGTCGACCCAATCGGTGGTTGACTGGATCGCTTTGTACGCTATGAGGTTTTCATTCAATGGCATGGAGTTGCCATAGTTTTCAACCTCAGTGGGACTCGAGATCACCCATGAATCATTGGAAGGGGTGACATTCGATGATATCATGTTGACTGGTTGAACATGGGACCCCGGCTCTGGGAAAATGCGAATAAGGGAAGATTCCTTCATAAGACCAATGCCAATGTCTTGGAACCGGTACCGAGGCTGATCCAATAACAGGACGGTGTTGGCAGAGTTCAGATGAGAGTCTGGGAGATAGTAATCAAGTTGATCTATGGTGACAATTTTCCCTTCATGAGGAAATTGCACGATCCAGAAGACATTAGATGCTATGGTGTAAAACCAGTTACGTCCAAGTAGAAGATTGTAATCCAATGGGGCATCTACGACTTCGATGTGTATGGATACTGTTTTTCCCCCCAGTTCAACACCAATTGCAGGAATGAGTCCATAAGGTTGAAAACTGTGTTCGTCAAATGCCTTGAGAGTGGTGAGAGACATAGTGACTTCGAGTGAGGCTAAAGCTCTCCAACAATTCAAAGACATGATCGATGTGGAGGCACCTTCATCTAAAACAGTGCGATGGATGCTATTTCCATGGATTTTTGTATGAACTTGGAAGGCTAACTGGTGGGAAAGCCAAGGTTTGGCATACTCCAAGTTAAACATAATAGTGTTTGAAGTATCTGGGTCTACTGCCCCCAGTACTGAAAGTAAGGTTCTATGCTGCGTAGGATAGTGTTGAAGAACCTTGAGAGTCAACATGGCGCAAGGTGCTTGAGCTAAATCCTCAACAATGTTGTAATTATGGGCAACTCGCGTACTGGGATTAAAAGTCACCTTTTGTATGGTGCCCTTGGGTGGGCGTAGCACTGTGTCCATAAGCAGTCTCTTGATATGGAGATGGTCGTTAGGGGGAGTGGCAGGAGACGGATCTTCAATAGGAGACTTGCCTTTGGCTGTCTCTGACTGTTTGTTTGAACTTGGGGGCTTCTCATATGTCTTTGAATGAGTGGTTATGTGAATCTCCTCATTACTTGTCATAAGGATCTCACGATTTGCCGATGTCTCTCCGCAATTTGGGTTACTCGGGTTACCCCCTTGTGGGGTTTCGTGGGAAACCATCTGCTGTTGTTGTTAAGGGAAAGGGTCAGTTAACACTGCCAGGCGAGAGGATCCTTTAATGAATTTGTTGATTTCATCCTTGTAGGGATAGTCATGCGTGTAGTGATCATCTTGACAAATGAGGTAGGGAAACTTAGCCTTCCGACGTGGTTTCAGGTCATTATGGGTGGGTTGTGGCTTGGGATTCTCCTGCTGGTTCTTCTTGGATTTACCATGATTGTTCTTCGTCTTTCCTCTAGATGGTTGTGACATAGATTGAACTGCGTTCACTTCGGAGGAGACAGCAGGAGAGGTAGAAGCTTTTGGAGCAGCGTGAGATAGAGGGGGGAAGCATAAGCTTGTTGCCCCATCGAGTTGGTGGTAGGCTGGGCCTTGACT
Organism: Larix kaempferi; assembly: GCA_027924585.1. Taxonomy (NCBI): domain Eukaryota; kingdom Viridiplantae; phylum Streptophyta; class Pinopsida; order Pinales; family Pinaceae; genus Larix; species Larix kaempferi. The sequence continues at coordinate 8,053,695 of BSBM01000432.1, read as the reverse complement.
GAACTGACAATACCATCAATGGGGGGTTCAGTGGCAGTTTTCCTTGGATCACTGGTAACGCGGGCGGCATAAGGAAGAAGTTTGTATAAAGTGTCGGATTGGGTATATACCAAATCCATGTACTGGGCTGCCGAGATGGCTTGTTCCTCTGTGACCGGCCCGTGCATAGCGATATCCTTGGCTATTGGAGGCAAGAATGACTTTGTGAACCAATCAACGAGTAGCTGATCTAGAATGGGTGCCTTGATTAGCCTACGGTGTCGATGCCACTCATGGATGTGATCCAAAATGTGTGTCGAAGTGGTTTGACGCAACGAGGTTAACAGTTCTGTTCCAGTCTCATACCAGATGGGGAGCTATAAATGGGTCAGAAACTGCATAGACAAGGTGTTAAAATCGTGGAAAGAGTGTTGTGGCAGCTTGATGTACCATTTTGCTGCCATGCCAGTAAGCATACGCTAGAAGAGCCGTAGTCGAATGGAATCGTCCATCAATGAGTTGGATGAACACCAAAGATGGAAGGTCATCACGTGGTTCTTGGGGTCTTCCCCGGGCTTAGCATCGAACTTAGGAATGTTTGATGGAAGTTCGGCTGGAATGGGTGGCCAGTGAGGTTCATGCCATATAGGATCGTTAATGAGCCTCGAAAAATTAGGTAAATCTAGTGTGGCCAAAAAGGGAAGTTGACGGTTGGTTTGCGGGTATGAGTAATAACCGTATGGTGTAGGGAAACCTGGGGGGCCCTACATAGCATATTGCTTCGTGTTATACCCATATGTGTTTCCCGCAGGGTACTGCTAGAACTTCTAGGGGTAGTAGGCCATTTGGTTAATTGGTTGTGTGTTGGAAGTCATTACCTGACTAGGAATCATGGTGGTAACCGGTTGTTGGATATTCTACTGAGTGGGGATGGTAGGTATGGTACCCTGGGGTTGTTGTATCCCAGGAATGGTTGCTTCTCCTGGTTGGGGAAAGGTTCCCTAGAATTGTTGTGTCCCAAGAATGTTACCACTACTTTGAGTAAGTGGAGGGTTTCCCATAGTAGGGTTAGGGGGTGGCTGCGATAGTGGTGTCCATGGAATGTTGGTTCCACCTTGAAGAAGATGTGGGAATTGAAGGGATGGGTTCCATGGAGTTGTGGCAGCCGAAGGATAGGGGAGGCCGGAATTCAAGTTGGGGGGAATTTGAGATTGCCCCCCAAGTTGGTTCTAGTTTCCAAACAATGAGTACCCCCCACTCTGTGGGATTTGAGATCCCCAAGAAGGAAGCGTGCTTGACGAGGGATGTTGAAGATGAGGCCTGGTTGGGAAACCGGAATAAGGTTGTCCACTTCCAGGTGGGTTGTACATACCATATTCAGCAGATGTTTCTAGTTAGGAGGGTTGTTGGATGGTTCTGATGGGTTTCCCTCCAGCAGATGGGTTGGATGGCCCTATAGGAGGAGGTTGTTGACTAGGAATGAGGTTCCCAACAAAGGATTGTCCTCCAGTAGGTTGGGTTGATGGCCTGATGGGAGGCAGTTGGTGACTAGGAGCAGGGTTTCCAACAAAGGATTGTCTTCCAGTAGGATGTGTTGATGGCCCACCAGGAGGGGTTTGGTTGTTGGGATTGGGGGTCACAGCAGTCAGTTGTCCACCTCCTAATATGTTTTATATAGTGGCCGAAGGTGAACCTGCAATCAATATGGATGATCCAACAGTATGACTTGGTGTTCTTTTGACACTAGCAAGGTAAGATAGTGTCAGTTGGCCCATGATGCGAAAGGTGTCGATTTGTAAAGCGGGTCTTCCATATGTGACGGGCGGGGGACGGAGAAAAAACTGGGTTATCCCTCATAGAATGTGTGCCAAACATGGGTGATGGTAGCAAATGTGGGGAATTTAACCGAGGGGTATCGGGGTGGTTGTCCATAGCATCTTCAACAATAGGAGGACTATCGAAGACTGGGTCTAGGTTCGTATCCTGCAAAAGGTTTTCGGGGTCCGGCAGGAACAGAGGTATAGTAATGTCTGAAGGTCCGGAGCCATCTGCATAGGAGTGATGAAACTCTGTGCTAGATAGAACATTGGGAGCTCAAAAGTCGAGAGGACGTGTAGCAGGGGGATATCTAGAAGACGACGAGAGCATTTGCTCTGTATCATGTTTGAACTGTGCTGACGCTAATGGGGAATTAGCTAGACTAACCATACTAGACTGAATGGAGGCCATGATCTCATGTCCCAAAGGGAGGTTGGGGAGAGATACGGTATGAGGTATGTTTCTCGAAGAACTGGTTTCCTGTGGATGAACACTGGATGGCGCAGTGGTAATAGGCGGAGGCTCTACCTAGGAAGTGATAAAGCCATAGTCAGGTTCAAAAGGTGTATCAAGAAGTTGGGTTTCTTTAATAACTTTGATGTACCCACCCGGGACTAGAATCAATCCAGATATATCCTGGTCGGATCCTTCGGTGGTAACAACAGATCCTTCTGTGTCATCGTAGAAAGTCTCTGGTGGAAGGGAAGTGTTGACATCGGGGAGGAGGATGGCCTCCGGTCTAGTATCTTGGGTTGTACTAGATTCAACCGCTATAGTGTTGTCCACTGTGGCAGATATATCTGGAATAACAGTGAGTGAAGTGACAGTGAGAGTCTCAGATGTACTAGTGGTTGCAAAAACTACAATAGGTTGTGAGACCGTGCTGTGAGTAACAGTTACAGGAGGAACTGAAGATGTAGTGCGTATCGGCGGTGAAATGTTCCCTCGACCGGCACTACAGCTAGGAGGGGCAGGAATATGTGATGTAGGTGGACCAGAGATCTGTGGTGGTGGTGGTGGTGGAGGGATTTTGCCCTGTACTCTTCGTGATCTCCATGGTGGTTCTGACATAATGGTAGGAATACAGAATCCGGGGGCAGTCTCATAACAAAGAACTCAAAAAACCTAATGCAGCCGAGTGTGCAAAAGGGGAGCTAGAAAAAGCAAGGATTGCAGGCCAAAGAGGCAAGCTCTAAAATCTATACTAAGACCGACATCCCAGTAAGCGAGCTGAGAGAAACAATGGCCAAAATGCCAACAAGCAATCACTAAAAAAGAAAAAATGACCCTCTACTAAGATGAGATAACGAGCAAACTCCTAACTAAGAGATGGAGACCTCAACAAGTGGTATCCTTCGCAAGGTGATGAAATCCAAGTCGAACAATACAACGTGACAGACCAATATGAGAAGGATATCCCTCTACCAAAGTGGATCCTGGGTAAAAGAGCCCTAGTAGAAAAGTCACTAAGCTACCTCATTCATGACACGTTTGAAAAGGTTTTCGGCGCTTCTGCCTTATCACCCTTGCGTTATTATGAATACAAGGAAGACAATGACCATTTCCTTAGGGATAAGTGGAGTGCAACATTCCACAGAGTTCGTTCAGTTCTCGATCTCGCAGTGGTTCAACCCCTGAAAGTTAAAAACAGTCAGGAGGCCCCTCCACAAACTGGTCTATGACCGTGTCAATAAATACTAGACGATTTCAGTTCCCTAGAAGAGAACAACTATGTCTTAGATGAAAATGACAAGGGGGAATTATTTTGATGCCTATCCCCAGTGTCCTACCTAACTACCAAATTCTTTTGATTTCCTCAAGTGAGGTTAATGTTGGTTTAGTTAGGGAGATTAATTTTAGTGGTTGTATTACTCAATCGGGTAAATGGACGTGAAACTTGGTGGTGTTGTGACGACCCAAACCATGCAAGTGAGAATGAATCGAAATAAGCCTTGTATTCGATGAAAACTAGCTATGGAGAAGAGAGAGTTCTTCGATCATAAATGCATGAAACTTTCACAATCAATGAAAAACCACTTCAAAATAAATTTTTTGTTTTCTTTTTCTTTTAAGTACAGCCAAACTGAAATAAACACTTCTTTCAAATTCACTAATCTACAACTAGAATTCTTCAAAAAATGAGAATTTATGTGGCGAATTGAATGGTTCACTTCCTAATGCACAATAATACTGCTAGATCATTTCAATCCAAACAACACAAATGTTCTGCAATAACAATTTCCAATATAGATTTTAATAACAATAATGGAAAAGAATGATGATTATAAGAACAATGTGATTATGAAAGATACACAATCCAATAAAAAGAGACAGTAGTAACAGTTTGGTTGTGATGAGAAGATTAAGCCAATGCAATCAGACTGAAAGGGTGACCCAATGTGCAAATAATGCCATTAACTCATAAAATAATCAAGCTCACAGTGAGAAATAAACAAACCACAAAGACTGTGCAATGAACTAGATAGTGGTGAGCAATAGAAAACACCAAACTAAAGCAGAGAAAATAAAAAATGACTTAGGAAACCAAACAGGCAAGAAAAATTCAGAAAATGCAGACACTACCGCCTGGTAGAAACAGGTTATAACGCGGTACTGGTACACTACTGCTCTGGTAAAATTGTTGGGTATGTGATACTACCGCACTGTAGACAGTAGTGGGGGCGTGATACTGTTGCAAAGGATGGAAAAAACACAACTTTTGAAAAAGAAATTTAATTTTTCAGGGTTGCTGCAGACCCAGAGGACTCATTGATCACAGAGGGAGGAAATATGTAGAGAGGAGGGGTGAATAAAGGTCAAAGAGACCAAAATTCAGTACTGGTTTGAAGAGAAAGAAAAATCAGAATAAAAAGTGACTGAAAGTGAGATAAATCAATCAAATGGGGTTCAAACCAGTGGAGTCGTTAGTTTTTGTTGTAGAAATTTCTCCCTACGGATAGGTAGAAACTCTCTTAGGTTAAAGTAGACTTTAACTAACTCTAAACTAAGACAAAAAGATAACAAATGCTACAGTGAATTCCTAGATCTAAACAAACATGTCAAGACTATATTGCTGAAAGAAATGGAAGAGATCTAACTGACCTTCGATTCAATTGCTCGTCCTAATGGTCGCTCCAATCTCCAAGTCCTCGTGAACGAAACTATCATAATGAAACCAAGATACAAACATATACGATTCTCTAGCAACTTGAAATATGAGTTAGGATCTAAATCTATAAAAGATACAAATCATATGATTGAAACAAGATCAACATACATGATTTGGGAAACAAGACAAGTTATGTTTTATTACCAACTTGAAGTCACTTACAATGGTTGCTTGATATCCAAGCCAACTCCCAACTCCAAGTGCTTTCTCCTCTAGCTATCTCCACAAAGATTCAAGATCATATGTTTGATGTCTCCAAGATTCCTCCCCCTTTTGCTCATGGAAGGCCTCTCTCTTATAGTGTGTAGTAGGGTTAACCAACAAGAGAGAAGGATGGATCTTGGGAGTGTTTAGTGGATCAGGCCCACTAATATGAGAAAGTGAGTTAGGATCGAATCAGGGATACCAATCCTCAAAAATCTCTCGAAAATCAAGATCCCACAAGCCATGGAAAAAAGGCTAAACAAGGAGTACTATGCCCCCTCAACTAAGCATAGTGCGGTAATACCGCATGGCAGAGAAGGAGCATAGCGCGGTAGTGGGGACTACCGCTCCCTCGAGGATGAGAAAGGCGTGGTAGTGTAGGTATATGAAGTCTTAGGTGGGCTGATTCTTGACAGGATAGGTTTGTCTTCAAGGATCATTCATCATATTTCTCTTCCGGGTGTTTTAAGCAGTAGGGGAAGTGTTGTCAACTATTTTTATGGTGATGATGCGACACTGTGAAATATGGAGGTATAACAACCTGGGCAAATAAACTCTGAATAATCTTGACTCATATCTTTTAGACCCTGTGTGGCTGGATGTTAAAAGCCTTGCCAAAGCTAAAACCAACAAACCAAGTTCCTAGATTCCCCAAGCCCACATTGCAATCCCTGTCTATAATCCTGCTCAAAATTTCCCCCCACAAGCTCAAAATCTACTTAGACTCATGGCCACTAGATATACACCTTTGGTCCTGCCTGGTGCCCTGAATAACCTCCCTCAAAATTATGCCGAGAGAATTGTCTCTTATAATTGAGAGGGAGACTGGTCAGCCAAACAGCATGTTGATAGATTTGAAGATTTTTTAGACCTGGAGGAAGAGGACCATGATGATCCTAAAATGAGATTGTTCTCCCAAAGCTTATATGGAGAACCCAAGAAATGGTTTAGGCTACTACCTAATGCTTCCATAGCAGATTTTGCAGCTTTTAAAGTATTGTTTCTAGAAAGATGGGAAACAATGGGGAGTCCTGCTATAGTCTTATCCCAGTATAATCACTTAAAGAAAGGTGGTTTCGAATCAGTCCATGACTTCTCTGCTAGATTCATGAAGTGCTATAATTCTATTCCTGATGATCTAAAACCTTTAGTGGGCACTGCAAAGCTCCACTACACCGATGCTTTCAATGGAGACTTTTCTTGCACGTTAAGAGAAAGGAAATCTGCTACCCTACCTAATATGCTAAAAGATGCCATAGAGGTGGAATCCAACATGATGGCCTCAGGAAAAATGAAGGGGAAAACGGAAGTAGAGAAAAAGAAGCAAGAAAATCAAGCCCTCGCCTCCTCCTCCTCTAGTGATGCCAGGTTTGACACCATGATGAAGACCATGGAAAAGTTGATGGATAGGTTAGCCATAGAGAACAAACCTCCTGCTAGGGAACCACCTAAAAATCAGATAAGGAACCCAAATTTTAGAAGGCCACCCCCTCCAAGAAATCCAAGAAACCAAGAAGATCACCAGATGAGGCCTTCTTTCCCTAAGAATTTGGTGGATGACGAAGGAGCTGAAGAGCCTACTACAGACCAAATCCATCTCTTTGACACTCTGGAGCCTGAAATACATTTGACCCAAAAGGAGCATGATTTTTTTAACATGACGAATATTGGTAAGGTTGTTGAATTTGATTATGAATAGTACCAAATGGGTTACATGAACGCTGTGGATGACATTCAAAGGAAGATGAAGTTGAGAAATAGAGAGATACCGATAACTGAACGAAAATCTGCTGAGATTCAACCTCGTAATACTCCACAGAATATGGATAAGCACAAAGAAAAACAGCCAGAGGTCATTATACATAACGCTGTGGAGGATAAGGGACAGCATTCCAAGGAAAGTGGACAACCCAAGGTCATAGAAGTGGGAAAGCTAGCTTCGACGTTCAGCTTGAAAGCAGAACTGTCTAAGGTAAATATCTCTATCCCCTTAAAGGAGCTGCTAAGAAAAAATGAATATATGGAAGAGATAAATAGCCTGGTAAAGGGGTAGGCAAAAAGTACACAGGACATCTTGGAAGTGACAGATGATGCCTATACTATAATCTTTCGGTCCAAGCTAGAAGAGCCAGACGATGAAGAAGTTTGACCACATGTGGATGGGTCCATACATTATTGCCGCATCCAGAGGAATAAATTCTTTCATACTAGAGAAGCAAGATGGATCTGCCTGGTCAGGGGGTCCAGTTAATGGAAGATTCTTGAAACATTACTTGTCCTGAGCAATGGCAGGTAACCCATGTACTACATCCTGTATGTGTATATTTTTCCTTATGTTTTTAATTGTCTTGAGATTTTGATGACAGAGCCAAAGGAATATGAAGCCCAGAGTAGATAACCAAAGAACCGGAAGGCAGCCATGGTCTCTGTTGTTTTGGTTATACTCAGTCAAGGGTGCAGTAAGGTGTGCTTTATGATTTCAGTTTTAAGAGAATTTCTCCCCCAAGATTAGAAATGCCTAATGAATCAGGCACTTAGTCTATGGGCGTTCTTCGCTACCTCGCTGGGAGGATAGCATCCCCGTTGGAGCCAGTTGTTAGCACTCAAATTGTGTTGAATGCTATGGAAGTTTTTGGCGTGGGTGGAAAGAAACATTCTAAATGCGTCGGAAATAATAGCATAATGAGTGGGTGGTAATCGATGGGAAAGTGAGGAAGTCAATCGACGGTGGAGATTAGCATATAGAAAGATCTACAGTGTGCATTCCTCATGCTGATCCAACAAGCGCGAAGCATGTTATGTTTCAAATCATTACGGTCGAGTTATCTATCGCGCAACTATCAATGGTACAGATCTATCGGAGGTGAATCAACAGTCTAAAATAACTGCACTGATTCTATTCATGGGTAGGTTAACCTTGTCTCAAATCGCCATGACATGGTAAAGGATGCACCATCCAACGACCAGGATTGGAGCAAAGACAAGACCAACAGCAAGGAATGCTTTGAAGGGTCAAGTTGCCGATTGGAGCATCTATTTCCATAAAATGGAAAACTATGGAGGCTACAACCTACGGTCCTAATCCAAGCTCGAGTTCTCATAGGTGAAAGACATCTTCGCTGAAGACCAATGATTACCACGTGGATGAGCCACCTCAGTGTAGTCAGGTGTCCTTTCTGTATGGCCCGAAAAGTACGACCAAATGTGTCCAATGTCATCTCAAACCTCAGTCATCATGCCAAATCATTTGGAAGGTCCAGCCAGAAAATCAAAGCCTAATGATTCGCATGGGAGCGCCGTCATTGTGAGTTGTTATAAACCTGATCTCCTAGGCTCACAACTCACGTCTGAAAGGTGGTGAGTTCCTCTATCCTGGTATTGTTTGCAGTTTGTATCAGAGCATGGAGAGAAAGCTGGGAGCCGAAGTAATAATTATGCTAGAGCAGGTGTTGTCCGAGATGGAGGAAGAGCACGTTTATCTACCTCCCATAGTTCATGATCATGTGGAAGATGGTTCTGTCTGCAAGTCATAAGAGTCCCAGGAAGGACAGACAGATCGGAGTTTGCAGTAGCAGAGAAAGAGGGAAGAAACCTACAAAGAAGATGAGCGGGGAATCAACCAGGAGGAGGAAATTATCAAGGATCTAATTCTCCCTACGGAAGGGGTATCCTCTACTCCTCTACCAAAAAGAACCCAAGCAGAAGATTCTTTCGACGTGGGTGATTTTCTTGATTGGTATGGTCAAGTGAAAACCCAAAACGAAGGTGCTAGACTATCTATTGGCTATCACCCGGCAAGTCTGTCTATTGGCTAAGTGGGTATATTCTGTATCTCCAATTTTGGAAGATTAAGACGGTCCATAACCTTTTTTGAAGGGCAGTATTGCTTAGTGGTGTATGACATCGGCAGGATCAGTCGAGTCTGATCTGTTATATGTAATTTTCATTTCTACATTGAGCTAGTATAAGTTAGGAACCATGCCTGGTAAGCAGCAGTTCTAGCCTTAGAGGTTTTTGTTCGGCATGAAGGGTTGAAAGGATAATCAATGAATTCATTCGACCAGAATGAAAGCAATCCAACTGGCAGCAGCTACATTTTTTGTATTTTTCTTCTTTTGTTTAAAATAGTTGGACTATGTAGAGAAGAGGATATGCAATTATAAATGGCGGTTAAAATCTATCCCATAGATATTTGTTTAAGGATAGCAACAACAAACAATGTCCATTTTGGCTGTTATATAGGAGTCAATTGGTTGTAACTAATTTCTGTTGAGAAGGAGCCGAGTCTATAGCTCAAGGCCACCTATATATACAGTTGTAATTAGAGATGCAAGGGTTGAAAATTCCTTTGAAGAAGTATTTGTATTTTGATGATCAGTTTGTAATACATTTTCTTGGATCTATTTAATAGAATTTGCAGAGCTTGATGCCTGTGTTTTTTGACAAGGATTCCTGTGTAATTGGTCTGGTAGTCTGTACCTTTCTTTTTCCCATGTGCAAATGTGTTTCTATCTTTTTTTATTCCATTTTGTGATATTTCCTTCATGCTTGGATCAGGGTAACAGTTAAGTAGAATTCATAGAGATTATGCTCTACTTAGCTTATTCCAAGTGTTTCACCAAATATATTCTGCTAAAGTTGATGTAGGATTCATCCTTGTTAGATGCCTTACATTGATGGACCGTTTCTTCTCTCTTCTATTCCACAAATTAAAGCTCTTCGACTACTAGCTGCTTGCTACCTTGCCCTTGTGAATGTGTTCGCTAAATATTTTGTGAATAATGGTTGCAGAACTAGTTAAATGTGACTCCATCGCCCCAAATGAAACCCATGCATTTTCAACCAAATAGCTCTTAAATCATTTCTTTGTTCCATAAATAGAAATTTGATCTTCTGTGCATTGTCGTAATTGAATATCTTTAGTGTTGAATGCTGGTGTATGTTTTCACTGATTGACACCTTTGAATATTTCTAGTATTCTATGAGTTTATAGAGAGAGCCCTCTCTTTTTATGTTAGATCAGAAGCTTAAACCAAAGATTGGTTAGTGGTTACCCGAGATTACCCTCTTTCAGCCTTGGGTGTCAGTTTTGGTGTTAACAGCTAGCACAGTTGATTAGAGGTTGGGATCCTTGGAGAACAGAAGCAGGAGACCTTGAATCTAGCTTTCGTGAAGTGCCAAGCTTGAAGGAAGGTATAATTTGATGTACTTAACACATATTTCAAGAAATCTAGAAAAATTCTATTACAAGGACTTCTATGACATTGAATTTTTTTGTAAACATTTTATTTATTTCATTTAATTTGTAAAAATTATGCATTAAAGAAATATTCCATTAAAATTGGAAAAACTAATCCTAGAAAGAATGTTTTTATTGATCACAAATTTTATTTACTCCAAGTGTTTTTAATATACAATCATAAAAAATGAAATGTTGTATCATTTATAACTAGTTCGGTATGCCATAAATTAGGAGGCGTATATGAAAATCTGTAATTTGTTGAATCGTGAGAAAAAATATTCATAAAGATATAAAATGTAGGATTAATGAAGTTAAGTTGCACACATAATTGCATGTTTTATTACAAGAAGATCTCTATCTATATTTGAAGTGAACAAAGTATCATATTAAATATTTTTATTGTTAAATAACATATTATAATATAGCATGATTGGAAGGAAATCACAATATTAAATTAAAATAAAATAAATTATAAGAAATGTATTGATGTCGAACCAAATAATAACTATAAATTCGTCAAAATTGGGATAGTTGTTAGGTACAACATTATACATACACAATGAAAGTGTGAAGAAATCGAATTAAGAAATCATGGCCGAGAATTACTTTCACCAAAAGGCAAAGAAAATGATAAGATTTTTAAATGTCGAAGAAATAGATGTTGAAACATATTTTTCAAATCTTTTAGTTGAACTTTATATATGACCCCATGCACTTTTGAATTTATTTATGGCACATATCGAATGAGTCTGAATAGTCCACTTAGTACTCATTATCAATTAATTATATGGTTTTACATTGTATTTTATTCCAAAAATTACATACCACATTTATACATTCATTTAATGCATATAAGAAGATAAAAGATAGAACATATCTCGTGCTTTGTTGGCCTGTAAGAGATTATTTCAGTTAATCATAATTGAGTTAGTAATACAAACTTACAAAAAAATAAATTGAGAAATCAAATTTCTTATAGTTCAATGTCACCCACTTATGACCAATCACGTACTACCCTTAATACCACTTAGCACTCATTAGCAATAAATTTTGTGTTTTTAAACAATTGCAACTTTAATTATATGGGGCTTTATTTCAAAAATTATGTACTGCAGTGATAAACTCCTCTTATTAATGAATATATGCAAATAAAAGTCAATAATTTATTTCATGCCTTGTTGGCTTATATGAGATTATTGCAATTATAAACTATTAACTTAAGAATACACATTTACAAAACTTTGTGCGTGCCTTGTTGGCTTTTATGAGATGATTTTAATATGAAATATTTGATTTAAGAACGCAAATTAAAAAATATTTTGAATGGGGAAATCAAGTGGTGTATGATGCAAAAAAATGTCAAACTAAAGGCAATCATAAATAATATTAATAATTGTATTTAAATATTATTGTTAATTCTCATCTATCTATAAAAATTTTAAAAATATACAAATTAATTCATCAAAAAATGTGTCCAACTTGTATTGAAATATTGCAATGTACGCGTTAACAAATTTCTAAAAATTAATATCTTCACCTACTATAAAGAACTCAATGTTCTATTGAACATTCGAATGTAGTTGCGTTTCTCTTTGATACAATGAAGTGTCTTAAAAAGGGGGAATAGAATTTGGACAAGCCAAGTATCAGGTTCATGTCCTATATAAGCCTTTGTTAAGATACAATTTGACCAGTATCCGGGGAATTGAGAAGTAAGCTTTGATGTATCTATTAGCAATATATTTGATTCTTCGTACATATTTCCATATTTGGACCACACATCACTTAACATTTTCTCATAAAATTGTATCACACTACATTATTTGAATTTTGTTTGCAAGTGACAATGAGACATGTCCCATATGAATTCAAAGTCACTTGTATCGGTATTTGATTTTTTAGCTACTTGTTGAATGTTTCTACATTGTATTTTATTCCAAAAAATACATATCACATTTATACATTCATTTAATGCATACAAGAAGATAAAAGATAGAGCGTATCTCATGCTTTGTTGGCTTTTATGAGATTATTTCAATTAATCGTAATTGAGTTAATAATACAAACTTACAAAAAAATGAAATGAGAAATCAAATTTCTTATAGTTCAATGTCACTCACTTATGACCAATCTCGTACTACTCTTAATACCACTTAGCACTCATTAACAATTAATTTTGTGTTTTAAAACAATTGCAACTTCAATTATATGGGGTTTTATTTCAAAAATTACATATTGCATTGATAAACTCCTCGTATTAATGAATATAGGCTAATAACAGTCAATAATTTATTTCATGTCTTGTTGGCTTATATGAGATTATTGCAATTATAAACTATTAACTTAAGAATACACATTTACAATAAGTTATATATTGGGAAATCAAATGCCTATACCTTTCAAAATCATTCATCTATTACTCATCATGCTTTAATCTAAATTCTAGTACACTTAGCACTCATTATCATTGAAGTAATATTTTTTGTAAGAAATGTGCTTTTATATAGATGGAGGTTTAATTCAAAATTTGTGTGTCACTTGTATTAATGCATATAGATCAATAAAACTAAAGAGAACTTCATTCCTTGTTGGCTTTTGTGAGATGATTTAAATTACAAATAATTGATTTAAGAGTATGTAATTTAAAAAATATTTTGAATAGAGAAATCAAGTGTTGTAATGCACTTGTATTAATACATATAGATAAATAAAACTAAAGAGAGTTTCTTGCATGCCTTGTTGGCTTTTATGATATGATTTAAATTACAAATAGTTGATTTAAGAGCACAAATTTAGAAAATATTTTGAATGGGGAAATCAAGTGTTGTATGATGCAAAAACTTGTCAATCTAAAAGCAATCATAAATAATACTAATAATTGTATTTATATATCATTGTCAATTATCATCTATCTATGAAAGTTATAAAATCATACAAATTAATTCACCAAAAAATGTGTCCAACTTGTATTGAAATATTGCAGTGTAATTGTCAACAAATTTCCATAAAATAATATCTTCACTTAATACAAAGAACTCATTTGTGTTTTAAAACAATTGCAACTTCAATTATATGGGGTTTTATTTCAAAAATTACATATTTTATTGATAAACTCCTCATATTAATGAATATAGGCTAATAACAGTCAATAATTTATTTCATGTCTTGTTGGCTTATATGAGATTATTGCAATTATAAACTATTAACTTAAGAATACACATTTACAATAAGTTATAGATTGGGAAATCAAATGCCTATACCTTTCAAAATCATTCATCTAGGACTCATCATGCTTTAATCTAAATTCTAGTACACTTAGCACTCATTATCATTGAAGTAATATTTTTTGTAAGAAATGTGCTTTTATATAGATGGAGGTTTAATTCAAAATTTGTGTGTCACTTGTATTAATGCATATAGATCAATAAAACTAAAGAGAACTTCATTCCTTGTTGGCTTTTGTGAGATGATTTAAATTACAAATAATTGATTTAAGAGTATGTAATTTAAAAAATATTTTGAATAGAGAAATCAAGTGTTGTAATGCACTTGTATTAATACATATAGATAAATAAAACTAAAGAGAGTTTCTTGCATGCCTTGTTGGCTTTTATGAGATGATTTAAATTACAAATAGTTGATTTAAGAGCACAAATTTAGAAAATATTTTGAATGGGGAAATCAAGTGTTGTATGATGCAAAAACTTGTCAATTTAAAAGCAATCATAAATAATACTAATAATTGTATTTATATATCATTGTCAATTATCATCTATCTATAAATGTTATAAAATCATACAAATTAATTCACCAAAAAATGTGTCCAACTTGTATTGAAATATTGCAATGTAATCATCAACAAATTTCCATAAAATAATATCTTCACTTAATACAAAGAACTCAATGTTCTATTGAACATTCGAATGTAGTTGCGTTTCTGTTTGATATGATGAAGTGTCTTTAAAAAGGGGAATAGAACTTGCACAAGCCAAGTATCATGTTCATGTCCTATATAAGCCTTTATTAAGATACAGTTTGACCGATATCCGAGGAATTGAGAAGTAGGATTTTATGTATCTATTAGCAATACATTTGATTCTGTGTACTTATTTCCATATTGGGACCACACGTCACTTAGCTTTTTCTCATAAAACTGTATCATACTACATGATTTGGATTTTGTTTGCAAGTGACAATGGGACCTATCCCATATGAATTCAAAGTCACTTGTATCAATATTTGATTTTTCAAGTACTTGTCGAATGTACTTGTTAGTAACATTTGATGTCCATATCGCAACATCATAATGTTTTAGGCAGTATTTTAATACTTCTAATTGAAAAGGCCTACAAAAGTAGGATCTATCACCAAGCTCCCAATCTGGTTTTCTTTGAATTTGACAACTCGTTTCATCTTTGGAATACGACGAGAAGAATACTCCTTCCATTTCAAAGATCAACAAGATCTTCTGACTGATACTAACTCCCATCTGCATTACTGCCACATATATAACATTAACATATTTTCACTTCAAAACTTCATTGCTTAATGGCATCAAAACATATCCAATTTATTTCCACTCCCAAACAAACAACTTAATGAAAAAAATAAAAGTAATTTCAATGGAATAGTTTTTTTATACAAACACATTCAACTACTACTCAAATCACTAATTTTTAAGAATTGTAATGAGATAAACTAAAATTTAAAAATATAATTACAATAGTCGAATTAATTTGAACTAATTATATGTTAATATCTACATACTACCTAAATTTACAGTTTTTAAGTTTAAATCAAGCAAACTATTTATATGTTCATTTTTACATACAACCTCATACGATATTTTAATTTTCAAGAAATTATAAGAAAAATTCATATAAGCACATTGCAATGAAATTCAAATCACAATTTAAAAATATAGTTACAATGGTCCAATTCAAACCAATTATATGTTAATTTATACACACCACCTAGATTTACAATTTTTTAAATTTCAATTAAACAAGCTAATTATAGGTAATTTTTACATACAACCTGATATGATTTTTCATTTTTTTAATTTCTAAGAAATAAGAAAATTTCATATGATAACATTGAACTAACATTCAAATCACTGATTTGTAAGAGTTATAATGATCAATTAAGACGCAATTGATAAATAAACTGCAATTGCTGAAACATAGTAATTGTACATTAATTTATACATACAACCTAATACAATTATTTAATTAATATGGAATACTACATTTTTATGCAAACACATAAGACTATTATTCAAATCACTAACTTTTTATAACTCAATATCTCAATATAAATAAACAAAATAATAATATGTTAATTTATAATAATGACACAACAACAATCCTTATATGAGTATTATGAAATAATATTGACATTAAATTGATAATAAAATAAAACACAGTAATAACACATCACATGTAGAATTAAGTCATCAAATGTACAATGACCAAGAATTTATATTATAAACTTCAAGATTTCGTTTATAGAGGAAATGAATAACAGTCATCTTAATGTACTATTAAAAGTCATTGAAGATTCTTCAAAATATCTCGAACATCGGGTGCCTTGTAGAATTTATTCAATAAGCTCCACTGATCAGCGATCAACCATTTATCCTCATTCTTTCCATCAAACGAAGGGGCAATAATCACATTTTCTTTGGGATTTTCTTTCTTTGTCTCCATTGAACAATCCACTAGAATAGTGTTAGTAGCATCATATTGAGAATACATTCTCCACACTTTTTTCAGATGTTTTTTGTATATAACTTGTGTTGAATTATCAATGTCATTTTTTCCCTTTTGTTGTTTGCAATCTGAAGCAGTCCATGTAAACAAAAATTTAGCTTGTAATGTCTCTGAAACCAGCTTTTTCATAACTCTTGTTGTGTTTTGTTTCAAAGATGTCATCCAAATTGCAATGTCAAGAGATTCTTTTCTAGAACACATTTCAAGAAATGTTTTTGCATGTGGACGAAACGAAAATGATTTTTTCTCTATCGTGTAATCTGCGGCCCTTCCCATTTTCTCGATAAATTCTTTTTCTAATGCATCACCATCAACGCTCTGATAGAAAATGTTATTCAATTCAAAAATAACTAATTTCTTTTGACTTATAATAGCTGCAAAACAATAATGGATATCATAGTAAATTCATTTTATTCATGCTACATAAATTATTATTAAAAAAAATTGTTGAAGAAATACACTCACTTTGAGTATTTTTTGTACTAGTTATTGATAAGCCACACTTCTCTTGTATTGTCTTCATAGAACCTAGAGCCAAAATAACAAACTTTCAATCAAATACCAATAATACTTCTTTAAATCAATTTTTTTTTTATAAGACATATTTTATGTTTAATTGAAAATAAGAGACATGTGAAGTACCTGATATGATATCATGTTCTTGACTATGGCTTTCTGTCACATTCCCTTGATCACTGTCATTTTTCTCCTCATTTGCCACTGTAATAAACATATGAAATGTTATAAAATGTATCAACGAATGAAATTCATTAAATAAATAGGCATAGAATCCAAAGAATCACTAGAGAAAGAACAAAACAAGTACAATACAACAAAAGAAACAAAATAAATTATGTACCTAGTATGGTATTTTCTTCGTCTTGTATTTGCATCTCGAAAACTTCTTCGACATTGTGCACACTATGTTGATCATTGCTTTGTTGCAAAGTGTCGTCGTTGTTTTCTTTACAATTTCCGCCATTAGTAGTTATAGTAAACATCTTGTTAATCAAGATTTATAAATAGCATAGAATCCAAAGAATCACTAGAGAAAGAACAAATCAAGTACAATACCTGGATATTCCAACAACAATATATTAGACATTGGTTTTTGCAATTGGAAGGATTCTTGATTAGTCAGCGTGGTAGTCCTTCGTAACTCGTTTTCTACGATGCATGCCATTCTTCTTCCATATGTACAGCAAGACTGCTGTAAATTTGTCCCCGCATAAAGAGAAATAATCAAATTTAGATCACTATGTTGTTGATGCATTTGCAATAATTCTTCCCAGAATTCAAAATCTCTCTCCTTTTCATCAGATATGTCTCTAAAACTGTGAGAGTATCTTGAGGCCTCTAAACTTTTTGACTCTTCACTATATAAATGTATAGTTAAAACTATATCATAACTATAGTTATTTTGTTCTTTATATTCATAAAGACCGGTAGCCATTTTATAGTTGACATTTGAGTCGTTGACAACAATCTCCAAAGCTTGGCGTACATCCTTACAAGACCAAATTTCTACTAAGATAATCATAGTAAAATCTTTCAACCCATTTTTTTTGATTAAAAATCAAAACAATTCAATATAGTCATCCTTAAGGAATGATTCATCTTTCAAAGCCAATGTATCCAACACAACAAAGTCAGTGTATAACATTGGTTGAAACTGACAAGGAAAAGAGTGCAAAAGTGTTGACAAGAGGCTAGGACCCCCATAATGACAACCGAATTCAAAATTGTTCTCAATTTCCTGTATATCTGTCGATGCATCAATTATTCTATCAAGGACCAAACAGGCTTCTGGAGAAAGGGACTCTATTTTTGTATTTCGTGATCCTTTTACATATTTACACCCTTCCATCGTCTTACAGAAGTTGGCAAATATGATATCAGTAATTCCATAATGCTCAAGAATATTGGATATTGTAAGAATCTTATCATTCAGATTCTTCTCATGACTTTTGCAATATGTTACCATTGCCTCCAAAATTGTTCTTTTGGTTTTCAATTGTGAACAATAATCTTTCATTTTTATGGCATTGGTTGGATGGTTCACTGGAATAGAAAACCAGACAGTTCCATCCAATAGTTTATATGCTACAAAACACATTTCTTCAGCGATTAATCCCTGAAGGGGACGGAAAGAACTTGATACCAAACTGTTCAAACTATTTGTCTTATAGTTTGGATCCTTAGGTTGGTTTGGAGAACACATTAATGTCCCTAGTTTGTAACAATTAAAAACAAATTCCCATTTATCCCAAGTAGTATCATCAAGATATAACAAGACTTTTTTTTCAGCAAAGTTTGTTAGTGGACAATCAAAGAAAGAGCACAACATTTCATCATCAACCTGTTAAAAAATAACAAATATAAATTAGTAAGAATGTGATATCAAAAATAAAATAGCCATGAATTTAGTTATAACAATATAAACTAAGGGAAAAAAAGAAAAGATTGCATACCTTGTCTTCAGCCGTCTTAGAATTCCCACATTTTTGTTTCTTTAATTTATTTGTGGCAATTAGGAATTGTCTTGCAGATCGCACAGAATCAATGAATGGAGTTTTGAAGAACACTGTGTTTGCAGAATTTAACTGGCAGCAAATACGAATCACCACACTGGGAGCAACTAATGGATCTAAGAATCGAGCATTACGTTCTTTGTACTTCTGTTTTGCCTCCCCAAATAGACTGAATTTAGGATTTGATAATATTTGTTTTGCTGCTTGAATGGTGTGTTTCCCATCAACTATCCAAAAATTGATGTTCTTGGCATTTATATCCATTTCATTCATGATTTTCATAGGGTTTCCAATCGGATCAGACTCTTTTGTGTCAAATGGAATCAGAAGAGCATCAGGCAATGATGCTTGAAATTTCTGTAGGAATGATTTTACTAATACTCGAACATTTAAATAATCCTGTGATCTCAATTTATATAACTTGGGTGCTTCTACACATCTTCGAACATCCACCTTCATGGTAAAAGAGATTGAAAATAAATAACTATCCTTAAAATTTTCATGGATTTCATCGCATTGGTCAGCAAGCTTCTCTATCTGAGAGTCTTCTTTTTGGGATTTTACAAACTCTGTAGTAGGCATGAACTCACTTTCTTTAATGCTTTGTTCTAGCTCAGCTAAATATACCCTTCTCAAAGCAAGCATTTGAGCCTCGAGTTTATCATTTGGTATTTTATCAAGTAGTTTACCTCTTTGTTGCAAATAAAGAAACACGGATGATATTTTCTTACATCTCACATAGCGATATTTCATAACGTTGGTAATACGTTGTACAAGATCATCACAACTCTTTAGACCAGATTCATTGAAGCTCTCAAAACTGTCCAACTTAAACTGTGACTTTTTTATTGACTCTCGAAATTCTGTATTAGTATCAATCAAATCTGGTCTAAATTTTGTGTAATCAACTTGGCAAGAAAATAATTTCACTTCATTTTCTTCAATTACCTCCATTTGAAAATCGATCTGACTATGATTGAGAGCATAGCAACTAACAATTATCCCTAGCCTTTGTATATCATTTCCATCCATGGATCCAAATAGATACATATCTAGAAACATATTCATGGGACTTTCAATCTCAACATACCAATCTTCGACATACTCATATGCAGCAGATGTTTTGAACTTTTTAATCATTTCAAAATTAGAACCCATTGTTGAATTTATAATCTGAGTTGAATGACGCTTTTGTTTTTTGAATGCTGATTGTGGCATTTTACTTGCTTTGGAGACGACAACTTCTAAAAACAATAATAAGCAATTATTACTATAAATAAAATGAAATCAAAATCACAAATATTACCATATAGTCTTCTAGTCTAACCATTTAGAAATGAGAGAATAATATTTAAAACCACCATACCACATGGGGGGGACGTTGTTTGTGTGTCACTTGCAATTCATTTTTTCTTCAAATTATTCCTTGGAATTGTCATTGCACCAGAGTCCATAGTTTCTAAAAACAATAAGAAATAGTCGACTATAAGTTTAAATTGTTTTAAAAATACATTAAATAATGAGCATTATCAAACAATATTCTATTACATGTCTTTTATTCACATGCACAAGAATAATAAGGGTCATGTGTTATGGAAACATATTAAATACTTAGAGATAAATAAAAATCCATTGCATCTAGCACAAGTAGAGACTCATTAAAAAGAAAAGTTTTCCTTCTCAAAAATGCTAGAAGGAAATGCTTAGAAAGAAAGCTAGCAGTCGCTAGCTTTCCTTGATCTTTTGCCATGTGCTTATTTCAAAATAGAGCACATGGAACAAGCTCAAGGTATAAGCTAGCAACCACCAATCACCATGGACAGTATTTTTCTATTGGAAAGCTAGCTACTGCTAGCTTTCTTTCTAGCATAGGTATGTGTTATTATCCTATAAGTAAATGCTTATGCTAGAAGGAAAGCTAGCATTCGCTAGCTTTCCTTGATCTTATGCCATGTGCTTATTTGAAAATAGAGTACATGGCACAAGTTCAAGGCTTTCCTTGATCTTGTGCCATGTGCTTATTTGAAAATAGAGTACATGGCACAAGTTCAAGGTATAAGCTAGCAACCAACAATCACCATGCCTAGGGTTTTTCTATTGGAAAGCTAACGACTGCTAGCTTTCTTTCTACCATAAGCATGTGTGACATGCTAGAAAAAAATGTTTATGCTAGAATGAAATGTAGCATTCGTTCAAAATAGAGTACATGGCACAAGCTCAAGGTATAAGCTAGCAATCACCAATCACCATGGACAGGGTTTTTCTATTGGAAAGCTAGCGACTGTTAGCTTTCCTTCTAGCATAAGCATATGTGTTTATGCTAGAAGGAAATGATTATGCTAGAAGGAAAGCTAGCAGTCGCTAGCTTTCGTTGATCTTTTGCCATGTGCTTATTTCAAAATAGAGCACATGGCATAGGCTCAAGGTATAAGATAGCAACCACCAATCACAATGGACATGATTTTTCTATTTGAAAGCTAGCGACGACTAGCTTTCCTTCTAGCATAAGTATGTGTTATTATCCTAGAAGGAAATGCTTATGTTAGAAGGAAAGCTAGCAGTCACTAGCTTTCCTTGATCTTGTACCATGTGCTTATTTGAAAATAGAATACATGGCACAAGCTCAAGGTATAAACTAGCAACCACCAATCACCATGTCCAGGGTTTTTTATTGGAAAGCTAGCGACTGCTAGTTTTCATTCTAACATAAGCATGTGGGTTATGCTAAAAGAAAATGCTTATGCTAGAAAGGAAGCTAGCATTCGTTCAAAATAGAGCACATGGCACAAATTCAAGGTATAAGTGAGCAACCACCAATCACCATGTAAAGCTAGCGACTGCTAGCTTTCCTTCTAACATAAACACGTGTGTTATGCTATAAGGAAATATTTATGCTAGAAGAAAAGCTAGCATTCGTTCAAAATAGAGCACATGGCACAAGCTCAAGGTATAAGCTAACAACCACCAATCACTATGGACAGGTTTTTTCTATTGGAAAGCTAGCGACTGTTAGCTTTCCTTCTAGCATAAGCATGTGTGTTTATGCTAGAAGGAAATGATTATGCTAGAAGGAAAGCTAGTAGTTGCTAGCTTTCCTTGATATTTTGCCATGTGCCTATTTCAAAATAGATCACATGACACAAGATCAAGGTATAAGCTAGCAACCACCAATCACCATGGACATGATTTTTCTATTGGAAAGCTAGTGACTGCCAGCTTTCATTCTAACATAAGTATGTGTTATTATCCTAGAAGGAAAGCTAGCAGTCGCTAGCTTTCCTTGATCTTGTGCCATGTGCTTATTTGAAAATAGAGTACATGGCACAAGCTCAAGGTATAAGCTAGAAACCACCAATCACCCTGCTCAGGGTTTTTATATTGGAAAGCTAGCGACTGATAGCTTTTCTTCTAACATAAGCATGTGTGTTATGCTAGAAGGAAATGCTTATGCTAGAAGGAGAGCTAGCATTCGTTTAAAATAGAGCACATGGAAAAATAGAGCCCATTGTATTTCATGTAGGCTCTAAATGGAAAGTCACGACTTAAATGAAAAGACATGTGAGTTTTCACTATACTTATGGAGAAATATATGATTAATATCATGTGAATCATTTAGAGAGGACTTGTGCCGAGTTCATTAATATGTTTGGGGTGTTCACGAACCCTCTTTCTTAAACAAAGGAGATAAATAATCAAGAGGAGGATGAGAATGAGACGAAGAGAAAAAAAGATTGACGAGTAGTGAATCTCCAATGGGATGTACTTCCATGGATTTTTCAATATAAGTACTTGATATTGAATCACTCATAATATTTGAAATTGTAAAAAATAAAATGTAAAATTTAAAAACCTTTGTTGTTAGAAATTCTTATCAACTTCTACAAGAAGACCTTCCAAATGATTATAAGGATGTGGGGACTTGATAAACATGCAATTATGTTTGTCCAAAGTTTCACGATTTAAAAGAAAAACAAAAAGACAACTTCAAGTGCATGTTTACCCAGCTCTTCAAAACTGCACATATTGTGTGGGTAAA
Source organism: Larix kaempferi (assembly GCA_027924585.1). Lineage (NCBI taxonomy): Eukaryota > Viridiplantae > Streptophyta > Pinopsida > Pinales > Pinaceae > Larix > Larix kaempferi. The sequence goes on along the minus strand of BSBM01000432.1, from coordinate 8,030,945 downwards.
GAATTCTACTACGAATTTTTATTGTTCCCACTCTAATCTATCGTGGTTAATGGACTATGAACAAGACAAATCACAAGCTACAAATTAGTGTAAAAGGTGCAACAAGTGAGTGATATGTTCAAAGTCGGTTTAGTGAAAGAGTCACAAAATGTAGATTATGTTTAATTATGAGTTTGGTAGGATGAATATATAAATATAAAAAAAGTGTATGGTTTTCCACGGATATGTAATTGGGCCTTCCAAAAGCACAATTGATGGTGACAATGGAGTCCACACACCAATTGACTAATGAAGGTAAGAAAGAGGCAGTTCTACTAGCGATGGGGCAAATGTTCCAATCTAGAAGACTTGGCAACACCTCCCAACGGCAATAGCTAACTTTAGGAGTCAATTGCACCCACAAGTGCTCCTTGGTGATTTCCTAACTTTGGCCACTAAGATACCTTGCATCAAGTGTGGATCAGTGGTTCGGCCTGTACGGTATAGTGTCATCTCCCTACAACGAGTTGGGTGACTCGTAGGGGAGAGCAGGGAAACTATACCTCGACTTTAACCTCCTTAGGCATGGCGCACTTCTGATCCAGGTTTTCTTTTAACACTTGCTTATAGCAGGATTTATAAAGCACCCTATAAGTCAACAATGCTATGTTTCAAAATATACCTAATGAAAGTAGATTGGAGGGCATTAATGGATGCCTAGCCCAATCAATCCTACCTAACTAATTTATGTTTTGTGACCTCATGTGAAGCTTGGAGGCTACACCAAGAATATAATTTTTGAGATAATTTTTATTGCTAATAACAAGTAAATTATACAAAGACACTACCTCTAGTTTTCTATTGCTAATAACAATTAAATGTTACATATAGATTACCTCTAATGCGAAAATAGACATAAACATAGTAAAATATACATAAAGAAGACCTCCTTCATTATAGCTTTTATACCAAATTAAGTTTATTGGTTTAATTAAAGACCTGTGAACAAAAAATAAATAAATTGAACCCATATAAATGATCCAGGTTTTCTTTTAACACTTGCTTATAGCAGGATTTATAAAGCACCCTAAGGACAAAAACTATGTATTTGGATGCCTAGCCCCAAAATCCTACCTAAACTACAAGATTCTTTTGTGCCCTCCTATGGAGGTATTAAGTGAGTAGATTTAAGCTATTTTTGAACTTAGTGAGTGACGAGAGAGTTTCTTGTGTGTGTGTGTGTGCATCAAAGAAAGTGACGGTTTTGAGTGCACATGAGATATTGCATATAAATGAAAAGGCTTTTCTTTTAAAATGAAAATAATGCAACTCAACCTAATAGAAAAACAACTAAATAAACCATGTAAACCATATAAAAAAAACTAAATAAAATAAATTGTAAAAATAAAAAAAATCTATAAACAAAATTGTAAAAGTAAAAAAAAATCTATAAACTTACCAAGATTTTCAACCTCTTTTTAATCCAGTCTTCTTCTTTACTTTTTGTTTGGCTAAGACTAAAGCTAATGCCAATGCCAATGCCATTTTTTCCCATAACTTCATCTTCATCTTAGTTGGTCTTGCTTCTTTGATAGACAATAATCTAGAAGCTATGAGGCCAAGACTACTTGAATGGAAACTGTACAATATATTGAAACTATCTGTAAGTTACAAACTTATATCAAATAATTAAATATAAAAAACACTAGCTATTTAGCTATTTTTATATACAAGTAATGCTATATATTACATCTTATATACATTCATAGAGTTGATAACTATTTTTATGTATAAGTAATGCCATATACTTATATACATTCATAGAGTTGATTATACCATGGAGGTTTACAAAATGAAATTTAGAAATACAACATTCAAATAAATGATTGGCATATATTTAAAATAGTTATTTAGGTCACCAATATTACCGGTTCAGTACTTGGGGAAAACCGAAAAACTTAGAATGGGTCACCAATGTGTTAAAAGATGCCCTCCTCTATCCCATAGGAAATATATATATATATATATATATATATATATATATCACAAAAAAGAGGTAGTTATATATTTATAAAAAGGTTGTTGAGTGCTAAAGTTGTTTGTTGGAATGTCTTCATAAATAATATGCCCCTTCGTTGAAGCAATTGAAACACTAGGAAATCATGTATCTGGTTGAGAACCTCTTGCAAAACCCAATATGATATTGTAATGCATCTATGAGTTTGACACAATTTTATCATAATCAATATCTAGTTCTTGGAATTTAGATTTCATGTTTTCCTTCTTGGATTCATGTTTTTCGATGTGAATACTTAAGTATTCTATGCATGTTTCATGCCCACAAGCTAGCAGGTCATTTGTCTGAGGATCTTCTTAATTTCATTGACACTATCATTGGCCATTTTAGTGAGATGGGGAATGTCAAAAATACAAATCAAAGGCTCTATGTGATACATGCATCTAGTAGTAGAGCAAGTATATTATAAATTCATGAGGTTTCTTAAATGAAGACTACAAATAAAGTTTAAAGAAAAATTCCAACACAAGACCAGACATAAAATCATAACCCAGACTCCTTACAATAATGGACAGAATGATTCCAAAAATTTAAAGCTTACCCGATATATGTCATTAATTGTAAGTATCCTCAAGTAAAGGTGTTTTCAAGGTGAAGTATAAAAGTTAAACATTAATAATAGAGGAGTGTGCTATATAATCGTTGATCATGATTAATTAAATCATTAATTATATTTCATTGTTTATACACAGAGGTACTATGTTGACACATATCCATTAACCAAATAAATATTTTAAATTACTATTCACAATTTAAATTAATTACTATTATTATTAATTGTTATTGTTATTATTATTATATTATTAATATTATTTAATTAATGATAATAATGATAATAATCCCTTTTATAAAGTATAGTGGGTTGAATAATAATGAATTTATTAAATAAATTATTAATTTAATTAACGGACGGAATCATCCCAAGTAAATTAAAAGGATATGTTTGAATAAATTATTGAATAATTCCATTACTAGAGAGAAATTGGGATGATATAAAATAATATATAATCCACCTTATTACCTCAAAAGGGGATGCATTAATGATATGTACTTCCAAGACCACGATAGCTAGGGCGGTGGAGTGATAAGGAAGTTGACTTTTGAAGGAGGTGGATTCCTATAAAGAGGTGAATTAACAAAGTAGTAAGGGGGTTATTGTGGGAGAACTGTGAGGATTTTTGTGGAAAAGGAGGAATGCCGAGGAGGGGGTTAACTCGAAGCTTTGAGGAGGTGGAAAACTCAAAAGAAAAGACTGAGGAGGGGGATAAATCAGTGGATGATTACCATGGAAAGTGGGATTATCGGTCTATGGGAGGAGGGGGATAACTCAGCGGATGATTACCATGGAAAGTGGGATTATCGGTCTGTGGGCTCGGGGGCTAGGAAATCCGTTGATTTCCTAGGGTCGGCACGATAATAGCTGATCGGCAGGGTGGACACATCATTTTGGGGTTGTTAAGGTAACTTACAGAATCCATTCCAGAAATCTTCTTATCTTACTGCAATCGACGGTTTCAGGTATTTTTCTGAACCAGCTTAATTAGAATGTATTTTCTTTTATTTCCAAGCTATGCATGTCAAACGAACAGAATTAAATGGAAAGTTTTAGGATTATGTTTATTTAACTGCAGAGACATGTAAACATATAGAAAACAGACAGTTAAACATTTACAGAAACATAAATATAGATGGTTGAATCTCTTGTTTTCTTCTAACAATAATTAAGGGAAAAACTAGGTATAACCTGATAACCTGGAATAGACATAGTGCCTAGATAGGGCACTATAGTTGGTATCAGAGCGCAAGGCTCAGACACTGAGACCTTAGGGCCTAACTACACCTAGAACTTTAGTGAAATTTACTAGAAAATAACAAACCAGTATGATGGCTGCAAAAAGATAATTTGAAGAGCCTTTTCCCATTTATTCGTAAGGCGTAACAGAAACAGAATTTGAATGATATATATATATATATATAATTGCTTATTTAGGGCTCATTCTAGACCCCATTAAACAAACCTTTCCAGAAAAACAACAACATTTCTATATACACTCTTTTAATATTCAAACGCTAATATTAATCCAATGCTAAAGCATTTGGGATAAACAATGTTTTTAAACAAATAAATAAATACATATAAACCAAGTTACAACACTATATATATTACCATTATAATATTTAGATCTAAAATTTAATACTAACAAAAAAAAAACACTTCATTGCATTTATATAAAGAAATTGTATTCATAATAAATACGAAACAATGAGTCTCGCACAGGATTTACAGAGGGTTCTCCAAATTTCAGACCTGCAGCCAAAGTGATCAGTTTTCATTTCCTATTATTTTAATGTAGATCTGGCTTCTTGCCTATAACATTTTGTTTTAAACATTCATTTCAATAAATGTGGCATAAAACAAATATTCAAATAATATTGTTGCCTGCAATATTGTTTATAATACAAGCATCGCAGCAAATCCAACTAACGTAGTTGGAGAGATTATTTCCACGATGGAGTTGGATTTATAAATAATATACATAAAATTAAAGCTTAGTAATAATCCCCATGAAAATCTATTTTGGGATTATGTAATATAACCTTACATTTATAATTTCAAACAGTTTCAAATCTGTGTGATATTTTTCTTCACTTTGTTTTATAATCTTTATAGATGGTACTCCTTCACATCTTAAATTTAAAATAATTAAAATTAAATTTATATAAAAAAAATAAAGCTCAATGTCAAAACATTAAAAATATTTAATTATGATATCATTTTCAAAAGCTTTCATCTACTAAAGATATTTAAATTTGGCATTTTTTCCAAAAGCTTTCATATATTTAATTATGATATCTTTTCCAAAAGCTTTCATATAGAGCAATCACGGGATTAATGCGTATCCATTTTATTTATTCTTAAATGCCATTATTTTCCTTTATAAAGACCATAATTTAATCTTCGAATTCCTTCACAAAACCGTGCGGACACCAGTCCCGTCTTCAATCCTTTAGATTTCGACGCAGAAATCGTTTCATTTGAGCTCGATATGATCCATTTTGACCAATAACTAAGAAGATTTACAAGCATGGAAAATGCATGAAACGATTGCCATACTGCTCTCCATTGTTGCTGCTTTCCATAATGCATGAAACGATTGCCATGAGCACTCCTTTTTATTGCCCAGGTAATAAAAAGTTTATTGGGCCAAGCCCTATCGCTCAACACCAAGAGCATTTCAGATGACCGAAGGCCAATCCTGAGGGGGGCCCTCACGCACCAGTACACCCACGGGGGCTGCCACGCATCTCAACCACCCTGCAAGCGCAAGAGCAATCCTTTCCAAGGCCAGCCTATGCGCTCAGCTCCAAGACAACCAGCTACCAAGACGAGTCGGAACCACGCACTCCATCGAATTTCAAGCGCAGAGCTCTCACAAGAGCATTACCTTCTTGGGTCTACGTACTCAACACATCATGCACACCCTTAAACCCTAGCGCTCAGCACCGCGAGCTCTCCACGCGAGAAGCAGCCCTACAATGCCAAATAAAACCTTATTTCCTCCTTAAATAGGCATACTTTTGACGGCATGTGAGACGGTTTTCGCGTTTCCCATGAGTGGTTTACTATACAGCTTTATTGGTATGCGGACGAGTAAGGAATGAACACGTGGGATGGTGGTTTCCTTTCCGCGACCACCAACCACCCTTACCATGGATGCATGTTGCCGACGCAGAATAAGGAGAGCCGTCGATCCTGCCTTGGCGTCAATCCCCATGCGAAAAAGAAAAGGTTTTTTTTTGCGTTTTATATTGTTTTAATTTTTTTTATTATTATTTTAAATTAATGTTTTTTAAATATTAATTTAATTTTATTAATTTAATGTAGTGTCTCTTAACATTCATTTAATTTAATTCGTTTAATTTAATTTAATTAATTTAATTTAATGACTTTTAATTTAATTTGATTTAATTAATTTAATTTAATGTCATTTAATTAATTAATTTAATTTAATTAATTCAATTTGAATTTTTTTTTAATTAATTCAATTTAATTTAATTTTTTTAATTTAATTTTTTTATTATTATTTAATTTAATTTAATTTAGTTGTTGATAAGAATTAAAAAAAAAAATACCATGTCAAAAAAAAGGGGTTTCGGCAAAATTTCTTATATAATTATATAATGCTAGTGTTATTTTATTTATATTTAATTAAATTTCGTATATATTTTTATTTAAATTTCGTGTATAATTATATAGTGCTAGTATTATTTTATTTAGATTTAATTAGATTCCATATAATGTTATAACCTAGGTTTGTTAAAAAATTAAAAGTTAATATTTAAAAATATAAAGCTACTCATGAAATTTCAATTTAAAAGTTCTCCATAGATTTAAGGTTTTAAGGTCAATTATAGTAAGGTTGAAGTGGTTGGTGAAGTTATATTTAAATTATCATAGATAAAATTTGAATTATAATTTATATTTAAGGGAGAAATTTAAAATACTTAAATTTAATATATATAAATATTTAAAATTTTGGAAAAGAAATAAATAAACAAATATATATAAATAAATAATAAAGAGTGGTTTAAGTGGTTTGGTGAAGATCTAGGGTTTAATAAATCCATGTATTTAATCAAATTGTCTTAGTATTTATTATATTTAACATCCTACATAAAATTAAATTCAAAAAATATGTAGGTGTAATTATATAATGATAAAAAAAAAGGAGAGAGTTAGTGTTCCATATACAATGTAAACTATTTCCTAGAAATTTATCTATATTTTAAAGAAAATTAAGGATTTCAAAACCTCAAGAATAAGAGAGGGTTCCAAGACCAAAGACTGGTGGATTGTTATTAAATCCTTTTACAAATTTTGTATTAAATCACTCAACTATTCCATTTGCTTATGGATGACAAGGGGAACACTTCCCATTTCTATCATAAATTTAGACGTAATAATATTTATACACTCATAATAACATGTTCTATGTTATCCCTTCATTTTTAAGTAAGTGTTATGGAAAGTAGAAAGTCAAAAAAATCCTTGGGACGAGTAGAAAATATGTGGCAAGAAGATGAAGGAGATGTGGTACAAGTCATATGCCAATAATTGAGATGATATAATGCAATCAATGCACTGATCAAGGGCAGTGGAAAAACAAAATCATTAAATGATGTAATGTAATTCAAGTCAACAAAATCATTAAATGTTTTTTCAAAAACATAATCATAAAATATTTTGATAATTCTAATGACAAATATTTATTTTTTAAACAATCTCATAAAATAAACAATCCAAACCAAAATCATAAAATGTTTTGATAATTTAGATAAAAATTTTTTAATTAAGATAAACATCAATGATAATGTGATAATGTGAATCGTTTAAAAGTAATTAACATAAATATTAAATTCCATTAAAATATCATTAATAATTTAAAAAATACTAAAAAAATCCAAACAATAGACACTTTCATATGGAGTTACAAACTTTTACAATTCAGCCTACTCATATGGAGTTACAAACTTTTACAATTCAACCCAGTCATATGCCGTTAGTTTGGAACACAAGAATAAGTATATATTTCTTTTACAAATCAGACTACTCATATGAAGTTACAAACTTTTACAATTCAATTGACTCATATAAAGTTAGTTTGGAGCACAACAATAAGTATATATTTCAATTGAGAAGAGGTTATGCTTAATATAGATCCATTATATTAAGAAAACCTAATAATGGCCTATATTAAATGCAATTGTGAAATTACTATCATGTTATCATGTCAGTACCATTTGTCAAAAACCCAGATTCATGGTATTATAAAATTGAAGTTTTCACAATTTATAACATCTACATTTTTTAAATTTCATAAATAAAAAATAAATTATCTAAAAATAAAATACATTTTTATTTTTGACATTAAAAGTTTCCAACCATGTTAATGTCAAAAGAGTTGTAACCAAAACTTGCATTGAGTTGGCAGAATAATCAAATAAGTCTATAGTTCTACACCTGAGTGAACCCTTTCTTAATATATTTTTACAGAAGAACACTACACTAGTACCATTTTACTCCCATTTACAAAACCTGTAAAGGTTGGCAGTAAAGATTCATCATGCTGGAAAATTGAGTCGGATGGTAACTACCTAAATTTGCATAGTCACGACCAGGGAAAATTTTAGGGGCGAATTATAGCCCATGGGCGAAATTATAGGGGTTACCAAGAAACCCTGGGCGAATTTTTAATATGAAATGAGTTTTTTTAAATTTAACATATTAGCCCCATATTTATTTAACCCATAGTCAAAGGAAATCGAATAGCCAAGGTCACGAAATTGGAAAAATCAATATAGCCAAGTAAAAGAATCCCGAAATGGTGAATTCGCCCAGAATTTCGGGTATTGGAGGCTTGGAAGAATTGGTTCGCCCACCATTTAGGGTAATGGAGGCCGCATACAGTTGGTTCGCCCATCATTTTCTGGTAATGGAGGCCGCGAACAGTTGGTTCGCCCAGCTAGCGGCCCAGCAATTTATTATTTGGGTAATGGTCTAATGGAGGCCCGAGGGCCGAGGCCGCGATTGGTAATGCAATTTATCTAATGGAGGGCCGAGGGCCGAGGCCGCGATTGGTAATGGTAACTTGGTAAAGGTGCTCCTCTGAAGATTCATTTTTGGGTTCTTATGATTTAAAATGAAAATAGGTTTAGAGGCAACTCTTCGAACAGATCTCAACAGCTTGTAAAATTCGGTGCAATATTCAGTTAGGAGAACGTGTAGGCGACTGCCTCGTTGATTTAGAACCTAAAAATGTTGGATGTTATGTATTGATGTCAAACATCTGTGCCATGGATAGCAAATGGGATGGTGTAGAAAAAGTAAGCAAAATGATGAAAGACCGAGGATTGAAAAATATATCAGGATGCAGTTTTGTTGTTGTTGAGGAGGAAGTGAAGGAACACCTCTTGTACAGTCACAGGGAAAAGTTAACCATAGATTTTGGTCTTATCAATACAAACCCTGGAACCATTATTCATATAATAAAAATCCTTCATGTTTTTTATGACTGTCACAATGCAACCAAGTTCATCTCCAAGATCGTGAAGCGAGAAGTGATTGTAAGGTATGCAAATTGGTTTCCTCATTTTAAATATGGATTGTATTCTTTTGGGGACTACTGGTAATGCATATTCAAATGAGCAATATAAATGGACTTGTATGATTCCAAAATTTTCACATTTGTCGCCTATAGTTTCCAGCAAGTGCCAGTTGTTACTTTTAATTTCTAGCACACTAATGTGTACATTTTGTAATTTGTTGTAACTAAAAGATAGAGTATTCATTTAACAGAGTATGGCAGAGTATAACAACTTAACAGAATGAGTGGAGTAGACAAAAATTAACTTGGAATTACAACATGGATCTTGACGCAAATTAGATGGAGGCTAGTAGAGGAAACATAGTAAACACTTAGTCATTTTAATCTACTAAAAATGATTTTGTCCCTCCCATTGTGGGTTTGAATTAAAATTCCCATAACTACCCCTAAACAAGCTTTTTCTCGAAATAAAAATGGAGCAAATGAGTTGTCGCAAATGGAGCTCATCATTTTCCCCACTAATATTCAGTATTCCCTACCAAACCAATCTCTTTCTAGGTTTGTTGGCATTCACCTAATGGGTGTCCAGTCGATCCCTCTTCTCGCTTTCTTTTTTTACTTTTCTTAGTTCCATCCCATTCCTGATCTGTATTATCTTCTTTCAATACATCCAATCTAATATTGAGGTGTTGTATTTTCATTTTAAATAATATATGCAAATCATGAGGTGTTAAGAGGTTAAACCATGACCACTTGAGGAAAAATACCTAAAGTTTGTTTTTCATGCTGACCCTCTTCACAAATTCACTTTTCCATGTCTTTTTATCTGCTAAATTCTACAAGAACTTGTTGTGCTTAAATCTTCCAATGTTGTAATTACTCTGTTAAGTTTATGATTTGCTGATCTTGTTCCCGAATTGCAGTGTATTTCTATTACACAAGTTGTTTGAGGCCTTTGTATTGTTGATGTTGCTTGACATTCTCCCAATCTCTAAGGGCATATTTCATCTAGTCATTTTCCTCTTGATTCAACAATTTGTATTTCAACTTTCCTGAACTTCTGTTGTTACAAAGAAATGGATTGTTTGCTGGGTAGTTAGCAGTGCAAGCTCACATTTTGTATTGAATCCTTTTTCAACTCTACTTTCAATTCTTGAATTTGGATTTGTGCTATGGCTAAAGATGTCTTAAGTGCACTTGGTGACAAAGCCTATTCCATTTGTTTCTTCAATTGTTTAATTTGCTTATCTCAATTATTAATTGCCTCTTGTGTTTGTTCCTATTTTTCAATTATTGGCTGCAACAAGTCTTCAATGTCCTTCTTCAAATACTAGAGTTCACTTTTCTTATGCTACATCTTGTCTCTAACAGTGGTGCTCTGCCCCCAAAAAATAAGTCTACCATCCAATTGATCTTTCACATACTCAGTTGCATTGTTCATTTGATGAATTTTCTTCTCTAGATTAGATTTCATAGTTTCAAAATTTAAATGCTATGTCAATTTCTTAATAGTTTCTTCTCTTGTCCAAACTGTGGCCCTCGATTTATTAATTTTCTCATATTTTTCTCAGTAACTTGGGCCAATTGCTCTTCAAGGTTTGTGAGCTTTATTCTCCTTGAGTTTTTGAGACAAATTTTTGTTGCATTGCTCTCATTTTGCAAGGTCTCTCTGAAGTTAAATCTTTGGATTTATTCTTGCGTTGTTGTTTATTTATTGTTCCTATTCAGCTCCAAATCCATTAGTTTTCTTCTCAAGTCGTAAATTATATTATATTTCTGCTCAACATCTTTTCTTGCATGCTCTTGCTCAATATTTCTAGCCACCAATTGATGTTGCATCTCTTCAAAATATTAGTGTCCCACACTAAGGTTCTGAAATTGTCGATTGAGTTCAGTTGTACTTGTATCCTTCTCTTCCCATTCTTATATTAGTTGAATGATGTCTATCTCCTATCGTTGTAGCTTTTGTTAAAGGCCTTCTAAGTTTTCCCTAAGATACTGACTGAAAGAGGTTTTCTCAATTTTGTAGTTTTATTAGATCATTAATATTTTATTGGGATCCCAATTATTTTGGTAAGCTCACTTCCTAGGGAAGAAGGTTTTGCTACATCTACTTCCATATATATCATCAACATCATCATCCCCTATATCAATAATCTCGGGATCACTTATCCTAGCTTTCCCTTGTAGTTCTCCATCTCTAAAAGCTATAAGCCAGGATCACTTATCTTGACTCGTCATTGCATTTGAACCATATCCTTAGTCAACATTACTATATTCATCATCTAGATGCACACCATATCTATTGGAAGGAAATTATCCATCCTTGAATTTTCACAATTCTTATCCTTTTATGGGCCCTTATAAGATGTGCTAAGTTTTATAACCACTTCCTTGGATCAAAGATGCCTCCAATTATTGGGTAGAGTGTATATCCATGTGTATGCCACTCTAAACTCCCAACCAAATCCAAAAAATGAGGAGGGTGTTTCTCTAAACAACAATACTTTAATCACTCTTCTTTAAAAATATCATTAGAAGACCAATTTAAGAAAGACTCCTCCTTTGATGACTTGTTCAAGATGTGTTCTAAATGAAAAGGAGGTTATGGACATCCTAGGTCAAGGGAATTCCTCCACTCATGCCAAAAAAATTCCTCCATAAGGGAATGAACTCACTTCTCTCGTGCTATCAAAAATACTCTACTAATGTTGCATATTCTCTTGATGATCGATCAAACTCCTTGAACACATCTGCCAGAAATGCATTTCCAGATTTGGAATTATCCTATTTTTTCAATTGCTTAGGGAAAATATGAGCAATGTCTCTATTGGTCACTATAATAATCCAATCTTACATCACTTGGAACACTAGATTATACAAATAGAAGCAATTCCATTGGTTTTGTATATGAATAATTTTGAGCTACAAGTTTCAATGAAAGAATGTGGAAGCATATTATTGTCTTTATGAATAATATAACTCTATAATAGCACCCATATTGCTAAGTATAAGCTATAGGATTAAAATATGAGCATATGCCTTTAGGTTCATTGAGTGATGTTATATGTGGAAAGAAAATCTATCATTATATCCATATATGATCTTGGGTACATTTCACACATAAAACATTTGCTAGCAACAAAATTGATAATGATGTTCAGGCTTTCTCAGCATTATATTATCTCCTTAGTGTTTTTGGTGAGTGCATCCTACTGGATAGAACTTTTATGTCAACCGAAAACTAGTAATTAGTCATAGAAAACTAATTTCTGATAGCATCTATCACCTTCTTAGAATGTACAGGCTCTACAAATAAATGAGACATTGAGGGGAGTTTATGTTAATTTTCTCATATTCACTTCTCTATATATTTGTGACTTCCTAAGCTTGATTAAAATATAGATAGATAGTGTAAATTGTGTAGTCTCTGACCTATATCTCTTTTCAGATTGTCTTGGAAGGCTATCATTTCATATACCCTAGATTTAGGATCATATAAATTCCATTCCTCTATGACCATATGTCTATTTTCTTCATTAAATATCTTTAATGCATTAAATTTGAAGGGTGATGAGATCTTTTAGCATCAGGTTCCAATTGATGAAGAATGGGGAAATAATATGAGGTCCCTAATACCCAACCATGCTCTAAATATCCTTACTTATAATATCGTCTCATATAAAACAATAAATATATCCAATCTCATAGTTATGGCTACAATTCTTAATCTCTTGTTTATCCATACATAAGTGATCCAAACCTACATTGGGATCCACTGGATCCACATATACCAGTGATTTTCTTCAAAAATATGTTGGAAAACCATACCAAAAACCATGTTTCCCTTCATTGCCATATATCTCACTTCTCCAAGTTAGAGCATGGGTTGGGTAGGAAGCAATTGTGTACTTGGTCTACATAAGTTTGATGCAATCATAGGAGATGTTTTGAATGCAGAAAATCAATGGAATATTGTGGACTTCACATAGACCTATGTGGAATTCCATTTTTTTCAATTGTAGTAGATCAGTTCGTCTTTTCTTCTTGTCTGTGCAAGACAACAAAGCTGTTATTTGATCAAGAGAGCTTCCAAAAACTGAAAAATCATGTTGACTTACCATGCGAATCATACGACCTCCCATGAATATAGATTATACATGACTTAGTGAAAATGTCTCCAATGTGTTCAAAGAGCATATACAAATTAAACAAAGATTTCAGCTACAAGTAGAGAACAAACAAGATATTGTAAGTCGTGAAAATTTGTGAACTTGCTTGCAAAATCATTCTAGAGTACATATGGGGGAAATGTTGAGATACTTACATTATGAAGTAAATCCTCCCAAAGACCTATTGCACAACCCTTAGTCACAACTCCTGAAGCTACTTGTCTTCCATGCCCTGTTTTCTTAGTAGAAATACTCTCAGTCATATAATTGCACTGAGAGAAGTGAGGTGCCTTTACAATGCAGGGTGGATGAGATGTGTGTAACATACATTCTTAAATTAAAATGGAGAAAAAATTAGCATTCAACCTCTAATTTAAAAATAAAAATAGACCTAATGGCATACTTCCACAAAGAAGTGCATACAACATAACTCCACAACGTTAAACATCTACCTCCAGCCTTTAATATAATTCACCTGAGATTACCTTGAGGGAAGCATAATATGGGCTGCCACATCTTGTTTTAAGAAAATGTACACCACATATGATAACATCACTAAGCCCAAAGTCTACAATTTTAACATTACATTTGGAATCTAGCAATAATTTTCTTGGCTTAAGATCACAATGAACAGCCATGCTTATTTGGCAATACTCCACACGTGATATGATCTACAGGAAAAAGAATCAGGCCTCATTCTCCTACAATCAACCTCTCTCAACAACATAATGAAAGAGCTCCCCAGACGTCACATATTCCATCACATATTTTTCCAATTGTGGCCTAGAGAGGGCTATTACTTTAGGTTAAATCCATCTCTGGAATATGACTTCACATAATCAACAATCAACTTCTACTGCCCTTCTAAAATTGCTTTCATTGGAACAAATGTGGTATATTCATAAAGTTCATCCAACTCTTCATCAGGTGACCCAAATCCAACACCTTGATTAGATATTATCTTCACGACTGAAACTTTCTCAGCACTCTATGAAGCTTGTATGGAAGCTGGTTCAACAGGGGCCATTCTTGTTTCAAAATTTGATGTTATTATACCATTAGAAAGATGTAACATGGCAGGGCTCTTTGATGCTACAAATCCTAAATTTTATTTATCCTTATTTCTTTTTTCCATGCTGACGATTTCTCCCGGAATCCCATCTAACTCATCATTTTCTAAACCTTTAGTTTTTTTCTGCATGATTCAAAATAGGTTCTCTTGTACTAACAATGTTTGGTCTCCCAGTACCCATGAGGTTTAGTTCAATTGGATTGTATCGGGTTTATTCCCCACAAGTCTTGGGTTCAAATCTCATAGGGAGGGCTTCAGGGTAGGAACCACCTTGTACATATTGGTGACAGTAAGAGATTTTGCAATAAAGTTATTTCTACTGCATATGTCATAAATATTTCCTATCCCTCGGGGTGTAGACCAGTTGGTTATAGAGTGCACTGTTAAGGCACTCCTTGTGACATCACAGGTTCAAACCTTGACTTGCCTTGTGTTCCCATGATTGGGGCTCTCGTGGGTGCACCTGGAGGTTATTGTGGCAGCAGATCAGAATCGACCTCGTGTCACATGAGTATGAGCCCAGCCTAGTTACTGATTCTGTTAGACAAAAAAAATGTTTGGTCTCTCATATATTCATAACATTTTTTATTTACATGGAGGGTAGACACCTCCTGGGAAAATAAATGAAGGAATATTCATTGTTTATGTTGCAAGCCCATAAACAAAAACCAATGATATTTTCTTTGGGTATCTAAAATGTCTTATGGGTGTGGATGACATTGAAGCTTGCAAAATGTTTGTCTTATTTTGTTTGAGTAGACGAAGATGACATTCAATCAAGACGACATTCAATCAAGCATTTCAATCAAGGCAATCCAACTGGTTTAGCAAGCCTTTCAATCTTATTCTGTTTGAGCAAAATGTTTGAGTAGATGAAGACGACATTCAATCAAGCCTTTCCATTTTTATAGATCATTGGATCCTTCTGCAAATATTTCTATTCCTAAATAGTTTTATGTAAGCTTCAAATAATGGATAAGGCTCAAAGAGAATGTTCCAATAAGCCTTGTTAAACTCTAGTTCCTCACAGATCTGATTGCTTTATTGAAATTATGTATTCTGTTTGAGCAAAATGTTTGAGTAGATGAAGACGACATTCAATCAAGCACTCACAGATTTGATTTTCCAGCATATGCATGATGACTATGCTCAGTCAAAACAGCAGCATAATAGTAAGAGGAGTGCTCTAGTCCATGTATTAATGCATGCATGCAGATCTGCAGTGATTTGTTACAGCCTTTTGATAATTTCCCTTAGTAAGCAGCAGTAATAGTGCTCTAAACAGCAGATACTTATGGAAGAGTGTACAGGATAAATGCTGCTACAACCTGTGGTTCCAGCTATTTTTGGCAGATCAGGAGAATAATGAGAGGTGCACACTGTTGGATTTGTTCCCAGCAGTTCTGAGTCCTGACCTCATAAATGATAAATTGCTGTATGTGCATAGTAAGGGAGTGCCCAGTTTGAGGGTTGTGCCAGCAGATCCAGTTTTATTATTGGCAAACACCCAGATTTGAGAGTGGAAGAGTGCCCTAACTAACAGATTGGATACCCCAATGCTTGCATTGTCTTCCTAGCAATCAAAGACAGCGGTGTGTATGAAGGAATGGCACCCAAAACAACCATATCTTTGGAAAGGAGTGTTTTGTGAAGTAATTTTGGCAGATTTATGTGATTATTTTAAAACAAAAATTGTCATATCTTGGGAGCTATGATACCGGACACGTCCATATAGGCCATCGTGTCATCGTGTCGGACACGGACACGTCCTGACACGGTGTCGGACACGTGTTTTGGACGTGTCCTATTTTAGGACACGTCCAAAAAACGTGTCCAACACCGTGTCAGGAGGTGTCCCAAAAACAGGACACTTTTAACCCAAAAAAATTGTAAAAAAACAAGTTTACCCTCATTCATTCACATTTCTTAGTGAGTCTTGAGCTCTAAGAGGGTTTTTTTTGCAGGTGAAGAGCATTAGAAGGTTTTCCATCTTGATTCAACCTTTTTTGTATTTTCCAGTGGCATTCCGACATCTATGTAATACATTTTGATTTTTATTACTTAATGAGAAATATGATTCCAACATCTATGTAATAGAACATTTTGATTTTGATGACTTAATGAGTAATTTTACGAGTTTCTGAGAACCCACTGCACCGATGGAATTATAGCCCCCCATGTTTGTCATCCTTCTATGTCTGTCATTTGTGATGTATTTTTATTGTTCTTCAATATACATTTACATATTACATTGCTTGGCTCTTAGTTGTGATGTATTTTTCTTATTCTTCCATCTACATTTACATATTACATTGTTTGGCTCTTAGCCTCTCAAATCAAGTCAGGGAGCACACTGTAAGTATTATGTGGGGCCATATTCCACAAACATCACAAGGGGATTCATTTCACATAGGGGAGGTTACCCCTTATTTATATTACTACCCATGACATTCAATCTAAGTGGCATCATCATTGTAAGTGGCATAATCTAAAATATAAAGAGTGTTTAGTAACGGGAAAAGATATTAATAGGGTGTGGCCCCCATCCATGTAATTTAATCAGATATAAATAGTCCTATTTTGGTTGGCTTTCTTATGCCTCTCGCGGGCATCCAATAGTGGGGGCAAAGGAAGACAATCACCAGCCTTTTTCCCTTGTTTCAATCAAGGGAAAAATAGCACTTGCCAAGGAGATGAGTCCTCCAAATTGCTTCCAATGCATTTGTTGTTAAGATTTTTCCGTCAAGAAGCCATATAAATGATAGGACTATTTATATCTGATTAGATTACATGGATGGGGGCCACACCCTATTAATATCTTTTCCCGTTACTAAACACTCTTTATATTTTAGATGGCTTTCTTATGCCTCTCGCGGGCATCCAATAGTGGGGGCAGGGGAAGACAATCACCAGCCTTTTTCCCTTGTTTCAATCAAGGGAAAAATAGCACTTGCCAAGGAGATGAGTCCTCCAAATTGCTTCCAATGCATTTGTTGTTAAGATTTTTCCGTAGAGATGAGTCCTCCTTCTGAATTTTTTAGTCTTCTAGAATCTAAACTAAGCCTGGCTAAGCAACCAATATAGAACCCACTCTCATCTCTATATCCTATTAATGCATCCAAATATAGTTAGATACCTAGGTCCCATGTAAAACCCTTGTCTTCCTCAGTAAACTCATTTTAGAATCCCATCCATAAGCAAAGGTCCCGTGTACAAGTCTAGCCTCAAAGTTGAAGCAGTCTAAGAAGATTGTTCATAAACTCGAGTCATGTGTCTAGGTGCTCATGTTGACTACAAACTGATGTCAACTCCTTTTGTCACAAATGGTTGAAAGAGAAGAAATTAGTCAAATCAACTAACAACCAATGTAACTATTTATTGTCTTTTATTTTGTGGGGAGAAATGAATGGGTATTGGAGCTATCGTTGAGCCTTTATATATAGGAAGCACTAATAAATTTGTTAGTTCTAAAGGTGGCTCACTGAAATTCTTTTCATGAAAAATTGAAGTGACCATCTATAGGTAGATTGTTGAAGTTGTAATAAGTTTACATTAAGTATAGTTTTCCTAGAGTAGTTAGAGCTAAATAAATTAGATATTGGGCATTGAAGTTATGGTCCACATGTACATTGGTGTAGCTGCATGAACTGCTCATTGCTGCACAATATTCCTTATATAATGGTTCCAGTACATTGTTGAGGATATCTATATAGATAAAGATCATAAGTCCTCATCATGGCCATAAATTTTTAGGATTTTCATAAAATAACAATCAAATATAAGTACACACATTATTATATTTGTAGTCATATAAGAGTTGATGTAAATTTCAACCAACAGTTAGAACATGGGATTCTCTTACTCTGTGGATTTTTTGTTTTTTTTTCTGCTGAAATTTGTTGTCATTCAAAACACTACCATGTAAAAGTTTAGAATGGAAGAAACACAACCAAGCCTCCAGATATCGTGTTTGAAAATTGTAGGTGGTTATGGCATTGCTAGTACATAGAAGGTATTGAGCATTAGAAGATTGTGCATGTATACAATATTTCAAGTTCCTCAAGCTTAACATAAAGAGGCGTTTGGTGCAAGATTATTTTGTTTTGAGTGTTAGACTATCTTCCATATATTATGAAAAATATTTCCTTCAATGTGGATAGGATATAATTTATATGTTGTCCTTGACATAATGTGTTACCTTGGAAACACTTTATTATTGAAACCTGTATAAATGTAAATTTGGTACAGGCTCTTTAGTGCACACAGTTTCATCCAATGATGATGTTATACAGGTGTATTTTCTCCTTTATCCTAGTGTTCATATCGTGTTTGAAAATTGTAGGTGGTTATGGCATTGCTAGTACATAGAAGGTATTGAGCATTAGAAGATTGTGCATGTATACAATATTTCAAGATGGCCCAAGGAGAGTAAAGTTCACCATGACGAAGATGAAATCCCAGGAAACCTTATGGTGGGAGTGTTCACAAAAGAACGAGGTGAGTCAAGGTAAGTAGAAAATCAAAATTTGGGAAGAAATGAACAAGGATTTGGGAAAACATGGGAAAACATGGAAGTGGAAGGGGGCATTTTTATCTTTGTTGCGAGAATTTTCATGTGCCCGAGGACATATTGAGTGTATGGGCGTTTTTATCATCATTGGGAGGGTTTTGAACTGGTCGAGGCAAGTATTGAAGTGCATGAGATGTTTTTAGCATCATTGGGTCAATTTAAAAGTGCATGGGGAAAGAATTGAAGTGCCTGGGGGTAATTTTGAAGTTCTTGGGGGAAATATTGGGGCATTTTTATCATCTTTCGAAGAATTTTGAAGTGCCCGGGGCAAGTATTGAAGTGCCCAGGGCAAGTATTGAAGTGCTCGGGGCGTTTTTCTTGTCAATGGGTGAATTTTGAAGTGCATGGGGCATTTTTCTCATCACTGGGTGAATTTAGAAGTGCATGGGGTTGTTGTTTATCAATGTAAAGATGCTTTTATACTGTTGGGACATTTTAAAACAATGATGGCCAAAGTTATCACATGTCAAGGCAAATTGGTGTGTAATGGGGCATTTTTGTGATTTCCTTGTTGATTATATCATTGTCGGGAGTTTGTTTACCTTGTCGAGGGCAAGTATTGAAGTGCCTAGGGAATCTTTATCATAATTGGATGAATTTTGAAGTGTCTAGAGCATGTAATGAAGTGCCTGTGCAAATATGGAAGTGGACGGGGGCATTTTTATCTTTGTTATGATAATTTTGAAGTGTTTGGGCATTTTTATCATCGTTGTGAAAATTTTGAAGTGGCTGAGGCAAGTATTTAAGTGCATGGGGCGTTTCTATCATCATTGGGTCAATTTAGAAGTGCATGGGGCAAGTATTGAAGTGCCTGGGGGGAATTTTGAAGTGCTTGGGGAAAATATTGAAGTGCATGGAGAGTTTTATCATCCTTGGGAGAATTTAGAAGTGCCTCGGAAAATATTGAAGTGCTTAGGGCATTTTTATCATCTTTCAGAGAATTTTGAAGTGCCCGGGGCAAGTATTGAAGTGCTTAGGGCATTTTTCTTGTCAATGGGTGAATTTTGAAGTGCATGGGGCGTTTTTCTTGTCAATGGGTGAATTTTGAAGTGCATGCGGCATTTTTCTCATCACTAGGTGAATGTAGAAGTGCATGGGGCATTTCTATCATCATTGGGTCAATTTAGAAGTGCATGTAGCAAGTATTGAAGTGACTAGGGGGAATTTTGAAGTGCTTTGGGAAAATATTGAAGTGCATGGGAAGTTTTTATCATCCTTGGGAGAATTTAGTAGTGCCTGGGAAGATATTGAAGTTCTTAGGGCAATTTTATCATCTTTCAGAGAATTGGCATGCTCGGGGCAAGTATTGAAGTGCTTGGGGCGCTTTTCTCGTCACTGGGTGAATTTAGAAGTGCATGGGGCATTTTTCTCATCACCGAGTGAATTTAGAAGTGCATGGGTGATTTTTCTCCTCACTGCATGAATTTAGAAGTGCTTGGGGTTGTTATTGATCAATGTATGAATGCTTTTATAGTGTTGTGACGTTTTAAAACAGTGATGGGAAAAGTTATCAGTTGTTGGGGCAAATTTGTGTGGATTGAGGCATTTTTGTGATTGCATGGGTGATTATATCATTGTCAGGTGTTTTTCTCCCTTTCCCAGTGAAAGTATTGAAGTACATATGGCATATTTATCATCATTGGATGAATTTTGAAGTTATTGGGCAAGTAACGAAGTGCTTGGAAAATCATGGAAGTGGATGGGCCCGTTTTTATCTTTGCTGTAAGAATTTTGAAGTGCCTAGGAAAAAATTGAAGTGCCTGGGAAAAACTTGAAGTGTTTGGGTGTTTTTATCATCGTTGGGGTAAGTATTGAAGTGCCTTGAGGGAATTTTGAAGTGCTTGGGGGAAATATTGAAGTGCATGGGGAGTTTTTATCATCCTTAGGAGAATTTAGAAGTCCCTAGGAAAATATTGAAGTGCTTAGGGCAGTTTTATCATATTTGGGAGAATTTTGAAGTGCCCATGGTAAATATTGAAGTCTCTGGGGCGTTTTTCTCATCACTGGGTGAATTTAGAAGTGCATGGGGTGTTATTCTCATCATTGGGTGAATTTAGAAGTGCATGGGGTTGTTATTTATCAATTTATGGATGCTTTTATGGTGTTGGGACATTTTAAAACAATGATGGGTGAAGTTATCACTTGCTGAGGAAAATTTGTGTGGATTGAGCCATTCTAAGTATTCACTAACAAATATGCAACTCTCGTACCATTCGATTCGCCAATTTTTTACTATATTTTATAAATCAGGTATATATTCGCCAAATTTTTACTATATTTTATAAATCAGTGAAAGATTCGCCAATTTTTTATAATTAAGTGAAATATTCGCCAATATTTTACAACATCTTATAATTTAGTGAAAGATTCGCCAAGATTTTACAACATTATATAATGAAATGAAAGATTCGCCAAAAAATTATATATACATATTATATTATTGATAAAATCGCCTTCAAGTTTTCCTATGTATCGGGGAGATTCGCCCATTTTTTATACATATAAATTTTGGGGGGGTTCTTAAAATCATCCCTGGTCACGACAGCAGAGTGAGAGAGGTGTAAATGCAAATTGTAATGACAGTGGTGTAAAATGCAAATAGTAATATCAGTGTCATTATTTAGACATGAAGTAGGGAGAAATCCCCCGCAAAAGTCTCCACAAAGAGAATTATATAACCTCTTACTCTCAATTTGGGCTTCTCATCATCATTTGAGGGGGCAGATTTTCATAAGATAGTAAGCAGCTCATCCATACAAATAGGCTTTTATAGGCTTTAGGTCAGCCATGGCTGTGAATTAAACTCTAGGCCAGTGACAAAAAAATATCGTGTGCTCCTATCTATGAATATGTTTGAACTCAAACGAGGGCAGGAAGCGGCAATGTCACTTGTATCTGGTAGTAAGGCAGAACAAAAAAATTCAAAATTCAAAATTCAAATGGGCATGGCTGTGCGAGCATGTCAGACGGTTGCATTAATACTGAGTGTTTCTCCACCAAATCATAATGAATTGCCCAAGTTGGAAAAGATTACTCAAACGAATAACATTTATGACAAAATTATCTGAAGCGACGATCGCGCAGTCGGGGAGGGTGTTAAAGGTTGTTTACCATTCATCACATTGCCTACATACTTGGAATCCACCATCTGATGCTTGGATGTAGGGTGATACTGATGGATGCTAGGTTTATATTGATGGACATCCATCGGAGCAAATGTTTCAGTGCGATACAAGAAAAAGGTTTCATGGAAAACGACGTTAATATAGACATTTGTAGATAGATTTAGGCCCATCTCCCTCTACAACGTTTAATACAAGATCCTCAAAAAGATAATTGCAATCAAGTTATGGAAAATCATCCCTTCCATCGTCTCAATTAACCAACGATGATTTGTCTTTTATTTTTTTGGAACCTTGAATTACCTTTAATTCTGTAGGTTTCGATATCAGAGATTGCTACTACAAAAAAGGTTTTTATATTTGAGATGGTGAATTTATCTAACAAAGAACCAGGTGCACTGGACTTGTGCCTTAAAGATGTATTTCATTCAACTAGCATTTTGAAGTTAGGGTATGCTTTGCACTCTAACTTGAAGCATCTTTCTGATTCCTATGGAGAGCTGGAGTGTTTTCGCTACTGTGAAGAGCCTAAATTAGACCTTCAAACGGTTTTTCCATCTGTTCTAGGGGGGCTTTCCGACCTTGCAAAGACTGTGCTGGGAAGTGCTTTAAACAAAAGTACTAGGATGAGTGACTGGAGGGAGGGTCCCTTGAGCAATAGTCAGGTACACTAAATATAAATCCATGCTACGGTATAACAACCACTACAAAGTATAAGAACCAGTACAACCTCTAAAAACTGATAAAGTTTGAAATAAGAACATACAAACTACAAATTTAAACGTTGCTACGAAATTTATATGGGAATGTTTAGATCAATATTTTCAAGCATACAACAGACTCACAGATATCTCCAGTAACTGAAATATGCAACCTCTTATAACTTGAAGAAGGCACAAAAATACCCATACCCCATGGGCCTTATACAAAATCCAGATACTAAACTAAATGGATGAGAATGATAGGAATTTGTAGGACGAGGAGTACCTGAAGTTCTAATTTACAGGAGGACGATTTAGCCGCTCTAGCTGCTCGCAATAGGATTCAGGTTCTAATTTGAAGAGGACAAGAACAATGTTTCAGCAGCTCCAGCTATAGGAATTTGCAGGACGAGAATGAGGACCAGGTCTCTTGGCATTTTGCAATGGACTGCACTGCCTTGAATGCAGGTAGATGGGCATTGAATGTAGGTAGATGGGCGTTGAACCTTGAGGATATGGCGGCAGCGAGACTGTGTACGATGAGATCTCTAGGATATGGCTGCATTTGGCTCATGTTTTCGATGGCACTGTGTGGCGCTTCGTGTGGTACTACGTTAATAATTATAATACATTATTATAATTATAAAAACTAGTTGAATGATATTGCAATATTTCTCATTTATGCAATGACATGAAATGGATGATAATGTATGGTATGTTCTTATTTCATATTCCTTTATGACATGTTCTTATTTCATATTTCTTTATGGCATGGATGAAAAGTTAATGTATTATTATATTTTATAATACCTTATTATAATTATAAGATTTAGTTGAAAGATATTGTAATATTTTTTATTTATGCATGATAGTATAAAGTAGTGGTGATATTACATATTTTTTTGGGGATAACTGGAAGTAGAAGAAAGATTAATATTTTGTCTATATTTTGTACTTTCTTATGTAATTTGAAAAGTTAAATGTATTATTATATTATATTTTATATTACATTTATGTGATGAAATGAATTAGGTAAATTTAGGATAATGCATCACCATATTTCATATTTCGTTAATGGGATAGCAAGATGTAAAGGAAAGGTTAATGCCTTGTTTATAGTTCATAATTATTTTATGAGATACTATGAAAGGCTAATGTATTATTATATTTATACTATGTTTATATGATAATATGAACTGGTTGAAAGATAAGATACTGTTATGATATTTCTTGATGTTATAAAATGAACTAGATGAAAAGTTAACACATGCCTATATTTCACAGTTCACTTAGGGGATTGTAGGTTGTAAGATTAAAGACATAGCCTTCCTTTTTGTCAAATTGTACCCTTAGGGTTTCCGTTTGCAAGTGTTACTTATTTAAGATATATTTCAACTATGATAGAGATCCTTGCCAATTCACATATGGAATAATTGTTCCAGAACAAATGCTTTGGAAAGACAAAGAACTATAACTTAGGAGTAGAAACTTATAGTATAAAAAAAAGAAGAAGAAGAAGAAGAAGAAAAGAAAAAAAAAATC
Organism: Larix kaempferi; assembly: GCA_027924585.1. Classification (NCBI taxonomy): domain Eukaryota; kingdom Viridiplantae; phylum Streptophyta; class Pinopsida; order Pinales; family Pinaceae; genus Larix; species Larix kaempferi. The sequence goes on along the minus strand of BSBM01000432.1, from coordinate 8,006,604 downwards.
ATTCACTAACTATGAGCATTAAATTGTCGAATAGAGATGGTATCAATAACGTAAAATTGTATTTTAAGAAAAATCTACTTGGAGAAAGGAACAAAGACCAACGATATTTTAAACCTTTTTCTACATAGCCATGATGAGAAAACAAGTGGACGGATATAATTGGTGGATTTGTTGAATGACAAAAAATTGATCAATTTTAAATTAAGACACCAAGATGCTCAGATTGACGAGACTTTGACGGATTGTCGAGGAAGAGAAACCAACTTAAAATTTGAAAATGAGATATCAATGTGATTGGTATGATGAGCTGAACTCAACGACATGCATTTTGCATTACGACAAAACCATTTATGAAAACTCATGACTACGAACTTGAAATTTAACCATTGTATCGAAATGGTCAAATGAAGGCAATGTTTCGTAAAAAGAAGTATGGAGACGATTAGCATAATAAATAGAACGCAATGAAGCTAACCTTAGGTCATAATCAAACATGATAAAATGACAACTAGCCCTTGAGATGGAACTTGATGGGGTTAAGAAGACACTTTGTGCGACTTGATGAATCTGTCGAAGTGGTCCTATGACAACATAAACGAAGAGATAAGGGAAATACATGATAAGCTCATGGAGATGAACATGATGATACTAATGACAAGAATAAGTGATATCAAAGATCTAGTTGGGACCGACAGTTATTGAATGTACTATCGAATTGATATTATACACAATTATGATTGAGTTCCTAAGAATGTATTGGAACCATGTTGGAAAAAAAAAAAAATAATAATAATGATTAGAACCACTTGTGCTTATGGCCATGATTGTTGGAGAAAAATAGAAGGGAATGGAAAGAAGATGATAATAGGAAATTAAGATAAAGCTTAGTGTCGAAAGTACAAGAACAAAAATTAACTTCAGGATGAAGTTCTATTTAAGAGGGGGTGTATGTAATGCCCCTAGAATGACTGTGGACCTTAAGGGCACCTATCAAGTGACCCGGCTGAACAACTTCAATATAGTGGTCTCTTGAGCCTTATTATGTCTTAAATGATTGAGGAAAACCTGAAGATGTGAATGACGATAATAATTGATAAATGAATTAAGGAATTAAATCATATTGTGTGGGGTGAGATAATTGATTGATTACATCTTGCTTAATGATTAGCACGGATTGATCAAGTCAAGTGTAGTGGGACATTTATAGTCCTAGCTGTGCGACTTGGGAGGACGCAGCTGAGATGCATCATAGATTTCCGCATTTATTCTGAACTTCGGGATGAAGTTCTAAATAAGTAGGGGTGTATGTAGTGCCCCTAGACTATTGTAGACATTGAGGGCACTTGCTGAGTGACCTGACTGTTTGAAACATTAATAAAATAACCCTATGATTTTATTTTCAGTATATTTATGATTACGATTGATTGATATATGTGCATTTGGGTAGTTATTGTGAATGGAAAATTTCATGTTGTTTAACAATTAACTTTGATATGAAAACTGTACATATGAATGGTGCTTAACGACTAGTTGCGCAATTGATTATGTGATTAGACGAATGAGTAATGATTGAGTAAACTATAGATGCTTAATGAAGCAACAGATTTATAAATCAAATTGTGATTATTGAGGACATTGCTACTAATTTACGTTTGTGAGAAATGTGTGTAGCGACAGGTGAAACAGTTCACTGACGGACACACAAAGGAATATGAAGGGTCATAGAGTACGGGTAAATCACACACAGGGAGAGCGACGACGATGTTGACTTTTAACGGAATACCACGCTTGAGCAGATAAGCACTGATCCGCTTGCTCCTAGTGAAAATGCTTGTTAAACTTAACTGCATAAAAACATATAAGTTTGCACCTAGAGCATTACTTAGAAATGCATTTGAGTACTTTAGGCATTTGCATATATCTAAACATAAACAATCATTGGAGAATGTTATGGCAAATTATCACAACGTCAATCTACTGCGTTGGAAGGCCACATTTTCCTTTTTTAGTGATTCAGAGCTTCTTTGCAATACAACAGTTTCCTCCTTCGATTGACATATTTGCTTGAGTTTAAACTTCACATTAGCTTGATTGTGCCTATTTCTTTAAGTTGGGTATTTATATGATGCCCCTATATCTGAAGTACACATAAAAACCACCTGATTATCCCCTCTTGCATGTCTAGTAAGTTAAGCATGTATAGGAGCTTTGATATAATTGAAAATTCCTCAAGGTGACACCAATTCTCTTAGAGTCTTAGGCCTGATACATACATCCCATGTTCCCTAGCTATATCCAAACACCTATATGATACATACACTGTATGATCAACTGGATCATGCATGATGATATGTATCAGGTAGATACTTGGTATGCATCAGGTAGATGCATTGTATGATCAGGATGATCATGGATGACGAGCTTCAGGATGTTGCTCTAGATGACATGCAGCAGGATGTTGCAGTGATGATGATCGGGATGATCATGTGTACATCAGGATGATGTATGGTGAGTATCAGGTAGATACTTTGTGGCTGTGGAACAGGTTGTGCAGATAAGCATGTAATTTGTGCCCTGGGAGATTTGCAGATAGTCTTTCTAGGTTTCGCCTACGGCATGTAATTTGTACCTTGGGATATTTGGCAAATGCTCTTTTGAGGTTTTGCTTGGGAGGGAATATAATTTGTGCCCTGGGAGATTTGCAGATAGTCTTTTGAGGTTTTTCCAATGGCATGTAATTTGTGCCCTGGGATATCTGGCATATGCTATTTCAAGGTTTTGTCCTATGGCATGTAATTTGTGCCCTGGGAGATCCGATAGGTTGAGCCGTGTGCTCGTAATCAGTCCTGGGATGCTCTTTCGAGGTTTTGCCATGACCACATGTAATTTGTGCCCTAGGAGATCCGATAGGTTGAGCCTTGTGCTCGTAATTAGTCCTAGGATGCTCTTTCGAGGTTTTGTGGTGACCACATGTAATTTGTGCCCTGGGAGATCCAATAGGTTGAGCCTTGTGCTCGTAATCAGTCCTGGGATTCTCTTTCAAGGTTTTGTGGTGGGGTCACATGTAATAAGTCCTGGAGATCCGGACAGGATGAAAAAGGCCTCAGATGCTCTTTAGGGTTCTTGCTAGTCAAGAGACTCTTTTAAGGTTTTGTGATGAACGTAATAAGTCCTGAGATTTCCACAGTATGGCGAGTGATGATGAAGACCTGCAGGTGGTGGGCCTACATCCAGTATGAAAAAGAACTGGCTCTGTAGAACTTCCTATGACGAGTAGAGTCAGAGATTGGTTGAGATAGCAGCAGCAGTGACGATGATGATGACGATGCATCGATGACGATGATCTCGAGAAGAAGACTTGTCTAGCAGATCTGTGTCAAGAAATACCTTCCTAGCTAAGAGGGAGTGTTGATGTATATGTAACTTTGGAATGTATTTCATCTATGTATTTCATATATATATTTATTGTACCCTTATTAGAGATGTGTTATTCCTCTATAAGGAAGTGTCGTCATGTGGATTGACAAGTGTCGCAAGTGTGTGTACTTGCCGATGGGTTATTAGACCACCATGTGTGGGGTCGGCCCTGAAATATATATTATATTGTGGATGTACCTAGCTAGACAATTCGGCCCCATAAGGTCACTGGGAAAATAGGTTTGTATAAATCGAGATCAGGAGATCTCTATTTAAATCATTCGAAAAGTCATCTCTCTCTCATTCGAAAAGTCATCGAGGTTTATCTTGATGACTTGGTAGCTAAATCTAAGAAAATGGCCGAACACTGTGTACATCTACATGTTGTATTCATTTGATGTCATAAGTACAACATTAGGTTGAATCCAAATAAATGCATCTTTGGTGTGGATATTCAAAGATTACTTGGTTTCATTGTATCCAAGTATAGGATTATGGCTTATTCCCTTAAGGTTGATGCAATATTATAGTTTCCCTCCCTCCTCCCTAAAAACAATTCGACAACTTCAAATGCTACAGGGGAAATCAAACTTACTTAGAAGATTTATCACAAATTATGCCAAAATAGATAAATGTTTCATGTGTATTCTCAAAAAAGATGCACCATTCATATGGGATGACCAAACTCAACACTCACTCGATGCATTGAAGAAAATCTTGATGTCAACCCTGATACTTAGTCCTCTGAACTATAGTATATATTTCTGCTATATTTGGAAGCTACCGAATCTAGTTTAGGGATGGTATTAGTACAAGAAGATGATTCATATCGGGAATATTTCATATACTATCTTGGTAAGGGCCTTGTTGTCCTTGAATTTAGGTATTCCTAGGTAGAGGAGTTTGCCTTAGCAGTGGTTCATTCTAATTAAATACTTGGGCATTATATATTTCCATGAAAAACAAAAATAGTGTTTAAAATGAACCCCATGTAACACATTTCATCCCGCCGTATAATCAGGGGAAACTATAAGAAATGGGTAGTAATTTTGCAAGAATTTTATCTCGAATTCGTTAATGCTCGCATGGTAAGAATGTTTTGATGAATGTCTCCATCATGACTAGGCCAATGGATCTATTGGGTAAATAGAACCATTTGGATGATTTCCTTGTATGTAGGGGAACATGTCTTGGATAATTGAAATCTACTATTCCTAAAACCCTCTTAACTATGTTGGAGGATGGGTCCTCATAATAATAAAATCTGGTTTTAAGTACTATCTATCTCTAAAACCCTAACCCTCTCTCTCCCTCACACTATTTCCTAATATATCCATTCTACATCTCTCCTTATCTATCTCTCACACCCTACCCCTCTCTCTCCCTCCCACCATTTCTCAATATATCCCCCCAAAAATCCCCTCCTCCATAATTCCCACCATACTCATTAGATCTATCCCTTTGCTAATATATACCTCCCATGTTACCTCCCTCCCTCTCATCCCCCTTTCTATCCCCTTTTCCATAACAAACCACCTCTCTACCCCACCCCCCCACTCTCTCTCTAACCCCATACACTTGGATATAGTAAACCCCCCCTGCCCTTACTGCCTATTCTTTCTGTACAAGCAATTCATTCTTGAAAAGTTTGACAAAATATGAGTGAGAAAACTATCCCTGATTCCATAAGCTTAAATTCCACTTGATGAAAACCCTCAGTTTGTTTCACCCCTAAACCATCCAAAGAGTGAACCTAAAAGAAAAATAAGAAAAGACTTAGTTTTTTCGAAGAAGCGTCCTTGGAAAAATAATTTTGGAAAAATAGCTTTATACACCCATGTAACATATCGGAAATGGCATATGAAAAGCGGTGAAAAATGATGAAATGTTACATGGGTTATATCATATGGTATATCATACGTTTTGTGCGTCCAATCTTATTTGCAACATCATGTGACGAGAGCTTGCACAAAGTACGAAGCAAAGTTTGTGCACCCTCTTAAGACCAGTCAGATATTATGATGGTGAGCTCGCACAAATCGCCTTTGCACTGGCCAATGTGTATATGATGAGCCCACAATACCATGGTGCAACCATCAAATGTGTATCGTCGCATGTAGAGTCGAGCTTGCACATGGGACAACGAGTTTAGTTTTGTGCACAGATCATGGTCTTGACTCTTGGCATTGCGGAGGGGCTGCACAACGTACCATTTTGTGCACCCTCCAAGGACTAGTCTCCAATCATAACCGTGAGCCCGCACAAAATGATACAATGTGACTCTGTGTACTATCAAACAAGTTTTGGTTGAATGGTCGATGGAGCCCACACATTGTTATGTAACATTGGTTGAATGGTCGATGGAGCCCACACATCGTTATGTAACATTGGTTGAATGGTCGATGGAGCTCGCACGGTTGATGAGTCAGTAGCTCGATGCTTGAAGTCGTTTTCTCATGCTCCTTTGGCTTCTGTCTCCATGAATACTGGTTGCTGGAACAGTGGAAACCTATTGGAACACAACTAGTATTCCAATGAATCAGATCCCTTTTTTGTTTCCACGAATACCAATGTCAAAGAATGCTTGCCTGCATGAATTTCAAACATAGTTGTAACAACAAGGGGACTAGGACTACTTAAGCGACTTGGTACAGGATTCAAGGAAGTACAGTACTTAGCATGTACCAGTACTTGGTACATGCTAGTGTTACACAAGCAAGTTTGATACAAAAGAAAACATAGAAGATATAATGTGGTACGGCAAGAGAAAATAACATAATGTCGATCATGCATGGATTAACAAACAAAAACATGCGATACTTTGAGGGGTGTGCTCAAGTGGAATGTGCATCCAAGGAGGATGCAAGTTAGTTATTCCAACTATGAGTCAAGTGCATGTGAGCAAAAATGTGCAGGACAATGAGTGCACATGATGAGCATGGGGGTAACTGTGCATGACATATGAAGTGCACTAAGGGAAGATGAAATATCAATGTGGAAGTTGAAGTGACAAAGATGTGCTCAAGTAGTCATATGGAAGTTAAAGAGTAGTTGAAGATGGATGAAGCGTAGGGGAAGCTGTACCATGAGTAAACATGAATAATAAAAAATGGTTGTCATTTAAGAGGGGTTAGCTAGATGGTCTTGAGACATGGCAATTGAGAGAGTCTACCAAGGACCTCAAACATAGTGGTAAGGCAAATGTTGTAAATGTGTATATATATGTAGAGCCCCTCCTCTAGGGTCTTTGCTGTTTAACCTGAAACTCAACCACTTGCTACAAAAGAGATTAGAAGCATAATGACTTGATAAATAAACTAAATAAATTAATAAACTAGCAAATTAAAACAAACCATAACCATAACCAGCAAAGCTCGTTTAACCATAGGCGAAGCAACCGTTAGCTCCGCCACCCAACCATAGGCTCATGCTTCCAGTCGCATGGCCTCCCCCGAGCTTTGGGTCGTAGAGCTCACACACGTTTTTCAGAAATCCAGCTTGGGCTTCCCCTCCCACCAGGATTTCTCATCCAAACCCTTAGATAGCAGCAAGTCTTTGAGGCATTCAAAAATTACGACAATCGTCCAAATCATGGGCCCCTTACCCATTCCTTAAGCCTTCCTTATAAAGGGAAATCTCCTGTGACACATGTCACTTCATGCATAAATAAATATTTTTAATTATTTATTTAATTAAAACACTCACCCATCCAAGTGTCAGTTTCTCTGGGAAGTGCACCTACATCCCTAAGTTTGCTCTAGTTTGTCCCCCAGATATTTTAATGAACTCCTAGCTTTTAGTTGACTAGGTGTCTAATCTATTTTGCTCCTAAATAATAATTTCTATTATTTTAAATGCTTAACAAAATAACTATTCATGTGCAAATGTCTAAGCTATTGTTATGCATTTGCTAAGTAATAATCTAGAGTTATTCTCCTAAGTTTTTATGCAGTTTAATCTAACAATCAAACTCACTAGGATCACGGTGCCGCGCCGTTGGGCTCCTAGTTCCTTAATTTTAATTCCTTGACATGGCACCACTCCGTCGGGTCCAGTCATCCATGGTTTCCATTCCTTGGCATGGTACCTCATCGTTGGGTCCTTGCATCCATTCTTTCCGTTCTCAACAGGGTACCGCATCGTCGGGCCCTTCTGCCACCATATTTCCGTTTTGACTTGCGGGAACTTTTGTAGGGATTTTAGGAACCATTACCATCCATCCTCCGTCTACATGCTATCTAGGGACTAATGGCGCTGAGGAGTGAGTCCGTTCTCACTGCGCACCCCTCAACTCGTACGTGACCAGCTCCGTCGTGGCCCACCTCGTACGTCCTCACGCATTCCTCTTGAGCAAGCGGATCAATGCTTATCTGCTCATGCGTGGTATTCTTGTCGAAAGTTGACATCGTCGTCGCTTCCCCTATGTGTGATTTACCCGTACTCTACGACCCTCCATGTTCCTTTGTGTGTCCATTGGTGAATCGTCTCACTTGTTTCTACCCACACTTCTCACAACAAATTATCAGTAGCACTGTTCTCAACAATCATCATCTGGTTTCTAACTCTAGCATTGTTAAACATTTATGATTTATTCAAACTGTTCATTCATCTTATCAAATATACATTTCGTCGCCAAATACATAATCACCATACAGCTAGTCGTTAAGCATTATTCATGTGTACAATTTTCATATCAAGGTTAATCGTTAAACAACATGAAATCGTCCATTCACAATAACTACCCAAATGCACATATATCAATCAATCATAATCATAAATATACTCAAAATAAAATCATAGGGTTATTTTATTAATGTTTCAAACAGTAGGGTGACTCAGTAGGTGCCCTCAATGTCTACAATAGTCTAGGGGCACTACATACACCCCTACTTATTTAGAACTTCGTCCCGAAGTTCAGAATAAAAATGGAAAGTTATGACACATCTCAGTTGCGTCCTCCCAAATCGTAGAGCTAGGACTGTAACTGTGTTACTGTACTTTGACTTGATCAAACAGGGCTAATCATTAAGCAAGATGTAATCAATCAATTATCCCACTCCACATGTATAATTTAATTCCTTAATTCATTTATCAATTATTGTCGTCATTCCCATCTTCAGGTTTTCCTCAATCAGTTAAGACATAACAAGGCTCAAGAGACCATTATATCGAAGTTTTTCAGCCGGGTCACTCGGCAGGTGCCCTTAAGGTCCACAGTCATTCTAGTGGCATTACATACACCCCCTCTTAAATAGAACTTCGTCTCGAAGTTAATTTTTTTTTTTTTTGTTCTTGTACTTTCGACGCTAGGCGTTATCTTTTTTTTTTTTTTTTTTTTATATATTCTCATCCCCATGTCATTGTATTCTAGTTTTCTCCAATAATCATGGCTAAAAGCACAAGTGGTTTAAAGTCATTAGCTCCAATATCATCTAGTATGGTTACAATACACCCTCAGGAACTTAATCGTAATCGTAACTTCGTATCATATCAATCCGATAATACATTCCATAATTGTCAGTTCCAACTAGATTTTCTATATCTCTTATTCATTCACGAAGGTCCATGATGTCCAAATTTTCAACAAGCTCCATTGCATCAAAAGCCACCCAATAATTTATAAACATAACAAATCCAAACAAGGATTCAAATCTATTTGGTTATCCTCCTGAGAAGGTAAACATCATAAAATATTCTATAAGATATAATCACTGTTTTAACAAATCACAAGAGACCCTCAAATTGTCCCAATCCAAATTCCATAAGACCACTTCCGAATCCCAAAATTTCGGTTCTCAATTCGATAGGATTCCTAGGGATGGAACTTAACGATTTTAGTCGAACATATTAAAATCTATCTGTTAGTCCTTTCATCAGTATCATCATTCGAGGTTAATGAGATTGTCACACCCTTACCTCATTTCATCATTCATGCCATCGTAAGACCACTTCGTTAGTTTCATCAATTCGTACAATGTGTGTTTTCTTAACCCCATCGAGTTTCATCTCGATGGCTAGTTGTCATTGAGGTCAGCTCGTCATACCGATCACATTGATATCTCATTCTCAAATTTTTAAGTTTGTTTCGCTCCCTCAACAATCTCTTAAAGTATCGTCAATCTGAGTATCTTGGTATCTTGTTAGTCAAAATTTATCGATTTTTTTTTTTTTAATCATATAGTAAATTCACCACATATATATCCATCTACTTGTCTATGTGGGAAAGTTTTAAATATCTCCGGTCTTTGTTCCTTTCTCTAGTTATCGATACAATCTCTAATCGACCATTTCCTTTCTTAGTTGGCATATTTTAGGCTCTTTATAATTGTTACTATTTCACTTGTTGTATATGTATTCAACAACAATGGCCAAGATCACCCATATTTCTTTCATGTAACCCAACCAACATTAGTTGATCTTAGTTAGCATCATGATTACATTTTAGCTAAGAGATCAATCTTTCCTAGTCACTTTCTTCCTTCTCTATAGTTACGTATAACTATCATGTTTAAAACAATGTCTGAATTTCAAAATAAGAATTTACCCTTCCCAATTCAGTTCTTCACTACATACCTTAACCATTACTAAACTTATCTTACATGCCACCTCTCTCTTCTCATAATCCAAAGTATAATTAAATATTGGAGTGCCATTTACTTAGTATAATCTCAGATTTTTATAAACAACGTTATGCAAGGTTTTCTTCTCTTCCTACTTAAGCACAGTTAAGATTCTATAATTCAAGTAAGTTTAACTTCTCTCTTTTCACAATTCAAAGCAAAATTACAAACTAGTAGTGCATACCTGCGAAGCCATCGCCTTGATTTCATAAAATAAGCATTTACAACCAATTGATAAAATTCTTGACGCACAACCCATCATCAAAGTATATGAACCTTGAATACCATTCAAACTTACATACTAGCAAATTTAGAGGAGAATAATTCTAACCTGTGTGAGAAGCTCGAAATATTCTGGCCGAGGATGAAGAAGTAAGAACCGCATCTTTGACTTTTCTATGTCGATCTTTATGCATCACCAACGAAACCAAATGTAGGGTCTCTTCTCATGAGCAAGAAAAAAAATAAAAATAAAAAATGTACTAACATCCTTCATATCAAGTGTAGGTCATGAACTTAGCTTGGAAGACAATTATTACCATTAGTTCCAATCTTTTTATAGAACCATAATTAATATAAGAATCATAACTCATGATTTAGTTACTTTAATCCATAACTTCAAACAAATCATTTAATACACATATCATCCTCTTACTAACCTTGTACACATATTCATTTTAAATAATACTAGGATTCAAATAATTGAATCCCACACTACAATCATGTGCCCCTAATATAATCTATTCCTTCTTGATAACTCTAAGCAAGTATTCATAATCAACTTTTCAATTTCAATATAATAACCAATATATAGGGTATTCTTAACCATAACTTTTCACATGGAATGATGTAATCGACTCACAAGTATGCATAATCAACTTTTCAATTTCAATATAACCTTCCACATGAAATGATGTAATTGACTTTTCAATTTAAGGGTAATAATCAATATAACCTTCAACATGGAAAGATGTAGTCAACTTACAAGTATGCATAAATATTCATCTTTTATGGTATTCATAATCCCAACATTTCACCTGGAAGAATAATCATCAACTTACAAAGTATCCCAATAACTAATCTAAGTAGTAACCTATTCATTCCCATGTATGTATGCTTTTTCTAATAGAGAATAATCCAAAATTATAGGTGTCTATGATAAAAATATAGCCTCAGCCTATACCTTAATCAAGCATAATTATTCCTTCTCTTATTCACACATATGACAAAACTCCCATCCCAATTCGTAATTATATATGGTAAAAGTAATATATATCAATCTAATTTATTTACGATTCCCAACAAATGGAAATTTGCTTTTGTTACGTCTCCTCCTAAGTGAGAGATAATTTACCATTTCTATATATTCACCTAAAATTGACAACATTTCTATGTTTGTAACATCTATGAATATCTATTCATGTTAGAAATCCATTCGACGTTTAAAATACAATTCTCCATATACTGTATTTTAAAATCTAAACATGCACTACCTCATTTTATTACTTCCATTGTCATAGGACTACTTCGAGAGACTCATCAAGTCGTACCATGTATGTTTTTCTCAACCTCATAGAGTTCTATCTCAAGCTAGTCGTAATTTCGTCAAGATTTGACCATGTCCTGAAATTAGCCTCATTGAGTTCATTTAATTATGCTCATCGTCTCCCAACTTACTATACAAGCCTTTTCAAATATAAGGACAACTATCAAATGTTAAGATGATCAAAGGTATAGTCACACATTGATTCTTACTTTTCCAAGGACTCTAATTTAATTCAATTATGAAATAATAACTTTATAGTATCTAGTCCATAATATTCCCACCTTTACTTATACCACCGAAAACTATAATTCATTTTTTTTTTTTAAATAAGGATGCCATCTTCTTCTAAATCATTTACTAAACACAATAAATTTAATTGACCAAATAATTCCCTCTTAGGTTCGTGTTGCAAAGGAGTGTTATTTAAAATTCTAAACAAATATTATTACCCTTTTCCTAAACACCTTGTAACCATACTAAACTTTATGACATTCATCCATAAAATTCTTACTTTTATTTATATGGTAAGGACATGTTATTACACACAAATGGTATTATTTTCTTTTGTAAATATAATAATTTATATGACATTCAACCATGTAATTTCTCACTTTTATATATATGGCAAAAGCATATATATATATATATATATATTAAATATAAACAATGGAACTTTTTCGCTTCACATGCTGCTATATAGATTCTCACATGCATAATTGTTTTAAGTTTTTAAATTACAAGAGCATGATGCTATCCTCTTAAATATACCTTGTCCTTATCTAAATGATGAAAAGCATGAAACTATAAGCAATGAAAATATACTTTTTCCAGCCGTCATCCCATTCACGAAAGAGCATAAGCTTAAACCTGTAGTGTTCGGGGTAGATCCTAACTGTTTGCTAACTGAATTATACAAAGTTTCTATGGTCGACAACTGTCGAAGGATAATTCTTAAAACAACGTTGACACACGACAGTGTATAATAAAACTTAAGCAGTATGTGCCACGATTTTAATGCTGGAGATAACGATTGTAAAAGTAAAGGCATTTAAATTGATAGACAGTAACATTAAAGTTCAACTCATCACCAGCATGATCTCCTCATAAACCCTGCGGCGTCATGCATCCAGGGTTTCAAATCGGAGGATGGTCGAGACTCGAGTTTATGTATGGAGATTTCGGCCATCGGAGTGACACCGTGTCGGCAGCTGTCAAGTGTTTGGTCATTTCAACAGGCATTGCTTCAGATTTAGATAAAAAAATAGCAGATCGCTCAAGTTCTGACTTAAGACAATGACAGAGGCTGGGATTTTGTTATTGATAACTGCAACAGGGTGGGTCGTAAATTTTAATGAGATATTTAAGGAGAATAAAAAAAATATAGTGGATTCGTTTCTGTAATCTCGCATTTCCATTAACCATAAAATAGACACAATGAGATGTCTAAGTTAACAATAACAATCATGATGGGAATGAATCTCTCTCTCAAGAGGTCTGGGAGTAGTAAAAGAGAAACCCTAAGAAGAGGTGAACCTATTGCATGCATCTACTCTACTGCGAATACAAGCATATTTGCATAGTAACTAATAATGTCCAACGGTTTCGGTGATTAGATGCGACATCTCTGCTCCTACGACGTCGGTTTGATCAGGTGTCAGGTGGGCTCAAGGTATACCTGCGCCTTAACACCGAGCTATGAATGGTGCATCACTGTACTTTTTTTATCACTCAGGGCCTAGATCCCAGATAACGCACAGTTTACAAATACGTGGCATGAGAAAACACACTGATAAACAATATCCGTCCAAAAGCGATTGGGATCTCAACCAACAGCATCAATTCTGATTGCTGACTGTCAACCAGCTCAGGATGCATTATTTATGATGCCTACCACAATGATTACTACAATCCTCAACAGATCCCCTATCGACGTTTCCGGGATCGTAGGACGTGGGGTTCATAAAAATCATTATCGCAGATCTCTGTAAATCCTGCATCCCACTTTGAAGACAGCGTTTTTGATAATTAAGTGATGGACATAGTGGATCTGATACCCAGGTGTACAGTGCAGAGGTTTAGACGCTTTGTGCACTCTGTGATTTCTTCAATATTCCAATTAATATAGAAGGCCGCAAATCGACAAGTCCTTTAGTTACACCAGGATTACGAGAGTACAGATGGTGTTTTAAAACATGTAATCGATTTTAAAAGCACACATAACTGGGAATGCATTTGTTTACTCTACTAAATTCAGATCTTCTTTTAATTTATATATATATACACTACACAGGAAGAAATCATAGTCTAGATTCGGATCATGAGTATTATAACTTACGCAGAAAATAAATTTATATCGCAGCATATAACATAAAGGAATGAATTAAATAAACTACCAATAAAACAACCACTGCAATTTTATACCGGCAATCCGGATTCGAGTTAACCGCAATCAACAAAGAATTATGTAACGGGGCAGTTCATATGCTCAAGGCGTTCTCATCTCTTTTTCCAATGGCCTGTCGGAGCTTCCGTTGGTAAAGCTTAAATCATTGATCATTAGGCTCATTCTTAAAAGAGATTTGTAATGAGTTTGCAAGGAAACAAGATGAGAAAAGTCAAAGACTCATTATAGATTTGAGATTTCAATTCATAATGATTTTGTTTCTTCTACTTATGTGCAGGACTATGCGTGCACTGAGGTGCACTGAGGATGAAGACGAGGGTATATTTCAGAAATTTAAAGAGTTTTAAACACAGTAAAAAGGAATCCCATCTATGTTGAACACATACAGACCCACACTCTCCTTACGATCGGGAGTGTAAAACCTTACAAATAAATGTTGAAACAAAATGATCACAGAATACTGGTTATGCTAAGTGTGTACAGGAATCCGTGATCTCAAGGAGACTATATAGGGTTTGAATGGAGATCCCACCGCCAGAAGAAGAAAAGAAATAGGAATTATAACAACCACAGATTCAAGATTTACAAATAACAAGGACAGTTTCGCACCTACGCAATTATCATCCTATTGATAACACACATGAATGAGATCTGCCATTTCAAGTTCGTGAATGATTACGATTTGACCATAAATATTTGGCGATTAAATTGTATTGAGGAGGATAAATACCAAGGTTAATACGCTTAGAAGATCAGTGCCACTTTATATCTGAAATCGAATTTTTAGCAGAGAACAAATCAAGGAACAGGATTGTTGGGCATATTTGGAATGGAATCATGATCGTAGGCAGAGATCGCTTTAATCTCAACACGGATAAAACAGATTTGAAATAGACATAAATCTACAGGTAGAAATCGATGTATCTTTCGCATGGTTTAAAACAGATTTGAAATAGAAATAAATCCGTTGGTAGAAATCGATCTCAGAAAGGTTTCTAAACAGTATTCTTGAAATCAACAGAAATTATAAATTAAATCTTTCTTTCGAATCTGAAATACACGCATAACGGAAATCGGATCGATCTCATAAAGGTTTCTAAATGATGTCTTGAAATCAACAGAAATTATAAATAGAAATTAAATCTTTCTTTCAATTCTTTAGGAAATAGAACCTGTTACGATGGTTGTTCCTGTAGTTGCCTGTGTACTTCAGAAATCGCCATCGATCCACTCCAGCTTCAAGGTTTACCGTAGAACCCTAAATAATATGAGTATGGTGTCCTCCAGGCTCGACCAGCTCTGATACCAAATGTAGAGCCCCTCCTCTAGGGTTTGCTGTTTAACCTGAAACTCAACCACTTGCTACAAAAGAGATTAGAAGCATAATGATTGGATAAATAAACTAAATAAATGAATAAACTAGCAAATTAAAACAAACCATAACCATAACCAACAAAGCTCGTTTAACCATAGGCGAAGCAACCGTTAGCTCCGCCACCCAACCATAGGCTCATGCTTTCAGTCGCATGGCCTCCCTCGAGCTTTGGGTCGTAGAGCTCACACACGTTTTTCAAAAATCTAGCTTGGGCTTCCCCTCCCACCAGGATTTCTCAGCCAAACCCTTATATAGCAGCAAGTCTTTGAGGCATTCAAAAATTACGACAATCGTCCAAATCATGGGCCCCTTACCCATTCCTTAAGCCTTCCTTATAAAGGGAAATCTCCTGCGACACATGTCGCTTCATGCATAAATAAATATTTTTAATTATTTATTTAATTAAAACACTCACCCATCCAAGTGTCAGTTTCTCTGGGAAGTGCACCTACATCCCTAAGTTTGCTCTAGTTTGTCCGCCAGATATTTTAATCAACTCCTAGCTTTTAGTTGACTAGGTGTCTAATCTATTTTGCTCCTAAATAATAATTTCTATTATTTTAAATGCTTAACAAAATAACTATTCATGTGCAAATGTCTAAGCTATTGTTATGCATTTGCTAAGTAATAATCTAGAGTTATTCTCCTAAGTTTTTATGCAGTTTAATCTAACAATCAAACTCACTAGGATCACGGTGCCGCGCCGTTGGGCTCCTAGTTCCTTAATTTTAATTCCTTGACATGGCACCACTCCGTCGGGTCCAGTCATCCATGGTTTCCATTCCTTGGCATGGTACCTCATCGTTGGGTCCTTGCATCCATTCTTTCCGTTCTCGACAGGGTACCGCATCGTCGAGCCCTTCTGCCACCATCTTTCCGTTTTGACTTGCGGGAACTTTTGTAGGGATTTTAGGAACCGTTACCATCCATCCTCCGTCTACATGCTATCTAGGGACTAATGGCGCTGAGGAGTGAGTCCGTTCTCACTGCGCGCCCCTCAACTCGTACGTGACCAGCTCCATCGTGGCCCACCTCGTACGTCCTCACGCATTCCTCTTGAGCAAGCGGATCAATGCTTATCTGCTCATGCGTGGTATTCTTGTCGGAAGTTGACATCGTCGTCGCTTCCCCTATGTGTGATTTACCCGTACTCTACGACCCTCCATGTTCCTTTGTGTGTCCATTGGTGAATCGTCTCACTTGTTTCTACCCACACTTCTCACAACAAATTATCAGTAGCACTGTTCTCAACAATCATCATCTGGTTTCTAACTCTAGCATTGTTAAACATTTATGATTTATTCAAACTGTTCATTCATCTTATCAAATATACATTTCGTCGCCAAATACATAATCACCATACAGCTAGTCGTTAAGCATTATTCATGTGTACAATTTTCATATCAAGGTTAATCGTTAAACAACATGAAATCGTCCATTCACAATAACTACCCAAATGCACATATATCAATCAATCATAATCATAAATATACTCAAAATAAAATCATAGGGTTATTTTATTAATGTTTCAAACAGTAGGGTGACTCAGTAGGTGCCCTCAATGTCTACAGTAGTCTAGGGGCACTACAATATATTGTTATGTTTGAGTAATGAAAATGAGTAGAGAAATTCCCTTATTATAATTTGGTTTTGTATGCCCTCTAAAATTGTTTCAATTTTTATGTTTGTAGTGCTTTTCTATTTTCAACTTATATCTTTCGAAACATTGTACTTAGTATGCATAAATATGATTTCATAGAATTATGCCCATCAACTCTTTAGTTTGCTGTAATAATAACCAACTTCACAGATTTAGTTCATTTAATATATTGTTAGCACTCTAAAGTCTGAGCTAGTTCAATTAAAAAATTTGTAACTCAATCTTATTTTGATCCTATATTTGAAGAAGAAATAAATATATAAAAAATAAAATAATCTTATATCAAAATAACCTATTTTGACCACAAATTTATTAAGAATCTAATGTATGTCATATACCAAGTCCATGAATATAATGCATAATATATATATCCTGTCCCTTCAATGTTTAGACATGGTGTTCAAAAAAGCAAATTTGAATTTCAAATCTCAAATGCCCGCGCTCCACGAAAGTTACCAAAGGACTGTTCCTCACCAATTTCCTCCATTCTTCGCCATGGCAGAAGATCCATCAAGGATACCTCAGAAAACTCACCGTCGGGACTTGGTAGTTCAAATCTTGTGCATTGGAAGAGCGCCTTCAGGGCTTGCAAGTTTCTTAGAAGGAAATGGGTGAAAGGATGCTGTTCTCTCCATACTAAGGCTATGATGAAGGTGGTGAGCATTTGGCAATAGTTCATAAGATTTTTGGGGTGAGCATTGTCTGGAAATATTTGCTATATATTCTCATAATCTAGCGCTGCCAAATAGTTTTCACACATCCTACAAGGCACATGCTCAACTACGAGATCTAGTCTATGCCTGCTTAGGGCACATTTGCTCCTTGCACCAACTGGTATATAAACTAAATAACCTCAGCGTATGCATTATTTGTTGTTATTTCCATAAATTGCTTCTGTTGGTATCTCCAGCTCTCAAGATATGTGTAATGAATTTTTTACAGGAGTTGGCAGGCCGAAATAACCTTCACGAGTGTGGGTGGCCAGCAGCATTTCATTCGGTGTTTCATCCATCTCCATGAATCATCCTGACAGCACCACATTAGTTCCAGGTACATCTCTCTGCCATGTCATCCTATCTCCTAGTGCTACAAGGCATTCTTGTCTCATCAAATTCTCTGGCATTTTCTTAACAAAATTTCAGTCCCTAAACCAAATACTATCCAATTTCTGGTCTAGTCGGGTTTAGTGCATGGAATGTTCATAGAAACAACTACAACATCTCATGAGAAATACCTGCGCACTTTGCCATCCTTCTTTCCCTTATATATTAACTCTAGCTAGCACATGAATTCATTCAAATTTTATTATTCAGTGTAATTCTTTGTGTATGATCATGTTAATGCTCTCGGATATGGTTACAATCAAGAATTGTTATCTGTGTTCAATCCTTTCGTTCGCCTCCCTATCTGTATATTCAAGAAACTAAGTATGTGAAATGCAGGAAGCGAGCCCTAGACCGATCTATCAAAAGATTGTGAAATGTGTCAGGGACCTCGATTTAAAGGTTGGAGGGTTAAGTCGATTATTTTATATATTTGAAGTGATTGTGTGTTAATCAATAGTAGTAGCAAGAGAGAACAAATATAAATAACCGTTACTATTATTAGGCTTCATCACATATAAAAGCCTTAGCTACAAACATTTGATGACGAATCCTTTTTATGGGGTGATATGTTATAACTCCATGGGATGTATATATGGGGTTGAATATATAGGTAATGTGGTTACATGAATATTTAATAGGGATAACCCTAATAGGGGACCCACAAGTACAATTGGGGATATTATATGGAGAGATAGGGAATATTATATAGAGAGATGTAGTTACAATCATTATAATTAAGGATTCTCTTAATGAATATAATGATTTTTCTCTCTCAAGATTTCACAGTGTGCTAGTTTATTCTCCATGATTTTTGGATTCATTGTGTTAAGGAGGGGTTTATCGACGTTTCGAACCTATGATATGTAGTCCATCTTCATGATAGGTAAGAATATGGATTGCGTATCGTAGGTATGAAACATCGATAAACCCCTCCTTAACACAATGAATCCAGAAATAATGGAGAATAAATATAAGGATTTATTATTTAATTCATCTCTATTATAACTTTAGGATTTATGTTTCACTCTCATATTTGGTGTACATTGGTTTATAGACTATTTTATTAATCTATTTTATTTACAAAATCCGTAACATGCTTCTTGAAAAACCTCCCACAAAATGCATTGTTCTCCCATGGTCTAGTACTTATATGTATATGTTGATATAAACCTTCCTTCCCATTGTTGGTCTTACTAGTGCAATGGCGTATGCATCCTCTAATGAACCAATCTACATCTTCCTGAATTTGGCACAAGACACATATCTACAAGTTATTATTTGTTTTCTCAAAACCAAAATGGCCTCCAACATCAGAGTTATGGGCCTCTGTTATTAGTTTTTTTCTCTCACCTATATAGGTGTATAACACTTATATATCTTGTTGAGAAATGCATCTTGGAGATGATACTAAATCTTGCTGTCACTTTAATTGATTCTTCATGACTTTGGCCTTGTATCCATGAAATATCTTCATGAAATTGTAATCTTATGTTCTTTCATCTTTGTATGAATCATGAGTGAAAGGATCCATGTGCACCAAATTAGCTAAAGATATGATCTTCAATGCACATAGAATCAATAGGATGTCTTCCTATGTGTTATATTTCCATTTTTATAAATGATTATGAGATAATGTTTTGCAAACATCCCATCCATTTCTAGTGTCTTAATTGTTGAAGGTCAATATGAACCTACAAATATTACAAAGTCTAGTGATTAGTGTTATCGATGGCCTTTTTCAATTTATATGGTTCTTCCACTTCATAAGATCATTCATTAGAGGATATAGCACATTGCTTACTTGTCTACATTAAGATAACTTCCATAATGTATCCACTTCCATCTATCCTCACTTGAAAGTGATTCTTAATATTCTGAAATATGAGAATTGGTGCTTATCTTGCATTTTAGGTTTTCAAATTTCTTTTAATAATTTCCTTTCCCCATAAAACCCTCTCCACTTTATTTTATGGCATTCCAAAACTATCCTAAATTCAATGAAATTGGTAGGAAATATCCATTTAATGAAAGATTGTAAAGAAAATCACATTTCTTAAGTTGAAGGTTTTGATGTATATAATTTTATATATCCAATTGATTTGATGCTTAACTTGACTGTAATTTTAAAATTAACTTAATATTAATTTATCTCTCTTTTCAATTATTTAATGGTCAAAATATATTTAGAAGGGGATAGTAAAATCATTGATATCTATTGAGATATGATTTTAAATCTATGAGACATTAACCATAAAGATATGGTTTAACACATTATAAGTTGCAAAAAGATGGCATTTAGAGTAGAATATTTTTATTTCCTCTCATGGAAACCCCATATAAAACCTATGCGACATTAACCATTTAAAATATATGGGACATTAGCCATTTAAAATCTATGGTTCACTGACCATTAGATCCCTCCGGACGTTACATTATGGATCAATCGACCTAGATGGAAAAGTTTAGTGTCGGGTCATAATAGTTTAGTCCTACCTATTAAGTTTATAGAGAGATTTAGGATTGATCGCCAATTTGGTGTGTAACTTGTAGTTGTTTTCCTTGCATTGGAAATGCTATGCAACTATAAAACAAAAGTAGAACAGAACATGGAGTAGAATAGAACCTGCTCGAGCAGCAGATGCAGGGGTCTCGCCGCAGAAGGGTGAGATGTCTGGTTGAGAAGCAAATGCAGGGGATGGGCTTCCACAACGGAAGAATGAACAGGGAGAGGCAAGATGCCAATTTTAATTTACCAACCCACTACCTTGAACAAGTAATGAGGTTTGAAGTTCTGATAACATTTACGACAATGTGACAAGTGCATACCGAGGAAACTGACATGTCATACTTAGTTGGAGATTGGAATGCTTGGAGTTTGAAATGCCAAAAATAGGTACAAAAGTTGAGAGTGGTGTAATGATCAAAGCATAATTATTGGACAAAAATTAATTAGACTAAGGTATAGATTAATTACAATTTGCATTCCCTTGTTGCTACAATTCAACAAACTTGCAACATCTACCGGCTTGGTATAGAGGTAGACCATCATAAAAGAGAAATCCAATTTTTTTAGATATAGAGAAAATACACCAGGAATTTGAGAGGATGCAAGATGTATTGAACTATAAAATGCAGATGGGTGCTAATTCTCATGTAAAGAGAAAAGATTGGCATTCTATGTGTTGACACTAAGGTTTGAGAATGACTAAATCCAAAAAGTTTGCTAAAATGTCCAAAAAAGGAAGAAGTTATCACAAAGGAGGTTGAAGAAAAGGTTGACAATCCAAAAACAAGAGGAAAAAACCCACTTATGCAAAGTCCAAAAGCAAATTTGTTAAAAGATTAAACCTCGATCAAGTTTCGGTGGCGGAGATGTCAAAAATCCCGATCAACGGCCGATATTGCTTCCCGCATCGCCAAAGTGAGCGGCGACAAATAGATGTGGGCGGTAGAGGACTCAATACCGCCGGGACACGTGTCCAAACCTCATCCTTCCGCATATGTAATATAGCGGTAAAGGAAACCACCATAGCACTAGGCGGAACCACCAAATATGGAAGCGCGGTGGGGTCAGTACACGTGGCAGGGTGGGACCTGATACGTGGCAGATAGAGCAAGCGTGGCGGGGTCATATCACATGGCGTATAATTTGTAGCAATCGGAGGGCCGATATAAACCTTAATCAAATCAACGGCCATTGTTTCATCCGCATCTAGGAAGGTGCACACTGGATATGAGGAAGAGTGGTCGCGGAGAATAAACCACTCGAACAGGTGTCAGCAGGTGGCTAATCTTTTGGAGAATAAACCAAAAAAGAAAACAGCTTTTTGATCGGAGATACCACCAGATGGAATAAAGGGAGGAGAGATCTGACGGTCCAAAATAAAGTCTCGAGATCAATGGTCAGATATGAACCGCATTCATAAAGGTGCAGGGAAGTTAATTCAAAAGTCTTATATAAAACAAAAGGGGATCCACATAACGACATTCTGCATGTGCCACTATCCCGAAGAGCTCTGAAGACTGGTGGAGGTCTGCGATTGCGACAGAAGGCGAAAGGCGGGTACATACAGGTAGGGTCGGGTTACCTGTCCTACTTTTTTAAACAGAATTTTGTTTAAAGAAACGTTTAAATGGAGACTGTGCACAATATAGACGTTTTTAAATCAAAAGAAGCCCTAGAGGATAGAGACGAAGACGTCTACGATACCCTAATTAGGTTTCCAATATCTGATATAAAAATTAGGTTGTGTGAATTGTTAAAGGAAGGGACAGACCCCCACAGAGTTCACCAGTCATCTTTGATAGCCTTTTGCCCCGATCAAATCCCTTCTTTCCTAGAATTCGTATCATGGTGTGTCGAAAATTACTCCCGGGAAGAGAAAGTCATTCTAAACAGCCAAAAAACCCAAGTCATTTGCGAATTAAAGCCAGCAGAGTTAATTAAATCCCTAGAAGTAGATTGTTCCCAAACCCTTGACCCTGAGGTTTTCTCTGAAGTCTCCATTATTGAAAATTATCATCATGTTTCTCAAAATGATAGGGAAATGTTTTTGTCATCGTGTCTCAAGCCAGAGACCAGCATTTCGGAGGTCCCATACCCTATAGATATCAATATTTTTAATGAAAATACCCAGTTAGTTTTGACTTTATTGGCCATAGTTCTAGGTTTGGATATGGATTTGTATGTAACCAAGTTTCAATTGAGTTTACTGTACAAAATGAGTACAGTCCAGTCAGGGATTGGTGAAAATCAAATCCCTCGACTTAATTTTGAAGCATTTTTAATAGAAAAGATTCATGACCAGATGGTCAATTTTCCCACTCTCAGACATTTCAGGTTTCAGGCCTTTTTGATGAAAATGATTATGACAGCCAGTCAAGACAAGTTGCAGTTCCCAGAAATCATTTTCACGACTTTACTAGAAATAGCATGTTCAATTACATCAATTACATGCTTTCAGAGATTTATAGAATGATTTTTGGAAAAAATCTGCCTAGAGTACTACCGGAAATGCAGGCATCCATGCAATTGAGTACAGAATACACAACAGGAGATTGGTTTTTGTCAAAAGGCAGTACAGTAATCAGATTATATGGGTTCAAACATAAACCCTATGTGTTACCATCTTTTCTTACTTTAAGGTTTTTTGCCTTGGAATTCTTAAGACAAAAGTTGATTGTGGAAGATAACAATTTTTTGGTTCACAGACAATCTACAGACATTAAATACCCATTCACATTTGGTCCGTTCACAATAAAGAATAAGAATGTTGTAGTGTATATAGAGAAGTTGTTGAAGGATATGAATTTTGAGTCAGATACGGCTATGGAGTATGACCCGTTAAACATCATATCAAAACGAAGAATGGAGCATCGTATCAAGGCCCTGAACCATCAGATTGTTGAAGGAATGTCGAACAGAGCCAATTGGCTAGAATATAAAGAAGAAATCATTCCGGATGCATCCGACAAAGAAATGGCATTGATTGACACAACAACAGGGACAGAAAGCAAAATAGATAGTGCATTGGTTGGATCTAAAAGACCCATACAGGACATAATGATCATTGAAGATGAAGAAACAGAAAGAGGGAAAAGATTGAAAATGAATGAACCACAAGAGTTAACAACAATTTTAGAAGAGGCTAAAACAGCTGAAAAAGAAATACCAGAGGTTACAGTTAAAGAGTACAACATTGAAGAAACCCCTGTAGAGGGTGATGTAAATATACCCCAGAATATCATGGATGTGTTTGATGAGCATAGTCGAAATAAACAGGAGTCTGCGAAACAAACCAGTCAATTATTTCCGAAGGTTAGAAGTATATCTAATACTGAGGTAAGCTTATTTACTAGCAGAAATATCAGGGAAAATTCCTTGAAATTTTCAGCTGTCACAAAAAATAAGATTTCAGAAATTAATATAGATTTGTCTAAAATAAATGCCCCGAATAAAATTTTATTGCATAGACAAACTGGAGAAGTCATATATTCAGACTATTTGGGAGCCATATTAAGAGCAGACAAGTTGAAAAGTTTAGTGGATAAATTGAATAATCAATTGAGACAGGAGAAGGCATAGAATAAGTCTCGACAGCAACAGATTAAAAAATTGCAAGTAGATTTGATAAATAAAGAAGGAGATGCAGCAACCAAACTGCTCAAAGAGAAAGACGATATGATCCAGATGTTGAGACGAAAATTAAAAATTCCAGACATTGTACTCATCCAAGGAGCAAAATTGACAATATTGGAAAAAGAAAAAGAAGAATTATCTAATGAAGTCAATGATGTTACTGCTAAAATGTTAAAGATTTCTGATGAAAAAGATCGGTGGGAAAAAGAGAAAATCATTTTAGAAGAACAGTTGGCAGAAGCGAGGAAAAGATTAGCAGGAAGTGGTCAGCAACAAGTACAAACAGACACACAGGAAGATAAAATGGGAGTAGATGATATTTTACAGGTTATGTCCCAGGTAAGCTTAAGGGAAAATGAAATCAAAGAATTGAAGGTTGAAATACATAAGCTGATAGAAGAGAATGAAATCAAAAATAAAGAAATAAAAACCTTGCAAACAAAGAATCAGGAATTAAGTAATAATAATAAAGGATTAGCAGCTCATGTGACAGGGTAAGCTGCTATGCAAGGTTGTAAACACCTGGTGTGGGACCAAATTATAAAAGAAGTTGAGAAACTAAGACCATATCTGGATTACATAAGAGTCAAAGAAAAGGTGGTCAAAGATGCCTTCGAAAGTTGCAGAGCCATCAGGGAAAGCTTAAATAAAAATCCAAAAGATGTAGCCCAGAAAGCAATAACATTTTTAAACAGTCTAACTGAAGCAGACCTGATAGCCATGAATATAACGAACAGAATTTCAGTCATCACATGGGCCAGAAGGATCTTGGGGAAATACTCGCATGTTGAGAATGTTGAAGCTAAAGCTGGAGAAATACGGGAAGAAGTAGTAAAGTTCAAAAATCAATTTGAAAAATTAGTAAACAAAGGGTTCCCTGCTTTTTGGAATGAAAAAAATGAATTAATTCCTTCGAATGATTATAAGAGATTGCTGTTTGATATAAGGATGGATCACAGAAAGTTCCACCAGCTGGATCATATGCTTACAGGGAAAATTTTAATGGAGAAAATATCAGAGGATTTTGAAATTTTAAATATGCTAATCTCAACATGTGGAAACCTTCTTCTTATTTCTTATGCAGGTCATGTTGAAATGCGAGTCTTGGTGAAGGAAATGACCAACTATGACTTACCCGCGGCCGACCAGTGGACTTATGTGGAAAAATATGGAAGGACAAGATATTCTGTCCATTCATAGAGGCTTTCAAAACTCTCGCCAAGTGGCGAAAAGATGATATTCAAAATTTTTGCCAAGTGGCAAAAATGATACTTTTATTTTAAATTTGTAATATTATTTGGAGACAGTTATCTATTGCTCAAAGATAGTTATCTTTTAAGTTAAAATATTTTCAGTTATTAGTTAAAAGAAGCAGTAATGTCAAGCTTCTTCCAAATTTTGTATAAGAACAATAAGAGTCATTGTTGAAGGAGTTGGAAATTTTTTGAGAGACAGTGTATGTTTGGAGATCTATTTTTTGATAAGTAAAAGCAGTACAGTGAAAATAGCCATCTTTTGAGACCAGAGATTCATGTGTTGATCAACTTTACAGTCCGTTTTTTCTTTATCTTTATATGTGCATGTTCACTTCCTTTGTTATATCTTCCATTATGTTTTTCTTCTATATTTAAATGAATGTCTGAAATAATTCGAGATTCATACTGTTTATGCCTCGTTTTATATCATTTAAATATTCACTAGTTTCTCCAAAGTTGACAATGGATTCATCGTAAGTTAGATGCCTGTTGTTGATGGAATGTCATTATTTTTTTCTGTACCACCTGAAAAAATCAAATTGACTGTAATATGATTGCTATCTTGCCTCTGTGGAAATCTGTTTGGTATAAATCTCTTACTGGTATATTGTATATTTGAAACTTTGACTCCATGCCCAACGTTTCTTGTTTTCCTTTTCAACCAGAAAATCCTTTTGAGAAAATTTGAGAGAACTTTTATATTTTTCAGTCCTTGTATATGTATTGTGAGAGAGCCCTCTCTGGTGGAAAAATGGCTGAGTTTTCCACCTAAAGCTTGGTTTGAAATAGGTTACCTTAGGTGTTATTCTTTTACAACCGGAATAAAATCTAAGTGCTAACAATATGTAATGGGAAGTTTTATTATGAGGTGAACGTGGAAGAAGACGCTGAGTTTTTAAAGCTTGTCATTTATAAACACTTACTCTCTCATGTTGACATGTCCAAAAGTTATTCATCTAACAAGTTAAATGATGGTCTCTATGGGATAGGCTATTATGAATCTTTAGGAAATGTGAACTTAAAGAGATTCTTATTATTTTTCTATTGGAAAGCTAGCGACTGCTAGCTTTCCTTGTAGCATAAGCATGTGTGCAGTTGCTAGAAGAAAAATTCTTATGCTACAAGTAAAGCTAGCAGTCGCTGGCTTTCCTTGATCTTTTGTCATGTGTTTATTTCAAAATAGAGCACATGGCACAAGCTCAAGGTATAAGCTAGCAACGACCAATCACCATGGACAAGATTTTTCTATTGGAAAGCTAGCGACTGCTAGCTTTTTTTCTAGCATAAGTATGTGTTATTATCCTAGAAGGAAATGCTTATGCTAGAAGGAAAGCTAGCAGTCTCTAGCTTTCCTTGATCTTGTGCCATGTGCTTATTTGAAAATAGAGTACATGATACAAGTTCAAAGTATAATCTAGCAACAACCAATCACCAAGCCCAGGGTTTTTCTATTGGAAAGCTAGCGACTGCTAGCTTTCCTTCTAACATAAGCATGTGTGTCATGCTAAAACAAAATGCATTTGCTAGAAGGAAAGGTAGCATTCGTTAAAAATAGAGTACATGGCACAAGCTCAAGGTATAAGCTAACAACCACCAATCACCATGGACAAGGTTTTTGTATTGGAAAGCTAGTGACTATTAGCTTTCCTTCTTGCATAAGCATGTGTGTTTATGATAGAAGGAAATTATTATGCTACAAGGAAAGCTAGCAGTCGCTAGCTTTCTTTGATCTGTTGCCATTTTCTTATTTCAAAATAGAGCACATGGCACAAGCTCAAAGTATAATCTAACAACCACCAATCACCATGGACAGGATTTTTCTATTGGAAAGCTAGCGACTACTAGCTTTCCTTCTAGCATAAGTATGTGTTATTATCCTAGAAGGAAATGCTTATGCTAGGAGGAAAGCTAGCAGTCGCTAGCTTTCCTTGATCTTGTGCCATGTGTTTATTTCAAAATAGAGCACATGGTGCAAGCTGAAGGTATAAGCTAGCAACCACCAATCACCATGGACAATGTTATCAATTGGAAAGCTAACGACTGCTAGCTTTCCTTCATGGCTACATTTTTTCTATTAGAAATGGCACAAGCTCAAGGTATAGGCTAGCAACCACCAATCACCATGGACAAGATTTTTCTATTGGAAAGCTAGCGACTGCTAGCTTTCTTTCTAGCATAAGTATGTGTTATTATCCTAGAAGGAAATGCTTATGCTAGAAGGAAAGCTAGCAGTCGCTAGCTTTCCTTGATCTTGTGCCATGTGCTTATTTGAAAATAGAGTACATGATACAAGTTCAAAGTATAAGCTAGCAACCACCAATCACCATGCCCAGGGTTTTTCTATTGGAAAGCTAGCGACTGCTAGCTTTCCTTCTAACATAAGCATGTGTGTCATGCTAAAAGGAAATGCATTTGCTAGAAGGAAAGGTAGCATTCGTTAAAAATAGAGTACATGGCACAAGCTCAAGGCATAAGCTAACAACCACCAATCACCATGGATAGGGTTTTTGTATTGGAAAGCTAGCGACTGTTAGCTTTCCTTCTTGCATAAGCATGTGTGTTTATGATAGAAGGAAATTATTATGCTACAAGGAAATCTAGCAGTCGCCGGCTTTCTTTGATATGTTGCCATGTTCTTATTTCAAAATAGAGCACATGGCGCAAGCTCAAAGTATAATCTAGCAACCACCAATCACCATGGACAGGATTTTTCTATTGGAAATCTAGCGACTGCTAGCTTTCCTTCTAGCATAAGTATGTGTTATTATCCTAGAAGGAAATGCTTATCCTAGGAGGAAAGCTAGCAGTCGCTAGCTTTCCTTGATCTTGTGCCATGTGTTTATTTCAAAATAGAGCACATGGCACAAGCTAAAGGTATAAGCTAGCAACCACCAATCACCATGGACAGTGTTATCAATTGGAAAGCTAACGACTGCTAGCTTCCCTTCATGGCTAGAGTTTTTCTATTAGAAAGCTAGCAATTGTTATCTTTCCTTCTAGCATAAGCACACATGTGCTTATGCTTATGCTAGAAGGAAATGCTTATGCTAGAAAGAAAGCTAGTAGTCGCTAGCTTTCCTTTATATTGTGCTATGTGCTTCTTTCAAAATAGAGCACATGGCACAAGCTTAAGGTATAAGCTAGCAACCACCAATCACCATGGCTAGGGTTTTTCTATTGGAAAGCTAGTGACTGATAATTTTCCTTCTAGCATAAGAATGTGTGGTTATGCCAGAAGGAAATGATTATGCTAGCTTTCCTTGATCTTGTTCCGTGTTCTTCTTTCAAAATAGAGCACATGGCACAAGATCAATGTATAACCTATCAACCACCAGTCACCATGCCCAGGGTTTTTTTATTGGAAAGCTAGTGATTTCTAGCTTTCCAATAACATAAGCATGTGTGCTTATGCTAGAAGGAAATGCTTATTCTAGAAGGAAAGATAGCAGTCGCTAGCTTTCCCAGAGTACTTAAAATAGGGATGACTCCAATCAAGGATATTTGAATTTACTTTGAACAATTGATACAAAAAATAAATCTCAGTGAGCCATGATTATACAAACTTGCATGATCAATCATGGTTGGATTCCAACCTACTTAATAACTACCTTCAATACTATTACAAGTTCCATGATTATACAAACTTGCATGATCGATCATGGCTGGATTCCAACCTACTTAATAACTACCTTCAATACTATTACAAGTTCTTAAGTATGGAAAATTTTTAGACATTTTTACAAGTTTTTCTAAGAATAGTTTTGTGTTTGTATTAAGATTATATACATTGATAACCAATCTTGTTTTGATTACGCTTTGTAGCTCCATCATAATTTATATGTAAAGTCCCTTTTGGCGGTGGGGACTAAATGGTGGGGAACAATGTTTAATTTGCACAACAAAATGATGCCATACCCTTTTTAGCTATTACAAGTACATTATTTTTTTGTAGATTGTGTTTTGCCTAAAATATAAGAGCACACTTTACATGGTTTAACCTTAACTACAAATTATAATTCAATTGTGTGTTACAAAATTTGTAGGAGTGACAATGGAAAGTATAATTTTCACAAAAGGGGACTATGTTGACCTCCTGGTTAATGGTCAAGTTATTGGGCTAGGAAAGGTTGAATCTACAGAAGTTGGAACTTATTATGGTGGAGGAAGGGTTGTTGCAGGTTATGTTATGGTTTTGATAATTGATGTCACTCAACCACATTTGATTGTGGAATATGTTGATGAAGGTGACACACATCCATGGAGGACTACAGATTTGAGGCACACCATAGGCAAATCAAATACCAAAGCATGTGTTAAGAATTATTCATAGTTTATTGAATGTTTTTTGAGAAAATACTAAGTTTGTTATGTTTGGTGTACAGGTGCAAATGTTTGTTCAACATTTTCTATTGGAGACTAAGTAGATCTTTTACAACATGGAGTGAAGGTGGGTGAGGGCTCCATATTCAATACAGAGCTTGGGAATAAGGTTCATGGAAATATTGTAAAGAAAGGATGCATAGTGGTTAGAATTGAGAAGGTGTTAAAAAATGATGCTCCTTTACCACATCCAACTGGATTTTAGGAAACACTAGGGAGTGCAATAGAATCTTATGAGATTTGGCCAGAAATAGATTTGAAACCTCATTGTGAAGATCAACCCATAAATATTCCACAAGATAGGGCTGCAAGTATAATTTTCACAAAAGGGGACTATGTTGACCTCCTGGTTAATGGTCAAGTTATTGGGCTAGGAAAGGTTGAATCTACAGAAGTTGGAACTTATTATGGCGGAGGAAGGGTTGTTGCAGGTTATGTTATGGTTTTGATAATTGATGTCACTCAACCACATTTGATTGTGGAATATGTTGATGAAGGGGACACACATCCATGGAGGACTACAGATTTGAGGCACACCATAGGTAAATCAAATACCAAAGCATGTGTTAAGAATTATTCATAGTTTATTGAATGTTTTTTGGAGAAAATACTAAGTTTGTTATGTTTGGTGTACAGGTGCAAATGTTTGTTCAACATTTTCTATTGGAGACAAAGTAGATCTTTTACAACATGGAGTGAAGGTGGGTGAGGGATACATATTCAATATAGAGCTTGGGAATAAGGTTCATGGAAAGATTGTAAAGAAAGGATGCATAGTGGTTAGAATTGAGAAGGTGTTAAAAAATGATGCTCCTTTACCACATCCAACTGGATTTGAGGAAACACTAGGGGGTGCAATAGAATCTTATGAGATTTGGCCAGAAATAGATTTGAAACCTCATTGTGAAGATCAACCCATAAATATTCCACAAGATAGGGCTGCATTCACATGTACAAGTGTTTCTCTTACACATGGATGCATAGGAACAATTATGTGCATTGCCAAAGGAATGATAGTTAATGTCCATGAGGATGACATGGTTGTGGGTGAAACACTAGGTGAAGATAACTTTGGTGTTTTTGTGGAAGAGATACATGAGTATTGTGAAAGATGCAAGATTGGGGATAAGTCTATACATGGATTGGTTAGATGGCCAATACATAAATTGGTGGACAACATAGGTGAGATGTTAAGGGTCAAGACAAAGTACAAAGATCCACCCATGGAAATGCTGATATGGGATGTTATAGAGGATACAAGTCCTTTATACCAATGGGATGGGGATCTTTATAATCAAAAAGATCAAGATGTCAATGTTCTTAATGCATCGAGGCCATATAAAAAGATTAAATGAGCTATGACAAGATAAAAAGTTGCAAAACGTCAAACCAAGATAGATAAAAGAGAAAGAAGTCCGACTTTTGGCTGCAGATGAATGTTGTAAACAAGATTGTCTTCAACATGTGGATAGGAATGCCATTGCAAATGCTAGAAGGGATATGGAATGCAAAGACAAAAATGGTATCAGGGAATTTGTATTGAATTCACTTGTTTCAAACACTATCATGTCAATGAGCCATGGCCATGGCCTACCTCCTATTATTAGAAAAGTAAAGGACATGAGATTTGATGGTAATGTTATTTGTAAGAAAGCATGGTACAAGATACATAAGATTCCTCAAAGCACCTTCTATAGCTACCAACATAATTTTGAACAAGGACATATGGAATCCATTTATGGTAACACCAATACATGTAAAGCACGTGCACAAACTGTGGCGGCCATAGAAATACTACATAAAATTGTAATGGACAATTCAGATTTTTCGCCAAACCAAACACGTCAAGTCGAAGCAGGTGGAACTTCTTCTCCTCTAAGATTGTTTCCTTCGACTTACACACAAAGCTCTTTGTTAAAAGAGATCAATGTGGGTTTGGAAAAGCTCAATTGTCCATTAATATCACAACCAACAATGAGCAAGATTTGGAACACTCATTTTCGAGACGTGGCATTCTCAAAGAACACCAACTTCAGTAAATGTGGTGAATGTATTGTGTTGAAAGCACAAATGAAGTCAGCAACTACAAAAGAGTTGGAAGAAACGGCACGCGCTAGATTGAACAAACATAACAAGATCGTTATGTGCGGAAGACATTGCTACTATGCCCATAGAATCATGTCAGAGAGGTTTCCAAAGGAGTATTTGAGTATTATCCATGATAAAATGGATAAAACAAAGACTTCAATTCCAAGGATACGCGTCAAATCAAAATCTATTGTCGGAATAAACTTGGGTTTGTCATTGACAAGTATGCTAACACATGGGCATAAGACAGGAGGTTTTGGTCATTTCTCCCTACCATTTGTACATATGGGATCACAATTTACCATTACATCACTTGCTAAGTGCTTTAGGGACCTTGAAGACGCACATCTTGATATGTATGGTGATCTTCTTTATGAGAGTGGAAGTTCAAGAAACCCACTTTCAAATGCATTACTTGACACCTCTATTTACTCAAAATGTAGAGTGTACAGGGATGAATTTTTATCTCATGGAAGATTAGAAAATAAAGATATCAATTTTAAACCTCTTCCTCCACATTTATTGTTACAATTGGATAATGAAGCAAGTGATAATAAAAATCGTTATCTTTTCATGTTTCTATCACTTCTCACTGCACTTGGTGTCTTCATCACTATTGAGGTTGGGTTCTTGCTCGTGGGACACACCCATGAAGACATAGACGGGACCTATGGGAGAATGTCTTCCAGCTTGAAAAGTAAAGATATATATTCTCTACCTGAGATGATGGATACATATCGCAAAATTGAAGAAAAAAGAGTGTTTCCACCTAAACTGATTGATAAGGTGTATGACTTCAAAAGCTTCCTTAATGGATACTTCAAGGAAGGAAAAAATGCACTAGTTGGACATCTTAATGTTTAGTACTTCCAATTTCTTGTACTCAATGATGTTCCGGTATTAAGGTATAAAGAATCCATAAGAGATGTTGAGTGGTCAGAACCAGTTGAGTTATGGAATACAGACGATGAAGGTCGATCTAAACTGCCCATAGGGAAGCCATCTTTCTTACATCCCAAAGAGAATGAAATCTATTTAAAATAAATAAAAGAAGGAATAACATCATACATAAAAATGTGGAAAGACACAATGGGTGGTGAGGATTTGCCAATTGTTACACCAGAATGGAAAAATAAGGTAGAGTATTGGGAAAGAGTTCTTGATACTTTATATGAAGATTACAATGATCATGATTCATCTTCTAAGGATTTCTAGCCCAAGACAAGGCAAACTCCAGATGTTGGTCGTAATGCGCTTCATGCAATCTCAAATATTATGGATGGGGATTTTGATACTATGACAGGTGAACCCGTGTATGTTGGACCCAAGTGCAATAAGCCAAAGACAACATTCAACCTTATTAATGATGTCGAGAAAGGAAAGATGTTGCTAGTTAGATCAGGAAACGAGGAAGAAGGGGAGATGATTTGGATGGAAAAATCCACCTCAAATATATTTCAAGATGATGAAAGTGATACTCTTCATGTTAAAGTTGATTGGTGGAAGCCCAGTTCAGGGAAATACAATGGAAAAGTATTAGAAGAATATTGGGTACCAAATCCTGATGACATAGAGCTTGGATCTATTCCAATTGATACCATAGTTTGGGCATGGATGGCTAAGAAAGAACATTGCAAGAAGGCCAAGATAAATAAACATGGTGTACAAGCTGTCCTTGATCTACTTGAACGAATAACATGAGATTAGGTGGAGATGATTCATGGATGTAATTTTGTTCTTTGGAGGACCAATTAATACATGAAAAAACATTTTTCAATTTTTCTTGTATATTGAATATTCTCTTCAAATTTATTTGAGGAGTTTTATATTATTTGGTACAAATATAAAAAATTTGTTTAAATTGCAATGTATTCATGTGACGATACTTCATGCAAATTACATGACACCATGAAATATTAAACTTTCAATGATATGTTTATATTAACATAACTCCTCCCATAACTTGGATAATCAAGTCCAGAAATGCACTTAAAATCAATATCTTCTAGTTTTGGCCTATTAAAACTATATTGGAGTTAATTTGGCATATTAAAACTATATTGGAGTTAATTAGCATTGTTTTCAATGTAATATGTTCAAACACCAAACAATATCTAACATGGAAATTACAAATTCCAATGCTTTGTCTAGATCGACATAACTTGTCACTCCATCAAACTTGGATAATCAAGTTCAATAATACATTTAAAAGCATCATCTTCTAGATACGATCTATTAAAACGATAATGTTTGGAGTTAATTAGCATTGTTTTCAATGTAATACGTTCAAACACCAAACAATATCTAACATGGAAATTACAAATTCCAATGCTTTGTCTAGATCGACATAACTTCTCACTCCATCAAACTTGGATAATCAAGTTCAATAATACATTTAAAGGCATCATCTTCTAGATACGATCTATTAAAACGATAATGTTGGGCTAGCTAATTCGTATTCTTTTCAATATAATACATTCAAACACTTCATGAATATATATTATAATAAAATAAATTAAACTGTACTACTTTGTTTCTATTCCAATTCATAACAAAATTATTTATTTTGATCATTAAAAAACACGCCTAGACTTATAAAATATTTTCTTTTGACATCTGTAAAATGTT
This sequence comes from Larix kaempferi, assembly GCA_027924585.1. Classification (NCBI taxonomy): domain Eukaryota; kingdom Viridiplantae; phylum Streptophyta; class Pinopsida; order Pinales; family Pinaceae; genus Larix; species Larix kaempferi. Next base: position 7,971,985 of record BSBM01000432.1, on the reverse strand, counting down.
TCCAATAAAAATTACCAATAAAAGTTCATAATAATTTGATTTTGATTGTTAAATGACACACAAATACTTATAAAATATTTTTATTGTTAAATGCACTACCAATAAAAATTCATAATAATTTGATTTTGATTGTTAAATGACACACAGATACTTATAAAAAAAATTGATTGTTAAATGCACTTTTAATAAGTTTAGTGGGTTTTCACTTTTGTATTTGTAAGAAACAAAAATGTACTTCAATGTTTCTATTCTAATTCATTGATTTCAAATGTACCACACTTCTTGATCCATCAAACTTGGTTAATGGAGTCCAGTAAATCACTTACAAGCAATATATTATAGACTGTCTATAAAAACTTTATTATGGGAATAGCTAATTAATGTTTTTTAATGTAATATGTTCAAACATTTCAAAAATAAATACTGGACATACAACATATTATAGACTTTGTCTATAAAAACTTTACTATGGGAGTAGCTAGTTAATGTTTTTTCAATGTAATATGTTCAAACATTTCAAAAATAAATACGGGACACTTGCAATAACTAGAATGGGTTTTCCCTCTTTCTTCATGTATTTGAAAAAAAACCAATTGTACTATAAAATTTATATTCTAATTAATAATTGTTTTTTTACCTTAATTGGTATACTTAGACTTTATCCAATACAATATTTTCTCTTGTTGGCTCTAAAATAGTGCCAACCACATATCATAATATATAGTATTGAATAATGAATATTTCTTTAAATGTTGGATGATTATATTTATATTATAAAAAGGAATCTAGGCTTAACCAATCAACATAATCCATAGTAATAATTGATAGTTAACAATGTCCAAAACATGTAGAAACTTGTGGGCTCATAATAATCCCATAAAATGAAGGGAAAAAGTGAAGTGCCTAAGTACCTATTGTGCTATATACTTGACAAAAATGTCCTAAGGCATACAATAGACAATACATATAAAGGGAAGAAAATAAAATAGAGTATGACCTAATTTTCCATGTTGTTGCTCGTAGATATGTTATTGATTATTTTTCTAGTCAATATTCTAAAGATTATTAGGGGTAGTGTCATCATCCACAAGTACAATATTACAATGACTATAGGAGCTAATACGTCTTCATGGTATTAGAGGTTTCACCTAATTCCTAGACATTTCCAGTTCTTGTTGTCTCTTGAAGTTGAGCAAAAGCCCCCATGTTCTAGCCACCCATTATCAAGATTGAGAATTACTAAGTTATTATGCCAATACATAAATCTGTTATAGTAACAAACACATTGACTGTTATGTCATTAAATAGCTTTCTAGGTCACTTTAAAATGGTGACAATCTCTTACTAATATGGTAATTCAACACATGCACAATATATTCTTTATCAAATTATAAATAAAATGGTTAATACTTTCAACATACAAATAATGCCATTAGATAAATTAATAGGTAAGAAATATTAATACAAATTACAAATTATAATAATAAAATAATGTAAAGAATCTAAGTTTAAGCATAGGAAGATATGCTTCAAATTAATATAAATTTGATTTTATATAGCTTATAATGATAATATTGTAAAAAAAATGGTGAATATATAGATTGAAATGAGTGAATTAAGTAATTTTTAGGTTTTTCATTTTTTGAAAACTCAATCTTGTTGAAGTTCTAAATTCTAGATCCATACTCGACAATACATATAAAGGGAAGAAAATAAAATAGAGTATGACCTAGTTTTCCATGTTGTTGCTTGTGTATATGTTACTAATTGTTTTTCTAGTCAATATTCTAAATATGATTAGGGGTAGTGTCCTCATCCACAGCTTCAATATTACAGTGACTATATGAGCTAATAATTTTTCATGGTATTAGAGGTTTCAGCCAATTCCTAGGCATTTCCAGTTCTTGTTGTTTCTTGAAGTTGAGAAAAAATCCCCATGTTCTAGCCACTCATTATCAAGATTGGGAATTTATAAGTTACTATGGCAATACATAAATTTGTTACAGTAACAAACACATTGACTGCTATATCATTAAATAACTTTGTAGGTCACTCTAAAATGGAGACAATCTCTTACTAATATGGTAATTCAACACATGCACAATATATGCTTTATCAAATTATAAATAAAATGGTTAATAATTTCAACATACAAATAATGCCATTAGATAACTTAATAGGTAAGAAATTTCTTGCAACATCTATTGTTCATGAGATGAGGTAAACCTTGATCAACTCAAATATTATTACAAATTAAAAAATTATAATAATAAAATAATGTAAGGAATCTAAGTTTAATATTAGGAAGATATGCTTCAACTTTATATAAATTTGATTTTATATAGCTTATATTGATAATATTATAAAAAAATGGTGAATATAAAGATTGAAATGAGTGAATTAAGTAATTTTTTGGTTTTTCATTTTTTGAAAACTCAATCTTGTTGAAGTTCTAAATTCTAGATCCCTTGTATAATTCCAAATTTAATGAAATATGTGTTACTTGCTTCATTCATTTATAAAGATCAGAAGTTATTTCCTTTCCAAAGATGATCTATTTATGTGTGTCTTAGATTTGATTACTGTTTGATTATAGTTTGATGTCTTATTATGTCATGGATATCATTCTTATATATGTAGTCAAATGTATTTGAGAAAGGTATCAAGTTGTTTTGCAGGTGTGGGCATTGCGATACTGGATAGCATTGAAGAGCAAGGAAGTGAAAGCTTGGATCAACCTTCTGAATAAGGTGCACATATCTCTGACCTTAATCTCTTCACTTACTTGTTTTACTTGCAGAACATTTCTAGGTCTATCTTTCATACCTGAAGTTGGTAGTTTCTCCCCTGAACTATAGGTGCATTTTCCTCACAATAGAATGGCGACTCTGTTGGGGAAATCCTATCTGCTTAGGGGTATCCAAGGCCATTTATTTAGTTTGTTTTGAAGTTCTTTGTTCAATTTATTGATTAGAATCAATTATTAGGCTTTGTTTGACCCTCCTTGGCTCTTACAGACCCTTCCTAGCCCTTGGAAACCCTTGTGGACCCAAGTTGGGGGGTTTTTGCCCTATTTTTTTAGCTTTTCCCACATGTGCGCTATTGTTGTGAAGCACAGTAGTGCATTCCCCTATTGTGTGCACTAGTCTTCCTCATATACAATAGTGCACACATTCTGGGATTGAGTGTTTTGGGTTTTGACATGTTTTGGGGGGCTGTGGCTGCATTTTTTAGGGTCCCCAATGACCCTAGGTCTAAGTTAAACAACTGTAAGTGGTCTCCTAGCATTGTACTAATCATATGTTCATGATTTGAAACTTCTTTGATAAATTTGGGGTTGTTTAGAAAGTTTTGGGGGTTGTTGACCCAAGTTGGGGGGTTGTGGACCAGTTTGGTGTTTTGTACCCTGATTTGAGTCTGACTTAATCTACTTGCTCCATTTCAACTAGAATTGAAACCTACTAAGTCTACTTGACCTTGTTTGTATCTATTTGAGTGAAATTTCTCTTTATATTGGTTTCTTATCCTCCCTTATGCTTTTAGTTTTCTTTTTGTAGTGAAAGCTCAAGTGTCTTTCCTGCTGTTCAGGACCTTGATTGCATTGTTTATGTGCAGACTTAACTTTACCAAACCATACTTATTTGTAGGTCATTTGCTTTGTTTGAGTATAAAATTAGGTTTCGTACACTTTTCCCAATGGTTGGCATGCTTACATCAATAAGAATCTAAAAGTTGTATTGGTAGCTTTTACTGTTTCAATAAGGAAACCTGACAGCTCTTTGCTTTTGCTTTGATATTAGGTTACTTTCAATTTCAGTTTTTGTTTCTCACCTTTGAAAAGCATGAAATTTTTTTGATTTATTTTCTGAGTAGAGTACCTTGCAAGTGGCTTGAAGGATTTAAGAGTGCTTTGCATCAAAATGAAGAAAATTTTCTTTTGCATACTTATTTGTTTGAGTAGTTGCATTCTTAGGTTTTGAGTTTAATTTTGTACATTTAGACTTTATTTTTACCATTTTTTGCATTCGAAAGACTAAAAATTGCATTTGCATATGCATTCAAGATCGTATCTTTAAGACTTGCATTGAAAAGAAAAGATTTGTTTAGTGGTAAGCATTTCATTTCAGTATTCTATCTTTGTTATAACCACTCTCACATACCCACTACCTTTTTGAGTAAGCAAGTAACCTTTAAAATGAACCCTAATAAAATGTACTAGCAACATTTTCTTTTCTAGGTTACACTTTAAAGGACCCTGTGGACTTTGATATGATCCTCGAGCGTGATTACATTTACGCTATGCATGCTGTGGTGTTTACGCTCTTTCGTGTGATGTATTTTCCTCATAACGAAAGCATCGTCACTATCGACTAGCTTGCATTTGTTGATCCTCCTTATTACCCAACTGTAGACCAGTCAGATCCCTTGTCATTAGGCACTACTATGTCTCATGGGACTTATGTGGCATATTGTTCCTTGAGTTCAACTGCTACTGAGAATAAGTCTCTGAGTTCATGCTTACCTTCTTGAAACTTAGTCCCAGCTTTTGACCAAGTGACACCTCCATCTGAATTTTTAGATATGTGTTGTATCTGGGACGATATACTTCCTCCTGATGAAGTTTTCCTAGATTCCATAGTATAGTCTACCATTCATTTGGATGTTGATCCAGTCGTAGTCATGTCCAACCCCAGTTTGACCTTAAAGTCTGATCTTCCTATTGTTGAGTCTTTCGACTCTCCTATAGATCTGCAAATCGGTGTTCTTGCTGAGTTTGATTCTACTTCTAAAATTTTCAAATCTCGTGATGATGAATTTGTTTTTGCAGATTCCATCATGTCCTTCAACTTTGATCTTCATCCCAAAGTCGATCTTGTTGATTGTAAGTCCTCGGGCTTGGGTACGATAGAGTCTTCATTTGAAAACTCTGCCTTATTTATGCCTGTTGTTGATGATAGAGAAGTTGAAAGTAATTCTACCACAGTGACTTGCATCGGTCTTTCTTTACATATGTTTTAGATATGATCTTGGTACTAATGTTTCTTGGAGACAGGATTCTTAGCTGGATTTATACTTGCTTACTGGTCCTTTTCGACACCTTGAGCGACCATGTCATGTATATTCGAAACCTTGCATATAGGTTTAGGCTTCCCCACTGTTATGTTGCATTTGAACCTTTTTCCATCCGAATTCGCCATAGGGTCAAACCTGTTGGATGTTGGTGTGTTAGCCATCTCTTTATGCATTGTACACCAGTCCAACAGCAGAGCCTAACTAACATGAGCCACCCTAGTCAGCACCCTTATGCCATTTTGGTGCCCATGTTGAGTTTTTATCATAGGCTCAGGAGCCTTTTTAGATTTACCATGACTTTGAGAAGAAGACTCATATCTTTCTTCCTCATATATTTCTGGCCATCCCTGATAAGGCTCCCATATTTGTGTTTAAGTTGCATATGCATCTATTATGATCCCGCTTGCGCTAATGAGCCTGATGTCGGCTTCCACGCTTTTAGCTTGTGATATAAGCCTCCATCTCTGATTTCATTTCCACTAAGTATATGATTGGGTTAATCCTGGAAGAGAATGAGTTGGACTCATATATAAAAGAAGACATCCCTATCCCAGAGGATGAAGAGGCTAAGGTATTGCATAAGAAGAACTTGGTCAAGGCAAAGAGAATCATTGTTGATTCTATCAAAGACCATCTCATACCCCATGTGTCTTCTCTAAAGACACCCAAGGCTATGTTTGACTCCTTGACCAAGCTATTTGAAGGAAGGAACATAAATCGGAAGATGACCCTATGGAATCAATTGAAAGGGGTCAAGATGTTAAATGGAGAAACCATTCAATCCTATTTCTCCAAGGTCTCTCAGATCAAGGAACAACTTGAAGCTGTAGATGAAATGGTGGAGAATGGTGAAATTGTTATGACTACTTTGAATGGCCTACCTAGGTCATGGGACTCTTTTATCTAGGGGATCTGTGCTAGAAAGAAGTTAATCTCCTTCAGTAGATTATGGGAGGAATGTTCTAAAGAAGAAGCAAGGCTTGTGGCAAGAGAAGAGAAGATGGGAAATGAATATCAAGCTTTCACAGCTCACACTAAGAAGAGCAAGTTCAAGAGGGAGCCATCCCATCACAAGAAGAAATCTTCTCATCATTTTCACAAAGACAAGAAAGATCTAAGGTGTTTCACTTGTAATGAGAAGGGTCACTTTGCTTCAAAATGTCCCAAGAACAAAAGGGTCAACCACAAAAACTCCAGCAAGAAGAAGAAGGGTAACAAAAGAATGTACCATGCTCATGCTGCCGAAGATGATGAACCTCCAAAGAAGAAGGCTAGGGCAGAAAGTGATGATAGTAATGAGGATTCATCAAGTGAAGAAGAGTATGTTCTAATCTTTGCTCTCACAGGTACTATCTCCCATGGTTGTAATGATTGGTTGATAGACAGTGGGGCTTCCAAACACATGACTGGGTTTAAGGAATCTTTTGTAAACCTATCTGAACATGAATCACCTCATAAGGTGAAACTTGGGGATGATTATCAATACCCAATCAAAGGAAGCGGTGAAGCCTCCTACAACCTAGATTTTGGAAAATATTTGAAGTTGAAAGAAGTCCTTTATGTACTTGGGCTCAAGAAGAACTAACTCTCCATCTCTGCATTGGATGCAAAAGGTATGAGGGTTGCATTTGTGGATGGCCAAGATCTAATGTGGCCAAAGGGAAAGACCATAGATGATGCAGTAGTGATTGGAGAGCAAGAGGGAGGTTTGTATAAATTAAAAGGACAACCTGAACATGCCATGGTGCATGAATCCATGGAGCCAAGTGAACTTTGGCATAGAAGACTTGCTCATATGCACTATAGGGCACTTCCAATTGCAAGCAAGGATGTAGACGGTCTTCCTGAAATCAAGACCAAACATGAAGGTGTTTGCAAAGGATGTGCAAAAGGTAATAATATTAAGAAGGCTTTCCCAAGCAGTGAAAACAAGGAAAAATATATCCTTGGAATCATCCACTCAGATGTATGTGGTCCTATGTCATCCAATTCTTTAAGTGGGTATGTTTACTATGTCTCATTTATTGATGACTTCTCCAGGAAGACTTGGGTATACTTCTTGAAAAACAAAGATGAGGTGTTTGATAAGTTCAAGGAATTCAAAACCTTGATGGAGAATCAAACTGACAAGAAGATCAAAATAGTCAGATCCGACAATGGTGGAGAATTCACCTCAGGAGACTTCAAGAAGCTTTGTAGTGATTCAAGGATTAAGAGGGAGTTAACTGCTCCTTATAATCCTCAACAGAATGGAGTTGCAGAAAGGAAGAACAGAACAATCATGGAAGCAGCAAGGGCAATGCTACATGACCAGGATCTACCTATGCATCTATGGGCAGAAGCAGCTAGAACAGCTGTATATGTGTAGAACAGAACACCCCACAAGATATTGGACAACAAGACACCAGAAGAGGTCTTTTTCTGGTAGGAAACCTGAAGTCAGCCATCTTAGAATATTTGGTTGTCCAGTATACACTCATGTACCAAAGGAAAAGAGGACCAAACTAAATCCTTCAGGAAAGAAGGGTATCGTTGTGGGTTACAGTGAAAGCTCGAAGGATTACAGAATATACTTTCCAGGGTTCAAGAAGATTGATGTCAGTAGGGATGTAACATTTGATGAAAACTCAGCATTCATCGAATCAAGGAAGGCACCTATCGAAGTTTATGAAGAACCTAAGGAAACTAGATTTCAAGACACTACCATGACAGAAGCAATTCCAGAAGTTGTTTGTGAGTTTGAAGATCTGCAAGAACCTGTAGATCCACCCCGTGAGGATAACTCTCACAAGAGGAAACCTGCATGGGCTAGAGATATCATTCAAGATGCATAAAGATTTGGCATTCCAGAAGAAGAATAGAGATCAAAAAGAGAACCAGATCACATACCAAATATGTTGCTTTACTTTGTGACATTATGAACAAAGCACCTTCCAGTTATGAAGAAGCAGCGGAAAAGAAAGAATGGAAGGATGCCATGGTCGAAGAATACCAATCAATAATGAAGAATGATGTTTGGGATGTTGTCCCAAGACGTAAAGAGAAGTCTGTTGTGACTTCTAAATGGATCTACAAAATCAAGCATGCTACAGATGGTAGTGTAGAGAAATACAAAGCAAGATTCATAGCTTGTGGCTTCTCTCAGAAAGAGGGAATATATTATGAAGAAACTTTTGCACCTGTAGCCAAGGAATACTTCCATCAGAACAGTACTTGCCTTGGCTACAACAATGAAATGGAAAATACACCAGATGGATGTCAAGACTGCTTTCTTGAATGGTGTAGTTGAAGAGGAAGTATATGTGGAGCAGCCACTCGGTTTTGAAATACATGATAGGGAGTCATATGTGTGCAGATTGAAGAAAGCTTTGTATGGCTTGAAACAAGCTCCCAGAACCTAGTATGGTAGGATGGACAATTTCCTATCTAGTCTGGGATTTACCAAGAGTAAAGCGGATTCCAACCTCTACTACAAGGTTGAGGAAGGGAATCCTGTGATTCTACTCCTGTATGTGGATGACTTATTTGTAACAGGAGATGATAGACTAATTGTAGATACTAAGAGGAAGCTTGTTGTTGAGTTTGATATGAAAGATTTGGGAATGATGCATTATTTCCTAGGTATGGAGGTGTGGTAGAATTCAGGTGGGATCTTCCTTGGTTGAGGGAAGTACACAGTAGATATTCTGAAGAGATTTGGGATGATGGATTGCAAGGCCATGGCCACACCCATGGCATCGAATCTAAAGCTTCTATGTGATGCTTCATCTGAGCCGGTTGATGTCTCTATGTATCGTCAGATGATTGGGTCTTTTATGTACCTAACAAACACGAGACCAGATATTTGCTTTGCTGTGAACACATTGAGCCAGTTCCTGATGGATCTGAGGAGTGTTCACCTGGTTGTTGTACAGCATGTTCTGAGGTACTTGAAGGGTACACTGGACTATGGGCTCAAGTATGAAGTGAATCAAAAGTTTAACCTGTAGGGTTATGTTGATTCGGATTGGGCTGGTAGTGCTGCAGATAGGAAGAGAACATCTGGGTGCTACTTCAGTATGGGATTAGGTGTGATCTCTTGGTTCAGTAGGAAGTAGTCTTGCGTAGCACTGAGTACAGCTAAGGGAGAGTATGTTGCAGCCTGTTCAGCTAGTTGTGAGGAAGTATCGCTACAAAAGCTACTGTCTGAGTTATTTGATCTCCCGTTGCATGCTACTAGTATCTTTTGTGATAACTAGAGTTGTGTGAAGCTGTCCAAGAACCCAGTGTTTCATGATAGGTCGAAACACATAGAGATCAAATATCACTATATCAGGGATATGGTGCAAAGAGGAGCTATAAAGCTCCTGTATATTGCGACAGACGAGTAGATTGCAGATGTGTTGATGAAGCCACTAGCCAGGATGAAGTTCAAGTACTTCAGAGAGAGGCTTGGTGTTCTTCAGATCGACGACACTTCGAGGAAGAAGTGATGGACACATTTGCTGAAGCCATTCCAAGCATGTTGGAAGGAGGATCCTTCACATGGATGTGGATTTAAGTGTTGGATGATGAGTATCAGGACGATGCTCCAGTTACTGCTCTGTATATGCATCATGTTGGATGCTGGATATGATCAGTTGGATCATTTATATTTGTATGTATATGCATCATGTTGGATGCTGGATATGATCAGTTGGATCATTTATATTTGTATGTATGTACGCATCGTGTTGATGCTAGATATGATCAGTTGGCTCATTTATATCTGTATGTATGTGTGCATTATGTTGGATACTGGATATGATCAGTTGGATCATTTGTATGTATTTTGTATATGCATCATGTTGGATTCTTGGACCATGTATATGTATATGTATCAGGTGGATACATTGTATGATCAAGTAGATCATGTATGTTGATATGTATCAGGTATGATCAAGTGGATCATGTATTTGTATTTGTATCAGGTGGATACACTGTATGATCAGGTGGATCATGTATGATGATATGTATCAGGTAGATACTTGGTATGCATCAGGTGGATGCATTGTATGATTAGGTTGATCATGATGATGAGCTTCAAGATGTTGCTCTAGATGATATGTACCAGGATGATACAAGTGATGATGATCAGTATGATCATGGGCATCAGGATGATGCCTCATGCGATGATGATCCGTTGGATCATGAGTATCAGGTTGATAATTGGAGGTCAAAAATGATATGTGGCAGGTTGTGGAAATAGCATGTAATCAGTCCTGGGAGATCTTGTCGGTCGTGCTGTGGCACATAAATGTTCCTAGGGTACTCTTTCCGGTATTGCTATGTAGTATGTAATCATTCCTTTGATATCTGATAGGTTGAGCTGTGTGCTCATAATTAGTCCTAGGATGAGGTATTACTACGGAGACATGTAATCAGTCCTGGAGATCCAAGAGGTTGAGCTATGTGCTCGTAATTAGTCCTGGGATGCTCTTTAGAGATCTTGCCGGTCGTGCTGTGGCACATAAATGTTCCTAGGATGCTCTTTAAATGTTTTGTCTATCCACATGTAATCAGTCCTAGAGATCCAAGAGGTTGAGCTGTGTGCTCGTAATAAGTCTTGGGATGCTCTTTAGAGAACTTATCGTTCGTGCTGCGGCACATAAATGTTCTTGGGATGCTCTTTAAAGGTATTGTGGAGCAGATGCATGTAATCAGTCCTAGGAGATCTTTCCGATCGTGCTTAGGCACATAAATGTTCCTGGGATACTCTTTCTGGTATTGTATCCGCACATAAAATTAGTCCTGATAGGCCACCTCTATGAGACCGTTCATGCAGATGATGAAGACTTATAGGTGGTGGGCCTACATCCAGTATGAAAAAGGACTAGCTCTATAGAACTTCCTATAATGAGTAGAGTCAGAGATTGGTTGAGATAGTAGTAGCAGTGACGATGATGATGATGATGCATCGATGACGATGATCCCGAGAAGAAGACTTGTCTAGCAGAACTGTGTCGAGAAATACCTTTCTAGTTAAGACGGAGTGTTGATGTATATGTAACTTTTGAATGTATTTAATATATACTTATTGTACCCTTATAATAGATGTGTTATTCCTCTATAAGGAAGTGTTGTCATGTGGATTGACAAGTGTCGCAAGTGTGTGTACTTGCCGATGGCTTATTAGACCACCATGTGCAGGGTCAGCCCTGAAATATATATTATATTGTGGATGTATCTGGATAGACATGTCGGCCCCATAAGGTCACTGGGAAAACAAGTTAAGTATAAATAGAGATCAGGAGATCTCTATTTGGATCATTCGAAAAGTCACACTTCTCTCACTCAGAAAGTGGCGCACTAGTGAGGAGGAGGATCATCTACTCTAGGAGACTATCTCAAGTGTATTTTGGTTGTACTTTGGTTGAGCCATTGCTCTCTCTATCTATGAGGAAGTTGTGGGGTTTTTCATCTTAGGGTTTTCTCCATAGAAACTCTGTGTCTCTTGTTTCTCATGCTTTTGATTCTTGTGATGCTTGTCATGCTTATTGTGATTGTTATGCATTGATATACTGTATATGTTATTCTCTCAGTAAAGATCCAAGAGTATTGTGAATTAATGCTCAAAATTTTAACAATGGTTTTAAAGGACCCTATGGACTTTGATATGATCCTCGGGTGTGATTACGTTTATGCTATGCATGTTGTGGTGTCTACGCTCTTTCATGTGATGCATTTTTCTCATAACGAAAGCATCGTCACTATCGACCAGCTTGCATTCGTTGATCATTTGTTTTACCCAACTGTAGACCAGTTTGATCCCTCGTCATTAGGAACTACTATGTCACATGGGACTTATCTCGCATATTGTTCTTTGAGTTCAACTGCTACTAAGAAGGAGTCCCTGAGTTCATGTTTACCTTCTCGGGACTTAGTCCTGTCTTTTGACCAAGTGACACCTCCATATGAATGTTTAGATATGTGTTCCATCTGGGATGATATACTTCCTTCTGATGAAGTTTTCCTAGATTCCATAGTATAGTCTGCCATTAATTTGGATGTTGATCCAGTCACAGTTATGTCCAGCCCCGGTTTTACATTAAAGTCTGATCTTTCTACTGTTGAGCCTTTGGACTCTCCTATAGATCTACAAATCGGTGTTCCTGCTGAGTTTGATTATGCTTCTAGAATTTTCAACTCCCGTGATGATGAATTTGTTTATGCAGATTCCATCATGTCCTTCAACTTTGATCTTCATCCTGAAGTTGATCTTGTTGATTGTAGGTGCTCGGGCTTGGGTACCATAGAGTCTTCATTTGAAAACTCTGCCTTGTTGATGCCTTTTGTTGATGATAGTGAAGTTGAAAGTATTTATACCACAGTGACTTGTACCGGGTCTTTCTTTACATATATTTTAGATATGATCTTGGTATTAATGTTTCTTAGCGACAGGATTCTTAGCTGGATTTATACTAGCTTACTAGTCCTTTTCGACACCTTGTGTGACCATGTCAAGTATATTTGAAACTTTGCATATAGGTTTAGGCTTCCCCGCTGTTATGTTGCATTTGAACCTTTTTCCATCCGAATTCGCCATAGGGTTGAACCTATTGGATATTGGTGTGTTATCCATCTCTCTATGCATTGTGCACCAGTCCGACAGCAGAGCCTACCTAACATGGGTCACCCTATTCAGCACCCTTATGCAATTTTTGTTCCCATGCTGAGTTTTTCTTATAGGCTCGGGAGCCTTTTTAGATTTACCATGACTTTGATAAGAAGCCTCATATCTTTCTTCCTCATATTTTTTTGGTCATCCCTGATAAGGCTCCCATCTTTGTGTTCAAGTTGCATATGCATTTGTTATGATCCCGCTTGTGCTAATGAGCTTGATGTCGACTTCCATGCTTTTAGCTCGTTGTATAAGCCTCCATCTCTAATCTCATTTCCGTTAAGCCTTGTATCATTTTACCTTTGCAATTTGACACCTTTTACCTAGAGGAGACACACCCTGAGTGTCCTTATCTTGCTCATGTTCCTTGCATTAGGCATAGATTTGTTACATGTGCTTGGAGGTAGTTTTGCATGTCCTTGACACTCGTCTCCTCCCATTTCGAGCATTCTTCTACCTTTACTTCGAGCTCGTTAAAAACAATAAGTAGCTTTCGAGCATTCTTCTACCTTTACTTCGAGCTCATTAAAAACAGTAAGTAGGTTTCAAGCATTCTTCCACCTTTACTTCAAGCTCGTTAAAAACAGTAAGTAGGTTTCGAGCATTCTTCTACCTTTACTTCGAGCTCGTTAAAAACAGTAAGTAGGTTTCGAGCATTCTTCTACCTTTACTTCGAGCTCGTTAAAAATAGTAAGTAGGTTTTGAGCATTCTTCTACCTTTACTTCGATCTCGTTAAAAACAGTAAGTAGGTTTCGAGCATTCTTCCACCTTTACTTTGAGTTTGTTAAAAATAGTATGTAGGTTATGAGCATTCTTCTACCTTTACTTCGAGCTCGTTAAAAACAGTAAGTAGGTTACAAGCAGTCTTCCACCTTTCCTTCGAGCTCGTTAAAAATAGTAAGGAGACTCGAGAATTTCTTTCATCTTCACTTCGAGCTCATTAAAAATAGTAGGGAAGTTATGAGCATTTTCTGTATCTTCATTGAGCTTGTTAAAAACAATAAGGTGGTCACGATTTTACTTTTTCGGGCTCGTTAAACCTTTACGGAAAAGATCCCTATGGAGTTCTTTTAAGCCCTTTTCAGACTCCTTAAATAGGAAAAGTTTGCCAAGCATAGTTGTCTTTTCAGGCTCGTTAAAATAACTGAATTGACATCCACTTAGGTATAGAATTACCCCTTTTCCGGGCCTTGGTGGATAATTTACCGAAAAGGTATACTCTAGGTATACTCTGGTATGAGCTAGAAGAGTTCTTCTTCCATTATTTTACACTTTTTTGGGGAAGGAGACTAACTTTATGAAAAAGGACATTTTGAGTCATATTTAGGGTTTCCAGACTCTCGAAATGTGAAAACACCAAGCGATCATTCACCTACTCGAGCTCGATGTGAAATCCACGAGATGGTTGATAGAGGATTGTTTAAGTTTTTCAACTCTATAAACAAGAAAACACCACCGAGCATAGACCAATCCGAGCTCGATATAAAATCCATGGATAGGTGTATGGAGTTTTCTTCTAGGTTTTTCAAACTCCTTAAATATGAAAATACCGTCGATCATGCTTTAGTTCTTTGTCAAGCTCGTTAAAAAATGAAAAAGGAAAGGGAAGGGAAGAATGTTAAAATATCTTTCAATATGATGGCAGCAAGTCAACTATCTCCTTGAACAAAGCACCTATTTTGAGTCTATCAAACAAGTTGGGTTCTAGTTTTGGCCTTAGGATAAACTGATCTCAAAGTTCTTACTCCTCCATTTGGTTAGTCTTCCAATCATATGGAGAATCTGTTAATGTCTCCTACATTGCAGATTTGCATCGTGGTCTCTTTGTGTTCAAAGCTTCCTAAGTCACTCTTGTGTCATGCTCACTGTTCAAGGATACAAGCTATGTCGGCCATTCTGCAATTTCCTTGACCTCATGTGTTGGCCATTCCTTGGCATCAGTATGTTTCATCATGTGTTCAGTCCTACTCCAAATCAGCTCATACCTATTGAGTGTCCCTCATGTTGGATGATGGAGGATGCATTAAGGCCTCTCTTCCAATAGACTTCTTCCCATCGACTTCAACTCATTGTGCTCTGGGAATGAAGTTTAGAGTTTTGGTTAGTACCTTGGGGATTACAGTCATTAGTGGCAGTTTCCCTCACTATTGGATAAATGGGAATACATCAATGTCTCCTATCTGATGGATTCTTCAAGTCTTCGACGGAAAGACCATTTATTCGCACTTGCTTGAATGTACTAGGTAGCTTGGGTTCCATTTTTATTATTGGTGGACACCCTCGCATTTGTTAACGGTATACATCAATGATCGGTAATCAAATGATTCCTCCCATGTTCAACATCAACTCATTTATTTGCATGGATAGGTTTGTACCTTGGGTTGTTTTTGGACGAAGACCTTGGGATCCTCGATAGCATCACCTTATTTATGTTATTGCCCAAGTTGCACAAGACTGAGCCACACTCTTTTTGGCTCTTGATGAGACATACATCCAGCTTGTTCTCTATGGCTATGTTCTCCAGTTTTGACATAGATCCACTTTGTATTTATGTGGCTATGTTTACAATTATGTTCCTCATGGATCCATGCTTGTATTCTAGTGGCCATGATATATACATCAGTATTTGGATCATTATTGTATCCTCTTGGTGGTCATGTCCCACTATTTGAACATGGATAGTTACCCCAACGATGAGATTGTTTGACATTGCCTTTGCTTTCACGTACTTCATTTGAGCCTATGATTCTTGGTTTCTCTAGTTCCTCCATGATTCAACTCTTTGTTTTTTATAATGTATTTCGTCCATTGTTTCCTTCACTCCCTCTGACCTCATACATTAGGGGGCATCTGTTATAACTTAAAATGACACCTCTCCGTCCGTGACGACACTTGCATCCCTTGGTCGCATGACGACACTTCTTGAGATCAAGTTTAGTTACACAACAGGACACTTGTGGATTCAGGGGTCATTTGGGACACTAAAAATGGTTGAAATTACCTCACTCTTGGCCCGTTTGATTGTTATGACCCTTAGGAACATTTTTCCAGACCAAACCATCTCCTGAAAATGAGCAAAAAAGCCTGTTTTGGGCCATTTTTTCACATGTGCACTGGTACACAGCCATGATAGTAGGGCATATGCGCTACTTTGCTTCATTAAAGTAGTGCACACCTTCAGATATGCGCTAGTTTTTCTACTATAGAGTAGGGTACATTCTTGTTCTAGTCCAAATCTTGATTTTTGGGTAAGTTAAGTTGGTTAGGGAACCACTTGATCTGTTATAACTTCTTTTCTTATCCTTCATTAACTATATAAGGAAGGTAGAAGGGCCTTGTGAGGGGAGCAAGCTTATAAAAATGTTATGCTAGAGGAATGGAGACCTCATCCATGTCTCTCATGCCTCAGTTTCTGCTAAACCCTAGCACAATTGATTAGAGGTTGAGATCCTTGGAGAACAGAAGCAGGAGACCTTGAATTTAGGTTTCGTGAAGTGCCAAGCTTGAAGGAAAGTATAATTCGATGTACTTGCTTCATTCATTAATAAAGATTAGACGTTTTTTCCTTTCCAAATATGACCTATTTATGTTTGTCTCATATTTGATTAGAGTTTGCTTATAGTTTGATGTCTTCTTCTATTATGAATATCAGTCTTATATATGTAGTCAAATGTATTTTAGAAAGGTATCAAGCTATTTTGCAGGTGTGGGCATTGCAATACTAGATAGCATTGAAGAGCAAGGAAGGGAAAGCTTGGATCAACCTTCTAAATAAGGTGCACATATCTATAACCTTAATCTCTTCACTTTCTTGTTGTACCCAGAACATTGTAGGTCTATCTTTCATACCTAGAGTTGGTAGTTTCTCCCCTGAACTATAGGTGCATTTCCCTCACAACAGTTGGGGAACGCAGTATTGTATGTTCCATTCGTTTACATATACCATAACGATGATAACCTAAGTATTGTTCAAGGAATAAAGATCATTAAGTAAGGTTTGTTAGAGTTGATCAAGTCCTGAAGTGGACGCGTGGTCTAGCTGATGCGCTGACCCATTTTGATTGCTGCGAGGTAAGTTGTTCATAGCTTATCGTCGTAACGCAGGAAGTGCTTAAACAACAATGAAGGGAGCCAACTCCTCCAATTCATTTCTACCAAGGGAGGAAGCTCCACATAAGAAAGGGAGGTATTTCAAGAAAATAAATCTTATGGAATTTTATGAGAAATTTATAGATGCTAACATTTTAGGTTGGAAGGGAGCCATTTATAATTATTTTCTACTATGTAAATGGATGGTAAAAAATTTGAAATGCTATTGTTGGCTAGGGAATGGTGGAATAGGATCAAATCTTATGATATAGAACCAATTATTACATGGGACATGATGAGACAACTGGTATGTCCCCGATGATGATGCATATAGCCTCAACCTTGAGGGATCCTACCTTTTTTCATGAGAAGGATGATAAATGATGTTGAGGTTCATATATTGATAGATCTAGGATTTCTCAAAATTTCATATAAAATTTTGGGAAAAATTCGCAAAGGCACATATACAAACTAAGGTCCCATATGATCTATAATGTGCAGTCGGTAAATCGCCGCAAGAGACAATATTGCTGCACAATTTTTCTTAATCATAACATAATGACAAATGGTAAAAAAATCAATTTGTAAATGTTTTTGATGTGAGATTGTCGTTCTAAATTTTGGTGAGGATGTCAGCTGGAAGAGAGGATTCCATTCTCCGGTCAGAGTGTTTAGATGCTTGCTCATACATCTACTCAACAAGGATTTTTAGGTCTGAAAAATGACACACTCCCCAAACATGAAGTGCAGAGGATGTTACTTGCCTAGATTTAATGAGTAGGGTCATTTTCTCATGTTCATTATCTTCTTAGGATTGTAATATGCCCATAATTGTTGATGGGAGATGACACGTTACTTTCATGGGCCTGATCATGCCTTGAAATCCCTATAATTTCCCCAACAATAGAAAATAAAGCACACCCACACAAATATGTGGGTAAGACGGGGTTCTATAGTGATGGATGGTAGGATAGATGCTTGAAATGTGTCCACTTTTGAACATTTGGTTCCCTCTTGCTACAATCCATATTTTTAATGGAAATTGATTGCTTAGATCATTAGAAGTGCACAATCTTCTTGAAGGACCATTTATATGAGGTCATCGAGGAGGAGGGTGGGCAATCCAATGTGCAAATCATCACATATGAAAAACTTGTTTGCAAATCTGCAATGTTGATGGTTCAAAAATAGTTTAGCCATATTGTTTAGATGCCATGTAACTCCAAGCTACTAAATAAGACCATTTGGTCCCAACTCCTCATCATCACATATAGTATCATTTTTGTATTGGTTCCATCTCTTGGAAGGAATCCTCCTTCTACTCTTAGTTTTTTTGAGCAATATCATTTGTGTATTGGTTCCATCTCTTTGTAGGATCCCTCCTTTTGTACCTTACTGATTTTTAGCAAGGAAGTATACTATGAATGTAGGTCAAGTTCTCTATGCTCTTAGATTCTGATTAGTTTCTCTTCATTGCATGAATAAAAGACTATGTGCTCTAATTCCTCTCATATGAAAAGGTACTAGCTACTTTTGAAAGAAAACATATATAAAATCTTTAGCCCTATTTTGACCTCAAGGAAGTAGTCAATAGTAGTCATTGTGAATTCTGGGCAAGTTCTAGACAAGTGTTAGCCATCAAACAACAGTAAATTTGTAAAATCGTATCACTTTAAATTCTAGGCACTATCTAGGCAATCTGTGGATAGGAGTAGCATTAAAAGGGCATCTTTGAGTAACCTATGCAGTGTTCTTGATACTAAACAATAGTAAAAGGCAGTTCTAGGTGGATTCCTGAGAAGCATGGGTAGTTTTGGGGTCATAGCAGTGGTAAATATTAGGTATGGGCTGATCCTAACTCAATTCTGGACAATTCTGTGCATTTTTCAAACCTGTAGCAGCAATTCTGGGCACATCTTAGGGTTGTGTTTCAATTATGGGAATCCCTGGGCATGATTCATACCTATTTTTAGCCTTAAACAATAATAAAGAGGCTTCAAATCCAAAGTTGTGCATGTTCTGAGCAAGTTTTAGGATGTTTCTTGTAATGGCGTCACAAATGGCCTTAAAAATTCATCATTTTCAGTCTTGGGAAAAACGATATTAGCACTTGAAGACAGTTCTCCACATTTTGGAAGGGTTCGGGTCTATTTGAGAGGAGCCATCCCATAATATGAGCCTTTGGAGGCTGGTTCCTCTACCTATTGGAGGATTCTTGCTTACTGTAGTTTAGAAATATCCCAAGAAGAAGTTTGAAATGGAAAAGGGGTAGTGATCAGCCTATTTGGAAACCATGTGGTAGCTTTGGGAGCATTTCCATGGACCAGTCACCTATAGTGTTCCCTCCTAATCATCTTTGATGACTCGATAGACATTTTTAGTGTTCCTTTGAGATATCACTCCTCTGATTTGATAAATGAAGAAGGGGTTTCTTAGTATTTTGAATGATGAAGCAGTCCAGGAGGAGTTGTGTCCAGCCTCTAGGAGTATTCTAAAAATCTTTGTATGGATTTTAATGGGTTTAGTGATATGGTTGAGAAGTTTGTGGCTAAATGTTAGAGCATGCCCACTGTTGAATCCTTCTTTTATTGTTGGTCTATGGTCTACTGTTGGGCAGAAAGACTCTACTTGTGGGCATCATTATAACTTATGGAGGTCACGAGAGCTAAGTAAATGCTTTATCTTCTTGCCTGGAAAAAATGCTTATTGTGATATGGTAGAATCATCACCTGGAGGTTGAGTTTACATTGTTGTGTGTGTTCATACTATATGGGAGGTCATGTTACCTCTTGTTGGGTGTGAACTTCTTGTCGAGCCCCTATTTGATGTATGACTATGTGTTTGAGTCTGTTTGTGAGATTGCAAATTTTTTTATGGAGGACCAGTTGAGGGTCCTTTTCCCTTGTGCATAGGTCAAAAAAGTTGCTCACTCTGAGATGTAGCACCATGACCATGTGTGTCATTCCTTCATCAATTTTGATCCAAGTACTTTCATCTACATTGTTTTACTTCCTACACAAAAGGATTTTATTAATTTTCTTGCTAATGAAAAAACTCTAAAAACATATTAAAGATAAATCCCTTATCTGTTAATGAGATAACAATGAAAAAGTACCTTGATCTTCAATTATGGACACATAACAGAGGTAAATTTCCACCTGATAAGTAGGAATAGAAAAAATCTTGCAAATCTGGGTCAATTTTAGAGTGAAGGAAGAATAATCAATAGTAAAAGAGGTCATTCATGGGTTTGTTTTAAACATTTCCACATATATACGAGCTTTGTCATGTCCTCCTAAAGTGATGATCAATGATCAAAATGAACTCTGGTCCCTTTCCCCACCTCCAAACTACATTATACAACATTCTGAGCAAAATATATGGTGACAGCAGACCTGAATTCAAAGTTCTAGGCAGTTATAAGGAAATTATGGGCATGCATTTCAATAAATTTTTAGAATACGTTGTTGGGTGTGAAAAATGTGCTTACTGCATTAGTTCGTATGTCACATAAGTAACGGAGAAGTAGATGGCAGAGTACCTTTTGTTCAGAATATAGTGTGAAAAAGTTCTTTAGGTATTAAAACATAGTGAGACAAGATGAAAGCTTAGGCGCAGATTCCAGGTCAGGAGTCTACTCAAGCTGGAGGATAGCTGGCTGATTTGGCACAACAGAATGGAAGCAATTTATCATCACAAACATCAAATCTAGGAGGCATACAAAGGTCATGGCATATGGAGTTTAATGACATTGATATATATTAACTGTGGCAATTTATCACAGAGAAGATGTAAGTTTTGAAAGGCCTTTTAATCTTGATTCTTTGCAGCAGTAACATCTATGTACTATTTGGAAGTTTGTCATTTTTATGTAATTAAAAAAAAAAATCCGAGTGTTTGAGCCAACAAAATCAAACTGTGCTTCATGTAGAGAAATTTGTTAACCTTCAAGTAGTTATATTCATGCACGAGAGCTCCTAGTAGGCATTGCAAAACCCAGTAATTTATCATGACTTTTTATCTAATAGTATGCTTGGTTGAATAATGTTGTCTCTAAATGATTTCATTTTACTCAGTTTCATGGGACAATTTGGACAGTCATGAACATTCTTGTATGCTTTCCTTTTTTCGCCAAAGATACTTTGGGTGAGACCCAAAACATGTTTGGTTTGAGGGGATGATTTCCCTGCACAAAACTTCCCTTAACTGTCGTATTTATAGATGTGATGAATGCAAGGCACGAAGTCCATTATTATATGAATATTTTCATGTCTTTGGATTCTCTAATTTTTCTCTTAAAAGGTAGTTTCATAAGTACATTTTGGTTCATGAGTTTAATCTTTATTTTTATTTGTTTTGTTAGCTTGCATGTATTTCATGAGCCAATTTCTTTAGAATGGCAACAACAGCTGCCCAACCTTGTGAGGCGCTTGGAGGAATCTCTATTCAAGGAGGCTACTTCAAAGGTATATAATACTTGGAAGCCATTTTGTAAATCCATTGCTTGAGGATTTGCTCAGTATTCAACTGAGTTTTTTGAATTTTACTTTTAGTGATTTTATAGATAGACAAATGCTCTTCTTGAGTCCAATAAGTATTTTATGCTGATTTGCTACCATCTTTACCTATCTTTTAAATTGAATGTCCAATTTTTTACTTGTGGAAGAAAATATCTATCACCTAAATTATTGTTGAACTGAAGTTTGTGACATTCTTTTTAATTATGTTATCAGGAAGAATACATGAACTTGAGCACTTTGGAGTGGCATTTGACCACTTTGATGAAATGGTTTCAACATAATCGTAACCAACTCTAGAATTGAAACAAAGTGGAAATGTAAGTGCAATGATTCCCACTCCATGTATTGATATTTCTACTATTAATGGTCCTGGCACAAGCATTGCAATCCCCAACACAGTTGGTATGGGAAACATGCTACCAAATACTAATGAAAATGTTAGTTTATTACAAGGTAACTCATTACTAGCAGTAGATAATAACTCAAGAAAAATGATGCCTACCCCTGGCCTCAGCAACAATGCTTCCCTATTTTTGGTGACAATATGTCTTCCCTCACTAGACCTTTAAATAATGCATTCCAGTGGCAACAAAGTATTTCCATAGGTACAGGCATCATGATGCCTACAATGGGTTTGAAAAGAGTTGGAAGTCAAATGATTCCAACACTTGGACTAAATACTCCACATTCTATGCCCATGAGTTCTACATGCTTTGCTGGATTGAATCACTCTAATGTTGATGTTGTAACAGCTGCTCAATGGCACTAGTTACAACATCAGAAACAACAACAACAGAAACAACTGCAGATGTAGGAGAAACAACTGCATTAGGAACATATGCAATTTAGTTGAAGGAAGAAAAACCGCATTTATCATAACATGAATGCTCAGGTGGGTGGTACAATGGGCATCAACATGCCACATAAAAATTCTTCTTATGGGATATTAAATGGAGGCATGAATAACGGGATGTAGCTTTTGAGTGGCAATCAACATTTTGTGAATGGAACTACCCCACATCCTAACACAGGAAGCTACCTGACTCCTTCTCGATTTAGCAATCTACAAATTCCTTCTCAACAGCATGTTCAAAGGTAGGGGCATTGAGTGCAACGTGAGTGTGTCTTTGTCTTCTCTATCAGTTTTCTGCATATAATTTGTTTTCAGTTAAATTATTTGAACTTCATCAATATTTTTTTTAGGTTTTTATTTCTTATATTCTATAATTCTTATATAAAGGCACATATACAAACTAAGGTCCCATATGATCTATAAGGTGTTGTTCCCACTTGTCTCATTTTATTTGTAGTAGTTCCAGATCATGTTATAATAACCTTTGCATGAAATTTTGTGCATCTCACCTTGGTAACTTTGATACATTTTTGCAATTTTCTTATTAAGATTAGTATGTTCCATTTCTAGTAAACTACTCCTATATTTGGCTTGATGGATATGCCTTATTTCCTTATACAATGATAAATGATAATAAACACATATTTTGATGTCGAACTTTGACTATTATAGGTTCCCAATTCTAACAGTTTGGCATATAACTACAAAGAACTATCATTTGACATGTGAATATAAAATGACTCAGTACTTCTTATGTCATCAATCCGCGCAACAACTAAATTTTTTCTACTTTTGGGAGTTTCTTTGAGAAACACACCTTGACATCGGGGGCTGCACTATATAACATAAAACTCCTTTTGCTTAGGTTCTAGGTTTGAGGGATATTTATTTTTCCAAATTCCCTTGAAACTTGCACTCCACCTCGTTTCTTTTTGGCTTTCCATTTGAGTGAGGTAGACAGACAAAAAGAATGGAATCCTAATGGACAGCTTAATGCTTTTTCAACCTCAGCAATGAACAAAGGCCCTATTGGCACAACTACATACTTTAACATCAAAAACATTTCAATTTGCACAAACTTCGCATCTATTCCTTGAATTTGAAGAAACACCTATTCATAATTTGGCTTCTTGGAAGAGTGAGAAATGAATGAGGTATGTGGGGCTATGATGATCAATTTGAGAATGAAGAGCATGAGTTGTTGGATGAATCACAACATGGGAAACACAATCCAGAGAGTCATTTAATACACATGATTGAAGTCAAGATTTCTTGATGAATGACATGTGGAGTTGAGTCTCATGGCTTGGTAAGCCCATAATGATTTGGAAAGTACATATACATGTTGTAAACCGAGACCAAAATGTGAGTAAAATATATTGATATATAATTAGGATAGAATTCCATTTTATTGGACCTCTCTAATACAAAGGAACATAAAGTGTTGAGGTCTTGTTTGAGTAAGCCAGAACCATTACTAGCCATCTCCCTAACACTTAGGAACATAAAGTGTTGAATTTGAGGTCTTGTGTATGAGTAAGCTAAAACAATTTTTTCTAGAGAATAAACTTGTAATTACAAAAAATACGAGTTTACAAGCGTAGCACTCGAGGTTAGAGATATACAATATCAAAGCTAAATTTTCATTAGGATTTAAAGCCAAAAAGGGAATTAAAACTAAACCAAACTATCCTAAGATGGTTATCTCTGCTTGCTTCAAAGTAGTTGTTAAAGTGACTAAATATAAGTTACTCTGGATGTGAGGTGTACTTGCTGCAATCACTATCTATCCTTTTGAATTTATGGACTGCCTTGACAATACCACTATAGGGCCTTGACTAAAGTGGCCTAGTTTGGATGTCATAAGGCAGCAAGGGGTGCCACCTAATCACCTAAACTAGGTTTTGTAGTAGGTTTGCAGGGAGTGAGTATACAAGGAGGAAGCAACAACAACATTGGAAATATTTCTTTAAACCCTTGTTGTTCTTTGTTGACTGTTAGTGGTGAGGAGATGGATCTTCATGTTGAAGGTCCTAGATGAAGTCTAAACTTTACAAACCCTATAAGAAAGAGTCTAAACTTCTCCAAATATTTTCAAGATAGTTTTGTAACTTTTCTCCATACTGCCACCATGTTGATTGATACCATCTTTGAACTCACGTCGCAGGTGGATTTTTATAAGTCATTTTCCATATAATTGCTGAAAAATGGTGAATTTTGGCTGGGCGTTCACACAAATTCAATATCCTTTACATTTCTTCCAGTGATGCAGTTAATCTTTGGTCAAATATTTTGAATGCTAGCGAGATTCTGTTCTAGATCATCTTGGCTTCTTTTTTCTTCATGATGGGAACCGCTTAATTTTCTTCCCTTTTATGTTTGCTTGATTTTTTTGATCCAGAATTTTCCCATATAGCTTGAAGCAAGGGTGGTCTTTAGTTTTTTCTTATTGAAGCTTATAAAGTTTTCATTGTATTAAAATGTAATGTATAATCTCATTGTTATCCTGGTCATCTATTTCCTCAAACATCATTCCTGTTGATGGATTTTTAACAATTCTTACTTTTGACAAAGCCTTTATGTTCCCAGTGATGTTTGTTTCCAGGATTTGCAAGGAGTTTTCACCCATGGTCTTTAACACTTGGTTTCTCGATCACCTCCTTTCTTCCCTACTTCCAATTTCTTTGGAAGAGTTGGTAATAATTTTTCCTCTCTTAAAAAATATGGGAACATTTCTATTTTTTCGTCCCTATTTCTATTGATCCCTTGATGAGGAGCAGTATTCTTGTTCATTGGTTTTTTTTTACCATTAACTCCTTTATTTTAAGATATGAGAGGGGGTGCCATTTTTCACTTTGTCTTTTGAATTCTGGGTGTTGTCCTGACTGTTGAAATACTTTCATTTTACCAACCTTTCCCATTGTTTTCCAATATTTGCTTTACATAAATAGATTCTTCTAAACTACTGAAAAATATTTTCATATAGTTTGAGAATTTTTGTAGCTTGAGGTTCACATAGGGCTATAGGATCCATGCCAATATTGTGCAAAATTGGTAAGTGACTGTCATGTGCCTATCATCTTGATAAACCATAAGGTTTACAATATGATGCCTATTTATCAACCTATTACACTGGCATTCATTTTAACAAAATTTCCCAGTTTATACTTTCCTCCCAAGAAGACAAACTACTAGACAAAAACATTTGACACGGCATAAAAAAGCAATCAATTAGAATTTAGTACTCCTCAAGAGACCATTTGTTCTTGTCACTTTTAATTTCTATGATATCATCTGACTGTCTCCTGGAGAATTATTGTTCAAAAGAGATATCTTCATCCATAGGGGCTCTCTGGCTTGATTCAACATTCTTTCAATTCTTGCAAGTGAGCCTCCATTCTATTATTGACCATCATAATCCCATTGTTCATTCGTTGTTCAAGCTGCATTATTCTATCTTCGATTCCTGCAATTTGGTGCATAGCCCCATCTAAGCAGAGATTGGCTTCACAAATTTCCTGATAAGATCCATCTAGGAAGGAGTTGGCCTCCCTAAATGCACTTGCACTTGAGATCCAAAGTCCTATGATCTATGCAAGCCTACAGGTAACTCAACAGGGGATGTGAATGTCACCTCACAAACCCCCATCTCATTTAAGACAGGTTGTCCCTAGAGTTAGGTTTACTAAGACCAACATTATATAGGCTCAAAGTGACATGAAGAGTGGACTTACTAATTTTTTTTTTTTATTTATTAATTAATTTTAGTTTTAAGGTGGGTGGAGGTGTAGGAATAGTGCCAAGAACCCAACAGAGCACTTGGATGGAATGATGGATGGATGAGAGTAAATTTGTTGTCGTAACATGCAGAATTTGGCTAATGAATGTAGATTTTAAAAGATGGAAATTAACATAGGCCCTAAAATAAGTGTTATGTATGAACATGCATGCAATGAAGTGAGATTTTATTCCAAAGTAATAGATACCATGCAATGTTCTCATAGAATTACATAACATAAATATTTTCATCTTGAATATCAAAGCAGCAAGGAAAGCAATAGGTAGGACTTCATTAACTCTCCCTTCTCAATGACATTGCTGCTCTAGTATGCGATTTCCATTGCAATAGATTTTAGCATGATATTCTAGCAAGTAAACTTCAACAACATGAAAAGTATGAGTAGCCACACATAGATCAAATAACCCTCTACTTCAATAGCCTTTCACAGGAAAATTGAATAAGCCAAGCACAAGAGTAGTTCTCCAATATCTCCAACAACCAATACAATAGGATGAGCTAATCTTATATAGATGTAGAGCTCGAAACCTCCTTCAATAAAATAACAATATCCATTAACTAACTTTTTACAAATCAAAACCCTAGAGCATGAAATGTTAAACAATTGGACTAGATAGTGAGAATGCCACTTGTCCTCCTTGTTTGAGAAATGCCATATGAGGAATTCCCTCCAAGGAAATGCAAATATACATTATAATACTCCACCAAAGGAAAGTGATCCACTAGCCCATGATAATGTAGCTAAAGCTAGAAAAACAGACAGGTTTTGAGATGAGTTCAACAACCCTTTCCTCAACACATGTGCAAAAATAATATAATAATCGAGTGTTGCATTTGTATGTGAAGAAAATTGACATAAATACAAAGATTCTCCTTTATGCATTATGTCAAACACATTTGAAAGTCTAGGGTTTTAACTTAGAAATTTTGAAATTAAAACCACCACTTCAAATGCACTTCAAATACTGAAAATATGAAAGCACATTCAACACATGAGATTTTGGTCAAACTTGACCGGGCGAAACCCCTTACTTGGCGAAAACCCCAGGAAAAATTTTCATTAAGAATAGTATAGAAAAATTCTAAAAACACATAATTTTTCTCTTTCAACCCTAACTGACAGAATTTCTACAAACAACAAATTATTTCAGAAATCAAACCCAACCTAAAAATCTGTGCCAACCTTGAAAATGTTGAAAAGTTACCAAGGAAGTGTTGTTCACCTTGTGTTTCCTTGGGGTGGACAAGAACACTTTAAAAAGTGATCCCTATTCAATTTTAATAAAGTGTGAAGTACTTTATTTTTATAAAGTCACTTTATTAAATTATAAGTCATGGTTTATTTCCTGAGTTCATTTAAGTGATTATTTCAAGTGAGTGATAAATTGAACATATAGATTGGACATATGACCCCATGATCTCATAATAGATTGGACATATGAATATGAGGTGGTCCTTTGACTTGGTCTCCTACAAGTGGCATTGATACAAGTTGTTAAAATTTAATATGCTAAGACAGAAAATAGCAGCATTACATTCCATTTCACAATAATAGCATATATAGGATCACTGAAGAAACAAGAAGCACAGCATGAACACAAGAGACAGAGATTTATCCTGGGAAACCCTCACGGGGTAGAAAACCCAGCAAAGCTTCCTCAATATAGATGACCAGCAATATACAAATATGAAACCCTGAGATATGATCTCCTCCTCCACCATAGCATACCTCTCCTCCACAAGTGCGCCTCTCTCTCAAGTGTGTGTATGTCAAATGAGGAACACACCTCCTCTATTTATACACTACTCTGACATATCTTTTGCACAAGTACATGTAGGCTCGTATTTAACCAACGGGTTAAATACCCCACTACAAATGACTGGGCCGACCCCTCTAGGGTGGTCTAATAACCCTTTGACCCACATAACACATACAGGGGCCGACCCCCACTGGGGAAGTCTAATAACCCGAGTTACCACATTCCGACGGAGGAATAAACATCTCCGGATATACAATAAGATCTTCATAGAGGAATGAAACATCTCCGGAATAATAAAGTACAAATATAATATTCTTTGAAGTTACAATATCTCAACACTCCCCCTTAACAAGAAGGATATTATAACAGCATCTGCACGAGCAAGGAGTCATCAACATCATACATGATACATCTATAAATCATTGGAAGCTTTCTCAACATCATCAGTAACTCAAGCAGTTACTGGAACATCTTCAATACTGGAACATCAACATCTTCAGTACTGAGTTTTTATCTTCTGTAGCACTCGAACAACTACAGCAACATCAACATCTGGATCCTCACGATCATCGGCATCATCATCTCACGATCATCAGCATCGTCATCACACGATCATCAACATCATCATCAGCATCACGATCATCAGCATCGTCATCACACGATCATTAGCATCGTCATCACACGATCATCAACATCGTCATCACATGATCATCAGCATCGTCATCACACGATCATCAGCATCGTCATCACACGATCAGCAACATCGTCATCAAGATCATCACGATCAGCAGCATCATCATCTAGATCATCACGATCAACAACATCGTCATCTAGATCATCACGATCAACAACATCATCAATACAAGTATAAATTTCATTAATACAATTATCCTCATCAATACAAGTATACACATCATCAATACAAGTATCCTCATCAATACAAGTATACACATCATCAATACAAGTATACACATCATCAATACAAGTATCCTCATCAATACAAGTATACACATCATCAATACAAGTATACACATCATCAATACAAGTATCCTCATCAATACAAGTATACACATCATCAATACAAGTATCCTCATCAATACAAGTATACATATCATCAATACAAGTATACACAATAGCAGCATACCCTGCAACACACAAGATCCAATTACGGGATGATCAATCCCTCTCACTTTAGGACATAGGTCCAAGGATGATACAATCCTGATCTGCTTACGGGATGATTAGTCCCTCTTGGTTTAAGACAACTCTCATGTCTATGGATGATGCAATCCAGATCAACTTACAGGATGATCAATCCTATCACTTTAAGACACCTCACCATGTCCAGGGACGAGGCAATCCCAATCTATTTACAGGATGATTAGTCCTTATCACTTTAAGACATCTCACCATGTCTAGGGACGAGGCAATCCCAATCTATTTACAGGATGATTAGTCCTTATGACTTTAAGACATCTCACCATGTCTAGGGATGAGGCAATCCCAATCTATTTACAGGATGATTAGTCCTTATCACTTTAAGACATCTCACCATGTCTAGGGACGAGGCAATCCCAATCTATTTACAGGATGATTAGTCCTTATCACTTTAAGACATCTCACCATATCTAGGGATGAGGCAATCCCAATCTATTTATAGGATGATTAGTCCACTCAATCTCATTTAGGACTATCCTTCCTTTCGAAATTACTGGATTTACTGTCCAAGGATGATTTAATCCATTCAATTCATTTATGACTATCCTTCCTTTCAGAATTATTGGATTTACTGTCCAAGGATGATTTAATCCACTTAATTCATTTAGGACTATCCTTCCTTTCGAAATTACTGGATTTACTGTCTAAGGATGATTTAATCCACTCAATTCATTTAGGACTATCCTTCCTTTCGAAATTACTAGATTTATTGTCCAAGGATGATTTAATCCACTCAATTCATTTAGGACTATCCTTCCTTTCGGAATTATTGGATTTACTGTCCAAGGATGATTTAATCCACTCAATTCATTTAGGACTATCCTTCCTTTCGGAATTACTGGATTTACTGTCCAAGGATGATTTAATCCACTCAATTCATTTAGGACTATCCTTCCTTTCGGAATTACTGGATTTACTGTCCAAGGATGATTTAATCCACTCAATTCATTTAGGACTATCCTTCCTTTCGGAATTACTGGATTTACTGTCCAAGGATGATTTAATCCACAACCGTACATTTAGGACCAATGTCCAAGGATGACTTAATCCTCAACCGTACATTTAGGACCTACGTCCAAGGATGACTTAATCCTCAACCGTACATTTAGGACCTACGTCCAAGGATGACTTAATCCTCAACCATACATTTAGGACCACGTCCAAGGATGACTTAATCCTCAACCGTACATTTAGGACCTACGTCCAAGGATGACTTAATCCTCAACCGTACATTTAGGACCTACGACCAAGGATGACTTAATCCTCAACCGTACATTTAGGACCTACGTCCAAGGATGACTTAATCCTCAACCGTACATTTAGGACCTATGTCCAAGGATGACTTAATCCTCAACCGTACATTTAGGACTACGTCCAAGGATGACTTAATCCTCAACCGTCCATGAAGGACTTCATTCTCGAAGACATATGTCTACAGCTCTTCTTTAGGACTGAAGTCCAGGGATGATCTAATCCCCTCACATGTTCACCAAAAACTTCATTCTCGAAGACATACGTCTACGGCTCTTCTTTAGGACTGAAGTCTAGGGATGATCCAATCCCCTCACATGTTCACCAAGAACTTCATTCTCGAAGACATATGTCTACGGCTCTCTTGAGGATGATGCAATCCTATCATGTCCACCAAGGACTTCATTCTCGAAGACATACGTCTACGGCTCTTCTTTAGGACTGAAGTCCAGGGATGATCCAATCCCCTCACATGTTCACCAAGAACTTCATTCTCGAAGACATACATCTACGGCTCTCTTGAGGATGATGCAATCCTGTCATG
Source organism: Larix kaempferi (assembly GCA_027924585.1). NCBI lineage: Eukaryota > Viridiplantae > Streptophyta > Pinopsida > Pinales > Pinaceae > Larix > Larix kaempferi. The sequence goes on along the minus strand of BSBM01000432.1, from coordinate 7,941,238 downwards.
TCCACCAAGGAATTCATTCTCGAAGACATACGTCTACGGCTCTTCTTTAGGACTGAAGTCCAGGGATGATCCAATCCCCTCACATGTTCACCAAGAACTTCATTCTCAAAGACATACGTCTACGGCTCTCTTGAGGATGATGCAATCCTATCATGTCCACCAAGGACTTCATTCTCGAAGACATACGTCTACGGCTCTTCTTTAGGACTGAAGTCCAGGGATGATCCAATCCCCTCACATGTTCACCAAGAACTTCATTCTCGAAGACACACGTCTATGGCTCTCTTGAGGATGATGCAATCCTATCATGTCCACCAAGGACTTCATTCTCGAAGACATACGTCTACGACTCTCTTGAGGATGATGCAATCCTATCATGTCCACCAAGGACTTCATTCTCGAAGACATATGTCTACGGCTCTCTTTAGAACATATGTTCAAGGATGATGCAATCCCCTTGTCACCTTTGACCCTGTCTAAGGACCATCCACCAATCTTTCTATCGGCATCACTAATATAGGTATCCTCATCATCGACCTCACTGTCGATGCAGGCAATCTCATCATGAGTTATCACATCACTCCCCCTTTCGAGGAGGGTCCTTCTGAACTATATTAAGTTTGTCTTAGAAAACTTTACTTGAGGTAGAGGTTTGGTTAGTACATTGGATCAGTAGAGGTTTGGTTAGTACATTGTTACAAATTCAAACTTTTGGTTCCTTTCTGCACCATATCATCTGTGTATAGAAACAATATTCAACCTTGTAGCAAAGGTTGAGATCCTCATCACCCATGGTGATCATTAAGCTCATCAATTGATTATCGATCCTGGTTACCCATACAGAACCTGATTCACACTTCTTCTTTAAGTACACCATTAAGAGAATGGTCTTATCTAGCCACTTGGAGAAAACATCTTATCATGATTCTCTTCCTCTTTCTAAGAGAATTTTCTAGCCACAAGCCTTCTATAGTGTGTTTGATTTGTAAATCCTTTTGTTTGAACATCCATCGCTTGTTCAGTGTTCATCATTCATCATGATCTTTCCTACAAATCAAAATTAAGTACATGATTAGTAATACTTCATAATCATCAAATCATATTGACATGATAACCTATTATGCATACAGATATCATTTACATAGTTATGTAACTATTTTGACCAATACTTTGGCACAACACTTTTCCATATCCTGTATGCATACAGTGGCTCTCTAGATGCCTTCTATCGCTACCAGAACATACTATTGAGAGTGTGCACAGCTCTCAGCATGTCAGCAAAGAGGTTTCATTCTAGACAAGCAACAATGGAATGTTTGTCCAACTTACCAATCATATGCATATTAGTAGTATACTGTTCAATGCTCTATGAATGTTTACACTCAGCATGATATATTCTAGGAATACAAATATGCATACAAGCAATATCATTTACTATTTCAAATAACAACTCAAATACTTATCTTTTATGTTTGTGTGGTTGCCTCCCGCTTGATCTTCTATATGTCTTTTGAACTTCTATTCATTCTGTACCACTGTGCATGCTCAAGTGTGCACTAGTGTCATCCTCATACACAGACATACATTCATTAGTATATTCTCAATATTATCAAAACATTCTAGTTCTAAATAATCTTTGAAAATGTATAGTCATGATTATAGATAATATTCAAGGTTTCAAGGAAGTCTTCTTTTACTTCTGCATATTCTTGTTTGATCATAGTACTCTTCTGGTTAATTAGATCATCAAGATAAGAGACATAATATGCATAAACCCTTGATTACTAACTTTATGAATAAGCATAACCAATCATACCAAGTATACTTATATAAGGGATCCTAAGGTAAGATTCTAACTTGTCATAGGAAAACATACCTGGAATAGTATACCTACTTAGCTATGTACAACATACCTCGTAAGTAGAACAAAGATTATGGATGAGTCTTTGTCTTCATGTTGTCATGTTTTAAGGAGCTTGATTTGTCTTTTGTGATGTACCTGTATCTTGTTAGCAAACGACATCAACCTCATACAACACCATAATGCATTAGTACAATCATATATCCCTAATCAATGAATGTCTTCGATCATTCACATGCATTCATACTGTTACTAGGGTGATAAGACAATTCTAACATTAATCAAGATTGTACTAATAAATAACATGAAGACAAAACACATTATGAACTTAATCAAGAATCAGATTTCAAGACATACCTGAACCTCCTTAAGTCATACCTGTCGAGACTTCTTGTAGTCTTCTTATGTAAGGCCTTAGCCTCAACTCCCCCTGAAACTTGATCTGGAGGTTGATTAGGGTTTGCTAGAGAAACCCTAAAAATTCAATCTTTGACTTTCACACTTCCGAATGAATGGAAGGATGTGTTTTGCTGAGCTGATCAAACTAGCATACTTCAATTTTGAAATCTCCAAAAATTGACCCCTCAAAATTGCCTTTGAAACTTCTGGATCTTCTAGACAGGATCCCGAACTAGGGTTTGATGAAGCCCACCCTTTTGCTCAATCAAAAGGTTTGATCCAAGGCTCTAAAATCTTTTTTTTCTGAGGAGCTTCCAGCCATGGATTCCGATTCCAAAAATTCTAACTTTCTTTGAAACCCTAAATTCTGGAAGCCATGAATAAAGGTGCTCCAAAAATAATTCTATTTTGACAGAAATATGCACTTGATTGTTTCTGCTATAACTCTGAAATTTTTGCTCCACAGGGTTTGAAAACTTTTTTTGCAGTATCCTGACCTATCATCTTTCCATCCTGACAGGTCTTACCTCAATTGGATTTTCTAAGAGAGAGTTATGCCAAGTGTCGCAACGTGACCTGTTTATGGGATAAAACAGGAGAGCTAACTTGTATGGCATGCCACGTGTCACTGTTTGACCTTCGGCCTCTAAACACTTTTCTTGAGATAGCTCGCCCTGTTATCTTTCTATCCTGACAGGTCTGACCTCAATTGGACTCTTTGAGAGAGAGTTATGCCAAGTGTCGCAACGTGACCTATTTATGGGATAAAATAGGGAAGCGAAATTGTACGGAGTGCCACGTGTCACTGGTTCACCTTCGGCCTCCGAAAAAGTTTCTTGAGATAGTATAGTCTGTGTACTACCTGTCACTTTTTACAAAATTTCATTTGGAGCTTCCTAGCCCAAGTTATGACCTTTTTTCCAAGGTTACCTGATTTTGAGTGAGATCTGGAAGAGGCAGAAAACCTAACTTGTACTAATCATAACTCATAAAGTACAACGAATCTGAGGGTACCCTTTGGACACAAGGTACCTGGGGATGTTATCTTTGACTTGTAAACTTTTTAGACCCTGAAACTTCGCAGAAATGGATTTATAGTGAAAGTTCCACTATGACTGGTTTTTGCTATGTAAAACCCTAACCTTCAAATTGTCGTAAGTAAAGCAAGTGTCGTAAGTGCCATACCTTGCCTTCCTTCACGTTAGCTCTGATACCATGTTAAAATTTAATATGATAAGATATAAAATAGCAGCATTACATTCCATTTCACAATAATAGCATATACAGGATCACTGAAGAAACAACAAGCACAGCATAAACACAAGAGACAGAGATTTATCCTGGGAAACCCTCATGGGGTAGAAAACCCAGCAAAGCTTCCTCAATATAGATGACCAGCAATATACAAAGATGAAACCCTGAGATATGATCTCCTCCTCCACCATAGCAGACCTCTCCTCCACAAGTGCGCCTCTCTCTCAAGTGTGTGTATGTTAAATGAGGAACATACCTCCTCTATTTATACACTACTCTGACATATCTTTTACACAAGTACACGTAGGCTCGTATTTAACCAATGGGTTAAATACCCCACTACAAATGACTGGGCCAACCCCTCTAGGGTGGTCTAATAACCCTTTGACCCACATAACACATACAGGGGCCGACCCCCACTGGGGAAGTCTAATAACCCGAGTTACCACATTCCGACGGAGGAATAAACATCTCCGGATATACAATAAGATATTCACAGAGGAATGAAACATCTCCGGAATAATAAAGTACAAATATAATATTCTTTGAAGTTACAATATCTCAACACAAGTCCTCTCTGGGAGTGGGGTGCGCTGATCTATCTTGACCTGAAGCTGATGGGAGTCTACTCTAAACTGAGCAAGTGGGATCTTGAGGCTATGCATCCAATGTGTCTTTGCTTCCTCTAAAAATAAGACCATCCCTCAACAAAAACTGTTTGGAATATAATGTGATCCATGTGACCTGGGTGTATTGCATGTAGATATCATTTATAGTTTCCTGGTTCAGGTCTTGAATGGACAAAGGTGACCTAGAGTTTCTAAGGAGGTGTTTCCAAGGCATAAATGTATTATGATACATGTAATGGATTCTAGAATAGAAAACTAAATTGTGTAACCTATGTTTTGTTATGGTCTATTGAATCCAGATTGTTAAGGTCATATAAATATAGCCTTGTATAGCTTTAAATGGTTGTTAGATTTAGATATGCAGCAAATAAATAGTACAAGCATAAAAGGTTAAATCTGTCAATGCCTTTGTAATTTTAAAGTAGAAACTGTAGTTGTAGGTTGGGAAAATATTTTATTATAAGAGTTGTGATTTTCATTATGAGTATTTACTAATTCCAATATGAAATTCATTGCACTTTGTAGTGAGAAATTGCGACATCATATCTTAGTGCTTCATTAATAAAAATGCAGGACCTTCTAGATATGGTTTCCATAAAAGATGCATATTTTTTTAAAGTTGATGCCGTGTTTTATTGTTTGACACATGGAACAAAACAGGTATCTCCATCACTTGATTTTAATTTTTAATTCATTGTTGGCAATATGGGATTAACCAAATATATGGAAAGCTTTATTTTCTTTCTGCAATTTTAAATATGCAAAAACCTTCTCACTATTTAGTCTTTTATAATGTTGTTCAGTCTGTTGATATTATGCAGTGCAAAATTCATAATTCACCATTTAGGATATAATGATAATCTTTTCAAGTACAATGAAGATAATAGTTACTGTGTTTGAATAGTCTATTAACATAGTTCTTTGTATGTAGGAAATAGTTGCCTCACTTCCAATGACATTAAAAGGTTGTAGATATTTTGTGGTATGTTTCCCAATCTTAGTAGGAAAATTCTATTTATGATGTGTTACTAGAATTTCATGTTGTGAGGATTCCATATAATGTAGGTGTTGATAGTACTGATGTACATGACTTCTGACTACGTAATACTAGTTGATGAACACAAACATTCCTTTGGATCTACCTCTATTAAAGAACAATGCATCTCTGAGGGGCATTTCCAAACAAGTAAATCCAAATGAAAACTTTCCTTTTGCATAATATCCATCATAGCCCCATCCCCCTTTCTATGCCACTAGATATCCCAGTTGTGCCTCCTCCATGGGCTCTAAGCCATTGGACTTCTGCATTGTGAACCTGAGCTATAGCTTTTGCAACATCCTTGAGATGTAAATATAATGCATTAAGGATAAGATCATTTTTGCTCCAGTACTCTGTTTGCAGACCATGATATTCTTCCAATCTTATGATCATATAGCGATGACCATTTAAACCTTGTTGTTGGTCCATGGTAGCCCTTTTTTCATATTACAAAAAGTCTTAAAAATATTTTACTCTCACTTCCATCCCATCCTTGGCATGGCCTTAAATATCTAAACTTGCATAATCCTCATTGTTTCCTTCATGTGACAGAACTCCATGAAATTTACCATTGGAAGTTCATATATCTCCCACCATGTCTCCACCTTGTTCGGGATCTATTCCATTCTGTCTTGATCCTGCAATTTCCAGTCTGTCCTTGCCTTTTTTTTACTTTTAAGTTTTATCCCTTTAATAGTTTTATGCCTTCATTCTTTTTCCTTTTCCTTGGCTATCTTCAAATATTCAGTAGCGTAAAGTATGGCAAGTAGCACACTAAACGTGAGAATGCTTGAAAGGGTGAAGTTAGGAACTCAGGTGAAGACTGAAATAACATATCCATTTTATTATTCGAGAAGCCAGAGCAAGAGCGTATACATCTAGTATGGGTAAGGCTCAATTCATGAGTGAAGTGGCCACCATTGTACGAGTCCATTTTCCATCTAGAGCGTATACATCTAGTATCCATTTTCATAAGTCCTCACTAGTAATTTCAAAATGGTAATTTCATTCTTCACTATTCCTATTAGTGGCTGATATTGCACTTGGGGCTCGATGATTTGAGAATTTGTAGCACCTTCAGTATGAATGTTGGTAGGAAATTTGTTTCCTTCAAGCTTGTGATCATCACTACATATAGTATAGCATACAACATAAACTTGCTATCACACACAAAAAAAATATTGTTGTTCCAAAGAGGAAAATATTCCTCACCAAAACTAACACAAAGTTTTTCCATCTGTTTGACTAAATCAGATGGAAAAAATGCAAATTTCTATGCAACTTCAGGAAAAGAGGCTAGGACTTGGAATCCTGCATTACTAAAATACAAAATAGCCTTCATCCTTCAATGATTTCACCAACTAATCAAAACAGGAAACCCTGTCATTGATATGTTCAACATAAGCGAGCATGAATCAAATTAGGAAAGATCAAGGGGTCTTTTCAACACTGGGAATAGAACCCCTGCCTCATCTACCCAGATCTCATGGGGCCTTTCCCTTCTTTCAAATCAAACCCTTTCATGGACAAAGTATAAGCTTCCAAGTTCCATGTTGTTATCCCTATAAATAGGGAAAAAGATATGTCTTTAAAAATGTGTTCATGTTGTTCTCCCTATAAATAAGAAATGTCTTTGAAAATGTGTTCATGTTGTTCTCCCTATAAATAGGGAAAAATAAATGTCTTTAAAAATGTGTCCGGGCAGTTTGACTTGATCATACAGGGATCTCAAAGGTACATTCTGTATACCAAAAGATCCCACTTCCTAATGGATTAGCAGGTTGTAATCACATAATGTATGAATCTTTGAAATGCCATTCTCCCTTGCTAGATTAGTAGTATAACAAAAGCCTTCCATTCTTTCATGTTGTTTGAGCCCAAGCCAATGCTTTATTTAAAGTAAATTTTTTGGTTAGAAGATGACTCCATCAATTCCACACTCAAATTCCTTGGTACACTCCAGCGAAAAAATCCCATGGACAGTATCTATATATCTCCACGTTGTTAACCGATCTATGGGATTTTATCTTGGGAGTTTCCTCTAGAGTCTATACCTTCATATCGGCATTTGATTTGACAATGGAACTGAAATGGACATAAATCCTTTCCCTTGAAAATACTAGAATGTCTTGCTAACCATATGGTTGTAGAGACAACCAAAGGAAGAGATCTGTACACTTTTAGAGCTCCATTTTCAAACTAGCATTTCATACATTCAAGAAGAGTTTCTCCTCGCCAAAAAACCTGCCCCAGCTACCAGTGAAATAGATTGCTTCCACCTCTTTTGTGTAGGAGTTCTGAACTAGAAGGTAATCTATTATTTCTAGCTCGCACCTATAGAATAAAAAATTGCCTAACCCTTACATAGTAAAAGGGTAATCTGTTGTGGAGCATTCTAGGGTAAGACTTTCTTTTCCAATGCTAACCACATAAAAATTCTTGATTTCAATGGAGCTCTAACATTCCAAATTTTCCTCCACCTTCAAATCTCTTCTAATTCTTCTACTTCATACATGGCTTTATATCTCAGGCTCACTGTAAACATCCCTAAAGATGGATTTTTGGACCATACCAAAGTGTCCTCCTCTAACCTAATTCTAATGGCACTTTCTATTATTTTTTTGATATATTCCTAAAATATTGGCACCATAAAGTGGTTTTTATGGGGTCAACTTCCTCAGCAAGCACTTTATTTCTTACCTCGACCATTCAATGATTCTGTTGAAAATCTGGATAGTCGAATTTGGCCATTGCACCCTATCCATGGATCCCTCCCTAATGCCGCCTCATTTTCCATTTACTATTTTCCATGCAAGCCAATTCTCAATAAGGGGAAAATAAAGAACTAAGGCTTTCCAAATGATTTAGCCATTAACTAGACACCGAATCCAATATTCCAAGCTTTGAGGGTTTATGTGCCATAGTCCTTCCTGCTGGATAAGTCTCCACAAACTTTTTGCTACTAAGGCCTCACCAAAGAAATGCAAGTTTTTTAGGCCCTAACCTCCTACTACCTTGCTAACCAAATAAATGCAAGTTTTTTAGGCCCTAACCTCCTGCTACCTTGCTAATTCGACCAAGAATACCATCTTTTTCTCTTTTCCTAGACTATAAGAAATGGAAGCATTTCTTTCGGATATTTTCCAAAATTCCAACTAGGATATAAGACATAGTGTCAATATACAAGAATCACTTCAAGCATTGATTTAACAAGATTCAACCTACCATGTGTAGGAAACCATCTCATATACATGAATTACTTTAAGCATTGAATTAATGAGAGTCAACTCGCCACCTATAGACACTCATCTCCTACACTATGAGGTAATCCTCTTCTCTATTTTTTTATACAGCCAAATCCAATCACTAAGACCATAACTATTCGGTTTCAACATAAATCCTAGGTACTTAAATCCTTTGCAAAATTCAGTTCTGGTAATTAAATCAACTAATCCCGGCTCATTGCTGGTAAAGTTTATTGCTGATTTCTATGTTTTTGTTTCAATTCTTGTCGTTGAGCAATAAAGTGTCCACATTTTTTTTTAATCTTAGAGATTCCCTCAATGAACCATTCCAAAACACAGGACATTATCTACAAAGAGTAAACGAGATCATGCCATAGAGTCAATCTTTTATCCTTCCAAAGCTCTGTTTCTTTGTGAATCGATGACTAATTTGCTCAATCCTTTGGTTACAATGAGAAATTGTAAGGAGACAAGGGACAACCTTGCCTTTGCCCTCGAAATGGTGTGAAGTTAGATGGTGTGAACAAATTTCATCCAAACCATTAATGAGGACCACAAAACTAAAAAACCCATAATCCAATTAACAAAAGGAACACAATATCCTATATGAATGAGAATAAGATGGATGCAAAACCATCTGAACTTATCATTCCTTTCAATAGGTTAAGCTTGAGAATAAGATGAATGCACAACCATCTGACTTTATCATACACTTTTAATAGGTTAAGATTGATTACCATGGCTTTCATATTCTTTGTCTTGATAGAATGAAGTGCCTCTTGAGCTAACCCTATTACATCATGAACTTGCCGATTGCTGAGAAAGCCAAACAGTTCTCCTATTATTGTTTCTGAAAGGGATCCTTTTAATATTATAGCTATAGGTTAAACTTGATTACCATATCTTTTATCTTCTCTGTCTTGATAGAATGAAGTGCCTCTTGAAATACCCATATTACATCATAAACTTGCCTGTTGCTGAGAAATCCAAATAGTTCTCCTGTTATTGTTTCTGAAAGGGCCCCTTTTAATGTTTTAGCTATAGTTTTGGAGATGATACCATACAAAGTGTTGCACAAAGAGATTGGTCTAAATTCCCGAAAGGATGATGGCTCATCCTTCTTAGGCATTAAAGCTATGAATGTAGAGTTGATAGAGCCATGAATTTTACTGGACACTTTTGATTCCTCTGCAACTCTGAATAAATATTCTTCAATAAAATTGTAAATACCAGAATCCTACAAATAAGTCATTAAATCATCCATACAGCCTCAGGATTTTATCTTTTTCGAATGGTTCAACTACACCTTTAAGTTCTTCCTTTGTTACTTACCCTTTTAGATCCTAATTCATGTCATTTTCTATAAGCCAACAGGTGAGAATGCTATCCCAAGCCATAGCAAAAATCACAGAAAAAGGTCAGTGCACTTTTTATTACAATAGAATCATTTATAGTGTTAGCATATTTATTTAAAAATAAAGATCGTTGTTCAGTGTACTTCAATAATAAGAGGATGAAAGGACTATTTTTTATTACATAAGAATCATTTACATATTTGGAATCTTTATTTAAAAACAAAGAGCATTGTCTAGTAGACTTCAATAATACAGTGATTAAAGGACTCAAATAGATCAAGGTGCAGTTATGTTTGAAACAATCACTTGTGGTTCGTAAGTGTGTGGGGTTTCTTAGCAACCACACTCCATTTAATTTGTAGCACTGTGACTCCTGAGAATTCAAGTGATACTATCAACCATTTTGGAAAAGCATATGTAGAACTTACTAGAAACTGGTTGCATTTGTAATGATGATCGGTAAATGTGTGGGGTTGCATCACCTACATTTTAAATTTGCAATATAGGTTCAAATATCCATGTTATGATCCCTTTCCTAGTGTATGGAGATCATGTCATTAATCTAATCCCTTTTCTAGGTTGGAAGCAAATGGATCCTACAGGTCTTATCTTAATTTCCATAAAATCTTGATTGGAGCTCTGTTTTTCCATGTACTTTATGTTAGTGTTTCCACCAGCATGTGTTTGTAGATTATAGTATTAAGAGATTTAAGTTTTGATATGTTTAAGGCTTAAGATTTTAAGCTAACTAGAGTTTAGATATTATTTGAGTGCATAATCTTCTTACCATGGTTTAAGAAACTTCAACTTGGTATCAAATCACATTTAATGAAACTTCACTGGAATCATAATATTGGATGACAACCTATGTAAGGAAGTTGTTGGATGGTTTCAAGTGTTATTATTGGAAGGTTGTATTTGATCTTAGTTAGTTGCTGATCTATTTTGGTGTTTGTTTCAAAAGTTGTAGTAAAAATTTTATTTGAGAATTATTTTCCAAATATTGTGAGGATGGGTCATTTGATCTATCTATCTCCTTGTTATCATTTGGTTGAAAATAGCTAGGAGTTGCTCGAATATTATTCATTATAATTGGCCATGGTAATCTAAAGGTCAGATTTGATTTAAATCTGCCTACCTTGCATCCTTGTAGGTTCTGTTTTTATTTGGAAACATATCAGCAGCGCCATCATTTAGGCTTGCGACGTGGCTAGCTTCTTCCCGTGAGTGGAGTAGAAGGTTTGGTCCGTCAGCTTTTCCAAATCAAATATTGAAGGCCACAAACATGTTGTTCGATTTGTCACACGATGGTGAAAGGTTTGTTTACATCTCATTTATAATTTTATGGTTTTTCATTTTGTAACATATACATGGGCAGTTATTATTCATTATTCATTAAATACGTACAAGTTCATTTAAAATTTAAAGGTAAATAGCAGCAACGGTTGGCCAAAAACTCATATGCTATGCTATCTTTGAATCATCCTTTAATGTATCCATCTTTGAGAATTTATCTATATCAATACACCTATGTTAGAAAATGCATGTTTGTTGTTTTACAGTTCTCTATGCCTTGAACGTGTTATCGTTGAATCTTGCATCTCCTGATTGTATGCATTTTAGGTTTTTCAAATATGGTGTCGGTGGTTCCTGAATGTTGATTTGAGACGGTACCTATTGTAATATGTATATGAAACTAACTTAGAATAGAAATTTCTTATCATATGAATTTTATGAGTGCTTAGGCTGCAGGAAGGTGTATCTAAGGGATCCATAGACATAACTTAGTTCTAAGTTTCTAACGATCCCTCTCATTGTTGTCAGGGTTATGCCCTACATAACAAAAGTGGTGTAGGGTACAAGAGCTTTGCTTTTTGGTATAGTAAAATGGTGTACATTGATAAGTTTGAATATGCTCTTCCAACTCAGAGTTGTCAAGCAATTTTCTATGAATATTCTACTATGTTAATTGTTTTAGTCATATACCATTACATCATGGAATATCATCTAAGAAACACCATTCTAGGCTAATGGTTCCATGAAGTGCTTCATACTTGAAGGAAGAGTTTGCAGGTTTATTTGGAGACAATTTAAGGAAGGGTTTGCAAGCTTTGTGTGCATCTAGTATGTTCTATAACACAAAAGTGCTCTCAAAACTAACTATGGCTGCTTCATATATATGATCATGAAGGGCAGGATTTCTACATTCTTTATTTGACCATAGTGACAGCCAATGACTTCATTTTACACTTTCACGTTTTATCCTTTTGCAGAGCTCCTATGATTTTCATAAAATATGGTGAGATTTTTAAACTTCCCAGATCATTGTAAGCAAACCTACACTCAGAAAATATAAACCCTAAAACTAGGAACTAAAAAACAGATAAACACCTCTCATGATGGTGGAAATATGAGCACTAGATCTGCAAAAACATCACCCTAAAAATAAAAAAAAAAAGCAAGTACAAAATTTGTACCATGCAATCACATTTGTCTTCTATTCTTTTAAAGAATAAAATTATGATGCAATGGCTCAAAAATCATTCTCTCTCACTTCTACTGTCTTAATCAAAACTAGAATGAGTTAAACCACCCTCCCTACCACACTTCTATATATGAAACAGAGGCTTTGCTATTAAAAAAAATTATCACTTGTGGTGTGAAAATGGGAAACCCTAACTCAACCCTATTCTCAGAAAATAGTGCACCCTCCCATCATAGTTAAAATTGCCCAGGAAAGAGTGCCCAATAAAAGAGTCTCCCAATCAAGTTTGCCCTGCCTAAATGTGGCAATGCTCCTAACTCATGTTGCTTTTAAATAAGAAACTCTTGCTATGGTTGGTGCAATTTATAAAAATGGAAAATACTAAAACTGGAACAACACATTGATAATATGTTGTTTACATAACTCCTATATGAGTCCCAAGGAACACTATTGTTGCACCATAATCTCAGCCACTTCCCTCAACTGCTGTGCACAAGTACCAAGGTGCAATTCTAAATTACTTGTTTGCACTGCTGAAGGTTGTATGGTGTTGGACTATGCCTCTGTCATTGTTGTGCCTTCTGTCTGCATCCATCACTGCTGTCTCCAAAACTTGGTCTCCCTCATATCTGCACAATGACTGAGCAATATTGAATATGTTGGTATAGACCTGCTATATGGATCTACAATCACTGCTATGCCATTATGGAGAACAAATTCTGAATGAAAAAAAGAGAAACCAACAAAAATATCTTGAAAATTAGTATCAGCTATTGTTTTACTTCTAAATGTTGGTTTTCCTGGCACACATGCATGAGACAAAACACACAAGAGAGGAAGAAACTTGCACTAATTTCCATGATTCATAAAGCACAATAATATGTATTTATGATATAAATTTGTTCTAAAATTGATTGTTGAAGGTAAGGATAAATCTGTAGCCCAAAATAAGTCCAACCCATAAAATTGGTGGTTGAAGGTAAGGATAGATCTGCAGCCCAAAAATAAGTCCAACCAAAAATAATTTGCCCTATCTTAAAAGTTACTTTGTTTTTGCTTTTCTAACAAACTTCTAATTTAAAATCCCATGCCTATTTTCATCAAACTAATTGTGATTCTTGATTTGGTACCACATGGAGAAAAATTTGACAATACAACTGCATTCTTGGTTTTTGAGAGATTTTGGCAAAATAAGTTTATCATTAACATGACCCTTTTTGGTGACTATTGGGTAATCTTTGTTTCTTACCTAGGTATGTGATCCTTTTCCAGAATTTGGCAAGAGGGTATTAATTGTTGGAAATTTTATTCTCATATCAATCCATAAGGAATTATATTTAGAGGTGCTAGCTCAATGGTAGAGCACCTGCCCTATAGGCAGGAGGTTGGTTGTTCGATTCCTCCATGCCCTATTTATATTATGAAACCACTAAAAAGAGTTAAATGACTAAAAAAATTACCAAAATTTGCGTATAAACGACCACCATTACAACATCAGAGATAAGTGACAAAAAATGACCAAAATATGCATATAAATGACCACTTTTGAGTTGGCGATCGCTGGTAGCAAATTAGCGGTCATTTATCATGTGAAAAAAAATGTGGTCATAAATTTGGTCATTAATTGTGACAATTAATGACCAAATATATCACCAAATTAATGATCAAATATACAACCAAATCTATGACCACAAGATAAGCTATAAATGACCAAGCTAAATATGACCACATTTTTGGTCGCATGATATATGACCGCTAATTTGCTACCAGTGGTCACCAACTCAAAAGTGGTCATTTATATGCGGATTTTGGTCACTTATCTCTCATTTTGTACTAGTGACGCTTTTACTGATATTTTATGGGATAGATCACCTTCATTGCTTTATTATGATTTTATCCATCTTTTGTGATTTCAAGGAAATTTATTCATGCTTTTTACATGGATTATGATGAGTAGGCGTGCTAGGATGAATTTGGGAAATTTTGCATTTTTTTGCCTCAAACCCTTCTTGATTTCTCTCATGAAAAACCTCCAACCAGTTTCCTTTTGGTCACTCACGAACTACCTAAGGAAACTTAGCTAATTCATGACCTCTGCCTATGAGTTGGATTTTGATGTTTCCTGGATGGGGGGATTTTTTCTATTCTAATCCTGCCACATGTGAGCTTTTCAAATTTCCTCCAAGGCACTCGAATTCTCTCTAAGAGATATATTATATATTGTAATATTATCGATGAATAATATAGAGTGGCATTTTACACCAATTGAGTTATCTCTCTTATTTTTTTGCTTCAATATTTCTTCTTTATTTTTGCAAATCTCTGTGTAATTCTTAGTGAGGAGTACCTTGTTTCTAGATCCTAGATTATTGAAATTCTTGCATGGTCTTGAACATTTTTAGCATTTCTACAGTAAAAGGTGGATAAATACCGTGCATCATGTAGTAGTGATAGGAAACAATGCAAAAATGAAAAACAACAATGAAGTATTGATTGAAGGTTACACAGAAGAGCAAAGGTTCAAACTAGCAAGTAGAAAACTCGAGTACACACACGGGGAGTACTGCAGAGGAATTCATGATCAGAAGGATCAAAACTTTATGAGGTGTTGACATCAATGCCAAAAGGGGGGATTGTTGAACTTTGATTTTCATTGATGTCAAAGAGGAATTAGTATCCATGTGTCAGTTTGAAGAAGTACATAAAGTATGTTCATAAGTCCCTAATCCATCTAGTCATGGTAATTCAAAGTTGATGTCAAAGATGTGGTTGGGCAAGTCTCAGAAGAGCGCAAGTCTTAGAAGTAAGAGGTGGTTGGACATGTATGCAAGTCTCAGATGTGCATAAGAGCCACCAAGGAATGGTACTTCAAGGGCACAAGAACCAACACATAGTGGTTGCTAGGTGTGTAACTCCCTCTATGATAAGGACCAAGTGTGTGCAAGATGCACAAGTCATGATACCTAAATTGCGTAGATCAAGAAAAGTGGTGGATGTGTGAGCAAGCTTGACCATGAAGAAAGGAAGAAGGGATGTTATCGTCCAACTTGTGGAAACGTGGTTTGAGCAAGTTGAGTATAAATAAGAAGCTAGGTTGTGAGTGAGGAAGTAAGCTTGAACATGAACCAAAGATAGTATTTTGAATTGGAAAGATTTGAATTATTCGGGTATAAGAAGTAAGCTTGAACATGAACTAGAGATAGTATTTTGAATTGGAAATATTTGAATTATTCGGGTATAAATGGCTCGTTGATCCAGAACAACATGATCTAGTTGAGAGCCAAGTGCACAAGAACACAATGTTAGGATAATCAATACTCCATCCTTGTCCTACCTAGCATTATTTCCTTTTTCCTAGTAGGTAATGATGTCATTTTCCCCCTAGTGGTGTGCATATGTCATATAGGATGCATAAGCCACCTAATGTGCCTTGCATGCATCATTTTAGGACCACTTGAGTTAGCTCACTACATTTTAGGATCCAATTCAGTGTTCTCGATTAGTCCACTTGGGTTAGCTAACTCTTGTGGGTGGTTTATACTCCGATTTCCACTGATTGTGGTCACATGCACCCTTTTCTCAGTGATTTGCATGCCAAACTGACTAATGTGCCCCTTTTGGTAAGTTAACTGATTGTGTCTTTAGTCAACTGAGAATTGGTTAGGTTTAACTGAGCTTGGGAGCTCTGTAGCACTGATAGAAATGATAATTCCTATGCTAAATAGACTGAGACTCGAATTATCCTAGGTGATTCGAATTCTCTCCATTGTAAAATCGTTGTTGACTATACTAATTATTGGATCATGTGACATTATTTTGTTCCTATATGAGTTCTCATGCATGATTATTTATTTGCTGATTTTTACTGCAACTTTCACTATAATTCATCTTTTCTGCTCATTTTTTCTCTGTGAGGTATAATCAGCTCCATGATCTGCTGTGATTTATAATTTCACATGGTAATAGAGCTGAGTGAATGTAGGTTGGGAATATTCTTTCAGTAGTGCACCAAAAGCCTCTATATTTTCACAACAAATCCTCGTGCTATTGCATTGAATTCATTCGAGAAATCCTTTGAGATATAGCCAGGCGTGAAGGATCTAGAAAAATGTTCCTATTGTCCAAAATTAGTGCTTAGTAGTATTCTATCTCCAAAATTGAGAGTTTTTTGTAGGATATTTAAAGCTTTTTAGTGTAGCAGTAGCAACAGTTCATCTTGTATTCACTCCAACAGTTCATATGGAGAATTTGAATGCTCCTCTCTCTCCTAGGATCCTAGCACCCTTCAATTATCTTGATTGGAGGGCTGATATGCAGATGGTGTTGTGCAACATGTCACTATACAGGTTAACAATGGGAAAGGAGGTCGAACCTCAAGAATCTGTTGAGAAGGCCAAGTATCTGAATAGATTGGATGAAGCATTTGGTTTCATGTGTATTCATATTTCCATAGATCTACTCTTTCACCTCAATGGATTGAAGACTCCAAGAGAGGTTTGGTTGAATTTGGAGACCCTATTCAGAAAACAAGATGAGATAAGGGGCCATATTTTGTAGAATGAGTTGATTGCTATTTAACCAAACAGTTTCGAAACAATCCAACAATTCTTTAGAAGCTTGAAATATTTGGTCATGCAATGCAAGTAATGTGGCATTAAGAATAAGGATGAGCAGTTGGTGCTATCCATTCTGAGCAAGCTTGTTCCTGAGTTCTCCATCTTTGTTTCTACCTTCCATTAAGGGATATTGTCAATACTTAGTTGGAAAATTCCATCCTTAGATGTATTCATTAAATCTCTCATCCAATAACAAGACAAATTTATTCAGATGGGCACCTTGAATGCCTCCAAAAACCAATCTCTTATGGTTGGAGAGTCAAAAAGCACAAATGAAAAATGGAAGAAAAAGGGAAAAGAGAAGAAGCAATTTGAACCTAAGCAGAATGCTAAGTCTAGTTCATTGGAAGGATCCTCCAGCTCCAAGAAGGACAAGCAAAAGAAATTTGAGAAATCCAATTGTACATACTGCAAGAAGGGTAACCATCCTGAGTGTTATTTTACGAAGAAGACCTTAGACTAAATGGAAAAAATCCTTGAATAGCACAACATTTCCCTCCGAGAAGGTGCAAGGAAGACTAATCTATGTGGCATGTCAGAATATCATGAGAGATGCCATGCATTGAAGGCTATATTCTCACAATCCCAATATTTTCTTATTGATTTTGGAGCCTCCAACCACATGGTTACCTCCAGAGAGCCATTTTCTTCATTAGATCTCACTGATGGAACTAAAATACACATGGGAGATGAATCTCAAATCTTTGCTGAAGGGAAGGGATCTATATAGCTTGAGCATGGAAATTTCAACAATGTGTTATATGTGCCTTCTCTAGCAGCTAATTTGTTGTCTGTTTACCAAATGACACACATAGGTTCACCAAAGAAAGTATTATTTGGACTTGACACAATTGAGATTGAAGAGATCTCATCTGGGAAGCTAATAGCCAAAGTAGTTGAAAACCATGCCTCCAAGGAAAATGAGTTCTCCTACTTCTTTCCATATTCACATCAAGGTGCTCTCTTGACTCATGAAAATGAGACAAGCAGACTCTGGCATGAAATATTCAAACACCTAAAATTCAAATACCTATAGCAGTTGCACAAGGAAGATATGGTTGAAGGTTTGTTAGACATAAAGTTCTCTTGAGGAACCTATAAAGGTTGCTTGGTAGGGAAGCATCCAGAGCAAAAGTATGATGTTGGGAAGGAAAAGAGAGCTTCCTTCATACTTTATCTTATTCATAGTGATGTTTTAGGACTGATGTTGACTGCTTCAATGAATGGATCTAAATACCTTCTCATCTTCATTGATGACTACTCTAGGTTCTACTAGATCTATTTCCTCAAAGAGAAATCTAAGGTATTCAAGAGATTCAAAGTTTTCAAAGCCTTAGTTGAGAACACTATTGGAAGGAAGATCAAGGCACTCAGATCAGATAATG
This sequence comes from Larix kaempferi, assembly GCA_027924585.1. Lineage (NCBI taxonomy): Eukaryota > Viridiplantae > Streptophyta > Pinopsida > Pinales > Pinaceae > Larix > Larix kaempferi. The sequence continues at coordinate 7,922,970 of BSBM01000432.1, read as the reverse complement.
GAGGCAAGTACATCAAGAAGGATTTGCAGCATCTATGTGCTTTCGAAGGTATTCAAATGCAACATGTTGTCCCATACACACCACAACAAAATGGTGTAGCGAAGAGGAAGAATAGGTCATTGAAAGAAATGGATACCTGCTTGCTTGAAGCAAGAGATCTCCCATCAAATCTTTGGGAAGAAGTAGTGAACTATTCCACATGCATTTAGAATAGGGTACCCCACAAATTTGTTTATGGGGTCACTCAATTCGAAGCATTGAAGGGACACACACTTCATGTATCTCACCTAAGGGTTTTTGGATCCAAGGCATGGGTCAGAATCCCCTCCAACAAGGGGAAAGCACTTCAACCTCAAAGTAGCGAATGCATTCTTCTTGGATATGTAGAGGATGCAAAAGATTACAAAGTGATGGAGATTGCGACCAAGAGATGTTTCATTGAAAGAAGTGTTCAATTCAATGAGGATCCATTGCATGATCTACAACTAGTTGAAGAACAAGGTATAACTGATTTGCCTATTCCATTTGCTCCTAATGATGTTTTTATAGGTGATCCACATTCTGATTCCGAAGAAGAAGATCAATATGATTTAGATCTAGATATTGAGTATGAAGATCTAGCAGATCCATATCCATATCCAACACCTACTCCCAATCTAAATCCTAAATGGGATCAAAAAATTATTGAGAAAGATGGAGACATTGCTGGAGATCCATCTGACTACAAAAGAACAAGATCTCAATACCAATATTCAAACATTGCACTATTCCATAGAGATCCAGTTCTCCCTGAGAAGTGATTCATGATGGTGGGGTTTGATCCATAGTCTTACAGAGAGGCTTTCCATGATCCAAGGTGGCAAGTAGCCATGTATTAAGAATATGAGTCACTGCAGAATAATGAGAGATGGGATCTTGTCTCTCTTCCCCTAGGGAGGAAACTAGTTTAGTGCAAATGGATCTACAAAACAAAGCTTGGATCTGATGGATCTAAAACCAAGTACAAGGATCAGTTGGTTGAAAAGGGGTACTCACAAGTTCAAGGTTTGGAATATAATGAGACAATCTCTCCTGTATCAAGAATGGATTTAGTAAGGGTTTTTTTGGCCATTGCAGCTCCGAATGCATGTGAGGTACATCACATGGATGTAAAGAGTGCCTTCTTGCATGGTGACTTAGAAGAAGAGATATACATGAAACATCCTTAGGGGTACACTGATGATCCTTCCTTGGTATGCAGATTGAGGAGATCATTTTATGGGCTCAAGAAATCCCCAAGGGCATGGTATCCAAAGATGGATTCCTTCTTACTGTCACAAAAGTTTGAAAGATGCAAATCTGATTGCAATGTTTACATGCAACAGAAGGGAGGATGTCTACTGTTGATTGTTTTGTATGTGGATGACTTGCTCGTCACTAGTGGATATGCTATTGGGTTGAATCACATCAAGTCTTCGTTGAACAAAGAATTTGCTATGACATATCTAGGACTATTAAAACAATTCATTGGCCTTGAAGTAACTCAAAATGCTTTAGGGATCATGATTTCACAGACAAGGTATGCATTTGATTTATTCACAAAGTTCCATATGGCTGATTGCAAAGACACACCTTTTCCCTTCTTATCTGGAATTAGATTGGAAGAAGGTGGTTCTACTCCCTTGGTTGATAGCTGCTTGTATTTGACACATTCGAGAGAAGGTCTATCATATGTTTTCGGTGATGTGGCTAGGTACATGCAGAAGCCACATGAGATACATTGGAAGGAAGCAAAGAGGATCTTGCACTATGTGCAATGTACAAGAGAGTTTGGTATTCAGTATTCTGCTGGTGCTCAACTAGATCTGGTTGGTTTTACTGACTCGGACTGTGATGGAGACAATACTAATAGGAAATCTACTTCAAGGTACGTATTCATGTTGGGATCAAGACCAATCTGTTGGTGAAGTAAGAAGCAAGAAGCACTTTCACTTTCTTCAATAGCGGCATAGTATAAAGGGGATGTGAATGCAACTATGTAATGTCCCTAAAACTGTAAAATTTAAAAAAAATTTATGTATGTCAATGTGGTTACTGAATTAGTAATTTAACTTCAACACTAAGACATAAATATATGACTTCACAAGTAATGTGCATGTAAATTTTTTCTCTTCTATTCATCTTGGTTTAATTAATGTATATGGATTCATTTGTACCTCTACAGAAGCAATGTTCTTGGTGATGATTATAAGGTTCTCTGTTGAGCATAGTAGGTGCAATTCTAACTCTTATTTTTAGCTTAAATGCTTGTATGTTGTAAACTTTTAATGTATAAATTCCAATGTGTGATGGTCTTGTTTTAAAGGTAACCTTGTAACTTCTTTTAAGTGCTTGAGATGATGAGCTTGGTGATAAGGACCCAGCTTACTTAGCTATATGCTAAGGTCTACTTCTACTGGTGCTTTGTAGGTGTAAGTCAAAGGAATGTTATGAGCCTAACTTTTAAAGTTTTGGAACAATCAGCAAGGTCCTTTTTAAATGCAAGTGTTCAATGCATGGAAACAAGCCTATAGTGACAAAGTCGAACCTTGCATGTTTAAAGTCACTCTATACTATGGGGAGTGGGTAAAAATTTCTAATGTAGTGGGGTTTGGTGGAATTTATGATATGCCAACCCAACGAAGTGCTAATCAGCTGGATGGGGGATAGGGTAAACCCTATCATGGAGTAGTCTCTACTTCATTTTTGCATCAGTTTTTTGAGGGCAGAGATCTATGCAATTTGTGACACCCCACTGGCCATGAGTGTAGCTCATGGAAACACTCAATTTAAATGACTGGGGAGATGTGGATACCAAGCACTACAGGTAAACTTCTGCTGCCCATACTATCTTTTGATTTCCAGTGTTTCGTTTTTGTTTTAAGTCTTAAGCTAATACTTTACAAGTTTTGTTTGACAAGGTCTCGGGCACAGAGTGAGTTTCAAGCTCAGTCGAGTGGAGCACCTGCAGTAATGAATTTGATGGAAGCTATGGCCAACACAAGTATTCCTAGTTCCTCTCATGGCCATCTCTCCCTCAATGTGTCTGGTTTCCTGTACTGTTTTGTTTGCTCAATGTATAAGAGTTTTGGGAAAGGTTTACTCAATCGAATCATCAAGGGTTTTAATGTGATGTTGCTTTTGGAATTGGAAATGTGGCCAGGTTCTGAGGCACGTTTTGTAAATGTATGAACCATAATTTTTTATTGGTAGGCTGTATGGCATTTTGGTTTTGGAGGAGGGCCTCACTTGACTCCTGTGAAAAATATTCTGGTTTTGGCATTTTTGGAAATGTATTTGAATGGTTCAGTTTGGTTCTTTCATGGGAAGACATGATTTATGTATAATCTGGTTTTGTTTTTATTAATGGGACAGGAGAGGCCATAACTGGACTCCTATACATTTCGGTTTATGGTTTTGGTGTTGATATTTCTATTTAATAATTAATGTGAAGTTCTTTTAAATGATTTCTACCAGTATTGTGGATATAATGAGATCTACCTTCTGTATTAATGTTCTTTTAACTCTCAGGATATTCGTGTTTAACCTAGATCATTACTATTGTATTGGGTGAAGGTTGAGCGTGAAGCTCCTGCCTGTGTTTTATAAATTAATGTGTTCTCAGTTTCACTCGCATCTTTTTAACTCATGCGTTTGACTTGGAAAATGAATCTCTCTATAGGATAAAAGATTGAAATTTATGTTTTAATTTCAATTACTGGGCAAAGCCCTATCTGGTTGTGCATTCTTTTTTACCTTGCTTTTGTGTATGGTGATTTGATTCAGCAGTATGATTTTAATTATATAAAAGAAATGTGTAAGTCCAACAGAGAGAAAAAGCTTCGGTGTAATTTAAACTCAGATGCATTCTTAGTGTGGGGATAAACGCAACCTCTGTGAGAGAAATCGTGGTTTAATGTTTTGAGGATGAAAATGAATTTACTGTGTATTTAATTATCTCTACGTAGGAAAGGTCCCGAGTTAATTTCTTTGCTTGAATATTTTTATTGGTTTTTATGGGTAGAGCCCTAGCGTTAAAAACACATTCATTTTATACTTGTTATGGTTTCGGTGTTTAATTATGAGAGTATGGCATTCCACACTATAGCATGGATTTTTCTGAGATTGTAGATTTTAAATGTACTATGTAGAGAACTTGATCCCGAGTCTTTAATTTTTCTTTAGGAAAAGAATGTAAATCTGGGAAATGCACCCTAACATAAATCAACCTATCTATGGAGATTTAAGAGAATGAGTAAAATTCATGGTGCTTGTTCTTATGTATGATGAATAATTTCTTTGCTATGTTGGTTTTGGTTTACAAGAGACTCTACGAAATGTCTGTCAGTGTTTAGTTATTTAATATTTTAGTTAAATGTTGGGAATAGTAAGGGTTTGATTTTAGTTTAAGTTTGGGGCCTAGGGTTCTAAGCTTGGGAAAATCCAAGTGAATCAATCTCTTTACAAGAGATGATTATGTTGTAACAATTAATTTAGTTTGTAAATTATTTACTATTTCAACTTAGCTAGGGTTTGGGAAATTAAGCATGACTTTAAACCTGGGATATAAATATTTTAACCTAGGGAGCCAATGCAATATCCCTTGCTCGCAATTCCTGGAATTAAATCAGAAAAGAGATTATAATAATGGAATTTAATTTATAAACTTTCAACTGATCAACATAAAAGTAATTCATACCTGAATTTGCAGCTGGGATTCTCTCCTTGCACATACCTGCACTCTACAAACACTAATTAATGAAAAAAATTATGCTTAGCTGACCTATAGGATGGTAACCAAATGACTTTGGAACTACCATGTTCCTCCCAACCATGAACTGGAACTGTTCCTTTTTTTAATCTGATCCCCCCTGAGCTGGATCCAACATGCAATAGGAAACTAGAGGACCTAGGGCATACAACTAATGATAATCCGATACTGAAATAATTTTCTCTCTCAGATCTGTGGGACAAATTATCTCTTGTTACCATAAAATAATGATAAAAAGATAGATGCCCTCGCTTTGGGAATTGTCCTAGTTTTTATAGGTGAGTTTTTTTTTCAAAATAGCAGTTGACACTATTAATTTCTCTAATATTAACTTAAGTTGATTTTCAGTTTGAATTAATATATATATAATTTGAAAAGTTTATTTACTTCTAAATTTAGTTTATTTAGGATTTATTTAACTTGTTCTTTTATAAATTCTTTTAGGAACTTATATTATCTTTTTATATAATCACTTTGTTTATAATTTATATCTTCTCTTGTAAATAATAACTTTATTTCTTAAATAATATCATTACTTTATAAATAATATCCATTTATAAATAATATCTTTACTTTATAAATAATATTTATAAATAAAAAAGCAATTACCGGCTCTCGTTCAATGATGAGGAATAGAGTCTGCTAGGGTTTTTGGTAGATGAGCTCGCTAGGGTTTCTCCAACTCTTCCTCTGCTCTCTTTGCTATTGTGGTGGCCCCTTGATTTTTGAACTTGGCTGCAACCATGGAATCCCCCCTGGAGGGGAAGATGGCCCTCCCCATCAGTCCAATCATCAGAATCAAAAGTCTCCCATCCCTTCCAATGAAGATACCATATGGATCGGATCCTCTAATGTACCACTGGGAAATAACGGTGCCCCTAGACAAAATCTGGAAAATACAGCAAACACCTCCTCTGCAAAAAGTACCATGACCTGCATCACCAAAACTATAGAACAACTGACCCTCTGTCTCCCAGCATAGCACAAAAATGCCAGAGCATAGGATATGAAAGATCATGCTCTCATAGGGAAGCTCATGGGAATATGGCCCACAAAACAAGCCATACGAGGTTGGATCATGGCTAAATGGAAGCCCAAAGTGCACTTCGACCTTTAGTTAGGATCCAAAGGTTTCTTCACATTTATCTTCCAAAGGATAGATGACAAAGCAAGAGTGGAAGAAGGAGGACCTTATTTCTTCAACCTAGCCGGTCTCTATCTGAAAATTTGGGCGGAAAGATTCATTCCTAAAAAAGAAGACTTTACATGGGAACTGGTTTGGATCTGCATGTATTCACTCCCGCAGGAATACTATGATGAAGACACCCTCTGAGACATTGAAAACTCCCTAGGAAGTTTTGTCAAAATAGCTAAATAGATAAGATACAATAGGTATACTTCCTATGCTAGAATCTGTGTCTACATGCACATAGCTAAATTGCTACCCGACCCCATTAGTCTTAATCATGATGACTTTGAATGGATCCAACCCCTGGACTATGAGCACATTCCTTTTCGATGCAGAAAGTGGCATGAACATGGGCATATGTACATACATTGTTCTCGCAGCCAACCGGATCATGAAACAACAAAAGATGAGGAAGGTTTCCAGAAAATAGGCAGAAGAAGGCAACATAATCGCAAACCACAACAAGAAGGAAAAATATTGGACAAACCCAATACCAGCAACAGTTTTGATGTGCTCAATGAACAACCAGAAAATCCTTCAGGTGAACAAGAAAAAATGGAGACGAATCCTCAGAACCCTAGTAATCTCAACTCAATGAATGATGCTCACATCTTGTCTAAAACCCATCTAGGATCCAATTCTCAACCTCAGGAGACGACTCTAAACACTAGAGGAAAAGAGGTAGCCACAGCTCTTGAAACCGGTGAGTACATCAACCCTGAAATCCTCATGGATGATTCTATGATTGACTTGGAACTTGGATATGTAGACATTTTGGGTCTAGAAGATGCTTATTCCAGGAAATCTTTCAACTCTATCTCACCCAAGAAAATCCAACTACTTTCAGAGGTCTTAAAGAAGGTCAAGAATAAAAAACTGTGCATCCTGAATATTCCCCAAAAAGACAAACATAAAATTTAGAGAGACAACAAGAAAAGAGGTAGAAAAATAGATCTACAAAGAATCAACCAGCTTGGTACAAGGCTAATCAAATCAGGGCAATACGCCTAGCTTATGGAATTTTTTCCTGCTTTTAATTTCGATTCTCAATGCAGCTAATCTCTTAGAATGTAAGAGGGCTCAATGGGGCCTCAAAACACCGTATGATGAAAATAAAAATAATGCAAGACAAGCTCACAATAATCTTCCTTCAGGAGACCAAATGTTATGATACTATCCTCCAAAATCTCTTTTCTAGAATTTGGAGAGGCTTCCATTCAATGGAAATAGATGCTACTGGGGCCTCCGATGGTCTAGCAATCGTCTGGAACCCTTCTCTGATCAAGCTTAATGACTTTGCCTCTACTATGCACTCTCTATCTTCCTCTTTTCATCTAGATAGAACAACAATTATGGGACATCTCATGAATGTTTATGGCCCTCAAATCTCTACTCTTAAAACCCACCTCCTTGATCATATCAGTTGGTTCTCTCAATAACACTTGGGAGAAATGGTAATAATAGGCGGATACTTCAACATGATAACTTCCCTTCAAGACAAAAAAGGTGGGCGGCGTGCACTCTCCAATGAGGACACCAGCTTCAAAGCTTGCATCGAAGACTGGAACCTCATTGATATTCTCCCCTATGAGGGGTTCATGACCTAGAACAACAAAAGAGGTGGAACTAATCAGATTGCCTATCGGCTTGACCACTTTCTCATCTCTCATGAAATCATCGAAGCTCCTGGTACCATTACCACCACCTTCCTTCCTTTAGCAGGCTCCGATCACTAACCTATTTCCCTGGCTTGGAAAAACTCAAGTAATCTCAAATTTCACCCCTTCAGATTTGAAATTTTTTAGCTAACGCATCCTACCTTTTTGGACGTGGTTAGCTCCTAGTGGGCTAATACTAGAGTGGAAGGATGCTCTAAAATGGAAATCATGCACCAAAAAATTAAGCTTCTGAGAGTTAAGCTTAAGATCTGGAACCAAACCACCTTTGGCAATATCTTCAAGGCCAAAAGCACACTAGAGAAAGAGCTTGAAAAAACTCAAAGAGATATTAGGGAGGTAGGGTACTATGAACCTATCAAAGAAAAAGAGGAGGACCTTCAAAACCAACTAGATGAAAGATTCAAACAAGAAGAAATTCTATGGAAGCAAAAGTCCCGCATTAACTGGCTGAAGGAGGGTGAAAAAAATATTACTTTCTTCCATAGATCCATGATCCAACACAAAATGTCCAGCCACATTTTTGCCATCAAAGATGAGCAAGGAAGCCTCCTAAGGACCGAGGACGACATTGCACAGGAGCTCACTAATCACTTCCACAACCTCCTTTCTGAAAATACCACCAACAGGGTTGAGGCTATCAACCAGGTCACTTGCCACATTCCAAAAATTATGAGGAAAGAGCACAATGCCTCACTCATGAAAATAATCACTCTGTAGGAAGTGGAACTCGTGGTGAATCAAATGGCAGAGGGAAAATCCCCTGGACCGGATGGATTCAAAATTAACTACTTCAAGCATTGCTAAAGCTTCTTAAAACATGACATTCTGGAACTTGTGGAAGAATCCAGACAAAAACATTGGGTTTTCCTAGCCTTGAATGCTACTTTCCTCACGATGATACCCAAAGAAGTGGGAACCACCTAACCCGGTAAGTTCCAACCTATCTCCCTCTGCAATGTTGTTTATAAAATCATCACTAAAGTGATAGCCAATAGGTTGAAAGCTCTGCTTCCAATCATCATCTCATCGGAGCAAACCGGCTATGTTGAAGGAAGAAAAATATTGGATGGAATCATTTTGGATCATGAGGTGATTCACTCCTTGAAGAATACCAAAACTCCTGGCTTGCTTGTCAAATTGGACCTCTCTAAAGATTTCGACAAACTCAGCTTGGAGTTCATTGAGAAAATGCTACAAGCCTATGGTTTCTGCAATGAGTGGATTCAATGGATTTTTGCCCTTACCTTTTCCACTTTTTTCTCCATCCTAGTCAATGGATACCCTTCATCCACCTTCTCTCCTTCCAAAGGAATTTGCCAGGTAGACCTCCTCTCTCCCTTCCGTTTTATTCTTATGATGGAAGGCCTGATTCATATGCTCAAAACTTTGATTTCCACTAACTCTCTCAAAGGCCTTTCCCCCCACAGTTTCCCTCCTATCACTCACCAGCAATTTGTGGATGACAATCTTCTCTTTGGACATCCCTCCATGCAGGAATCCCACGCTTTGAAAAAAACCCTTAACATATTTTCTGCTGTCTTCAGTACCACTATCAACCTTGAAAAATTCCATCTCTTCTTCTTCAACACTAATGCCATCACGCAAAGAAATATCTCTCGCATTCTCGGCTTCCAAGTCTCCCACCTCCCATCTAAGTACCTGGGCGCTCCGCTCTTTGAAATTGTAATCAAACACTCCTCATGGAGAGAAATCCTTGACAAACTAAAATCCAAAATATCCTTCTAGACTTTCAAAACCCTTAACCTGCCAAGCCACCTTATCCTAATCAAAGTTGTTCTACAATCTATGCCCCTCTACCTTTTCTTCGTGCTAGCTTCTCCCGAGTGTGTCCTTAAATATATGAAGAAGATTCAATGCTATTTTCTTTGGGGTTGAAACCATGATAATCACAAATGGGCCCTTATCAACTGGAAAACCATTTCCATACCTAAGAACTATGGCGATCTTCGTTTCAGAGATCCTGAAACTAATAATCAGGTTCTCTCTACTAAGATCAGGTGGAATTGGGTCACTGCTGAAAACACGGCCTGGATCCAACTTTGGAATAACAAATATGCAAACAACTGGGCCCCTCTGCAAAGGATCCATTACAATGTGGACCCCCCAGGCTCCCTCATTTGGCGCGCTGCTAACTATGAGCATGCTCTAGTCAAACATCACAACTTTTGGGAAGTTCGAGTAGGTGACCATGCCCTTTTTTGGCAAGATTTCTGGCAACAATGGCTAAGTCTCTCGTTAATCACTGCACACCTGGACCTCTTTCAGCATCTTCAGGTGAAAGGTGGAGACACTATCATAAATTACTAGCATCAAGAAGACCAACTTGGTAACAAAATCTGGAAAAACCCAAGCAAGTGGGACCCTCCAATACCCTTGATCAGTGCAGAGATAATTTGCACAGAGCTGTAGACACAAGATCAGAAGGTAAATCAAGATCATGACAATCTTAGATGGGGCTACTCTACTAAAGGCACTTTCACCGTTAAGAGCTTGAGGTGATGAGCTTGGTGATAAGGACTTGACTTACTTAGCTACATGCTAAGGTCTACTTCTACTAGTGTTTTGTAGGTGAAGTTGATGGAATTTTATGAACCTAACATTTAAAGTTTTAGAACAATGAGCAAGGTCCTTTTTAAATGCAAGAGTTAAATGCATGGAAACAAGCCTATAGTGACAAAGTCGAACCTTGCATGTATAAAGTCACTCTATACTATGGGGAGTGGGTAAACATTTCTAATGTAGTGGGGTTTGGTGGCATTTATGATATGCCAACCCAATGAAGTGCTAATAAGCTAGATGGGGGATAGGGTACACCTTATCATGGAGTAGTCTTGTTGTGGGCACAACAGATCCCATGCTTCACTTAAGCAAGGGAACCCCATTTCTAGATAAACAGAAAGGTATTTGGGTGAATCATCTTGTTAATATTCGATTTTGATCTTACCTCTAAAATTCTTCACCCATGCATTTGGTCTGTTTGTTTGTAAGGGTTTGATTAATTCTACCTCAGTGTTTCATGCTTTAAAAGCCAAAATTTTGAGTATTTTGTTGACTGTCATCATCATCTCGAAACCCAAAATTTAGAGAACCCGCAACCCGATAGATGCAGGTTGCGGGACTATTGTTTTTAAGTTTTGGTTTTGCTAATTCTGAAACCCACAACCCGATGGCTGCGGGTTGCGGAATCATTCATTAATAAGATCAAGAACTAATTACCCCGAAACCCGAACCCCACAATGGCGGCATTTGGCTTTCGGGATTGTGGTTTTTCATTTATTTGGTGTGTCTTCCCGAAACCCACAACTCGTAATTTTAGGATGCGGCTTTCTGGATGGTTATTTTACGTCACAGTTTGATGTTCCCTAAACCTGGAACCCGCATGGTCAGTTTTCAGCTCTCGGAAATCCTTTCTCCTACTTCCAATTTTGTGAACCCGCAACCCACAAATCCGTACTTTCGGGTTTCGGCTTGCGAAACCTTTGAATAAGAGTTTCCTCAACATACCTAAACCCGATTCCACGCCTGCCACAAATCTCAATCATCCATTTCTGATGGTCGCATGGTTGGTGTTATTTTGGTAAATGTATTTAATAGGGTTTTTACCTTTTAGTTTTACATTTTAACTGTTGAAGAAATTACGCTGTCGCATTATCATTTTACTGAGGATTGCGTGTTAGGTGTCGTTTTTCAGTTTGTTGGTTATTTAAGGTAAGTCCACGGTTATCCTTACGCTGCTAGCCTACAATTTTGCTATTTCTGGTTTGAATTTCATTTGGTTTTCTGTATTAATCAGATGTTGCAAAGTTCTTCCACCATGTCAAGAAATAAACGATCTAAATCGTCGTACAAAGACCCCCTGATCAAAGACCCAAATTTTGGTTTTCTCTCTAACACCAGTGAACGAGTTACTAAAACATACCAGATGGACTAGTCCAAGATATACACCATTTTTTATAATGATGAACTTTCCCATATCGAGAATGACAGACCACTCTATGAGAAAATTAGGGCTTCCCAAATTCACGCCATCGCTGCATGCCCTGTTGTCTTACCCTACATAGATGTAGTTAAGTGGATAATTGAGAATGCTGATTTGAAAGACCGTTCTTTTAATGACAGTACAGGTTTTCAATTGACAAGTTTTCACCCAGAGGATTTTGTTCAAGCTTTTGCTCTGAAACCCCATGTACAGATCCTCCCGGCTGAGTTCATACAATCGTCCAAAACCCGATATAATTTCGATCAAATGATTAAGTCTTGGATGCACAAGCCTAATGCCTTTGTACCTAAGTCGGATAACCTTCATCCTATTATCTGGTTTAAGGAACCCTTTTCCCTACTCACAGCCATGCTCTGCCGGATTTTCGGTCAACCTAATTGTTCCCATTTTAAAGTAGAGTGGGAACCCATAGCACATCATGTGTTACTTACAGGTGAGTATTTTCTGTGGGCCTCTATCTTGTTAGCAGAATTAAAAAATTCCATCCATGAATATCAGAAGGCACCAGCTCATAAGAACACACCCTTCTTCCTATCTACATATGTCCTTGATGGTTTCTGCTTAGAGTTCCAGTACCCTAATTTGGGTTGGCATTGGACCCCTTCAGATCCACCTGTACACATCTACCATTCAGGACTATGGGAAGGGAATTTTGCACCTATGATATATGACATCTGTGACTCTTTTGTGGGTACCATCTATTTCAAGATCTTCCGGCAGCAACCACCTGCATTTTCAGAAGATGCCAAATCTTTTATCAACACAATGGGTGACTGGTATGTAGGTGAGTACTTTTCGTACGTCAGAATCTGGGGAAGTGAAACAGTTCATTTCTTACCTAGAATAGTTCCGTACAGGATGGTAATATAGGAGGTTTCTTTTCAAACTACCACTAATGGTATGTATAAGAGACTCGTAGGACCCAAGAAGAAAATTGGCCTAATTTTCCCTTGAATCTGGGTCAGTTGGTCATTCCAACATAAACCTCGATTGTAGTTCTGGGTGATTAGATAGTTGCTCTGAGATTAGGTGTTGCCTCGAAAAAGAAACATGATCCTAAGAAATTCTTGAATGCACACCTAAAGGAAGTTCACATGAAGATAGACTATACACATGAGTCAATCCCTGATGATTCCATATATTGGGGGGTAGACGTATCTTCTCAAGTCTTGGCGAAAGCAAAGGACTCTCAAGAACAACATGACATTCTACAGTATCAGAAACAATTGAAGGACAGAGTCCGAAGTTACAGGACCATGCAGTTGAATATTGTTGAACACGCAACGAAGGACAGCGAAGAGAAAGAAGCTCAGAAGTCTAACAATCCTCCTTTTCCCACCAGTCATGATGGAGACAAAGGCAAAGCTATTCAGGGGGAACTATCTAAAGAGAAAGCTAATGAAGAAGCTAAACTCATGCTGCAGATAGCTCGTGAATCCAAACAACAAATGGCGCAATTGTCATCAATGTTGCAGACTCAACTGCTAGAATCCCCAAGGCCTATAGATAAAATTCAGCCACTAGGTACACTGGATGATCGGGCCTCTACACCAAATACTCCAGAAGATGATGAATTGGTCATAACCAACACTAACCCAGCTAAAAGACAGAAGGTCATGCCTTCCTCATCACAATTTTCTACTATAGATGTAATTGATTGTGATGAAGAAGTAGTTTCACCTTCCCTAGTACCAATAGTTGAAGAAGTCACTAGAGATAGTAAGACTGATATTGAATTGCTGGACATTATTGATATGGATCAGTCTTTCCCTGAATAGTCAGTGTTGTATTTTAATGCTGCCCTTGGTATCACATCATCCGCAATTGTGTTGTCATTTGTTCAACCAAATTCTATTGTGCCTCTGGGAGGAACACTTCCATTTACATTATCCCACTTGTTTAATACCCTCAACAACTCCAACACTTCATTACCTGAACATTCAATCCATTTTTCCATTCCACCATCTATTATTGCAGAACCCCAGTCTTTGGTTATCCCTCTGCAATCATCTGTAGTTGATCCATTAATAACCTCCATCGATGCATCTTCGAAGGTTTCTCCTACACACTCACCTAGTGAAGATCAGAGTCCACTTCCTCTCCCAGAAGTCAATAGTCATGTTCAAGTTTAAATTTCTGAAGTCTTTGTCTAACTTCCCTCCCCAGAAAAAGGTGTGTCAGCTCCCGAAGTCATTAGTAAACCTCTAGCTACCACTCAAGTCACTCTACCTATCCCCACCTCTGCTATTACACAGACACCTTCTTTGATTTCTATAGTTAGTGTCACTTATGTTCCTACATAGTTAATTACTGAGTATACAGACACAGATGTGGTTCCTCTTCGAGATAAGTTCTATCATAAAGATGACAAGGCGATAGTTAAAAGAAGTAGGAAGAGGGGTCAAGGCCAAGGTGGTTTGGAAACACATGAACCAGACCAGGTGATATGGGCCCCCAGAACTAATAACCCGAGAATTGAAGTGGTTGAAACAACAGCATCCTTAGGGGCTTTTGCCACTGCTAACTGGGATTCGGTCCAAGTCTTGGACAAAGAAGTCAACCTCAGGGAGTAAGAAATCAGAAACCTGAAGGAAGAGTTGGCTAAAACAAAGGATCAACATTCTGTTGATGTGGCTGACCTTAGGAAAACTTGGGAAGACAAAGTACAAGACCTAGAACAGAAGAATGCTACTCTTCTGACTGAATTCAAACTTTTGCAGTCTCAACATTCTGCTGATCTTGTAAAGATAGCCTCTTTGGAAAAGCAGGTTGAAGATGCAACTGCAAGTGTAGCTTCCTCCAATGTTCTCAAGTTAACACCTTGTGACTTCAAAAATTTAGCCCTTGAAGTGAATTAGAATCAACATGAATTACTGAAGAAGTTATATATTGCCTTAGATGAGATTAGGGAAAATTTCATCAGTTTTTCTAAGATGTATTCTACTCTTGAAGAACAGAAGGCAAAGAGACTCCAAGCTTGTAAAGCTGAAGAAAAAATCGGTCAATGGAAATTGTATATCAAGAATGTTCTAGAGGACATCCCAATCCTTAATACTTTCCAGGTAAAGAAAGTCAAGGCATCTTTGAACACGTGGCTTGATTTGAATGAATCGGATGAGGAAATCATTAATAAATCACATGACACTTGCACTAGACAATGGTATGTAGTTGATAATATCATGAATGACCTAGGTTTGCCACTCATGAATCCTATTTTGGAAGCTCTGCCACCAAAATGCAGACTGGAAGAAATCGAGAGCAGATGTGAAGAATTGGCATAGAAGATTCAGGATTTGGAACAAGTCAGCATTCAAGATGTAGATCATTTAGTTAGAGAACCGGTCATCATGGAGGGGAGGATTCGTATGTACATACGGATTTGGCATAAACTAGCAAAGCATGATATGGAGAACAGCACATGCAATGCTAAATTATCCTTGTAATCTATCAATTTCCCAATTGTAGATGAATTGTTAGATATTTATGAAAAATGGCAGGATTTCCAGGATCTTTAATTAGATCTGATTTTGTAATCCCTATTTTGTAGAACTTCTCCTTTTGGAACTCTTATGTAAATTTAGTATAAAAGGAGGAATGTTTTCCTTAGTAAAGGGGGGTTTTGGGGATTTGGAATTATAATTCGGCAGGAGATATGATTGAATATACTCTGTGGTCGGAGTCATTGTAATTTTGGTACAAGGCATCTTAATACAGTAATGTTATTTTCGGATCCATCTTTTGATTATCACTTAAATTTCTTTAAGGATTCCTGATTTTATGTTCCAGATTGTCATCCTTTATGCATATGATCTCTTGTTGAATATATAATGAATACATAGATCTGTTGTATTGGTTTTTCTGTATAACTGATGTGTGTATGAAAATATTTTATTAAATTTCTTTGATTAAATACTTTCTTTATCGATTTTTGCAATTAATCACACATATATACATTCTATCATTGTTGATTTTTCAATAAAAAAAAGGATAACAGGTTATATCTTGATGGTCTCTAAGCTTGGATTATTTTGTTTAATTTTCATTAAATAAATCATAATTTAAGTCAGCAAATATCTCATCTAATCGTATTTCTGTTAAAGGTGACAGACTGTTTGCTTTCTCACACTTCAAGGTTGATCTGCATAAACACTCAGCTTTCAATGTTAGAATAGATCTAAGTTAAGATTAGGATCTTTTCTAAATAGGATTAGTTACAATTCCTAACTATTTTCCACTCCTTTGTTTCCCTAAAATGGGAAACTGATCTTATTGATCACCCCTTTTACTCATAGAGTGCCAGCGGAGGCCAAATATCCGTGGGTGATTACCACACCAAACAGCTCGAGGATAGAATTTCCCTTGCACAAGGTCTTTTGAAGCATTTGGTTGGGTTTTCATCCCCTGTTGTGTGCCTTGGAACCCATTCCAACACCTAGCACTTACCCTGCACATCTGAGGCATCAACAAATGGCGCTAGAAGGAGGGCATGAACTGGCACATTGCCCACAATAAGAGCTAGCTTCCAGTTATTATGATTTCATGGCTCTTTCCCAAATCCCTGCATGGGAGTCCGATACTGCATTAAGCCTACCAGGGCCTTTACATGAACTCCCTAAAAAGGCAGTTAAGATCTTGCCAAAGTTTGATGGAGATGGTAATGTTTCTGTCACTAAGCATGTCAGAAGATATGAATCTATTTTTCATTTATATAATATCATACATGAAGATGTTGCTTGCAGATTATTCCCATTTACCTTTGAAGGTAAGGCTTCTCTCTGGTTTTATATTTTACCTTTGAATTCAATTTCTAGTTGGTTAGAATATAAGAATTTTTTTAGAGATTCTTTTGAAGATTATGATGTGGTTTAAATTCATCAAAATCTGATTCAAATGCAATTGCTTGAAGGAGAATCAATTCGGGATTTCAACACACATTTTCGACAAGTGTATTATAGCTTACACGAAAAACATAGCCCTGCAGCACGACTCACCTTCTGTTGGTACGTTAGATCTCTTCCCAAGATTATAGCAATGTTTATCTTGCGACAACGGATAACAGATTCCAATGAAGCATGTAAAGAGGCTCAAGTTCCCAAGAAAGACTTGAAGGGGTATCCTTCAGATTTTTTTCATCCTTTCCTTTCATATGACGTTGGATCTATTAACGAAGGATCAAATGATTCACGAATTGCTCAATTTAATTCTCAAATGAATGACATGTACAATGAAGCTATGTCCGTAAAGGAGGAAAAGGATATTCAAAATACTTTACATAATTTGAAATGAATAATTTTTCCATCCATCTTAAATCTTCTTTAGATACCCAAAAGAAATTGTTATACCTCCAGATTCCATAGTGTCGTATCTCCACCTCAAATTGAGTTGACGACACTTCCCCCACTGCTCAAAACACCCAGAAGAGACAAATGATGAGTGATCCTTGAAAGTAAACCTACCCTGACAAGAATCACCCTGCCTGAGACTTCATTTACCCTAACTACTGCGCCTTGCTCAGTTATAAGTGTGCGGTAGTCCTTACTACCGCGCTATGCTCTGTCCCTGCCATGCGGTACTACCGCGTTATGCTCTGATCTAGGGGTGCGGTACACTTTATTTAGCCTTTCTGCCATGGCTTATGGGATTTTGATTTTTGAGATATTTTGGAAGATTGAGGTCCCTGATTCGATCCTAACTCACTTTCTGTGATTAGCAAACCTAATCGACTAAACTCTCCCTACATCCACCCATCTCTCTTGTTGGTTAACCCTACCACAAACTATAAGAGAGAGCCATTCCATGAGCAAAGGGGAGGACTCTTAGAGGTATCAAACTTATGATCTTGCAGCCTTGTGGAGATAGCTAGAGGAGGAAGCACTTGGAGCTGGAGGATTGGCTTCGACATCAGCAACCTTTGTAAGTATTCTTCAAGTTTGTAATAAGATAACTTGTCTTGTTTTTCCCATTTCATGTGTATGATATGAGTTTCTGACATGGAATGTATCTAGTCTATATTTGAATCTAATCTTTACTTCATGGTATTTGGAAGCTTGTATGCTTTTTCTTTGTTTGACCTCAATAGGTTCTACATTGGAGCTTTGGTATCAAGAGTCAGAAGCGGGACAAACGTCGAAGTGAAAGGTGAGTTATATTTTTCATATCTTCTGAATGCATGTAATCTTGTTGTGAAAGTTAGATCAGGAAATTCAAGGTAGCATTTGTTTTGTTTTGTTCTTATCTTAGAGTTAGTTTTAAATCTGCTTTAATTTAAGAGAATTTTGACTTATCTGTAGGGAAAAATTCTACCAACAAGAATGGCAACTCCTCTGGCCCGCAGTAGTGTCTGCATATTGTCATTTTTTCTTGCTTGCTTGGTTTACTGAGTCATTTCTTGATTTCCTTTGCCTTGGTAATTTCTGCTTGCTGTTACCATCCTGTTCATTTTACAGTCTGTGTGGTGTGTTTATTGCTTTTCTATGAGCTTGATTATTGTGTGAATTAGTGGCATCATTGGCACATAGGGTCACCCCTTCACTTTGAGTGCATTGGCTTGATCTTCCCATCACAACCAGACCATTACTACTATTCCCTGTTATTGAATTGTGTAGTTTTCATAATCACATGGTTTCCATTATTATTATTAAAATTCATATTGAAAGTTATCATTGGAAACAATTTGTGTTATTTTGATTAAAATGGTCTAGTAACATCATTATGCATTAGGAAGTTAATCATTGAAATTTGCCACAGAAATTACCATTTTTTGAAGCATATTAGTTGTAAGATCAGTGAATTGGAAAGAAGTGTTTCAGTTTGTCTTTATTTACAGAAAGAAAACAAAAAAGTTTTTGCTTTGGTTTTTTTGCTTGTGAAAGTCATGCATTTATGATCGAAGAACTCTCTCTCTTCTATAGCTAGTTTTCATCGAAGACAAGGCTTATTTCGATTCATTTTCACTTGCATGGTTTGGGTCGTCATAACACCACCAAGTTTCACGTCCATTTACCCGATTGAGTAATACAACCACTAAAATTAATCTCCCTAACTTAACCAACATTAACCTCACTTGAGGAAATCAAAAGAATTTGGTAGTTAGGTAGGACACCAGGGATAGGCATCAAAATAATTCCCCCTTGTCATTTTCATCTGAGACATAGTTGCTGTCCTCTAGGGAACTAAAATCCTCTAGTATTTATTGACACGGTCACAGCCAGTTTGTGGAGGGGCCTCCTGACTGTTTTTAACTTTCAGGGGTTAAACGGCTACGAGATTGAGAACCGGACGGACTTTGTGGAATGTCACACTCCACTTAGCCATAAGGAAACATTGATCATTGTCTTCCTTGTAATTCATAGTAATGCAAGGGTGATAAGGCAGAAGTGCCCAAAACCTTTTCCAACTTGTCATGAACAAGGTAGCTTAGTGACTTTTCTACTAGGGCTCTTTTACCTAGGATCCCTTTCGGTAGAGGGATATCCTTCTCATATTGGTCTCTCATGTTGTATTGTTCGACTTGGATTTCATCACCTTGTGAAGGATACAACTTGTTGAGGTCTCTAGCTCTTAGTTAGGAGTTTTCTTGTTATCTCATCTTTATAGAGGGTCATTTTTCTTTTTAGTGACTGCTTGTTGGCATTTTGGCCATTATTTTTATCAGCTCGCTTCCTGGGACACGGGTTTTAGTATAGATTTTAGAGCTTGCTTTTTTGTCCTGCGAGCCTTGCTTTTCTAGCTCCTCTTCTACACACTCGGCTGCATTAGAGTTTTTTGAGTTCTTTGTTAACGAAACTGCCCCCGAATTTCATTTTCCTGCCATCATGTTAGAACCACCATGGAGATCACGACGATTACAGGGCAAAAGCCCTCCACCACCACCACGGACCTCCGATCCACCTGTATCACGCATTCCCGCTCCTCCTGGCTACAGTGCTAGTCGAGGGAACATTCCACCACCGATACATACTACATCTTTAGCTCCGCCTATAACTGTTACTCGCAGCACAGTCTTCGAATCTCTTGCAGCTTCTGCAACCACTAGCATATCTGAGATTTCTACTGTCACTTCACCCACTATTATTCCAGATATATCTGCCACAGAGGACAACATTACAGCGGCTGAATCTAGTACAACCCAAAACACTAGACCAGAAGTCATCCTTTTACCTGATGTCAACACCTCCCTTCCACCAGAAACTGTTCACGATGACACAGACGAATCTGTTGGCACCACCGAAGGGTCCGACCAGGATATACCTGGCTTGATTTCAGTCCCAGGTAGCTACGTCGAAATTGTTGAAGATACTCGACTTCCTGACACACCTTTTGAACTTGATTACGGCTATATCACTTCCCAGGAGGAGCTTCCGCCTGCTATCACCTCGCCACCTAGTGTTCATCCACAAGAAACCAGTTCTTCCAGTAACATACCTCGTATAATATCTCTACCCAACCTTCCACTGGGACATGAGATCATGGCCTCCATTCAGTCTAGTATGGTTAGTCTAGCAAATTCCCCGTTAGCATCGGCAGAGTTTAAACGCAATATAGAGCAAATGCTCTCGACAGCCTCTAGATATCCCCTTGTTACTCTTCCTCCTGACTACTGGGATCCCAACATCCCATCTAGCACAGAGTTTCATCACTCCTATGCAGAAGGCTCCGGACCTTCAGACGTGACTATACCTAGGTTCCCACCGGACCCCGAAAACCCTTTTTAGGACATGAACTCAGACCCAGTTTTCGATGGTCCTCCTATCATTGGACACGCTATGGATGATGCCGATACCCCTGGGTTAAATTCCCCACATCTATTGCCATCACCCCTATTTGGTGCACATTCTATGAGGGATAACCCAGTTTTTTCTTCATCCTCGCCTGTTAGATATGGAAGACCCCCTCCACAAATTGACACTTTTGGCGTCGTTGGCCAATCAACACTATCGTATTTGGCTAGCGGCGGAATAACACCAAGTCATACTGCTGGATCTTCCATTTTGATAGGAGGATCACCTTCGGCCACTATCTACACCATCTCAGGAGGTGGACAACCGACTGCCATGGTCCCCAACTCTAACAACCAAACTCTTCCTGGTGGGCCATCAACCCAACCAGCGGGAGGACAACCCTTTGTTGGGAACCCCGTTCCTAGTCAACAACCTCCTCCTGTAGGGCCATCCAACCCATCTGCTGGAGGACAACCTATTGGCTCCATCCAACAACCCTCCCAACCAGCAACATCTGCTCAATATTGTATGTACAACACACCTGGCAGCAGACAACCTTATACCAGTTTTCCAACCGGACCTCATCCTCAACATCCCCCATCAGGTATGCTTCCTTCTTGGGACCCTCAAATCCCACATAGTGGAGGGTACTCACTTTTTGGAAACTGGAACCCAGCTGGGGGGAAATCTAAGATTCCCCCCAACTTGAACTTTGGCTTCCCTTACCCTTCAGCTGCTACAACTCCATGGAACCCATCTCTTCAATTTCCATACACTCCTCAAGCAGGAACAAACCTTCCATGGACACCACCGTCGCAGCCACCCCCCAACCTTGCTATGGGAAACCCTCCACTTACTCAATATAGTGGTAACATTCCTGGAACACAACAATTTCAAGGAACTTTCCCCCAACCAGGAGCCGCAACTATTCTTGGGTTTCAGCAACCCCAGGGTACCATACCTACCATCCCCACTCAGCAGAACATCTACCGATCGGTTACCAACACTCAACCGGTTAACCAGATGGTTTATTACCCACAGAACTTCTAGTAGTACCCCCCGGGAAACACATATGGGTATAACACAATAGTATGTTATGCAGGGCCCCCGAGGGTTTTCTGCGCCACACGGTTATTACTCATACCCGCAGACTAATCGTCAACTTCCCTTTTTGGCCACGTTAGACTTACCTGATTTGTCGAGGCTCATTAACGATCCCATATGGCATGATCCTCACTAGCCACCCATTCCAGCCAAACTTCCATCGAACATTCCTAAGTTCGATTCCAAGCCCGGGGAAGACCCCAAGAACCACATGATGACTTTCCATCTTTGGTGTTCATCCAACTCCTTGATGGACGATTCCATTCGACTACGGCTCTTCCAACACACACTTACCGGCACGGCAGCAAAATGGTACATCGAGCTACCACAATACTCTTTCCATGATTTTAACACTCTGGCTATCCAGTTTCTGACTCATTTCTAGCTCCCTATCCAGTATGAGACTGGAACAGAACTGTTAACCTCACTACGTCAAACCACTTCTACGCACATTTCGGATCACATCCATGAGTGGCGACGACGCCGTAGGCTAATCAAGGCACCCATTCCGGATCAGCTACTCGCTGATTGGTTCACGTAATCCTTTTTTCCTCCCATAGCCAGAGATATCGCTATGCACGTACCAGTTACAGAAGAACAAGCCATCTCGGCAGCTCAATACATGGATTTGGTGTACACCCAATCCAACATTTTACACGAGCTTCTTCCCCATGCCACCTGCGTTACCACTGATCCAATGAAACCTACCACTGAACCCCCCATTGATGGTATTGTCGGTTCAGTCAAGGCCCAGCCTGCTACCAACTCGACGGGACAACAAGCTTCTGCTTCCCCCGCTCTACCTCAGGCCGCTTCAAAAACTACTACTTCTCCTGCTATTTCCTCCGAAGTGAACGCAGTTCAATATACGTCAAAACCATCCGGAGGAAAGAAGAAAAACAATCATGGTAAATCTAAGAAGAACCAGCAGGAGAACCCCAAGCCACAACCCACCCACAATGACCAGAAACCACGTTGAAAGGCTAAGTTTTCCTGCCTGATTTGTCAAGACGATCACTACACGCGTGACTGTCCCTACAAGGATGAGGTCAACAAATTCGTTAAAGGATCCTCTCGCCCGGCAGTATTAACTGACCCTTTCCCTCAACAGCAATAGCAGATGGTTTCCCAAGAAAGCCCACAGGGGGGCAACCCAAGCAGCCCAACTCGTGGAGAGACGTCCACAAATCGCGAAATCCTGATGATGAGTAATGAAGAGATTCATATAACCACTGCTTCAAAGACATATGAAAACCCTCCAAGTTCAAACAAACAATTGGAGACAGCCAAAGGCAAATCTCCTGTTGAATATCCGACTCCTATTCCCCCCCCTACCAACCATCTCCATATCGAGAGACCACTTACAGATACAGTGCTACTCCCACCCAAGGGCACCATACTAAAGGCGACATTTAATCCCAATGCGAGAGCTGCCCAAAATTACATCTTTATTGAGGATTTAGCTCAAGCACCTTGCGCCATGTCGACTCTCGAGGTTCTCCAACACTACCCCATGCAGTGTAGAACCTTACTTTTAGCACTGGGGACAATGGACCCAGATACTTCAAACTCCATTATGTTTAACTTGGAGCATGCCAAACCTCGGCTTTCTCACTAGTTAGCCTTCCAGGTCCATACAAAAATCCGTGGAAATAGCATCCATCGCACTATGTTAGATGAAGGTGCTTCGACGTCGATCATGTCTTTGAATTGCTAGAGAGCCTTAGGCTCACCAGAAGTCACAACTTCTCCCACTACTCTCAGGGCATTTGATGGACATAGTTTCCAACCGTATGGACTCATTCCCTCAATTAGTGTTGAACTGGGGGGCAAAACAGTATCCGTACACATTGAAGTCGTGGATGCACCTTTAGATTACAATCTTCTACTTGGTCGGAACTGGTTTTATGCCATGACCACCATCGCATATACCATCTTCCAGATTGTGCAATTTCCTCATGAAGGGAAAATTGTCACTATTGATCAACTTGATTACTATATCCCAAACTCTCATCCAAACTCCGCCAACACTGTCCTATTATTGGATCAACCTCGGTACCGGTTCCAAGACATTGGTGTTGGTCTCATGAAGGATTCTTCCCTTATTGGAGTTTTTCCAGAGCTAGGGACCCATGTACAACCAGTCAACATGATTTCATCCAATGTCTCCCCTTCCAATGATTCATGGATGATTCCGAGTCCCTCTGAAATTGAAAACCATAGTAACTCCATGCCTCTGAATCGAAACCTCACACCATATGAAGCGATCCAATCAGCCATAGATTGGGTCGACTGTTCTACACATCACACTATGGCACAGCTCTCGTCTAAACTCATTCATCTCCACCACTTTTCAATCCTCTCAATTTGATTTTTCCCACTGACGAATCAATTATGGAGGTTATGTGCGGTGATGAGCCACCATGGGGAGATTTTCACCATCGATCTTCATTCCCCACCATTCAGATGCTTGATCCTGATACAAAACCCAGTCCTTCACCCAAAATGGTTCAAACCAAGTTCCCCACTTCCCTCAACGAAGTATTTTCTGAAGGAAATTTGGCCAATCTTATGGCAACCACTCCTATAGATATTTCGGTGAAGCCTGGTATCGTGGAAAACATACATATTGGCAAAACATGTACTCCCTTAGAAATAGAGTTCTACTCTGCCTACTTTAAAACCTTCCACGATGTTTTTGCTTGGAGTTATGAAGAAATTCCAGGAATAGATCCTTCGACTGTGGTTCATGAAATTCCAACTTTTCCTAGAACCAGACCTGTTCGGCAGAAACTTCGACCCATCTATCCTCGTAAGGCAGCCGCTATTAAAGCAGAAGTTGAAAAAATTTTGCGTGCTGGTTTTGTCTATCCTATCCCATTGACAGAATGGGTATCTAACATCATTCCCGTAGCCAAAAAACAGGGAACGATTAGAGTCTGTGTCGATTACCACGACTTGAACAAAGCTTGTCCAAAGGACAACTACCCAACTCCATTTATCGACCAGATCATCGATAACTGTGCTGGGAGTGTCATCTTTTCATTTATGGATGGCTTTTCTGGCTATAATTAGATTGATATCCTCCTAGCCGACCAACACAAAATAGCCTTTATCTGCCCTTGGGGGATTTTTGCATATCGAAAGTTACCTTTTTGCCTTAAAAACGCCCAGGCAACTTTCCAATCGGCGATGTCATATGCATTTCATGACATCAAACATATTGTAGAACCATATCTTGATGATCTTCTCGCTCATTCTCAGACCCGGGAAGACCATCCTGATCACTTGAGTTCCATTTTTGAAAGGTATCGTCGCTACAATATCCGTTTGAATCCACATAAGTGCGTCTTTTGCGTGGAAGCCAGAAAACTTCTGGGCTTCATAATCTCCAAAAGCGGGATATGCTTAGATCCTGCCAAGGTAGAAGCTATCTTAGCTCTGCCTTCCCCCATAAACATTCCAGAACTTCAAAGTTTGCAAGGGCATGCAAACTTTCTATGCCATTTCATCTGTAATCTTTTCGAGATAACAAAAGGTTATATGAGGCTTCTTAAGAAAAACATTCCCTTCATCTGGGATGATGAAGCCCAACACTCCTTTGGTAATCTCAAGGCAGCCTTAACCAAAGATCCTGTGATCCAACCCCCCGATTACACACGGGATTACATTCTTTATCTCGCAGCTTCGACTTACACCATTGGTATGGTGCTAGTCTAGGAAGACCACAATGACATAGAACATGTGGTATACTATCTTAGTAAGAGTCTTCTCGACTCCGAAACGTGTTATTCACATATTGAAAAATTGGCTCTGGCAACAGTTTTTGATGTACAGAGATTCCGTCATTACATTCTACTCCGCCAGACCACTATTATAGCCGATTTCAATCCAATGTATTATATCATCACATGCTAAGTGCTTGGGGGAAAATATTCTCATTGGATCATCATCCTTCAAGAGTTTGACTTGGAATTTGTCAAAGCCAAGTCCAAAAAGTCTTTGGTCTTTGCCAAGTTGATTTGTAACTTGTCCCGTGCTACCGAGCAGTCCGAGCCCATCGATTCTCTTCCTGATGAATCGTTGTTCCTCATTAGCACGTCTGATCCATGGTATGGAGATATTTTATTATATCTTCAAACCCAATGCTTCCACCTCGACCTCACTCGCGATGAACGTCGACGCATCTGACACCATGCTAAATACTATCTCATAGTTAATGATACTCTTTACCGACGTGGTGTCGACACTGTTCTTCGACGCTGTTTGACTCTAGATGAGGCAGAACACGTTCTTAATGACTGCCATGCTGGAGCATGTGGTGGTCATCTCTCTGGGATGGCTACATCCTAGAAAATACTGCGAGTAGGATATTTTTGGCCCTCAATTTTCAAAGACTACATTGAAACAGTCAAGAAATGTCCACCGTGTCAATTCTTTCATAGTAAAACACGTTCGCACCCTGCTCCACTCCATCCTGTTATTGCCGTTGGCCCTTTTTCCAAATGGGGCATATATTTCATGCACTGTAAGCCCACTTCAGTCGGGGGGCATAGCTATGTCATAGTAGCTATCGACTATTTCACAAAATGGGATGAAGCGATGCCTACGTATGTGGAGGACGGAAAAAACAACAGCACAATTCATATTCAATCACATTATAGCTAGATTTAGTGTCCCACAATCCATTGTGACCGATCATGGCTCCCACTTTAGGAACCATGTGATCGAGGAACTAAGTGCCAAATTGGGTTTTCACCATGAAAACTCAACCCCGTAGTACCCACAAGCCAATGGCCAAGTTGAAGCCATCAACAAAGTCCTGAAAGGAATGATTTAGCATATTGTGGGTACTCAGAAATCCAACTGGCACTCATCTCTATTTTCAGCATTATGGGCATACCGAACCTCAGTGAAAAGCGCTACTGGGTTCACACCATTCCAACTGGTGTATGGCCTAGAAGCCAATTTACCGATTGAATGTGAAATTCCATCACTTAAGATAGCCATAGAGCTACTTCTCCACACCACTTCCGAAGAGGAATGGTTTCTATACCTAGCCAATCTAGATGAAACCTGCTACGACACTGCTTTAGCCAATAAATCTCATAAGAAACGTGTCAAAGCACAATATGATAAATCCGTTCAACCTTGGGTTTTCAATGAAGGAGACCTCGTACTCACATATGATCAAATGCATGATAAACTTGGAAAAGGAAAACTTGAATCTATGTGGTACGGCCCCTTTGTTGTAAAACATGTCTTGGAGAAAGAAGCCTATGAACTCATCAATTGTGATGGTACGCCTCTGGCATGGACCTGCAATGGGCTATACCTCAAATGCTTCTATGCGTAAGGTTACCCTACGCGGATCACTTTTTGTACATATTGTACTTTAGCTTATTTCTTTTTCACTTTATGGTGTGCGCGTGGACCTCATGTATCCATCGTTACTTTGACTCATGATTTTATGCGCAGATGTATGCCTACTTCGGATTCGCCGATGGTGCAAGCCGGCATACCCAGAACCTCGCTTCCGCAGCATGGGTAGTCTATTCTCCCACTGGCGAGTTGATATCTTCAGGAGCCAACTGTTTGGGCCCTGCAACCAACAATATCGCAGAGTACCATGTAGTCATCAGACTCTTAACAGAGGTTGCTTCACTCAGGATTGACTCCCTATCAGTCTTTTTAGACTCCAAACTTGTGGTTTCTCATCTGAATCGTGTTTACACAGTTCACGATCCTTTCCTACTTTGTTTATTTCAGAGGGTACGCCTCTTGGAACGATCTTTTAATTTTATTTCATATCAACACATACCAAGAGAATTCAATTGTATAGCTGACTCATTAGCTAATTACATGTTGGATTGGCATCTTGCTCATACATAAAAAACATGTCACAAAAAATAAAATACACAAGTCATTGTAAATAAATAGATCATGAAAATAGGTCCATATCACTCTATATAAAAGTGTTTTTCCAAATACATATAGTTTGTGTTTTAAAGACAAAATTTGGGACCAAATCCCATACAAAAATTTGGCTCTCAAAGCCTACATATCGTATACATGCCGCAAAAAGATAAAAACTGCCATCTAGGGAGATCTAGGAGATCTATCATGTCCCTCGTCAGAATCCTCACGCTGCTGGTGATAACACACTACAGCTCGAGCCACCCTACGAAGGAGTCGGCTGATATGCCCAGGAACACCTATGGTATGCTGCTGGACATGCAAAGGGACGTCATCCATCCTCATAGTAGGGATACCATGAGTTAAGCCCTATAGGTTCCTCTCTATATCCCGGACTCCTCTAGCCTCATCCTTGTCTTCTTCTTCGTCTGGGGCGGCTTGGCGATCAATACCACCTCGATGTAGTGGCGAATACCCAGCTAGTCTCTGTGGTCCACGATCTGCGACATGCATACGTACATACATTAAAAGTCTTTTACACATTCTAAAAAAGAAATAAAAATTATATATTCAAAAAAGAAAAAATATATATCCATGAAGGTCATACCTGAGTTGTCCCAATTTTCGTCTTCCGGGAGTGCCAAGTCGATGTCCTCGCGGAAGTCAACCCCCGCATAGGGGTAGTCATCAATCATAACTATCTGTTCCTCGAGCCATGAGAAGAAATCGTCACCAAAAGCCAAACGCTGTGGCCCTCCAAGATGTCCTGCATAATCACTCCATCGAGCATCCATGGCTCGGTAGGTGGACGACGGGCATAGCTATCTGAGAGCACAACAATGGAACCCTCGCCAAAAATAAGGTGACTAGGATACTCCCATAACCAAATTGGGAATTCTCTCCAACCCTACACTTGTGCACTTTCTCTTTGAGGTTGGTCAACACTGCCTCACACCAGTTGAATACTGTTCTCGCCATACAATCCACTGAGAGATTCATTTGTGTACGGGATGCCTGATGGGGACCCGTGCTCCTTGCTGCACGTGTGATGGTGAACAACACAGTTTTTACAGGAAGTTCTATAACATCTTTGATGACCACTTTGCCACTTTTATTACTCGAACCCTGAAGGCAATACTGAGTAATCAATGCATCTGTGCTCACCTCCGAGGCTGTGTATCCAGTAAAGTTCACCCGAGATCATCTTTCCGAGAGGCCTGTGAGGAAATAAATATCGTCGAGTTCAATCTCGAGGGTGTGTTCTCCCACTCGGAAAGCTCGAATGTCAGGGTCCCACAATTGAATAAGATGGGTGAGAAGTTTGGCTTGCTGACGAATGCGTTTGGTTTTGAAGAATTTTAACAAACCACATTCTCGTAGTGCAGTCATAGTCAGTAGGTCATTTTCAGCCAACAAATCATCCACTTCATGCTCTTGTTCTTTCCAACTGACCATTTTGATCCAAACAAGTTGCAAACTCCTGCAAAAGGTCATGGAAAGCAATTAGTAATAATTTAATAACTTGGTTTCAACAAAAAATTTGAGAAAAAATGATTTTTTCATCATAAAATCCACCTCCATCGTGCCTGGGACAAATTTCACCACGTGGTACTACACAGTACCGCGCTCTGGTTTAATATCACAGAGCGGTACTGTTAAACAGTACCGCGCTTCCTGATATGGGCCCCACGCGGTACTATGGAGGGTGATTTTTGCCTAATAGGGCTTGCCAAAAAAATCACTTTTTCATACTGAAAGCAAGTTATCCATACATGAAATGAAAGAGAAGCTTGTAAGCTCTTACCTAGCGTAGACGGTTGTTGAAATGGTGCCCCGAATCTCCAGATATCAACTCTTGAAGTTTTGCTCCTCAAATGGGTAAAATCTCCTCTTTTGGTAAATACACAAGTGAAATGGTAACTTTCTATTTTCACCTATCCTTTATATATAGCTTTTTCACTCATATTTACTCATTATTTTATCTAGTTAAAATAAAACTCATTTCACATTACTAATGTCTGGTTTTATGAGCACTTATTGACAGAATCTCCTTTAAAGACAATATATTCACACTGGCGTTCACTTATCGTTTGACCTTCATTTTGAGCCTACTTTATCTTTTTCATGCTCTGGATTAAAACTTGAAAAAGATTCCAAGCTCTTTTACACCCATCTCGTGCTTGTCAAACCCAAGTAAATGGTGTCGAGTTTGGTCATCTTTACTCATGATCGTTAAACGATGAGGAAAGTATTATCCTGGCTATATTTTATTCTCTTTTCGGACCAGAATAATTAAAAATTATGAAAAAGACCATTGGAGTCCATAGTTAAGCTCTTTTCAGACTCCCTAAAATTGAAAAGATTGCCAAGTTATCTTGACTCTTTCACACTTGTAAAAGTATCTGAAAGGTCGTCTATTCGGTGATAGCTTACCCCTTTTTCGACCTGTCTAGACTATTTATGAGAAAGGTATACCTCAGTCGATTTTGGATGGGAGAGTTCTCTCAGGAATTGTTTTACACTTTTTCAAAATCGAGGGACTAAATTTATGAAAAAGTACACTTTGGAGCTTCCTTTAAGTTTTTCAGGCTCTCTAAACGCGAAAAACTACCGAGTTTTCCTTCCTTGGACTCGTTAAAATTTAAACATCGAAGGACCCACTTTGGGACGAACCCCTCCTTTCTCAGGTTCATAAAACATGTGAGATTGGACTCATCTATGAGATGAGCTACACTGAGCATCTGTTATCCTCTTCGAGCATGAAAAAACAACAAAGAGGTACTCGTCTATCATGTCGGGGGAATAGGGAGAACAAGTCAAGTTTGTTTTTGGTAGCTTGTCCATCATTACCTTTGAACATGGCATGTGTCTGTCCCTTGTCTATACTGGGTATCTATTTTTCACTAAGTTATGGTCATCATCCTGAGTCGTCTCCCTGGCCACGATCCTACTCATTCGGTGTCTATCCTCTGTTATCAATAATCCCTGCTGCCAAGTCCTGTTACATGTCGTTACATGTTCAAAGGGTTGCAGTGTTCAAAGTCATTCATTGTGTCAGACCTCCACTGTGTCAGTACATACTCCATATGTTTCATCATTTTATACTATATTTTGCTCCTTATTTCATGTCGATGATGTGGGAATCACTATATCCCACCTTCGACAAGTCTATTCCCATCGACGCCAAATCACTATCCGGGAATTTGACTTAGGAATCAACCATTAGTACCTTGGTACCTGCATGCATCAATGGCAGGTTTCCTCGTGTTCGACAGTAGGTTTACATCACTGACCTCTGATCGAACAATTCCTCGAATGCTCGACTTCAACTCATCTATTCGCATTTCATTGAGATGTACTTTAGATACCTTCGGGATCATTGTCATAATTGGTGATTTCCCTCGCATTTGTTAACAGTTCACATCATTGACCGGTAATCAAATGGTTTCTACCATGTTCGACTTCAACACCTTGTAATCACATGGCTAGATTCGTATCATTTGCGATTGGGTAGAAGACCCTGGGCGCACCTTTGTATCTTGATTGCGTCCAGGTTGCGTTGGAGATATCCTTTGTATTGTCACACAGATCCACTTTTTGTATTAGTCATGGCTATGTCACTACTGTCTTATGGATCTACGCTTGTTCATAGTAGCCATGATCTGTCCATAGTCTATATCATCTTAGTACTCATGCATCTGCAATGTATTGGTCGGCAGCCATGCTTTGAGTCATTTGTTTCCGAGCATGGGGATGCCCGTCTCAGTGGTATATCTAACATCTTGTTTCTGTTTCAGCTCCTTGTCGCTCTCCTCGATGCTATCTCTGCACAATATTTGTAAAGTCTTTCGGCCATCAGTTCCTTCTGACCTCACACTTTAGGGGGCATCTGTTATACCTCCAGATTCCACAGTGTCATATCTCCACCTCAAATTGAGTTGATGACACTTCCCCCACAGCTCAAAACACCCAGAAGAGACAAATGATGAGTGATCCTTGAAAGTAAACCTACCCTGACAAGAATCACCCTACTTGAGACTTCATTTACCCTAACTACCGTGCCTTGCTCAATTATAGGTGCATGGTATTCCTTACTACCGTGCTATGCTTTGTCCCTTCCACATGGTACTACCGCATTATGCTCTGATCTAGGGGCGCGGTACACTTTATTTAGCCTTTTTTCCATGGCTTATGGGATTTTGATTTTCGAGAGATTTTGGAAGATTGAGGTCCCTGATTCGATCTTAACTCAATTTCTGTGATTAGCAAACCTGATCCACTAAACTCTCCCTAGATCCACCCATCTCTCTTGTTGGTTAACCCTACCACACACTATAAGAGAGAGCCATTCCATGAGCAAAGGGGAGGACTCTTAGAGGTATCAAACTTATGATCTTGCAGCCTTGTGGAGATAGCTAGAGGACGAAGCACTTGGAGCTGGAGGATTGGCTTGGATATCAAGCAACCTTTGTAAGTATTCTTCAAGTTTGTAATAAGATAACTTGTCTTGTTTTTCCCATTTCATGTGTATGATATGAGTTTCTAACATGGAATGTATCTAGTCTAGATTTGAATCTAATCTTTACTTCAAGGTATTTGGAAGCTTGTATGCTTGTTCTTTGTTTGATCTCAACAGGTTCTACATTGGAGCTTTGGGATCAAGAGTCAGAAGCGGGACAAACGTCAAATTGAAAGGTGAGTTATATCTTTCATATCTTCTAAATGCATTTAATCTTGTTGTGAAAGTTAGATCATGAAATTCAAGGTAGCATTTGTTTTGTTTTGTTCTTATCTTAGAGTTAGTTTTAAATCTGCTTTAATTTAAGAGAATTTTGACTTATCCGTAGGGAAAAATTCTACCAACAGAAATTAGATGCGAATTCTAATAGTCCTTTTTCTCTTTCAAATGAATGTGAGTACCATGAATGTTTTACATCTTCCCTTCATTGTTCGGAACCTCGATCTGAAACTGTTAAAGAAAATCTTAATTATAATATTTCTGATCAATGTAATGAACAATTTGTTCGAATGAATTTTGAGCATTTCCTTTTTATCAACTTGATCATAATGATCCAACTATTAATGGAAATGAAGATTTAAGAATTTATGAAAAGGATCTTTCATGTATCTCTAATAATTTGAAAGGTCCTTCTTCTATAAGTAATATTCATTCTTCTTCATTTAATCAAAAGATTGATGTTCGAATAGAAAGTTTTGAAGATGCTGATTGTACTTCAGATTCTGAAGAACATAATGATTCTACTCATTTTACAAAATCTGAAAATTCTTTTTCTTCATCCTTCCATTCTGATTGTTATGAACAGAATGAGAACCATAAGTCTTTAGAGGATGAGTTGGCTGAAATTGAGATTGAATTTCAGAATATTTGTTCCAAATATACTTTCTCTACAAATCAAATTTCAAATGAAAAGTTATTTCGATCAAATACTTTGGAATTAAATAAATTTGATACACTTGGAAAGAACAAATATCTGAAAAATGAAGTTGATCATTCACAAAATTCGAATTCCAATGTTTGCTTTCAATACAATAACGATGATATATTGCTAAAGGAAATATTCTCCACTCTCAAGTTTGATGAAAATATTTTGGATCATGCTTTTAATAATTTCCAATACACTTTTTACGATTCAATTTATTTATGGTTGGAACAATCATTTTTGACCAATTTCCCATGTCATTTCCATTTCTTTGTAAATAAGAAACTTAGTTCATTTTTTCCTATTTTTGGACCTCCAGTTTCAAAATTTTCATTGTTGATTCATCATCTGTTTTATCTTGCAGGTTTTAGGTTACTTGATTGGCTCCATTGGATATTTGAGTATACTTAATTTCTATTTATTTTAGAATAGCATAGGAGTAGGTATAGAACAGATTAGTTTTGATAATTTCTTCAATAATTAGATTGCCCTTTTTTATTCTCTCCAATAAAGTATTTGTGACAACAAACTGAATCTAAGGTGGGTTCTAGTACTGTTTGATTACAGACATTGGAAGGTGTTGTGCTCACCTATCCAGTGAATGTTTCACTCCTCAAAAAGTCATTTTGTATAAATCAGACTGATTTTTTTGTACATAGATTGATTTTGCTTATTTCATCTTGTTTGGTTTCTTTTATTTATCTTTTGTTTGATTTCAAAACCCCACACATGTAGCAATATTTAGTAATCAGTTTATCTCTTGGTGATGATTCTAGTTTTGGTTTTATGACTAATTGCCAGCTATGATTTTGTCCTTTACTTAGAAATTTTTCAACATAGGACATACGGTTAATGACTGGAAGACCTCGAATTAATATCTCTACGATGATCATTATCTTACACATGTATTATTTGTTAATTGGAGTTTGAGGGATAGTCGAGCTTCCATTATCTTATGTCTCATGGTTTAAGTTGCATATCATATTAACCTTTCCACCTTGTTCTTCTCTGGATCCTTTTACCATCACCTTAAGATAAATTAAACTACAAGGTGTGAGGTCTTGTCATCAAGCCTGCTCATTAGGTTCATAAGTGCTAAGCAGAATGACATCTTCACACCAAGCTACGACACTTGGAAGATGACTTTCAGTTTTACTAAGAGTTGGAAGATCCTATCACAGGTCAGTCCATTCATGATCAGCATAGCACTGGTGAGTAACACTACTGATATATGGTCACCAAGCCATGGTAGTGCCTTGTAGTTTTCCAACTTAATAAAATATCGATTGCTGCATATATTTTAATACAAGACACCTGTGTATATAAGAACAAGGGGTCTTATTACAAGCCAACCCTGCCACGATCATAGGTGCAATTTGGATTGAAGCTATCAATATATGGTTACCAAGCCATGATAGTTTCTTTCAGCACCTCAACTGAAAGACAGGGAGTCTCATTATCGAGCTAGCTTGATCAGTTTCTGAATTCCGCTTGTGAGTGGCACTTCTTATATCTGATTACCAACTCAGGGCAGTGGTTTTATACACACAGTTATCTTTTAATCCAAAAAAAAAAATGCTACATGTAAATAATGTCTAAATACATCGAGGTGATGTGTAATTGGGATATCCAGAAGCATTTTCAAGTATGTTCCTAGGCTCAACACAAGCAGCTTCTTATGACTACATACAGGTGAAGGGTCTCAATTGTTTCTTCAACCCCTTTATCAGATTTGCATTATTCTTAATATGATCAAACATGGATATTTATTAATTTATGGTCCATGCTCATTAGCTGTATTCTTTGTGATCATTTTTGAAAATTCAGGCTGAAGAAAGGAGATCTGGCTAACATGTTTTAATGTTTTCTCTAAGCTGGTTGTCATTGCAGAGATAACTGGTTCTTCCCAGCCAGTCGCCATTTGTTGTGGGCACAACAGATCCCATGCTTCACTTAAGCAAGGGAACCCCATTTCTAGATAAACACAAAGTTATTTGGGTGAATCATCTTGTTAATATTCGATTTTGATCTTACCTCTAAAATTCTTCACCCATGCATTTGGTCTGTTTGTTTGTAAGGGTTTGATTAATTCTACCTGAGTGTTTTGATCTTTAAAAGCCAAAATTTTGAGTATTTTGTTGACTGTTGTTAACACCAGATCTGAAAGAACCTAAAGTTTTTGCTAAAATGACCTAGAAAAGAAGAAATCATCACAAAAGGTTGAAATAAAGATTTTTATATGGAAAAATATATTATAAAAAACCCATATTTATAAAGTCCGCCAGCAAATTTATGGAAAGGTTAAACTTCAGCCGTTTTCCGACGGCGGAGATATTATGGATCAAGATCTACGGTTAATATCACTCCCGCGTCGCCAAAGTAATCGTTAGCAAACGGTGGAAGGTGGTAGCGGACATAATACCACTAAGACACGTGTCCAATATCTATTCATCCGCGCAGGTGATAAGATGGTATTGGAAACCACTATGGCGCCGCGCGGAACCGCCCATTATGGAAATGTGAAAAATTCTATATTTAGCAGAGCATATAAATGAATTGGCAGAGCTTCTAAATTTGGCCAATATGGTCAAATTAGGCGGATAAAGCACTGGTGAATCTCTAAAATAGTTAGTGAAGCTCTAAAATGGTGGAATGGATAAAAGATAGCGGATCTCCAAAATGCCCAAGTCTTTGTTTAAAAATTTAAAAGTTTATAGTTATTAATATAAATATTTTATATTAATATTCAAACCCAATCACCAAAGTCTTGGCACGAATCTCAAAGTCTTGACAAAGTTTGGATAAACGGCTACTATTCATTCCGCTCACTCAACTAGCTCGAAGTTTAAAATTATAAAGCGGTCGCGGACTAAATACCACGGGAGCACGTGGCGCATTATTATTCATCCGGATCATGCGACGGTGGTATTATAAACCACCTTCCGCCCACGCGGAACCACCATTCACGGAGAAGAGAAGTATAATAGCACGTGCTTTGTGTTATTAGGTCTTGTGCGCGTCGGGGTATATAAACAACATGATTATTTCGCGCTCAACCAATGTGGGATATATCCCATAGAGAAAATCAAATGGGACAAGTAGAACACGTTTTTCTGGAAATGACTGTTTTAGTCATTAGCTTCAAAGAGCTGTTTCCGCCAAACCGAGAAGAATTTTTAGAAACTGAAAGAGGTTTTTCTTCAGCACGGGCCAATATTCAAAAACCTCTCTCCGTTTTTACACAGGTATCATGGTTTAAGAGAATCGAAGTCATCTTCACGGGGTAATTTTCCAGAATTTCAGTTTACTGTTTTAGTCATCAACTTCAAAGAGCTGGTTCTTCCAAATGAAGATGAATTTTCAGAAACTGAAAGAGGTTTTTCTTCATCACATGCCCAGTTACAAAAACCTCTCTCAAAATGTACACAGGTATCTCCATTTGAGATATACAGCCAGGTCTTTGGAGCCTATTTTTCAGCAAAATTACTTCCTGAAATAAAAAAATAAGTTGTAACTGTTTCTATTTTTAGAGTTTCAGTTAGGTTTTGAATTCAAGATTAGGTATAGGTCGTCTTTCTATATATTGATATGTAAAAAGACATGTAAAGGGGGGGGATTCCCAGGAACGAAAATGTCCATTCTGGGTTTTTGAAGTTGTTTCCAGAAATTAATAAAGATTTCAGAGTTGAGCATATTTTTATCAAAGATTCATGTGTTGTTTTAAAATTACAGTCCGTACTTTCCCTTTCTTTACATGTGCATGTCAATCTTCTTTGTCATTCTTTCCATTATGTCTTTCTTCTATGCTTGAATGAAAGTCTAAAATAAATTGAGATTCATATTTTCCATGCCTCAGTTTATTGCATTCAAGTATCCACCTGCTTCTCCAAAGTTAACAGTGGATTCATCCGAAAATTGATGCCCATTGTTGATGGATTGTCATTAATTCTTTCCTGTCACCTGCAAAATCTTATTGACTGTAATAAAACAACTATCTTGCCTTTGTACAAACATTTGTTTGGCTGCTGATCTATTATTTTTCTGTTTGTTGACTCCATTGCCCAATGATATCTTATTTCCTGTTGATCTAACCACATTATTCGAAGCCTACAAGTTTTTATTATTATTTTACAAATTGGCCATTGAGTTTATTGTCAAACTGCTGTTGTGGTGACATTGGATAGCAGATTTGCTGAGAGAGCCCTCTCTGGCTGAAGGAGGCCAACTTTCAGTCTAAAGATTGGTTTGAAAAAGGTTACCTCGGGTTTTCTTTGATACAGCCCAAGGAAAATCCGAGTGCTAACATTTTGGTGCCGTTGCCGGGGAACGAGGGTTTCATTTTCCCTGGGTATGAACGACAAAGTTGCAGATTTGATTGTTGATGGTGAACAACGGTCAGATATCAAGCAGGCTGTGCATCTTTCACCTGGCGACTCCATCTTCAAAGAATCCAGTTTTCAGAAATTTCATGGCGACTCCACATTAAAGAAATCCAGTTTTGCATTGGTTCACAGGCTAGTCTCCTCAGTTTTCATATCAGAATTTACAGCTCCAGTATTTCGAGATGGCCTCGTTATTAAGAAGGTATGCTCCTATGAGCAGGTCTCATATTCCTGGTTTTCCGAATCAAATTCCTAAAATAGATTGGCAGTCTTATTTGCCTAAATTCAGAGATGAAAACAGTGATAATGCTGCTTTACATTTAATCAAATTTCATGCACATATACACAAGTTGAAGATTAGGTTTCATGAGGACTGTCTTATGAAGATGTTCATGGCTTCTTTAGAAGGAAAAGCAAGGGATTGGTATGAAAGTTTAAGACCTGGTAGCTTGTTTTCTTTAAAAGATTTTCACATAGCATTTTATGAGCATTATACAGTAGATTTTCCAGCTTTGTCTTTAGTGGAAGATTGCTGTGATCGGTTTGAGGGTTTCATACAGTACCTCGAAAGTATTGACGAAGATCTGGAAGGTATGAATGATGAAGACATGTCTGAAATATTTTATCATTTTTCTTCGCAAGTCCATGGCCACGATGATCAAGAGAAGCTAGCTATAGATAAGATCAATGAAGAAATAATAGTAGATTCCCATGAGCTCTGTTCAGAAACAAATGAAGAATGCATTCAGCATCAATCTGCAGAAGAGAAGGAAAACGATAGTTGTTTGATTCAGAAAATGCACAAGCCACCTCCTCTTTTAACAGAAGAAGAAATAGATCAGCTCCTGCAGAGTGATGCTACGACCCCTGCTTATACAGATTGGAAGTGTTCACATATTCCGGGATATGTAAGTCAATCTTCTTCCATTTTTGGGAATGAAAATCTGAATTTGAATGATGACAATCATGATGATTTTATGAAGGAATCCATTTTTGAAGACGATCCACCGCAAGAAAATCAGCTATTAGACACCAGTTTCTTTCATAAAAAAGATAGAGCTGTCGTATTTAATGATCTTGCAGAGTGTTTTCTATTTGAGGATGCATTAGATTATGAAGATAATCATTCATTTCTGGAAAAGAATGTTAAGGAAGAAAGAACATTCCAGCTCTCCCGTCAAATTGCAAAAAATCCAAAGGTACTTCAAATAAAATGTATCTTTTTTGATCCTATACTTGAGTATATGAAGAAATTTCTCAGTTTCGATTTGCAGTTGGGTTTTTATTTTGAGAATAAAGAATATCATTGGTTGCCGGTGCTGTCATATTTTCTGTTAGTGACTTATTTCAACAGTGAAAGAAACAGATTATTTGAACATTTGATGGATTGGCTTCATTGGCATTTCCGAATTACTTAATTGATGGAAAGTCTTTGACATTCTAAAGGTAGGGTAGGTAGGAGAAATAAGTTTGCCAGGCAAGCAGTCTTCAGTATGTACAGTAGTGTTTTCAGTTTTCTATAGTTAAGTGGTTTTCAGTTACAGTTTTGGATGGAGGACTGGTTACAGGATACAGGATACAGGATACAGATTGCTGGTTTTAGGTTTTCAGGATTGGGAGCCGCCCAATGGATTAGGCACTTGGTCTACGATGTTCTTTGCTACCTCGCGGGGAGGATAGCATCCCCAGTTGGAGCCAGTTGTTAACACCAGATCTGAAAGAACCTAGAGTTTTTGCTAAAATGACCTAGAAAAGAAGAAATCATCACAAAAGGTTGAAATAAAGATTTTTATATGGAAAAATATATTATAAAAAACCCATATTTATAAAGTCCGCCAGCAAATTTATGGAAAGGTTAAACTTCAGCCGTTTTCCGACGGCGGAGATATTATGGATCAAGATCTACGGTTAATATCACTCCCCGCGTCGCCAAAGTAATCGTTAGCAAACGGTGGAAGGTGGTAGCGGACATAATACCACTAAGACACGTGTCCAATATC
This sequence comes from Larix kaempferi, assembly GCA_027924585.1. Lineage (NCBI taxonomy): Eukaryota > Viridiplantae > Streptophyta > Pinopsida > Pinales > Pinaceae > Larix > Larix kaempferi. The sequence goes on along the minus strand of BSBM01000432.1, from coordinate 7,883,729 downwards.
TATTCATCCGCGCAGGTGATAAGATGGTATTGGAAACCACTATGGCGCCGCGCGGAACCGCCCATTATGGAAATGTGAAAAATTCTATATTTAGCAGAGCATATAAATGAATTGGCAGAGCTTCTAAATTTGGCCAATATGGTCAAATTAGGCGGATAAAGCACTGGTGAATCTCTAAAATAGTTAGTGAAGCTCTAAAATGGTGGAATGGATAAAAGATAGCGGATCTCCAAAATGCCCAAGTCTTTGTTTAAAAATTTAAAAGTTTATAGTTATTAATATAAATATTTTATATTAATATTCAAACCCAATCACCAAAGTCTTGGCACGAATCTCAAAGTCTTGACAAAGTTTGGATAAGCGGCTACTATTCATTCCGCTCACTCAACTAGCTCGAAGTTTAAAATTATAAAGCGGTCGCGGACTAAATACCACGGGAGCACGTGGCGCATTATTATTCATCCGGATCATGCGACGGTGGTATTATAAACCACCTTCCGCCCACGCGGAACCACCATTCACGGAGAAGAGAAGTATAATAGCACGTGCTTTGTGTTATTAGGTGTTGTGCGCGTCGGGGTATATAAACAACATGATTATTTCGTGCTCAACCAATGTGGGATATATCCCATAGAGAAAATCAAATGGGACAAGTAGAACACGTTTTTCTGGAAATGACTGTTTTAGTCATTAGCTTCAAAGAGCTGTTTCCGCCAAACCGAGAAGAATTTTTAGAAACTGAAAGAGGTTTTTCTTCAGCACGGGCCAATATTCAAAAACCTCTCTCCGTTTTTACACAGGTGTCATGGTTTAAGAGAATCGAAGTCATCTTCACGGGGCAATTTTCCAGAATTTCAGTTTACTGTTTTAGTCATCAACTTCAAAGAGCTGGTTCTTCCAAATGAAGATGAATTTTCAGAAACTGAAAGAGGTTTTTCTTCATCACATGCCCAGTTACAAAAACCTCTCTCAAAATGTACACAGGTATCTCCATTTGAGATATACAGCCAGGTCTTTGGAGCCTATTTTTCAGCAAAATTACTTCCTGAAATAAAAAAATAAGTTGTAACTGTTTCTATTTTTAGAGTTTCAGTTAGGTTTTGAATTCAAGATTAGGTATAGGTCGTCTTTCTATATATTGATATGTAAAAAGACATGTAAAGGGGGGGGATTCCCAGGAACGAAAATGTCCATTCTGGGTTTTTGAAGTTGTTTCCAGAAATTAATAAAGATTTCAGAGTTGAGCATATTTTTATCAAAGATTCATGTGTTGTTTTAAAATTACAGTCCGTACTTTCCCTTTCTTTACATGTGCATGTCAATCTTCTTTGTCATTCTTTCCATTATGTCTTTCTTCTATGCTTGAATGAAAGTCTAAAATAAATTGAGATTCATATTTTCCATGCCTCAGTTTATTGCATTCAAGTATCCACCTGCTTCTCCAAAGTTAACAGTGGATTCATCCGAAAATTGATGCCCATTGTTGATGGATTGTCATTAATTCTTTCCTGTCACCTGCAAAATCTTATTGACTGTAATAAAACAGCTATCTTGCCTTTGTACAAACATTTGTTTGGCTGCTGATCTATTATTTTTCTGTTTGTTGACTCCATTGCCCAATGATATCTTATTTCCTGTTGATCTAACCACATTATTCGAAGCCTACAAGTTTTTATTATTATTTTACAAATTGGCCATTGAGTTTATTGTCAAACTGCTGTTGTGGTGACATTGGATAGCAGATTTGCTGAGAGAGCCCTCTCTGGCTGAAGGAGGCCAACTTTCAGTCTAAAGATTGGTTTGAAAAAGGTTACCTCGGGTTTTCTTTGATACAGCCCAAGGAAAATCCGAGTGCTAACAACTGTCATCATCATCCTGAAACCCTAAATTTAGACAACCCGAAACCCGCAACTCGACAGATGCGGGTTGCAGGACTATTGTTTTTAAGTTTTGGTTTTACTAATTCCAAAACCCGCAACCCGACGGCTGCGGGTTGCATAATCATTCATTAATAAGATCGAGAACTAATTACCCTGAAACCCGAACCCCACAATGGTGGAATTCGGCTTTTAGGATTGTGGTTTTCCATTTATTTGGTGTGTCTTCCCAAAACTCACAACCCATAATTTCGAGATGCAGCTTTTGAGATGGTTATTTTACGTCACAGTTTGATGTTCCTGAAACCCACCACCTGCATGGTCGGTTTTTGGCTTTCGAAAATCCTTTCTCCTATTTCCAATTTTGTGAACCCACAACCCACAAATCCGTACTTTCGGGTTTCGGCTTGCGGAACCTTTGAATAAGAGTTTCGTTGACATACCTGAACCCGATTCTGCGCCTACCGCAGTGAATCTCAATCATCCATTTCTAATGATCGCACGATTGGTGTTATTTTGGTAAATGTATTTAATAGGGATTTTACCTTTTAGTTTTACATTTTAATTGTTGAAGAAATTACACTGTCGCATTATCATTTTACTGACGATTGTGTGTCAAGTGTCATTTTTCAGTTTGTTGGTTTTTTTCAGGTAAGTCCACTATTATCCTTACACTGCTAGCCTACAGTTTTGTTATTTCTAGTTTGAATTTCATTTGGTTTTCTGTATTAATCAGATGTTGCAAAGTTCTTCCACCATGTCGAGAAATACGTGGTTTAAATCATCGTAGAAAGACCCCCTGATCAAAGACCCAAATTTTGGTTTTCTCTCTGACACTAGTGAATGAGTTACTGAAACGTACCAGATTGACTGGTCATGGATATATGCCATTTTTTATAATAATGGCCTTTCCCATATTGAGAATGAAATACCAGTCTATGAGAAAATTAGGGCTTCCCAAATTCACGCCATCACTACACGCCCTGCTGTATTACCCTACATACATGCAATTAAGAGGATAATTGAGAATGCTGATGAGAAAGACCATTCTTTTAATGATAGTACAGGTTGTCAATTGACAAGTTTTCGCCCAAAGGTTTTTGTTCGAGCTTTTGCTCTGAAACCCCATGTATAGATCCTCTCTGTTGAGTTCATACAATCGTCCAAAACCCGGTATAGTTTCAATCAAATGATTAAGTCTTGGATGCACAAGCCTAATGCCTTTGTACCTAAGTCGGATAACCTTTATCCTATTATCTGTTTTAAGGAACCCTTTTCCCTACTCGCAGCCATGCTCTACCGGCTTTTATGGTCAACCCAATTGTTCCCATTTTAAAGCAGAGTGGGCACCCACAGCACATCATGTGTTACTTATAGGTGAGTCTTTTCCATGGGCCTCTATCTTGTCAACGGAATTAAAAAACGCCATCCATGAATATTAGAAGGCACAACTCATAAGAAGACACCCTTCTTCCTGTCTGCATATGTCCTTCATGCTTTCTGCTCAAAGTTCCAGTACCTGAATTTGGGTTGACATTGGACCCCTTTAGATCCACCTGTACACATCTACCATTCAGCACTATGGGAAGGGAATTTTGCACCTATGATATATGGCATTTGTGACTCTTTTGTGGGTACCATCTATTTCAAGATATTCCAACAACAGCCGCCTGGATTTTTAGAAGATGCCAAAGCTTTTATCAACACAATGGGTGACTGGTATGTAGGTGAGTAGTTTTCGTACATTAGAATCTGGGGAAGTGAAACAGTTCATTTCTTGCCCAGAATAGTTCCGGTAAGGATGGTAATACAGGAGGTTTCTTTTCAAGCTGCCACTGATGGTATGTACAAGAGACTTGTAGGACCCAAGAAGAAAAATTGGCCTCAGTTGGTCATTCCAATATCAACCTGGGCTGTAGTTTTGGGTGATTAGATAGTTGCTATGAGATTAGGTGTTGCTTTGAAAAGGAAACATGACTGTAAGAAATTCTTGGATGCACACGCAAAGCAAGTTCACATGAAGATAGACTATACACATGAGTCAATCCCTGATGATTCCATATATCAGGGGGTAGACGTATTTTCTCAAGTCTTGGACAAAGCAAAGAATTCTCAAGAACAACTTGACATTCTACAGTATCAAAAACAATTGAAGGACAGAATCCTAAGTTACAGGACCATGCAGTTGAATCTTGTTGAACAAGCAAGGAAGGATAGGGAAGAGAAAGAAGCTCAGAAGTCTAACAATCCTCCTTTGCCCACCAGTCATGATGGAGACAAAGGCAAACCTATTCAATGGGAACTATCTAAAGAGAAAACTAATGAAGAAGTTAAACTCATGTTGCAGATAGCCCGTGAATCCAAACAACAAATGGCGCAATTGTCATCAATGTTACAGACTTAGCTGCTAGAACCCCCAAGGCCTGTAGATAAAATTCAGCCAGCAGGTGCACTGGACGATTAGGCCTCTACTCCAAATACTCCAGAAGATGATGACTTGGTCATAACCAAGGATAACCCAGCTAAAAGATAGAAGGTCATGCCTTCCTCATTACAAATTTCTACTGTAGATGTAATTGACTGTGATGAAGAAATAGTTTCACCTTCCCCAGTACTAGTAGTTGAAGAAGTCACTAGAGATACTAAGACTGATATTGAATTGCTGGACAATATTGATATGGATCAGTCTTTCCCTGAACAGTCAGTGTTGGAGTTTAATGTTGCCCCTTTTATCACATCATCAACAATTGTGTTTCCATTTGTTCAACCACCAAATTCTACTATGCCTCTGGGAGGAACACTTCCATTTACATTATCCCACTTGTTTAATACCCTCAAAAACTCCACTAATTCATTACCTGAACATTCAGTCCCTTTTTCCATTCCACCATCTGTTATTGCAGAACCCCAGTCTTTGGCTATCCCTTCACAATCATCTCCGGTTGATCCATTAATAACCTCCATCGATGCATCTTCGAAGGTTTCTCCTTCACACTCACCTAGTGAAGATCAGAGTCCACTTCCTCTCCCAGAAGTCAATAGTCATGTTCATGTTCAATTGTCTGAAGTCTTTGTCTCACTTCCCTCCCCAGACAAAGGTGTGTCAGCTCCCGAAGTCATTAGTACACCTCTAGCTACCACTCAAGTCACTCTACCTATCCCCACCTCTACTGTTACACAGACACCTTCTTTGATTTCTATAGTTAGTGTCACTTGTGTTCCTATGCAGTCCATTACTGAGTATACAGACACAGATGTGGTTCCTCTTCGAGATATTTTCTATCGTCAAGATGTCAAGGCAATATTTAAAAGAAGCAGGAAGAGGGATCAAGGCCAAGGTGGTTTGGAAACACATGAACCAGATCAGGTGATATGGGCCCCCATAACTAATAACCCAAGAATTGAAGCAGTTGAAATAGCAGCAGCCTTAGGGGATTTTGCCACTGCTAACTGGGATTCGGTCTAGGTCTTGGACAAAGAATTTGAGCTCAGGGAGAAAGAAATCAGAAACCCGAAGGAAGAGTTGGATAAAACAAAGGATCATCATTCTGTTGATGTGGCTGACCTCAGGAAAACTTGGGCAGACAAAGTACAAGACCTAGAATAGAAGAATGCTACTATTCTTACTAAATTCAACCTTTTGTAGTCTCAACATTCTGTTGATCTTGTAAAGATAGCCTCTTTGGAAAAGCAGGTTGAATATGCAACTGCAAGTGCAGCTTCCTCCAATGTTCTCAAGTTAACACCTTGTGACTTCAAACATTTAGCCCTTGAGGTGAATCAGAATCAGCATGAATTACTGAAGAAGTTATATATTGCCTTAGATGAGATCGGGGAAAATTTCATCAGTTTTTCTAAGTTGTCTTCTACTCTTGAAGAACAGAAGGAAAAGAGGCTCCAAGCTTGTAAAGATGAAGAAGAAATCGGTCAATGGCAATTGTATATCAAGAATGTTCTAGAGGACATCCCAATCCTTAATACTTTCCAGGTAAAGAAAGTCAAGGCATCTTTGAACACGTGGCTTGATTTGAATGAATCGGCTGAGGAAATCATTAATAAATCACAGGACACTTGCACTAGACGATTATATGAAGTTGATAATATCATGAATGACGTAGGTTTGCCACTCATGAATCCTATTTTGGATTCTCTGCCACCAAAATGCAGATTGGAAGAACTCGAGAGCAGATGTGAAGAATTGGCACAAAAGATTCAGGATTTGGAACAAGTTAGCATTCAAGATGTAGATCATTTGGTTAGAGAACCGGTCATCATGGAGGGGAGGATTCGTATGTACCTACAGATTTGGAACAAGCTAGCGAAGCATGATATGGAGAATAGCGCATGCAATGCTCAATTATCCTTGGAATATATCATTTTCCCAAATGTAGATGAATTGTTAGATATTTATGAAAAATGGCAGGATTTCCTAGATCTTTAATTAGATCTGATTTTGTAATCCCTATTTTGTAGAACTTCTCCTTTTGGAACTCTTATGTAAATTTAGTATAAAAGGAGGAATGTTTTCCTTAGTAAAGGGGGGTTTTGGGGATTTTGGAATTATAATTCGGTAGGAGATATGACTGAAGATACTCTGTTGTCGGAGTCATTGTAATTTTGGTACAAGGCATCTTAATACAGTAATGTTATTTTCAGATCTATCTTCTGATTATCACTTAAATTTCTTTAAGGATTCCTGATTTTATGTTCCAGATTGTCATCCTTTATGCATATGATCTATTGTTGAATATATAATGAATACATAGATATGTTGCATTGGTTTTTCTGTATAACTGATGTTTGTATGAAAATATTTAATTAAATACTTTCTTTATCGATTTCTGCAATTGATCACACATATATACATTCTATCGTTGTTGATTTTTCAATCAACAAAAGGATAACAGGTTATATCTTGATGGTCTCTAAGCTTGGATTATTTTGTTTAATTTTCATTAAATAAATCATAATTTAAGTCAGCAAATATCTCATCTAATCACATTTCTATTAAAGGTGACTGTCTGTTTGCTTTCATACACTTCAAGGTTGATCTGCATAAAAACTCAAATTTCAATGTTAGAATAGATCTAAGTTAAGAATAGGATCTTTTCTAAATAGGCTTAGTTACAATTGCTAACTGTTTTCCACTCCTTTGTTTCCCTAAAATGGGAAACTGATCTTATTGATCACCCCTTTTACTCATAGAATGCTAGCGGAGGCCAAATATCTGTGGGTGATTACCACACCGAATAGATCGAGGATAGAATTGCCCTTGCGCAGGGTCTTTCGAAGCCTTTGGCTGAGTTTTCATCCCTTGTTGTGTGCCTTGGAACCCATTCCAACACCTAGCACTTACCTTGCACATCCGGGGCATCAACAAGTCTCTACTGCATTTTCGCATTAGATTGTTGAGGGCAGCGCTCTGTGCAATTCGAGCATGGTCATGACACCTACATTGGCCATGAGCGTAGCTCAGGAAAATGCTCAGTTTAAATGACTGGGGAGATGTGGATACCAAGTGCTAAAGGCAAACTTTTGTTTCCCATACTATCTTTTGATTTCCAGTGTTTGGTTTTTGTTTTAAGTTTTAAGTTAATACTTTACAGGTTTTATTTGACATGGTCTCGGGCACATAGTGAGTTTCGAGCTCAGTGGAGTGGAGTACCTGCAGGAATGAATTTGATGGAAGACATGGCCAACACGAATAAGCCTGGTTCCTTTCATGGCCATCTCTCCCTCAATGCGTCTAGTTTCCTCTACCTTTTTGTTTGCTGAATGTATAAGAGTTTTGGGAAAGTTTTACTCAATCAAATCATCAAGGGTTTTAATGTGATGCTGAGTTTGGAATGGGAAACGCGGCCTTATTCTTAGGCACCTTTTGTAAATGTATGAACCATAATTTTTTATCAGTAGCCTGTATGGCATTTTGGTTTTATAGGAGGGCCTCACTTGACTCCTATGAAAAATATTGTGGTTTCGAACTTTTTGGAAATGTATCTTAATGGTTTAGTTAGGGATTTCATCGGCAGAAACAATTTATGTATAAGCTGGTTTTGTTTTTGTTAATGGGATAGGGGAGGCCCTAACTAGACTCCTATATATTTTGATTTATGGTTTTTGTGTTGATATTTCTATTTAATAATTAATGTGAATTTCTTTTAAATGATTTCTTCCAGTGCTGTGGATATAATGAGATCTATTTCCAGCTACTGTGAATAGCATTTGTCCTTCTGTATTAATGTTCTTTTAACTCTCAAAATATTCGTGTTTAACCTAGATCTTTACTATTGTATTGGGTGAAGGTTGAGCGTGAAGCTCCTGCCTATGTTTTATACATTTATGTGTTCTCAGTTTCACTCGCATATTTTTAACTCATGCGTTTGACTTGGAAAATGAATCTCTCTATAGGATAAAAGATTGAAATGTTTGTTTTAATTTCAATTACTAGGAAAAGCCCTATCTAGTTGTGCATTTTTTTTACCTTGCTTTTGTGTATGGTGATTTGATTTAGCAGTATGATTTTAAATATATAAAATAAATTAAAAATTCCAATCGAGAGCAAAAGCTTTGGTGTAATTTAAACATAGATGCATTCTTAGTGTGGGGAAAATGCATCCTTTGTGAGAGAAATCATGGTTTAACGTTTCAAGGCTGAAAATGAATTTACTGTGTATTTAATTATCTCTGCATAGATAAGGTGCCGAGTTAATTTCTTTGATTGAATATTTTTATCGGGTTTTATGGGAAAATCCCTAGCGTTAAAAACGTATTCATTTTATACTTGTTATGGTTCAATGTTTAATTATCAGAGTATGGCATTCCACAATGTAGCATGGATTTTCCTGAGATTGTAGATTTTAAATGTACTGTGTAGAGAACTTGATCCCGAGTCTTTAATTTTTCTTTAGGAAAAGAATGTAAACCTTGGAAATGCGCCGTAACATAAATCAACCCGTGTATGGCGATTTAAGAGAATGAATAAAATTTGTGGTGCTTGTTCTTATATATGATGAAGAAGTTCTTTGCTACATTGATTTTGGTTTACAGGAGACTCTACGAAATCTCTGTTGGAGTTTAGTTATTTAACATGTTAATTTAATGTTGGGAACAGTAAGGGTTTGATTTTAGTTTAAGTTTGGGGCCTAGGGTTCTAATCTTGGGAAACTCCAAGTGAATCAATCTCTTTACAAGAGATAATTCTGCTGTAACAATTAATTTAGTTTGTAAATTATTTACTATTTCAGCTTAGCTAGGGTTTGGGAAATTAAGCATGACTTTAAACTTGGGATATAAATATTTTCGCCCAGGGAGCCAATGCAATAGCCCTTGCTCCCAATTCCTGGAATTAAATTAGAAAAGAGATTACAGTAATGGAATTTAATTTATAAACTTTCAACTAATCAACATAAAAGTAATTCATACCTGAATTTGCAGCTGGGATTCTCTCTTTGAATAGACTTGCATACTTCAACCAGTAACCAATGAAAACAATTATGCTTAGCTGACCTGTAGGATGGTAACCGAATGACTTTGGAACTACCACGTTCCTCCTTGTTAGCACCCAAATCGTACCTCTAGGTTGCAAAGAGGCCAAAATGGGGTAACCACAAAATCACTTTAGATTGAGCTTCTGACCCAGTGCAATTAGAGAGGGATCTCTCTTGAATCTATAAAAGACTAAAATTAATCAATTAGAAACACACGGCCTTCTTACTCAAGCTATTCAATCAAAGCACATTCAAAAGGTTAGATTTTTTATGGGACAATTGTTTAAGGGTTTGGTGAGATAATCAGGAGAGAAAGCATTGGGCAATGGAGTCAAAACAAAATATATAAATCAAATAACAATGTTGCAGCATGAAATATCAGGACAAAGGTAAGATAGCCATCCATTTAATGTCAAAATGTTGTCGTATGGTGATAAAAGAAGAAGAAATGAACAGTGCATCAACATGGGAATCTAACAAGGATGAATCCTATGCTAACTTTAGTAGAAATAATTAGTGGATGTCTGAAACGATAACCAGAGCTTTAAAAAGAATTCTGCATTACCATACACTGGTTTCAGACATGAAAAATAAAAACATAATGGATGTAAATAACAGGAAGCACATCCACATGAGAAGAAGAAAGAAACTGAATGTAAACTAGAAAACACATGAATCTCTACCAAAATCAGCCTCAAACACTGTAATTCTATTAAAGATTATGTTTCAAACCAGAGCTCAGCTCTCCCAGGCCTCAGCCGAATGATTTTCCAACCCATTCTACTTCTATTACATGGATATTTATAGGCTCTCAACCTCAAATTTGACTATTAGAAAACAGTTAAAGCTATGCTACCACCTGTAGGGTCCAGTTCGCCACCTTTGACAACAAATTACAAAATGAAAAGGACTGCTAACGGGTCAACCATGATCTATTTCACATGCATTGTCAATAGGCTTGCAGACCCTAACCGCCTCAAAAATTGATAAATATTACATATAAACCTGGTTCAAAACACACTGACATGATAGGCCATAGAAAACTAGGGAAATAGGCTGCCACCTCACTCCTTTGTCTTAAACTAGCCTTATTGATCGAAGAAGTCTTCTATCCTCAGGGAATTTTCCACTTGTGCTTCTTCTGCTAGAGGAGGAGGTGTTGCTTCTTGAGTGGAGAGGATGAAATTTTTGAGAATCTCTTCAGCTTAGTGGGTTTCTCACTCACCTTCTCGAGTTTCCTTTTTCTTCTTTCAATGTCGAACCCTCCTGCACAGCTGTCTCTCCTCAGGCTCGCTTACTGGGCTCTCCTCCATGTGGTCGAACACTATAGGGGACGAAGGAACGTGCTCCTCCTCCACTTCATACCATGCCTGCTCTGGCATGAAGACCACCTCAATCCCCGGATCCTTGTCCATGATCGAGATCTAACCAAAGATACCTAAGCTGCAATGTTTTCCACCTTTCTCATGTGATGGTCATGAATTAATGAATGCTGGGACCCTATTCATAACGATCCTGATAGTGACGATAGCCATGTGTGATCACCTTCGCCATGATGGTCTGACTGGATCTTCCAAGCGAGTAGAAGTGACGATAGTTGTGTGAGCTAACGTGAAACACACCTAATTAGGCTCTAAGGATAGGTGGAATAAACGAATAACGACGCTGAGGTGGCGTCCGGCCTATTGGCAATCATTTGCTGGCAATGGAGATGATCTTTCAACACCCATTTCCCTAATCCAACGGGCACCATAGATCTTAATCCTGCTCGCATCTCGACCGTCGGATGGTGCTGCCCCTACCATGTTCACAAATATTAGGACTACTAATCATTTGGAGGAGTTCATTTCACTAACAAAACCCTAGCCGTAGATCCGAGCTCTAATGGATCCCCATCATCCGAACTTACATCCTCCTACAAAAAGTTTGCAAATATGCATATTGGATTTCTCTATGCATGTTAAATATGCGAACAAATTATCGGCCTTTGATCAATCTCTTCCATCGTCGATCAATATTTGACTTACCTGTTTGTTAACACTTTGCCAGGGCTTACAGTGCCCCCAACGTTTTTGCAAAGGGCGCCCACAACCGTCGATCGCCACTGCAATTCTTCTGAGCCATCTACATGCGCCATTATGTTACTGAGGGTGCAATTTGCTTCCAAACCTATGATTATCATTGAAACCTTAGCTTTTCTCTCGACATCCTTACCATGGGCCAAGCTTACTGCTCAAAGCTTTTAAATCTTCTTGTTTTAGGACAACGAGGTTTAGGAACAAAGCTTCCCTTTTGACATTATTCATGGGCCAAAACCCCTCCATATGCTTAGCACAATTCTAGTGCTAACAACTGGCTCCTATTGGGGATGCTATCCTCCCTGCGAGGTAGCAACAAACCCCACAGACCATTGCCTTGTCCATTGGGCCTTTCCCATCACAAAATTTGCACTCTATATCCTTTATTGAAATCGAAAAAAACTGAAACTAAAACCTACTACTGCAACTGGAAATGTTGAAAAGGTGCTCGTCATGTTGAGCTTATTTATGTACAGACTACCCTAAACTATCCAAGTGGCTGCCACATCAAGTGATATGAAAATTCCAGTGCAACTAGTTTAGCAACTGATACCCTAAGCAGACCTTCTCACCATGCCTTACTAAAATCAGACAACAAAATATAAATGGCACTAAGCAAAGATGACAGGTGAAATCCTTTTGGTAAAAACAAAACCAATCACTCCCACCGAAGAATTTTTTTACATAATCAGATATTGGGTCAAATGAAGCATGATGTCCTCCAAAGTTTTCTACCATTTCCCCAATAAAACAGGTCTGCTTCAATTGCAACTTCTTTGGAAGCTTATCAGACTGCAGCTCTGTTGGCATCCTGGCCAATTTTCCCCTAGAGGAACTGTAAGTAGCTTGCACATCCTTTCTATCACTCACATCAAGTATAGGAATTGAATATCTATGGCTAGCTTCAAGTAGAGCTTGGAAACCATGTATGCCCAAATCCTTAAACAACCTAATAAGACTAAAACAACCATCTTCATGCACTCCCTTCTGCTGTGATCCTAGCTCTACAACATGAGAGGATGCTTCTCCACATGGGCCATTCATGATGTCGTTTCTTTGATTTGTTAAAATTCCTAGATTAAAAACTTGGTTCTACTTTGGTGCTTCAAAAGAAACTCCATCCTGACTTTCAAATGGGTCTAGAAGAGAAACCACTTCTAGGAACTGGGGTTCTAGGTCTAAAAGACCCACATAAAAACCATATTGAGCACCCTGGTCCTCCTCCAGTATGTCTATCATCTGGTCAGCTTGTTGAATGTGTGTGTCAGGATTAAGAAATTCTTCATAGATCTCATAATCGACTTCATTTTCATCCAAGGGAAAAACCTCTGCCTGCTGAAAACTCTCATTGGTCCCCCCTTTTTCTCCTTGGGGAGGGCCAGGCTCTTCATGTAGGGCCTTTAATATTTCGTCATTCATAGCTTTAAGAATACTCTTTATTTTGGTGAATTATTCAACTTCGGGAAGCAGGACTTTTTCACCATCAGGATTGATACTCCCATGGCTTTCAATGATGAATTCAGGAGTTGTAATTAAGCTCCTTTCCCCAGCTGGCTCTTCTATATAGTGGAGCTGAATGCATGATGGCTCTTTCTTCTCATTCACTTCCAAAAATATTATGACATCTTCATCTCTGTATTCATCATATATGGGTGGACCGGACCTTTTTTCAAAACTTTCCATCCCAAAGCTCTCAGTGTGCTGAGTGCAATTTACATAAAACAAAACAACATTATCATCTTCTTGCACATGGCTAGGCTGACCATCTCTCTACTCACCATGAGAAAACAAAGCAAATACCTCATTCTCATGTCTCTCTTTAGATTCTAATCTCTTTCCCATATCACCCTCATTGCTTTGATCTGAGGTCTTTCTAGACATTCTGAGATTGTCTTCAACTTCTAACGAATCAATGAACATCTACTACAATGTCGAAGAATTTCTCTCCAATAGAAGGAAAGACAACTCTGGAGGAAGGACAGAGGCATACTGCAGCTTAGCAGCATTTTCTAGGGTCTGAACTTCCTTTGGCATATTGTAGTAAAAGTTCATGAACCTCCTGCTAAAACTAGACATGGTTTTATTTTCCTGCTTCTTTATGGAATAAAACTCTGAAAGCACCTGGTCCAGAGACCTTCTCTTACCCCAAAACTCCAAAAAGACACTAGAAAACATTTCCCATGTATCAAAGGATTCAGACTGCAAGTGCTTAAACCACTTCTTAACATTTCCTTGAAAAGATTGGGAAAAAGATCTGAGACAAACATTCTCATGTTATATTTCAAAAAGGTCCAGAAAATGATCAAAACCTTGGACATGCCTCTCAGCAGTAAGACTTTCATCCTCGCCATCAAAAACACGGAGGTATTTGTGGTATTTGGGAGGATATCCACGAAGGATAGGGGGTACATTGAAAGGTCTATATGTCTCCTGAGGTCTAGAGGGAAAAGGAGTATGTACATGAAGAATGTCCTCAGTCTTGCTCTCATGGGGTTTGCAGGGTTGATTAGGGACTTTACAGGGCTCGAAAGGAGGAACTGAGTTAGCTCTAGGGATGAAAGAAGAATGTACATTTGAAAGCTCTAATGATGGATATACAAAGGAAACTCTCTCATGACTCAGATTTATTCTATGAAGCAACACTCTCGTGGCATAAATATATGAGGGAAAAAGAAAACCAAAGAAAAAGAACAACACCTCCTTGAAGAGATTGATACTTTGATACCTGGGTTTTGATTCTTCAATGTCTAAGGAAACTGAGCCCATCTCCAGTGGATTTGGCATAATATTTTTAACATCTGAATTTTACCATGGATCCAGCAATCTCCCCCAGTGGAGCTACCTTCATAATGAAAACTCAATGAGTGGAGCCGCCAGGTGAAAGTTATACAACCTTCTTAATGTATGACTGTTGTTCACCATCAACAATTAGTTCTGAAACTTTGTCGTTCTCCCATGGATGATGATGTTAAGATTCAATATGCTAAGATAGAAAATATCAGCATTACATTCCATTTCACAACAATAGCATATACAGGATCAATGAAAGAACAACAAGCACAACATAAACACAAGAGACACAGATTTATCATGGGAAACCCTCATGGGGTAGAAAACCCAACAATGCTTCCTCAAGATAGATGGACAACAAATACAAAGATGTAAACCATAGACATGAGCTCCTTCTCCTCCATAGCAAATCTCTTCCTCACCTATGCACCAATCACAAGTGATTGTAGTGTGTTAAATGAGGAACACACCTCCTCTATTTATACACAACTCCGACATGTCTTTTACACAAGCTAAGTTGGCCCCAACTTAACCACTTTACATAATGTGACAGGGCCAACCCCACTAGGGTGGTCTAATAACCCTTTAATCCACATAACACATATAGGGCCGACCCTCACTAGGGAAGTCTAATAACCCAAGTTACCACAGAGGAATAAACATCTCTGGATACATGACAAAGTCCTATCGGAGGAATGAAACATCTCCGGAATAATAAAATACAAATATAATATTCTTAGAAGTTACAATATTTCAACACTCACCCTTAATGAGAAGGATATTATAACAACATCTGCAGGAGCAAGGATTCATCAACATCATACATGATACATCTATAAATCATTGGAAGCTTTCTCAACATCATTAGTAACTCAAGCAGTTACTGGAACATCTTCAATACTGGAACATCAACATCTTTGGTACTGAGTCTTCATCTTCTGTAGCACTCGAAAAACAATAGCAACATCGACATCAACATCTAGATCCTCACGATCATCGGTATCATCATCACACGATCATCAGCATCGTCATCACATGATCATGAGCATCGTCATCACACGATCATCAGCATTGTTATCACACGATCATCAACATCGTCATCACACGATCATGAACATCGCCATCACACGATCATCAGCATCGTCATCACATGATCATCAACATCATCAGCACATGATCATCAACATCATCATCTAGAACATCACGATCAGTAGCATCGTCATCTAGATCATCACAATCAGCATCATCATCATCTAGACCATCACGATCAGTAGCATCATCATCTAGACCATCACGATCAGCAGCATCATCATCTAGATCATCACGATCAACAACATTGTCATCTAGATCATCACGATCAGCAACATCATCATCTAGACCATCACAATTAGCAGCACAATGGAAGCATACCCTGAAACACACATGATCTATTTAAGACACCATGTCATGTCTAGGGACGATGCAGTCCACTTGTCAACTTAGACAAAGTCTAAGGACCACTCTTAGAGACATCTATATGTGGATCAGTTTAGGACTGAAGTCCAGGGATGATACAATCCCCCTCACTCTTAGAGACATTTGTCTGTGGATCAGTTTAGGACTGAAGTCCAGGGATGATACAATCCCCTCACTCTTGGAGACATCTGTCTACGGATCAGTTTAGGACTGAAGTCCAGGGATGAGACAATCCTCTCACTCTTGGAGACATCTGTCTGTGGATCAGTTTAGGAATGAAGTCTAGGGATGATAGATTTCTCTCACTCTCGAAGACATCTATCTATGGATTAGTTTAGGACTGAAGTCCAGGGATGATACAATCCTCTCACTCTCAGAGACATCTATCTGCAGATCAGTTTAGGACTGAAGTCCAGGGATGATACAATCCTCTCACTCTCAGAGACATCTGTCTACAGATTAGTTTAGGACTAAAGTCCAGGGATGATGCAATACTCTTACTCTTGGAGATATCTATCTGTGGATCAGTTTAGGACTAAAGTCCACAGATGATACAATCCCCTCACTCTCGGAGACATCTATGTACAAATCTGTTTAGCACTGACGTCCAGGGATGATACAATCCTCTCACTCTCGGAGACATCTATCTGTGGATCAGTTTATGACTGAATTCCAGGGATGAAACAATCCTCTCTCATCCATTTTGAACTAGTGGTTCTGGGATGATGCAATCCCCAGCACGTACATTTTGAACTAATGGTTCCGGGATGATGCAATTCCCATCATGTACATTTTGAACTAGTGGTTCCGAGATGATGCAATCCCCATCACGTACATTTTGAACCAAGTGTTCAGGGATGACGGAGTCCTATCACGTCCACTAGGGACCATACAATGACCTCATCGTCAGAACACGTAGCCTCATGATCGATACAAGTATCCACATCAAAACAGTATCCATATGATCAACACAAGTATCCTCATCATTGATACAAGTATCCATATCATCGACACAAGTATCCTCATCATCGATACAAGTATCCTCATCATTGACCTTACCATCAATATAGGAAATCTCATCATTGATATAGGTATCCACGTCGATACCAGTATCCAAATATCATCATCGATGACATAACTCCCCCTTTCAAGGAGGGTCCTTCTGAACTACACCAAGCTTGTCTCGGAAATACTCAAACTCTTCTCGAGATAGAGGTTTGGTGGATACATCAACAACTTGTTCGTTAGTGCTCACATACTCAAGCTTGATATCTCCTTTCTGCACCATATCTCATATATAGAAGTATCGGATCTCTATGTGCTTTGACTTATCATGGAACACTGGATTCTCTGTCATCTTGATACAACTCTGGTTGTCACACAGGATCACAGTGGGTTCCATCTCTAAGTCAAAAAATTTTGATAACAACTTCTGAAGCCATACTGCTTCACACATAGCAGAGCAAGCAGTTATATATTCTTCTTCAGATGTGTTGAGAGCCACACTAGACTGCTTTCTACTAAAACATGAGATCATGGTAGATTCCAAACAATAACCTCCACCCGATGTGCTCTTCCTGTCTACTACACTTCCTTCCTAATCAGTATCTGTGTATCCATACAATCTGAAGTCATGATCACCACGATAACATAGACCAAAGTCTATCGTACCCTTTAGGTACCTCATCACATGCTTTGCAGCTATCATGTGAACATGCCTAGGTTCCACTAGATACCAACTCAAGGTGTTCACAGCAAAGCATATATCTGGCCTGGTAT
This sequence comes from Larix kaempferi, assembly GCA_027924585.1. NCBI lineage: Eukaryota > Viridiplantae > Streptophyta > Pinopsida > Pinales > Pinaceae > Larix > Larix kaempferi. Next base: position 7,866,263 of record BSBM01000432.1, on the reverse strand, counting down.
TCATCAGATACATCAATGACCCAATAATTTGTCTGCACAGAGTCACATCCACTAACTCTGATGAGTCATCAGCTAATAGCTTCAAGTTGGAACCCATGAGAGTGGCCATGGTTGTACATTCGAACATATCAAATCTTATCAAGATTTCTTAGCTTACTTTTCCTGGTTGAGAAAGATTCCTTCTTAACCTTTTCATGCTTCCATTCCTAGAAGTAATGCATCAATCCAAGATCAATGATCTCGAACTCTGCAGCTAGCTTCTTCTTGCTTTCCATGATCTATCTCTCATTCCTTGTTAGAAAGAGATCATCCACATACAATCATAGTATCATTCATAACCTTAAGTTAAAGGTTAGGATCAACTTTACTCTTGGTAAAGCCCAAGCTTGTCAAGAAGCTATCAATTCTTCCTCTGTGATGGAACACCATTCACACTCTGCATTGAATGATCTTCTGCATATCTATCTGTGCCATCTCTTGTCAGATGGGTCTACTGATATGAGCCTCGAGATTATTCGAACTCTGTGGTGAGTTCCTTCTTGCATCCATGTCATCTGTATAAAGAAACCATCTTCGACCTTGTAGCAAGGGTTGAAATCCACATCACCCATGGTGATCATTAAGCTCATCAAATGACTATCGATCCTAGGTACCCATATAGAGATTTCTTCAATTGAATCCTAGGAGTTTTCTCGATTCACATTTATTCGTCAATTACACCATTAAGAGAATGGTCTTATCTAGCCACTTGGAGCAAACATCTCATCATGATCCTCTTCCTCTTTCTAACAGAATCTTCTAGCCACAAGCCTTCTATAGTATGTTTGTTTTGTAACTCTTCTTGTTGAGCATCCATCACTTGTTCGGTGTTCATCATTCTTCATGATCTTTCCTAGATACTCGACTTCCTGACACACCTTTTGAACTTGATTACGGCTATATCACTTCCCAGGAGGAGCTTCCGCCTGCTATCACCTCGCCACCTAGTGTTCATCCACAAGAAACCAGTTCTTCCAGTAACATACCTCGTATAATATCTCTACCCAACCTTCCACTGGGACATGAGATCATGGCCTCCATTCAGTCTAGTATGGTTAGTCTAGCAAATTCCCCGTTAGCATCGGCAGAGTTTAAACGCAATATAGAGCAAATGCTCTCGACAGCCTCTAGATATCCCCTTGTTACTCTTCCTCCTGACTACTGGGATCCCAACATCCCATCTAGCACAGAGTTTCATCACTCCTATGCAGAAGGCTCCGGACCTTCAGACGTGACTATACCTAGGTTCCCACCGGACCCTGAAAACCCTTTTTAGGACATGAACTCAGACCCAGTTTTCGATGGTCCTCCTATCATTGGACACGCTATGGATGATGCCGATACCCCTGGGTTAAATTCCCCACATCTATTGCCATCACCCCTATTTGGTGCACATTCTATGAGGGATAACCCAGTTTTTTCTTCATCCTCGCCTGTTAGATATGGAAGACCCCCTCCACAAATCGACACTTTTGGCGTCGTTGGCCAATCAACACTATCGTATTTGGCTAGCGGCGGAATAACACCAAGTCATACTGCTGGATCTTCCATTTTGATAGGAGGATCACCTTCGGCCACTATCTACACCATCTCAGGAGGTGGAAAACCGACTGCCATGGTCCCCAACTCTAACAACCAAACTCTTCCTGGTGGGCCATCAACCCAACCAGCGGGAGGACAACCCTTTGTTGGGAACCCCGTTCCTAGTCAACAACCTCCTCCTGTAGGGCCATCCAACCCATCTGCTGGAGGACAACCTATTGGCTCCATCCAACAACCCTCCCAACCAGCAACATCTGCTCAATATTGTATGTACAACACACCTGGCAGCAGACAACCTTATACCAGTTTTCCAACCGGACCTCATCCTCAACATCCCCCATCAGGTATGCTTCCTTCTTGGGACCCTCAAATCCCACATAGTGGAGGGTACTCACTTTTTGGAAACTGGAACCCAGCTGGGGGGAAATCTAAGATTCCCCCCAACTTGAACTTTGGCTTCCCTTACCCTTCAGCTGCTACAACTCCATGGAACCCATCTCTTCAATTTCCATACACTCCTCAAGCAGGAACAAACCTTCCATGGACACCACCGTCGCAGCCACCCCCCAACCTTGCTATGGGAAACCCTCCACTTACTCAATATAGTGGTAACATTCCTGGAACACAACAATTTCAAGGAACTTTCCCCCAACCAGGAGCCGCAACTATTCTTGGGTTTCAGCAACCCCAGGGTACCATACCTACCATCCCCACTCAGCAGAACATCTACCGATCGGTTACCAACACTCAACCGGTTAACCAGATGGTTTATTACCCACAGAACTTCTAGTAGTACCCCCCGGGAAACACATATGGGTATAACACAATAGTATGTTATGCAGGGCCCCCGAGGGTTTTCTGCGCCACACGGTTATTACTCATACCCGCAGACTAATCGTCAACTTCCCTTTTTGGCCACGTTAGACTTACCTGATTTGTCGAGGCTCATTAACGATCCCATATGGCATGATCCTCACTAGCCACCCATTCCAGCCAAACTTCCATCGAACATTCCTAAGTTCGATTCCAAGCCCGGGGAAGACCCCAAGAACCACATGATGACTTTCCATCTTTGGTGTTCATCCAACTCCTTGATGGACGATTCCATTCGACTACGGCTCTTCCAACACACACTTACCGGCACGGCAGCAAAATGGTACATCGAGCTACCACAATACTCTTTCCATGATTTTAACACTCTGGCTATCCAGTTTCTGACTCATTTCTAGCTCCCTATCCAGTATGAGACTGGAACAGAACTGTTAACCTCACTACGTCAAACCACTTCTACGCACATTTCGGATCACATCCATGAGTGGCGACGACGCCGTAGGCTAATCAAGGCACCCATTCCAGATCAGCTACTCGCTGATTGGTTCACGTAATCCTTTTTTCCTCCCATAGCCAGAGATATCGCTATGCACGTACCAGTTACAGAAGAACAAGCCATCTCGGCAGCTCAATACATGGATTTGGTGTACACCCAATCCAACATTTTACACGAGCTTCTTCCCCATGCCACCTGCGTTACCACTGATCCAATGAAACCTACCACTGAACCCCCCATTGATGGTATTGTCGGTTCAGTCAAGGCCCAGCCTGCTACCAACTCGACGGGACAACAAGCTTCTGCTTCCCCCGCTCTACCTCAGGCCGCTTCAAAAACTACTACTTCTCCTGCTATTTCCTCCAAAGTGAACGCAGTTCAATATACGTCAAAACCATCCGGAGGAAAGAAGAAAAACAATCATGGTAAATCTAAGAAGAACCAGCAGGAGAACCCCAAGCCACAACCCACCCACAATGACCAGAAACCACGTTGAAAGGCTAAGTTTTCCTGCCTGATTTGTCAAGACGATCACTACACGCGTGACTGTCCCTACAAGGATGAGGTCAACAAATTCGTTAAAGGATCCTCTCGCCCGGCAGTATTAACTGACCCTTTCCCTCAACAGCAATAGCAGATGGTTTCCCAAGAAAGCCCTCAGGGGGGCAACCCAAGCAGCCCAACTCGTGGAGAGACGTCCACAAATCGCGAAATCCTGATGATGAGTAATGAAGAGATTCATATAACCACTGCTTCAAAGACATATGAAAACCCTCCAAGTTCAAACAAACAATTGGAGACAGCCAAAGGCAAATCTCCTGTTGAATATCCGACTCCTATTCCCCCCCCTACCAACCATCTCCATATCGAGAGACCACTTACAGATACAGTGCTACTCCCACCCAAGGGCACCATACTAAAGGCGACATTTAATCCCAATGCGAGAGCTGCCCAAAATTACATCTTTATTGAGGATTTAGCTCAAGCACCTTGCGCCATGTCGACTCTCGAGGTTCTCCAACACTACCCCATGCAGCGTAGAACCTTACTTTTAGCACTGGGGACAATGGACCCAGATACTTCAAACTCCATTATGTTTAACTTGGAGCATGCCAAACCTCGGCTTTCTCACTAGTTAGCCTTCCAGGTCCATACAAAAATCCGTGGAAATAGCATCCATCGCACTATGTTAGATGAAGGTGCTTCGACGTCGATCATGTCTTTGAATTGCTAGAGAGCCTTAGGCTCACCAGAAGTCACAACTTCTCCCACTACTCTCAGGGCATTTGATGGACATAGTTTCCAACCGTATGGACTCATTCCCTCAATTAGTGTTGAACTGGGGGGCAAAACAGTATCCGTACACATTGAAGTCGTGGATGCACCTTTAGATTACAATCTTCTACTTGGTCGGAACTGGTTTTATGCCATGACCACCATCGCATATACCATCTTCCAGATTGTGCAATTTCCTCATGAAGGGAAAATTGTCACTATTGATCAACTTGATTACTATATCCCAAACTCTCATCCAAACTCCGCCAACACTGTCCTATTATTGGATCAACCTCGGTACCGGTTCCAAGACATTGGTGTTGGTCTCATGAAGGATTCTTCCCTTATTGGAGTTTTTCCAGAGCTAGGGACCCATGTACAACCAGTCAACATGATTTCATCCAATGTCTCCCCTTCCAATGATTCATGGATGATTCCGAGTCCCTCTGAAATTGAAAACCATAGTAACTCCATGCCTCTGAATCGAAACCTCACACCATATGAAGCGATCCAATCAGCCATAGATTGGGTCGACTGTTCTACACATCACACTATGGCACAGCTCTCGTCTAAGCTCATTCATCTCCACCACTTTTCAATCCTCTCAATTTGATTTTTCCCACTGACGAATCAATTATGGAGGTTATGTGCGGTGATGAGCCACCATGGGGAGATTTTCACCATCGATCTTCATTCCCCACCATTCAGATGCTTGATCCTGATACAAAACCCAGTCCTTCACCCAAAATGGTTCAAACCAAGTTCCCCACTTCCCTCAACGAAGTATTTTCTGAAGGAAATTTGGCCAATCTTATGGCAACCACTCCTATAGATATTTCGGTGAAGCCTGGTATCGTGGAAAACATACATATTGGCAAAACATGTACTCCCTTAGAAATAGAGTTCTACTCTGCCTACTTTAAAACCTTCCACGATGTTTTTGCTTGGAGTTATGAAGAAATTCCAGGAATAGATCCTTCGACTGTGGTCCATGAAATTCCAACTTTTCCTAGAACCAGACCTGTTCGGCAGAAACTTCGACCCATCTATCCTCGTAAGGCAGCCGCTATTAAAGCAGAAGTTGAAAAAATTTTGCGTGCTGGTTTTGTCTATCCTATCCCATTGACAGAATGGGTATCTAACATCATTCCCGTAGCCAAAAAACAGGGAACGATTAGAGTCTGTGTCGATTACCACGACTTGAACAAAGCTTGTCCAAAGGACAACTACCCAACTCCATTTATCGACCAGATCATCGATAACTGTGCTGGGAGTGTCATCTTTTCATTTATGGATGGCTTTTCTGGCTATAATTAGATTGATATCCTCCTAGCCGACCAACACAAAATAGCCTTTATCTGCCCTTGGGGGATTTTTGCATATCGAAAGTTACCTTTTTGCCTTAAAAACGCCCAGGCAACTTTCCAATCGGCGATGTCATATGCATTTCATGACATCAAACATATTGTAGAACCATATCTTGATGATCTTCTCGCTCATTCTCAGACCCGGGAAGACCATCCTGATCACTTGAGTTCCATTTTTGAAAGGTATCGTCGCTACAATATCCGTTTGAATCCACATAAGTGCGTCTTTTGCGTGGAAGCCAGAAAACTTCTGGGCTTCATAATCTCCAAAAGCGGGATATGCTTAGATCCTGCCAAGGTAGAAGCTATCTTAGCTCTGCCTTCCCCCATAAACATTCCAGAACTTCAAAGTTTGCAAGGGCATGCAAACTTTCTATGCCATTTCATCTGTAATCTTTTCGAGATAACAAAAGGTTATATGAGGCTTCTTAAGAAAAACATTCCCTTCATCTGGGATGATGAAGCCCAACACTCCTTTGGTAATCTCAAGGCAGCCTTAACCAAAGATCCTGTGATCCAACCCCCCGATTACACACGGGATTACATTCTTTATCTCGCAGCTTCGACTTACACCATTGGTATGGTGCTAGTCTAGGAAGACCACAATGACATAGAACATGTGGTATACTATCTTAGTAAGAGTCTTCTCGACTCCGAAACGTGTTATTCACATATTGAAAAATTGGCTCTGGCAACAGTTTTTGATGTACAGAGATTCCGTCATTACATTCTACTCCGCCAGACCACTATTATAGCCGATTTCAATCCAATGTATTATATCATCACATGCTAAGTGCTTGGGGGAAAATATTCTCATTGGATCATCATCCTTCAAGAGTTTGACTTGGAATTTGTCAAAGCCAAGTCCAAAAAGTCTTTGGTCTTTGCCAAGTTGATTTGTAACTTGTCCCGTGCTACCGAGCAGTCCGAGCCCATCGATTCTCTTCCTGATGAATCGTTGTTCCTCATTAGCACGTCTGATCCATGGTATGGAGATATTTTATTATATCTTCAAACCCAATGCTTCCACCTCGACCTCACTCGCGATGAACGTCGACGCATCTGACACCATGCTAAATACTATCTCATAGTTAATGATACTCTTTACCGACGTGGTGTCGACACTGTTCTTCAACGCTGTTTGACTCTAGATGAGGCAGAACACGTTCTTAATGACTGCCATGCTGGAGCATGTGGTGGTCATCTCTCTGGGATGGCTACATCCTAGAAAATACTGCGAGTAGGATATTTTTGGCCCTCAATTTTCAAAGACTACATTGAAACAGTCAAGAAATGTCCACCGTGTCAATTCTTTCATAGTAAAACACGTTCGCACCCTGCTCCACTCCATCCTGTTATTGCCGTTGGCCCTTTTTCCAAATGGGGCATATATTTCATGCACTGTAAGCCCACTTCAGTCGGGGGGCATAGCTATGTCATAGTAGCTATCGACTATTTCACAAAATGGGCTGAAGCGATGCCTACGTATGTGGAGGACGGAAAAACAACAGCACAATTCATATTCAATCACATTATAGCTAGATTTAGTGTCGCACAATCCATTGTGACCGATCATGGCTCCCACTTTAGGAACCATGTGATCGAGGAACTAAGTGCCAAATTGGGTTTTCACCATGAAAACTCAACCCCGTAGTACCCACAAGCCAATGGCCAAGTTGAAGCCATCAACAAAGTCCTGAAAGGAATGATTTAGCATATTGTGGGTACTCAGAAATCCAACTGGCACTCATCTCTATTTTCAGCATTATGGGCATACCGAACCTCAGTGAAAAGCGCTACTGGGTTCACACCATTCCAACTGGTGTATGGCCTAGAAGCCAATTTACCGATTGAATGTGAAATTCCATCACTTAAGATAGCCATAGAGCTACTTCTCCACACCACTTCCGAAGAGGAATGGTTTCTATACCTAGCCAATCTAGATGAAACCTGCTACGACACTGCTTTAGCCAATAAATCTCATAAGAAACGTGTCAAAGCACAATATGATAAATCCGTTCAACCTTGGGTTTTCAATGAAGGAGACCTCGTACTCACATATGATCAAATGCATGATAAACTTGGAAAAGGAAAACTTGAATCTATGTGGTACGGCCCCTTTGTTGTAAAACATGTCTTGGAGAAAGAAGCCTATGAACTCATCAATTGTGATGGTACGCCTCTGGCATGGACCTGCAATGGGCTATACCTCAAATGCTTCTATGCGTAAGGTTACCCTACGCGGATCACTTTTTGTACATATTGTACTTTAGCTTATTTCTTTTTCACTTTATGGTGTGCGCGTGGACCTCATGTATCCATCGTTACTTTGACTCATGATTTTATGCGCAGATGTATGCCTACTTCGGATTCGCCGATGGTGCAAGCCGGCATACCCAGAACCTCGCTTCCGCAGCATGGGTAGTCTATTCTCCCACTGGCGAGTTGATATCTTCAGGAGCCAACTGTTTGGGCCCTGCAACCAACAATATCGCAGAGTACCATGTAGTCATCAGACTCTTAACAGAGGTTGCTTCACTCAGGATTGACTCCCTATCAGTCTTTTTAGACTCCAAACTTGTGGTTTCTCATCTGAATCGTGTTTACACAGTTCACGATCCTTTCCTACTTTGTTTATTTCATAGGGTACGCCTCTTGGAACGATCTTTTAATTTTATTTCATATCAACACATACCAAGAGAATTCAATTGTATAGCTGACTCATTAGCTAATTACATGTTGGATTGGCATCTTGCTCATACATAAAAAACATGTCACAAAAAATAAAATACACAAGTCATTGTAAATAAATAGATCATGAAAATAGGTCCATATCACTCTATATAAAAGTGTTTTTCCAAATACATATAGTTTGTGTTTTAAAGACAAAATTTGGGACCAAATCCCATACAAAAATTTGGCTCTCAAAGCCTACATATCGTATACATGCCGCAAAAAGATAAAAACTGCCATCTAGGGAGATCTAGGAGATCTATCATGTCCCTCGTCAGAATCCTCACGCTGCTGGTGATAACACACTACAGCTCGAGCCACCCTACGAAGGAGTCGGCTGATATGCCCAGGAACACCTATGGTATGCTGCTGGACATGCAAAGGGACGTCATCCATCCTCATAGTAGGGATACCATGAGTTAAGCCCTATAGGTTCCTCTCTATATCCCGGACTCCTCTAGCCTCATCCTTGTCTTCTTCTTCGTCTGGGGCGGCTTGGCGATCAATACCACCTCGATGTAGTGGCGAATACCCAGCTAGTCTCTGTGGTCCACGATCTGCGACATGCATACGTACATACATTAAAAGTCTTTTACACATTCTAAAAAAGAAATAAAAATTATATATTCAAAAAAGAAAAAATATATATCCATGAAGGTCATACCTGAGTTGTCCCAATTTTCGTCTTCCGGGAGTGCCAAGTCGATGTCCTCGCGGAAGTCAACCCCCGCATAGGGGTAGTCATCAATCATAACTATCTGTTCCTCGAGCCATGAGAAGAAATCGTCACCAAAAGCCAAACGCTGTGGCCCTCCAAGATGTCCTGCATAATCACTCCATCGAGCATCCATGGCTCGGTAGGTGGACGACGGGCATAGCTATCTGAGAGCACAACAATGGAACCCTCGCCAAAAATAAGGTGACTAGGATACTCCCATAACCAAATTGGGAATTCTCTCCAACCCTACACTTGTGCACTTTCTCTTTGAGGTTGGTCAACACTGCCTCACACCAGTTGAATACTGTTCTCGCCATACAATCCACTGAGAGATTCATTTGTGTACGGGATGCCTGATGGGGACCCGTGCTCCTTGCTGCACGTGTGATGGTGAACAACACAGTTTTTACAGGAAGTTCTATAACATCTTTGATGACCACTTTGCCACTTTTATTACTCGAACCCTGAAGGCAATACTGAGTAATCAATGCATCTGTGCTCACCTCCGAGGCTGTGTATCCAGTAAAGTTCACCCGAGATCATCTTTCCGAGAGGCCTGTGAGGAAATAAATATCCTCGAGTTCAATCTCGAGGGTGTGTTCTCCCACTCGGAAAGCTCGAATGTCAGGGTCCCACAATTGAATAAGATGGGTGAGAAGTTTGGCTTGCTGACGAATGCGTTTGGTTTTGAAGAATTTTAACAAACCACATTCTCGTAGTGCAGTCATAGTCAGTAGGTCATTTTCAGCCAACAAATCATCCACTTCATGCTCTTGTTCTTTCCAACTGACCATTTTGATCCAAACAAGTTGCAAACTCCTGCAAAAGGTCATGGAAAGCAATTAGTAATAATTTAATAACTTGGTTTCAACAAAAAATTTGAGAAAAAATGATTTTTTCATCATAAAATCCACCTCCATCGTGCCTGGGACAAATTTCACCACGTGGTACTACACAGTACCGCGCTCTGGTTTAATATCACAGAGCGGTACTGTTAAACAGTACCGCGCTTCCTGATATGGGCCCCACGCGGTACTATGGAGGGTGATTTTTGCCTAATAGGGCTTGCCAAAAAAATCACTTTTTCATACTGAAAGCAAGTTATCCATACATGAAATGAAAGAGAAGCTTGTAAGCTCTTACCTAGCGTAGACGGTTGTTGAAATGGTGCCCCGAATCTCCAGATATCAACTCTTGAAGTTTTGCTCCTCAAATGGGTAAAATCTCCTCTTTTGGTAAATACACAAGTGAAATGGTAACTTTCTATTTTCACCTATCCTTTATATATAGCTTTTTCACTCATATTTACTCATTATTTTATCTAGTTAAAATAAAACTCATTTCACATTACTAATGTCTGGTTTTATGAGCACTTATTGACAGAATCTCCTTTAAAGACAATATATTCACACTGGCGTTCACTTATCGTTTGACCTTCATTTTGAGCCTACTTTATCTTTTTCATGCTCTGGATTAAAACTTGAAAAAGATTCCAAGCTCTTTTACACCCATCTCGTGCTTGTCAAACCCAAGTAAATGGTGTCGAGTTTGGTCATCTTTACTCATGATCGTTAAACGATGAGGAAAGTATTATCCTGGCTATATTTTATTCTCTTTTCGGACCAGAATAATTAAAAATTATGAAAAAGACCATTGGAGTCCATAGTTAAGCTCTTTTCAGACTCCCTAAAATTGAAAAGATTGCCAAGTGATCTTGACTCTTTCACACTTGTAAAAGTATCTGAAAGGTCGTCTATTCGGTGATAGCTTACCCCTTTTTCGACCTGTCTAGACTATTTATGAGAAAGGTATACCTCAGTCGATTTTGGATGGGAGAGTTCTCTCAGGAATTGTTTTACACTTTTTCAAAATCGAGGGACTAAATTTATGAAAAAGTACACTTTGGAGCTTCCTTTAAGTTTTTCAGGCTCTCTAAACGCGAAAAACTACCGAGTTTTCCTTCCTTGGACTCGTTAAAATTTAAACATCGAAGGACCCACTTTGGGACGAACCCCTCCTTTCTCAGGTTCATAAAACATGTGAGATTGGACTCATCTATGAGATGAGCTACACTGAGCATCTGTTATCCTCTTCGAGCTTGAAAAAACAACAAAGAGGTACTCGTCTATCATGTCGGGGGAATAGGGAGAACAAGTCAAGTTTGTTTTTGGTAGCTTGTCCATCATTACCTTTGAACATGGCATGTGTCTGTCCCTTGTCTATACTGGGTATCTATTTTTCACTAAGTTATGGTCATCATCCTGAGTCGTCTCCCTCGCCACGATCCTACTCATTCGGTGTCTATCCTCTGTTATCAATAATCCCTGCTGCCAAGTCCTGTTACATGCCGTTACATGTTCAAAGGGTTGCAGTGTTCAAAGTCATTCATTGTGTCAGACCTCCACTGTGTCAGTACATACTCCATATGTTTCATCATTTTATACTATATTTTGCTCCTTATTTCATGTCGATGATGTGGGAATCACTATATCCCACCTTCGACAAGTCTATTCCCATCGACGCCAAATCACTATCCGAGAATTTGACTTAGGAATCAACCATTAGTACCTTGGTACCTGCATGCATCAATGGCAGGTTTCCTCGTGTTCGACAGTAGGTTTACATCACTGACCTCTGATCGAACAATCCCTCGAATGCTCGACTTCAACTCATCTATTCGCATTTCATTGAGATGTACTTTAGATACCTTCGGGATCATTGTCATAATTGGTGATTTCCCTCGCATTTGTTAACAGTTCACATCATTGACCGGTAATCAAATGGTTTCTACCATGTTCGACTTCAACACCTTGTAATCACATGGCTAGATTCGTATCATTTGCGATTGGGTAGAAGACCCTGGGCGCACCTTTGTATCTTGATTGCGTCCAGGTTGCGTTGGAGATATCCTTTGTATTGTCACACAGATCCACTTTTTGTATTAGTCATGGCTATGTCACTACTGTCTTATGGATCTACGCTTGTTCATAGTAGCCATGATCTGTCCATAGTCTATATCATCTTAGTACTCATGCATCTGCAATGTATTGGTCGGCAGCCATGCTTTGAGTCATTTGTTTCCGAGCATGGGGATGCCCGTCTCAGTGGTATATCTAACATCTTGTTTCTGTTTCAGCTCCTTGTCGCTCTCCTCGATGCTATCTCTGCACAATATTTGTAAAGTCTTTCGGCCATCAGTTCCTTCTGACCTCACACTTTAGGGGGCATCTGTTATACCTCCAGATTCCACAGTGTCATATCTCCACCTCAAATTGAGTTGATGACACTTCCCCCACAGCTCAAAACACCCAGAAGAGACAAATGATGAGTGATCCTTGAAAGTAAACCTACCCTGACAAGAATCACCCTACTTGAGACTTCATTTACCCTAACTACCGTGCCTTGCTCAATTATAGGTGCATGGTATTCCTTACTACCGTGCTATGCTTTGTCCCTTCCACATGGTACTACCGCATTATGCTCTGATCTAGGGGCGCGGTACACTTTATTTAGCCTTTTTTCCATGGCTTATGGGATTTTGATTTTCGAGAGATTTTGGAAGATTGAGGTCCCTGATTCGATCTTAACTCAATTTCTGTGATTAGCAAACCTGATCCACTAAACTCTCCCTAGATCCACCCATCTCTCTTGTTGGTTAACCCTACCACACACTATAAGAGAGAGCCATTCCATGAGCAAAGGGGAGGACTCTTAGAGGTATCAAACTTATGATCTTGCAGCCTTGTGGAGATAGCTAGAGGACGAAGCACTTGGAGCTGGAGGATTGGCTTGGATATCAAGCAACCTTTGTAAGTATTCTTCAAGTTTGTAATAAGATAACTTGTCTTGTTTTTCCCATTTCATGTGTATGATATGAGTTTCTAACATGGAATGTATCTAGTCTAGATTTGAATCTAATCTTTACTTCAAGGTATTTGGAAGCTTGTATGCTTGTTCTTTGTTTGATCTCAACAGGTTCTACATTGGAGCTTTGGGATCAAGAGTCAGAAGCGGGACAAACGTCAAATTGAAAGGTGAGTTATATCTTTCATATCTTCTAAATGCATTTAATCTTGTTGTGAAAGTTAGATCATGAAATTCAAGGTAGCATTTGTTTTGTTTTGTTCTTATCTTAGAGTTAGTTTTAAATCTGCTTTAATTTAAGAGAATTTTGACTTATCCGTAGGGAAAAATTCTACCAACAGAAATTAGATGCGAATTCTAATAGTCCTTTTTCTCTTTCAAATGAATGTGAGTACCATGAATGTTTTACATCTTCCCTTCATTGTTCGGAACCTCGATCTGAAACTGTTAAAGAAAATCTTAATTATAATATTTCTGATCAATGTAATGAACAATTTGTTCGAATGAATTTTGAGCATTTCCTTTTTATCAACTTGATCATAATGATCCAACTATTAATGGAAATGAAGATTTAAGAATTTATGAAAAGGATCTTTCATGTATCTCTAATAATTTGAAAGGTCCTTCTTCTATAAGTAATATTCATTCTTCTTCATTTAATCAAAAGATTGATGTTCGAATAGAAAGTTTTGAAGATGCTGATTGTACTTCAGATTCTGAAGAACATAATGATTCTACTCATTTTACAAAATCTGAAAATTCTTTTTCTTCATCCTTCCATTCTGATTGTTATGAACAGAATGAGAACCATAAGTCTTTAGAGGATGAGTTGGCTGAAATTGAGATTGAATTTCAGAATATTTGTTCCAAATATACTTTCTCTACAAATCAAATTTCAAATGAAAAGTTATTTCGATCAAATACTTTGGAATTAAATAAATTTGATACACTTGGAAAGAACAAATATCTGAAAAATGAAGTTGATCATTCACAAAATTCGAATTCCAATGTTTGCTTTCAATACAATAACGATGATATATTGCTAAAGGAAATATTCTCCACTCTCAAGTTTGATGAAAATATTTTGGATCATGCTTTTAATAATTTCCAATACACTTTTTACGATTCAATTTATTTATGGTTGGAACAATCATTTTTGACCAATTTCCCATGTCATTTCCATTTCTTTGTAAATAAGAAACTTAGTTCATTTTTTCCTATTTTTGGACCTCCAGTTTCAAAATTTTCATTGTTGATTCATCATCTGTTTTATCTTGCAGGTTTTAGGTTACTTGATTGGCTCCATTGGATATTTGAGTATACTTAATTTCTATTTATTTTAGAATAGCATAGGAGTAGGTATAGAACAGATTAGTTTTGATAATTTCTTCAATAATTAGATTGCCCTTTTTTATTCTCTCCAATAAAGTATTTGTGACAACAAACTGAATCTAAGGTGGGTTCTAGTACTGTTTGATTACAGACATTGGAAGGTGTTGTGCTCACCTATCCAGTGAATGTTTCACTCCTCAAAAAGTCATTTTGTATAAATCAGACTGATTTTTTTGTACATAGATTGATTTTGCTTATTTCATCTTGTTTGGTTTCTTTTATTTATCTTTTGTTTGATTTCAAAACCCCACACATGTAGCAATATTTAGTAATCAGTTTATCTCTTGGTGATGATTCTAGTTTTGGTTTTATGACTAATTGCCAGCTATGATTTTGTCCTTTACTTAGAAATTTTTCAACATAGGACATACGGTTAATGACTGGAAGACCTCGAATTAATATCTCTACGATGATCATTATCTTACACATGTATTATTTGTTAATTGGAGTTTGAGGGATAGTCGAGCTTCCATTATCTTATGTCTCATGGTTTAAGTTGCATATCATATTAACCTTTCCACCTTGTTCTTCTCTGGATCCTTTTACCATCACCTTAAGATAAATTAAACTACAAGGTGTGAGGTCTTGTCATCAAGCCTGCTCATTAGGTTCATAAGTGCTAAGCAGAATGACATCTTCACACCAAGCTACGACACTTGGAAGATGACTTTCAGTTTTACTAAGAGTTGGAAGATCCTATCACAGGTCAGTCCATTCATGATCAGCATAGCACTGGTGAGTAACACTACTGATATATGGTCACCAAGCCATGGTAGTGCCTTGTAGTTTTCCAACTTAATAAAATATCGATTGCTGCATATATTTTAATACAAGACACCTGTGTATATAAGAACAAGGGGTCTTATTACAAGCCAACCCTGCCACGATCATAGGTGCAATTTGGATTGAAGCTATCAATATATGGTTACCAAGCCATGATAGTTTCTTTCAGCACCTCAACTGAAAGACAGGGAGTCTCATTATCGAGCTAGCTTGATCAGTTTCTGAATTCCGCTTGTGAGTGGCACTTCTTATATCTGATTACCAACTCAGGGCAGTGGTTTTATACACACAGTTATCTTTTAATCCAAAAAAAAAAATGCTACATGTAAATAATGTCTAAATACATCGAGGTGATGTGTAATTGGGATATCCAGAAGCATTTTCAAGTATGTTCCTAGGCTCAACACAAGCAGCTTCTTATGACTACATACAGGTGAAGGGTCTCAATTGTTTCTTCAACCCCTTTATCAGATTTGCATTATTCTTAATATGATCAAACATGGATATTTATTAATTTATGGTCCATGCTCATTAGCTGTATTCTTTGTGATCATTTTTGAAAATTCAGGCTGAAGAAAGGAGATCTGGCTAACATGTTTTAATGTTTTCTCTAAGCTGGTTGTCATTGCAGAGATAACTGGTTCTTCCCAGCCAGTCGCCATTTGTTGTGGGCACAACAGATCCCATGCTTCACTTAAGCAAGGGAACCCCATTTCTAGATAAACACAAAGTTATTTGGGTGAATCATCTTGTTAATATTCGATTTTGATCTTACCTCTAAAATTCTTCACCCATGCATTTGGTCTGTTTGTTTGTAAGGGTTTGATTAATTCTACCTGAGTGTTTTGATCTTTAAAAGCCAAAATTTTGAGTATTTTGTTGACTGTTGTTAACACCAGATCTGAAAGAACCTAAAGTTTTTGCTAAAATGACCTAGAAAAGAAGAAATCATCACAAAAGGTTGAAATAAAGATTTTTATATGGAAAAATATATTATAAAAAACCCATATTTATAAAGTCCGCCAGCAAATTTATGGAAAGGTTAAACTTCAGCCGTTTTCCGACGGCGGAGATATTATGGATCAAGATCTACGGTTAATATCACTCCCGCGTCGCCAAAGTAATCGTTAGCAAACGGTGGAAGGTGGTAGCGGACATAATACCACTAAGACACGTGTCCAATATCTATTCATCCGCGCAGGTGATAAGATGGTATTGGAAACCACTATGGCGCCGCGCGGAACCGCCCATTATGGAAATGTGAAAAATTCTATATTTAGCAGAGCATATAAATGAATTGGCAGAGCTTCTAAATTTGGCCAATATGGTCAAATTAGGCGGATAAAGCACTGGTGAATCTCTAAAATAGTTAGTGAAGCTCTAAAATGGTGGAATGGATAAAAGATAGCGGATCTCCAAAATGCCCAAGTCTTTGTTTAAAAATTTAAAAGTTTATAGTTATTAATATAAATATTTTATATTAATATTCAAACCCAATCACCAAAGTCTTGGCACGAATCTCAAAGTCTTGACAAAGTTTGGATAAACGGCTACTATTCATTCCGCTCACTCAACTAGCTCGAAGTTTAAAATTATAAAGCGGTCGCGGACTAAATACCACGGGAGCACGTGGCGCATTATTATTCATCCGGATCATGCGACGGTGGTATTATAAACCACCTTCCGCCCACGCGGAACCACCATTCACGGAGAAGAGAAGTATAATAGCACGTGCTTTGTGTTATTAGGTGTTGTGCGCGTCGGGGTATATAAACAACATGATTATTTCGCGCTCAACCAATGTGGGATATATCCCATAGAGAAAATCAAATGGGACAAGTAGAACACGTTTTTCTGGAAATGACTGTTTTAGTCATTAGCTTCAAAGAGCTGTTTCCGCCAAACCGAGAAGAATTTTTAGAAACTGAAAGAGGTTTTTCTTCAGCACGGGCCAATATTCAAAAACCTCTCTCCGTTTTTACACAGGTGTCATGGTTTAAGAGAATCGAAGTCATCTTCACGGGGCAATTTTCCAGAATTTCAGTTTACTGTTTTAGTCATCAACTTCAAAGAGCTGGTTCTTCCAAATGAAGATGAATTTTCAGAAACTGAAAGAGGTTTTTCTTCATCACATGCCCAGTTACAAAAACCTCTCTCAAAATGTACACAGGTATCTCCATTTGAGATATACAGCCAGGTCTTTGGAGCCTATTTTTCAGCAAAATTACTTCCTGAAATAAAAAAATAAGTTGTAACTGTTTCTATTTTTAGAGTTTCAGTTAGGTTTTGAATTCAAGATTAGGTATAGGTCGTCTTTCTATATATTGATATGTAAAAAGACATGTAAAGGGGGGGGATTCCCAGGAACGAAAATGTCCATTCTGGGTTTTTGAAGTTGTTTCCAGAAATTAATAAAGATTTCAGAGTTGAGCATATTTTTATCAAAGATTCATGTGTTGTTTTAAAATTACAGTCCGTACTTTCCCTTTCTTTACATGTGCATGTCAATCTTCTTTGTCATTCTTTCCATTATGTCTTTCTTCTATGCTTGAATGAAAGTCTAAAATAAATTGAGATTCATATTTTCCATGCCTCAGTTTATTGCATTCAAGTATCCACCTGCTTCTCCAAAGTTAACAGTGGATTCATCCGAAAATTGATGCCCATTGTTGATGGATTGTCATTAATTCTTTCCTGTCACCTGCAAAATCTTATTGACTGTAATAAAACAGCTATCTTGCCTTTGTACAAACATTTGTTTGGCTGCTGATCTATTATTTTTCTGTTTGTTGACTCCATTGCCCAATGATATCTTATTTCCTGTTGATCTAACCACATTATTCGAAGCCTACAAGTTTTTATTATTATTTTACAAATTGGCCATTGAGTTTATTGTCAAACTGCTGTTGTGGTGACATTGGATAGCAGATTTGCTGAGAGAGCCCTCTCTGGCTGAAGGAGGCCAACTTTCAGTCTAAAGATTGGTTTGAAAAAGGTTACCTCGGGTTTTCTTTGATACAGCCCAAGGAAAATCCGAGTGCTAACATTTTGGCGCCGTTGCCGGGGAACGAGGGTTTCATTTTCCCTGGGTATGAACGACAAAGTTGCAGATTTGATTGTTGATGGTGAACAACGGTCAGATATCAAGCAGGCTGTGCATCTTTCACCTGGCGACTCCATCTTCAAAGAATCCAGTTTTCAGAAATTTCATGGCGACTCCACATTAAAGAAATCCAGTTTTGCATTGGTTCACAGGCTAGTCTCCTCAGTTTTCATATCAGAATTTACAGCTCCAGTATTTCGAGATGGCCTCGTTATTAAGAAGGTATGCTCCTATGAGCAGGTCTCATATTCCTGGTTTTCCGAATCAAATTCCTAAAATAGATTGGCAGTCTTATTTGCCTAAATTCAGAGATGAAAACAGTGATAATGCTGCTTTACATTTAATCAAATTTCATGCACATATACACAAGTTGAAGATTAGGTTTCATGAGGACTGTCTTATGAAGATGTTCATGGCTTCTTTAGAAGGAAAAGCAAGGGATTGGTATGAAAGTTTAAGACCTGGTAGCTTGTTTTCTTTAAAAGATTTTCACATAGCATTTTATGAGCATTATACAGTAGATTTTCCAGCTTTGTCTTTAGTGGAAGATTGCTGTGATCGGTTTGAGGGTTTCATACAGTACCTCGAAAGTATTGACGAAGATCTGGAAGGTATGAATGATGAAGACATGTCTGAAATATTTTATCATTTTTCTTCGCAAGTCCATGGCCACGATGATCAAGAGAAGCTAGCTATAGATAAGATCAATGAAGAAATAATAGTAGATTCCCATGAGCTCTGTTCAGAAACAAATGAAGAATGCATTCAGCATCAATCTGCAGAAGAGAAGGAAAACGATAGTTGTTTGATTCAGAAAATGCACAAGCCACCTCCTCTTTTAACAGAAGAAGAAATAGATCAGCTCCTGCAGAGTGATGCTACAACCCCTGCTTATACAGATTGGAAGTGTTCACATATTCCGGGATATGTAAGTCAATCTTCTTCCATTTTTGGGAATGAAAATCTGAATTTGAATGATGACAATCATGATGATTTTATGAAGGAATCCATTTTTGAAGACGATCCACCGCAAGAAAATCAGCTATTAGACACCAGTTTCTTTCATAAAAAAGATAGAGCTGTCGTATTTAATGATCTTGCAGAGTGTTTTCTATTTGAGGATGCATTAGATTATGAAGATAATCATTCATTTCTGGAAAAGAATGTTAAGGAAGAAAGAACATTCCAGCTCTCCCGTCAAATTGCAAAAAATCCAAAGGTACTTCAAATAAAATGTATCTTTTTTGATCCTATACTTGAGTATATGAAGAAATTTCTCAGTTTCGATTTGCAGCTGGGTTTTTATTTTGAGAATAAAGAATATCATTGGTTGCCGGTGCTGTCATATTTTCTGTTAGTGACTTATTTCAACAGTGAAAGAAACAGATTATTTGAACATTTGATGGATTGGATTCATTGGCATTTCCGAATTACTTAATTGATGGAAAGTCTTTGACATTCTAAAGGTAGGGTAGGTAGGAGAAATAAGTTTGCCAGGCAAGCAGTCTTCAGTATGTACAGTAGTGTTTTCAGTTTTCTATAGTTAAGTGGTTTTCAGTTACAGTTTTGGATGGAGGACTGGTTACAGGATACAGGATACAGGATACAGATTGCTGGTTTTAGGTTTTCAGGATTGGGAGCCGCCCAATGGATTAGGCACTTGGTCTACGATGTTCTTTGCTACCTCGCGGGGAGGATAGCATCCCCAGTTGGAGCCAGTTGTTAACACCAGATCTGAAAGAACCTAGAGTTTTTGCTAAAATGACCTAGAAAAGAAGAAATCATCACAAAAGGTTGAAATAAAGATTTTTATATGGAAAAATATATTATAAAAAACCCATATTTATAAAGTCCGCCAGCAAATTTATGGAAAGGTTAAACTTCAGCCGTTTTCCGACAGCGGAGATATTATGGATCAAGATCTACGGTTAATATCACTCCCGCGTCGCCAAAGTAATCGTTAGCAAACGGTGGAAGGTGGTAGCGGACATAATACCACTAAGACACGTGTCCAATATCTATTCATCCGCGCAGGTGATAAGATGGTATTGGAAACCACTATGGCGCCGCGCGGAACCGCCCATTATGGAAATGTGAAAAATTCTATATTTAGCAGAGCATATAAATGAATTGGCAGAGCTTCTAAATTTGGCCAATATGGTCAAATTAGGCGGATAAAGCACTGGTGAATCTCTAAAATAGTTAGTGAAGCTCTAAAATGGTGGAATGGATAAAAGATAGCGGATCTCCAAAATGCCCAAGTCTTTGTTTAAAAATTTAAAAGTTTATAGTTATTAATATAAATATTTTATATTAATATTCAAACCCAATCACCAAAGTCTTGGCACGAATCTCAAAGTCTTGACAAAGTTTGGATAAGCGGCTACTATTCATTCCGCTCACTCAACTAGCTCGAAGTTTAAAATTATAAAGCGGTCGCGGACTAAATACCACGGGAGCACGTGGCGCATTATTATTCATCCGGATCATGCGACGGTGGTATTATAAACCACCTTCCGCCCACGCGGAACCACCATTCACGGAGAAGAGAAGTATAATAGCACGTGCTTTGTGTTATTAGGTGTTGTGCGCGTCGGGGTATATAAACAACATGATTATTTCGCGCTCAACCAATGTGGGATATATCCCATAGGGAAAATCAAATGGGACAAGTAGAACACGTTTTTCTGGAAATGACTGTTTTAGTCATTAGCTTCAAAGAGCTGTTTCTGCCAAACCGAGAAGAATTTTTAGAAACTGAAAGAGGTTTTTCTTCAGCACGGGCCAATATTCAAAAACCTCTCTCCGTTTTTACACAGGTGTCATGGTTTAAGAGAATCGAAGTCATCTTCACGGGGCAATTTTCCAGAATTTCAGTTTACTGTTTTAGTCATCAACTTCAAAGAGCTGGTTCTTCCAAATGAAGATGAATTTTCAGAAACTGAAAGAGGTTTTTCTTCATCACATGCCCAGTTACAAAAACCTCTCTCAAAATGTACACAGGTATCTCCATTTGAGATATACAGCCAGGTCTTTGGAGCCTATTTTTCAGCAAAATTACTTCCTGAAATAAAAAAATAAGTTGTAACTGTTTCTATTTTTAGAGTTTCAGTTAGGTTTTGAATTCAAGATTAGGTATAGGTCGTCTTTCTATATATTGATATGTAAAAAGACATGTAAAGGGGGGGGATTCCCAGGAACGAAAATGTCCATTCTGGGTTTTTGAAGTTGTTTCCAGAAATTAATAAAGATTTCAGAGTTGAGCATATTTTTATCAAAGATTCATGTGTTGTTTTAAAATTACAGTCCGTACTTTCCCTTTCTTTACATGTGCATGTCAATCTTCTTTGTCATTCTTTCCATTATGTCTTTCTTCTATGCTTGAATGAAAGTCTAAAATAAATTGAGATTCATATTTTCCATGCCTCAGTTTATTGCATTCAAGTATCCACCTGCTTCTCCAAAGTTAACAGTGGATTCATCCGAAAATTGATGCCCATTGTTGATGGATTGTCATTAATTCTTTCCTGTCACCTGCAAAATCTTATTGACTGTAATAAAACAGCTATCTTGCCTTTGTACAAACATTTGTTTGGCTGCTGATCTATTATTTTTCTGTTTGTTGACTCCATTGCCCAATGATATCTTATTTCCTGTTGATCTAACCACATTATTCGAAGCCTACAAGTTTTTATTATTATTTTACAAATTGGCCATTGAGTTTATTGTCAAACTGCTGTTGTGGTGACATTGGATAGCAGATTTGCTGAGAGAGCCCTCTCTGGCTGAAGGAGGCCAACTTTCAGTCTAAAGATTGGTTTGAAAAAGGTTACCTCGGGTTTTCTTTGATACAGCCCAAGGAAAATCCGAGTGCTAACAACTGTCATCATCATCCTGAAACCCTAAATTTAGACAACCCGAAACCCGCAACTCGACAGATGCGGGTTGCAGGACTATTGTTTTTAAGTTTTGGTTTTACTAATTCCAAAACCCGCAACCCGACGGCTGCGGGTTGCATAATCATTCATTAATAAGATCGAGAACTAATTACCCTGAAACCCGAACCCCACAATGGTGGAATTCGGCTTTTAGGATTGTGGTTTTCCATTTATTTGGTGTGTCTTCCCAAAACTCACAACCCATAATTTCGAGATGCAGCTTTTGAGATGGTTATTTTACGTCACAGTTTGATGTTCCTGAAACCCACCACCTGCATGGTCGGTTTTTGGCTTTCGAAAATCCTTTCTCCTATTTCCAATTTTGTGAACCCACAACCCACAAATCCGTACTTTCGGGTTTCGGCTTGCGGAACCTTTGAATAAGAGTTTCGTTGACATACCTGAACCCGATTCTGCGCCTACCGCAGTGAATCTCAATCATCCATTTCTAATGATCGCACGATTGGTGTTATTTTGGTAAATGTATTTAATAGGGATTTTACCTTTTAGTTTTACATTTTAATTGTTGAAGAAATTACACTGTCGCATTATCATTTTACTGACGATTGTGTGTCAAGTGTCATTTTTCAGTTTGTTGGTTTTTTTCAGGTAAGTCCACTATTATCCTTACACTGCTAGCCTACAGTTTTGTTATTTCTAGTTTGAATTTCATTTGGTTTTCTGTATTAATCAGATGTTGCAAAGTTCTTCCACCATGTCGAGAAATACGTGGTTTAAATCATCGTAGAAAGACCCCCTGATCAAAGACCCAAATTTTGGTTTTCTCTCTGACACTAGTGAATGAGTTACTGAAACGTACCAGATTGACTGGTCATGGATATATGCCATTTTTTATAATAATGGCCTTTCCCATATTGAGAATGAAATACCAGTCTATGAGAAAATTAGGGCTTCCCAAATTCACGCCATCACTACACGCCCTGCTGTATTACCCTACATACATGCAATTAAGAGGATAATTGAGAATGCTGATGAGAAAGACCATTCTTTTAATGATAGTACAGGTTGTCAATTGACAAGTTTTCGCCCAAAGGTTTTTGTTCGAGCTTTTGCTCTGAAACCCCATGTATAGATCCTCTCTGTTGAGTTCATACAATCGTCCAAAACCCGGTATAGTTTCAATCAAATGATTAAGTCTTGGATGCACAAGCCTAATGCCTTTGTACCTAAGTCGGATAACCTTTATCCTATTATCTGTTTTAAGGAACCCTTTTCCCTACTCGCAGCCATGCTCTACCGGCTTTTATGGTCAACCCAATTGTTCCCATTTTAAAGCAGAGTGGGCACCCACAGCACATCATGTGTTACTTATAGGTGAGTCTTTTCCATGGGCCTCTATCTTGTCAACGGAATTAAAAAACGCCATCCATGAATATTAGAAGGCACAACTCATAAGAAGACACCCTTCTTCCTGTCTGCATATGTCCTTCATGCTTTCTGCTCAAAGTTCCAGTACCTGAATTTGGGTTGACATTGGACCCCTTTAGATCCACCTGTACACATCTACCATTCAGCACTATGGGAAGGGAATTTTGCACCTATGATATATGGCATTTGTGACTCTTTTGTGGGTACCATCTATTTCAAGATATTCCAACAACAGCCGCCTGGATTTTTAGAAGATGCCAAAGCTTTTATCAACACAATGGGTGACTGGTATGTAGGTGAGTAGTTTTCGTACATTAGAATCTGGGGAAGTGAAACAGTTCATTTCTTGCCCAGAATAGTTCCGGTAAGGATGGTAATACAGGAGGTTTCTTTTCAAGCTGCCACTGATGGTATGTACAAGAGACTTGTAGGACCCAAGAAGAAAAATTGGCCTCAGTTGGTCATTCCAATATCAACCTGGGCTGTAGTTTTGGGTGATTAGATAGTTGCTATGAGATTAGGTGTTGCTTTGAAAAGGAAACATGACTGTAAGAAATTCTTGGATGCACACGCAAAGCAAGTTCACATGAAGATAGACTATACACATGAGTCAATCCCTGATGATTCCATATATCAGGGGGTAGACGTATTTTCTCAAGTCTTGGACAAAGCAAAGAATTCTCAAGAACAACTTGACATTCTACAGTATCAAAAACAATTGAAGGACAGAATCCTAAGTTACAGGACCATGCAGTTGAATCTTGTTGAACAAGCAAGGAAGGATAGGGAAGAGAAAGAAGCTCAGAAGTCTAACAATCCTCCTTTGCCCACCAGTCATGATGGAGACAAAGGCAAACCTATTCAATGGGAACTATCTAAAGAGAAAACTAATGAAGAAGTTAAACTCATGTTGCAGATAGCCCGTGAATCCAAACAACAAATGGCGCAATTGTCATCAATGTTACAGACTTAGCTGCTAGAACCCCCAAGGCCTGTAGATAAAATTCAGCCAGCAGGTGCACTGGACGATTAGGCCTCTACTCCAAATACTCCAGAAGATGATGACTTGGTCATAACCAAGGATAACCCAGCTAAAAGATAGAAGGTCATGCCTTCCTCATTACAAATTTCTACTGTAGATGTAATTGACTGTGATGAAGAAATAGTTTCACCTTCCCCAGTACTAGTAGTTGAAGAAGTCACTAGAGATACTAAGACTGATATTGAATTGCTGGACAATATTGATATGGATCAGTCTTTCCCTGAACAGTCAGTGTTGGAGTTTAATGTTGCCCCTTTTATCACATCATCAACAATTGTGTTTCCATTTGTTCAACCACCAAATTCTACTATGCCTCTGGGAGGAACACTTCCATTTACATTATCCCACTTGTTTAATACCCTCAAAAACTCCACTAATTCATTACCTGAACATTCAGTCCCTTTTTCCATTCCACCATCTGTTATTGCAGAACCCCAGTCTTTGGCTATCCCTTCACAATCATCTCCGGTTGATCCATTAATAACCTCCATCGATGCATCTTCGAAGGTTTCTCCTTCACACTCACCTAGTGAAGATCAGAGTCCACTTCCTCTCCCAGAAGTCAATAGTCATGTTCATGTTCAATTGTCTGAAGTCTTTGTCTCACTTCCCTCCCCAGACAAAGGTGTGTCAGCTCCCGAAGTCATTAGTACACCTCTAGCTACCACTCAAGTCACTCTACCTATCCCCACCTCTACTGTTACACAGACACCTTCTTTGATTTCTATAGTTAGTGTCACTTGTGTTCCTATGCAGTCCATTACTGAGTATACAGACACAGATGTGGTTCCTCTTCGAGATATTTTCTATCGTCAAGATGTCAAGGCAATATTTAAAAGAAGCAGGAAGAGGGATCAAGGCCAAGGTGGTTTGGAAACACATGAACCAGATCAGGTGATATGGGCCCCCATAACTAATAACCCAAGAATTGAAGCAGTTGAAATAGCAGCAGCCTTAGGGGATTTTGCCACTGCTAACTGGGATTCGGTCTAGGTCTTGGACAAAGAATTTGAGCTCAGGGAGAAAGAAATCAGAAACCCGAAGGAAGAGTTGGATAAAACAAAGGATCATCATTCTGTTGATGTGGCTGACCTCAGGAAAACTTGGGCAGACAAAGTACAAGACCTAGAATAGAAGAATGCTACTATTCTTACTAAATTCAACCTTTTGTAGTCTCAACATTCTGTTGATCTTGTAAAGATAGCCTCTTTGGAAAAGCAGGTTGAATATGCAACTGCAAGTGCAGCTTCCTCCAATGTTCTCAAGTTAACACCTTGTGACTTCAAACATTTAGCCCTTGAGGTGAATCAGAATCAGCATGAATTACTGAAGAAGTTATATATTGCCTTAGATGAGATCGGGGAAAATTTCATCAGTTTTTCTAAGTTGTCTTCTACTCTTGAAGAACAGAAGGAAAAGAGGCTCCAAGCTTGTAAAGATGAAGAAGAAATCGGTCAATGGCAATTGTATATCAAGAATGTTCTAGAGGACATCCCAATCCTTAATACTTTCCAGGTAAAGAAAGTCAAGGCATCTTTGAACACGTGGCTTGATTTGAATGAATCGGCTGAGGAAATCATTAATAAATCACAGGACACTTGCACTAGACGATTATATGAAGTTGATAATATCATGAATGACGTAGGTTTGCCACTCATGAATCCTATTTTGGATTCTCTGCCACCAAAATGCAGATTGGAAGAACTCGAGAGCAGATGTGAAGAATTGGCACAAAAGATTCAGGATTTGGAACAAGTTAGCATTCAAGATGTAGATCATTTGGTTAGAGAACCGGTCATCATGGAGGGGAGGATTCGTATGTACCTACAGATTTGGAACAAGCTAGCGAAGCATGATATGGAGAATAGCGCATGCAATGCTCAATTATCCTTGGAATATATCATTTTCCCAAATGTAGATGAATTGTTAGATATTTATGAAAAATGGCAGGATTTCCTAGATCTTTAATTAGATCTGATTTTGTAATCCCTATTTTGTAGAACTTCTCCTTTTGGAACTCTTATGTAAATTTAGTATAAAAGGAGGAATGTTTTCCTTAGTAAAGGGGGGTTTTGGGGATTTTGGAATTATAATTCGGTAGGAGATATGACTGAAGATACTCTGTTGTCGGAGTCATTGTAATTTTGGTACAAGGCATCTTAATACAGTAATGTTATTTTCAGATCTATCTTCTGATTATCACTTAAATTTCTTTAAGGATTCCTGATTTTATGTTCCAGATTGTCATCCTTTATGCATATGATCTATTGTTGAATATATAATGAATACATAGATATGTTGCATTGGTTTTTCTGTATAACTGATGTTTGTATGAAAATATTTAATTAAATACTTTCTTTATCGATTTCTGCAATTGATCACACATATATACATTCTATCGTTGTTGATTTTTCAATCAACAAAAGGATAACAGGTTATATCTTGATGGTCTCTAAGCTTGGATTATTTTGTTTAATTTTCATTAAATAAATCATAATTTAAGTCAGCAAATATCTCATCTAATCACATTTCTATTAAAGGTGACAGTCTGTTTGCTTTCATACACTTCAAGGTTGATCTGCATAAAAACTCAAATTTCAATGTTAGAATAGATCTAAGTTAAGAATAGGATCTTTTCTAAATAGGCTTAGTTACAATTGCTAACTGTTTTCCACTCCTTTGTTTCCCTAAAATGGGAAACTGATCTTATTGATCACCCCTTTTACTCATAGAATGCTAGCGGAGGCCAAATATCTGTGGGTGATTACCACACCGAATAGATCGAGGATAGAATTGCCCTTGCGCAGGGTCTTTCGAAGCCTTTGGCTGAGTTTTCATCCCTTGTTGTGTGCCTTGGAACCCATTCCAACACCTAGCACTTACCTTGCACATCCGGGGCATCAACAAGTCTCTACTGCATTTTCGCATTAGATTGTTGAGGGCAGCGCTCTGTGCAATTCGAGCATGGTCATGACACCTACATTGGCCATGAGCGTAGCTCAGGAAAATGCTCAGTTTAAATGACTGGGGAGATGTGGATACCAAGTGCTAAAGGCAAACTTTTGTTTCCCATACTATCTTTTGATTTCCAGTGTTTGGTTTTTGTTTTAAGTTTTAAGTTAATACTTTACAGGTTTTATTTGACATGGTCTCGGGCACATAGTGAGTTTCGAGCTCAGTGGAGTGGAGTACCTGCAGGAATGAATTTGATGGAAGACATGGCCAACACGAATAAGCCTGGTTCCTTTCATGGCCATCTCTCCCTCAATGCGTCTAGTTTCCTCTACCTTTTTGTTTGCTGAATGTATAAGAGTTTTGGGAAAGTTTTACTCAATCAAATCATCAAGGGTTTTAATGTGATGCTGAGTTTGGAATGGGAAACGCGGCCTTATTCTTAGGCACCTTTTGTAAATGTATGAACCATAATTTTTTATCAGTAGCCTGTATGGCATTTTGGTTTTATAGGAGGGCCTCACTTGACTCCTATGAAAAATATTGTGGTTTCGAACTTTTTGGAAATGTATCTTAATGGTTTAGTTTAGGATTTCATGGGCAGAAACAATTTATGTATAAGCTGGTTTTGTTTTTGTTAATGGGATAGGGGAGGCCCTAACTAGACTCCTATATATTTTGATTTATGGTTTTTGTGTTGATATTTCTATTTAATAATTAATGTGAATTTCTTTTAAATGATTTCTTCCAGTGCTGTGGATATAATGAGATCTATTTCCAGCTACTGTGAATAGCATTTGTCCTTCTGTATTAATGTTCTTTTAACTCTCAAAATATTCGTGTTTAACCTAGATCTTTACTATTGTATTGGGTGAAGGTTGAGCGTGAAGCTCCTGCCTATGTTTTATACATTTATGTGTTCTCAGTTTCACTCGCATATTTTTAACTCATGCGTTTGACTTGGAAAATGAATCTCTCTATAGGATAAAAGATTGAAATGTTTGTTTTAATTTCAATTACTAGGAAAAGCCCTATCTAGTTGTGCATTTTTTTTACCTTGCTTTTGTGTATGGTGATTTGATTTAGCAGTATGATTTTAAATATATAAAATAAATTAAAAATTCTAATCGAGAGCAAAAGCTTTGGTGTAATTTAAACATAGATGCATTCTTAGTGTGGGGAAAATGCATCCTTTGTGAGAGAAATCATGGTTTAACGTTTCAAGGCTGAAAATGAATTTACTGTGTATTTAATTATCTCTGCATAGATAAGGTGCCGAGTTAATTTCTTTGATTGAATATTTTTATCGGGTTTTATGGGAAAATCCCTAGCGTTAAAAACGTATTCATTTTATACTTGTTATGGTTCAATGTTTAATTATCAGAGTATGGCATTCCACAATGTAGCATGGATTTTCCTGAGATTGTAGATTTTAAATGTACTGTGTAGAGAACTTGATCCCGAGTCTTTAATTTTTCTTTAGGAAAAGAATGTAAACCTTGGAAATGCGCCGTAACATAAATCAACCCGTGTATGGCGATTTAAGAGAATGAATAAAATTTGTGGTGCTTGTTCTTATATATGATGAAGAAGTTCTTTGCTACATTGATTTTGGTTTACAGGAGACTCTACGAAATCTCTGTTGGAGTTTAGTTATTTAACATGTTAATTTAATGTTGGGAACAGTAAGGGTTTGATTTTAGTTTAAGTTTGGGGCCTAGGGTTCTAATCTTGGGAAACTCCAAGTGAATCAATCTCTTTACAAGAGATAATTCTGCTGTAACAATTAATTTAGTTTGTAAATTATTTACTATTTCAGCTTAGCTAGGGTTTGGGAAATTAAGCATGACTTTAAACTTGGGATATAAATATTTTCGCCCAGGGAGCCAATGCAATAGCCCTTGCTCCCAATTCCTGGAATTAAATTAGAAAAGAGATTACAGTAATGGAATTTAATTTATAAACTTTCAACTAATCAACATAAAAGTAATTCATACCTGAATTTGCAGCTGGGATTCTCTCTTTGAATAGACTTGCATACTTCAACCAGTAACCAATGAAAACAATTATGCTTAGCTGACCTGTAGGATGGTAACCGAATGACTTTGGAACTACCACGTTCCTCCTTGTTAGCACCCAAATCGTACCTCTAGGTTGCAAAGAGGCCAAAATGGGGTAACCACAAAATCACTTTAGATTGAGCTTCTGACCCAGTGCAATTAGAGAGGGATCTCTCTTGAATCTATAAAAGACTAAAATTAATCAATTAGAAACACACGGCCTTCTTACTCAAGCTATTCAATCAAAGCACATTCAAAAGGTTAGATTTTTTATGGGACAATTGTTTAAGGGTTTGGTGAGATAATCAGGAGAGAAAGCATTGGGCAATGGAGTCAAAACAAAATATATAAATCAAATAACAATGTTGCAGCATGAAATATCAGGACAAAGGTAAGATAGCCATCCATTTAATGTCAAAATGTTGTCGTATGGTGATAAAAGAAGAAGAAATGAACAGTGCATCAACATGGGAATCTAACAAGGATGAATCCTATGCTAACTTTAGTAGAAATAATTAGTGGATGTCTGAAACGATAACCAGAGCTTTAAAAAGAATTCTGCATTACCATACACTGGTTTCAGACATGAAAAATAAAAACATAATGGATGTAAATAACAGGAAGCACATCCACATGAGAAGAAGAAAGAAACTGAATGTAAACTAGAAAACACATGAATCTCTACCAAAATCAGCCTCAAACACTGTAATTCTATTAAAGATTATGTTTCAAACCAGAGCTCAGCTCTCCCAGGCCTCAGCCGAATGATTTTCCAACCCATTCTACTTCTATTACATGGATATTTATAGGCTCTCAACCTCAAATTTGACTATTAGAAAACAGTTAAAGCTATGCTACCACCTGTAGGGTCCAGTTCGCCACCTTTGACAACAAATTACAAAATGAAAAGGACTGCTAACGGGTCAACCATGATCTATTTCACATGCATTGTCAGTAGGCTTGCAGACCCTAACCGCCTCAAAAATTGATAAATATTACATATAAACCTGGTTCAAAACACACTGACATGATAGGCCATAGAAAACTAGGGAAATAGGCTGCCACCTCACTCCTTTGTCTTAAACTAGCCTTATTGATCGAAGAAGTCTTCTATCCTCAGGGAATTTTCCACTTGTGCTTCTTCTGCTAGAGGAGGAGGTGTTGCTTCTTGAGTGGAGAGGATGAAATTTTTGAGAATCTCTTCAGCTTAGTGGGTTTCTCACTCACCTTCTCGAGTTTCCTTTTTCTTCTTTCAATGTCGAACCCTCCTGCACAGCTGTCTCTCCTCAGGCTCGCTTACTGGGCTCTCCTCCATGTGGTCGAACACTATAGGGGACGAAGGAACGTGCTCCTCCTCCACTTCATACCATGCCTTCTCTGGCATGAAGACCACCTCAATCCCCGGATCCTTGTCCATGATCGAGATCTAACCAAAGATACCTAAGCTGCAATGTTTTCCACCTTTCTCATGTGATGGTCATGAATTAATGAATGCTGGGACCCTATTCATAACGATCCTGATAGTGACGATAGCCATGTGTGATCACCTTCGCCATGATGGTCTGACTGGATCTTCCAAGCGAGTAGAAGTGACGATAGTTGTGTGAGCTAACGTGAAACACACCTAATTAGGCTCTAAGGATAGGTGGAATAAACGAATAACGACGCTGAGGTGGCGTCCGGCCTATTGGCAATCATTTGCTGGCAATGGAGATGATCTTTCAACACCCATTTCCCTAATCCAACGGGCACCATAGATCTTAATCCTGCTCGCATCTCGACCGTCGGATGGTGCTGCCCCTACCATGTTCGCAAATATTAGGAGTACTAATCATTTGGAGGAGTTCATTTCACTAACAAAACCCTAGCCGTAGGTCCGAGCTCTAATGGATCCCCATCATCCGAACTTACATCCTCCTACAAAAAGTTTGCAAATATGCATATTGGATTTCTCTATGCATGTTAAATATGCGAACAAATTATCGGCCTTTGATCAATCTCTTCCATCGTCGATCAATATTTGACTTACCTGTTTGTTAACACTTTGCCAGGGCTTACAGTGCCCCCAACGTTTTTGCAAAGGGCGCCCACAACCGTCGATCGCCACTGCAATTCTTCTGAGCCATCTACATGCGCCATTATGTTACTGAGGGTGCAATTTGCTTCCAAACCTATGATTATCATTGAAACCTTAGCTTTTCTCTCGACATCCTTACCATGGGCCAAGCTTACTGCTCAAAGCTTTTAAATCTTCTTGTTTTAGGACAACGAGGTTTAGGAACAAAGCTTCCCTTTTGACATTATTCATGGGCCAAAACCCCTCCATATGCTTAGCACAATTCTAGTGCTAACAACTGGCTCCTATTGGGGATGCTATCCTCCCTGCGAGGTAGCAACAAACCCCACAGACCATTGCCTTGTCCATTGGGCCTTTCCCATCACAAAATTTGCACTCTATATCCTTTATTGAAATCGAAAAAAACTGAAACTAAAACCTACTACTGCAACTGGAAATGTTGAAAAGGTGCTCGTCATGTTGAGCTTATTTATGTACAGACTACCCTAAACTATCCAAGTGGCTGCCACATCAAGTGATATGAAAATTCCAGTGCAACTAGTTTAGCAACTGATACCCTAAGCAGACCTTCTCACCATGCCTTACTAAAATCAGACAACAAAATATAAATGGCACTAAGCAAAGATGACAGGTGAAATCCTTTTGGTAAAAACAAAACCAATCACTCCCACCGAAGAATTTTTTTACATAATCAGATATTGGGTCAAATGAAGCATGATGTCCTCCAAAGTTTTCTACCATTTCCCCAATAAAACAGGTCTGCTTCAATTGCAACTTCTTTGGAAGCTTATCAGACTGCAGCTCTGTTGGCATCCTGGCCAATTTTCCCCTAGAGGAACTGTAAGTAGCTTGCACATCCTTTCTATCACTCACATCAAGTATAGGAATTGAATATCTATGGCTAGCTTCAAGTAGAGCTTGGAAACCATGTATGCCCAAATCCTTAAACAACCTAATAAGACTAAAACAACCATCTTCATGCACTCCCTTCTGCTGTGATCCTAGCTCTACAACATGAGAGGATGCTTCTCCACATGGGCCATTCATGATGTCGTTTCTTTGATTTGTTAAAATTCCTAGATTAAAAACTTGGTTCTACTTTGGTGCTTCAAAAGAAACTCCATCCTGACTTTCAAATGGGTCTAGAAGAGAAACCACTTCTAGGAACTGGGGTTCTAGGTCTAAAAGACCCACATAAAAACCATATTGAGCACCCTGGTCCTCCTCCAGTATGTCTATCATCTGGTCAGCTTGTTGAATGTGTGTGTCAGGATCAAGAAATTCTTCATAGATCTCATAATCGACTTCATTTTCATCCAAGGGAAAAACCTCTGCCTGCTGAAAACTCTCATTGGTCCCCCCTTTTTCTCCTTGGGGAGGGCCAGGCTCTTCATGTAGGGCCTTTAATATTTCGTCATTCATAGCTTTAAGAATACTCTTTATTTTGGTGAATTATTCAACTTCGGGAAGCAGGACTTTTTCACCATCAGGATTGATACTCCCATGGCTTTCAATGATGAATTCAGGAGTTGTAATTAAGCTCCTTTCCCCAGCTGGCTCTTCTATATAGTGGAGCTGAATGCATGATGGCTCTTTCTTCTCATTCACTTCCAAAAATATTATGACATCTTCATCTCTGTATTCATCATATATGGGTGGACCGGACCTTTTTTCAAAACTTTCCATCCCAAAGCTCTCAGTGTGCTGAGTGCAATTTACATAAAACAAAACAACATTATCATCTTCTTGCACATGGCTAGGCTGACCATCTCTCTACTCACCATGAGAAAACAAAGCAAATACCTCATTCTCATGTCTCTCTTTAGATTCTAATCTCTTTCCCATATCACCCTCATTGCTTTGATCTGAGGTCTTTCTAGACATTCTGAGATTGTCTTCAACTTCTAACGAATCAATGAACATCTACTACAATGTCGAAGAATTTCTCTCCAATAGAAGGAAAGACAACTCTGGAGGAAGGACAGAGGCATACTGCAGCTTAGCAGCATTTTCTAGGGTCTGAACTTCCTTTGGCATATTGTAGTAAAAGTTCATGAACCTCCTGCTAAAACTAGACATGGTTTTATTTTCCTGCTTCTTTATGGAATAAAACTCTGAAAGCACCTGGTCCAGAGACCTTCTCTTACCCCAAAACTCCAAAAAGACACTAGAAAACATTTCCCATGTATCAAAGGATTCAGACTGCAAGTGCTTAAACCACTTCTTAACATTTCCTTGAAAAGATTGGGAAAAAGATCTGAGACAAACATTCTCATGTTATATTTCAAAAAGGTCCAGAAAATGATCAAAACCTTGGACATGCCTCTCAGCAGTAAGACTTTCATCCTCGCCATCAAAAACACGGAGGTATTTGTGGTATTTGGGAGGATATCCACGAAGGATAGGGGGTACATTGAAAGGTCTATATGTCTCCTGAGGTCTAGAGGGAAAAGGAGTATGTACATGAAGAATGTCCTCAGTCTTGCTCTCATGGGGTTTGCAGGGTTGATTAGGGACTTTACAGGGGGAGAAAGGAGGAACTGAGTTAGCTCTAGGGATGAAAGAAGAATGTACATTTGAAAGCTCTAATGATGGATATACAAAGGAAACTCTCTCATGACTCAGATTTATTCTATGAAGCAACACTCTCGTGGCATAAATATATGAGGGAAAAAGAAAACCAAAGAAAAAGAACAACACCTCCTTGAAGAGATTGATACTTTGATACCTGGGTTTTGATTCTTCAATGTCTAAGGAAACTGAGCCCATCTCCAGTGGATTTGGCATAATATTTTTAACATCTGAATTTTACCATGGATCCAGCAATCTCCCCCAGTGGAGCTACCTTCATAATGAAAACTCAATGAGTGGAGCCGCCAGGTGAAAGTTATACAACCTTCTTAATGTATGACTGTTGTTCACCATCAACAATTAGTTCTGAAACTTTGTCGTTCTCCCATGGATGATGATGTTAAGATTCAATATGCTAAGATAGAAAATATCAGCATTACATTCCATTTCACAACAATAGCATATACAGGATCAATGAAAGAACAACAAGCACAACATAAACACAAGAGACACAGATTTATCATGGGAAACCCTCATGGGGTAGAAAACCCAACAATGCTTCCTCAAGATAGATGGACAACAAATACAAAGATGTAAACCATAGACATGAGCTCCTTCTCCTCCATAGCAAATCTCTTCCTCACCTATGCACCAATCACAAGTGATTGTAGTGTGTTAAATGAGGAACACACCTCCTCTATTTATACACAACTCCGACATGTCTTTTACACAAGCTAAGTTGGCCCCAACTTAACCACTTTACATAATGTGACAGGGCCAACCCCACTAGGGTGGTCTAATAACCCTTTAATCCACATAACACATATAGGGCCGACCCTCACTAGGGAAGTCTAATAACCCAAGTTACCACAGAGGAATAAACATCTCTGGATACATGACAAAGTCCTATCGGAGGAATGAAACATCTCCGGAATAATAAAATACAAATATAATATTCTTAGAAGTTACAATATTTCAACACTCACCCTTAATGAGAAGGATATTATAACAACATCTGCAGGAGCAAGGATTCATCAACATCATACATGATACATCTATAAATCATTGGAAGCTTTCTCAACATCATTAGTAACTCAAGCAGTTACTGGAACATCTTCAATACTGGAACATCAACATCTTTGGTACTGAGTCTTCATCTTCTGTAGCACTCAAAAAACAATAGCAACATCGACATCAACATCTAGATCCTCACGATCATCGGTATCATCATCACACGATCATCAGCATCGTCATCACATGATCATGAGCATCGTCATCACACGATCATCAGCATTGTTATCACACGATCATCAACATCGTCATCACACGATCATGAACATCGCCATCACACGATCATCAGCATCGTCATCACATGATCATCAACATCATCAGCACATGATCATCAACATCATCATCTAGAACATCACGATCAGTAGCATCGTCATCTAGATCATCACAATCAGCATCATCATCATCTAGACCATCACGATCAGTAGCATCATCATCTAGACCATCACGATCAGCAGCATCATCATCTAGATCATCACGATCAACAACATTGTCATCTAGATCATCACGATCAGCAACATCATCATCTAGACCATCACAATTAGCAGCACAATGGAAGCATACCCTGAAACACACATGATCTATTTAAGACACCATGTCATGTCTAGGGACGATGCAGTCCACTTGTCAACTTAGACAAAGTCTAAGGACCACTCTTAGAGACATCTATATGTGGATCAGTTTAGGACTGAAGTCCAGGGATGATACAATCCCCCTCACTCTTAGAGACATTTGTCTGTGGATCAGTTTAGGACTGAAGTCCAGGGATGATACAATCCCCTCACTCTTGGAGACATCTGTCTACGGATCAGTTTAGGACTGAAGTCCAGGGATGAGACAATCCTCTCACTCTTGGAGACATCTGTCTGTGGATCAGTTTAGGAATGAAGTCTAGGGATGATAGATTTCTCTCACTCTCGAAGACATCTATCTATGGATTAGTTTAGGACTGAAGTCCAGGGATGATACAATCCTCTCACTCTCAGAGACATCTATCTGCAGATCAGTTTAGGACTGAAGTCCAGGGATGATACAATCCTCTCACTCTCAGAGACATCTGTCTACAGATTAGTTTAGGACTAAAGTCCAGGGATGATGCAATACTCTTACTCTTGGAGATATCTATCTGTGGATCAGTTTAGGACTAAAGTCCACAGATGATACAATCCCCTCACTCTCGGAGACATCTATGTACAAATCTGTTTAGCACTGACGTCCAGGGATGATACAATCCTCTCACTCTCGGAGACATCTATCTGTGGATCAGTTTATGACTGAATTCCAGGGATGAAACAATCCTCTCTCATCCATTTTGAACTAGTGGTTCTGGGATGATGCAATCCCCATCACGTACATTTTGAACTAATGGTTCCGGGATGATGCAATTCCCATCATGTACATTTTGAACTAGTGGTTCCGAGATGATGCAATCCCCATCACGTACATTTTGAACCAAGTGTTCAGGGATGATGGAGTCCTATCACATCCACTAGGGACCATACAATGACCTCATCGTCAGAACACGTAGCCTCATCATCGATACAAGTATCCACATCAAAACAGTATCCATATGATCAACACAAGTATCCTCATCATTGATACAAGTATCCATATCATCGACACAAGTATCCTCATCATCGATACAAGTATCCTCATCATTGACCTTACCATCAATATAGGAAATCTCATCATTGATATAGGTATCCACGTCGATACCAGTATCCAAATATCATCATCGACGACATAACTCCCCCTTTCAAGGAGGGTCCTTCTGAACTACACCAAGCTTGTCTCGGAAATACTCAAACTCTTCTCGAGATAGAGGTTTGGTGGATACATCAACAACTTGTTCGTTAGTGCTCACATACTCAAGCTTGATATCTCCTTTCTGCACCATATCTCATATATAGAAGTATCGGATCTCTATGTGCTTTGACTTATCATGGAACACTGGATTCTCTGTCATCTTGATACAACTCTGGTTGTCACACAGGATCACAGTGGGTTCCATCTCTAAGTCAAAAAATTTTGATAACAACTTCTGAAGCCATACTGCTTCACACATAGCAGAGCAAGCAGTTATATATTCTTCTTCAGATGTGTTGAGAGCCACACTAGACTGCTTTCTACTAAAACATGAGATCATGGTAGATTCCAAACAATAACCTCCACCCGATGTGCTCTTCCTGTCTACTACACTTCCTTCCTAATCAGTATCTGTGTATCCATACAATCTGAAGTCATGATCACCACGATAACATAGACCAAAGTCTATCGTACCCTTTAGGTACCTCATCACATGCTTTGCAGCTATCATGTGAACATGCCTAGGTTCCACTAGATACCAACTCAAGGTGTTCACAGCAAAGCATATATCTGGCCTGGTATTCATCAGATACATCAATGACCCAATAATTTGTCTGCACAGAGTCACATCCACTAACTCTGATGAGTCATCAGCTAATAGCTTCAAGTTGGAACCCATGAGAGTGGCCATGGTTGTACATTCGAACATATCAAATCTTATCAAGATTTCTTAGCTTACTTTTCCTGGTTGAGAAAGATTCCTTCTTAACCTTTTCATGCTTCCAGTCCTAGAAGTAATGCATCAATCCAACATCAATGATCTCGAACTCTGCAGCTAGCTTCTTCTTGCTTTCCATGATCTATCTCTCATTCCTTGTTAGAAAGAGATCATCCACATACAATCATAGTATCATTCATAACCTTAAGTTAAAGGTTAGGATCAACTTTACTCTTGGTAAAGCCCAAGCTTGTCAAGAAGCTATCAATTCTTCCTCTGTGATGGAACACCATTCACACTCTGCATTGAATGATCTTCTGCATATCTATCTGTGCCATCTCTTGTCAGATGGGTCTACTGATATGAGCCTCGAGATTATTCGAACTCTGTGGTGAGTTCCTTCTTGCATCCATGTCATCTGTATAAAGAAACCATCTTCGACCTTGTAGCAAGGGTTGAAATCCACATCACCCATGGTGATCATTAAGCTCATCAAATGACTATCGATCCTAGGTACCCATATAGAGATTTCTTCAATTGAATCCTAGGAGTTTTCTCGATTCACATTTATTCGTCAATTACACCATTAAGAGAATGGTCTTATCTAGCCACTTGGAGCAAACATCTCATCATGATCCTCTTCCTCTTTCTAACAGAATCTTCTAGCCACAAGCCTTCTATAGTATGTTTGTTTTGTAACTCTTCTTGTTGAGCATCCATCACTTGTTCGGTGTTCATCATTCTTCATGATCTTTCCTACAAATCAAAGTTAACTACATGATTAGTAATACTTCACAATCATCAAATCATGTTGACATGATAACCTTTTATGCATACAAATATGATTCACATGGTTATGCAACTATTTTGACCAATACTTTGGCACAACACTTTTCCATATCCTGTATGCATACAGTGGTTATCTAGATGCCTTCCATCTCTACCAAAACATACTATCGAGAGCATGCACAGCTCTCAGCATGTCATCAAAGAGGTTTCATTCTAGACAAGCAACAATGGAATGTTTGTCCAACTTACCAATCATATGCATATTAGTAGTATATTGTTCAATGCTATATGAATGCTTACACTTAGCATGATATATTCTAGGAATACAAATATGCATACAACTATTAATATCATAGACTATTTAGTAATTCAAATACTTATCTTTTTATGTCTTGTGAGGTTGCTTCCTTCTTGGTCTCTACATCCCTTCCATTTCATGAGCTTCTATCCATCCTTGACCACTATGCATGCTTAAGTGTGCAATAGTGTCATCATCATGATCTCATACATAATCATACATTCATTAGTATAAGCTCAATATTATTACAACATTATGATTCTAAGTAATCTTGAATATGTATGGTCATGATCATTCAATACATGGGTATACTAAGATCCTAGCACAAAGTAGGATTCTAACTTGACATAGGAAAACATACCTGGATTAGTATACATGCTTAGTTATGTCTAACATACCTAAACACTATCTTCTTTGTTCTCTTCAATGATTTAGAGACCTTGTGCTAGATCCTGGATATCTCATAAGTTAAGCACAGTAGAACAAAGTCATACATACCTTGTAAGTAGAGATTCTATATGGTCAAACATTATGGATGAGTCTTTTTCCTCATGTTATAATGGTCATAGAACTTGATTTGTATTTCTTGATGTACCTGTATCTCGTTAGTAGACAACATCATTCCTCATACAACACCATAGGTGCATTAGTACAATCATAAGTGTCATAACCCTAATCAATAAATGTATTCTATCATTCCAATGCATTCTTACTTTTACTAGGGTAATAAGATAGGTCTAACATTAATCAAGATTGTACTAACTTAAATAATATGAAGACAAACATAAACTTAATCATGAACATATTTCAACACATACTTGTATCTCCTCAAGTCCTACTTGTCAAGATTGCTTTTAACCCAATCCACTTTGATTTGTTGAAACTGGATCTGGAGATGCATTAGGATTTGTTAGAGAAACACTAAAAATTCAAACTTTGAATTTCAAACTTCTGAATGGATGGAAAGATGCACCTTGCCGAGCTGATCAAGCTAGCATACTTCAATTTTGAAATCTCCAAAATTTGACCCCTCAAAATTGCCTTTGAAACTTCTGAATCTTCTGGACAGGATCCTGAACTAGGGTTTGATGGAGCCCACCCTTCTTCCCAATCAAAAGGTTCGATCCAAAGCTCTAAACTTTGATTTTTCTGAGGAGCTTCCAGCCGTGGTCACAGACTTAAAAAATTCCAACTTTTGCAGAAGCCCTAATTTTCCACCTTTCCGATCAAAATCCTGAACTAGGGTTTGATCAAGCCCACCCTTCTAACCAACCAAAAATCTTGAGCTTGATCTCTAAATTTTGATTTTGATGAGGATCATTCAGTCATCGAATCCGATTTCAAAAATTCCAACTTTCTCTGAAACCCTAATTTCCCACAGTAGTGACGATTCAAGAATGAAGGTGCTCAAAATCCAAATCTGTTTTGACAGAAATATGCACCTGATTGTTTCTAGTGTAATTCAAAAATTACAAATCCAAAAGGTATGAAACTTCTACCTATGGTAGCATGACCTGTCCTATTTCCAAACCCATAGGTCTGACCTCAATTGGATTCTCTGAGAGAGAGAGTTATTCCAAGTGTCTCAATGTGACCTATTTATGGGATAAAACAGGAGAGCGAACTTGTACGGCGTGCCACATGTCACTGGTTCAACTTTGGCCTCTAAAAGTGTTAACTGAAACACTACAATCCATTCTCTACGTGTCACATTTTACGAAATTTCATTTGGAGCTTCCTAGCCCAATTTGTGAACTTTTTTCCTAGGTCACTTGTTTATGACTAAGATCTGGAAGAGGTAGAAACCCTAACTTGTACTAATCATAAATCACAAAGTACAACAAATTAGAGGTTTTCCTTTGGACACAAGGTATAGGGGGATGTAATATATGACCTGTAAAGGTTTCATATCCTTAACCTTCATCAAAATGGATTTATAGCGAAAGTTCCATGATGACCGGTTTTTGCTATACAAAACTCTAACCTTCAAATTGTTGCAAGTGAAGCAAGTGTCGTAAGTTGCATACATTGCCTTCCTTCAGGTTAGATGTAATACCATGTTAATATTCAATATGTTAAGATAGAAAATATCAGCATTACATTCCATTTCACAACAATAGCATATATTGGATCACTGAAAGAACAACAAGCACAGCATAAACACAAGAGACACAGATTTACCCTGGGAAACCCTCATCGAGTAGAAAACCCAGCAAAGCTTCCTCAACATAGATGACCAGCAAATACAAAGATGTAAACCATAGACATGAGCTCCTTACCCTCCATAGTATATCTCTCCCTAACCTATGCGTCAATCACAAGTGAGTGTAGAGTGTTAAATGAGGAACACACCTCCTCTATTTATACACAACTCCAACTTATCTTTTACACAAGCTAAGTCGGCCCCAACTTAACCACTTTACATAATGTGACATGGCCGACCCCACTAGGGTGGTCTAATGACCCTTTAACCCACATACCACATACAAGGCCGACCCCCACTATGGAATTGTAATAACCTAAGCTACCACAGAGGAATAAACATCTCCGGATACATGAGAAAGCCCTATCGGAGGAATGAAACATCTCTGGAATAATAAAATACAAATATAATATTCTTAGAAGTTACAATATTTCAATAGATGAGACACTCATTCCCGGCAACGGTGCCATTATGTTAGCACCCAAATCATACCTCTAGGTTTGCAGAGAGGCCAAAATGGGGTAACCACAAAACCACTTTAGATTGCGCTTCTGACCTAGTGAAATCAGAGAGGGATCTCTCTTGAACCTATAAAAGACTAAAATTAATCAATGAGAAACACACAGCCTTCTTACTCAAGTTATTCAATCAAAGCACATTCAAAAGGTCATATTTTTTACGGGACAATTGTTTAAGGGTATGGTGAGATAATCAGGAGAGAAAGCATTGGGCAATGAAGTAAAAAAAACATATAAATAAAATAACAATGATGCAGCATGAAATATGAAAACATAGGCAAGACATCCATCCATTTACAGTCAAAAGGCTATTGTCTGGTGATAAAAGAAGAAGAAATGAACAATCCATCAACATGGGCATCTAACAAGGATGAATCCTATGCTAACTTTAGTAGAAATAAATGGTGGATGTCTGAAACGATAACCAGAGCTTATAAAAATAATTTTGCATTACCATACACTAGTTTCAGACATGAAAAATAAAAACATAATGGAAGTAAATAACATGAAGCACATCCACATGAGAAGAAGAAAGAAACAGACTGTAAACTAAACAACACATGAATCTTTGTCGAAATCAGCCTTAGACACTGCAATTCTGTTAAAGATTATGTTTCAAAATAGAGATCATCTCCCCCACACCTTAGCCCAATGATTTTCCAGCCCATTGTACTTCTATTACATAGATATTTATAGGCTCTCAACCTCAAATTTGACTATCAGAAAATAGTTAAATCTATGTTGCCACCTACAGGGTCCAGTTCGCCACCTTTGACAAAAAATTACAATCAGGTTCGCCACCTAATGGGTCAGCCACCTAGGTTTGCCACCTACAGGGTCTATTTCGCCACCTAATGGGTCAGCCATGATCTATTTCACATACATTATCAGTAGGCTTGCAGACCCTAACCAACTCAAAAACTAAGAAATATTACATATAAACCTGGTTCAAAACATACTGACATGACAGGCCATAGAAAACTAGGGAAACAGGCTGTCACCTCAGTCCTAAGTCTTCAACTGGCCTTGCTGATCGAAGAAGTATTCTATCCTCAGGTAATTTTCCACTTGTGCTTCTTCTGCTGGAGGAGGAGGTGTTGCTTCTTCAGCAGAGAGGATGAAGTCTTTGAGAATCTCTTCAACTTGGTGGGTGTACAGCTCACCTTCTCGGGATTCCTTTTTCTTCTTTCGACGTCGAAACCTCCTACACAGCTATCTCTCCTCAGGCTCACTTGTTGAGCTCTCCTCCTCACGGTCGAACACTATAGCGGGTGAAGGAATATTCTCCTCCTCAACTTCAGACCATGCCTGGTTTGGCATGAAGACCACCTTGGTCATGAATCAGCGAATGCCGGGACCCTGTTCATAACAGTCCTGATAGTGACCGCAGCCATGCGTGATTACCTTAGCCATGATGTTCTGATTGGATCTCCCAAGAGAGTAGGAATGATGAAAGATTTGTGAGCTGACATGAAACACGCTTAACCAGGCCCTCATGATAGGTGGAAGAAATGAATGATGGCACTAAGGTGGCCTTCAGCCTATTGGCAATCATTTGCTGGGAACGGAGATGCTCTTTCAGAACCCATATATTTACCTGATAGAACGGACACTGTAGATCTTAACCCTGCTCACATCTAGGCCGTCGGATGGTGCCACCCCTACCATGTTCGTAAATCTTAGGACTGCTAATCGTTTGCACAAGTTCATTTTGTGAACAAAACCCTAGCTGTAGATCTGAGCTGTAATGGATCCTGGTCGTCCAAACTTACATCCTCCTACCAAAAGTTCACAAATATGCAAATTGGATTTCTCTATGCATGTTAAATATGGGAACAAATTATCAGTCGTTGATCTGTCTCCTCACCATCAATCAATCTTTGACTTACCTG
Organism: Larix kaempferi; assembly: GCA_027924585.1. Lineage (NCBI taxonomy): Eukaryota > Viridiplantae > Streptophyta > Pinopsida > Pinales > Pinaceae > Larix > Larix kaempferi. The sequence goes on along the minus strand of BSBM01000432.1, from coordinate 7,822,799 downwards.
CTGGTTAACACTCTGCCAACGCTTATAGCACCATGAACCTTTCTGCAAAGGGCGCCCGCAACCGTCTATCTCCACCACGATTGATATGAGTCATCTATAGGTGCCATTATGTTACTGAGGGTGCAATTTGTTTCCAAACCTATGCGTATCATTGAAACCTTAGCTTTTCTCCCGACATCCTTACCACGGGCCAAACCTACTGCTTACAGCTTTTAAATCTTCTAGTTTTGGGACCACAAGGTTTAGGAACAAAGCTTCCCTTTTGACATTCTTCACGGGCCTAAACCCCTCCATATGCTTAGCACAATTCTATTGCTAACACTCCCAACCATGAACCAAAACCGTTCCTTTTTTTAATCTGATTCCCCTCGAGCTGGCTCCAACATGCAATAGGAAACTAGAGGACCTAGGGCAGACAACTAATGATAATCCAATATTGAAATAATTTTCTCTCTCATATCTGTGGGATAAATTCTCTCTTGTTACCATAAAATAATGATAAAAAGATAGATACCCTCCGTTTGGGAATTGTCCTAGTTTTTATATGTGAGCTTTTTTTTTCAAAATAGCAGTTGACACTATTAATTTCTCTAATATTAACTTAAGTTGATTTTCAGTTTGAATTAATATATATATATATATATAATTTGAAAAGTTTATTTACTTCTAAGTTTAATTTATTTAGGATTTATTTAACTTGTTCTTTTATAAATTCTTTAAGGAACTTGTATTATCTTTTTATATAATCACTTTGTTTATAATTTATATATTCTCTTCTAAATAATAAATTTATTTCTTAAATAATATCATTACTTTATAAATAATATCCATTTATAAATAATATCTTTACTTTATAAATAATATCTATTTATAAATCAAAAAGCAATTACCGACTCCTGTTCAATGACGAATAGATTCTGCTAGGGTTTTTGGTAGATGAGCTCGCTAGGGTTTCTCCAACTCTTCCTTGGCTCTCTCTGGTAGTGCGGCGGCCCCTTGATTTCCGACCTTGGCTGCAACCAAGGAATCCCCCCGAGAGGGGCAGACAGCCCTTCCCATCAGTCCAATCAACAGAATCAAAATTCTCCAAATTTATGCACATGCACTAGATTAGGATCCAAATATTGATATAGAAATTTGGTTCTACATGCATCTATAGTGTTCCTTACCCCCAATTTATGATTCCATGTTTAAGTTATATGCTACAAATAAAACATAAACTATTGAATAATGTTATGATGCCATTGTTATCAATGACTTGTCCATGTCCATGTCTTTTGCATGCCAATAATTTAACATTAACAGTTGTTCCCGCTGGTTTTAGCCTTTGGATTCAAACATTTTCCACATGCTTTCACTATAGTTCAAATGTATTTATACATGATATTCCCTTTGTTTATTCGGAAAAAAATGTTTTTGTTTTTCAAGAAAATTCCAATTTCTGTTTATGCAATTTGCAAATTCCAAATTCCAATTTATGCTTATGGAATTTGCAAAAAAAATCAAATTCAATACCACTATGTTAGGGACATAGCCACTATGTGGCACTTATTTGATCTATGTATTTGTACTGGAGATAGTGTACTCACTCCATTCATATATGGTCTAGTTGTTTCTTGTTCATACATCTCAGATGAAACTATCCTTTGGTTGTTTTGGCTCTACCTTCTTACCCTAATAGGGACATTCTTTTATTGATAACGTTGGTGAAGAGAGTTATGAATGGAGAGATTTCTCTAGTAAATTAACCTATATTGCTTATCTTTGTCTTTTTCAAATGCATCTATATCATATTTTCTTTATTTCCCTTTGTCTCAATGTAGTTGCTTTTTCATTTGGTCGAAGTATCTAGTATATGACTTATGATGTTGATTAGTAAAATTGGTGATTCATGTCCATGTCTTTCCATAGAATGTAATGTAGTTTTTTTCAGTTCATCCAAATGAGGGTTTTCACTTCTCAAATCACTAGTAAGATACCTCTCCTGATTAATATAGTTTAGAGACAATTCTTTTATTAGTAATAATCTATCTTGCTATGCATTTTATTTATGTCATTTTTTCTTCTTCTGGTAATTAATGCATCATCTATCTTTGGAATTGTGAGAGGGTTATTTTGGTGAGGTTAGCATATACATAAATTGATCTTTGACCATGGATAATATCCAAGATCTTAGGGTGGAAATCAACTAGACCAAACCTATGGTAAGGGTTTAATTCTTTGTTTTATTTTGATTCTTCTCACGATTTTTATTATTTTTATGATTTTAAGCCTCATATTTTATATCGGGATTTTGATCCAATAGGAACATCCTCTTCTGTCAATTAATTTGTTTCTACACTATATTTATAAGTTGAATTTATGAGCTCATGACATGAGTGTTCATAACTCTTTCCTTCTATAGGCTTTGCATTGACAAATTATGAGCTCATGACATGAATTAATTAATTAGTTTGTTTACCTATGTGTTGGGTTGTTCCTTTCATTGGCTCCTTGTAACAAATGTGGATGGTTACTATTGAATAATTCAAACGACTATTTTATTTAATTTCCTACTCTTATGGTATGAGCAACCAACCATTAATTTGGGTGTGATTATTTTCTGTTATAATGATCTTCCATATATCTTCTCAGCTTAAAAGATGAAAGAATAAAAGGGTATACAATATCTTCTCGAATTCTTGTTTCACATAGTGTTTAGATATTATGAAAGTATTTAGTCCATTTTTTTAATACAAATAAAATATGAATGGTGTTACTCCTTTTCCTTTATCATTTTTATCCTAAAATTTTAGGGTATCCTCAATCCATATTTTCTTTATAGACTATAGATACTCAACCCAATCATCTAAGTGTGATTATTCCCTATTCTGAACATTCATCCATGTGAACTTATGAGGGTTCCCCTGTTATTTTAAACTCTTGGATTGAATCCCTATCTTGTTACAATAAAGGGTGAAATAAGGAGTTCCTTCCCTTTAATGAATTCTTTAGAGATCTCTTTGTTTTTGTATCCAAGATTATATACATGTTTGGGTCATTGAGGGGGTTGTAACAGTTCCTCGAGTATGTTTTCAAATACATGGGTGCTACGTGAATTTATGGGGTTAAAGTATATATTTTCTAAAATTGTGTATCGATCCTATAATAGAAGTAATAGGGATGATGCACAATCATGAGCTCCTTTAATGACACTTTAGGTGCCACATAAAACTGAAAAATAGGAACCTCCAACATCAAGAGGCAATTAGAAGTACTTCCATAATGAATTTTAAGATGAAGTCGAAAGATAAAATATAGGAACTCAAATCATCTTTCATAATATATAAATTTTACTATTAGAAATTTTGTGTAGTTGTCTATAATTGTTTTTTCTAAAATTGGTTGTTTAAATTTTCAACACAATATAACATATATGTTTGTGCGCGTGCAACATTATATGAAATAATTGATAGTATTTTTTAATATTTTTTTTACATGTGTAGAGGACATCTTCTACTAGTGCAAGAAATTGTTTCCAACATTATTTATGATGTTTCCATTTTTTATGATTTATTGAAGTTGGAAAACCCTTAAAAAAGGATGATCTGTTCACATGTAGCACTTGAGGGCCATAACTTAATGAAATTTTTAATTTTTTTATATGTGTATATAAATCTTATTCTTCTAGTGCACCATATATTTTTTTTTGATAAATGAGGAAAGTATTCAAAATTTACAACAAAAACAACAAAGCATTCTATTTTGGAATCCTAAAATCTGGTGGCAGAAAAAAGTGGACCCAAGTTCATGCACCTTCCCGCTGCACAAATTTATATTCCTTTCCCTACATCTATTTTTCTCTCTCTATTAATTTACCCTTCTTGAAGGAAACAATTCAAACTATAAGTAATACAGTAACAAGTAATTAAACTGAGTTGTATCCTTATTTTAACTATTCAAATAAACAAAAGGAAGTCTAAATGCACATTTTTTTTCTTTAAAAGCTTCTCTGGTTACTTCAGTAATAAGGAATATACTAAATATATATTTTATTCATCATAAAAAATAATCAATGGTTAGATACATATCTAATAACTTTAGTAAGAATTCCAACCAAACACATGGATAGCTCTGATCGTCCCAATCTTAGACTTGAAGAAAATTTTGTATTTAGGTCCATGTTACAAGAATAATAGTTGAGTTTTCCCTAAACTCACTCTTACAACATCTACCCAACTTCATCTAGATATGTATCTTCTCTTCCCCTATAACTCTACCCACAACCCCAATTATGGAGTTTCCTTCTTTAGTAGGATTACAACTACACTGTAAGATCATCCTACTCTAGTACCACTTTATGCAGAGGGGACCTAATTCCCCTACAAATATTTATTTTTCAATTCAGGCACACAAATCCAACGAATAATAGGTCCTGAAAAGAAATCACAAACATCAATTTAAAAACCACAGTCCATACATACAAAATTCAAACACACAAAACATAGAAATCTTTGACTCATATTTTGGGATCAAAAGGCCTTCTCTTAACTCTCAAAGAACTTACAAATTTGCATTGAAGTCTCAAAGGGATTTATCCTCTAGAATTTACATGTCTGTTCAAAGTAACTTCAAATTCCTTAATTATCAAATTACAAGCATGTTGTTCTAAGTCTCAACCATGCATTTACATCAAAAGTTTCTGAATGATTTCTAAAGCCAAATATTTTACATGTAGATGTTGCAAAATTCAAGCAGTTTCTCAAAACCTTCTTCAATTCTTCTCTAATCATCATTCTTCTTCTTATTTTCTCTTTTTCTCTAATTCTTCAACCTTCTTCTATTTTTGTTTGTTATTCTTATTTCTAACATTTGTGTCTTCTATTTATTATTCATTTTACCCTATGCACCTCCTCTTATTTTCTTCTATGAGAGATCCCTTCTTCTCATTTCCTCTCTCCTTATCCTCTCTAAGGTCTTCTCCTTCTTTAAACAGACCCCCCTTTTTAATTTTACCAACCCAAAATATAACAAGGTGGCAAGTAATAAATTACCATGACTTCTCTATTTTACCTCTATGGAAGACATTAAATAAATAAAATGCATTTAATAATTTACTTTGAATCCTTAATGACTCATTAGTAAATTTAGCATGGGATCTAAATAAAAATTGTACTACACCTCTTGAATTTATTTAAGAACTAAAAATGCACCAAAACCAAGGGTACATCCTTATATAAGCATTTAATTAGCTAGTAGGATAATAAAATTTGGACATCAAACTGATGACCAATGACCCCAAATGAAAATTGATCCATTCTATTATGAGATTCCCATCAAATGATGGAGATTTAGTGGAAAACACCAAAAATAAAGAACCTTGAATTGATGCAGTTGTGGATGGATTTAGATCGATGGCTAGCATGGAATTCAACTTTTTCCCAAAATGTTCAACATCCAAATTTGAAATGCCATAATGCAATATCGATGGTTTAAGGAAAATAATGGATGACATGGATGTTACATGGATCAATTCAGGGTTTTTCTTATGTCTATACTCCTAATTTTACTTTGGATCACCAAAATAGATGGATCATAAAATATATAATCCAAATCCTTCAACGTTTTATTCTCTTCAATAACATATTCTTCCCACAATGATCACTATAATGGAACAATTAGTTCGTGACTCCATCATTCACACATAATTGTCAAGTTGGGGACTAAATAGTCGACTAAATATAAACCATGATACCTGATAATGGTAATCAAAAGAACATCATCTCTAGAAATTTTGTATAGCATCTCCAGCTACCCACATCCTCCCACCCCTCTCCTTACCATCTTGGCAGGGCTCAATAGCATGAACCTCATCTTATCATTAAATAGTGGTGTGTCATCACATTTTTTATTTGGACCCTTCATATATAATGTAAATTTCCACATCTCATGGTTAGATTGTTCCAACCTCACCCTAGGCCCCCCTACTAGAAGCAAGACTAGGCTTTATATGACATAGGGAACCTCCATTTGACTCCCAATGTCCGTATATGTGGTATCTTTTGCATGGAATTCCTAGACATGTGCCAAACATGGGTTTGGTTCATCTCATGTTTTAGGACACATCAAAAAACCATATTGGAGATGATCTCTAGGTCGTGTTTCGTTTCTAGGCAACATATCCTCTATAAATTCATTCTATGAGGGTTTAAATCATCGATTTGTGTCTTTTATTTGTAAAACATGAACTAATCGTGATATATATATATATATATATATAAACAAAAATATATCACAAGTTCTAAATCATGAATGATCATAATTTACAAAGGTGTATCCTGTCATTTAGAAAGATAGTAAACTACTTTAGTACCACTAGTCCATAAGTAACTATATATTCATATAGTACTTCATGTTATACAATCCTCATCTCTTAACATACTAATTGTAGGTGGGGAAAGAAAAGGCCTTCACCCCTAATTCTCCAATAAATTTTATATGCAACATACTCTTGACATTACTGAATTCAATTAGAAAGAACTTAATATAATCCTTTCTATACAAGACTTAATTGTATGTGATTTTAAACTTTCAACCATAATCATTCAAGCAATTCTATATACAACACACTTTAAACATTACTAATTTAATTAGAAGAATTGATTAATAACTTTTATATCTACATCATATTTGTAGGTGACTACAAACTTTTATCCATAATCATCTAGGCAATGTTATATACAACAAAATTTAAACATTACTAAATTGAGTTGGAGAGAAATTAATGATGACTAATCCATCTAAAAATATTTGTACGTGAATATAAATTTTTGTCCATAATCATTCAATTAATTTGATACAAAACATACCCTAGACATTACTACAGAATTTCAATTGCATCATCCCTATCTAAAATGTAATAATTTAATACTTAAACAGAGACTCTTAAACATCTTGACAAATGGACTTATTCACTAAGTTGTATAATTTAGAGACACATCATTATAGTTAAACTAGGGGTGATCGGTGGTGTCCACACCCATAACTAATTAGATAGTGTAACCAATGAATATGACACCTGTTGTTAATCCATGAAAAAAAAAATTGACCAGAAGTGATCTTCAGTGAGTTCGCTGAGCTAACTGATCGTGGGCACTAAATGCCTTCGGTCAAGAATGTCCAGGAAAGCTTAATATGTTAGTTTTTCATCATTTAATTCAATATATCTAGGATCTTAATTGAAAGAACAACATGTACAACATATCAAGCATAAGAGACAAGAGACAAGAGACACAAAACATTTCACTGGGGAAAACCAAGAAGGTGAAAAATGCCGCAGCTTCCTCAGATATAGAATAAGCATCAATACAAGGATCACCATGATCAAACCCAAGAGATAGATATCTTCAGCAGCATGCTCCTCCTCCACTTGTGTGCACCCTTCTCTTCTCTCACTAATGCTAAGTGAGTGAATAATAGAATGTGTAAAATGAGAGAAACACACTCTCTATTTATACACTAACTTTCACTTGAACTTTACTCAACTAGGTCGGCCTCAACTTAACCACTTAACATAAAGCTGACTGGGCCAACCCCTACTAGGGTGGTCTAATAACCCATCAATTATAAGTTACGACACTTACAATATAACTTGCGACACATGCAAGTAGACATGATGACACTTCTAATCGGAGGAATAATACATCTCCGTTGGGGATACAATAAAGTACAAATACAATATACAAGTGAATATATTATGAAGTTTCAAATACATCAAAACTCCCTCTTAACTAGGAAGGTATTCTCTTGACACAAGTCAACAATACATATAGGCACAAGTCTTCAATTATGGAGCTGGATCATCATCACTGGATCACGGAGCATCATCATCATCACTGCTACTGCTACCTCAATCAATCTCCAATCTGCTTGTCATAGGAAGTTCTACAGAGCCAACCCTTTTTCATCCTAGATATAGGCCTAGCCTTCATTTAGGTCTTCATCATCTCTATAAGAAAGCCATCAAGTAGGTACACCTCAGGCTAATTACACTGCCTCTGCAAAAACTGCAAGATCTCCTAGGATTGATTACACTGCCTCTACAAAACCTGCAAGAGCATCTCAGGACTGATAACATGCCTCTGCAAAACCTGTGTACCCTAATGTCACATCATCATCTTCAGATCACCTCATAGTCCACGGAGCACAACCCAGATGCACATCACACAACACTTACACTCACCGGCATGGTAAGACACACTTCAACCATCCATGAAAGGCTTAGCACTTACATCTATGCCATGGAAAGCAAAACTTCAACCATGCGAGAATGGCACAACACTTATATCGCAGCCATGGCAAGACAAACTTAAACCGTGCTCGAATGGCCCCAAAACTTATATCACAGCCATGGAAAGACAAACTTAAACCATGCTAGAATGGCCCCAACACTTATATCGCAGCCATGGCAAGACAAACTTAAACCATGCTCGAATGTCCCCAGCACATATATCGCAGCCATGGCAAGAAAAACTTAAACCATGCTCAAATGGCCCAGCCCTTACATCAATGAACATGGCAAGAAAAAATTCAACCATGTCAGAATGGATTCATCCCTTACATCAACAACCATGGAAAGAAAAACTTCAACCATGTCGGAATGGCTCCAGCCCTTACATCAATGACCATGGAAAGACAAACTTCAACCATGTCGGAATGGCTCATGTGCATCTGTGTCACCGGACTCATCACTTCCCCTTGGAAGGAATTGCGATCTAAAGTACACCAAGCCTCTCTCTGAAGTACTCAAACTTCACTCTGGCCAACGACTTGGTCAACACATTGGCTATCTGCTCGTCCGTCGGGACATATAGGAGATTCACTTCTCCTCTCTACACCATATCCCTGATATAGTGGAACTTGATCTCAATGTGCTTCGACTTGTCATGGAACACTGGGTTCTTCGATAACTTCACACAACTCTTGTTGTTGCAATATATACAAGTAGCACTCAGTTGGAGAACAAACAAATCAAACAGTAGCTTCCTAAGCCATACTGCCTCACAACTAGCCCAAAAAGTTGCGACATACTCTGCTTCGGCTGTACTCAATGCCACACAGGACTGCTTCCTGCTAAACCAAGAGATCATACTATATCCCATACTAAAGCAGCACCCCGAAGTGCTCTTCTGATCAATGGCACTGCCTATCTAATCCGAATCAACATAACCCTCCAGGTTACACTTTTGATTCGCCTCATAATTGAGCCCATAATAAACTATACCCTTTAGGTACCTTAGAATATGCTTTGCAGCTATTAGGTGAACATGTCTCGGATCTGTCAAGTACTGGCTCAAGGTGTTCACCGCAAAGTAGATATCTGGTCTCATATTCATTAGGTACATCAAGGACCCAATCATCTGACGATACATCGTGGCTTCAACCGGCTCAGATGAAGCATCACACAGAAGCTTCATGTTCGATGCCATAGGTGTGTCCATGGCCTTCCAGTCCATCATCCTGAACCTCTTCAGGATCTCTACTGCATACTTCCCTTGTCCAGGGAAGATTCCATCTGCATTCTTCCACACCTCTATACCTAGAAAACAGTGCATCATTCCCAATACCTTCATCTCAAACTCAACAGCAAGCTTCCTTTTCATGTCGGGAATCAATCTATCCTCACCTATAACAAATAGGTCATCCACATACAATAGTAGTATCAATGGACCGCCTTCCTCAACCTTGTAGTAAAGGATGGAGTCTACTTTACTTTTAGTAAAGCCCAAACTAGATAGGAAGCCATCTATCCTGCCGTACTAGGTCCTGGGTGCCTGTTTCAAACCATATAGGGATTTCTTCAGTTTTCACACATGAGTCCCTTTGTCATGTGTCTCAAAACTGAGTGGTTGCTCCACATACACTTCCTCTTCGACTACACCATTCAAGAAGGTTGTCTTGACATTCATCTAATGTATCTTTCACTTCATTACTGCAACCAGAGCAAGTACTATTCTGATGGAAGTGTATCTGGCTATAGGTGCAAAAGCCACGAGCCACAAACCTTGCCTTGTATTTTTCTATGCTGCCATCTACAACATGCTTAATCTTATAGATCCACTTGGAAGTCATCACTGACTTCACTTCTAGTCATGGGACCAAATCCCAAACATCATTCTTCATGATTGACTAGTATTCCTTGATCATGGCATTCTTCCATTACTGCATCCTGGATCATGGGAACTTCAGATTATTCAATATCTTCAATAGATAGTTTTATTGAATTTTGTTGCTTGGAACAAATGTTGTAATCCTTCTTTTGTAGGTGATTGTACATGATCTTTCCTACAATTCAAATTCAATTGCATGATTAGAAACTTCTCATAGTTTTTCAAAAACACATTCTTATGCATAAAGACATATGTCATATGATCATGCAATTATCTTAGCCAATGCTTCAATACAACATTTATACATATCCCATAACTTTCTAGATTCCTTCCATCTCTACCAAAACATTGTTAAGGGTGTGCACAACTCCCAACATGTTAGCAAAGAGGTTTCATTCTAGATAAGTAGCAATGGAATGTTGCACAGTACCATAGGCCACTTACCCATTACTATATTAGTAGTATCTTGTTCATGAATGCATAATGTACATCCTAAATCTAGGAACATAAGTATGTACATGAATGAACAACATCATTTAAGTAATCATATATATAATAAATGACAATTCAAATACTTATGTTTTTTTAGTTGTTGGGTGGACTCCCTCTTGATCTTTACTTCCTGGAGTGCTCCCTCTTGATCTTTGCTTCCTGGATTACCTATCCTTGAACTTATATTCATCCTGGACCACTATGTATGCTTAAGTGTGCACTAGGGTCATCCTCAAGATCTCATACATAATCATACATGCATTAGTATAATCTCAATACTATCAAAACATTATGATCCTAAATACTTTTAACATCTATGGTCATTATCATTTCACACACAGGTAATAAGCATTAGTATTCAAGGTTTTAGGGAAGACTTCTTTTACTCATGCATATTCTTATTTGACCATAGGACTCTTCTTGTTAGTCATATCATCAATCAAAGTGAGAAACATAATATGCATAACCCCTTGATTACTTCTAACATCAAGAATAATCATTATCATTCATATAAAAGTATAAGATCCTAACACAAGGTAGGATTCTAACTTGATATAGGAAAAACATACCTGGTTATCATGTTTGCTAGTTATGTCTAACATACCCAAACAATGTCTTCTTGTTCTCTTCAATGACTTGTGCTTAGTAACATGCATATCTCATAAGTTAACCATTGTAGAACCAAATTATACATACCTCGTAAGTAGAGCTTCTATGTGATCCATGACTCTGGATGAGTCTTTGTCTTCATGTAACCATGGTCATATGTTCTTGATCTAGAAATTTATTTGTCTTTCTTGATGTACCTTTCATGTTAGCGGGCAACATCAGCCTCATACAATACCATAGTGCATTAGTATAATCATAAGTGTCATAACCCTAACCAATGAATGTCTTCTATCATTCACAGACATTCATACTTTTACTAGGGTGATAAGACAATTCTAAGATTAATCAATATTGTACTAACCTTAATAACATGAAGACAAACATATCATAAACTTAATCATAAACAGATTTCAACACATACCTCTATTTCCTCAAAACATACCTGTCAAGATTTCTTGTAGTCTTCTTATGTAAGGCCTTAGCCTCATCTCCCTCTGGAACTGGAACTTCTTCACTTATGCAGGTGTCCAATTCATTCTTTTCTAGGATTAACCCAATCCACTTTGATTTCCTGAAAGTGGATCTGGAGTTGGATTAGGGTTTGTTAGAGAAACCCTAAAAATTCAAAATTTTGATTGGATGAAAAGATGCGCCTTGCTGAGATGATCAAGCTGGTATACTTCAATTTTGAAAATTGCAAAATTTGACCCCTCAAAATTGCCTTTGAAACTTCTGGATCTTCTTGACAGGATCCCAAACTAGGGTTTGATAAATCCCGGTATTCTACCCATCCAAAAGGTTCGATCTTGTGTTCTAAACTTCGATTTTTTCTGAGGAGCTTTCAGCTGTGGTCACAGATTTCAAAAATTCCAACTTTTGCAGAAGCCCTAATTTTCCACCTTTCCGATAAAAATCCCGAACTAGGGTTTGATCAATCCCAGCATTCTGCGAAGCCAAAAAATTTGATCTTGGCCTCTAAATTTCTATTTTGATGAGGAGCATCGAATTGTGGTCTCTGATTCCAAGAATTCCAACTTTCTCTGAAACCCTAAATTCTTGCGTCAATGATAAGCCAAGAATGAAGGTGCTCAGAATCCATTTATGTTTTGATAGAAATATGCACATGATTGTTTCTGGTCTATCTCTGAAATTAAAAATCCACAGGGTCTGAAACTGGGTCCTATGGTACCCTGACCTGTCATCTTTCCAACCCCATAGGTTTGACCTCAATTGGTTTCTCTGAGAGAGATTTATGCCAAGTGTCACAACGTGACCTGTTTATGGGATAAAAGAGGAGATTGAACTGGTACGGCGTGACATGTATCACTGGTTCAACTTCGTCCTATGAAAAAGTTACGTAAGAAACTACATTCTGTTCTCTACCTGTCACATTTTATGAAATTTAATTTGGAGCTTCCTAGCCCAAGTTGTGACCTTTTTTACTAGGTCACTTGTTTATGACTGAGATCTCAAAGAGGCATAAATCCTAGATTGTATAGGTCATAAAACAGAAAATACAATGAATTAGATGTTGTGCTTCTGACAAAAGGTACATGGAGATGTTATATATGACCTGTAGAATTTTCAGATCTTGAACCTTCACCAAAATGGATTTATAGCGAAAGTGCTATGATGACTGGTTTTTGCTCTATCAAGCCCTAGCTTTCGGTTTGTCGCAAGTGCAACAAGTCTCATAAATGCCATACCATGCCTTCCTTCAGGCTAGCTCTGATACCATCTTATTTTTTCATCATTTAATTCAATAGATCTAGGATCTTAACTGAAAGAACAACATGTACAGCATATCAAGCATAAGAGACAAGAGACAAGAGACACAAAACATTTCACTGGGGAAAACCAAGAAGGTGAAAAACCCCGCAACTTCCTCAGAGATAGAACAAGCATCAATACAAGGATCACCATAATCAAACCCAAGATATAGATATCTTTAGCAACATGATCCTCCTCCACTTGTGTGTACCCTTCTCTTCTCTCAGTAATGCGAAGTGAGTGAATAATAGAATGTGTAAAATGAGAGAGACACACTCTCTATTTATACACTAACTTTCACTTGAACTTTACTCAACTAGGTCAGCCTCAACTTAACCACTTAACATAATGCTGACTGGGCCGACCCCATCAAGGTAGTCTAATAACCCATCAAGTATAAGTTACGACACTTACAATATAACTTGCGACACATGCAAGTACACATGATGACACTTCCAATCGGAGGAATAATACATCTCCGTTGGGAATACAATAAAGTAAAAATACAATATACAAGTGAATATCTTCCGAGGTTACAAATACATCAACATAATAGAACCTGCGAGTTAGTTAAAAACACCAATCGAACCAAAATTCTCACCTACCAATCAATAAGTTGGCGGAGATAAATGACAACAATATGGCAAGGAACATATTGCTGATAAGTTATGAATCAAGGCAGTGGACATATCATCTCAGAGTAGGAGGGGGGCACATGTCAACAAAGAAAATACTTCTAAAGTGGGAAGTCTATTTGAGTGTTGGTGTCTAGTTTGTCACCATTTTTTATCATCGAATCTACTTTGAATGGCATTATTTTCATTATTTTTGCTATGATAAGTTATTATTTCTGCCATTTATCCCATCAAATAGACCAAGTATGCATATATTTATTTATTACGCAAATCCTGTTCACATCTTGCTATATTATGATTTATTTATGCTTAAATGACCTTTTCTGGGCATACTTGGCATTTAAGTATTGATTTATAGGTTGCATTTTTCAAATGACCCTTCATTCAGACTATGTGTTATGTGCTAATTCTCAGTCGTGTTCCATCTCATCATTCAGCCTCGCATTGAGCTTGCGGAATCAGAGGTGGGCATACTACGGGAAATTAAAGTGAAATTTGGACACGTGGGTTCTGTTTTCCACAGGATGGTTATGGTTAATGAGTGATGATTCGTGAAGATTCATCCCTATACTCACCAAGATCGACAGCACATCCCACGTCCCTGTCAACACTCCAACACACCGATTTGTCCGCGCATTCAGCCGAGGATCATGCACGCCTGTTCACACTGTTGTTCTGGAAGAATCCTGTCCACCCACACTCAATCTGCAAACACATTGTTCGTTCCACATTAAAGGTAGATCGACACTCCAAGCAGCTGCGCGAAGGAACCGATCCTGTGAGGACTAATTGATGCTCCTTGCGCTAGCATGCATCACTTAAAGTAGTTGGTTACAGTCATAAATGCCTCTATTATTACAGAGGTCGACTCTGTTGACCTTCTCATCCATTGTAATGTACAAATAGATGCTTGAATAGAGAAACAACGTTAGTTCATAGTCGTTAGAGTTTAGAGGATCATATAGAGTGGAGGATAGATAGAAGTACTGTGTAATTTTCTCAAGTTAATGGAAGTTTCAGCATGTTGATGCTCTGCTGTTAGTAGCTCAGTGATTTAGTTTCCACCTCTGATTGCTAGGAAGCGCCCCTCATCAAGGGAGGTTTTCTTTACATTTTTTTGCATTTTCTTGTCTGCAAATAGCTAGTTTATTTTTCTGTATATGTAATTAATTTCGTTTTTCCTGTACATGTCATTTTCTTTACTTCTCTGTAATTTGTATTTTTCTACTAACATAATCTCTTTGTCAGAAGTAGGAATGGTCGACCAAGCTTAGTAGTTTCTAGTTTGATTTTAGTTTTCTTCCATCATCTATAGTTAGCTATTGATTCAAAATTCTTCCATAGTTAGCATTAGTTTCCTTAGTTTCTCTCTATTAGTTTTTCTTCCTGTCGCTGTATGTTAACTCTATCTTCCATCTTCATCTTCTTCTCACATATCATAGACATAGTTCATCTTCTTAGATAATGAGCAGAATAAATAGTTTCTTGTTAGTTTAGCCTCTAACTAATCCAACTATTGCTTCCTTTGCACTATAGGATCATATGCATCAGTTGTTAACACCCAAACAGTGCTCACTACCTCATCTCCCTCATTGCATGACTCATTTGTCCATATTTCCTACCATATTTGCCTCCAAAAGGCCAAAAAACCCATTAAAAAGCCTCCAAAAGGCCAAAAAACCATTAAAAAGCCTCCAAAAGGCCAAAACCCCCATTTCCTCCCCCAAAATAATGTAAATTCTTCCAAAAATAGCAAAAACCCTCTAAAAAGGGAATAAAAAATACAAAAAAGAGGAAAAAGAGGGAAAAAAGGAAGCAAAAACCCTATACAGCTGACCTAAACCATATGGTGTCCAAAACCATGGGTCAGCACTCCACCACTAAAAACCTATAAATAGGTGATGGAGGCTCCCCATTTCACATCCACAATCATCCATATCCTTACTCTGCCAAAATCACTCTTGAAACCCTAGCTCACCCTTTTGAACTATTTTCACATTTGAGTGCCCTTTTGGTCCATTTCCAAAACCTTTTGGAGAAGGAGAAAGGAACAACACTGGAGCTTGGAAGCAACCCTCCTAGACTGCTGCAAGGGCTTCATCAACCTCTACACCAGAGGTAATATTTAATACAAAAAGAGAAATCTTTTGCCATATTTTCATGTTTTATTATTTATGTCAATGCTCAAGCTAGGTTAAATTTACTCTTTATTGAACTACTACTAAGGAGGCCCTTCTTCTTAGTAGGTGCTCATTTGCACAAGCTAGGGTGAAAACCCTAGCTACATCAGCCAGTTGGTAATTAAAGTCATCCAAAATTCTTCTTTCCTTTAGTATAAATCGTTTTCTTCCATTCGGACTGGCATTCAGACTGTCATTCACACATGCATTTGGACCTTTACACTTTCTGCATTGTTTTATGCTTTTTAGAATCTATTTTCTTCTGCTTCTTAAATATAATGCTTCTTGCTTCTAATTAATATGACTTAAGTATGTTTTATGTTAAATAGAGTTTTAATTAATTTTTATCATTATTTCCTCCTTCCATAATATCTTCCTTCACTTACTTTTAAGCTTCTTCCAAAAGTTAAGTTCTTCATATTTGATTTGCTAATTAGTTGTTGTTTCAGAATTTATCAGTCTTCTTTCTAGATGGTTTATTTTCAAGTCATAGTTAATAATTCCATTCTTTATTAAGTTTTCTACTTGCTTCTAACTTACATGAGTTTTATGTTGTTCATATATGGATAAACAATAGTTCATCATGTTTAAAGTTAATTGTAGTTGGATAATCTCTGGTTTGCATTTATTTGTAGAAGCTAAATTAGATTTGATTCCATTTTGCTTCCTTGTTACATTTGAAAGTCACTACGACACATTCACTCCAGTTCCTATTATATTTGATGTACGTAACCAAGAGGAATGGAATTAGATAGTTCAGTTTAGAATAATTTACATTGCAAGTTCTTTTTAGTAGTTGTAGTTTTGTTATTTATTTTCCTAGATTAGTTGTGAAGTTAATCAGTTGTATCTATAAGTTCTGATTTTGTTCATAATTGTCATCTACAGGTTTAATTAAGTAGTCTCTCACTTTCATTAGAAGTAGCTATTTCTTAATATTTTCTTAGTATTTTCTTAATATTTCTTAGTATTTTCTTAGTATTTCTTAGTATTCTTTTCCATTGTTTAAACATAGAGTAGAGTAGTATAATCTAATACTATTATGATCTATTGGTTCAGTTAAATTTAATTAATTTGGTGGTTGTATTTTTCTGAAGTTTGACTCGGTTTTTCATTTTGGAAGATCTTTCGATCTTATCTTTATTAAATATTTCTAAGGTCTGACAAGCCAAAACTTAGGTATCATTCTACCTTAGCATATACTTTTCCTCAACTATAAGATTACCAACCCCAGTCGATAATTAAATATTAGGTGTTTTCTTTGAGATTGTTCACACACCCAACATTTTGGCGCCGTTGCCGAGGAGTTGTAGATAGATAGGTAAAATTCAATTGTAGATAGATAGGTAGAATTCAATTGTAGATAGATAGAACTTTCTCTTAAAACTTAGAAATAGGATAGTGGCGAGTGAGTGGTAAAATGAGAGGTAAGACACTGCGCATCTATTATAATAGGCATCCCCAAAACCCAACAATTATAGTGATGTAGTTAGCATTTATTTCAGTTATATTTTGTTTTCATGAATAGGTCTAGAGAATCACAAGGTAGATTTATTAAAACTAGTTCTCTTACTAAAATCCCTACTAACCTATACGGGGGGCGTGCCACCCCAACTACTAACTTAGCAGAAAGGTATCGGAAGACACCTAAAGGGGATAGACCTACTTGGAAAGCAAAATAAATCCTTTCTGGAAATCAATTAGGGGAAAACATAGGGTCATCAGAACAGTCTGTTCATAAATAAATTCCATTAGAGGAACCTCAAGCTCATATAGAGACTAAACTAAGACAAGAGGAAACTCAAAAGGATAAAACTTTAGAACATCCCAACCCTCCATTAGTCCAAAAACCCAAAGACACTACTTTTTCAATAGTAGGTGGTAAAAACTTAGTAGATTTTGTCGATCCTACACAAGTAGATGCTCTTTTTGAGAACTCTGTGAATATAGTTATCTCTCAAATTGAGACAACAATAGTAGGACCCTCAAAATTGGATTCCCACATAGATGGTAATTCCCCTCCTAAACAGAAGAATACTCTTCCTGAAACAGAACGTTGGGACATCCAATACTCACCAAAAAAGGAACCACCTAGATATTCTCTCTTTGGGAATCGAATATGCATGGATCAAGAAAATGATGATGAGGTAAGACATAACGAAGAAGAGGGAGAGTTCAGAACTAAAGGTACCTTCGGGTTCCCTATCTTAGACATTGCACAAGATGTTACTATGAAGAAAATCCCTCCCTCCTCACTACCAAACTTTTATGGGAAGAGTAGTGAGGATCCAGACACATTCTTATTCGAGTTTTACATTTTGTGTAGGAGTTATAATTACCTATAGGATGGCAAAAAACTAAAACTCTTTCCTACCACATTGAAAGATTCTTATCTTCGATGGTTCATGGGATTAGGAGAATCTAGTATTAGAACTTGTTAAGACATGAAGAATGCATTTCTACGTAAATATCAAAAATATTGTAGACCTAAGGACTCTCACAATGATATTTTTAAAATTAAACAACTTGAAGATGAGAGCCTGAAAGACTATCTTGAGAGATTTAACCATGTGCTACACAAATCGAAATATAGTGACCTTCGAGAAGATTCAGTAAGGACACTCTTCCTCAAATGAGTCTTAGAAGAATTTTTAGATAACCTTAATCTCATGGCAGCAGGAGACATTTATCATAAATATTTTATGGAGATTTGTGAATTATGTGGGAACTACTCTAGAATCAAAGGGAAAGGTGGAAGAGACTTTCGAGAATCTTATGCTAGGAATCGCAAAGGAAACACATCTGGTCTTAGTGGAGTTACAAGGGTAGAGTTAGGAAACCTATTGGAAAATTTTAAAACAGATATCTTAGGGGCAATAGGTTCTCAACTAGATGCACTACAAGATAAAAAGAGACAAGATGAAGAGTGGGAAACAATGAGTGTTTTCGGTCGTAGGTGTATAACTAAGGCATCCTCAATGAGAATGTCCATTAAATAATGTTTCGGTTTGACACCTTTGTACAGAAGAACATCCAATTGACAATTTTCCATCGTTGCCTGGATTGCAAGTAGTATACAAGAGTGGAAACCTTGGTGAGACATCTAGGAGGCATTGGAAACCTAGAGATCAACCACCATATCAAGATTCATCACAAATTCCACCCTATTACTATCCTTATCAAACCCCTCAACAATGGAACACTTTAGGTTGGCAGAATTGGCCACCACAGTACCCTCCTAAGAATGCTCAATAGCAGCAATGGCCACATGTATGGAGAGGGAAGGCTTATGCTCAACCATCTCCTCCTATGCCTAACTATCCTTACCCACCTAATGTTCAACAACTTTTTCCTAGATACGTACCTCCTTCATTACCCCTTATTTCGAATCAACCTCACCATTTCCAGAACATGAATCCTCCAAGACCCACAATATTACCTGCACAACCGATACCAAATACTAAGAACAAACCAACCCAAGCCCTCAATATCATCGAGTTGCTACCTCTTCCATCATATGCCATTGCGATTGCACCAATACATGGGATTCAACTACGGTCTGGAAGAGTTTTGCAAGATAAGACCAAGTCATTAGTTGTTATCCAAGAAGAGAATGAAGAAGAAAATGTACCTAATGAAGTTTTGAATGATGTCATTCTCGAAGATGTGGTTATTCCTAAATATTCAACACATAACCATCCACATAAATAAGTAATTACAAGAGAAAAATCACCTCCATATCCGAAGCATCTAGTAATAGAAAAACCCATGACTTATCCACAGTACAATATTATTAACGAATTGAAAAATATTTGTATTAAGATCCCTTTATTATAAGCCATTAAGGATATCCCAATCTACAGCAAAGTAATAAAGGAACTCTGTATTAAGAGACAGGGGAGAAAACAAAAAGACCCTTCGACGATTCATGTAATAGGAGAAATATCAGATTGTATACCAAATCAACCTAGAATACCCAAGTATTCAAACCCAGGAAACCCTGTGGTGAATGTTATCATTAATAACACCGCCATAGGAAACACACTTATTGATATAGGAGATTCTATCAAGCTGATGACTACCACAGCTTTATAGACTCTTAATTTAGGACAATTCCTCCTTCCTACCCGAATTGTTGTTTGGGATTTCTACCCTATAGTGAGGAGAGGAACACTACCAACTTCTAGGGTGATAGGTAAATACATTAATCATATCACATAGGCTTCTACAAAAGGAAATAGGTCAAGGTTCTTGAAGGCATACCTTATTAACGACGTTTGATCCTAGCTTTCGCTTGCTCCTTCGATCGATCCTTCACTTGATCTTCCGTTTGGTGAACCTGCAATACAAAAGATACCTTCCTCAACGTATCCTGAATGATATAACAATGATGAAATTGAAATGCAATTTAGACATCAAATACAATCAAGCATTAACCAAACAAATATGCAATCCATTAGACATTTGATTGGGACGGGAAGGGTAGTTCCACCTTTATTGTCAAAAAGCAATAATCAGTACAATTATACATGATCATTCATAGTGCTTGTGCAACCGGATCCTGGGATCTTGCTCTTCACACTAACTTTGGAATTCCTTCAGCATAACAACCCTTAATGCATAGTTTCTCCCCCCTGCTCTCATCTATCCCCCTTGTATTTATGGGACAAGGTAGGCAGTTTGGATCGAGAGGTAGTTTGATTGGGAGGTTGGGGAAGTTGCAAAACTATCTTCAACTAATCCCAATTTGTCAAATTAATATATTTTTTATTACAATTTAAGATATACACGAGTTTTCTTAAGTGGAGTAGCGCACAATATGCAACTTTCATGCTTACAACCAGCATTTGCAAGGTTTTTTGAGGGTGTATGCTAGTCTACTAAAGCAGAGTAGCATATTTCAGTAGGTAAACGCTAGTTTATTGAAGCAGAGTTGCATATTTTAGCAGGTGAACGCTGCTCTTATGCCTGTAGGGTAGGATTCATGTCAAAATATAGGTAAAAACAATGTTTTTTGAGCTGTAGAGAGGCAAGTCTAGTCCATATATCACCTAGGTTAATCTAGCTCTTCAATCCAAGTTGTCCTTTTGTGTGATCGACAGTTTAATGTGATCACGGATGGAGAAGTGCATATTTTACCTATAACATATGCCCCCTAATATGTGAGGTCAGAGGGAAACGATGGTCGAAATACATTATAATTCCAAGTCAGTGGAGGAGCAGAAAACCACAGAACCAAGTCACAAAAGTACCTGAAATAAAGATCAAGGTCAGCGAGCAATTACGATATTGACATCATATAGATGTGTAGCATGATATAACATGATATGTGATACATAACTAGGAGATGTATATATAGCATGGCCATTGAAATGCAAGCATGGATCCATGTCAAAATGAGAGATCATAGCCATAACAACAAACTGGATCTATGTCTCATGGAGAGCCAAAATGAGTGAGGCTCGGTCTTGCACAACTTGGGTGATAACATAATGAGGTAATGCTACCAAAATCCCAAGGTCTTCAACCAAACAACCCAAGGTACAAACCTAACCATGTGAATAAATGAACTGAAGTCGAACATGGGGGGAATCATTTGATTACCGGTCATTGATGTATACCATTAACAAACGCGAGGGCTTCCATCGATAATGATAATGGGGCCCAAGGTACCTAGTACGATCCAACAAGTGTGAATAAAAGGACTTGAAGTTGAACACCTGAGGAACCCATCGAATAAAAGACATTGATGTATTCTCATTATTCGATGATGAGGTAAACTGCCATTGATGACTGCAATCCCCAAGTTACTAACCAAAACTCTAAACTTCATTCCCAAAGAAAAATGATTTGATGTCGATGGGAGGAAGTTCGTTGGCAGGGAGGCCTTAAGGCATCCTCCATCATCCAACACAAGGAACACTCAAATGGTATGAGCTGATGTGGAGTAGGACAAGTAAAAAGACTGACACTAGGATGGCCGACACATGAGGTCAAGATAAACTGTAGTATGGATGACACAGGCTATATCCTTGAACAGTATGCACGACACAAAGTGACATAGGTAGTTTTCAACTTGATGGGAAAGTGATATAAGTCTGCAATGTAGGAGAAATTAACAGACCCTCCATATGGTTGGAAGAATAACCAACCAGGGGAGTAGACAACTCGGAGATCAGGTTCACCCTAAGGTCAAAAACTAAACCCAACTAAAATTATAGAGGCAAATAAGTGATGTGTTCAAGGATAGGACTGACTGAACTACCTTTGAAACTGCAAGATGTGATATACCCTTCTTATCCCTTATTCTTTTTAGATAAAAGAATACCCTTCTTGTTTTTTTAAAGAGTCCAAGAAAGAATGAAAACTCAATAGATCCAACCATGTAAAGAGTTTAATGAGCCCATGGGAGGAAGAATCAGGACCTTCTTCATTGTTTACAGAGTTCAAAGAAGAGATAGATGAATACTCTATAATATTGATCTCTGGATTTTAATATCAAGCTGAGATCTGTTCTTGCTTGCTGGTGTTTTCAATTTTAAGGAGTCAGAAAAACTTAAACAATAACTCCATACACCTACTCGTGGATTTTAATATCGAGCCCAAGTAGGTTAATGCTCGCTAGTGTTTTCCTATTTTTAGAGTTTGAAAAACTTAAACAATCCTCTATTTACCCTTTCATGGATTTCACATCGAGCCCGAGTAGGTGAATGCTCGCTTGGTGTTTTCATGTTTCGAGAGCTTGAAAAACCCTGAAGAAGGCTCCACAAGGTCCTTTTTCGTAAAGTTAGTCTCCTCCCCCAAAAATGTGTAAAACAATGGAAGAAGAACTCTTCTAGCCATTGATGACTAGAGTATTCCTTTTTCGTAAGTAATCCACAAAAGTCTAGAAAAGGGTTAAACTTATACTTAAGCAGATGGGCCTTCAATTCCTTTAACGAGCTTGAAGAGGACAAATCTACTCAGCAATCTTGTTTAGGTTTCAATAGTATAAACAAGAGCTTAAAATGACTTTAAAGACAACTTCTAGGATCACGACTCATTACCTGCTAAAGACGAGGATCTCAACAACCAAGTTAGTATTAATGAAAAGAAATACTCAATGACATAAAATTCCAACTATAATGTACTGAAAATGATATGTCAGTAAAGAAATTAAGTCATAATAGATCGATGCTACAAAAATCTAGTGAAAATTTGAGGAACATAGGTTGAAATCATTCTACCAACATTTGTAGGTATTTAATGATTACATAGAACATTTTTATGCAATTTGAAACTATAAACTTTTCACAAAAGTGGGTAAAAAATCAAATTCAAATTCATATATGTAATTTCAACTTGAAAACTCAAATATCACATTTGGAATTGTAGGGCAAGTTTTTGGAGCAAACCCTTGATCTTCATCCATTCATAGAGATCAAATCGGGCAACCATTCGATTTCATTCCTTCACCAAGTAAGTTATTTTCATCCTAACTTTCATTTTGATGGTTTATTTGTCAATTTTCATGCTTAAAAATCCATTTCTAGCCATGCTCAACTCGTGAATTTCATGTATGCTGCTGTCTAAGAGACAAAGTAGAGTATTTTTAGATGTGTACACTACTGTTCCTCAAGGATAGCAGCATCCAAATGTGACTGTATACTTAGAAAAGGAGCGTTTTTCCCTGAAAGCGGCTAAAAAATTATCGAGAGCTAAAAATTTGATGTTTTCTTGGTAGGATGGCACTTATCTAGAGGGAACGAGAGCATGAGGAGATGGATAGGATAGCTATGCAATATCTTGCCACTCTTATGGTGCTTAGAATATGTTGAAATTCTACCGAACCGTGAACATGAGGGCCCTTAACCGCTTGCTTCAACGACTTATTCAGTATTGGGATGCAGATGCCAATGTGTTTAATATCTGGGGAGAGACCCTAGATCTCAACATTGATGAAATATACTTCATTACAGGACTCTATAGGAGGGGAGATCCTATAAACATGAAAGGGTCTTCATGAAATGCGGGTGGCATGTCCATACAAGAATACATGAATGCCTACTGTGTGGAAGGTACTGACAAATGTGGAAGTCATATTCTTAATTCTACTCTTACGAGCTTCCCTCTGAAGGTTATTATAAGTATGTTGAACCGAATGGGAGGGAGTGCCACATAGCACTTAGCCTCAAGGCACTACATGCATATTGGTATCGAATGCTTGCAAGGTCATGTATATGATTGGTGCACTAGTCTCTTAGCAAACATGAAGCTTCAACTCTCGGGGTGTAAGACCAGGAGAATGAAGAACTTTGGATATGGCAGCATTCTTTGTACCTTCTTCTTCGAGAGGGTACCTGCTCTTAGTTTGGGAATTCCTTTTCCCCTAGTCATTCCTTGTGAGCCGATATTGTGTCGTTGGGGTGACATTTTTCTCCGCCAGGGTGGTGGTGAAAGCCACTTTTGCTATCAGACCGATGATTTCTGGGGATGGTGGGAGAGACAGGTGCCGGCATTTGAGCAGTTTTCGTATGCTGGTTTAGACTTCCGTCGTGATCTAGAGATGGTACTTCCTCCAGGTGGTTCCTCGGGAGATATAAGTATGTTTATGTTTTGAAAATTATTTAATTTTTCAATTTAAAGTATATTATTTTTATGATGAGTTTGAATTACTAAAATAAAGTGTCATATGCAGATGTTGGACCAGCTCGTCCTGAGGGACATCCTACTACTTTCATGATGCCATATGATGTGGGTGCAGCTGATGCTATGCTAGGGGATATAGAGAGGAAGATGAGTCGATTGACTCATGACATTCCCACATATCGCATTGAGTAGATTCCCATTGACATGCAGAAGGATGCAGTCGGTGTGCCCCCAGCCTGGATTAGATTGTTGCAGAAGGTAGCTAGGCTGGTCATATGCTACCGAGAGGCAGTGGATGTTGATGAGGCCCCACCTTCACCCTAGGAGAAGGATATTTTAGGTATATTTTTGAGGCCATCGAGCCCAATTTTGTATCTTATGACATGACTCTATGATAGACTTATGTTTGAAACTCATACTATTTTTTGATACAATATCAACTTATATTTACATGTGTGTGTTTAAATTTATGTGCAATGTTCATCTATGGAAGTGTATGATACAAATGCGAATCTAAAACATAATTTGCAAATGAATCAGCTAATGCATTCAAATTTCTTGGAATAGGTTGATATATGATGGAATCAAATTGTCTTTCCAATAATTTAACTCGCAAAAATTGTCCTCGCAAAACATGATCTCTAATATGATAAACACCCATCAACTGAAATACAACTAGTTGTGAATCAAGTCTTACCTCCAAATGTGAAATGCTCTGGATAAGAGCATCCCAGAGAATTTCTATGACTGCACCCCCGAAGAAACCTATTGGCTAGTCAGTGAGTAAATGACCCAAGCTGTTGAAGCCAACTGTCGGGTGTGGCAACTGGCGCCATCAGTAAATCCTAAAAAGTGTTCAGTCGACATCTGAAACACGAAGCAAGAAAACACACATAAGGTCAACTAACGATCACAAGAAAAACCTAGTTCTACAAAATGTACAACTATAATACATGAAAAAGAACAAATCCCTACGCGTAGTACTTCTTCAGGTATAGCCCATTTATAGCCTCGGGCAGCTTATTAGCCTCATAGTTTGTTAGCTCATAAGAACCTTTCTTCAGTATCTTCGAGATTATATAAGGACTGAGCCACATGGACTTAAACTTGCCAATCCCTAAAGGTTCCTTGTCCTGATCCCAAAGTAGAACAAGGTCTCCTTCGAGAAAAACCCTAGGTCGAATAGACTTATCGTACTGTCCTTTGACTCATTTCTTATGGATCTCATTTGATGTGAGTGCATCATGGTGCTGCTCGTCTAGATGCTCTAAATGTAGCAAATGTTCTTCTAGTACTGAAGTTTTTGGTAACAGTTGGACAACCAACTTTAATGAGGGAATCTCACATTCAATCGGAACGACTACTTCTATCCCATGCACAAGTTGGAATGGAGAGAACCTAGTAGCAAGTTTTATGTTTGCTCAATAATCCCAAAGAGAAGGATACAACATGATGTGCCAGTTATTCTGACTGACATTAACGGTTCTTTGTAGAATTATCTTCAAATTTTTGTTAACCGCTTTGACCTGACCATTCTCCTATGGATAGAATGAAGACGAATGCTCCTGACGAAAACCTAGCATGGTATAAAGCTCGGTCTTCATGCTGTTATGAAAATGATGACTGTGATCTATCATGATCACTTTGGGTATGCCAAACCTTGCGATAATCTGATTGAATATGAAATAAGTGGCAGTTTCTCCATCCTCTTTAACAGTAGGCATTGCCTTGGTTCACTTGGTGAAGTAGTCGACGACAACGATAATATAACGATGGCCTCCGGTTGAAACTGGATTACAAGTCATATAATCAACACCCCATTTTGTGAAGGGGCCTGCTATGATCACATGATGAAGAGGATCTAGATGTGCTCTCATTTTTCTAGTGAAAAAGTGACACTGACAACATCGTTTCATAGCTTCCACACAATCTTTAAATATTGTAGGCCAAAAATACCCGGCACGCAATATTTTCTGAGTTGTTTCCAACCCAGAAAGATGACCCCCACAAGCTCCACTGTGAGCATCATTCAATACTGATTCCACTTCTTCTAAATTCAAACAACGTCGTAAGACGGAGTCTATCTCATGTCTGTAGAAAGTATCACAAATAATGAGATTGTTTTTCACATGACTTTTCAGTTTGCATTGTTCCTCTCTAGAAAAAGTGGTAGGACACATCAAAGTCTAGAGATATACTAAAATATCCCCATACTGTGGGTCAGAGGAGGCAATAAGTAAGATATGTTCATATGGGAATGATGAATCTTCTTCAATATGCACTAAGTAACTCGTAAATTCTAAAATTAATTCAACGAACACTAGTGATTTATTTGACTTGGCGGATTGAAAAACCAATCAAACTCCTGCAGGATTACAATCCATTTATTATATTTCCCACCGATGATACGTTGAGTTAGAACATATTGAAAAGTATTGACCTCCGCAATCATAGTAGTGGTTTGTAAAAGGATATAGTGATGAAGCCTCTACACCGCATAGACTGCAGCTAGTGCTAACTTCTCAACATGTGAATACTTAATATCAGGAGTTGTCAATGCACACGAGATATAATAAACGACATGCTCTTGGAGTGTGTCATCCTCCTGAACTAGTACTATGCCAATTGTATACACTGATGCCGCCAGATATAAGAGGAAATCCTTTGTATAATTAGGTGGGCTTAACAAGGGGGTTGATAGTAATGCCTTTTTTAAGGTCTCAAATGATGCTTGAGTAGCCTCATCCCACAAAAAGTAGGTATCTTGTTTAAGTAGTCTCATGAAACCCTTTGTAATTTTGGCATAGTTTATGATAAAACGTCGTAGGAAGTGAGACATGCCCTACAAACTTTGGAGTTGTCTCAAGGTAAGAGGAGGAGTCATATTTACAATTGCCTCAACTTTTAAAGGGTCAACCATTATGCCATGACTGGATGCAATGAAACCCAGTAATTGTCCAAACTCGACGCAGAATACACACTTAGTAGGATTCAATCGAATCTTGTATTGTCTGCACCGTTCAAACACAAGTATCAAATGAGCTGGATGATCCCGTCTCTTGTGATATCGCGCCGGGAGGTCATCCAGGTAGGGTTCAACTATGTGCTTGATATCATGAAAAGAAAAATTCATTGCTCACTGGAAAGTAGATCCAACATTCTTTAAGCCAAATGGCATCTTCCGATAGGAAAAGGTTCCCCACGGGAAAATATAAGTTGTTTTATGTTGATGTTCGGGTTTGATTTTAATTTAATTATATCTCGAAAATCCATCAATGAAAGAAAAAATCTCGTGTCCCTTGCACGCATCTATGATATGTTCAATAAATGGTGTGGGGTAGTTATCTTTCGTGCAAGCTTTGTCTAGATCTCGGAAGTCAGTACAGACTCGAATGGTACCTTTCCTTTTATAAACCGGAACAAGATTCGAATCCCATTCCATCATGTCGATCGAATAGATAAATCCAGCTTTAAGCAATTTTTCGACCTCCACCTTAATGGAAACCGCTTTTCAAGGAGTCACTGGACGGAGCTTTTGTCTCACATGTTTCACATTGGGATACATTGTGATGACATGCTCAACAATGGCAGGATCGATTCCTGGCATCTCCTCATAAGACCAGGAAAACATATCGCAGAATTCTTTAAAAAGTTTGGTATACAGAGCAATCTCCTCCAAAGAACAATATGCTCCAATAAAAATGTTTTCCACGACCCCGGGTTTGGTGGAAATGTTAATCGGGATGGTTCTCGATATATTAGCCATATTCCCTTCAGCATAAATAGCACTTGAAGTGGAAGAGGACAAATCAACATTCCCACCAAGTCTCATAGAAAACTCTCCTCTCTCTATCCTGTCTAGATTTGGAAGCAAGTAAGACCTGTGGTGCATGTGTTCCCAAGGCTAGTCTAGGCCCATCATGGCTTCCAAAATGGCTTCATTAGAAGGAAAAACCATGTCTAAACAATCAAAAGAGTGGGTCGAGTATACTGACCATGCAGGAGCATATTCCATGTTTGACTCAGCAGAGACTGGCGGAGTCACAATATGTTTCGTTGCAGCATGCTGTGCTTCCATGTATACTACTTCTCCAATGGATAAGGGCACTGATGTTTTTGATATAGTAGGAAGGATCCATGGATCAGTCCTTAAACCAACCGTGAAAGTTTCACTAGATGTACCTTCATTAGAATGCATGAAAAGAACGGGAGTGGGTTGGTCAAAATTACCCATTAATGACCCATAAATCCCTGCTCCTAAACTCTCGCTTGCTGGGGTAGATTGATCAACTAAAGGAATTGTGGATTTCGATGAATTCTGGTTGTTTCGAGGAGAGAATGAAAGATAATCGATCGTGATGATCTTACCTTCACGAGGGAACATTACAACTTGGAAAACTGCCGATGGAATAGCTTGTATGGCATATGTTCAGCTCCTGCCTAACAACATATTGTAATCAAGCGGAGCGTCCAAAAATTCAATCTCTATAGCAACTATCTTACCAGCCAGTGTGACGTCAAATGATGGAAAGACTCTATGTGGATGGAAGGTTCTACCATCAAATGCAGTAAGCAGTGTGTTGGAGGGGGCTAACTCGGGAGAACCCAAGGCTTTCCAACAAGAAATCGACATTATGCACGTAGATGCGCCCTCATTTACGAAATCTCATCCAATGGTTATAGGACCATGAACTACCTCTATCTGAAGAGAAACGTGGTATGGAAACCGATATTTGATATCAGAAATATCAAAACACGCAGTCATGTTGGATGATTCCATACTTCCAATCACTGCCAGAAGTGCATTTCGTTGTAATGAACAAATTTCCAAAACTTCTAAGGTGGACATGGCACAAGGGGTCTGGGCTAGATCTTCAACCACAACGTAGTTGGCAGCAGCCCATGCATTGGGATTGTGAGAAGCCCATTTCAAGACACCTTTCGGGATCTTGGGTAGTGAATCCACAGGTATGTGGAGAGGAGTGGAAGATTTAGGAACCTCTTTATCCTTATTCTGTGAATCCGGTGTATACTTTTCTTGCCCGCATTTGTAAAAGAGCATCCGAGTTAACCATATTAATAAAATTTTGATCAACTAAAGCATGGGTGGTGCCCCCAGCATTGGAGGTTCCAGAAGCTGAGCCCTGCCCTTTGGGAAATGGATCTTTAAGGATGGAAGGTTTCTTTTCTTGAAGCATCTTCTAGGATTCTTCGATTAGAGGGAATTGGTGAGTGAGGTGGTCCTGCTTGCAAAGCTTGCAAGGGAATTTAACCTTCTTTTCTCTATTACCCTCCTCAACATTTTCTTTGTTTTTGGGATTTTGTTGGTTCCCCTCTCCTTTCTTTCCCTTCTTTTTGTTGTTTGGCTGTCGAGGAACTTTTTTATTAGTCTGAACCTATTGTACAGATTCAGTAGTAGAAGGAGAGGTTGTGATGGAAGTCGCTTCTGCAGTCGATTGTTTGACCGATAAGGAATGAAACTATTTAGTCAATGCTTCGAAAGCTACAGAATCAACTAAACCTACAATGCCATCAGCATGTGGTCCAGGTTCTTGTCTACCTAGATCAATGTTTGATAGTGGTGCATTAGGTATAATCTCGTAAAGGAGCTGAGACTGAGCATAAACCAAGTCTAGTTGTTGGGTCTTTAAGATGGCTTTTTCTTTCAATGACACCCCAGAAGCAGCTACTTCCTTAGAAACATAAGGAAGGAGTGATTTCAGATACCACTCTAATAAGAACTCTAGGGGGATATTGACCTTAATGAGCCTCTTCCGTCTTCACCACTCTTGAATATGATCAGATAAATGGGTGGCTTTATTTTGTCTAAAGGTAGACAAAACATTTGTCCTGGCATCGTACCGAACAGGAAGCTGGAAGTGGTTCAGGAAGACTATGGCAAGATACAGAAAGTTAAAAAAGGTGGTTGCAGGTAATTCAATGTACCATTTGGCTGCAGCATCGGTCAAGGTTCTTTGAAAAAGTCTCAACCTAACAGAATATTTGTTCAATGAGTTCAAAGAACACCAGAGATGAAAAGTGGTAACATGATCACAGGATCCTCACCAGTTTTACCTTCGAATTTTGGAATGTCTGAAGGTAGCTTAGTGGGAATTGGTGGCCATGAAACGTTATGGCGCACCGGATCGGTCATTAACTTGGAAAGATCTGGAAAATTTAGAGTTGCTAGAAATGGTAAATGAGGTCTATAAGATGGCATTTGATAAGCTGGGGTCATAAAGCAGGAACCTCCCATAGTTTGACCCATAAAGTATTGGTTAGGGTTGCCCCTAGCCATTTGCTGGTAGGGGTTTCCCCCAACCATCTGCTGGTGAGGGTTGCACCCATCCATCTACTGGTAGGGTTTTCCCCCTTCCATTTGTTGTTGTGTGAAAGTGTTGTTGAAATTCCCCCACCCAAATGAAAGTGGGTTGGCACCCTGTGTGTTTATACACTGTGGTTGGGTGTTAGCCCCACCATATTGTTGGTTAAAGATATTACCTGCTCCTCCAAAAAACAAAGAAAAGGGGATATTTCATACAATTATATTACTTTGATTCATATTGTAACCTGCAAAGGTGTTAAAACTAGGGCTAGTCGAGGTGGACGGAGCAGTCATGGTACTCATGACAGGCATAGTTGCAGAGGGATTCGGCCCAACATTGGGTGTGAAAATCCAAGTGCTAGGTATATGGTATGACTATTGAGTCGCAGGAGGTGGAGTGACATTGACTGCATTATTGGGTCCAAAATTAGGGGTGGCAACTGAGGCAGATGTCAAAGCTGCTGAGATTGGCATGCATAAAGTACCAGCATTAAAACTAAAGGATAGAGTTGAAGCAGAAGCTATTTGCGATGAACTCGGTGTAGTAGTGTTCATGGATGAAGGATTAACAATCCTTGTATTCATACCCATTGTGTTGATATATTGTAACTTCAATGAATATTATATTTGTACTTTATTATTCCGGAGATGTTTCATTCCTCTGTCGGAATGTGGTAACTCGGGTTATCAGACTTCCCTAGTGGGGGTCGGCCCTGTATGTGTTATGTGGGTCAAAGGGTTATTAGACCACCCTAGAGGGGTCGGCCCAGTCAGTTGTAGTGGGGTATTTAACCCATTGGTTAAATATGAGCTTACGTGTACTTGTGTAAAATACATATCAGAGTAGTGTATAAATAGAGGAGGTGTGTTCCTCATTATACACACACACACTTGAGGATAGCGCACTTGTGGAGGAGAGGTCTGCTATTGTGGAGGAGGAGATCATGTCTCAGGGTTTCATCTTTGTATATTGCTGGTCATCTATATTGAGGAAGCTTTGCTGGGTTTTCTACCCCATGAGGGTTTCCCAGGATAAATCTCTGTCTCTTGTGTTTATGCTGTGCTTTTTGTTTCTTCAATGATCCTGTATATGCTATTATTGTGAAATGGAATGTAATGCTGCTATTTTCTGTCTTAGCATATTAAATCTTAACACATTGTGGGAGTCTGTGGAACTCCCTGCTCATCTCTTAGATTAGTCATAAGATGACCAGGTGTGAAAAGATATGCACTATACTCGGGTTGTTGGAAACCAATAGGTACCAGAAGGAGATCATTAGGTCTGGTGAGAGGAGTGTTGAAAGGAGTGTTAAACTCAATAGAAGTAATATCGTCAACCTTGACAACATTAAGAACTTGTCGATCCGGAGTTCTAGGTTGTGGTTCACCAGGAACCTCTGTTTCACCAATATGTTCAAAAATACGACTGGAGTTTGTCCTCCATCATCGTGGTGGTGGTAGTGGCTCCACAATGAGTGGGGGAAGGTTTTGCAACCTACGAAGCTATTGGTCTTCCACAATTATATAAAAATAAACTAAGTAAAAACCTAGTGGCCACTAAGACTAAGGGGCAAACAACATAGCACTAAAAAATCCTAAGTAATCAAACAGATAGCAAATACTCTCGGATGATCAGGGCCCAGAACAGACTAACAGAGTATCGATGGTTAGTTTCGTGGAGTCCACTGGAGGTCCACTAGGTGCAAGTGCTTGAATCACCAAACCGCTTTCTCGGGATTACTGCCAAAGGGTTAGCTTCCATGACTGTCTGAGGTGAAGTGGGAATAACCGCCCACTCTACCTATGTAGAATACTAAAGGTATCATACTAAGGATACCATAAATATCAAATAACTTAGGAGGATAGTCGTCAACCTATTCAAAATGCATGGGCAGGGTAGCAAATCCCGAAGTCCGAAAGGACTCCCATACATGAATCGACTCTAGCTTATGGTCAAAAGGAAAGTGGGGATATCCTCAACAATTCCAGTCTCCCACGGCCTCGTACTTTAATCTGGTTTGACTAGAGCATCCCAGGACTATTTGATATAAATGGATTTACCTAAATAAAAGTTGTACTACGATTGTTGCATAATGAAACCAGTTCCGAGCAGTTTAAGGTGATTTAAGCTCGAAACTCTAGTGTAAGCTAGTTGATGTCATGTATACCTAAAAAGAAAATGTTTCTAATTGATTTTATTCAAATTTCTTTTTAAGGCTACTTTTTACTCAACGGGGTAGTGCATTGTGTGGAATGGTTTGAGAAAGTAAAGTGCAAAAAAAATAACTTTCAAAGCAACAAAAGACTCTTTTTTTTCCCATTTATGCTCTTTCCAAAACGAAAACTAAGCAAACCTACAAAAAGTCTCTTTTTTCTTTTCTTTTCAAATTCAAAACAAAGTAAACTATGCTACTTCGAAATGATCATAAGTCTTACTACTTTAAACTACCAAACTCATTTTTTTCTTTTTCTGATATATGTAAAAGAAAAAGAACTCGAAAATGGAAGCCAGTAAGACCTAAAAGAGCAATGTAAGTAAGGAAAAGAAACTCTAAATCTCACAACAATGAACTCAATGACTTGACAAAGACTTGTCCTTCAAGGGTTTTTAAAGGAAAAAACATTGGGCTTGGAAAACAAAGTGAAAAGAAAAGAGGGATAAGAGACGCTTAAAATGGAAAGGCAAACCTCAAAGGTTGCTCCAAAACACCAAGAACTCTAAGGAAGCACTAAGCCAAGCGAAAGGTAGCGAAGTGAACCAAAGATGTCCTTACAAGCACAAAGACTCGATGGAAGTAAACTGAAAAACTTCAACTTACTTGGATTGAAACTGACAAAGCAATCAGGAAGTGTCTAGACTCAAAAAGTTTTTGAAAACACCCTAAGGACTCCAACTTGGGGTCAAACCCTAAATCAAAGGCCAAGACATCGTCAAAGTGTGCTTAGCGTTTCCACAAACAACAAATGTTACAAAAAAAATGTTTGTATACATGCAACAAGCATCTAGGGTACAGAAATGCGGCTATGTCCAACAAGGAATAGTAAGCAATCTTCAAAAAGAGTCACAAACAAACAAGACACCTCAAAAGTACTCAAGCAAGCAAAAGATGACCTATGGGACTTCGGAGAGGAAAACAAGACTCAACAAGGGCATAAAGACCTCAAGGATCAGTTAAGAAGACAAAGCAAGAGGCTGGAAACCAAACCAAACAAGTGGAAATCAAATCCCAAAAGCAAACAGAGACTTACAGGAAAAAACTCTACTGTGCAGTGTATAAACCTATGCACATGGGGAGGTGTACTCTACTATGCAATAGGTAAAGCAGCATTTTTTAGCAGGTATACACTACTATGTGCAAGGGATACCAGCATTCATGCCAGAGAAGGTTTGAAACAAGCTCTAAAACTTCAAATTGAGATGAGTAAATCAATGGAAACAGGCTACAGTAACCTACAAATCCTCTCAGAGGATGAAAAAAGATCAAAAAGTACTGGAAGGAAATCTAACTAGGTCTCCTAGAGCAGAAAACAACTGGCCCTAGCAGAGTCGCTAGTCTGTTGTTCGGGATTTCTACCCTATAGCGAGGAGAGGGACACTACCAACTTCTAGGGTGATAGGTAAATACATTAATCATATCACATAGGCTTCTACAGAAGGAAAGAGATCAAGGTTCTTGAAGGCATACCTTATTAATGACATTCGATCCTAGCTTTCGCTTGCTCCTTCGATCGATCCTTCACTTGATCTTCCATTTGGTGAACCTGCAATACAAAAGATACATTCCTCAGCATATCTTGACTGATATAACAATGATGAAATTGAAATGCAATTTTAAAGAAATCAAATACAATCAAGCATTAAACCAAACAAATATGCAATCCATTAGACATTTGATTGGGACACGAAGGGTATTTCCACCTTTATTGTCAAAAAGCAACAATGAGTACAATTATACCTGATCATTCAGAGTGCTTGTGCAACTGGATCCTGGGCTCCTGCTCTTCACCCTAACTTTGGAATTCCTCCAGCATAACAACCCTTAATGCATAGTTTCTCCCCCCTTCTCTCATCTACCCCCCTTGTATTTATGGGACAACGTAGGTAGTTTGGATTGAGAGGTAGTTTGATTAGTAGGTTGGGGAAGTTGCAAAACCAACTTCAACTAATCCCAATTCGTCAAATTAATATATTTTTTATTACATTTTAAGATGTATGCGAGTTTTCTTAAGTGGAGTAGCACACAATATGCAACTTTCAGGATTACAACCAGCATTTGCAAGGTTTTTTAGGGTGTACGTTGGTCTACTGAAGCAGAGTAGCATATTTTAGTAGGTAAACGCTAGTCTACTGAAGTACAGTTGCATATTTTAGCAGGTGAACACTGCTCTTATGCCTGTAGGGTAGCGTTCATGTCAAAATGTAGGTAAAAACAATGTTTTTTGAGCTACAGAGAGGTAAGTTTAGTCCATACATCACCTAGGTTAATCTAGCTCTTCAATCCAAGTTGTCCTTTTATGTGATCGACAACTTAATGTGATCACAGACGGAGAAGTGCAGATTTGACCTATAACACCAACAATGCTAGAACAAGTAGACCACACTATGGTTCAACCTACTGGTATCTTAGATGACATCATTGTATCAGTAGCTTCATGGGAATACCCTGTGGAATTCATGGTCATTGAATCAAAAGACCCTTCCAAAGGTAACCTCATTATTTTGGGAAGACCTTCATTGGCTACTGCTAATGCATTTATAGGATGTAGGGATGGAGAGATGATTATCTCTGATGGGTTATCTACAAAGAAACTTGCATTATACCCACCAGGTCAGCCAGTAGCTAAAAATCTATTTTGGTTAGATTGTCCTTTTAGGGATGAGAACTTGGAATAACTCTCGCTTTTTAGTGATTTTTCCTGGGCACTTTAAGAGCAGAATACTGAGAATGTGTTGAACCAATTTTTCTCTTCCACAACATGTATAGATTTTCCTCAATATTATTCCCAACTTGACCAGATATTTGGAGACGAATTCCAAGAAAACATTAGCCTCTCAACATTTACAAGCACACCCTGTGTCTTCGCAATCGAAGAACATTTAGGATCCTATACCATACCGTGTGAAGTTAGTTCTGAAAAAATTATACATATAAGTGCAGGTTTAGATGAGAGTCAGCAAAAACAATTACTAAAAGTTCTCAAAATTCAGACTGGAGCATTTGCATGGGAATATACTGATATGAAAGGTATACACCCAGATACTTATATCCACCACATTTACACAGACCCAAACACATCTCCTGTTAGGAAGCTCCGGAGAAAAATGAACCCAGCACTGAAGGATATAGTAAAAGATGAACTACAAAAACTCCTTAATGCTGGATTCATTTACCCAATTTCTAATAGTAAGTGGGTGTCTCCTTTGGTAGTAGTTCCAAAGAAAGTCATAGGGAAATGGCATATTGTTGATGTATTTGTAACTTTGGAATGTATTTCACATATGTATATTGTACTCCTATAGAGATGGTATTATTTGCCTATATGGAAGTGTCATCACTTGTATTGACAAGTGTTGCAAGTGTCGTAACTTATGTATGATGGGTTATTAGACCACCAAGTGTGGGGTCGGCCCTGATTAGTGTTACCATGGGTTATTCGACTCTCCTAGAGAAGTCAGCCCTGCTAGTTTATTAAGCAAGTCAGGTTAAGTATAAATAGAGTACGGGAGCACTCTATTTGATCATTCACTTTCTCAGACTTGCACTCATTGGAGAGTGGCGCACTAGTTGAGGAGGAGGAGAGGCTACTAGGAGGATTATCTCTTGTACTTGGGTTGTATCATTGCTCTATCTATCTTTGAGGAAGTTATTGGGGTTTTTCACCTTACTGGTTTTCCCCAAGGAAACTCTATGTGTCTATTGTCTCTTGTGGTTGCTTATTATGATTGATATGCTATACATGTTATTCTCTCAAATAAGATCCTAGATCATATTGAATTAATGCTTAAAATCTAACATGGTATCAGAGCTAACCTGAGAAGAAGACATTGTGCAGTTGCAAAAGCTAGGGTTTCTTGTTTTTTTGGGGTTTCTCTCCAAAGATATTGAAAGGAAAGAGGATAGATTAACTCTCCTCAGTAAGGCGCATCTTTCTGTTGAAATAGAATTCAATTCTAAGCATTTTCAGATTTTGACCTAAAAATTGGGGTTTCCACAAAAAGTGGAATTTTTGAAATCTGAGACCATAGCTGGAAGCTCCTTGGAAAAATCGAAGTTTAGAGCTTTGGATCGAAATTTTTGGTTGGGTGAAGCTCCGAGGAACTCAAACCCTAATTCAAGGTCCTCCAAAGTGAATCCGGAAATCTAAAAGGCAATTTTGAGGGGTGAAACTTTCCAGTTTTCAAATTCTGAGTATACCAGCTTGATCAGCTCATCAAGGCGCATCTTTCTATCCTTTAAGAAGTTTGAAATTCAAAGTTTGCATTTTCAAGGTTTCTTTGACAAACCCTAATCCGACACTAGATCCAGTTTTCAACAAATCAAGTGGTAAGACCTAAATCTTTTCTATTTCCATTTGAAGTACTCTTTAAGATGTCTCACCACACCAAGCTTGAGGATAAGCTTGAATGGGATGATAACTTCCGAGCATGGAAGTATAGGATTGGGTTAATCCTGGAAGAGAATGAGTTGGACACTTACATAAGTGAAGAGGTCCCTGTCCCAGAGGGAGAAGAGGCTAAGGCCTTACATAAGAAGAACTTGGTCAAGGAAAAGAGGATCATTACTGATTCTATCAAAGACCATCTCATACCACATGTGCCATCTCTAAAGACACCTAAGGAGATGTTTGATTCCTTGGACAAGCTATTTGAAGGGAAGAACATAAATTAGAAGATGACCTTGAGGAATCAATTGAAGAATATCAAGATCTAGAATGCAGAGACTATGCAGTCTTATTTATCAAGGGTCTCCTAGATAAAAGAACAACTTGAAGCTATGGGAGAAGATATAGAGAAGGGAGAAGTGGTAATGACCACTCTTAATGGCCTTCCTAGGTCATGGGATTCCTTCATCCAAGGAATTTGTGCGACGAATAAACTTATCTTATACAGTAGGTTGTGGGAAGAATGCTCATAGGAAGAAGCTTGAATTGTAGCTCGAGAAGAGAATATGGGGAATGAAGACCAAGCTCTCATAGGACACTCCAAAAGACACGGTGACAAAAAGGTTCACCATCATGGAAAGAAAGAAAGGCATCACCATCATAATCAAAGGGGTAGTCCCAAACCTCGAAGAAACATGTCCTATATCCGCTGCTATACATGTGATGAGAAGGGACACTATTCCAGAGACTGTCCTAGAAATAAGAAGGATGGCTCTCATAATAAGAAGAAAATCAAAAGAGGACATCATGCTCATGCTGCATAGGATGATGAACCTCCCAGGAAGAGGGTTAGAGAAGAAAGTGAATATTCTTCAAGTGATTAAGAGTATGTTTTGATTTCTGCTCTCACTGGAACCATTACTCATGGAAATAATGATTGGCTTATAGATAGTGGGGCTTCCAAACACATGATAGGATTCAAGGAATCCTTAATGAACCTATCTGAACATGAATCACCCCACAAGGTGAAACTTGGGGATGACTACCAATATCCAATAAAAGGAAGTGGTGAAGCCTCCTATAAGCTAGAATCTGGAAAGTCTATAAAGATTAAATATGTACTATATGTTCCAGGTCTCAAAAAGAACCTACTCTCCATATCTGCATTGGATGCAAAAGGCATGAGGGTTGTATTTGTAGATGACCATGTCCTAATGTGGCCAAAAGGTAAGACTATAGATGATGCAGTGGTAATTGGAGAGCAAGAGGGAGGATTATACAAATTGAAGGGCCAACCAAAACAAGCCATGGTCCATGATTTAGTAGACCCAAGTGAACTTTGGCATAGAAGGCTTGCACACATGCACTATAGGGCATTACCAATTGCAAGCAAAGCTGTAGAGGGTCTTCCTAAAATCCAGACAAAGCATGAAGGTATTTGCAAAGGTTGTGCAAAGGGAAAGAACACAAAGAAGACATTTCCAAGTAGTGAAAGCAAGGAAAAAACAATCTTGGATATTATCCACTCTGATGTATGCAGTCCGATGTCATCCAGCTCTCTGAGTGGGTATGTATACTATGTATCCTTCATTGATGATTTCTCTTTGAAGACTTTGGTTTAGTTCTTGAAGAACAAAGATGAAGTGTTTGACAAATTCAAGGAATTCAAAGCCTTGATAGAGAATCAAGCTGACATGAAGATCAAGATCTTCAGATCTGACAATGGTGTAGAATTTACCTCAGGTGACTTCAAGAAGCTATGCAGTGATTCAGGAATTAAGAGGGAGTGGACTAATCCTTACAATCCATAACAAAATGGGGTTGCTGAAAGAAAGAATAGGACAATCATGGAAGCAACTAGGGAAATGCTTCATGACCAAGATCTACCCATACACTTATGGGCAGAAGTAGCAAGAACAGCAGTATATGTGCAGAACAGAACACCTCATAAGATACTTGACAACAAAACACCAGAATAAGTGTTCACTGGTAAGAAACCAAAAGTTAGCCATCTCAGAATATTTGGTTGTCCAATATATATTCACATCCCAAAAGAAAAGAGGACAAAGCCAGATCCTTTAGGAAAGAAGGGCATATTCATGGGTTACAGTGAAAGCTCAAAGGCTTACAGAATCTACTTCCCAGGATTCAAGAAGATTGACATCAGTAGGGATGTAACATTTGATGAAGGTTCAGCATACATCAAATCAAGAAAGACACCTATTGAAGACAATGAAGAACCTAGAATATCCAGAACACCAGACACCACTATGAATGTATCAATTCCTAAAGAAGATCATGATATGGAAGATCCACAACAACCTATAGATCCACCTTATGAGAGGAACTCTCACAAGAGGAAACCATCATGGGCTAGAGAGCTCATCCAAGATGCATAAAGGTTTGGCATTCTATAAGAGGAACACAGAGAAAGGAAAAGGACAAGATCACATACCAGCTATGTTGCTTTACTCTGTGACATAACCAACAAAAAACCTTCCAGTTATGAAGAAGCAATAGAAAAGAAAGAATGGAAGGATGCCATGGTCGAGGAATACCAGTCGATCATGAAGAATGATGGGAAGCCTGTGGTGACTTCCAAGTGGATCTATAAGATCAAGCATGTTGTAGATGGCAGCATAGAGAAATATAAAGCAAGGTTTGTAGCTCGTGGCTTCTTTCAGAAATAACAGATTGATTATGAAGAGACTTTTGCTCCTGTGGCTAGATACACTTCCATTAGATCAGTACTTGCTTGGGCTGTAGTGATGAAATGGAAGGTACACCAGATGGATGTCAAGACAACATTCTTGAATGGTGTAGTTGAAGCAGAAGTGTATGTGGAGCAACCACCCGGGTTTGAGACACATGACCGAGGGTCACATGTGTGCAAACTGAAAAATGCCATGTATGGTTTGAAATAGGAACCGAGGACCTCATATGGCAGGATAGATGGCTTCCTATCCAGTTTGCGCTTTACCAAGAGTAAAGCGGATTCCAACCTTTACTACAAGGTTGAGGAAGGAAACCTAGTGATACTACTATTGTATGTGGATGAGACAGGTGAGGATAGATTGGTTGCGGACACGAAGAGGAAGCTTGCTTCCAAGTTCAAGATGAAGGACTTGGGTATGATGCACTACTTTATTAGTATGGAGGTGTGGCAGAGTGCAGATGAAATCTTCCTTGGACAAGGGAAGTATGCAGTAGAGATCCTGAAGAGGTTCGGGATGATGGACTACAAGGCCATGGACACACCTATGGCATCGAACCTGAAGCTTCTGTGTGATGCATCATCTGAGCTGGTTGATGCTACGATGTATTGTCAGATGATTGGGTCCTTGATGTATGTAACATCCCCAGTTTGACAACATGGAATTAAAATTGTAAATGATGTAATATTGTTATGAAATCATGTTGAGGAGATCAAGGCCAAGACCCCACCATCGATTTATTGATGCATATGGTTTGCGTGCTATCCAGGCACATTGGAATTTCAAACATGATGTAAATATGCATTTTAATAAAATACACACGACTAGCTATGCAATGCAACAAGATATGGGGCATAATTTTACAAGGAATTGGGAGGGAAAACATTCAAACCCTTAGAGCCAATCAAGTCAAGCCAAGTTTCAATGAGAGAACCCATCAAACCCTCAACTACCCATGTTGACTTTTGTACCCAATCATTGATTTCTCTCAAGAGTTAGTTGAGGTAGTTAATGCCTTGGGGAATGAGAGGTATGGCTGTCCAAATTTGGGTATGGGAAAGTCACCCTGCATGGGAAATCGTGTTTTGCTTCTTGGGCAAGAAAAGAGCTAGGAATTTCTCCCCAAGCCATTATCCATCAACCAGTTTCTCTCCCTCACGAGTTGGGAGCTACCTGGGTGTTTTCGAGCCATGTTTTTGTGTGTTTTCCTTCATTCTCAGCTGGGAGAAGGGCGTTTTTGTGTTGTATACTAGTGGGGAAGAAGGGGAATCAAACTGAGGTTCCATAGAGATAGTTTGGCAATTGAATGCTCATTTAGTTGCGGAAGAAATAATTTTCCTCCCTGTGATTGTTTTTCCCCATCCCATAATTCGTTTTTGGCTGGAAACGAATTGGGGAAAACCAATGACCACCCTGTTGTAAATTCCATTGTTGAATGTGTATCCCTGCGGAATGCTTGTGTTGGCTGTTTGAGAAAAGAGTATGTTGGGGTATGGGTTATGGGCCTCCATTTCTTTGGCTTGAGCTTGAGTGCAAGAATCTAGGGTTCAAATTTAGCTTGATAAACCCAGCTGTGGACTGGCTTGGCTCATATGAGATGATTAATTGGGCTGTGCATGAGCTTGAATGTCCCCTTTTCCTTGTAAGAATCATTTCCAGCTCAGGGGTGGCAGTTGTGTTGAGAGATTGATGAACACAACTAGCCTATGGTTGGGTGGAACGTTGCATTGACGTAGCTAGTTATCTGGGACAATTGCACAATGAAGATAAGTGTTTTTCTATTTATGTATTTACTTCTACAATGTTTAAATTGATGACTGTTTTGATATGATGGATGGGCATGAATTGTGTGTGGATGATGTTTTTAATTTCGCTGTGCATACTTGCTTGATTTGCATCTACACACATTGGTTTTTAATTGTATGAATCTAATGAATGGACTGAGTTTTATGTCAAAGCCCTAGAGATTGCCATCACGTTCCCTTTCTTGCCTTGGATAGATGGGTGGGTACGTTACAAAATGTTATCAGAGCGATGGTTGCAGCATTCAGCCTAATGGGCCAAATCAAGAAACATCCAGAGGTAAGTATGCTTCCTGTTCTGCACAAACCATTAAGAAAATTTACAGATTTCAAAATTTTTCTAAGTGCTTTGCCTAGCTATTTTGGTGAGTCTCGTGGAGTTGAGCCATTGTGTTTCGGCGAGTCTCGCTAAGTTGTGCCAAAGTTTCCAGCAAAACTTGGCGAGTTGTTCCGCAACAAATCGACAGAAAATCTATAAGTTCGCCAAAAAAAAAAGGAAAATTTCGGCGGAAAGTTATGAGTTTTGGGCCGAAACATCGGAAAGAATTGGTGAGTTTTCGTTGAGACGGTGGAAAGGACTGGTGAGTTTGCACTGAATTTGTCAAAAGGAAAAGCTGAGTTTTTGACCGGAAGAAATTGGCAAGTTCGTCTGCAACGGCATAAGAACTCGCCGAGTTGGTCCGCAACGGTGGAAGGACTCGGCGAGTTGGTCCGAAAAATCTCAAAATTTTTCTAAGTGTTTTCGGCGGAAGAACTCAGCAAGTTGCTCCGCAATAGGTCGGAAGAATTGGACGAGTGTTGGCGGGAAAAACTACCCTATAGCAAGGAAACTGATGCTATCAACTGGAGTGGGGTGATAGGTAAGTGTATTAATTGTATTACAGAGATATTTATGAAAACAAATGAGTTATGGACCTTGATAACATACCTTTCAATCGACGTTCGATCCTAGCTTTTATTTGATCTTGCGCTCAATCCTCAAATCCACCTTTCCGTTCAGTAAACCTGCAATACAAATACCTTTCTCAACATATCTTGGATAATATATAATGATTGAAAGAAACAAAAACAATTTTAAACATTCGATATTAACCAAAGCAGATCCAAATTAATATATTATTTCAAAGAACACTTAATTTGGGACAAGAAAGGCACTTCAACCTTTATTGTCAAATGAAAATCGATGTTACAAATATACCTGACTTTGTGACATGCTCCTGCAACTTGATTCTGGGCTCTTGCTCTTCTTTGGCTTGGATATCTTCAGCATTAACTCCTACAATGCAAGCTTCTCTTTTATATCTCTATGTCTCTAAGTTTCTCCATCTATCCATCTAACCTTTCTCTTTAGTCTTTCCTGTATTTATAGGATCAGAGAAGTAGTTCAGGTTGAGATATGGTTATGGAGGAAGTTGGGGAAGTTGGGAAACTACCAGCAACTAATCCTCCTCGTGAAATTAATTATTTTTTAATCATATTTTGAGATGTACGCTACTATTGTTCAGTGAAGTAGCGTTTAGGGCGCTACTATGGTGCTTGTCAACTAGCACTCATCGATTTTTAAATGTTGAGTGCTGCTATGATGAGAAGGAGTAGTGCTTATAAGGATTTGAGTGCTACTATTATACAATGGAGTAGCGTACAGGCGCTAGTCTATTTAAGTAGAGTAGCGTTCATATCTCAGAATGATATTTTTA
The DNA here is from genome assembly GCA_027924585.1 of Larix kaempferi. Taxonomy (NCBI): domain Eukaryota; kingdom Viridiplantae; phylum Streptophyta; class Pinopsida; order Pinales; family Pinaceae; genus Larix; species Larix kaempferi. The sequence goes on along the minus strand of BSBM01000432.1, from coordinate 7,779,196 downwards.
GGGTTTTTCCAGTAATGTCAGGAAATGGAGTAAGTCAAAGTATCATCTAGGGTCAACATGCTCCTCCATCCAAGTTGTCCTTTTGTGTGATCAACAGCTCAAGGTAATCACGGATGGAGAGGTGCAAGTTTGACCTATAACAGATGCCCCCTAATGTGTGAGGTCAGAGGGAAATGATGACCGAAATACATTATAATCCAAAGCCATAGGAGGAGCAAAGAACCGCAAAAACAAGTTACAAGAACACTTGCAACAAAGATCATGGTCAGCTAGCAATTACATCTTTGACATCATATAGATGTGGAGTGTGGTACAACATGATCTCCGATACATAAAAAGGAGATGTATATAAAGCATGGCCACTTGGAATACAAGCATGGATCCATGTCAAACTGAGAGATCATAGCCATAACAACAAAATGGATCTATGTCTCATGGAGAGCCGAATATAAGTGAGGTTCAGTCTTGCGCAACTTGGGTGATAACAAAATGAGGTACTGTCATCCAAAATCCCAAGGTCTTCATCCAAAACAACTCTAGGTACAAGCCCTAACCATGTGAATAGATGAGTCGATAGTCGAACATGGGGGGTATCGTTTGATTACCGGTCATTGATGTATACCGATAATGATGATGGGGTCCAACGTACCAAGTACGATCCACCAAATGTGAATAAATGGACTTGGAGTCGAACATTTGGGGATCCTGTCAAAGAAGAGACATTGATGTATTCTCATCTTTCAACAGCGAGCAAAATTGCCATTGGTGACTGCAATCTCCAAGGTACTAACCGAAACTCTAAAATTCATACCCAGAGTAAAATGAGTTGATGTCAATGGGAAGAAGTTCGTTGGAAGGGAGGCCTTAAGGCATCCTCCATCATCCAACTCGAGGGACACTCAACTGGTAAGAGCTAATATGGAATAATATGTAACAAGACTAACACTAGAAAGGCCAACACATGAGGTCAAGGTAAACTACAGAATGGCCAACACAGGATATATCCTTGAACATTGAGCACGACACAAGGTGACTCAGGCAGTTTCTGACATAATGGGCTAAATAATAAGCCTGAAATGTAAGAGACATTATCAGACCCTCCATATGGTTGGAAGAATAACCAACCAGGGGAGTAAACAACTCAGAGGAAAGGTTCACCCTGAGGTCAAAAACTAAACCCAACCGACAAGATAGACTCAAGTAGGTGCTGTGTTCAAGGATAGAACTGACTGAACTACCTTTGACAATGAAGATATGATACGTCTTTCCCATCCCTTATTCTTTTTAGATAAAAGAATACTTTTCTTGTTGTTTTAATGAGTCCAAGAAAGAATGAAAACTCAATAGATCCAACCATGTAAAAAGTTTAACGAGCCCATGGGAGGAAGACTCAGGACCTTCTTCATTATTTATAGAGTTCGAAGAAGAGATAGAATATTACTTTATATTACTGATCTCTGGATTTTAATATCGAGCCGAGATCTGTTCTTGCTCGCTGGTGTTTTCAATTTTAAGGAGTCTAAAAAACTTAAACAATAACTCCATATATCTGCTCATGGATTTTAGTATCGAGCCTAATCAGATTAATGCTCGCTGATGTTTTCTTGTTGATAGACTCTGAAAAACTTAAACAATCCTCTATTCACCTATCCGTGGATTTTATATCGAGCCCAGATTGGTCTGTGCTTGGCAGTGTTTGCTTTCTTATAGAGTTGAAAAACTTAAAGAGTCCTCTAATTACCCTCTCGTGGATTTCACATCGAGCCTGAGTAGGTGAATGCTCGCTTAGTATTTTCATGTTTAGAGAGCCTGAAAACCCTAAAGAAAGCCTCCAAAAGGTCCTTTTCATGCAGTTAATCTCCTCCCTCGAAAAAGTATAAAACAATGGAAGAAGAACTCTTCTAGTGTATACAAAAGTATACCTAGAGTATACCTTTTCCGTAGTTAATCCACCTAGGCCCAGAAAAGGGGTAATTCTATACCTGAGTGGATGAGCCTTCGATTACTTTAATGAGCTTGAAGAGGACAAGTTTTCTCGGCGATCTTGTTTAGGTTTAAATAGTCCAAACAAGAGCTCAAAATGACTTAAAGGTCAGCGTCTAGGATCATAGCTTCATACTCTGCCAAAACTAGGTCTTCAACAAAATATTAGTTGATGTGGCAAAAAATCTCGAATGATATAAGAATTTGAATTATTAACTAGTTAAAAGGTCTAACATCGAGAGTTTTTAAAATTAGGAGATTGATCCTACAAAAATTGAATGAAAAAATGAGCGTGGATTAGTATTGCACCATATGTGTGTTCCAATTGATTAATTAGGTATTTTTTTTTAAATTTTGAAACTATAGAAAATTAAACAATGGTGGGTAAAAATCAAATTCCAATTCATATATATAATTTCATTTTAAAAAATCAATTTCCAAATTGTTTTGTAGGGCAAAGATTGGGGCAAACTTTTGCATTTTCAAATCTCCGTGGCAATCAAACCAAGCATCCAAACGACGTTCTTCTTCCACCAAGTAAGTTAGAATTCACCCTACATGCATTTTCATGGTTTAGTTTTCATTTTTTGAGCAAAAAATTGCTTGCAATGTGATGCTCACAACTTTTACTGCACGAGCGCTACTATGTAACAATAGAAGTAGCGTGTAAACGCGATGGGCGCTACTATGCTTAGGCAAAGTAGCGCCCATGCGTGACTGTGTAGTATACATAGTAGTGCTTACTCTTGAAAACCTATACACAAGCACCGAGACTCAAAGAATTTTCATTTTTTGTACAGGATGGTTCTTTAATGGAGGGAGAGAGAACACGAGGACATGGATAGGTTGGCCATGCAAGATCTGTCCACTCTCCACGCTCTCCGAAGATGTGGTTTATTGAAGTTTTACCGAACCATAAACATGAGGGCTTTAAACAAACTGTTTCAAAGACTTATTCAGTACTGGGATGTGGATACCAATACTTTTGTCATCCGTGGGCAAACTTTGGAGCTTACCGTTGATGACATATATTTCATTACGGGTCTCTCATGGAGAGGAGATGTAATTAATATGAAAGGGTCTTCCCATGTGGGTGTAAGATCTATGCAAGAGTACGTGAATTCATATTGTATTGCCGGAGCTGATAAATCGGGAAGCCAAGTCTTGATTTCAACCATTGAAGGCCTCCCCTTGAAAGTGATAGTGAGCATGATCAACCGAGTGGCAGGTAGTGCTTCACTACACTTAGCTTCTAGGCACTCAATGCATATTGGTGTACAATGTTTACATGGTCATGTCTATGATTGGTGTACTAGTTTACTGGCAAGCATGAAATCTCAATTGACAGGTTGCAAATCCGGCACAATGAAGAATTTTGGGTATGGTAGTATTTTGTGTACTTTCTTCTTTGAGAGGATTCCTGCTATCAGTTTGGAGATGCCTCTACCTCAGGTTAACCCCCGTGAGCCCAGACTAGGCCGTTTGGGTGACATATTCCTCCGCCAGGGTGGTGGGGAAAGTCACTACTGTTATCATACTGATGATTTCTGGGGGTGGTGGGAGAGGCAAGTGCCCTCTTTTGAGTAGTTTCCTTATGCTGGATTGGATTTCCGTCATGATCTAGAACTGGTGCTTCCTCCAGGTGGAGCCTGGGGAGATATTGGTATGTTTAAATTTTGAGAATTATTTAATTTTTTCAAAATTTTTCAAGTATTTGATTTTTATAAATGAATTTTGAAGTTCTAATCAAGTGTCATATGCAGATCTTGGGCCTGTTCGTCCTGAGGGACATCCTACCATCTTTGTGAGCCCAGCTGATATTGTTGCAGCAGATGCTATGTTGGGGACCCTAGAGAGAAAAATGAGTCGGTTGACTCATGAAGTTCTTGCATGCCGTATGGATCAGATACCTATTGATATGCAGGAAGATGTTGTTGGGGTGCCCCCGGCATGGCTTAGGGTGCTGTGGAAGATAGCTAGGCTAGTCATATGCTATCGTAATGCAATAGATGATGATGAGGTCCCTCCTTCTCCATAGGAGAGGGATACATTCTATGTATATATTTTTGAGGCTACTATGCCCAGTTTTTGTACTTTTATGACATGACTTGATAGACTTGTGACCTCAAAACTCATATATTTTTTGATACAGTATCGGCTATATACAGTATCGGTTATTTACATGTGTATGTGTTTTGTGTGTGCAATGTTGTTTATGAAAATGTATGATGCAAATGCCAGTCTAACACATAGTTTACTAATGAATCGGCTAATGTGTTTAAACTTATTGGAATGTGTTCATATATAATAGAATCAAATTGTCTTTCCAATAGTCTAACTCATAGGAACCGACGTAGCAAACTAGGATCTCTAATCTGGTAGACACCTGTTAACTGAAATACAATTAATTGTGAGTCAAGTCTTACCTCCAATGTGAAATGCCATGACTGAGAGCATCTTGGAGAAGTTCTATAACTGCACTGTATTCAACCATATTATTCATGGTAGTACCCAAACAAATCCCCTCGAAAGAGACAAGTTGGCCAGCGGGTGAATAAATGACCCAAGTTGCTGCAGTCAACTGACAGGTGTGGCGACTGGCGCCATCAGAAAATCCTAAGAAATGTTTGGTTGACATGTGGTACACAAAACGAAAAACACACATAATATTAACTAACAAGCATAACAAAATTAGCTTTACAAAAATATACAGTTATGTTACAAGAAAAAGTATGTCAGCCTAAGCGTAATACTTTTTCAGGTAGGGTCAATGCCTAGATCGTCCTTGTGAGGTCGGGCAAAGATGTCATGGAAATCACTGAAAATATTGGTATACAGAATGATCTCATCGAGATAATAGCCTGTTTCAATAAAAATGTTTCCGGTGACCCCAGTGAAAATGTTCACTAGCAAGGTATTCAAACTATTCTCTTCAACAAAACCAACTTGTGAAGAAGTGAAATTAGTATGTTCATTGGGTGTTGGACAAAATTTGCCTCTCTCTATCAAGTTAAGAAAAGGAAACAAGAAGGATCCGGGATCTATATGTTCACGAGGATGGTCTAGGTCGGTCATGGCTTCTAACATTTCCTCCTCAGAAGGTAAAGTAGTATCTGAACTGTCAAGAGAGTGGATCGGGTCTGGTGACTGAGTAGTAGCACAATCCATATTTGACTCAACAAACACCAATGGATTCAACATATGTTCTGTTGCAGTTTGATAAGAATCCAAGTGGGTAACTTCTGCAACAGGGGTGGGCATGGAGGGGTTTGTATTAGTTGGGAGAAACCCAGAATCAGTTGTTAAACTAACCATGGAAGTTTCAGACAATGAACATCCCTCCGTACCAACGAATAAAGTAGGAGCTGGTAGGTAAAAAGTGCCAATTAATGACTCGTAAAGTCCTGCTCCTAAACTCTCACCAACCGGGGTGGTTTGATCAATCAATGGAACTGTGGTCTCCGAAGAAGTTTGGTTGTTTCTCTGAGTGAAAGAAAGTTGATCGACTGTAACGATCTTACCTTCAAATGGGAACATAACAACTCGAAAAAATTCCAATGCAATGGCTCGAATGGCATATGTCCAACTCCTGCCTAATAACATATTGTAATCAAGTGAAGCGTCTAGAACTTCTACTTCTATAGAAACTGTCTTACTGGCCAATGTGACATCAAATGATGGCAAAACCCCATGTGGATGGAATGTTCTGCCATCAAATGCACTAAGCAGTGTGTTAGAAGGGGCTAACTCAGGGGAACCTAAAGCTTTCCAACAGGAAATTGACATTAAGCAAGTCAATGTGCCCTCATCTACGATAGCTCGTTTGATGGTCATTGGACCATGAATGACTTCAATCTGAAGAGCAATGTGGTAGGGCAACCGGTATTTGACATCAGTCATATCAAATCACGCAGACATGTTAGAGGATTCCATACTTCCAATAGCTGCCAAAAGTGCATTTTGTTGTAAAGGACAACTTTGCAAGACTTCTAAAGTAGACATGGCACAAGGGGTCTGGGATAAATCTTCAACCACATTGTAGTTGGAAGCACCCCGAGTGTTGGGATTGTGCGATCCCCGTTTCAAGACAGCTTTCGGAATCTTGGGCATTGGGTCCACAGGTATGTGGAGTGGAGTGGACGATTCTGGAATCTCTTTATCCTTTTTCTGTGCTTCTGGGGTATAGTTCCTGGCTCTCGTTTGTAAGAGTGCATCCGAATTAACCATGTTAATAAAAGTTTGATCAACCGTAGCATGTGTAGTGCCCCTAGTGTTGGAGGTGCCAGAAGTTGAGCTTTTCCCTTTAGGGAATGGATCTTTCAGTACGGCAGGCTTCTTTTCTCTTAAGAGTTTCTGGGCTTCTTCAAACAGAGGGCATTGGTGAGTAAGGTGGTTCTGCTTGCAAAGTTTACAAGGGAACTTAACCTTCTTTTCCTCTTTGTTACCCTCTTTGGAATTCTCTTTTTTGGGCTTTTGTTGGTTCCCCTCTCCTTTCTTGCCCTTCTTTTTGTTATTGGGCTGCCGAGGGCCCTTTTAACTGTTCTGAATCTGGTTGACATGTTCAGAAGTAGAAGGAGAGGTTGTGACGGAAGAAACATCTGCAGTCGATTGTTTGACAGATAAGGCATGAACCTGTTTGGTCAATGCTTTGAAATTTGTAGAGTCAACTGAACCCACTATGCCGTCAGCATGTTGTCCAGGTTTAGGTCTACTCAGATCGATATTCGATCGTGGTGCATCAGGTATAATCTCATACAATAACCCGGATTGTGCATAAACGAGATCTAATTGTTGGGTCTGTAGGATGGCTTCTTCCTTGTTAGATACTCCAGATGTAGCTACTTCCTTAGAAATATAAGGAAGGAGTGATTTCCAATACCACTCAAGAAGGAATTCTGGAGGTATGTTGGCCTTAATGAGCCTCTTTCATCTTCGCCACTCCTGAATGTGGTCAGATAAATGAGTGGATTTATTTTGCGTAAATGTAGACAAAAGGTCTATTTCGGCATCATACCGAACAGGAAGCTGGAAGTGATTCAAAGAGACAGTCGCGCGATCCCCAAAATTAGAGAATGTAGCTGTAGGTAACTCAATGTACCATTTGGCTGCAGCACCAGTTAAAGTCCTTTGGAACAGTCTCAATCTAATGGAATCTTCATTTAATGAATTTGAGGAACACCATAAGTGGAAAGTAGTGACATGGTCACCAGGGTCTTCACCTGCTTTTCCTTCGAACTTTAGAATGTCTGAAGTTAACTTGGTAGGAACTGATGGCCATGTAGCATTATGATACACTAGATCGTTGGTCAGTTTGGAAAGATCTGGCAAATTTAAGTTGCCAGAAATGGTAAACGAGGCCAGTAAGACGGTACTTGATAAGCTGGGGTCAAAAAAGGGGAACCACCCATACTTTCACCCATGAACTGCTGGTAGGGGTTGCCCCTAGCCGTCTGCTGGTAGGGGTTTCCGCCAACCATCTGTTGATAAGGGTTTCCCTCGGCAATATGCTGATAGGGGTTTCCACCTACCATTTGTTGATAGGGGTTGCCCCCAGCTACTTGTTGGTAGGGGTTTCCCCTTGCCATCTGTTGTTGCATGAAAGAATTATTGAAATTTCCCCACCCATATGAAAGTGGATTAGTGCTCTGTGGGTTCGTCCATTGTGGCTGGGTGTTAGCCCCGCCATATTGCTAGTTAAAAATACTACCCCCTCCCCCTGAAAATAAGGAAAAAGGGACATTACCTGCAGGCATATTACATTGATTCATGTTGGGACCTGCAAAGGTATTGAAACCAGTGGTAGCTGATGTAGATGGTGTGGTCATGGTACTCATGACAGGCATGGTTGCAGAAGCACTTGGCCCTACAGCAGGTGTGGAAATCCAAGTACTGGGTATCTGATATAACGGTTGAAATGCAGGAGGTGGTGCTAAATTGGTTGTATTGCTAGGTCCAACAGTAGGTGTAGGGATAGATGCCATCGTTGTTGAACTTGGAATACCTAATGTACCAGTATTAAAACTGAAAGACAAAGTAGGCATAGAGTTTGTCTGTGCCTGACTCGGCGTAGCAGTAAAAGAAGGATTTACCGTGTTAGTGTTCATACCTATGGTGGGAGTTTGGGGAACTCCCTGTTCACCTCCTAAAGTAGACATCAGATGTCCAGGAAAGAAATTATATGTACTGTAATGGGGCTGCTAGAAACCAACAAGTAACAGAAGCGGATTCCTAGGATTGGTCAGAGGAGGATTGAAGGGAGTGCTATACTCCACAGAAGTAAGATCTTCAATCTCAACTAAACTAAAGTGTCACTGATATGGGGTACCTAGTTGTGGTTCCTCGGGAACGTCTATTTCAGGGTTTTCTATTACTGTTTGTTGTTCTTCAGGAAACTCAACTTCAAGTGGTAATTCCTCAGGAATTCCTATTTCAGGATTTTCCATTGTAAAAATTTCCTTAGGAAATTCGGTTTCAGGAATGGTTTTTGAAGAAACACTGGTGTTTTCCTGCTGTCATCTAGTTGGCGGTAAAGGTTCTGTTCTAATTGGTGGAAGGTTTGTAAACCTTCTCGATCTACGAAGTTCTTGATTCTCCGTGATTATATATATATATATTTAAGATAAAGACTAGAACCTAATGGCCACTATGACTAGGGAGCAAACAGCACGCCAACTAAAAAAGTCCTAAGTATGCAAACCAGGCAAACAAGATGCCTTCCAAAGAATATTTTGGGATGATGAGGGCCCAGAATAGATCAACGAAGGAAGAAAGACAGTTACCCGAGGTCCACAATACAATGACTAAGGGTGCAAGCGCTGGAATCACCCAACTGCCCTCCCAAAGACCTGCAAGGTATTTCCTCCCACGTCTATCTTAGGTACAAGAGATATACCCTCTGCTGTCACTTGTGTATGAACCTAAAGTCCGATACTAAGGATACCACAACACCGAAAACTCCTGGGGGAACAGTTGCTAGTCGAATCAGAAGGCGTGGGCAGGGTAACTAAGCCCGAAACTCTAAAGAGTCCCCATACGCGATCCAATTCTGGTATATGCTCGAAACAAAAAGTAGGAGGAGTATTCCCAACAATCTGATCTCACAAGACCTACTGCATAAATCCCAGGCAAGCTTTGAGTGAAATGGATTTACCTATGACAGTCGAACTACAATTTTTGCGTAATGTGTGATCTTGAGTGGTTTAAGGTGATTTAAACTCAAGATGCTAACCAAGACTAGTTGGTGTAGTGTATCCCTAGAAAATAAAAGTTGTTTCTATTTCATTTTATTAAAAAAATTTAGGGTTGTTATTACTCAAAAGGTAGTGCTTTTGTGTGGCGTGGTTGCAACAGGAAAACAAAAGTGCATAAATAAAAACTTTCTACAACAAAGCTCTTTTTATTTTTTCATTTAAACTTCTTTTCCAAACTGAAAAACTGAGCAAATCTACTTAAATCTCTTTTTTTTTTGTTTTCTTTTTAAAATTGTACAAAATAACCTATGCTATCTTGTAACAAAAATAAGCCTTATTAAACTTAAACTACCAAATTTTTTGAATTTTCAGTTATAATAAATGAAAAAGAACTATAAACATGGAAAGCAAAATAAGACTTGTGTGCAATGTGTAAGTATGGCTAAAAATGGTTCTTAAGCTTATAGCTATCAAGGCACTAGCTCAAAAAAGACTTGACCTACAGGTTTTTTGCAAAGAAAAAGCCTCTAAAGTCGGAAACAGAGTGGGAGAAAACAAAGGAGATAGATACAAGAGGACTGACCTAAAGCATCTAACCCTAGAAAGACCACTATGCCAAGCAAAAAGTAGACAAGCAAGCTACCAACTACCCTACTAACACAAAGAACTGAGAAATGAATCAGCCTAAAGCACTTTAAATACACTTGAAACCAGAAAAAGACAATAAGTCCAAGAAGATTGGAAATCAACAAGTTCGGAAGACACCCTAGAGGCTCTAAAACGGACCAAACCCTAAAACAAAGGATATGATAGGTAAAGAGCAGACAAATGTTGCATCAAACAGTAGATACAAAAGTATGCAGGTTTGTAAACTAGCAACATACAGTTAGGGCCTAAAAAGTGGAAGTGCTCATCACAAAACACAACCTAGTCTTCCAAAAAAGTTATAAACAGTCCAAACGTTCCAAAGGTAAACAAGCAATCCAAAGATGGTAAAAAGACTCAAAGAAAGGTTCTATGACTTAAAAAAAGTGAAAAACCTCATACACCAGTCAAGGAGATCTAAAAGCAAAGTCAGAAGACCACCAAAAGGGCTAAAAACTCAAGCAGACCACTAACAGAAGGCTTCAAGAAATGTACCCTACTGTGCAGTAGGGAAACTCGCGCCCCTGCAGAGATGGGCGCTACTGTATGTATAGCATAGTAGTGTATGGACGCTACTGTATGTACAAAAAAGTAGCACTCATATCTTAAAAGTTTAAAAACTGACTTTGAAAAGATACAAAAAGACTGATGGAAGTAGAGAAAAAACAGGCAGGGGGTACCTACAGGGTTTCTCAGCGCATAGAAGGAGTCAAAACAGTTCTGGGAAGACAGACAAGAAAAGGTTTCCTAGAGAAAAAACACAACTTTCCCCAGTATGGTCACCAGTCTGTTGGTGGGAAAAGCTACCCTATAGCAAGGAAACTGATGCTATCAACTGGAGTGGGGTGACAAGTAAGTGTATTAATTGTATTACAGAGATACTTATGAAAAGAAATGAGTTATGGACCTTGAGAACATACCTTTCAATCGACATTCAATCCTAGCTTTTATTTGATCTTGCACTCAATCCTCAAATCTACCTTTCCGTTCAGTAAACCTGTAATACAAATACCTTTCTCAACGTATCTTGGATAATATATAATGATTGAAAGAAACAAAAACAATTTTCAACATTCGACATTAACCAAAGCAGATCCAAATTAATATATTATTTCAAAGAACACTTAATTTGGGACAAGAAAGACACTTCAACCTTTATTGTCAAATGCAAATCGATGTTACAAATATACCTGACTTTGTGACATGCTCCTACAACTTGATTCTGGTCTCTTGCTCTTCTTTGGCTTAGATATCTTCAGCATTAACTCCTCCAATGCAAGCTTCTCTTTTATATCTCTATGTCTCTAAGTTTCTCCATCTATCCATCTAACCTTTCTCTTTAGTCTTTCCTGTATTTATAGGATCAGAGAAGTATTTCAAGTCGAGATATGGTTATGGAGGAAGTTGGGGAAGTTGGGAAACTACCAGCAACTAATCCTCCTCATGAAATTAATCATTTTTTAATCATCTTTTGAGATGTACGCTACTATTGTTCAGTGAAGTAGCTTTTAGGGCGCTACTATGGTGCTTGTCAACTAGCGCTCATCAATTTTTAAATGTTGAGTGCTACTATGATGAGAAGGAGTAGCGCTTATAAGGCTTTGAGCACTACTATTATACACTGGAGTAGTGTACAGGCACTAGTCTATTTAGGTAGAGTAGCGCTCATATCTCAGAATGATATTTTTAGGGTTTTTCCAGTAATGTCAGGAAATGGAGTAAGGCAAAGTATCATCTAGGGTCAACATGCTCCTCCATCCAAGTTGTCCTTTTGTGTGATCAACAGCTCAAGGTAATCACGGACGGAGAGGTGCTCCGAAACAGGGAATTTCAGCTGTTTTCCAGGGATATTTTTCAAGTGCCGAAAGTTGAAAAATTCCATGGAACTTATGCGCCAGATTGCGTGAAATGGAAATATTTACAAAAAAAATCCCTCCTTGACCCCCATCGTCCCCCGAAGACAGTCATTGAAAGTGCGAAATGCATTCTCTATGCTTGGGATGAGAAGCATGAATTGCATAAAAGGTTGTGGAAGCCTTATTAAGAGTAATTGTCTGTAATATGCATTGCGTAAGAGCAATGGGATAGCGAGGCAATGTTGATAAGAGGGAAATTCCTCACCTTAAACTATTTATGTTTATAGCATAAGAATTGCATGTTTGGAAAATAGAAAGAATGAATGTTATACACTTATGTATATACTGAATTGCTAATGCATGAGAAAATCATAGCTACTGAATCCTTGTGTGCTTGGTAGGGAAGCCAAGAAATGGATCAACTATAATGTGATGGGGGAATTCCATGTCATAATGAGGAATTGGGAAGGGAGAATTCCTTAACTCCTCTCTTGCTATTGTTTTTTTATGTCATGAGTTTTATATAGTGGAAATTATTGCGTAGGGATGCTGGAAATGCAAGAGAATAATGCATATAAACTAGTGGGCATGATTAGAGAGTCATTGCATAATGCTGTGAATTGCTTATGCATGAGCATGGTGTTGCATATGGATAAAATAGTGAAGTTACACATGCAATAGCCCATTAATGGTATTGTCTATGGCTGATGACAATTAATGTAGTTTCAATAATGGTTGTATGAATCAGACCATAGAAGCATGAATGAAAATGCAAGAAATTAGATAGATGATATGACTATGCAATGGATGGCATATTAAGAGACATTGCATAGACCAAAGATAACCGAAGCATGGATGGAGATGTGGGTGATGATTGTTTCTTATGACCAACAACCTTATGAGGAAAGGATGGTGCAAAAAATCCATGATCATGATGTTGGCAAAAGGACTGTGTAGCCTTGGTAAGAGGCCAACTGATCAGGTAACATCAAGTGATGTTAATGAAAGCCATGCAGGTAATGGTTATTTATGCTTAATTGCATAAATGTTGAAAGGAGATTTGTTAAGATCCCTTCCACTATGTTAAAACTATGTTGATTGGTTTGCATATGGTACTGAGTGCCTGAATGTGAATATAATCCTACCAAGTATGGTCAGTAGTGGGTAAGTGAAGGCAAGGAACCTTACACCCTATAGTTTCTTAGAAACCTCAATGCATTCATATGAAATTATATCATGCCATTTGTGTATGTTGGTTGTGAGTTTAACAACCAAAGAAAGTGATGACTTATGGTCCTGTTGTAGTGTATGCCATATGAGATAGGCATGGTTAGGCCATAATATGCTGGAATGCATAGTATTCATGGATTAAGGCAAAGTTGTATTGAGGGGTTATGCATTAAGTGAATGCACATCAAATACTATGTAAATGTTGTGAATGTGCATGCATATGTGTGGGTGCACATGTTGAGATGCATTGTGTGAATGCATGGTCATGATATATATATGTTTCAACGCAATTAGATAATTGATGAAATGGTGAACCATTGTTAATATTGAGACCATTTCATGAGCTCCTGTGAATGCAAGAGAATGATTGCATGAAGAAGGTAGACATGTGATGGGATACCAGAGTGCTCTGTTGGAAGGACAGAGTTGCATAAAAAGTATATGGCTATGAAGTAATGAGTATTTACAGTTTATTTAAATTGCATGAATATGTATTGCAATTTTATTGTGATAATGATGCATATAAAGAAATTTATATATTTCATTGCTTTTCAAATGTAAACAGCTGAAGGTGTTTGAATTATTGAGTGTTATAATTCTGAGATCACTTCGGTGACTGTTGTTGCAATGAAAGGATTATATGCACAGATACTCACAATGTATTTGGCTAATTGAAGTTTCAGTTTTTAGGTAGAAAAGTCTTGCATATGGCAATGAGGATAAGTCCATAGTAAAGGCCGAGATCTACCATGTGCAGAAGACAAAGGTTATGAGAAGGTTCTCATGGTTGTAACTTGTGCATGAAACAAATCTGAAAATTGTCTGATTAAATTTTATGAGAATAATCTCATGGTTGCAATTCTAATTTCTATAGGGAAACAGATTTGTAGATTTCAGATTTGAGAATTTGCTTATAATTGCTAATGACTGTTTGGCTTATATAAAGTTGTGTCAGGAAGACATGTTGTAGATGGATGTTCATATATGGTAGAAAGGGTGAAACCATAATGGACAGAGTGATACCACTTACGAGATACAAACAATATGATGATAGCCTCGTTGCTAAGCAAACCAATTTATGTAGTAGACAGAATTGCAAATTGATATTGAATTTAATTATTAATGACATCGATTGGTTATGGAACAATCAGATTTGAAGTTTATTGCTAAATGTTGCTGACTGTTTGGCTATTTGATAAGTGTGCCAGGGTGACACATTACAAGAAGACCATGTGTGATGGCCTACAGAATCCAAGCTAGATGGGAAGGATCCCATGCTTTAGAAATGGGTTTCGGGTGAAACGCCATTGTAAATTTTGATAATACCTTAGCTACACTGCATGTGAGTGAGACAATAAAACTATGCCAAGAAGGCATGTGTGGGTTATGGAACGTGAAAATATTGGGGTGGCAAACCGAAGTACAGTTGACTCAGAGAAGGGAGCCCACATTCTTCGCAAATGAAGGAAGGATACATCTGAAAAGGGATAAGTATTATGTAACCCTAACTCAGAATATACATGTCTAGTTATTAGATTTAATATGCAGAGCATGTTTTATTATTTCATTATTATTCCATATTGTTTGAGTATGATTAGGGCCTACATGTCTCATATCCAAAAGGGAGTGCACACCTTTCTGGTGCTAGGTTATGATAGGGTTGTCAATATTGACTACACTCTAAGGGAATGGATGCATTCCTGGTGTTTCAATACTTGATAGTGAATGTTATGAAGAATGGTTACAATTTTAGAGCAGTAATACTGATGAGTCTGCTTATCCTTGTTGTGCTATCAGCTTACACAGGTGCAATTTGGTGTTGCATGTTCAGAGGAAAAGTAAAGAAAGGATGCTCAAGAGGACTGTATGAGCAATGGTAACCTTTGTGTAGTGTGAGTGGGTATCATGGGGCCATGGTAGCCTGAAGTCAAGAAAGCCACCTATAGAGTTCCTAAAGGGAACCGTTGGCTTGCTTGGGAAAAGGAGTGCCATCCTTGTGTGGATGGAGAATTGTTATGTGCATGAAGGGCTATTGCATGCCTAATGAACCTAGTCGGTGTACTGGTTTGGCATTATTGCTTGGGTGTTGTGGAGGTATTGATGAAGGGTTGTTGCATGCCTAATGAACCCAGTCGGTGTACTGGTTTGGCATTGTTTGCTTGGGTGTTGTGGAGGTATTAGTAAAATGCTAATGCAAGGCTAAGGAAGAGTGGTAGAGCCTTGACCTATAATGGTCGGTGTCGCAGTTTCCTTCCATTAGTCGATGACCCAGATGAATGTGTTGGCTTGACAATGGAGAGGGCCAACCAGGTATGGGATTGGTTGGGCACCACAAATTCTTGGAAAACCCAGTCGGCATGAAGGTGTACTGGTTGGGCATTAACTATTTGATGTTGTGGAGAAACAAGTGTGTTTGCCAAACATTCAAGTCCATAGGCAATCCCAATGCTTACAAAGCAAAGCAAGATCCTGTGGACCAGAAAGGAAATGCACAATACAGATAAGTATTCGTTTTCATTTAGTTCTTGTTTGGAATAATGAAGATTTCAAGTATAAGTCTTCTAAGAGCTAAGATGATACACTATTGTTTCTTTGTTGGAAACCTTGGGCATTACAAGAAAGCAAGGACCCTGAAAGAACTATAAAATTATTGGTAAGCCAGGGAGTAACTTGTTCGGCGCTATAAATTTCTTGGTAGAACCAAAGAGTAACTGGTTGGGCGCTATAAAATTATTGGTAAACCTAGAGAGTAACTGAAGCTCTATAAATTTAGATAATAGTTGGTGGAGGCATTAACCACTTGATGTTGTGGAGAAGCCATCGTGCTAGCCAAACATTCATTAATTAATTGATAAAACCCAGTTGGTGTACTGGCCTGGCATTGCCTATTCGAATGGTTGTGGAGTAGCCTACGTGCTAGCCCAACATTCATTATTGTATCCATAGGAAATCTAAGGCTTGTAAAGCAAGGAAGGATCCTGTGGGATAAAGTGAAGACATTCAATACAGATAAGTATTTGGTTATCTTGTAGCTTCTTTCTTATTTAATATGAATATATATGTGTATATGATTCGGTTATGATTTCTTAAATTCTTGTTTGGAGATAAACCCTATGAAAATAAACTAAGCATGTGAATTGATTCAATGTTTGAGTGTAGGTATTGTTGGAAGCAAGGACTATGAAGGCATCATAGGGATGCATGTGGACATATGATCATCCTAAAGAGAGCTCAGTATGAGTAGTAATGAAATATGGTGCTATTGGACATGTGTGGGCCCTAGCAGCCAAAGGTTCTGTAAGCAACAATGGGGAAGGGTTCCCTAGTTGAAAGGCATCAGACAGACCTTAGACACTAAGTGTCATAGCCATGAAAAGGAAAGTCAAACATTCACATTGAAGTGAAAGAGGCTAAGGAGCATAGAACCACAAGTGATGGTGTGGCTCCAGATTGGAACAAGAGGGGGAAACTCTTACTCTTCTATTTCCCGTTTGACTGATGCATCTTAAAAACAAAGGATTGTTGAGTGCATGTCATAGCTGAAAACAAATTGTGTTTAATTGCTTGAAATGAATTGTGAATGCTGAAATAGTTATTTTCCTATGAAAGGATGAACATGAATGAGTTCATGTGTATGATGGGAAAGCATGAAATGTGTGGAAGTGTCATGAGTAAAGCATGGATGTTCCATGTCAATTGGGCAAATAATTGACTAATTTTAATATTGTGTTTTGCTTGTCCTAACAGGAATTGCCATGATCAATCTCATAGGTGAGAAATTGAAAGCCATTGGTTATAGTTGTTACTAGCCAAGTGTTGCTAGTGGGAAAAGTGGGAGCCAATCGTGCACCATGATCATGGAAGCAGAAGAAAAGCTATTTGTTTTGGCAGGAAATGTTCCTCAATTAGTTACCAGGACAGCAAGAAATATGGTAGCCATGGAATTCTAGACTTGTAGATCAGCTGGAAGGGTAATAAAGGAAAGCGATTGCCATGGAGAAATGCCCACCTACAGAGATGGAAGATCGAAGCCAGCAGGAGCAGCTTGAGGAAGCCAGAGGACTTGATCCTGAAAGGTCAAAGTAAAGAGATGGAATGCAAGATAGGCCTACCACCATTTGTGAATTTTTGAGGCATGTGTAAAGTGGGTATACATTCTGAGTTATTGGAACACTGAGGACGGTGCTATTCCAAGGGGAGGGGTATGTAACGTCCCCAGTTTGACCCCATGGCATTCAAATTGTAAATGATGTAATATTGTTATGAAATCATGGTGAGGAGCTCAAGGCCAAGACCCCGCCATCGATTTATTGATGCATATGGTTTGCATGCTAGCCAGGCACATTGAAATTTCAAACATCATGTAAATACGCATTTTAATAAAATACCCACAACTAGCTATACAATGCAACAAGAGATGCAAGCATGATTTTACAAGGAATTGGGAGGGAAAACATTCAAATCCTTGGAGCCAATCAAGTCAAGCCAAGTGTCAATGAGAGAACCCATCAAACCCTCAACTACCCATGTTGGCTTTTGTACCCATTCATTGATTTCTCCCAAGCATTGGTTGAGGTAGTAAATGCCTTGGGGAATGAGAGGTATGGCTATCCAAATTCGGGTATGGGAAAGCCACCCTACATGGGAAATCACGTTTTGCTTCTTGGGCAAGAAAAGAGTCATGAATTTCTCCCCAAGCCATTATCCATCAACCAGTTGCTCTCCCTCACGAGTTGGGAGCTACCTGGGCGTTTTCCAGCCATGTTTTCCTGTGTTTTCCTTCATTCTCAGCTGGGAGAAGCGCGTTTTTGTGTTGTATAGTAGTGGGGAAGAAGTAGAATTAAATTGAGGTTCCATAGAGATTGTTTGGCCGTTGAATGCTCAGTTAGTTGGGGAAGAATTTGTTTTCCTCCCTATGATTGTTTTTCCCCATCCCATAATCCATTTTTGGATGGAAACAAATTGGGGAAAACCCATGACCATCCTATCGTAAATTCCATTGTTAAATGTGTATCCCTACCCAATGATTGTGCTGGTTGTGTGAGAAAAGATTATGTTGGGGTATGGGTTATGGGTCTTCATTGCTTTGGCTTGAGCTTGAGTGCAAGCATCCAGGGTTGAAATGTAGCTTGATAGACCTAGCTGTGGACTGGCTTGGCTCATATGAGATGATTAATTGGGTTGTGCATGAGCTTGAATGTCCCCTTTTCCTTGTAAGAATCATGCCCAGCTTGGGGGGTAGCAGTTGTGTTGAGAGATTGATGAATACAACTGGCCTATGGTTGGGTGGAACATTGCAGCGACATAGCTAGTTGTGTGGAACAATTGCACAATGAAGATAAGTGTTTTTTGTCTATGTATTTACTTTTTCAACGTTTAAATTGATGACTGTTTTGATATGCTGGATGGGAATGAATTGTGTGTGGATGATGTTTTTAATTCCGATGTGCATACTTGCTTGATTTGCATCTGCACACATTGGGTTTTAATTGTATGAATCTAATGAATGGGATGATTTTTATGTCAAATGCCCAGAGATTGCCATCATGTTCCCTTCCTTGCCTTGGATAGATGGGTGGGTATGTTACAATGTACCTGACGAATACGAGACCAGACATCTGCTTTGCGGTGAACACCTTGAGCCAGTACTTGACAGATCCGAGACATGTTCACCTGATAGCTGCAAAGCATATTATGAGGTACCTGAAGGGTACAGTTGACGATGGGCTTGTTGATGCCTCGGGGGTGCAGGGTAAGTGTAAAGTGCTAGAATGGGTTCCAAGGCACACAACAGGGGATGAAAACCTAGCCAAAGGCTTCGAAAGACCCTGTGCAAGGAAATTCTATCCTCGAGTTGTTTGGTGTCGTAATCACCCACGGATATTTGGCCTCCGCTGGCACTCTATGAGTAAAGGATTTGATCTCAAAAGATCAGTTTTCCTACAACAGAAAACAAAGTATGAAGGCTGGTTAACAAACCTATCTTAACCTACCAAAAGAAAGAATCTATGCTAAGTCAGATCTAACCTAAAAGGCAAAAGTTGATGTTGTGCATATCAGAGTTGAAGTGTGATGTACAAGTAGTTAAGTACCTTAAACAGAAATGTCTTCGGGTTCTTCACTTGTTAATTTAAAGTTTTATCATTTAATGAAAATTAAGTGACAATTTTTCAAAGTGTTTAAGCCTATTCAAGTATCTAATATTTAATCATTGTGTTAATTGAAAAATTAACATTTGATTATGCATATTCATTTGCATCGAATCATTTGCAGAAATATAAAAGTGAAAACGTTCAATTAAATAAATTTAATAGAACAATTTTGAGTAATCCAAACATACAGAGAAATCAATATGAGAGATCTTATGCATTAACAAATATCTTGCAAAATATTAAACACATGATTGATGACAAATTTGAAACATTAACTTAGCAAGTCCCAAGGAAATTTGAAGAACAATAGGAGGTGAATTAAAAGACAACTTTCTTGAATAGAGAAGTCTTGTACAAAAATTACAATGACTCTGATAAACAGAGTATCTTCAGTCCAAACTCCTGCCGAATTGCAATTCCAAAATTCCCAACCCTTTACTAAGAGAAACATCCTCCTTATATACTAAATTTACATCAGAGTTCCAAAAGGATAAATTCTACAAAATAGGGATTACAAAATCGTGTCTAACCATCTATCCAAGAAATATTGCTATTTTTAAGCTTAAAAGATTTTCTGCCACCTTTCACAAAAAGAAAGACTTGTTGTTCAATCTAATAAGGTCTCGTGATACCATAAAAATTTAATCACATATTGTTCACTAGCATCGACAGGTGGTGTGTCATGCAGAGCATCCGCTATAGGAAATTCAGGGTCGGGGAACCCACTGTCAGAAAAAGAGAAATCCATTAGAGGATTTACTTCAGGAACGGTAGCTGGCACACCAGGTTCTTCATTGATTATAAAGTCCTGTATAACATCAGTATCAAAATCAGCTGATTCCTCCCGAATTTCCTTTCTTTGCTTTTCGGGTTTGTGAATGTAGGTAGATAGAGTTTCAAAGTCTTCTTCATTGCTACCGTTGCTAAGATCATGAACACCTGCATCAAATGGTGGTGACAACATTTCTTGATACAACAAGGGGTAGAGTGCTTCATTTTCAACCTGAAAATTAGAAAATTCACCATCTGCATGAATATTACTCATTCTGAATGAGTCTTGGATAATAGGACGCAAAAAAATACCACATAGAGTCTTACATCTTCCAGAAGGCAAGGGATGAACTGTAAATTTCATGTTAATTGCTATTTAAAGGCCAACAAATAGGTCGATGATAATCGGGTGGGGAAATCTGCAATGATTAAACTTATCCATTCAATTCATTGTAGTTACTTCAATTGTAATGAGAAGAGCCAAGGTATGTGCCAGTCGGATCAAATCTTGTGCGAAGTATGAGTTCAATTACTACTCACATGATTTTGAATCGCCTTTACGATCACATCATTACAAGCAATCTACCATCAATAATTATGACTGGTGATTAATAATGGAGACGAAGGTTATGGTGACAAAGTTGATGTGCAAAAAGGTCTCGACTAGGAGTTCCAGTACATAGGCTATCAACTCTTCACACGTAACAAATACGATCATTAAGACATGGAAAAAAAACGAAAAGATGTCAAAACTCGAGTCCAGACATGGTGAACTTAAGGAAGAAAGATGTCATCCATCAAACATGAAATAACTGATAGACTGGTATTAGTGTCTACTGTCATGGATTGTACAAAAATGATAATTTGGTAGAACCAGCTTTCAAAAGACAAAATGGAAGGCCTGACTTAACTGACTGCCCAAAATCAACATGACCATGAGATCATAATAGACGGACGAAAGATATTAACCATAGTGGAATGCGAAATCGAGTTCAAAGAAAAAATTCATAAAGTTCTTATTCAAAGATCTCGCAAGCCGAAACTTGAAAGTACGGATTTGTGGGTTGTGGGTTCACAAAAATGGAAGTAGGAGAAAAGATTTCCGAAAGCCGAAAGCCCACTATGTGGGTGGTGGGATTTGGAACATTAAACTTGTGAAGCAAAATAACCATCCCGAAAGCCGCATCCCGAAACTACGGGTTGTGGGCTTCGGAAGGATACACCAAATAAATGAAAACCACAATCCTGAAATCCGAATGCCGCCCTTGATGGGTTCGGGTTTCGGGGTAATTATTTCTCAATCCTATTAAAGAATGATTCTGCAACCCGCAGTCGTCGGGTTGCGGGTTTCGAAATTAGCAAAACCAAAACATAAAAACAATAGTCCCGCAACCTGCACTTGTCGGGTTGCATTTTTCGGATTCTCCAAATGTTGGGTTTCGGGTCATGATAACAGTCGACAAAATACTCAACATTTTGGCTCTTTTCAAACTGAAACACTTTGGAAGAAATAATCAAACCCTTACAAACAAGCAAACCAAAAGCATGGGTGAAGAATTTTAGAGGTAAAATCAAAATCCAAATTTTTTTTCAAGATGACTCACCCAAACATCTTTGCGTTTATTAAAATTGGCGGGGTCTCGTGCTTAGCTAAGCATGGGATCTGTTGTGACTACAATAAATGGCGATTGGCTAGGAATAACCAATTATCTATGCAATCAAATCCATCTAAAGACAACATGTCAATCAACCGATTTCTTGAAACTCAATTCGAAGAAGATGCTCAAAAGATAACAGCCAACAAGCAACGACATGAAAATGAATAGGTCTCAACAATGAGCATTTTAAAGATAACACTCATCCGATAAGGAGATTTAGAGAGTAATACCAAATCTTTACCATGATGTAATCATTGAATGTTGATGTATATGTAACTTCGGAATGCATTTCATATATATTTATTGTACCCTTATTAGAGATTTGTTATTCCTCTATAAGGAAGTGTCATCATGTGGATTGATAAGTGTCGCAAGTGTGTGTACTTACCGATGGGTTATTAGACCACCATGTGTGGGGTCGACCCTGAAATATATATTATATTGTGGATGTACCTAGCTAAACAAGTCGCCCCCATAAGGTCACTGGGAAAATAGATTAGGATAAATAGAGATCAGGTGATCTCTATTTAGATCACTCGGAAAAGTATCTCACTCTCACTCAGAAAGTGGTGCACTAGTGAGGAGGAGGATCATCTGCTAATAGGAGACTATCTCAGTGTATTTTGGTTGTACTTTGGTTGAGCCATTGCTCTCTCTATCTCTGAGGAAGTTGTGGGGTTTTTCACCTTAGGGTTTTCCCCACGGAAACTTTGTGTCTCTTGTCTCCAATGCTTTTGATTCTTGTGATGCTTGTCATGCTTATTGTGATTGTCATGCATTGATATACTGTATATGTTATTCTCTTAGTAAAGATCCTAGAGTATTGTGAATTAATGTTCAAAATTTAACATTGAAAACTAGCTTGTGTTGAACTTGGTCACAGTCTTAGAAATGCTCATGGATATCCTAATTAAAGATCCCCTTGGTTTATTAATTATATGTATATTCAGTGATCCTCTATGGATTCCTTTATCTTTTCTTGTCTTTTCTTTCTTTTTTTTCTTCATTTATATATATATATATATATATATTTTATATACATAAAACTTGTTTGATACAAGACCACTGTACTGACTTGGTGATAAGATAAAATAGTGCCATTCACAGGCCTGATCCAGAAACTGGTCAAGCTAGCTCGATAACGAGACTCCTTATCTTTTGGCTGCAAGACCAAAATAAATTATCATGGCTTGGTAACCACATAGTGATAATTCCAGTCCAAGGTCAAACCCATGATCATAGTAGGGTTGGCTTGTGATGAGACCCCCCTGTCCTTGTATACAACAAAATCTTATGAAGAACCAAACAATTTATTTTGGCATAGGCTACAAGGCATTACCATGGCTTGGTGACCATATAGTGATAATGTTACTCACCAGTGCTTTGCGGATCATGAATGGACCGACCTGGAATAGGATCTTCCACCTTCAAGGAGAACTGAAAGTTATCTTCTAAGTGTGGTGGCTTGATGTGAAGATGTCATTCCACTTTAAACACCTATGAACCTAATGGGTTGGCTTGATAACAAGACCACCCACCTTGTAACTTATAATTTTAAATAAAATTTATATTCAAAGTGATTGTAAAAGGATCCATGAGCAATCGGAACTGGTCGGGTTATTATGATATGTCGTTCAACCATGAAACACTAGATAGATAAATGATGACCATCCTCCATACCTCAATTACACAAATAAAGCATGGTGAAAGATAATGATCAAAGTGAAAAGTATCCAAAGGAACTGCAGTTATTTGACTATTTATTCTTCAGAGAAAATTCTAATCAAAAGCCAGAAAGTAAGATTGATAACGATGCTGAAACTTCAGAAGCAATTGTTGCTAAGAAAAGTGATCATAATCCATTACCACAAGTGTGAAGCCTTATTAATGAAAATCAAAACAAAATAAGAAAACCAATCAAAATGTCAATGCAATAAAACAAATGATTGAAAAACAAACCACACCTATGTACAAGTGCACCAGATTGTTTAAACAAAATACTTTTTGAGAAGAGACACATTCACCGAGAAGGTGTCTACAACTCCCTCTAGCATCTGTAATCGAACAGTGCTGGGACCAATATTTTCTATAATAATGAAAGGTCCTAGCCAAAGGCACTAAAACTTGGTGTACTGATTCTTATCTTTACGTTGCTTATCCCACCTTAGAACCAGGTCACCAACAGAAAATTCCCTGTCAGATGAAGATTTTTCATCAAACCATCTCTTCACCATCTGTTGATGATGATACAACTTGTTCTTAGATATTTCCCTGTCCTCCTCTAGCTTCAAGAGGGTTTCAATTCTTTGCTGGAGGGGAGAAGAATCATCTTCTTGGATAGACTGGGCCAATTGTAGCAAAGGAATGGTAAGATTAGTGGGAAGGATGGCTTCTTTGCCATAAAGCAAACAATAGGGATAATTTGCAATTGCTGCTTTTGGGGTAATTCGATCTGCCCATAATGCATTATACAATTGTGTCTGCCAATTTCTGTGATGAGAAGTTATAGTCTTCTTGAGAATGTTTATCAGGTTTTTGTTCGATGACTCAGCCAAGCCATTACCTTGGGGGTAATAATTTGCAGAAAACTTAAGCTTAATCCCCATCTCAAAGGCATATTCAGTTATATCGATTGAAGAGAAGTAGGATGCATTATCGAAAACTAAGTACTTTGGGGCACCAAAGCATGTGACGATCTGGCTATCAAGGAAAGAGATTACTTGGGTAGCATTACATTGTTTAAGAGGAGCTGCCTCCACCCATCTAGTGAAATAGTCTATGGCTGTGAGGATATACTTATGTTGAAGGGATGAAGGAGGGTTTATAGGCCCAACAAAATCCAATCCCCATTGTTGAAATGGAAACTGAATTGTGACCGATTATAAAGGAAATGCAGGTTTCCTAAACTTCCCTGTGCATTTCTGGCATGGCTAACACTTCCTGACATAAGCATAAGCATCTTTAAACAATGTGGGCCAATAATATCTGGCCCTAAGAATCTTGTGTGCTGTAGTTTCTCCTAAAAAATGGCCTCCAGCAGGACCTGCATGAAATTGAAACAAAATGTCATCAGTTTCATGTTTTTCCAAACATCTAAGAAATACTCCATCATAATTTTTTCTAAAAAGAACTTGATAAATGAATTGATAAGGAGTAGATTTCAGTCTCAAATCCCTTCTTTTCTTAAAATCAAGGGTTTAAGGAGCAAACCCATGGCTCAGGAAGAATCTAATGTCGTCATACCATTCCGATGTTGGGGCATCGATAACATTAACAACACCTGAGGGGATTTCTTCCTCATGATTCCATTCGGACTGCTACTGTACGGGGTCATTGGATTGAGTAGTAAGGAGACAAAGACCTTGTCCTTTGACAATTTTAGCCGGTCTGATCTTGAGATCATATTCTTGCAGGGAGGTCATCCAATGGGCCCTCTTTTCCCCCAATTCTTTCTGGATGAGGACATTTCTGATAGCAGAATATGGAACAATGACTTTGGTTCGAGACTTTAGCAAGTAGGGTATGTAACGTTTGACGGATTTATAGACTACATAGGCTTGCTTATCAATCTACGAGTATTTAAGATCTACACCTTTGAATTTTGAGCTCATAAAAGAGATTGGGATTTCAGTATCATTGTCATGATTTTGAGTTAAGACAGCTGCATAAGAAAAGTCAATGACAAAAGTATAAAGAATGAAATCCTTATTAAAATATGGGGACATGAGAGCAGGAGCTTCTGCAATTGCCTTTCAAATTTGGATAAACGCATCTCTCTGTTCCTGTGGCCAAGTAAACTACACATATTTCTTGACAAAGAGTTATGATGGTTTAACAATCTAGGCAAAATTTGGCACAAATCTACGCACAAAATTAATCTTACCTAAGAAGAATTGCATTGCTTTGCATGAGCCTGGTACGAGCCAATCTTTGAAATAGCCTCTGTACGTTCAGGATCGATAATCATACCTTCTTTTGAAACAACAAAACCCAGAAGCTTTCCTCCTATTACTGCAAAAATAGATTTCTTCAGGTAGAGAGAAATACCGAATTTTCTGCAGTGATCAAAAACTTGTTTCAAAGCAAACACATGTTCATGCCATTTTTTAGAATAAATAGTGATATCGTCAAGGTAAACTACGACAGAATTATGCATTAACCTTTGGAAATCTATATCCATAGCTCTATGAAAAGTAGCTCCTACATTGATCAGCCCGAAAGGCATCCTTCTGTAGGCAAAAGTACCCCATGGGGTCTGGAAAGCTATTTTCAATTGATTGTCCGGTGTAATGTCCCCATTTTGACCCCCTTTGTATTAAATCGTAAATGATGTAAATATTGTAATTTAATCATGGTGAGGAGCTCAAGGCCAAGGCCGCACCATTGATTTAGCGTTTCATGTATCGGAAATTAAAAAATAGATGCCTATGGTTCTTGTGCTAGATAGGCACAATGTAAATAAGACATCATGTAATTACGAATTTTAATGAAAATACCCACAACTAGCTATGCAATGCAACAAAGAGATGGGGGCATGATTCTACAAGGAATAGGGAGGAAAATTACTCAAACCCTTGAGCCAATGGTGTTAATCCATGTGTCAATGAGAAAACCCATAAACCCTCAACTACCCATTTTGGGTTATGGACCCAATCATTTAATTCTTCCAAGAGTTGGTTGAGGCAGTTAATGCCTTGGGAATGAAGAGGTATGGCAGCCAATTTCATGCATGGGCAAGCCATCAACCTGGAAAATCATGTTTTGTCTCCTTGGGCAAGAAAACATCCACGAAATGGTGCCCAAAGCCATTCTAAACAGTCAGTCTCTCCTCTCTCATGTAGTATGAACTACTGGGTCTTTCCTCATCACGTTTTTACCAATTTTCCTTCATTTTTCCATGGCTAGGAGCCCATTTTTGTGTTACACAGTGGATGGGGAGGGAGGACCATGTTTTGGGACTATTATGGAGGCGGTTTTTGGCCCAGAATGTCCATGGATGTTTTTCTAAAAATGGATTTGGCTTCCTAGGGTTGTTCCCCATCTCCCAGTTTCATTTGTAGGTTTCCCACGTTTTTCTGAAGCTAATGAAAACCCCATCTTTGGGTATCTCACTGTAAAAACGTTTTATCATGCCCAATAAGTGTGGCTCTGCTGTTATGTGCATCCCAGTTTTGATTTGAACTTGTGAGCAAGAAACTTGGACTGGTAGTGGACAGAATTGGCTTGATAAACCTAGTGGAGGGAGTAACCTCTCAAGAAGATCAAGATAGCTTTGGCTACTTTTCTATGCACACCCTGAGAGCACTAGAAAGGAAGGTATGGCTTGAGGAACTGTGTGGCAGTGAAGAGAATACTTCCTTGTGTTGGGTGTGTAGGCATTGTGAGTGCCAAGCTAAATAGATCTTGTAGAGGTATCCATAGCTCTGTGGTTGAGCACACTAGCTTACCAATTCTTCCTTTCCAGTTCCTAGCATCCTGATAAACCCAATTGTAGATTGGATTGGCTCGTCTTGGTGTATGCTTGGCTATGTGTGAGTCTGTTCTTCCCTGATTCCTTGTAGAGATCATGCCCAGCTCCGGGGTGGCAGTTTGTTGAGATATTGATGAGCACAACTGGCCTATGGTTGGGTGGAACGTTGCAGTTGCATAGCTAGTTGCTTGGGACTACTTTGTTATAAGATAAGTATTCTCCTGTGTTAACTTGCAATTATTTATCTTAAGAATATCTTGAATATATGATGTATGTGTTATTGTGTAATACCCCCAATTCGACCCTTACGATGTAATGTGTACTTGTGATGTATGTTTTCCTAGCGTGGAGCTCAAGGCCAAGGCCCCGCTAGTGAAAGCTGAATTTTATTTAAAAGGAAAGTATTTGATATTTTGATACCATGTGCTCTTAAGCCATGGAAATTGTAATAGGATGTAAATAAACATCAGGCAATATAAAATGTCCAAAGCTGGCTACGGAGGCAACGAATGAGAAGGGGCCACGTGTATCCACTAGGGAGTGGTGAGGGGGCTATGGGAGTGACCCATAGGTTGCCATATGTCTTTATGAGAACCCATTTGACTTCCTTAGGTGACATTAATGCCAATTGTAAGGAAGTGGTTGAGATTTCAGCCCATGACTTTGATGGAGTATGGGCAGCCCTGAAATTCGTATGGGAAGGTATGGGGTCTTTTGACTTGTCCCACAAGTCACTCTACACCTTGGGGGTTGCTCCATCCTTATCCCCATTCCATTGTGAAACTATCTGGCATCATTCCCATCCAAAAAAAACGTGTGCCAGCAGTGAGGAAAAACCAGAAATCGCGACCTTGAGAGAACCCAGTTTTTGAAAGACCAAAAACGTCCAGATTTGGCATGGGACAAGGAAATCCATTGGGGAATCCATTAGCATGAACCTTGGGGCGAATTTGGGAGCATTAGCTACCCCGAAATCAATGGGAAAACCCAGTTTTTGCAGCTCAGAAAATCAGTGACGGATTTGGGTTGTTTGTGACAGAGTTGTGAGAAATCCAGTTGTGGATGTATGAGCAGAGGATGGGATTGCTGAGTCTAGCTTGAAGAGTATGTGGCTCTGGGATTGAGCTTAGTGGACTAGCATCCTCCTCCATCTCCTATTACATGCTTGAGAAACCCAACCATGTGTTGGCTTAGCATGGTTGTTTGAGTGAAACCCTGACTGTGAGTGAGCCATCTAGTTCCTCCTTAGTGGATACACAGCCCAGCTCGGGGGTGATCTCTCAGCTGAAAGAATACAGGCTGGACAGAGATCTATGGTTGGGTGGAACGTTGCTCTCACGTAGCCAGTCGTTTGGGCCATTATAATTCGAGATAAGTATTCTTGATGTTAATTCTATGCCTTGCAAGCATTTTAATTAATGACTGTTGCTTATATGTTGAATGCATGATGAAACTGTGTGCAGATGTATTGTTTAATTCCGCTGTGTTTATATTGAATCGAATCTGCATATAGAAGTTTTAAATGTTAGTTATTTATGTGCAAAAATTATTGGGGCTAAGTTTATCAAAAGCCCGGTAGGTTGTTAATGTTTCCTTCCCTGTTGTTCAAGGGAGAAGGGGACGTCACATATTGATATTGTTTCCGCTGTGTTTTTTATTATAATCATACATTCCATATGACTTTTATATTATGTGAATGCTTAGTTAAAAGTTTATGGGGCTAGATGCTCGGTTTTAGCATCACGATCCTCTCTATCATGTTGGTATGATAGGAGGGGGCATTAAATTTTGGTATCAGAGCTATTGGTTGTAGCATTGGACCTCTATGAGCCAAATCCAATTATAATCACAAGGAAAGGTCCCTTCCTAATCACCACAGGTACTAGCATCAAGACTAGCTGGCTCAGTTGGATAGATTACAGAGGTAAGATCACCTCCTGCTGAGCAGCAGTCATCACTGAAAGAAGGGAAGTTTTCAAAATTTTCTTAAGAGTTTTTGGAAATTTTTGTTTAAATCTGTTTCAGGAAGAGTTCAGGAAATCATCCCGAAATTTGTGGAAGAGTTCCGTGAACTGCCCCGAAACTGCGGAAGGAATTCCCTTCCAAAATTTGCAGAAGGAATTCTCTTCCGAAATTGTGGAAAAAAAATAAAAATAAATAATAATAATTTTCTAAGTATTCAGCATTGAAAGGAAATTTTTGGAAGGAATTCTCTTCCAAAATTTGCGGAAGGAATTCTCTTCCGAAATTTGTGGAAGGAATTATCTTCCGAAATTGCGGAAGGAATTCTCTTCCGAAATTTGTAGAAGGAATGCCGGAATGACTTCCGAAATTGCGGAAGAGTTCCGCGAATCTTCTCGCAACGCAGAAGAGTTTGGGAAATCATTCCGAAATTTCGGAAGCATTCCGCGAACCGCCCTGAAACTGCGGAAGCATTCCGCGAATGGCTCCGCAACTGCGGGAGCATTCACCGAACTGCTCCGCAACTGCAGGAGCATTCGTCGAATGACTCTGCAACTGCATGAGCATTCGCTGAATTGCTCCGCAATTGTGGGAGCATTCAACGAACCTCCCCACAACGGTGGCATGATTTCTGAAAAAAAAAAAAAATGAGGATGCTTCCCTCAACCGGCCCTGCAGTGGCACAGGTAAGCCACAAGGGGGCAAGCCCCCTTGACCCCCTTTTGTTTTCCCACCCTCATATGTCATTGATTATGAGAAGAATTCTATGATTTGACAAATTGTCAACGTAATATTTTCCCACGTGCATGAAGTAATTTGTGAATTTCTGAGAATATAATGCAGCTAACAATTGTGTTGATGAACGCATTTCACAGAATCACAGTTACAGTAGGGTAGCACTCTAGATAATACAGTCAGAGAGTTTTGGATCTTGGTTGGGCCAAGAAAATCAACATCATGGATGATGCATAGGATCCCTATGAGCCTGAGATAGATGCCATGGGGGAGAACATACATGTTGAAAATGTTGAAACAGAATCTAATGGGAGAAGAAATCAAGAGACTCCTCCAGGTATTGCAGCCACCATGAGAAGCCTCAAGGTGGAATTGCAAAGCTGCAGGGAAGATAATGAAAGGATGATTAAAACTCAGGAAGAACAAAATCAGTTGAATGCAGCTATGTTGCAGAGTTTAACAGACATCCAAAGGAAAATAAACTCTGGGCATCAGACATCAAATCTAGAAAGGGGTGGGAGTAGCTCTAGAAGGAATTCCCGCAAGAGGGCTAGTAGCTCAAGAAGAGTTTCTACAGACAGAACATATAGTCTAGAAATCTCTTCTAATGAATCAAATGACTCTAAAGAATCCATTGAGGGTTCAAGCTCTTCATCTCGTGGAAGTAAGAGGAAGAAGCACTACAAGAACAATTCACATGGGGAATTTAAGAAGGCAAAACCTCCTACATTTGATGGAGAGATAAAGTCTGGTCAAGAAGTTGAAGCTTGGCTTCTTGGGATGAGAAAATATTTCCAAGTCCAAGACTACTCTGGAAATATGAAGGCAAGGGTAGCCATCTTCAACTTGAATGGAAGAGCATCTATATGGTGCGAACACACCCGGCAAGTGAAGAAGATCAACGAAAGGAAGATCGTGTGGAAGCAGTTCAAGAAATAATTCAAGCAGAAGTACTTCTCTGATAGGTACTATGATGATAAGATCAAAGAGTTCCATGAATTGAGATTGGGACAATTGACCATGGAAGAATATGCAAACAAGTTCTTGGAGCTGCTGAGGTATGTCAAGTACATTCGAGATGATAAGGTGAAAATTTAGCGTTTCCTAAGTGGACTGCCCTAGTCATATAAAGATAGAATTGAGTTTGATGAACCTCGAACTCTAGAGGAGGCCATAAGAAAGGCCAAGTATTGCTTTGATCAAAACAAAAGCAAACCAGAATTCCATAAGGCATGGAAGGATAGGAAAAATGAAAAGTTTGATCAAAGGAAGAAGGGGTTCAAGCCTCCTCAATTCAAGAATCAGCAAAGGCAACCATCACAGGTTGTGACTAAGCCAACTAGGATGATGGGAGACAAGCGAAGAGATCTAAAGGAGCCAAGAGAACCACTGCAGTGTTGGGGTTGTGGAGGAGACCACATGCTTAGGAACTGTCCACATCGGAATGGGAATGCAAATCAAGTTCACAACATCCAAGGAGATGGAACTATGGGTCAAGTGGCAAGAGCAATCCCTAGAATCTATGCAGCACTAGACGACTGCCAGGCAGATCATCAATCAATTGTGGTTGAAGTTGAAGGTAAGATTGCTAAGCAATCTATTTCTATTTTGATTGATCCTGGATCTACTCACAGTTATGTCACTCCTAGAATTGTTGAGATTTGTGCTTTCAAGAAATTAAAGCATAGTAAATCATGGTTAGTTCAACTAGCCACTGGAACCAAGAGAAAAGTTAGTGAAATAGTAGAGAAATTTCCATTAGAAATGGATGGGCTATTCACTTATGCAGATCTGAATATTTTGCCACTGGGTTCCTATGATATTCTCACGGGAATGGATTGGTTAGAAGCACACTGGGTTAAACTTGACTGCTACAATAAAACATTTGAATACATGGACGAAGAAGGAAACCCGAGGGTTGTAAAAGGCATTCCAAAGGTGACTTCTGTTAGACAGGTTTCATCCATGCAGTTGAAGAAGTTCTGCAGGAAGGGATTTCAACTGTATGCAGCCCACATTTTAGAGGCAGCAGAGAATGAAACTCTTAAATTGGAGGACCATCAAGTATTGTAAGAATTCAGGGATGTTTTTACTGATGAGATTCCGAAACTCCCTCCAAAGAGAGACATTGACTTTACAATTGAACTTGTGCCAGGAGCGGCACCAGTGTCTAAGACACCCTATAGGATGAGTACATCGGAATTTCTAGAATTAAAAATGCAATTAAAAGAGTTGCTGGAAAAGAAATATATTAGGCCAAGTGTGTCCCCGTGGGGAGAACCCTATCTATTTGTGAAAAATAAAGATGGAATACTCAGGTTATGTATTGACTATAGGCAGTTGAACAAAGTCACTGTGAAGAATAAATACCCATTGCCCAGAATTGATGACCATTTTGACCAAATGAGAGGAGCAAAGGTATTTTCAAAGATTGGCTTGAGGTTTGGTTACCATCAGGTAAGAATCAAAGAAGAAGATATTCATAAGACAACCTTTAGAACAAGGTATGGACACTATGAATTTGTAGTGGTACCATTCGGTCTCACAAATGCACCAGCTACATTCATGTGTCTCATGAATAATGTTTTTAGCAAGTATTTGGACATGTTTGTTCTTGTATTCCTAGACGACATTCTCATCTATTCTAAGAATGAAGAAGAGCATGAAGAACATTTGAGAATGACAATGCAATTACTAAGGCAGCATAAGCTGTATGCAAAGTTGAATAAATGTGACTTTTATAAAGATAGAATTCATTATTTGGGTCACATCATCTCCGACGAAGGGATATCTGTAGACCCTGAGAAGATTGAAACCATTATGAATTGGCCAACTCCAAGGAATGTGACTAATGTGAGATCTTTTATGGGCCTTGATGGTTACTACAGAAGGTTTATCGAAGGATTCTCCAAGGTTGCAAACTTGATCACTTCTTTGCAAAAGAAGGGGATAAAGTTTGAATGGTCACCAAGATGTGAGGAAAGTTTTCAACGGTTGAAGAATCTTCTTACAAGTGCACCAATTTTGAAAATTGCAGACCCGGAAAAAGACTTTGTGGTGTGTACCGATGCATGCAATCAAGGACTTGGAGGAGTTCTTATGCAAGACAACCACATGATATACTATGAGTCAAGAAAGTTGAAGGAGCATGAGAAGAACTATGCTACTCATGATATAGAACTTGCAACCATAGTACATGTCTTAAAGATGTGGAGGCATTACTTAATGGGAAGAAAATTTGAGTTAAGGACAGACCATTGTGGTCTAAAATACTTGTTTGATCAGCCAACTTTAAATGCTAGGCAAACTAGATGATTGGAATTTTTGTGTGAATTTGATTTTGAAATCAAATACATAAAAGGGAAAGAAAACAAGGTGGCTGATGCACTCAGCAGGAAGGTACGTGAAATGTATGTGGCAGCGCTTAGTACTTTCCAACCAGATTTGAAGCAGCAGATTGTTAACCATATGGTTGAGGATGAAGTGTATGAGCAGATAAAGGGAAAATTGCAGTAGCAAAACCTTGAAAAGAAGTATGATGGCTATCATTTGGAAGAAGGCGGACTTCTTACTTATAAGAATAGAGTCTGTATTCCAAATGTGGCAGATTTAAGGAGGATTGTTATGGATGAAATCCATAAGGCTCCATACTCTGGTCACCCAGGATATCAGAAAACAATTGCTACAGCAAGAAAATATTATTTTTGGCCAGGGATGAAGAAGGATGTCCCTGAATACATCTCTAAGTGCATGGAATGTCAGTAGGTGAAGGTTGAACACCAACATCCAGCAGGTTTATTGCTTCCAGTGCCAATTCCAGAATGGAAATGGGAAGTAATATCCATGGATTTTATTACAGGATTGCCAGTGACTAAGAGACAACATGATTCCATCATGGTTGTGGTGGACAAGTTAACAAAGGCAGCACATTTCATATCGGTTAAGTCCACACATAAAGCCAATGCCATTGCAAATATTTTCATGAAGGAAATTTTTAGATTACATGGGTTGCCTAGGGCAATAATTTCTAACAAGGATACCAAGTTCACTTCCAATTTTTGGAAAGGTATCTTTGCATATTTGGGTACACAGCTAAGCTTTAGTACCGCGTACCATCCTCAAACAGATGGGCAAATAGAAAGAGTAAATCAGGTGCTTGAAAACATGCTCCGCATGTATGTAATGGACAAACCATCCAAGTGGGAGGATTATCTACACTTGGTAGAATTTGCATATAATAATGGGAAATAAGCATTGTTGGTAATGATTCCTTATGAGGCTTTGTATTGCGAAGGTGTAGGACACCAGTGACTTGGGACAATCCAGTGAATAGAATTGTACTTGGGCCAAAATTGCTTAAGGAAATGGAACAAGAAGTTGCCAAGATCAGACAGAATTTAAAAACAGCCCAGGATAGACAGAAAAGCTATGCAGATAAACATAGAATGCATAGGGAATTCAATGTTGGGGATCATGTGTATCTTAGAGTGAGATTAAGGAAGAGTTCCTTGAAGCTTGGGAATTGTGCCAAGCGATCGCCTAGATATTGTGGGCCATTTGAAGTGCTTGAAAGAATAGGGCCAGTTGCATATAGACTTGCATTGCCTTCTAACACTAAAGCTCATAATGTTTTTCATGTCTCTTTACTTAAGAAATATGTACATGATCCTAACCATGTGATTAATTGGGATGTGATCCAGGTGGAACCCGAGGGAGAATTCCAAACCGATCCGCTGTGCATCTTAGACAAGAAGGTAACATTGCTCCGGAACCGAGCCATCAGACTGGTAAAGGTGCAATGGAAGCCCTACGGTCTCGATGAGGCTACATGGGAGCTGGAGGATGCCATGAGGGTGGCATATCCATTTTTGTTCAATTTTGATGAGCACAGAGGATAGTGCTAATGTAAGGGGAGGGGAATGTAATGTCCCCATTTTGACCCCCTTTGTATTAAATCGTAAATGATATAAATATTGTAATTTAATCATGGTCAGGAGCTCAAGGCCAAGGCCCCACCATTGATTTAGCGTTTCATGTATCGGCAATTAAAAAATAGATGCTCATGGTTCTTGTGCTAGATAGGCACAATGTAAATAAGACATCATGTAATTACGAATTTTAATGAAAATACTCACAACTAGCTATGCAATGCAACAAAGAGATGGGGCATGATTCTACAAGGAACAAGGAGGGAAATTACTCAAACCCTTGAGCCAATGGTGTTAATCCATGTGTCAATGTGAAAACCCATAAACCCTCAACTATCCATTTTGGGTTATGGACCCAATCATTTAATTCTTCCAAAAGTTAGTTGAGGCAGTTAATGCCTTGGGAATGAAGAGGTATGGCAGCCAATTTCGTGCATGGGAAAGCCATCAACCTGGAAAATCGTGTTTTGTCTCCTTGGGCAAGAAAACACCCACGAAATGGTGCCCAAAGTCATTCTGAACAGTCAGTCTCTCCTCTCTCACGCAGTCTGAACTACTGGGTCTTTCTTCATCACGTTTTTACCAATTTTCCTGAATTTTTCCATGGCTGGGAGCCCATTTTTGTGTTACACAGTGGCTGGGAGGGAGGACCACATTTTGGGACTGTTATCGAGGCCATTTTCGCCCCAGAATGTCCATGGACGTTTTTCTAAAAACGGATTTGGCTTCCCAGGGTTGTTCCCCATCTCCCAGTTTCGTTTTTGGGTTTCCCATGTTTTTCTGAAGCGAATGAAAACCCCATCTTTGGGTATCTCACTGTAAAAATGTTTTATCATGCCCAATAAGTGTGGCTCTACTATTATGTGCATCCCAGTTTTGATTTGAACCTGTGAGCAAGAAACTTGGACTGGTAGTGGACAAAATTGGCTTGATAAACCTAGTGGAGGGAGTAACCTCTCAAGAAGATCAAGAGGGCTTTGGATACTTTTCTATGCACACCCTGAGAGCACTAGAAAGGAAGGTATGGCTTGAGGGACTTTGAGGTAGTGAAGAGAATACTTCCTTTTGTTGGGTGTGTAGGCATTGTGAGTGCCAAGCTGAATAGATCTTGTGGAGGTATCCATAGCTCTGTGGTTGAGCACACTAACTTAGCAATTCTTCCTTTCCAGTTCCTAGCAGCCTGATAAACCCAATTGTAGATTGGTTTGTCTCATCTTGGTGTATGCTTGGCTATGTGTGAGTCTGTTGTTCCCTAATTCCTTATAGAGATCATGCCTAGCTCAGGGGTGGCAGTGTGTTGAGATATTAATGAGCACAATTGACCTATGGTTGGGTGGAACGTTGCAGTTGCATAGCCAGTTGCTTGGGACTACTTTGTTATAAGATAAGTATTCTCCTGTGTTAACTTGCAATTATTTATCTTAAGAATATCTTGAATATATGATGGATGTGTTATTGATATTGTTTCCGCTATGTTTTTTTCTTATAATCATACATTCCATATGACTTTTATATTATGTGAATGCTTAGTTAAAAGTTTATGGGGCTAGATGCTCGGTTTTAGCATCACAATCCTCTCTATCATGCTGGTATGATAGGAGGGGATGTTACATCCAGGGCAACCATAACCTGGTTATACCCCAAAAAACCATCTAGGAGGGAAAACATCTCTGACCCGACTAACTTTTGAAGAATCTACTCCATTGGTGGAACATGATAGTTGTCTTTCTCAGAAGCCCAATTTAGGTTTTTGAAATCGACACACAGCCAAATTTTCCCACTTTTCTGATGGACAGGTACTAAGTTAGTGATCCATTGAGTGTGCCTGACTCAAAAGATAATTCGAGCAGTTAGAAGCTTCTCCAGCTCCTTTTTTATAGAAGGCTCCAAACCAGGGTGCATCTTCCACAGTTTTTTTTGAAATGGCTTAACCTTTGGTTTCATGGGTATATTATGAAACATGATGCTAGTGTCAAACGTTTTCAACCCATCATACGTGCAGGAAAAAACATCCTTATACTGTTTACACAATGCAATAATGGCTCTACATTCTTCAGGGGTACAATCAACTCCCAAATTGATGAAATGAGGTTCCTGTTCGGTGCCTAGGTTGACCCGCTCATAGTTCAAGGATGAGCTTTGAGTTTTACAATTAGTTTGAGATTTGAACTTGTCTTGTAAATCACAAAACTTTTCTAGATTGATCACTGACTTCGAGATGACGTTTGAGGAATTAGTGAGAGACTTTTCATGTTCTACTTCATCAATGGCCATGTCTTGAAACGTATCCTGATTAGTGAGGAAGTCAATTATCAGTCAGTCATCATCAAACACTTTCCAATTAGTCACATTATCCGGAATGGATGGTCTGTACATCAATTCAATAGAAAACGTTTGAGGAGACAGACCTTCTGGCGGGAACAGTCTAGACGTTGTATTTGCTAACAGATCTGCATCAAAATTTTGTGACCTGGGAACTGATTTAATATTGAATGCCAAAAATGTGTTGGTTAGATCCCTTACCAACTTTTGATAATTAGCCAAACGCGGGGATAAGCAATGTTTTTTATTCCTGACTTGCTTGACTATAATTTTGGAGTTTCCATAACATTCTATTGCTTGTACACCTAAATCAATGGCCTTCTTGAGCCCCTACACAAGAGCTTCATATTCAGCTACATTATTAGTGCAATCAAATTCTAACCTGCAAGCAATCATGATTTTCATTCCTTTAGGATTGATAAGAACACAACCCGCTCCAGCTCCCTCTTTGGATTTGGAGCCATCGAAAAATAAAGTCCATGAGACAGGGTCTAATCTAAAATTCATATTGACATTATATACATTATGCACAATTTCACCAGAAAAAGGTACAAAATTAACCTGAGTGATATGTGATTTGTTTTGAATCCTTTCTTCTAGTGAAGCATCAGCTAGGAATTCACCGCAAAAAGTATCGAATGTAAATTGCTTTGAACGAGAGGTAAGATAACTAGCAGGTTCACTTGAATCATTAAGATTAGTAACTGTCTATTTCATAAAAGGTTCTCTGCTGATCTTAATTTTATTCAGTTGACAATTGTATGGAAGCCATAAGTGGGACCAGTCGGTTGCAAAGTAACCTTTAAGTTTTTCTGACCAGTCCCTGCTTAACCACATGCCATAGGCTTCTGGGATGTCAGCTATCACAATGTCAACTGTCTGATGGATCTTGGGATCAACTGACAGCGTGAGCATAATGTTTCTCAATTTGCCAACCACTCTGACTTTGGTTCTATCAAGTTGCACAATCTGGGTTGGACAGGGTTCCCACATTGCATTCAATTTTCTGCAAACAGAGAGGGGCATCACATTTGATGATGCTCCCGATTCTATCATGCAGTTGTGTACATTTCGATTGAAAATCTCAAAGTGAGCAAAAAAGGAGGAGTCCTCTTGCTTGTTGGTTTTAGATTATCAGTTTTAGTGACAAAGTCTAGATTATTATTCTGTGACTCTCTAGGCTATTTGACCATCATGTTTTTAGGTAAAGAATCCCTCATAGCAGGGATTTTGAGTAGCTCAAACAGAGAGATGTTTGCGTTGACTCTTTTTAAGTCTTCACCAAGCTTGTACTCCATTTGAGGGAGGATTGTATCCTTTTGTGGGATAGTTTTGTTACTTGTGGAAACCAAGGGAGAAGATGAAGGTTCTTGACGTGGCTGTGTTCTTGACCTTGTGTTATAAGGATGTTGTGTGTTAAACACTGCCTCAGGTTCTTCTTCTTCTTAACACATAGGAAGTTCCGAAAAGAAACCCATAGCATCGACCCGTGGATCATCTTCTGCTTCTTATACAGGTAGTGGCAGATCCAGGGTAGTCTGATCGTTGGAAGTGTCAGGGGTGACTTGAGATTCTGCTACCAATGCTCTAAAAATAGAAAAGAGTTCATCGTTTGTGAGTGCATCTGCTGGATTTGGTGGTGGTGGATTTTGTGGAGGCTGGTAAGGTCTCCTAAATGGTGACCTTACAAAACCTCTATTTTGATTCTGATTATCATTAGTGTTCTTCTTCAAATCCACCATCTCATTTGACATCTTCTGAAGGAATTTTTTCATCTCAGTCATATCAAATGAATCCTTGTTCTGAACTGTGGGTTTAGGGAGGGTCTCAATTTTCTTCTTGGAAGTGGAAAGTTGTCCTTTTGAAGTTTCAGGGTTGTCTTCTAGACAAAATATGTCCTTCTCAACTTGGATTGCTTCATCAAATGCTTCCAGTAAAGTACCCTTATGTGCCCTTTTGACCCATATTGCAATAGGGGGAGGCATACCCTTTTCATAATAAGCTACGAACAATTCTTCAGCAGGAAGAAGATTGGTAGGAATTATGTTTTTGAGATATGAAAACCTTTGGTTAAAGTCTTTTACCTTTTCTTTTCCTTTGGTTTTCATGGAGGATAACTCTAAGACAAGATCTTCCGGTGTTTTGTGATCCCCAAATTTTCGGGTAAAATGTTTCTCGAATTCATCTCAGGAAGTAATAGATTGGGCTGGTAAAGCAAAATACCAAGTGGCTGCTCTACCCTCAAAAGTCTAGGGAAAGAGTCTGCATATTACATCCTCATGTACCATGCTTCTAAGCCTGATTTCCTGCATGAAAGTTTTTATGTGGTCCAATGCAAGTATATTGTCGTCAAGGTTGTATTTAGGCAGCCATTTATCAGGATTCTTTGGTAATCTATGTTGATCACCTAATATGAAAACTGCACCTTGGTCAAGCCAAGGTCTGCTTTGACCTTCTCCAGCCATTGGAGGTTCTTGTTCTTCTTCCTTAGATAATGAACTAGAAGAATTCTCTTCGTCTGAGGAAGATGATGAAGATGAAGGGGGGGACAGTGGTGGGCCGCCGGCTCCAAGATTTGGCTGACCTAGTGTTGTTGTGTGAGTGGTCTCACGGTTATATTCAGGAGAATCCGGTTGATGAATCGATTCTTGGTTTTTCAAGTTGTTGATCAATTGTATGTTGATTTTCTATGTTAGAACTATTGGTATGATGAACCTGTGGATCACTGGTCTGTGAGGTGGGAACTTGCTGATCTTCCCGACCGCTAGCTTGCAAACTACCTTCTAAGTTTAGAGTTGCTAGGCCACATCTTCTTTGATCGGCAAGTCATTGTTCTGCTCTTAAAACCCTATCGACGGATGTTTTCAATATCTGCTCTAGCGAGATGGGTCCCCTTGTGGGTGATGTGAAAATGATTTCTCCTCTGTTCTCCTATTGTACCACCAGTGTACATGTATAACTGCAGGTTGTGTAGACATTATAGGGAGAATTGTAGGTTGTGTAGCAGTTGATTGTTCAGATGTTGAAGCCCTAGTCTGGCTTCGGGTTTGAACCATTGAAGTACTTGATGGAGGAGGTTTATTAGTAGTTTTCTTAGGCATGTTTTACTAGTGGCCCTCCTTCTAGTGCCATTTGTTGATGCCTCAGGGGTGTAGGGTAAGTGCAAAGTGCTGGAATGGGTTCCAAGGCACACAACAGGGGATGAAAACCTAGCCAAAGGCTTCCCTACGCAAGGGCAATTCTATCCTTGAGTTATTTGGTGTGGTAATCACCCACGGATATTTGGCCTCCACTGGCACTCTATGAGTAAAGGATTTGATCTCAAAAGATCAGTTTTCCTAAAACAGAAAACAAAGTATGAAAGCTGGTTAATGAAC
Source organism: Larix kaempferi (assembly GCA_027924585.1). Classification (NCBI taxonomy): domain Eukaryota; kingdom Viridiplantae; phylum Streptophyta; class Pinopsida; order Pinales; family Pinaceae; genus Larix; species Larix kaempferi. Next base: position 7,738,917 of record BSBM01000432.1, on the reverse strand, counting down.
CTATCTTAACCTACCAAAAGAAAGAATCTATGCTAAGTCAGATCTAACCTAAAAGGAAAAAGTTGATGTTGTGTAGATCAGAGTTGAAGTGTGATGTACAAGTAGTTAAGTACCTTAAACAGAAATGTCTTCAGGTTCTTCACTTGTTAATTTAAAGTTTTATCATTTACTGAAAATTAAGTGACAATTCTTCAAAGTGTTTAAGCCTATTCAAGTATCTGATCTATAATCATTGTGTTAATTGAAAAATTAACATTTGATTATGCATATTCATTTGCATCGAATCATTTGCAGAAATATAAAAGTGAAAACGTTCAATTAAAGAAATTTAATAGAACAATTTTGAGCATAATCCAAACATACAGAGAAATCAATATGAGAGATCTTATGCATTAACAAATATCTTGCAAAATATTAAACACATGATCGACGACAAATTTGAAACATTAACTCAGCAATTCCCAAAGAAATTTGAAGAACAATAGGAGGTGAATTAAAAGATAACTTTACTGAATAGAGAAGTCTTGTACAAAAATTACAATGACTCTGATAAACAGAGTATCTTTAGTCCAAACTCCTACTGAATTGCAATTCCAAAATTCCCAACCCTTTATCAAGAGAGAAATTCCTCCTTATATACTCAATTTACATCAAAGTTCCAAATGGAGAAATTCTACAAAATAGGGATTACAAAATCGGGTCGAACCATCGATCTAAGAAATATTGCTATTTTTAAGCTTAAAAGATTTTCCACCACCTTTCATAGAAAGAAAGACTTGTTCTTCAATCTAATAAGGTCTCGTGGTACCATAAAAATTCAATCACAGATTGTTCACTAGCATCGACAGGTGGTGTGTCCTGTAGAGCATCCGCTGTAGGAAATTCGGGGTCGGGGAACCCACTGTCAAAAAAAGAGAAATCCATTAGAGGATTTACTTCAGGAATGGTAGCCGGCATGCCAAGTTCTTCATTGATTATAAATTCCTGTATAACATCAGTATCAAAATTAGTTGATTCCTCCAGAATTTCCTTCCTTTGCTTTTCGGGGTTGTGAATGTAGGAAGACATAGTTTAGAAGTATTCTACACTGCTACCACTGCTAAGATTAGGAACACCTGCATCAAATGATGGTGACAACATTTCTTGATACAACAAGGGGTAGAGTGCTTCATTTTCAACTTGAACATTAGAAAATTCACCATTTTCATGAATATTACTCATTCTAAATGAGTCTTGGATAATAGGACGCAAAAAAATACCACATAGAGTCTTACATCTTCCAGAAGGCAAGGGATGAATTGGAGATTTCATGTTAATTTCTATTTAAAGGCCAACAAACAGGTCGATGATAATCGGGTGGGGCAATCTGCAATGATTAAACTTATCCAGTCAATTCATTGCAGTTACTTCAATTGTAATGAGAAGAGCCGAGGTATGTGCCAGTCAGATTAAAGCTTGTGCGAAGTACGAGTTCAATTACTACTCGCATGATTTTGAATTTCCTTTACGATCACATTGTTACAAGCAATATCCCATCAATAATTATGACTGGTGATTAATAATGGAGACGAAGGTTATGGTGACAAAGCTGATGTGCAAAAAGGTTTCGACTAGATGTTCCAGTACACAGGCTATCAACTCTTCACATGTAACAAATACGATCGTTAAGAGGTAGAACAAAAATGACAAGATGTCAAAACTCGAGTCCAGACATGGTGAACTTAAGGTGGAAATATGGCATCCATCCAACATGAAATAACTGATAGACTAGTATTAGTGTCTATCGTCATGGATTGCACAAAAATGATAATTTGGCAGAACCAGCTTTCAAAAGACAAAATGGAAGGCTTGACTTAACTAACTGCCCAAAATCAACATGACTGTGAGATTATAACAGACGGATGATGGAGATTAACTAGAGTAGAATGCAGAATCAGGTTCAAAGAAAAAATTCACAAAGTTCTTATTTAAAGATCTTGCAAGCTGAAACCCGAAAGTACGGATTTGTAGGTTGCAGGTTCACAAAAATGGAAGTAGGAGAAAAGACTTATGAAAGCCGAAAACCCACTATGCAGGTGGCGGGCTTCGGAACGTTAAAATTGTGAAGCGAAATAACCATCCTGAAAGCCACATCTCGAAACTATGGGTTGTGGGCTTCGAGAGGATACACCAAATAAATGAAAACCACAATCCCGAAATCCGAATGCCGCCCTTTGGGGGTTCGAGTTTCAGGGTAATTATTTCTCAATCCTATTAAAGAATGATTCCGCAACCCGCAGTCGTCGGGTTGCAGGTTTCAGAATTAGAAAAACCAAAACATAAAAACAACAGTCCCACAACCCGCACCTGTCAGGTTGCGGTTTTCGAATTCTCCAAATGTCGAGTTTCGGAATCATGATAATAGTCGACAAAATACTCAAAATTTTGGCTCTTTTCAGATCGAAACACTTTGGAAGAAATAATCAAACCCTTAAAAACAAGTAGACCAAAAGCATGGGTGAAGAATTTTAGAGGTAAAATCAAAAGCCAATTTTTTTTTCAAGATGACTCACCCAAACACCTTTGTGTTTATTAAAATTGGGGGGCTCCCATGCTTAGCTAAGCATGGGATCTATTGTGGCTACAACAGGGCTCAAGTATGAGGTGAATCAAAAGTTTAACTTGGAGGGTTATGTTGATTCATATTGGGTAGGCAGTGCCATTGATCGGAAGAGCACTTTGGGGTGTTTCTTCAGTATGGGATCTGGTATGATCTCTTGGTTTAGCAGGAAGCAGTCATGTGTGGCACTACGTACAGCTATGTCGCAGCTTGTTTGGATAGTTGTGAGGCAGTATGGCTTAGGAAGCTACTGTATGATTTGTTTGATCTCCAGTTGAGTGCTACTTATATATTGTGACAACTAGAGTTGTGTGAAGTTGTGGGAAAACCCAATGTTCCATGACAAGTCAAAGCACATTGAGATCAAGTACCACTATATCAGGGATAAGGTGCAGAGAGGAGCAGTGAAGCTCATGTATGTTGCAATGGACGAACAGATAGTCTATGTGTTGGCTAAGCCAGTGGCCAGAGTGAAGTTTGAATACTTCAGAAGGAGACTTGGTGTAGTTCGAATCAAGATACCTTCCAAGGGGAAGTGATGAGTCCGTAGACACAGATGCATATGATCCATTCTCACATAGTTAGAGGAAAATCCTTCTATGGTGCAGATGTAAGGGCTAAGGAGATTCTCATATGGTTAGAGGAAAGTCCTTGGATGGTTAGATGTAAGGGCTGGCCCATTTTCACATGGTTAGAGGAATGTCCTTCCATGGTGCAATGTAAGGTCTGGGAGTGGCTTTTCCGACATGGTCAGAGCAAAGTCCGTCCATGGTTGTGATGTAATTGCCGAGCTTTTCTGACATGGTCAGAGGAATGTCCTTCCATGGTCGTGATGTAATTGTTGTAGCCATTACGACATGGTCAGAGGAAATTCCTTCCATGGTCATCGATGTAAGTGCTGTGAGCCTTTCTTGGATGGTCATAGGAAAGTCCTTCCCTGCCGTTGAGTGTAAGTGTTGAGCCTTTCCCGGATGGTTAGAAAAAAGACCTTCCATGCTGGTGAGTGTAAGTGCTATGTGTGTGCATTTGGGTTGTGCTCCATGGACTATGAGGTGATCTGAAGACAATGATGTGACAATATGGTACACAGGTTTTGCAGAGGCATATGATCAGTCCTGAGATGCTCTTGCAGGTTTTGCAGAGGCAGTGTAATCAGTCCTGGGAGATCTTGCAAGTTTTGCAGAGGTAGTGTAATCAGTCCTGAGGTGTAGCTACTTGATGGCTTGTTCGCAGAGATGTCGAAGACCTTTCTGGAGGCTAGGCCTACATCCAGCATGAAAAAGGGTTGGATCTATAGATGATGAAGACCTGCATGTGGTGGGCCTACATCCAGTATGAAAAAGGGTTGGCTCTATAGAACTTCCTATGACGAGTAGATGAGAGATTGGTTGAGATAGCAACAGCAATGACGATGATGATGATTTGATGACGATGATTCGATGGCGATGATCAGTGACGATGATCCAGAGAAGAAGACTTGTGTCTAGAAATACCTTCCTAGTTAAGAGGGAGTGTTGATGTATTTGTAACTTCGGAATGTATTTCACATATGTATATTGTACTCCTATAGAGATGGTATTATCCCTCTATATTGAAGTGTTATCATTTGTATTGACAAGTGTCACAAGTGTCGTAACTTATGTATGATGGGTTATTAGACCACCAAGTGTGGGGTCGGCCCTGATTAGTGTTACCATGGGTTATTAGACTCTCCTAGAGAAGTCGGCCCTACTATTTTATTAGGCAATTCAGGTTAAGTATAAATAGAATGCGGGAGCACTCTATTTGATCATTCACTTTCTCACACTCGCACCCATTGGAGAGTGGTGCACTAGTTGAGGAGGATAAGCTGCTAGGAGGATTATCTCTTGTACTTGGGTAGTATCATTGCTCTATCTATCTCTGGGGAATTTATTGGGGTTTTTCACCTTATTGGTTTTCCCCAAGGATACTCTGTGTGTCAATTGTCTCTTATGGTTGCTTCTTGTGTTTGATACGCTATACATGTTATTTTCTCAGATAAGATCCTAGATCATATTGAATTAATGCTTAAAATCTAACACATATATGTGTTGACTTTCGAGAACTTAATAAGGCCACTCTTAAAGACTACTTCATTTTTCCTTTCATTGATCAGGTGTTAGACACCTTATCAAGAAAACAATATTTCTCATTCCTTGATGGGTAACCACTTATACTCTGAAACGAGAACTCGACACAGTTCTTGTTTTTCTCTCTCTTAATTTTAGTAGCTATTTTTACCTCCGTTTCAAAAAGGGTTGATACCAGTATCACACATTTTCATTTTGAGGCATTTGTTTGGGCCTTTGACACATCTTTATTGTGAAGTATTTTTAATTTCTATTTTCAAGTGTGTTTTTTAGAATTTTAACAAAAAAACATACATTTAGAAGCTAGCTATAATGAAAAGCACATAGATTTTCGAAATTTATCTTTAAAATTTAATCATAAATAAGATATTTTTATGGAAAAAATAGTAAACAAATCGAGAAAAAGAAGACATTTAAACCCATTTTTAACAGATTATTAGTCATTTTGTATAAAAATGATACTATTTCACATTATTTTTCATAATATTTAACCACCTAACCAATTATTATTAAAATTTTAAAAAAAAATTATTTAAAAAAATTACATTGCCTCTTTCTACCCTAACCCTATGCCTACCCCCCCACAAACTATTACAGAAGTTTAAAAAATAATTATATTGCGTCCCTTCTACCCTAACCCCCCTAACAAACTATTAATATTTTTTTAAAAAAATTACATTTAATAAAATAATTACATATCCTACCCTAACCCCCTAACCAACCATTAATAAACATTTAAAAAAACAAAGTACATTTCCTAACGCCCTAGCCCCCTACATTATCCCCTACCTTAACCCCACAAAAATTACATTTCCTAATGCCCTACTCACTACGTTAACCCCCCGATGTTACCCCATTACCCCTCACACATTGTTTTAACTAAAAACAATTTAAAACCCAACTTAAAAAAATTAAAAAATTAAAATAAAAACCTAAACTTAAAAAATAAAAAATAAAACCTAAACTTTACAAAAAAAAATTAACAAAAAAAACTAGACTTTACAAAAAAATTAAAAAAAAAACTAAACTTTACAAAAAAAATAAAAAAATCAAAATCAAAATTAAACAAAACCAAACTTTCAAAAAAAAAAAAAAAATTATAAATTAAACAAAAAAGGCCGCCACAAAGGGGCGGGTGGATGCTGACTCTGCCCACTTGGGCGCCCAAAGGGCCGCCGCAAAGGGATGGGTGGATGCTAAGTCTGCCCACTTGGGTGCCCAAAGGGCTGCCACAAAGGGGCGGGTGGATGTTGACTCTGCCCATTTGGGCACCAAAAGGGTCGCCCCACAGGAGCAGCCCTTTGGGCGCCAAGTGGACGGAGACAGCATCCGCCTGCCTTTTTGGGGAGGTCTTTTTTGTGCTTAGGATAGCACAGGAGAGGGGAGGGGAGCGACGAGGGAGGAGGGAGTGGGATGGGGGAAGGGGAAGGGAGGAGGAGAGAGAAGGGGAAGAGGGAGGGGGAAAGGAGGAGGAGGTGGAGGGGGTGGGCATAAGAGGAATAGAAAGGGAGGAGGGAGGAGGAGGTGGAGGGGCGGGCATAAGGGGAATAGAAATGGAGGAGGGAGGAGGAGGTGGAGGGGGCAGGAGGAAGGGGAAGGGAAAGGGAGGAGGGAGGGGAAGGGCAGAGGGGAAGGGAAGCGGAGGAGAGGGGAGGGGAGTGGTGGGGAAGGGGGAACTTTGTTTTTGTTTTGTTTTTATTTTTACTTTTATTTTTAAGTTTAGTTTTGTTTATTTTTATTTTTTTTTAAAGTTTGGTTTTGTTTAATTTTGATTTTGATTTTTTGTTTTTGTAAAGTTTAGTTTTTTTTTAATTTTTTTTTTTTTTTTTTGTAAAGTTTTTTATTTTATTTTTAATTTCTTTTTTATTAATTTTTAATTTTTTTTTTTGTAATGTCTAGTTTTTTTTTTGTTACTATTTTTTTGTAAAGTTTAGGTTTTACTTTTTATTTTTTAAGTTTAGGTTTTTATTTTAATTTTTTAATTTTTTTAAGTTGGGTTTTAAATTTTTTTTAGTTAAAACAATGTGTGAGGGGTAATGGGGTAACATTGGGGGGTTAACGTAGTGGGCAGGGCATTAGAAAATGTAATTTTTGGGCGGTTAAAATAGGGGTTAAGGTAGGGGGTAATGTAGGGGGCTAGGAAATTAGGAAATGTACTTTGTTTTTTAAAATGTAATTTTTTAAAATATTTATTAATGTTTGGTTGGGGGGTTAGGGTCGGATATGTAATTTTTTTTTAAATGTAAATTTTAAAAAAAATTGTTAATAGTTTGTTAGGGGGGTTAGGGTAGGAGGGGTGCATTATAATTTCTTTTTAAACTTTTGTAATAGTTTGTTGGGGGTTAGGGTTAGGAATTTATTTGTTGAAAACATAAAATTTCAATTTAGGGGTTGATTTTAAGGCTTTCGTAAACAACAGTATGAGATTTTTAAGCCATGGCTATATTTTTAACCCAGAGAAAACAAATGTTGATACTAGTATCAACACTTTTCGATTTGGGGGTTGTTTTTGGTGTTTTTTATGAAAACATGATACTGGTATCAACACTTTTTGATTTGGAGGTTGTTTTCAGTGTTTTTTATGCAAAAATATGAGTTTTTATGGCTAGAGTTCTCGTTCTTAGTATATAGTTCTCGTTTCATAGTATAAGTGGTTGGGTATAGTGGATACAATCAAATACTAATAGCACTTGAGGATCAAGACAAGAAAACCTTTACTTGTTCTTGGGGAACATATGCCTGTCCAGTGCTACCATTTTTCCTATGTAATGTACCTACTACTTTCCAGCGTGCAGTTCTAGGAATCTTTGTTGATCTCATATATGATTGCATAGAAGTCTATATGGATTATTTTACAGTTTATGGTAATACCTTCCAAGAAGCCCTTGATAACCTCAAAACAGTTCTTATTTGGTACCAAGAAATGAAATTAGCTCTTAGTCATGAAAAATGTAAGATGTTACTAATTGAGGGCATAGTTTTGGGACATCATGTCTCTCTTCAAGGTATCAAGGTGGATCCCGCCAAGATAGAAATAATTGTTAATCTTCCTCCCCCAAAAACTCCGAAGGAAGTAAGAAGCTTTCTTTGCCACACTGGCTATTATAGACGTTTCATTGAAAATTTCACTAAGATAGCTGCACCTATGTTCAAACTACTCATGAAAGACACAGAATTTGAATGGACTGAACCTTGTCAACAAGCTTTCGAAACTCTAAAGGAAAAACTATCTGTAGCACTAGTACCTAGGGGACCAAATTGGTCCCTCCCCTTCCATATATATATTGATGCATCTGATATAGCCATAGGAGCAATCTTAGGTCAAAAAGAAGGAAAAGCATCACATGCCATATAGTTTGCTAGTAAAAATTTGACTCTGCATAATCGAAATACACTGTTACTGAAAAAGAATTCCTAGCAGTGGTCTATTCCATCAACAAATTTCATCAATATATCACAGGATATGAAATTTTCATACATACCCATCACTTCGCCATCAGATGTTTTATGAATAAGCCAATCGCCAATGGCAGGGTGACTCGATGGCTTCTTTTGTTACACGAATTTTATATTACTATTGTTGATCGTCCCGATCGAGAGAATGTAGTAGCTGACTTCCTCTCTCGAATTCAAATTGACGATAATGCTAGTCCTGTCGATGATAGCTTCCCAGATAAACACTTGTTTGCTGTGTCTATTTGAAACCCTTGGTTTGTAGACATAGCCAATTATTTAGCAAATGGAAAGCTACCTAACTATCTCTCCCCACCTGAGAAACGTAGCATCATAGTTCAAAGCTCTAATTATTCTTGGGTGGATAATGATATTTTTCGTACCAGTCTTGACCTTATTATTAGATGATGTGTACGAGAGGATGAGATGGAAGAGATCCTTCATGCATGTCATGGTGGACATTGCGGTGGACATTTTTCTAATAAGAGAACATGATACAAAGTGTTGCACTCTAGGTATTATTGCCCAAGCATCTTCAAAGATGCTGCCAAATATTTCAAGGGATGTGAAATTTTCCAAAGAATGGGTAGACCTACACCCTCTGATGAGATTCCTTTGCAACCCCAAGTTATGATAGAACCTGTTACACCTCAATATTTCATAGTGTCGCATCTTCACAATAAAAACATTTGATGACACTTCCCCTATTGCTTAAAAAACACCCAAAAGAGAAAATTAATGATTGACCACTAAAGAAAAACTTTTCATGTCATCTGGAAACCTAACAGAGACCTTATCTTTCATCACTACCACTCCTTGCAAACATACAGGGGCATAGTAGTCCGTACTACCGCATTATGCTCCTTGCCTTGGGCACAGTATTACTGCCCTATGCTCAGGCTTAGGGGCTCGGTAGTCTCTTTTTAGCCTTTTGCCATGGACTGTGGGATCCTAATTTTCGAGAGATTCTTTTGGGATTGACACCTATGATTCGATCCTAACACCTTCTCTGATTACTGGATCCGATCCACTAAACACTCCTAAGATCCATTCTTCTCTCTTGTTGGTTAATCCTCCTACACACTATAAGAGAAGGGCTTTCCATGAGCAATGGGGGGAATCTTTGAGATATCAAACCTATGGTCTTATATCTTTGTGGAGATATCTAGAGGAGAAAGCACTTGGAGCTGGGAGTTGGCTTGGACATCAAGCAACTGTTGTAAGTAACTTCAAGTTTGCAATAAAAATATAACTTGTCTTGTTTCCCAAATTGTGTATGTTGATGTTGTTTCAATTACATGATTTGTTTCTATTATAGGTTTAGATTCTGACATGTATTTCAAGTTGATAGAAGGATTGTATGTGCTTGTACTTTGATTCATCCCAACAGGTTCTTTCGTGAGGACTTGAGGATCAGAGCAACAACTAGGACAAGCGACTAAATCAAAGGTCAGATTAAATCTCTTCTATCTCTTTCAACAGTATTATCTTGAAGCATTTGTTTGAATCTAGAAATTCAAAGTAGGATTTGTTATCTTTTTGTCTTAGTTTAAAGTCAATCGAGTCTACTTAACCTAAGAGAGTTTCTACCCATCCATAGGGAGAAATATATGCAACAAAAACTGGCAACTCCGCTGGTTTGAACCCCATTTGTTTGATTCATTTCACTTTCAGCCATCCTTGATTGTGATTTGTATTTCTTTTCAAACCAGTATTGGATTTTGGTCTCTTTGACCTATATTCACCCCTTCTCTATATAGCATTTCTCCCTTTGTGATCAGTGAGTCCTCTGGGCCTGCAACACCCCTGTAAAATTCAAAATTTTTCTCAAAAGTTGCACTTTTTTGCACCCTTTGCAGCCCCATATAACTCCCTCCAGAGCGATAGTACCACGCCCCTAACACTCCTTAGAGCACAGTAGTGTACCAATAATGCATCTTAGCTGGTAGAGACCACATGGTAGTGTCTGCATTTTTCTTGGTTTTTGCTTATACTGTTTGATTTTCATAGGTCATCTCTCATATTCTCTGCCTCATATTGGTTTTTCCTGTTGCTTATTAGCATCCTGTCCCTTGCATAGTTATTTGTGGTTTGTTTATCTCTTGGTGTGAGCTTGAGTATTTTTAAGCCTAGGGGCATTGTTTGCATACTTGTTCACCCCTTCATTTTGGTTGCATTGGCTTGATCCTTTCATCATAACTAAGTTGTTACTACTGTCCTCCTTCCCTGGATTATGTAGTTTTTAAAATCACATTGTTCTTATAAATATTATCTTTTCCATTTATTAAAATCCATATTGGATTTCATCTTTTAAGAACATTGTCTTTCCTGAAATTGAAAATATCTAGTTCTTCTCTTGCACATTTAGGAGTGAATCATCTATTTGCATTTGCCACATAAGTTATCGTCTTGAAGCACTCTAGTTGTAAATCAGTTATATTAGAAAGTAGTGTTCATTTTAGTTTGTCTTACTTAGAAAAAGGAAAACAAAAGTTTGTTTTTGATGTGGTTTTTCATTGTTTTTTAAAATTTCATGCATGGTGATCGAATAACTCTCTCTTTTCTGTAGCTAGATTTCATCAAATAAAAGGCTCATTTCGATTCATTTTCATTTGCATGGTTTGGGTCGTCATAACATCACCAACTTTCTGTTGAATATTGTAACTTCAAAGAATATTATATTTGTACTTTATTATTCCGGAGATGGTTCATTCCTCCGAGGTAACCCTATCATGTATCTGGAGATGTTTATTCCTCCAGGGGTTTGTATTAACTAGGGTTATTAGACCCACCATGTGTGGGTCGGCCCGGAAGTTATATTTTAGGGGTTATTAGACTTCTCCAGGTGAGGTCGGCCCCATTAGTCTTTTAGTCAGTTGGGAGTCAAGTATAAATAGAGGAGGTGAACTCCTCATTAGATCATTCACTCACTTGTGGAAGAGTGCGCACTAGTTGAGGAGATCTGCTAAGGAGTCAAGGAGAAGGAGCACATCTTGTATTTTGGTTGATCATCTTATTGAGGAAAGCTTTGCTGGGTTTTCTACCCCATGAGGGTTTCCCAGGGTATATTGTGTGTCTATCTTGTGATTGTGTTTCTTTCAGAGATCTTGTTTGTCTATTTGGTTTAAACTTAACATGGTACCAGAGCTAGACTGAATAGGACATCTTTCACAAGGTAAGAATACCTCTTTCTCTCTCTTTGGTGAAGTTAGGGTTTTCAGCCCAAAGTTGGTATTATTGATTTTTGGTTGCATGGCTGGATAGCTCTCATCAATACCTTTCTTTTGAGCCATAGATCGAACTTTTTGGTTGGGTAGAACTTCGGGAAAGTCAAATCCTAATTCTACCAAAAGTGCGATACGTCAGATTTTGGTTTCAGAAAAAAGTTGTAATTTTTGATTTCTGATTACATGGCTGGATAGATCTTCTCAAGAGCATTCGTTTGAGCTATAGATCGAACTTTTTGGTTGGATAGAACTCCGGGAAAGTCAAACCCTAATTCTACCAAAAGTGCGATAAAATTCTGTTCCAGATTCCGGAAAAGTGAAAAGTAACTTCCCAGGTAAGTCTGCTCTGTCTCTTGGACTCCCCCAAGAGAAGATGGCTCCAAATACTAAGCTTGAAGACAAGCTAGAAGGCATAGAGAATTTCCGGGCATGGAAATACAGAATTGGTCTCATTCTTGAGGAGAATGATCTTGCTCATTATATCAAGGAGGAAGTTGCAGAACCAGAAGATGATGAAGCCAAAGAAAAACACAGGAAGGACCTGATTAGGGCAAAGAGAATCATAGCTGATTCCATTAAAGACCACTTGATTCCCCAAGTGTCTTCCAAGAAGACTCCAAAGGAAATGTATGATGCCCTAGGAAGAATGTATGAAGGAAAGAACATCAACAGGAAGATGAATCTAAGGACTCAGTTGAAAAGTACCAAGATGCACAAAGGAGAATCCATTCAAGACTACTTCTCAAGAGTCTCTCTAATCAAAGAACAACTAGATGCCATTGGTGATACTCTTGATGAAGATGAACTTGTGATGACAGCTCTAAATGGTCTCACTAGACCTTGGGAGTCATTCATTCAAACTATGTGTGCCAGAAAAGAAAGTATGAAGTTTGATGTAGTATGGGAAGATTGTGTTCAAGAGGAGGCTAGGGTTGCCAACAGAGAAGCACTTCTCAAAGAGGATGACCAAGCTTTGGCCACCCACTCCAAAAGAGGAAAGAGAGGCTACTTCAAGAAAGTGAACCACAAAAGGCCTCAACCCTCTCATAGATTCAAAAAGAAAGGGGGAGACATCTCCACAGTCCAATGCTTCAATTGTCTCAAGCTAGGACACTATGCCAGAGACTGTACCCTACCAGAGAAGAAGAAGAAAAGGTTTGTTCACAAAAGACATCATGCTCATATGGCAGAAGATGACAGTGAAGAAGAAGAAGAAGAAGAAGAAGAAGTGGAGGAAAGGCCTCAAAAGAAAAGATCTAAAGTAAAGAAAGAAGAACCAGAAGAATATGTACTATTTTCTGCTCTCTCTGGATCTGTGTCCCCTGGTGAAGGCACTTGGCTCATTGACAGTGGTGCTTCAAAGCACATGACAGGTCATAAGGAAACTCTCTCCAAGATTGAAGAGAAGTCTTCACCACAGAAGGTATCTCTAGGAGATGATTATCAATATCCCATCAAGGGAATTGGTGAAGCAAGCTACAAGCTTGATTCAGGAACACCTTTGAAGATGAAAGAAATTTTATATGTCCCAGGTCTAAAGAAGAATCTACTTTCTATCTCTGCACTAGACAAGAAAGGCTTTAGAGTAGCCTTCATAGATGGTCAAGTACTCATGTGGACCAAAGGAAAATCAATCAAAGATGCAATTGTCATTGGTGAAGAAGAAGGAGGACTTTATAAACTCAAGGGTCATCCAGAATCTGCCCTTGCTCATGAAGTTTCTAGTCCCAGTGAGCTATGGCATAGAAGACTAGCTCACATTAACTATAAAGCTTTACCATATGTGAGTAAGATGGTTATAGGTTTGCCAAACTTGAAGGTTGATCATGATGGCTCATGTAAAGGATGCAAGAAAGGGAAGAATATCAAGAATCCCTTTCCGAAAAGTGAAACAAAGACTAAGGGTTCTCTAGAGCTAATACACTCAGATGTATGTGGACCTATGCCTACCACATCTCTAAGTGGGTTTGAATACTATCTCTCTTTCATTGATGACTATTCAAGAAAAACTTGGATATACTTCCTAAAGGGTAAGAATGAAGTCTTTGGAAAATTCAAAGAGTTCAAGGCTCTAATAGAAAACCTCTCAGACAAGAAAATCAAGATTCTCAGAACAGATAATGGTGGAGAATATACTTCCAAGGAATTTGAAGAGTTCTGTAAAGAAGCTGGAATCAAAAGGGAACTAACCACTCCTTACAATCCCCAACAAAATGGGGTAGCTGAGAGGAAAAATAGAACCATCATGGAAGCTGTAAAGACTATGATACATGATCAAGACCTTCCCATGTATCTATGGGCTGAAGCAGCCAAGACAGCAGTATATGTTCAAAATAGACTATCTCATAGTGCTCTTGACTTCAAAACTCCAGAAGAAGTCTTTACAGGAAAGAAGCCTGAGGTAAGTCATCTCAAAATATTTGGGTGTCCTGTGTACATACACATTCCAAAAGAAAAGAGATCCAAATTGGATCCCTCAGGTAAGAAGGGAATATTTGTTGGTTATTGTGAAACCTCCAAAGCCTTCAGAATCTACATACCAGGTTTCCATCATATAGAAATAAGTAGAGATGTTACCTTCGATGAGGAAGCAGCCCTCAAGAAATCTAGAAAGTGTCAACTTGAAGAAGTTTATGAAGAAGATACATCTCCCAGAATCTCAGAGAATGCTAACATTCCTGAAGAGGACACACCAGAGGATCATGACATGCTGGAACCACAAGAACCTCCTGTTACAGAATTGTCAAGGAAAAGAAGACCAGCATGGGCTAGAGACATTATTCAAGGAGCAGAAAGATATGGTGCTCCTGAAGGCTCCACTAGAGAAAGAAAGAAACCAAAGTTAGTATCCAACTATATGGCCCTGATGTGTGATCTAGTGGATCAACTACCTACCAGCTATGAAGAGGCAGCTCAAAAGAAAGAATGGGTAGAAGCAATGACTGAAGAATATCAGTCAATAATGAAAAATGATGTTTGGGATATAGTTCCCAAACCAAAAGACAAAAGTGTGGTTTCTTCCAAATGGATCTTTAAAATAAAACATGCTGCGGATGGAAGTATTGAAAAATACAAAGCAAGATTTGTAGCCAGAGGTTTCTCTCAGAAGGAGGGAATTGACTATGAAGAAACATTTGCACCAGTTGCTAGGTACACTTCAATTAGAACTATCATGGCTCTTGCATCCATGATGAAGTGGAAACTACATCAAATGGATGTTAAGACAGCTTTTCTGAATGGTGTAATTGAAGAAGAAGTATACATAGATCAACCACAAGGGTTTGAGGTAAATGACGGAAGGACTCATGTATGCAAACTGAAAAAGGCATTATATGGGTTGAAACAAGCTCCCAGAGCTTGGTACGGAAGGATTGATAATTTTTTAACTAGCATGGGCTTTACCAAAAGTAAAGCTGACCCAAACCTTTATCTCAAGGTGATGGATGATGAACCAGTTATACTTTTATTATATGTAGATGATCTATTTCTAACTGGAAATGAGAAACAAATCATTGAAAGCAAGAAGAAGCTTTCTTCAGAATTCGAGATGAAAGATCTCGGATTGATGCACTACTTCTTAGGATTAGAAGTGTGGCAAGAACCAAGAGGAATCTTTCTGAATCAAGGTAAGTATACTGTGGAAATTCTGAAGAGATTTGATATGTTGGAGTGTAAACCCATGGCCACTCCCATGGACTCCAACTTAAAGATTTTGGTTAATGACTCATCAGAATTAGTGGACCTAACTTTATATAGACAGATCATTGGGTCACTAATGTACTTAACAAATACTAGACCAGATATATGCTTTGCTATAAATACCCTAAGTCAGTATCTAGTAGAACCCAGAAAGGTTCATCTAATAGCTGCAAAGCATGTAATGAGGTACTTAAAAGGTACATTAGATTTTGGTTTACTCTATGATGGAAGTCATGAACTCAAGTTGCATGGTTACTCAGACTCTGATTGGGCAGGCAATGTCTCAGACAGAAAAAGTACTTCAGGTGGATGTTATAGCCTTGGATCTGCCATGATCTCTTGGTTCAGCAAGAAACAATCCAGTGTAGCCCTCAGTTCTGCTGAGGCAGAATACATAGCTGCTTGCTCTGCCAGCTGTGAAGCTGTATGGCTTCGGAAACTGTTATCTGGGGTGTTTGACTTAGAAATGGATCCCACTATGATTATGTGTGATAATCAAAGCTGCATCAAGATGACAGAAAATCCTGTGTTCCATGATAAGTCAAAACACATAGAGATCCGATACTTCTATATTCGAGATATGGTGCAGAAAGGAGCTATCAAGCTTGAGTACGTGAGCACTGAAGATCAAATTGCTGATATCCTTACCAAACCACTGTCTCGTGTGAAATTTGAATACTTTCGAGACAAGCTTGGTGTAGTTCAAAAGGACTCTCCTAGAAAGGGGGAGTAGCATGGTTCCTGATGACAAGTAAGTCTCATCAACAATGAGACTTCACCTAGTCACTTAGAAATAGTTAGATTTAGGACTATTTTATTTAGTTTCACTTATACATGATTTGATGATAGATGTATTAGTGAGAATACATGCTAGATATATCCATGCTTTTGATGTTAGATGTATATATGATTTTGATGATAGATGTATTAGTGAGAATACATGCTAGATGTATACATGCTTTTGATGTTAGATGTATACATGATTTTGATGATAGATGTATTAGTGAGAATACATGCTAGATGTATACATGCTTTTGATGTTAGATGTATACATGATTTTGATGATAGATGTATTAGTGAGAATACATGCTAGATGTATACATGCTTTTGATGTTAGATGTATATATGATTTTGATGATAGATGTATTAGTGAGAATACATGCTGGATGTATACATGCTTTTGATGTTAGATGTATACATGATTTTGATGATAGATGTATTAGTGAGAATACATGCTAGATATATACATGCTTCTGATGTTAGATGTATATATGATTTGATGATAGATGTATTAGTGAGAATACATGCTTTTGATGACAGATGTATACATGCTTTTAGATGTATTAGTAAGAATACATGCTTTTGATATATGACGTATACATGCTGTTGATGCTAGATATTGATTATGTACTTGTATGGATGAGGATACTTGTACTTGTATTGATGAGAATACAGATTGAGGGGATTGAATCATCCCTGGACTTTCAGTCCTAAAGAGAGCCGTAGACGTGAGGTCTCCGAGAATGAAGTCCTTAGTGGACAGTTGAGGGGATTGAATCATCCCTGGACTTTCAGTCCTAAAGAGAGCCGTAGACGTGAGGTCTCCGAGAATGAAGTCCTTAGTGGACAGTTGAGGGGATTGAATCATCCCTGGACTTTCAGTCCTAAAGAGAGCCGTAGACGTGAGGTCTCCGAGAATGAAGTCCTTAGTGGACAGTTGAGGGGATTGAATCATCCCTGGACTTTCAGTCCTAAAGAGAGCCGTAGACGTGAGGTCTCTGAGAATGAAGTCCTTAGTGGACAGTTGAGGGGATTGGATCATCCCTGGACTTTCAGTCCTAAAGAGAGCCGTAGACATGAGGTCTCCGAGAATGAAGTCCTTAGCGGACAGTTGAGGGGATTGGATCATCCCTGGACTTTCAGTCCTAAAGAGAGCCGTAGACTGGGTCTCCGATAATGAAATCCTGAATGAACAGGTAGGGGATTGTATCGTCCCCGGACTGAGGTCCCAGAATAGAACCGTAGACTGGGTCTCCGATAATGAAATCCTGAATGAACAGGTAGGGGATTGTATCGTCCCCGGACTGAGGTCCCAGAATAGAACCGTAGACTGGGTCTCCGATAATGAAATCCTGAATGAACAGGTAGGGGATTGTATCATCCCCGAACTGAGGTCCCAGAATAGAACCGTAGACTGGGTCTCCGATAATGAAATCCTGAATGAACAGGTAGGGGATTGTATCGTCCCCGGACTGAGGTCCCAGAATAGAACCGTAGACTGGGTCTCCGATAAATGAAGTCCTGAATGAACAGGCAGGGGATTGCATCGTCCCCGGACTGAGGTCCCAGAATTGATCCGTAGACTGAAGTCTCCGAGAACTGGAGATTGGATTGTATCATCCATGGACCTATGTCCTAAAAGGAGCAGGATTGATCATCCTAGGAATATGATCGTGTGACGACGATGCTGATGATCGTGTGACGACGATGCTGATGATCGTGTGACGACGATGCTGATGATCGTGTGATGACGATGCTGATGATCGTGTGATGACGATGCTGATGATCGTGTGATGACGATGCTGATGATCGTGTGATGATGATGCTGACGATCGTGTGATGACGATGCTGATGATCGTGTGATGACGATGCTGATGATCATGTGATGATGATGCTGACGATCGTGTGACGACGATGCTGATGATCATGTGATGACGATGTTGATGATCGTGTGACAACGATGCTGATGATCGTGTGATGACGATGCTGATGACGATGCTGATGATCGTATGATGGCGATGTTGATGATCGTATGATGACGATGCTGATGACGATGCCGATGATCGGATTAATATCGACACTGTTCCAGTAACTGGTTGAGTTACTGATGAAGATGAATTGAAGAAAGCTTCCGATGATTTGTAGATGTATCATATATGATGACTCCTTGCTCTTGCAGATGTTGTTATAATATCCTTCTTGTTAAGGGGGAGTGTTGAATATTGTAACTTCAAAGAATATTATATTTGTACTTTATTATTCCGGAGATGGTTCATTCCTCCGAGGTAACCCTATCATGTATCTGGAGATGTTTATTCCTCCAGGGGTTTGTATTAACTAGGGTTATTAGACCCACCATGTGTGGGTCGGCCCGGAAGTTATATTTTAGGGGTTATTAGACTTCTCCAGGTGAGGTCGGCCCCATTAGTCTTTTAGTCAGTTGGGAGTCAAGTATAAATAGAGGAGGTGAACTCCTCATTAGATCATTCACTCACTTGTGGAAGAGTGCGCACTAGTTGAGGAGATCTGCTAAGGAGTCAAGGAGAAGGAGCACATCTTGTATTTTGGTTGATCATCTTATTGAGGAAAGCTTTGCTGGGTTTTCTACCCCATGAGGGTTTCCCAGGGTATATTGTGTGTCTATCTTGTGATTGTGTTTCTTTCAGAGATCTTGTTTGTCTATTTGGTTTAAACTTAACAGTTTCATGTCCATTTACCCGATTGAATAATGCAACCACTAAAATTTACACCCCCTAACTAAACAAACCATAACCTCGCTTGAGGAGAAAAAGAATTTGTTAGTTAGGTAGGACATCGGGGATAGGCATCCAAATAACTCCCCCTTGTCATTCTCATTTGAGACATATTTGTTGTCCTCTAGGGTACCAAAATCCTCTAGTATTTGTTGACATGGTCATACACCAGTTTGTGGAGGGGCCTCCTGTTGTTTCAGGGGTTAAACCGCCACGAGATCGAGAACCGAACGGACTCTATGGAATGTCGCACTCCACTTAGCCCTAAGGCAACATCAATCATTGTCTTCCTTGTATTCTCCGGCCACCATACTGGTGATACAAGGGTGATAAGGCAGAAGCGCCGAAAACCTTTTCCAGCGTGTCATGAACGAGGTAGCTTAGTGACTTTTCTACTAGGGCTCTTTTACCCAAGATCCCTTTCGGTAGAGGGACATCCTTCTCTTATTGGTCTCTCACGTTATATTGTTCAACTTGGATTTCATGCAACTTGTTGAGGTATCCAGCTCTTAGTTAGGAGGTTTTGCATGTTATCTCATCTTCATATGGGGTCATTTTTTCTTTTAGTGATTGCTTGTTGGCATTTTGGCCATTGTTATTCTCAACTCGCTTACTGTGACACCGATCTCAGTATAGTTTTTAGAGCTTTCCTTTTCTAGCTCTTGTTTTGCACATTCGGTTGCATTAGGGTTTTTGAGTTCTTTTTTACAATATTGCCCCCGGAATTTGTATTCCTACTAGCATGTCCAAACCATGGAGATCACAAAGAGTACAAGGATGAATCCCAACACCACCACCACCACGGACCTCTGGTCCACCTACATCACATATTCCCGTCCCTCCCAGCAATGGTGCCGGTCGAGGGAAGGTTCCACCACTGATCCACACTACATCTTCAGTTCCGCCTGTAACTGTTACTCATAGTACGGTCTCAAAACCCTTTGCAGTTTCTGCAACAAGTCGCACACCTAAGATCCCGATTGTCACTTCACCCACTATTATTCCATATCTACCTGTCACAGTGGATAATACTGCAGTGGCTGAAAATAACACTACCAAAGATACTAGACCGGAGGCCATCATCCTCCCCGATGTCAGCACTACCCTTCCACCAGATACTTTCTACGATGTTCCGGAAGGATCTGTTGGCACCACCGAAGGATCTGACCAAGATATATCTGAATTGATTACAATCTCAGGTGGACACGTCGAAGTTATCGAAGAAACCCAACTTCTTGATACACGTTTTGAACCTGGCTATGACTTTCTTGCTTCCTAGGCGGAACCTCCACCTACTATCACTGCGCCATCAAGTGTTCATCCATAGGAGACCAGTTCTTCTAGGAACATACCTCACACAGTATCCCTCCCCAATCTCCCTTCGAGACATGAGATCATGGCCTCTATGCAATCTAGTATGGTTAGTCTAGCTAAATCCCCTTTAGCGTTGGCACAGTTTAAACGTGATACAGAGAAAATGCTCTCGATGGCTTCTAAATATCCCCCTGCTACCCATCCTCCCGACTATCGGTATCCCAACGTTTCGTCTAGCACAGCGTTTCATCACTCCTATGCAGATGGTTCTGGACCTTCAGATATCACTATACCTCATTTCTCTTCGGACCCCGAAAACCCTTTCCAGGATACAAACCCAGACCCAATCCTCGATGGTCCTCCTACTGTTCAAGACTCTATGGGTTAAACTCCTGACACCCCTTGGTTAAATTCCCCACATTTAGTACCGTCAAGTATGTTTGGTGCACATTTTATGAGGGATAACCCAGTATTTTCTCCATCCCCACTTGTAACATATGGAAGACCCCCTCCACAAATCAGCACCTTTGGCATCGTTGGCCAACCGACACTATCTCACCTTTCTAGTGTCGAAAGAACATCAAGTCATACCGCTAGATCATCCATACTGACCGGAGGTTCACCTTCGGCCACTATCTACACCATTTCAGAAGGTGGACAACTGACTATTGGAATCACTAATCCCAACAACCAACCCCCTCCTGTTGGGCCATCAACCTAGAATACAGGAGGACAACCCATTGTTGGGAACGTTGCTCCTAGTCACCAACACCCTCCCATAGGACCATCCAATCCACTTGCTAGAGGGAAACCCCTTGGTACCATTCAAAGAGGGACGATTCAACCAACACCTCCATCTGTCCCACCGGCTCAACAAGGCCCTTCACTTGGAGAATTCCCACTCGTTAACGCCCCCACTGGAACCATTCAACAACCCTCCCCGACCAGCAACATCTGCTCAGTTCGGTATGTATAACACACCTGGCAGCGAACAACCTTATGCCAGTATTCTACCCGGGCCTCATCTTCAACATCCCTTGTCATGCATGCTTCCTTCTTGGGGATCTCAAATCCCACAGAGTGGGGGGTACTCATTGTTTGCAAACTGGAACCCAGCTGGGGGGCAACCTCAAATTCCCCCCAACTTGAATTCTGGTTTCCCCTACCCTTCGGCTGCAACAAATCCATGGAACCCATCTCTTCAACCTCCACCACTTCATCAGGGTGGAACCCATATTCCATGGACACCATTCTTGCAGCCAACCCCTAACCCTAGCATGGGAAATCCTCCACCTACTCAAAGTAGTGGTAACATTCCTGGGACCCAACAACCCCAAGGACCCATTCCCTAACAAGGAGTAGCAAACATTCCTGGGACACAACAACCCCAGGGTACAATACCCACCATCCCCACTCAGCACAAAGTCCAACAACCAGTTACCACTATGATTCCCAGTCAGGCAATGACTTCCAACACACAACCGGTTAACCAAATGGCCTACTACCTCCAGAACTTCCAGCAGTACCCTGTGGGAAACATGTGTTAACACCCATATATTTTTCTACAATATATAGCCGAGATAGCCTCCATGCTCTAGTGCTAGATGCTAATGGGAAGGACTAAGGGATCTAAGGAAGAAAAAAGGTGCAAAGGATGAAAAGATGTTGGGGTATATGCAAAAATAAACAAGAAATACACTTTATAGCCTATAGTCTACCGGTCAAGTCACGGAGGGCTAAACATCACATCAATCTATGCCGTAGATTTGGTGTGGAGATCAGATCCACGTTTCTGTGTGTTTTCCTGCATAGCTAAGTTGCAAGGGAGATCAGAAAGGAGTGGATGCGATGAGCCTCCTCCACTAGCCAGGTGTTAGCAGTAGACGTTATTGCAAAGAGGAAGACCGAAGGGCAATATGTGAAAGTGGGTGCGTGCGATGGTACGAGTTGGAAAAAGAATCCACGGTTCGGAATGTGGTAAGGATATACATCAACGGTGCCCATGGAAGCTCACATAGAGAAGTAGAGCACCAGATAAGAAAGGGATGGATGCAATAAGAGTTTCTCACCTTTTAGATGTCGGCTCCAGAGTCCGTCGCAGAAAGAAGGGAAGTCATAGTAGGGACCACCCAGGTACATGCGAGGCTCGTCTTATGTGGAAATGTGGACAGGAAGGACGGGGTAGATGGAAAGTTAGATTAGATCCCATGGTGAGGAAAAATTGAATGTTAAATCAAGAGATAAAGAGGCAATAGATCCGATGAAGGAAAACTAGCACGTGGGAGATCAATGGTTGGGATTAATGGACAAACTACTAAGAAAAGCTGGCGTTACAGAGACGCGACTATATATATGAAAACATCCTTCAAAGTTTGCATTTTTACCCTTTGGGGAAGCTGTCTGAGCGGAAGGAGGTTTTTACCAGAGAGTAGGGATTTAGCCCCAGTATAGGAGTCTGATGGCTAGTCGCCAAGCAGTTGAGTCAGAGCGTGAAAATTTTGCGGCCGTGCCCTAACAGGGCAGTCCTCGGAGACCCTGTATCAGTTTCGGTCCGGGCCGTAATGGCATGCGAAGAAGCTATCTTTCACAATCTCGGCATTGTGGGCTTGGAGGTCACCTCAGGAATGACAGTGGTCACCTTGTTTCATCAAAGTCTGTCCAAAGGTCGTTGGACCTCTGTAATTCCCCGCCATGGGCCCGACTTGGGCATTAGGGATAATTCCAATGACTTCTCGAATGTCCAAAGTAGTGGTTGGTCTTTCCGAAAGTATAGGTGGGTCAAGCTTAAACCACGATATGGGAGAATTTTTGACCAAAGGTATCTTTCCACAGGTGACATTTTCCCCTGGTATTAATAGTTTCTCGTTCAGTTTCCAGATAAAGGGGAAGGGTTGGAACAAGCAGATGAAGGAGACATGTCGCCGGATCTTACTAAGATAAAGATGGAGGCTTTCAAAGGGTTATAAGCATCATAAAGGTGCTGGATGCTTACAACTGAGAAGTTGGCAAGCAGATAGAGACCATAAAAAGTTTGTAGAAGAGGTATGGAAAAGGAAAAAGTCCCTCGCATGGATTAGAGGTTGGCTCGAAAAGGTGATAGAGGTAATGTGACCCACATCTTTCGAAGCATGCGGGAAAGCATGTGATTAAGTATTGTCACACGAGGGACGTCAAAAGAATGGACCTGCAAAGGGGATCTCTGAATGTTATCCAAGAGGATTATCGGTATGATGGAAAGGCACTTTTTGCATCATCATTAGTTATGCCGTCAATCTAGGATGACCTTGCTAAGCATGCCGAAGGTCACTGCCAACCTTGGGCATCGTGGTCACCTGATTGCAGAGTCTGATAGAACTATCATGACAATCATAACCACCTGTAGCCGCCATCATCATCATCGTTGTTATGGATAAGGTTTTCACGTCTTTTATCTACAACTTGGTATAATGGAAAGATGGTGCACCTGGCAGTTCGACCATCTCCTCTGTTACTATTGGCTCATGGAGAAAGGGAGGAAATGTGAAGTTGTATTCATGCTAGAGCAAGTGTGGGATGAGATGGAGGAAAACTCTACCCCTCCACCTCTTATGGTAGTTGAAATCATAGAATCCAGTTCTTCTAGCGAAGATGAGAATCCTGATGGAATGCAAGTGTCCAAAGGAAACCGACAAAGAACGAAGAAGGAGAACCTCGAAATCAAGAAAATCGTCCAACCGAGTGCAGAAATAATTCACGATTTTGTACTCTTCACTAAGGAAACGACACCTATCCTACCAGGTGAGGCATCATAGGCCGACAGCTCATTGAAAGTGGAAGATTTCTTTGACTTGCAAGGTCACTTGCGAACCCACGGTTAGGACAGTCTTATGTCTATGATATTCTGTTTATTGTCTTAATCAGTCTGTTAGAGGCATGACACATATGTGATATTTTTGAATTTTTGGGTGTAATGAGGCGTCCTGATATTTCTATTAGGGTGAGAGGTTAGTAAGGCGAGAAGACTCCAGGCATATATATATGCGATGTAATAGAATGAACAAGGTTTGAAAATCTGTTGTGAGAAAATATCCCTACGGATAGGTAGATATCTCCTTGGGATTAGAAAAGGCCCCTAGTTGCCTAACCAAGACAGAGATGAAACAAATAGACACTATAGTCCTCCTAGATCTAGCTCACACATCAGCTAACAAGCTATGGAAATACAAAGCAAGTATACGGCATACCTTACTTTGATGGTTGTCTTGTTGCTCCTAAGTTGCTACAGCTCTAGCCTTTGATTATGGACTTATGAACCTGTTCACAAAGGAAAGACAACACCTTCTCCAATGCAATATATGTATAAACAAAGATCTAACTATATAAATAGAGACAATTTCATGCATTCATCATTAAAGACATGAAAATGAGAGGAATAGGCTAAGTTATATTAATGATAAGAAAGCTAAAAGAAGCTGATTATAATGTTATACCTTGATGTCCAAAGTAGTAGCACCTCCTTCCAAGCTCTCCAACATCACCCTTGCAAGACTCATAGGATCATAGGTTTAATGTTTCCAAGATCACCCCCCATAGCTCATGGATGGCTCTCTTTAAGTAGGATTTGGGAGGCCAACCACTAAGAGGAGATTATGGATCTAAGTGAATAATATGTGGATCAAAGATCTAAATCATGCCAAGGAGGGAAAGTGAGATGGGATTCGAAGGGGTACCTCATCGCAAGAAAATCTCCATGAGATCCAAGATCCAAAATAAAAGGTATAAGCCCAAATCAAGACTACCACTCCCCTATAACTAAGCAAAGCGCGGTAGTACCGCTCCCCCATAGGCATGCAGGGCGCGGTAGTTCCAGAAGGCTTAATTTTTGGAGGTGGTTAATGTGGGTTTCGACCCCTTGCTTGTTGGATTTTCTTCCAAGTGTGACTAGGGAAGGTACCAACATTAGAATGAAGGGTCCTAACACCCTTATGAGGCATAAACATCATGTTTTCCATCGTGGTGAAACATGTATATTCTCACTTACACATGGTGTGGCAAGTTGAGGTATAACAGATGCCCCCTAAAGTGTGAGGTCAGAAGGAATCTGATGGTCGAAACACTTTACAAATAATAAGTCTACAAGGATATCTGAAGAAGAGTTGGAGAAGAGTTGTAAGCAAATATCGACAATATGTCTAACGACCTCGAGGCGGGCATACCCATGCTCGGAAAAACTGACTGAAAGCATGGTTGCCGACCAATACATTGCAGATCCATGATAATACTGACTTAACAATGACTGGAGACAAATCATGGCTACTAGACTACAAGCATAGATCCATGAAAAGACACTGACACAGCCACGACCAATACAAGAGTGGATCTGTGTGACAGTACATCAATGAGGTCACCAACATAATATATATGTGGGAACCTACTCAAAAAATATCCATCGCAACCTGGATGTGCTAAAAAGACTTCAGAACTATCCAGGGTCTTCTACTCGATCCCAAATTGATACGAATCTAACCATGTGATTACAAGGTGTCGAAGTCAAACATGGTAGAAACCACTTGATTACCGGTCAATGATTGAAACCGTTTACAAGTGCGAGGGAAATCACCAATAATGAAAATGACTCCCAAGGTATCATAGTACATCTCGACGAAATGTGAATAGATGAGTTGATGTCGAACATCCGCGAGATCATTTGATCAGAGGTCAATGATGAAAACCTACTGTCAAATACGAGGAAACCTGCCTTTGAGGCATGCAGGTACCAAGGTACTAAGGTTGGTTTCTAAGACTAATTCCTGGATAATGAGTTGAAGTCGATAGGAATAGACTCGTTGAAGGAGGGCCATAATGGATCCCACATCATCGACACGAAACTATCATAGGAAAGTGATATGAAGTAACGAATCAGATGAGTATGGACTGACACAGGGATATAAAGGATGAAAATATTACAGAGTATGACTAAGGTAAACTTCCCTTGAACATGAACAACACGACAATAATGACTTGGCAGCATTGACTCAACGAGGCAGAGACCAAGACATAATGCAACGATGACTGAGGCATTCTTCAGATGATTTGATGGAGCGGGACAACTCATAGAATTGGCATGACTCAAAGATAAGTAGATTACCCAACTGTATGACAAGACACAAAAAGGTGCCATGTTCAAGGGTCACACAAGCTGCCATGAACCTTTCTAAAAGAAACTTAACTTATTCCCCCCCAACCCCCATCATGTTTGATGAGTACCTCTTTGTTTTTTAATGAGCTTGAGGAGGATAACAGATGCTCGGTATAGCTCATTCTTTGGACAAGTCCAATCCCACATGTTTTAAAAACCTCAGAAAGGAGGGGTTCGGTCCCAAAAGGGTCCTTCGATGTTTGATTTTATGAGTCCAAGGAAGGAAAACTCGATCGTCATTTCATGTTTAGAGAGTCTGAAAAGAACTAAAGAAGATTCCAATGGTCCTTTTTCATAAGGTTAGCCTCATCGCCCAAAAAAGGGTAAAACAACGCGGGAGAGGACTCTTCTAGTCATGATTGGCTGGAGTATTCCTTTTTCATAAGTAGTGCCCCCTAGTTTGAAAAAGGGGTAAACTATCACTAGGGAGACGATCTTTCAAATCCTTTTACAAGCGTGAACGAATCAATTTCGCTTGGCAATCTTTTCCTATTTAGGGAGTCTAAAAAGAGCTTAAAGAGGACTCCATGAACAACTTTGTCATGGTTGATGATCGAGTACGACAAAGGAAAAGTAAACTTGGCACAATTCCTTTTCCGTAAATAGTCTAGCGAGGCTGGATAAAGTGATAAACCTATACTCGTTAGACACACCTTTTTACTCCAATTGTTTAACGCGCACGATAATGGTATCAAAAGCACTCAGAATCTTTTTCATGTTTGGATCCAGAGCACAAAAAAGGAAAAAGTAAGATCAAACCACTTTTCATGTTTTTAACCAGAGCATGAAAAAGTGAAAAGTAAGCTCAAACACCATCTTACTGTTTTTAACAAGCTCAAAGATAGGTTGGAAGAATGATCATGATGTCTGCTTCATTTTTTAACGAGCTTGTAACAGAAAATGAACTATGCTCAGTATAATTTTCATGGTTTAATGAGCTCGAAACCTAAAAAGGAAAGTATGCTCGAAAATGTTCCTAATGGTGAACTTCTTCCCTTCATGAAATCCAAAGGTTGGTACATGCCCCCCAGCATGATTGCTAGAAGTAAGTGACTTAGCTCCAATGTGATGTGGAGAGGCGATCGAGTTGAATTCAACGTAACTTCCAGAGGTTGAATACATGCCCCCAAGCTTCATTTCATTTTCCTAAGGTATAGGCGAGTGAAAAGAAGGTTTAGGTACTAAGTCTACGAGGAGAATCGATTCAAAGGGAAAGGATATGTTTCATTTTTTAACGAGCTTGACACAGGAGTAGAACTTTGCTTGGACTACTGGTTTCATTTTTAAATTAGCTTGAAGCCAAAGGCAAACTCTGCTTACAGTTAAGGCCCATTGATGGGTTCCCTCCCAACATGATGAACAGTGGTTGGAAAATGCCCCCATCATGATTGCTAACGACTAAACATGCCCCCCAAGCTTCGTTTCGTCTGACTACTCTTCTTCCTTACCCAAAAATATGGTTACTAATTCAAATGTGTTCACCAGGGGGGGTAGGAAGAACCCGGATCAAGTGACCCAGGCAGATGAAATGAAGGTTCAAATACTAACTCTAGCGAGAGACTCGAACAAATTAAAGGGAGATCTATTTCAATTTTACACAAGCTTGAAATAGATAATAACAATGCTTGAAAGGGTCCTTTTTATTTTTTAATGAGCTTAAAACAGAAAGAAATTATGCTCGAAGGTAGTTTCATTTTTACGCAAGCTTGAAACTGAAAGTAAACTATGCTTGGGATTGATTTCATTTTTACACAAGCTCGAAACCAATGGTAAACTGTGCTTGAGGGTTGGTTTCACTTTTTAACGAGCTTGAAACAAAGAATAAACTATGCTCGTAGGAATCTATTTCATTTTTTAACGAGCTTGATATAGAAAGGGAACCATGCTCATGGTGACCTGTTTCATTTTTTAACGAGCTTGACACATAAAGGGAACTCTGCTCAAAGTGATGGTTGGTTTCATTTTTAAACAAGCTTAAAAACAAGAGTAAACTATGCTTGAAATGATGGTTGGTTTCATTTTTACACAAGCTTAAAACCAAAAGTAAACTATGCTTGGGAAAATGGTTTCATTTTTTAACGAGCTTGACACTAGAATAGAACTTTGCTCCAACGTCCCCCACCTAGGGGGAAGAAACCACTAAAACATGTGGAACATTTAGGGAAGTCTGGTGACTAAGAGTCATGCGATGAGTGGGCGTCACAAAGGAAAGCTGATCGATGGCCACAATATTCCCATGATGGGGAAAATACATCACTCGAAAGAGTGAGGACACTACAGCCTTCATTGCATAGACGTAATCACGTCCAAGGAGTAGATTAAAATCTAAGGGACCTTGGACGACCATGACACCAATACAGATAGTTTTCCCTCCCAAAGTGATAGGTAACTGAGGAAGGGACCCTAAAGGTCCAGTAGGCCTTCTATTGAAAGCCAGTATCTGGTCGGTAATGGGCACAAGCCGAGGAGAACCTAAGGCTTTCCAAGCAGTTGAGGATAGAATACTAACAGAAGCTCCTTCATCAACTATCGTACGAAAAATTTCTTTATCGAAAACTCCTACGGATATTTGAAAAGGAACACTTGAAGGAAGACGAGATTCTGTTAGACCATTCCAATCAAAGGAAAATAACCTCAGTACTTGGAGGGGGTCTCGTGGAAATGGACAGGGTTTCCCCTTGCCGAGGACATTCTGAACCGATAAGGAAAACATCAGCGGTTTCCAATTCACTCTCGCTTGGAAGATAAGAATGAGACGAAGATTATGTTAAGGTGACTGCTTCAGTCTGTACTTTCTCCAATGAAAGAGCGGGATCGAGTGGGGATGACATCGACTCAATCACTTCACCCTAAGGAGGGAGAGTGGGATCAATTGTAGATGAAACTAAATTGATCACTTGGTCAACCAGCGGGGGTTCGAGGGACAACTTACTATCGTTTGTTGGAAGCACCGGTTGAGAACTAGTAATATCTTCCAACCACCGCGAGGCTTCATCCATGCTCAGACAAAGTAAAGTACGGTGCATACCCTTGCATATCAAACAGGGATATAGTACTTTACCCTTGAGACCCTTCACCAAGGGGTCATTGGTTGAGGGAGTGTCATCGACATGATGGTCAGAGGTCGACAATACAAGTGGTTTTGGTTTTTTAGACCACACTTCTGATACACGGGAAAGATCAGGGCAATCCTTGAGAAGGTGATCACCCTTACAAAGTTTGCAAGGGAACTTGGGCTTATGGGGTGTTTTCGTAGAATGAGTGCCATTAGGGGCAACTGGTTTACGCTTCGTCTCTTCTTTATCCTTCTTCTTCTTAACTTTCCTTTTCTTCTTCTTCTTATCCACCTGATTACTAACACTATTGCTTTCAATAGGCGGGGAAGAAGGAACGGAAGAAGATTCATTTGACGAAGAAGGGGAAGGATTAGTTTGGGTTTGACTCTCTCGTGGTGGAGATTTAACATTCGAAACATTGGGTGCAATCGGAATTACCGGATTGAATAACCATACCGGTAATCCTATGGCTAATCCAGGAAGATTTAACGTGGCAATAAAGGGAGGACCAATATCTCCAACTGGAGGAAAAGTAAAAGGTACCCCTTGAAAAGGGGTCTTCGGATTGGTAGTCCCATAAGGAGCATGGGTGCATGGAGGTGGATTCTCCATGGAACAAAACTAAGCGATGTAGATGAAGTCTTGTTAAAAAGAATTCAAAAACCCTCAGGCAACCGAGCATGCGAAAGGGGAGCTAGGAAAAGACAATGCTCACAGGCCAAAAGAGCAAGCTCAAAAAACTATACTGAAGCCGCTGCCACAGTAAGTGAGCTGTACAACAAAACGGCCAGAATGCCAACAAGCAGCCCTACAAAGAAAAAGACCCTCTACAAGATAGCAAGCAAAACCTCCTAACTAAGAGCTGGAGACCTCAACAAATTGTATCCTTCGCAAGGTGATGAAATCCAAGTCAAACAATACAAAATGAGAGACCAATAATGGAAGGATATCCCTCTACCAAAAGGGATCCTGGGTAAAAGAGCCCTAGTAGAAAAGTCGCTAAGCTACCTCGTTCATGACATGTTGGAAAAGGTTTTGGGCGCTTCTGCCTTACAAGTAAGACAATGATCGATGTTGCCTTAAGGCTAAGTGGAGTGCGGCATTCCACAGAGTCCATTCGGTTCTCAATCTCGCAGCCATTTAACCCATGAAAGTTAAAAACAGTCAGGAGACCCCTCCACAAACTGGTTGTGACCGTGTCAATAAATATTAGAGGATTTTAGTTCCCTAAAGACAACGACTATGTCTTCGATGAAAAATGACAAGGGGGAATTATTTTGATGCCTATCCCCGGTGTCCTACCTAACTACCCAATTCTTTTGATTTCCTCAAGTGAGGTTAATATTGGTTTAGTTAGGGAGATTAATTTTAGAGGCTGTCTTACACAATCGGGTTATGGAAGTGCAACTTGATGGTGTTGTGACGACTCAAACCATGCAAATGAAGATGAATCGAAATGAGCCTTTCTCTTCGATGAACACTAGCTAAAGTAAGGAAGAATTCTTTCCGTTCCCAATATGCACAACCCAATGCACATGCAATTTTATTCCTTTTCAAAATGATAGAAAGAAGTAAAATATGTACCCAAAACTAACCCAAAGCAATAAAAAATTTCTTTATATGAACACCAAATGTAATGATTCTAATCCATTTCCTATCTTTTCACACTTGAAAAAGACACATCCAAGCTACGGAAAGAAAGATTCTACAAATGCTTCCAATCAAATGCAAGACAAAGAGAAGAACCTAATAATATCATCTAACTCAAATGCACATAAATATGAAACAAGCATTTCTTCTTCTCATAAATATCAAATGATTAAATTAAGGAAAGAAGAATACCTTTGTGTTTCAATTTCATGAATATGGTAAAAGAATGACAAAATCAAGCTTCTCTTTGAACTAAAGCAGAGGCAAGGCATCAATCTTTTCAAACAATCATTAAATAGGATGTAAAGGAAATAAGATGCCAAGCAATCCAAACAAACCAAACCAAAAAATGATCTCAAAACCTTTGGAATATTACACTAAAGAGATTTCCGAAAAAAAATGAATCCAATCACAATCCGATGGCGAGAAGAAGTTTTAAAAACCAATGCAAGCTATTGGGGCTTGAAAAGAATGACAATTCTATCTAACAAGCAAACAAAGCACTAGTCTGACTCAAGAAACCAAACAAAGGCTTTGATCTTTCAAAAGATGCAAAGAGTTTCTAAAACAAGCTAAAAATGAATTGTATCAGTCCAAATTAGACATGTAATGGTCACAAAATCACTGATCAAGAGACTCTAAATCAGAAAAATTGAAAACGTACACAAGGGATCAAGTTAACCCAAGGGGATTTCAACTTTCCAAGATAGAACCTAGTCTTCCAAACAAAGAAAAAGAGGCACAAATCTTCCCGAATGGGGTTTGGAAGGGTTCAAAGTTATGTTATAGAGATCCTAAAGTGACTGGGAAGGTACACTTGACTCCCAGAACTAAAAAATGGCTCAGAGGACTCAAAACTAACCAAATGGCCTCAAAGATGCCAATGAAGGACTAGAGACAAAAATGTGGATGAAAAGGACTCAAAAGAGACTCAAATCTCTTCAAAAATGTGTAAAAAAGAAGCCAATGGACCATATGGAGGCACCCCAAGAGTTTGGAAGCAAAAAACCCAAGGGAACCCCTCCAAATAAGCTCAAAAATGACCAAAAAATGACAGTGCCGCCCCCTAGAACACTGTGGGGGAGTGGTAGTTTTGACAGTACCGCGCCCTATAACACTGTGGGGGAGTGGTAGTCTCCTGTAGGATTAAAAAATCAAAGTTTGGCCAAGATCCGAGCAAGGATAAGGTCCTAAGTTTAAAATGGTCCTCAATGATGATCAAAGAGGATCTAAGGTGATGAGAAACAACACTTAAAAGAGGATTTGATGATCTAAACAAGCAAGCAAGGGTGGAACTAGGGATGAAAGGTCCCCAATATGGTCGCCAGTTTCTGTTGTGAGAAAATCTCCCTACGAATAGGTAGATATCTCCTTGGGATTAGAAAAGGCCCCTAGTTGCCTACCCAAGACAGAGATGAAACAAATAGACACTATAGTCCTCCTAGATCTAGCTCACACATCAACTAACAAGCTATGGAAATACAAAGCAAGTATATGGCATACCTTACTTTGATGGTTGTCCTGCTACTCCTAAGTTGCTCCAGCTCCAGCCTTTGATTATGGACTTATGAACCTATTCACAAAGGAAAGACAACACCTTCTCCAACGCAATATATGTATAAACAAAGATCTAACTATATAAATAGAGACAATTTCATGCATTCATCATTAAAGACATAAAAATGAGAGGAATAGGCTAAGTTATATTAATGATAAGAAAGCTAAAAGAAGCTGATTATAATGTTATACCTTGATGTCCAAAGTAGTAGCACCTCCTTCCAAGCTCTCCAACATCACCCTTGCAAGACTCATAGGATCATAGGTTTAATGTTTCCAAGATCACCCCCCATAACTCATGGATGGCTCTCTTTAAGTAGGATTTGGGATGCCAACCACTAAGAGGATATTATGGATCTAAGTGAATAATATGTGGATCAAAGATCTAAATCATGCCAAGGAGGGAAAGTGAGATGGGATTCGAAGGGGTACCTCATCCCAAGAAAATCTCCATGAGATCCAAGATCCAAAATAAAAGGGATAAGCCTAAATCAAGACTACCGCTCCCCTATAACTAAGCAAAGCGTGGTAGTACCGCTCCCCCCATAGGCATGCAGAACATGGTAGTTTGACACTATCGCTCCCCCATAGGCATGTAGGGCGCGGTAGTTCCAGAAGGCTTAATTTTTGGAGGTGGTTAATGTGGGTTTCGACCCCTTGCTTGTTGGATTTTCTTCCAAGTGTGACTAGGGAAGGTACCAACATTAGAATGAAGGGTCCTAACACCCTTAGGAGGCATAAACATCATGTTTTCCATGGTGGTGAAACATGTATATTCTCACTTACACATGGTGTGGCAATTTGAGGTATAACAAAATCTTATGTTGAAAGCTTTTGGTAATTTGAGGATTAGTCTGTAAGACATTTTTGAGTTGTTTTAATAAATTTTGCGGAGCCAAAGCCTGTGTTTTAACAGGGATTCCTATGTAATTGGTCTGGTAGTCTGTACCTTCCTTTTTCCCATGTGCAAATATGTTTCTCTCTTTGTTATTCCATTCTATGTTATTTCCTTCATGCTTGGATTAGGGTAATAGTTAAGTAGAATTCATAGAGATTATGCTCTGCTTAGCTTATTCCAAGTATTTCACCAAATATATTCTACTAAAGTTGAAGTTGATGTTGGATTCATCGTTGTTAGATTCCTTACATTGATGGATTGTTTATTTTCTCTTTTGTTCCACAAAACTAAATCTCTCTTTAACTACTAGCTGCTTGCTACCTTTCCTCTGTAAATGCATTTGCAGAATCTTTGTAAATGATGTTTCATAGTTTGTAAAAGGTGACTCCATTGCCTAGACCAAGTCCCATACGTTTTCAACCAAACAGTGCGTAAATCATTTTTATTCCCTGAACAAAAAACTGATCTTCTGTATAATGGTTGTAATTGAATATCTTGGTCGTGAATGCTAGTGTTTCTTTTTCATTATTGACAATCTTGATTATTCCAGTCTTTTTCACGAGATTATAGAGAGATTCATCTCTATCTATGTTGGGTCAGTAACACAGGACAAATATTGGTTAGTGGTTACCCAGAATTACCCTCTTTCAGCCTTAGGGGTAAATTTCGGTTTTAACAAATTGGCGCCACTGCCGGGGACTGAAACTGTTTCCTGATCCCTACAAGAACGACAAAGTTCAGATATGAGTGCTGATGGTGAATAGCGGTCGGACATCAAGAAGGTTGTATCATTCACCTGGCGACTCCACTCAAGAATAATTTCAATATGAAGGTGACCCCGCTGGGCATGATCTGTGATCTTGAAGCAGAATTGAGATATGGAAAAATTCTCATGATGACTCCACCGGAGAATGAACACATTTTCCTTAAACATGGAAGAATCAAGAATCAGGTACCAGAGTACTAATCTTTTCAAAGAAATCTTGTTCTTCTGTATCAATCTCCTTTTACCTTTATGTATATATATCAAGAAAATTTTATCCCACCGAAGAGCTCTGGGTCATGATAGACCTGCCTTTGTATATCCCTCTCTAGACCTCACAAATGCATATACTCCTATAACTCCTAGAGCGAATCCCATCCCTTCTTCCGAATCTCATAGGATTCATGCTAAAATTTGCGAATCCTAGGAGAATGAAGCTAAAGATGCTCCCCCTGTACGCATCCCTTTGCCTTCCAGATCTCAACTGAGATATGGTCCTTTAAAGCTACCACCTATTCTACATGACTACCCTCCCAAATACCATAAATACCTTCCAAGATTTGATGGAGAATCCATAAGCCTCACTGCTAAGAAGCATCTCCACTACTTTGAACAATTTTTGGATCTTTTTGAGGTAGAGCATGATGACATTTGTATGAGGGCTTTCGCTTAGTCTTTCTAGGGAGATGTGAAGAAATGGTTCAGCCATTTACAACCGAGATCTATAGATAATTGGCAAAGGTTTTCTGAGGTCTTCTTAGAATTTTGGGGAAAAAGACAGCCATGGGACCCAATTCTTTCATAATTTTAGTCCATGAGAAAGCTAGAGGGAGAGGCTATATCTGGCTTTAACAAAAGGTTTTCAAAGTTCTATTATGATATGCCAAGGGAAATTCAGCCCCCAGAGAATGCTGCTAAGTTACAATATGCATCTACTTTTCCCCCCGAGCTATCCTTGCTCCTGTTGGAACGAAGGTCTCCGAATTTGCAGCGTATTCTCATTGATGCATTGGAGGTCGAAGACAATATTAGGACATCTGGGAAATTATCAAACGAAGGTAGGGTTACAAGGATTGAAGAAGAAACCAAATTTGGAGGGCATGAGCAAGGGGAAGTTGTGTTGTGTCCCTATTTTTCCCTAGATGCACAGCAAGATGAGCAGGCCAAAGAGATACCTGAAGAAGATAATCATGATAGGTTTCTTGTAAATTGTGGTACACTTGCTAAAATTCCTAACAGTAATGTTTTTGAAGAGGAATTTGGTCCACCTAAATATGACAAATATGAAGGGGATTGCTCAGAAAACTTCATAAGTTTTTTCGAGATTGATGATAAAGAGAAAGAAAAAGAGTGTAGTCCACCCTAAGAGGAAGAAGCTCATCAAAGAGAGTCCATTTCACTTGAGGTTGACAAAAGGATCGAAGCTATTGCTACCTCCTCCGACGATGAAAATCAAACCCTAAGTGTCAAGGTTTCAGATAAAATTGGTGACGAATTTCATATCCCTCCTCCGAAGTGGGATGAGAATCTTTTTCAACAGTACTAGCTGTCATATGATCCAAAAGAATAGGAGAAGGGTCGAGAAGAACCTATCTGGGGATCCCTCACAGCTGGTCCTAAGGAAGTAAGAGTTCTTCATGTTCTGATAGACCCTTTTGCGGACTTCTTGGAGAGGTCAAAAACGGTAGGGTTTATACTGTTCTGGGATACTAAGATTGAACGATATATTCAGTTAGAGCTATCAGTTAGTGGGCTTTTTCTCGCTATAGGAGGACTGGAATGGAGAAATCAGTCAACGAGTCATTTTCTTGATTGGCTTCATTGGAGGTATGAAATTAATTGAGTTACACTTTGTGCCAAACAAGTAGGGTAGGAACACTTTGTTGAATATTGTAACTTCTAAGAATATTATATTTGTACATTATTTATTCCGGAGATGTTCCATCCCTCCGAGGTGATTCTATTATGTATCCGGAGATGTTTATTCCTCTGAGGAGTTGTGGTAACTAGGGTTATTAGACCCACCATATGGGGGTCGGCCCAGTCAGTTATAATAGGGTATTTAACCTAATGGTTAAATATGAGCCTACATGTACTTGTGTAAAATATATGTCAAAGTAGTGTATAAATAGAGGAGGTGTGTTCCTCATTTGATACACACACTCACTTGAGAGAGGCGCACTTGTGGAGGAGAGGTCTGCTATGGTGTAGGAGGAGATCATGTCTTTGGTTTGCATCTTTGTATATTGCTGGTCATCTATATTGAGGAAGCTTTGCTGGGTTTTCTACCCCATGAGGGTTTCCCAGGATAAATCTGTGTCTCTTGTGTTTATGCTATGCTTGTTGTTTCTTCAGTGATCCTGTATATGCTATTATTGCAAAATGGAATGTAATGCTGCTATTTTCTGTCTTAGCATATTAAATTTTAACATGGTATCAGAGCTAACCTGAAGGAAGACAAGGTATGGCACTTACGACACTTGCTTTACTTACGACAATTTGAAGGTTAGGGTTTTACATAGCAAAAACAAGTCATCGTGGAACTTTAGCTATAAATCCATTTCTACGAAGGGTCAGGGTCTGAAACGTTTACAGGTCGAAGACAACATCCCCAGGTACCTTGTGTCCAAAGGGAACCCTCAAATTAGTTGTACTTTATGAGTTATGATCAGTACAAGTTAGGGTTTCTGCCTCTTCCAGATCTGAGTCAAAATCAGGTGACCTTGGAAAAAAGGTCATAACTTGGGCTAGGAAGCTCCAAATGAAATTTTGTAGAATGTGACAGGTAGTACACAGACTGTACTATCTCAGGAAACTTTTTCAGAGGCCTAAGGTGAACCAGTGACACGTGGCATGCAGTACAAGTTTGCTCTCCTGTTTTATCCCATAAACAAGTCACGTTACGACACTTGGCATAACTCTCTCTCAGAGAGTCCAATTGAGGTCAGACCTGTCAAGATGGAAAGATAACAGGTCGAGATATCTCAGAAAAGTTTTTTAGAGGCTGAAGTTCAAAAAGTGACACGTGGCACGCCGTACAATTTCGCTCTCCTGTTTTATCACATAAACAGGTCACGTTGCGACACTTGGCATAACTCTCTCTCAGAAAATCCAATTGAGGTCAGACCTGTCAAGATGGAAATATGATAGGTCAGGCTACTGCAAAAGAAATTTTTCAGACCCTATGGAGCAAAAATTTCAGAGCTATAGGAGAAGCAATCATGTGCATATTTCTGTCAAAACAGAATTATTTTTAGCACCTTTATTCATGGCTTCCGGAATTTAGGGTTTCGGAGAAAGTTGGAATTTTTTGAAGTCTATAACCACGGATGGAAGCTTCTCATAAAAAATAAGAGTTTAGAGCCTTGGATCGAACCTTTTGATTGGACAGAAGGGTGGGCTTCATCAAACCCTAGTTCGGGTTCCTGTCCAGAAGATCCAGAAGTTTCGAAGGCAATTTTGAGGGGTCAAATTTTGGAGATTTCAAAATTGAAGAATGCTAGGTTGATCAGCTCAGCAAGACACATTCTTCCATCCATTCAGAAGTATGAAAGTCAAAGATTGAATTTTTAGGGTTTCTCTAGCAAACCCTAATCAAGCTCCAGATCAAGTTTCAGGGGGAGTTGAGGCTAAGGCCTTACATAAGAAGACTACAACAAGTCTCGACAGGTATGACTTAAGGAGGTTCAGGTATGCCTTGAAATCTGATTCTTGATTAAGTTCATAATGTGTTTGTCTTCATGTTATTTATTAGTACAATCTTGATTAATGTTATTAATTGTCTTATCACCCTAGTAACAATATGAATGCATGTGAATGATCGAAGACATTCATTGATTAGGGCTATATGATTGTACTTATGCATTATGGTGTTGTGTGAGGTTGATGTTGTCTGCTAACAAGACACAGGTACATTACAAAAGACAAATCAAGTTCCATGACCATGACAACATGAAGACAAAGACTCACGAGGTATGTATGACTTTGTTATATTATGTTTAACCTACGAGACATGCAGGTTCTAGCTCAGGATCTCTAAATCATTGAAGATATTGTTTAGGTATGTTGTACATAACTAAGCAGGTATACTAATCCACGTATGTTTTCCTATGTCATGTTAGAATCTTACCTTGTGTAAGTATACTTGGTATGATTGGTTAGTAATCAAGGGTTTATGCATATTATGTCTCTTATCTTGGTTGATGATTTAACCAACTAGATCAAACAAGAATATGCATGAGTAAAAGAAGACTTCCTTGAAACCCTGAATACTAATGATCATGACTGTACATATTC
Organism: Larix kaempferi; assembly: GCA_027924585.1. Lineage (NCBI taxonomy): Eukaryota > Viridiplantae > Streptophyta > Pinopsida > Pinales > Pinaceae > Larix > Larix kaempferi. The sequence continues at coordinate 7,700,583 of BSBM01000432.1, read as the reverse complement.
AAGATTATTTAGAATTAGAATGTTTTGATAATATTGAGAATATACTAATGAATGTATGTTTGTGTATGAGATCATGAGGATGACACTAGTGTACAATTGAGCATGCACAGTGGTACAGAATGAATAGAAGTTCAGAAGACATACAGAAGATCAAGCGGGAGGCAACCACACAAACATAAAAGATAAGTATTTGAATTGTTATTAGAAATAGTAAATGATATTGCTTGTATGCATATTTGTATTCCTAATGTAAACATTCATAAAGCATTGAACAGTATACTGCTAATATGCATATGATTGGTAAGTTGGACAAACATTCCATTGTTGCTTGTCTAGAATGAAACCTCTTTGCTGACATGCTGAGAGCTGTGCACACTCTCGATAGTATGTTCTGGTAGAGATGGAAGGAATCTAGATAGCCACTGTATGCATACAGGATATGGGAAAGTGTTGTGCCAAAGTATTGGTCAAAATAGTTGTATAACTATGTAAATGATATCTGTATGCATAATAGGTTATCATGTCAATATGATTTGATGATTATGAAGTATTACTAATCATGTACTTAATTTTGATTTGTAGGAAAGATCATGATGAATGATGAACTCTGAACAAGCGATGGATGTTCAACAAAAGATTTACAAATCAAACACACTATAGAAAGCTTGTGGTTAAGAGATTCTCTTAGAAAGAGGAAGAGAATCGTGACGAGATGTTTTGCTCCAAGGGACTAGATAAGACCATTCTCTTAATAATGTAATAAGGTTCTGTATGGGTAGCCAGGATTGGTAGTCAATTGATGAGCTTAATGATCATCATGGGTAATGTGGATCTGAACCTTTGCTACAAGGTTAAATATGGCTTCTATACACATATGACATGGATGCAAGAAGGAACTCACTGCAGAGTTCGAATGATTTTGAGGCTCATATTAGTAGACCCATCTGACGAGAGATGGCACAGATAGATATGCATAAGATCACTCAATGCAGAGTGTGAATAATGGACAATTGACAGCTTCATGACAAAGCTTGGGCTTTACCAGAAGTAAAGTTGATCCTAACCTTTACCTTAAGGTTATGGATGATGAACCTATCATACCATTATTGTATGACGATGATCTCTTTCTGACAAGGAATGTGAAACAGATCATGAAAATGGCTGCAGAAATGAAAATGAAAGATCTTGGATTAATGCACTATTTCTTAGGTCTAGAAGTATGGCAAGATCCAAAAGGAATCTTTTATATCAAGGTAAGTATGCTGTGAAGTTTCTAAAAATATTTGATATGTTGGAGTATAAAGTCATGGCCACTCCCATGGACTCCAAGTTGAATTTATTAGTTAATGACTCATCGGATTTAGTGGACCTAACCCTATATAGACAGATATTTGGGTCATTGATGTATTTAACAAATACTAGGCCAGATATATGCTTTGCTACAAATACCCTAAGTCAGTATCTAGTAGAACCTAGAAAGTTTCACTTAATAGCTACAAAGCATGTAGTGAGGTACCTAAAAGGTACATTAGATTTTGGTCTATATTCTGTTTACATGGTTACTCAGATTATGATTGGGAAGGAAGTGCCTCAGACAGAAAGAGTACATCAGGTGGTTGTTATAGTCTTGAATCTGCCATGATCTCATGGTTCAACAAGAAACAATCTAGTGTGGCTCTCAGTACTGCTGAAGCAGAATATATATATAGTTGTCTGCTCTACTAGCTGTGAAGCAGTGTGGCTTCAGAAGCTATTATATGGAGTGTTTGACTTAGAAATGGATTCCACTATGATTATGTGTGACATTCAAAACTGCATCAAGATAGAAAATCTTGTATTCCACGATAAGTCAAAAACACATAGAGATCCAATACTTCTATATACGAGATATGGTGCAGAGAGGAGCTATCAAGCTCAAATATATAAGCACTGAGGATCACATTGCTGATATCTTGACTAAACCTCTGTCTCGAGTGAAGTTTGAATACTCTCAAGACAAGCTTGGTATAGTTCAAAAGGACTCTCCTCGAAAGGGGGAGTAGCATAGTATCTGATAACAAGTCTGTCTCATCAATGATGAGGTTACCTATTTACTGCACTTAGTTACTTAGAATTATTTAGATTTAGGACCCTTATATTTTTTACTTTTGATGATAGATGTATTAGTGAGAATACATGCTTTTGATGATAGATGTATACATGCTTTTGATGATAGATGTATACATGCCTTTAATGATATACATATTTGATGCTATTGATGAGGATACATGTTTTGATATATATATTTTGTCGATACATGTTTCGATATACATATTTTGTTGATACATGTTTTGATATACATGTTTTGTTGATGAGGATACATGTTTTGATGATGAGGATACATGATGCCTTGATGTACTTGTATGGATGAAGATACTTGTACCTATGATTGACATATGAGGGGATTGGATCATCCCTGGACTTCAGTCCTAAAGAGATCCGTAGACGTATGTCTTCGAGAATGAAGTCCTTGGTGGACTTGAGGGGATTGGATCATCCCTGGACTTCAGTCCTAAAGAGAGTCGTAGACGTATGTCTTTGAGAATAAAGTCCTTGGTGGACTTGAGGGGATTGGATCATCCCTGGACTTCAGTCCTAAAGAGAGCCGTAGATGTATGTCTTCGAGAATGAAGTCCTTGGTGGACTTGAGGGGATTGGATCATCCTTGGACTTCAGTCCGAAATAAGAGCCGTAGACATATGTCTTCGAGAATGAAGTCCTTGGTGGACTTGAGGGGATTGGATCATCCCTGCACTTCAGTCCTAAAGAGAACCGTAGACGTATGTCTTCGAGAATGAAGTCCTTGGTGGACTTGAGGGGATTGGATCATCCCTGGACTTCAGTCCTAAAGAGAGCCGTAGACATGATGTCTCCAAGAACAAAATCCTGAATGAACAAGTAAGGGGATTGGATCGTCCTTGGACTTTAGTCCTGTGAATTGAACCGTAGACATGAGGTCTCCGAGAATTGAATAGGACTGGATCGTCCTTGAGCTTCGGTTCAAAAGGTACATGATAGGACTGGATCATCCCTGAGCTTCGGTTCAAAAGGTACATGATAGGACTGGATCGTCCCTAGACCTAGGTTCAAAATGTACATGACAAATCCTAGAATTGTTCTAGGTTACATCCAGCATGAAATAGGGCTGGCTCTGTAGATATGATACATACAGCATGAAACAGGGATAGCTCTGTAGATGTGATACATCCAGCATGAAACAGGGCTGGCTCTGTAGATGTGACACATCTAGTATGAAAAAGGACTGGCTCTGTGGCGGTAAATCGTATATCTGATCTAGGTCACATCCAGTATGAAAAAGGACTGGCACTGTGGTTGGGATTGGATCGTCCTTAGACATGAGACTTGTCTTAAAGAGATAAGGATTGATCATCCTGGAACTTGATCTGGATTGCATCATCCATCCTATGTCCAAAAGAGAGCAGGATTGATCATCCTGTAATATGATCGTGTGATGATGATGCTGATCGTATGATGACGATGCTACCGATCGTGTGATGACGATGCTGATCGTATGATGACGATGCTGTCAATCGTGTGATGACGATGCTGATCGTATGATGACGATGCTGCTGATCGTGTGATGACGATGCTGATGATCGTGTGATGATGATGCTGCCGATCATGTGATGACGATGTTGATCATATGATGACGATGCTACTGATCGTGTGATGACGATGCTGATGATCGTGTGATGACGATGATGATGACGATGCTGATGATCGAGTAATATCAACTCTGATGATGTTGATGTTCTAGTAACTAGTTGAGTTACTGATGATGATGAATTGAAGAAAGCTTCCAATGATATATAGATGATGTAGTCAATGACTCCTTGCTCCTGCAGATGTTGTTATAATATCCTTCTCGTTAAGGGGGAGTGTTGAATATTGTAACTTCTAAGAATATTATATTTGTACATTATTTATTCCGGAGATGTTCCATCCCTCCGAGGTGATTCTATTATGTATCCGGAGATGTTTATTCCTCCGAGGAGTTGTGGTAACTAGGGTTATTAGACCCACCATGTGGGGGTTGGCCCAGTCAGTTATAATAGGGTATTTAACCTAATGGTTAAATACGAGCCTACATGTACTTGTGTAAAATATATGTCAAAGTAGTGCATAAATAGAGGAGGTGTGTTCCTCATTTGATACACACACTCACTTGAGAGAGGTGCACTTGTGGAGGAGAGGTCTGTTATGGTGGAGGAGGAGATCATGTCTTTGGTTTGCATCTTTGTATATTGTTGGTCATCTAGATTGAGGAAGCTTTACTGGGTTTTCTACCCCATGAGGGTTTCCCAAGATAAATCTATGTCTCTTGTGTTTATGCTATGCTTGTTGTTTCTTCAGTGATCCTGTATATGCTATTATTGCAAAATGGAATGTAATGCTGCTATTTTCTGTCTTAGCATTTTAAAATTTTAACACACTTGTATATAAATAAGCTTGCAGGTCAAGGAGTTGCATTTATTTCCGTTAGTGTGCTTAGGGGTGTATTGGAGAAAACTCACTATGGCTTGGGAATACCACAATAGACAGATGACTACCAAAAATCTACTCAATTCTCAAAACAATGCTATTATAAATGACAATGTTAAAACAATGGAGAAATGTAACCAACCTCAATCCAACATTTGATGTAGATCCCCGTTGGAGCTTTCAATCTGCGCACGTCCAAGCACTTGTAATCTGCAAATTAGTCTTGACAACAAATATCTAACAAGTACATGTGACACATAAATAACATTAACATCATCAATAACAATGGTCCATAATATCATAAGCAAATGCAACCCAATGTATAATAAATGACGTTCACACCATGAAAGGACGAGAACATGAGTATTTCTATTAATGAACAAGAAGAAGTACAAAGTGATACAACCTCTTGCTGGAAACCAATCTGAACCAAGATCTAGATCAATCCACTTGTACCTCCACCACGTCAATCCTCCATGAATGGCAAACTCAAACTAGAAATGAGTTTGGAAGGTGAACATAACTGGTTCACAACTACAAGGATCAATGAGTGCAGACTCAAGATAGGGAAAAAATCCACTAGATTGCCTTTACTATTCTCTTCCTCCTCCCGTCGATAATCCATATTTACTCAATATATAGTCCTCTCAAAGGTAGGTGAAAGGACTCATCGAGACGTTACTTGGGCAGATGGAGAGCCAAAGGTCACCCAATGACCGCTTTTTGGGAGTAAAAAGTAGTAAAATAGTGGTTTTTACCATTTTACTTGATACTCGCAGGCTATAAGGATGCAACTCGCGGGTACGCATGCTATAGTGATGCAACATGTGGGTAGGGACAAAAATAGGATAAACTAGTATCACTGAAGGATGAAAATGGATTTGAGTCACTGAAATGGATCCTACAGGCCAAAAAATGTTGATGCTCACAGGGTGGAAGATTTCTGTGTAACATATGCCCCCTAATGTGTGAGGTCAGAGACTGAAATGTGCTATGATGGTGAAAATACATTATAAAACTCAGAAGTGGAGTGATGGAGACACAAGTGGAAAGAACGGATCGCTCGTCATAATACAATAGTATCTCTGAATACATTTCGGTATAGTACAGCAATCTGATACAATGGCCATGAATAGGCAGTACATAAGTAGATACATGTCATAAGTGATCATAGACATGATCCCTCTACAGTAAGATATGGTATTCTGTTGAAAAGAAGACAACTGGTGCAAACTGGAGGTACAAACTATTGAAATCTAAGAGGTGATATCTCAGATGTAAAGTCAAAGTCATATGTAGTATACTGAATGCCACAATCGCCTGGGGTCTTCTACACAAGTCTTCGATGGTGCAAGTCCCATCAAGTGAATAAAGGAGTTGGGGTCGAACCTGATGAGACATTGTCTAATTACCGGTCATTGATGTATACTGTTAACAGACACGAGATGACCCACCGATAATGAAAATGGGCATCAAGGCACAGAGCACAATCATCAGAGTGTGAATAAATGGGTTAAAGTCGAACACTAGGATGAATCCATCGATCAGGGGACATTGATATATTCCCAAAACTGTCAATGGCGAGAGAACCTACCACTAATGACTGCAAGCCTCAAGGTGCTCAACCGAACTCTAAGCCTCAAGTCCTGAATAAATGAGTTGAGGTCGACGGAACGAGACTCGCTGGAAGGAGGGCATTAAGGCATCCCCCATCAACTAGCACGAGGTACCATCAATGCTGAAAGATTTGGAAGATCTCAAGTGAAACGAACTGACTCAATAAGGATGGCCAACATGCAATAGTTAAGATATTTGAGGAGTGGCCAACACTGGTTTCAGGGCTTCCTTTGAACAAGAGCATGAGCAGATGGATAGACTTAGGCAGCATAGACTTGACATAAACTATGCAATGCAGGAGGCATTACAAAGGGCTCCATAATGACTGGAAGCTTAACCAATCGATGGATAAAATTGAGAAACAAGTACAGCTCCTAAGGCCCAACTATAGTCCCGACTCATAATGTACAGAGTGGAATGAATGCTCTGTTCAAAGGCGACACAACAGCTGCCAACAAGAAATAATGACCATAATCCTATCCGGCTTTTTGGAATATTTGATTTTTTTTTGTCTTTTTCATATTTGGGAAAAGCTTGAAAAAGAATAAAATGGCTTATAGTACAACAAGTGAGGGAATGAGTGTCAAATAGCTAGCAGACTAGTCTTAAGCAGTGGAACATACCTATGCTCAATGCAAGGAAGTGCATGCTGGATGTGGACACTCGGGGCTGTGTTCCCTCAGGGTCAAAGGGTCATCAAATTGTGAAGGTAAAATATATAAGCTTTGCAGGGCTCGACAGGGAAAGTGATCAGGCACCAGGCTAACAATTGAGAAAGCAGGAGTCGGCACAGGGCTCAAGCGGCAAGCAGGATGATGCAATGCAAGCACAACATGATATAACTAAGGGGAGTCCTTAAGGGAGATGGCCAACATAAGACAAAGTAGAGTATGAGTCTTTATCGCAACGTCATAGCGTGACTACAAAGGACTCCCAATCCTGAGGACAAATGACGACATGGGCACCAAAATGCATAAGGAGGTTCTAACTAGGGTACCCATGTTCGTGAAATCCCTACCGCCACATGATGTCACTTTCTATAATAGTGTGAAGGTTCCGTGTCAGTCACGAAGCAGGGTCGCACCTAGGGTTTATGAAAATGGTCAACAGGTCAAATGCACAATGCATGTGGAAATGGCATCTAACCTATATGCCAGGTGTGAAACATACCTACCGTAGGTGTGAAATGAATCGGAACAACTCTCGCCGAGGAAATCTATTGAAAAAACATTACTCCATGACATGATATTAGTTCATAACGGCCCAAAATGGACAAAACTATAGAAAAGTGGGTCCAGAAAATTATAAATAGTAACAAAATTTAATAATTTTCAATTCATTTGCACTATTCACCATTTTATAGTTGAGTGGTAAGTTTGCACTTGAAATTTCAAGCGCCAATTGTGGGAGGTCCGAGCAACCGTTCAGCGAACCGTCTGGAGCAGGTTAGTGGTCACTGCCATACCTTTCATTTAAGTGCTTTTATTTCAATTTTGGTCGGTGGTTTATTTTGTTTGGCCAAGCCCTAAATGGCTTCGATGCTACCCGTGCGCTGTAAGTATGCAGGTCGCGGGTAGGGCATCAAATGCACAGTCAAAAAACTGACTTCCCGCGTCTACCTGCACCTATCTACAATATAGCTCACAGGTAAGGCCGTGAAGAAGTTTTTAAGCATGAAACTGACTAAAAATCTCTTGCTTTGCACTCCAGGATGGTTCTAGAGTGGAGGGAGAGAGAGAATGACCAGGTAGATGAGGTTGTGTGCAATGATTTGCTAGCACAACAAGCACTACAAGCATGTGGCTTATATAAATACTAGAGTCTCGGGGGCTTAAGGGCCCAAAAACTACTACTCCATCATTTGATCAACTACTGGGATGTGGATGCACAACACTTCATCCTCAATGGGAAAACACTGACACTAGATGTAGAGGATATCTATTTCATTATAGGTTTGTCCCATAGAGGGGAAGTGGCTAGTCTTCGTTCACAAACTGTGGGTGGTGGGATCAATGTGCAAGATTAACTAGTATGGTACTGTCCTGCCAACACACGACTAGTGGGAAGTCAGGTGCCAATCAATCTCATAATGGACTTGAGCACAAAGATCATAGTGGCAACTCTGGTGCAGATCATGGGATCCAAAGCACTACATCAGGCATCCAGACCGGTGATGTTCTATGCCTCACAATGTTTGCAGCCTACTATATTCAACTGGTGTACTACTCTATTGGTGTCTATGAAGACACAACTGATGGAACACAAAGAGGGGAAGGAAAGAAAATTTGGGTATGGTAGCATCCTCTACAGTTTCTTCTTTGAGAGGGTTTTGGGACTTAGCCCGAGGGTGGATGTCCCTCCTCACAGTCTCCGAGATCCAGCCCTGACCCAGTGGGATGAGATACTGACATGATAGGGTGGTGGCCATCTGGCGTCACCATATACTAAGGAGTTCTTCTGCTGGTGGAACCGACAGGTGATTGCTATCGAGAACTACCCCTATGCGGGGATAGACTTCAGATAGGATCGTGACATGACGCTCCCACCAAGTGCAGCCTTCGGAGACATCAGTGAGTACTCTTTTGGTTTTGTGTTTTTTTAAATTTTTATTTATTTTTTGATGATAGTTAGAATGCAAAAAATCTTTTTGGTGGTAATGTCATGTGTTAATGGGTGAATTTTTGCTAGCAGACAAAGGCCCAGTGAGACCTAATGGCTTCTCGCTTCTCGAGACATGGTCATTGGGGTAGAGATGAGGTGGCAGCAAATGCTGTAGCAGGGCGCACACTACAGACATTGTGGCGCAACATATCACGGATGGTTTCCCAAGTACCACTGATAGAGGTAGCCCGACTACCGAACGCTATGCAGCGCCAGGTAGTGGGTGTTCTTGGTGAGTGGGTGCGGCTACTGCAGTGGATGGCCAACGCAGTACAGTACTATTATGAGACACATCCTGTTGAGTCGGTAGCTAGACCTCCTCGGAGGGAGTAGATATCCTAGGGTCTCATCATTTTTTGTATCGATATGTATATTTTTGAGGGCTACGGGATCCAATCTTGTATGACACTACCATTTTGGGCATATTTATATATATATATATATACAACTTTGGTTCTCGGTTCTACTATATTTGTGTATGGTACAAATGTATTAATGTCTTTGTATTTATGTGTTTCATGATGAATGTGACAAATGCCAATCTAATACATAGTTAGCATATGCATCAAATATATAATTATGAGTTCTCAGAATGTGAATATATGTAATGGAAACAAAATGTCTCTCCAAGAGTCATACCTTAAGGAATATCCGTAGTAATGTAGGGTCTCGTACACAGTACCGCCCATTCAGCTGAGACACAACTAGTTGTGAATCCAGGCAAACTTCTAAAGACTGCATGTCATGTGAAATGGCATCCCGAAGTAGCTCAACAACGGCACTATACTCAGCCACATTGTTTGATGTAGGACCGAGACAAGCACCTCCTGAGGACACAACTAGATGGTCAGGTGGAAATATAACCTAGGCAATAGAAGGAAGCTATTGTGTATGTCGGCTAGCACCATCCACGAAACCTAAGAACATAGGACATCCCGCCGACATCTATCAATCAAACAGAGGCTAATCAACAGACCCAACAACCAAAAATGCAACCTAGACTATATACAGAAAAACTATACAATAGTGTACAAAAGTATCAGCCTGAACCGAAGGTTCAAGCATAATACCACTTGAGGTAGAGCCCATTTCTAGGCTCCTTCAAGACAACTCCCTCATAATCTTCTAACTCATAGGCTCCTTTTTCCAGGACACGTCTCACAATGTAAGGACCGTGCCACATGGGATTGAACTTGCCTACCCCCAAGGGTTCTTTAGCTTGGTCATACAAGAGTACCAAGTCACCTTCAGCATATTGCCGGGGACGGATAGACCTATCATATTGAACCTTGACATGACGCTTGTTAACATCAATGGCCACAGCGGCATCTTGACAATGCTTGTCAAGTTGCTCGAGGTGTACTAAACGTTGCTCAATCTTCATCGTATCAGGGAGGAGCTCTATGGCTAGCTAGAGCGAAGCAATCTCGCATTCAACCAATAAAAGTGACTCCACACCATGAACTAACTAGAACGGTGAGAACCCAATGGCAGTCTTAATTGCAGTTCGATAAGCCCACAAGGCAGGATATAACATGATATGCCAATTGGTCTTGCTTTGTTGGATGGTACGTTGGAGAATGGTCTTCAAAGACTTATTGATTGCTTCAACCTAACCATTCGCTTGAGGATAGTAGGAAGACAAGTTTTCTTGATGAAACCCAAGCTTGAGAGACAAATCCTCCATCATCTTATTTTGAAAGTGACTGCCATGGTCAGTGACAATCTCTTTCGGGATACCGAATCGAGTGATAATTTGGTTGAACATGAAATGAGTTGTAGTAGCACCATCAGCTTTAACAGTAGGCATGGCCTCATCCCACTTGGAAAAATAATCCATGGCCACAATAATATGATGATGCCGCCCAGCCGAAGCTGGTTTGCAATCCATTAAATCTACCCCCCACTTAGTGAAGGGATCGACGGTGACGACCGGATGGAGGGGCGCTGGATGCGAGTGTAGGTTCTGAGAAAACACTTGGCAAGGGTGACATCTCTTCATAGCATTAATACAATCTTTAAAGATAGTAGGCAAAAAATAATCGGCTCGCATAATACGCTGGGCTATAGCAAGCCCGGATAAATGACCGCCACACGCCCCCACATGGCAATCATTAAGTACCCATTCCGCTTCTTCGTGATTCAAACAATGATGGAGAATGGAATCCTTTCCTCAGCGATACAAAGTGTCACTGACGATAGTATATTCTTTATCATGATGTCTCACACATCGTCGCTCGTCTCGTGAATAATGCGGAGGAAACATCAATGTTTGGAGATATCTAATGACATCCCCATACCAAGGGTCCTCGGTCGAGATAAGAAATAGGTGTTCATCCACAAAGGAATCTTCATGAATGACATCCTCATCAAACCATGGAAGGTCCGACATAAGCTCAGCGAACATCAATGATTTCACCGACTTTGCAGAAGCAAACTCGAGATCAAATTCCTAAAGGATCACAATCCATTTATTATACTTACCCCCGATAAGGCGTCGTGATAGCACGAACTGAAATGGATTGATATGAGCTACAACAATGGTTGTTCGAAGAAAAATGTAATGCCATAATTGCTAGACTGTGTGAATAGTCGCAAGTGCCAGCTTTTCTACGTGGGTGTACCTTAGTTCAGCGTCTACTAAATTTTGACTAAGATAATAGATAACATGCTCAACGAGGGCATCATCTATGTGAACCAAGACCATGCCAATAGTCTCTTGAGACGTGGCCACTTAAAGAATGAAATCTCATGTAAAGTCCAGTGGACTAAGCATGGGGGCCGATACCAAAGCTTTCTTAAGGGCATCGAAAGACTGTTGGGATTGCTCATCCTAGATAAAAGGTGTGTCTTTCTTCAATAGGCATGCGAAACCTTTAGTAAGACTGGCATAGTTAACTATGAACCGACGCAGAAAAGTAGCTCTCCCTTGGAGTCTTTGAAGTTGAAACAGATTACGCGGAGGAGGCAACTGAAGTATTGCCTCAACTTTGAGAGGATCAACTCTAATACCTTCTTTCCAAACTATGAATCCTAGAAGGAAATCAGTCCTAACAGCGAAGATGCATTTGTTCGGATTCAATCGAATTTTGTAGTGGATACATCATTCGAGAATCATATGGAGGTGCTTGGGGTGGTCCACTCTCTTGCGAGAATGGCCAACAAGATCATCCAAGAAAACTTCCATAATCTTCTTAAGATCGTGAAAGGCATAGGTCATAGCTCACTGAAAAGTAGCTCCGGCGTTCTTGAGCCCGAAGGGCATTTTCTGGTACAAAAAAGTTCCCCATGGACAAATAACTGTAGTTTTATGTTGGTCCGCGGGTTTGAATTGAATCTGATTATAACCCGAGAATCCATCCATGAATGAAAAAATCTCACTTCCTGCACAAGCATCCAAAATTTGATCAATGAATGGCATGGGGAAGTTGTCTTTTGGACATGCATGGTTCAAATCTCTGAAATCAGTGCATACAAGGATTGTTCCCTACTTCTTATCCACATGAATGGAGTTTGACACCCATTCGGTAAGAGGAACGAGGTAGATGAAACCAGCTTTGAGCAGTTTCTCCACCTCTGCCTTAATAGTAGCTGCCTTTTTAGGGTTCACAACACGTAAGCATTTTCGAACCGGTTTAGCATCAGGATACATTTTAATCTCGTGTTCAACAATGCAGGGGTCTATTCCTGGCATCTCCTCATATGACCAGGTGAAAGCTTCCCGGAGTTCAGTAAACAAAATAGTGTAAATAGCAATCTCCTCAGGAGTGCAATTGTCACCAACGTAAAAATTTTCAATCTTTCCGGGAGTGCGAGAGATGTTGATCGAAGTGGTTGGGGAAATATTGGCCATATTCCCCTCCAATAAAACATCATGTGACTACAAAAGAGCCACAGGGTGACCAACCATCTCAGCTAGAGTCATCCTAAACTCCTCCTACTCAATGAGCTCAAGGTTGGGAAGGAAATAAGAGCGATGGTGCATATCTTCCCAAGGCCTCTCACTACCACACATGGCTTCGAGGATAGCTTCATCAGATGGCAAAGTATCATCGAGGCAATCGTGAGAGAAAGATGAGTTGGCTTCCCAAACTGGCAATGTAACGACATCTTCTTCAACTGTATGGGGAGAAGAGAGATCCGGATCCACAGTGGTTTGTTGGATGTGATCGTAAGTGAGCTCCGCTACAGATAAAGGCATAGACATCCCAACGTGTGCAATGTCTCTAGACATAGAATCCATGGATGGAAAAATCCATGGATCACCACAATAGGAAGTCCGGAATGGAATACTATTCGAAGGAGGAGGTGCACTGTCGGAAATGGTTCCAATAAAATTCATAGGTGCAGAATGGTTAAAAGTTTGCATCAACGAGGGGTACATTCCAACACCTATGTTCCCAGTTTCCGACTGAGAATCAGAACCTTGTGGGACTACTAACCCTGTAGATGCTATGGAAGGAGTGCCAACATAATCCAGCTGATCAATTGTCACAATCTTGCCTTCATGGGGAAAGCAAATAACTCGAAATACAATAGAAGCGACAGCCTTCATAGCATACATCCAGTTCCAACCCATTAAAAGGTTGTAGTCAATGGGCGCATCAACCACTTCGACTTCAATAGGCATAGACTTACCTCCCAAGGAGACAATAAGGGAAGGGATAATTCCATGCAGTGTAAAAGATCTAACGTCAAATGCAGTGAGTGTAGTTCTAGACGCGAGTAGGGGAGGAGAGCCAAGAGATTTCCAACAATTCAATGACTTTACTGACACGGAAGCACCTTCGTCAACCATAGTACGTTTGACGAAGCTCTTAAGCAAAACCACCTGGATTTGAAAAGCCACGTGGTAAGGCAAGCGAGGTTGGACATCAGTAGTATCAAACTTGATAACACTAGGACTTCCCCCATCCTGAACTCCTAAATCACTCAAAAGGGCATGCTTCTGAGAAAGACAAGCTTGCAAAACATCAAGAGCCGACATGGCACATGGAGTTTGGCCCAAATATTCTACAATGGAGTAGTTATGGGCGGCTCGAGCATTAGGATTATGCGTAGGGTGCTTGAGAACACCTTTCGGTATCTGCGGCATAATAGAAGGTTTCTCGATATGCAAGGAATTATTAGGAGGAGGGGGAGGCTCATTCCCCAAATTTGGTTGTGGTGCACCATAATCACGTTGACGAGTAGCAACACAAATCTCTGACTAAACCATATTCATGCATCCATAACCACTGGTATTGGAAGAAGATGTTGTCATTTCATTAGTACCATAACTAGTGGTGGGAGCATGTGAAGCCATGTTTTGGTGATGAGGTAGGGGATCCTTCAACACAGCTGGGCTCTGTGCCAAATGATTCGATGCTTCTTCAATATGAGGACATAAGTGAGTAAGATGATCCTCCGCACAAAGCTTGCAAGGGAATTTCACCTTATGCCTAGGTTTATGATCCTCGCCAGCATTACCGCCTTCCTGAGGAGGGTTGGCATTCTCTTTACAAGGAGTATTACGATTGCTATTATTGTTACTTCCATTATTTCCACCCCTACTATTATTTCTCCCCTTTTTCTTACCACCAAGTTGCTAGTTACCCGACGGTTTCGTTGATTGCACATTGTGTACATCAGACGACGGAGTGGAAGTGGACAAGGTGTGAACCTATCCGAGTGCAGACTAGTTTAGCGACAAATTTTGCATTTGATTAGATACCAAGTCTATAGGGTGAGTGCATGCGGACACCATGATGCATCGGCATGTGGTCCAGTAACTGACGTGGGCTCATGTCTTGTTCTCGGTGCGTCAGGAATAATGTCATACAAGATGCCAGACTGAGAATAAAGAAGATCTAACTGCTGGACTTTCAAGATAGCTTGCTCCTCAGTCATAATGCCGGACATCGAAACATCCTTAGAAATATATGGAAGTAAAGACTTCAGGAACCACTCCAATAGGAACTCTGGAGGAATGTTGGCTTTCACTAATATCTTTCGCCAATGCCACTCTTGAACTTGGTCAGAAATATGTGTGGCCTTATTCTGATGGAAGGTGGACAACAATTTAGTACTAGTATCATAACGAACCGGCAACTGAAAATGGTCTAAGAAAACCAAATCAATGTCGTTGAAACCCCTATAGGTGTTTCTAGGCAACTCCACATACCATTTCATGGCTGCCCCCGTAAGGGTGTGTTGAAATAGGCATAATAGAATGGAATCATGATTCAAAGAGTTGGAGGATCACCAAAGGTGAAATGTCGTGACATGATCTCCCGGTTCCTCACCGCCTTTCCCCTCAAACTTTGGAATGTCCGAAGGGAGCTTGGTAGGGATCGGGGGCCAAGTAGGGTCGTGACACACCGGATCATTTGTGAGCTTCAAAAGATCTGGGAGATTCAAGCGTGCAAGGAACGGGAGCTGCGGCTGGAAAGCTTGATTATAAGCTCCCATAAAAGGTTGACTGAATGGAACTGTGTTGTACGATAGACCAAAAGCTTGACCATGAGGGTTAAACTGTTGATACTGAGGACCTGACGGCCCATAAGATTTTCCATGGCCATAAGATGGATAACCTCCCCCTTCTTGACCCATTTGAGAGTAAGCAGGTATATGTGCGTTTTGAGCACCATATTGGGGTGGTAGGTGATACTGGTGGCCAGCATCGACTGTGTTGTAGTAAGGGTTGCCACAATGGGTATGGGGCATGTATGTACTATTCATAGTGGGAACCGTGTTGTATTGACTGTAATGGTATGGTATGTTCCCACCCCCAATATTCGGATTAGCTTGAGCAGTCGTGTGATGACCATAAGCATGAGAAGTATTCCAAAGTCCAATATGGGTGTGACCAGTAGCAGGGTTGGTGGTGTGATGTCCATGTGGATAGGAAATATTCCCACCCCCTACATTACTATTACAAGTGGCGGTAGTGGATGCAAAAGTATGTGGTAAGTGTCCACCCACATGGCTGGGAGGAATGGTATCATGTGCAACAGTGGTCCTAGGTTGACGAGTAGCGACATGTGTACTAGGTGGTGGATGGCGAGTCATGTTTTGGACAACATTCCGACTAGCTTGAGTATTCCTAGGAGGTGGTCGCATTCCAACATTGGGATGGTTAGGAATCGGACTAGTCCCCATACTATGTGAATGGGTGGATAACGTAGTGCCCCCAGCTAGGGTAGTGCCCCCAGTGGGTATAGTATGGCTAGCACTTTGACTAGTGCCAGCATGAGTACCAACCATAGTGGAAGGTTTGACAGTATTGTGAATAGGCATACCAAAAGAGAGTGCAGTGGGTTTGACCATAGGGTTGGAATCATCATGAGTCTCAGGCCTCCTATATCTAGAATTGCGTGGAAACGAAGGAACGAAAGACTCGTCCTGTTCTTCCTCCTCGGGTAAGTCGGGCATCCTGTAAAGATAATTATCTAGATTTGAAGGATCAAATGGATCCCAGTCAAGTGGATTAGGCCAAATAGAACTAGGTTGAATCACAGGTGGATCATCTCCCCAATCCTCATGAGGAGTCTGGGGATCGAAAATGTGTTCAACTCTACCTGAAGGAGTAGAAAGGTCTTTCCCGATATCGAGATGTGTAGCCATGTAATCCTCAACGTAAGTCGTGTAAGAATCTGACGATTGAGAGGGAGCCCTTCGGCATCCTCTAGTAAAGCGTTGTGTAACCAAAGATGGCTTCAAACCAGCCAAACGATGGGACCGACGGAGTGTAGGGCTCTGTGCCACGTTCTCTCCAGAGAGAAACATGGTGTCTCTTAAAGGCCAACTATCGATCAAAAAACAGTAAATCAAAAGCACAAACCTAGAGAATCTACAACCAAGAGTAGACAAACAGAGTGGCTAAATGAGCTCCTGACACTAAAGCCAGTATGTCTCGCCTAGGAGAGGCTTGAGACTCCCAAACTATAGCTAGAGGTAACAGAATCAGTTATAGAGACACCCAGGCTTCACTGTGTCGACAGGGTCAAGTCCACTGCACGAACACAACTATGCTGTCCAATCCCTATCTGACTCAGGACACAAACAACATAACCAATGCAAGTACCCTGTGCGGTACCTAGGTAAGGTAACTATGTCTACCACAATATAAGCAATGCTCAAGGGAATAGTTGCAGGTGGGACCCATCATATGCGAAGGGTATTTAAGCCTGAAGCACAAGAGGACGAACCTCCAGTACCCCCAGATACGAACAAATCTTGGATATATCTCCCACGCTCAGCTGGTATCAGAGGGATATCTCCTCAACCAACCTCCTGTGACCTCGTGCTTAACTTTGGTTTGAGTAGAGCTTTCTTAAGAACACCGATCTATACCATGGATTCCTCCACTCCCTGGTCAGACACCTAATGTTTCGTTCAGTAGTCTTGGATTGTTAACTCACAATGATCTATTCCAAGACTCTAAACCTATGCTATTTGGTGTACCCTATAAATAAAATAGGTCTAATCAATTTTAGGATTAAGCATTAATTTTAGTGGTTGTGGTTACTCAAGGGATATGGTCGTGAAACTAGTGATGTGTAGACTCAATAATATGCACCATCGTCCAATCCTAGACTCAACTATCCAATAAAACAATGTCACTAATATGCAAAATCAACCAACAATTCTGAAATAAATATGAAAACTTTTATCTTTTCAATGCACAAGCAGAACCTAAAATGAAGGCAACAAGCACTCAATGCAAAATGCAATACATGGAAATAAAATATTTTTGTATTTTCTCTTATAAACAAAAAGGAAAATGCAAAAACTTAAATGAATATTTTTTGTATTTTTTCAATATATATGGAATGAAAAAAATGCAAGAAAAATCCTACTATTCAGTCACTGAAGTGCCAAGAAGATCACTAAGACAACCCAACAGATCCTAAAAAGCAAGACTCGGCCAAAAGGAAGAGCTCAAAAGGAAGAAACCAAGAGGTTAAAACCAAAGATGGTGAAGAAAAAACCAAGAAGGCTCAACCAAGAGAAACAAAGAGATCTGGTCACAACCAAGGCATGAAACAGTCAAGAAAGAGGCCAACAAAGGCTCAGGAATCAACCAAACTCACCCAGCAACAACCAATAGCCATAAACCAACAAAAGCCGGACTTACACGCTAATGTTGAAGGAATACCTGCGAGTACCCGCGAGCAGTAGTGTAAACAGAGGTGAGTGTACGTGGGCAGAACTAAGCTAGCCCACGGGTGAGAAATAGCAAATGGTCAAACAGAGAGTCCAGAGGCTCAGAAAAAGCAAGTTTTCTATAGTGTATCTTAACGGCCAATTAGTGACATAGAGCTTCAATAAACAGTAACTCTAAATATGGACTAATGCTCAAAAAATTTCCCAAACATGGATGTTTTCCCCAGTGGAGTCGCCATTTCTGTATTGGAGAAAAGTCACTATGGCTTGGGAATACCACAATAGACAGATGACTACCAGAAATCTACTCAATTCTCAAAACAATGCTATTATAAACGATAATGTTAAAACAATGGAGAAATGTAACCAACCTCGATCCAACGTTTGATGTAGATCATCGTTGGAGCTTTCAATCCGCGCATGTCCAAGCACTTGTAATCTGCAAATTAGTCTTGACAACAAATATCTAACAAGTACATGTGACATATAAATAACATTAACATCATCAATAACAATGGTCCATAATATCATAAGCAAATGCAACCCAATGTATAATAAATGACATTCACACCATGAATGGACGAGAACATGAGTATTTCTATTAATGAACAAGAAGAAGTACAAAGTGATACAACCTCTTGCCGGCAACCAATCTAAACCAAGATCTAGATCAATCCACTTGTGCCTCCACCACTTCAATCCTCCATGAATGGCAAACTCAAACTAGAAAGGAGTTTGGAAGGTGAACATAACTGGTTCACAACTACAAGGATCAATGAGTGCAGACTCAAGATAGGGAAAAAATCCACTAGATTGCCTTTACTATTCTCTTCCTCCTCCCATCCATAAGCCAAATGTACTCAATATATATTCCTCTCAAAGGTAGGTGAAAGGACTTATCGAGACATTACTTGGGCAGATGGAGAGCCAAAGGTCACCCAATGACCTCTTTTGGGGAGTAAAAAGTAATAAAATAGTGGTTTTTACGATTTTACTTGATACCTGTGGGCTATAAGGATGCAACTCATGGGTAAGCATGCTATAGTGATGCAACATGTGGGTAGGGACAAAAATAGGATAAAATAGTATCACTGAAGGATGAAAATAGATCAGAGTCACTGAAATGGATCCTACAGGCCAAAGAATACTGATGCTCATAGGGTGGAAGATTTCTGTGTAACAAGGGGTTTGACTCCGGCTATTCAGTTGCAGCATTTGGATGAAAAGACAGGCTACAGGATGTTGCTCATGATGGTCATAGTTTGGAAAAATAGCCTAATGGATTAGGCACTTAATCTATGGATCTCTTTGTTACCTCGTGGGGACGATAGCAATCCCCTTTGGAGCCAGTTGTTAACACCCATATATTTTTCTGCAATATATAGTTGAATGGAAGGAAGAGAGGATCAAAATGTACCTGGTAAGTGAAGCCGAGATAGCCTCCATGCTCCAATGCTAGATGCTAATGGGAAGGACTAAGGGGTCTAAGGAAGAACAGAGGTGCAAAGGATGAAAAGATGTTGGGGTATATGTAAAAATAAACAAGAAATACATTTTATATCTTATAGTCCATCGGTCAAGTCACGAAGGGCTAAACATCACATCAATCTATGCTGTAGATTTGGCACGGAGATTAGATTCACGTTTCTGCGTGTAGTCCCGCACAGCTAAGTTGCAAGGGAGATAAGAAAGGAGTGGATGCGATGAGCCTCCTCCGCCAGCCAGGTGTCAGTAGCAGACGTTATCGCAAAGAGGAAGATCGAAAGGCGATATGTGAAAGTGTGTGCATGCGATGGTATGAGTTGGAAAAAGAATCCACGGATAGGAATGTGGTAAGGATATACATCAACGGCACCCGTGGAAGCTCACATAAAGAAGTAGAGCACCGGATAAGAAAGGGATGGATGCGATAAGAGTTTCCCGCCTGCCAGATGTCGGCACCAAAGTCTGTCGCACAAAGAAGGGAAGTCATAGTAGGGACCACCCGGGTACATGTGAGGCCCATCTTATGTGGAAATGTGGACAGGAAGGACACTGTATATGGAAATTTAGATCAAATCCCATGGTGAGGAAAAATTGAATGTCAAATCAAGAGATAAAGAGGCAACATATTGGAGGAAGGAAAACTAACACATGGGAGATCAATGGTTGGGATTAATGGACAAACTACTAAGAAAAGCCAATGTTACAGAGACATGGCTATATATATGAAAAAATCCTTCAAAGTTTGCATTTTTACCCTTTCGGGAAGCCGTCTGAGCGGAAGGAGGTTTTTTCCAAAGAGTAGGGTTTTAGCCCTGGTATAGGAGTTTGATGGCTAGTCGCCAAGTAGTTGAGTCAGAGCGTGAAAATTTTGTGGCTGCGCGCTAACAGGGAAGTCTTTGAAGACCCTGTATCAGTTTCGGTCTAGGCCATAATGGCGTGCGAAGAAGCTATCTTTCACGATCTCGGCATTGTGGGCCTGGAGGTCACCTCAGGAATGACAGTGGTGTTCTTGTTTCGTCGAAGTCCATCCAAAGGTCGTTGGACCTCTGTAATTCCCCGCCATGGTCCCGACCTGGGAATTAGGGATAATTCCAATGACTTCTTGAACATCCAAAGTAGCGGTTGGTCTGTCTGAAAGCATAGGTGGGTCAAGCTTAAACCCTGATATGGGAGAATTTCTGACCAAAGGTATCCTTCCACAAGTGAAATTTTCCCCTGGTATTAATAGTTTCTTGTCCAGTTTCCAGATAAAGGGGAAGCGTTGGAACAAGTAGATGAAGGAGACATGTCGTCGGGTCTTACTAAGATAAAGATAGAGGTTTTCAAAGGGTTATAAGCATCATAAAGGTGTTGGATGCTTACGACTAAGAAGTTGGCAAGCGGATGGAGACCAGAAAAAGTCTGTAGAGGAGGTATGGAAAAGGGAAAAGTCCCTCGCATAAATTAGAGGTTGGCTTGAAAAGGTGATAGAGGTAATGTTACCCACGTCTTTCGGAGTGTGCGGGAAAGCATGTGATTAAGTATTGTCACATGACGAACATCAAAAGAATGGACCTACAAAGGGGATCTCTGAATGTTATCCAAGAGGATTACCGGTATGATGGAAAGGCACTTTTTGCATCATCATTAGCTATGCCGTCAATATGGGACGACGTCGCTGAGCATGCCGAAGGTCACTGCCAACCTTGGGCATCATGGTCACTTGATTGCAGAGTCTGATAGAACTATCATGACAATCATAACCACCTGTATCCGCCGTCATCATCATCGCTATTATGGATAAGGTTTTCGCATCTTTATGTATAGCTTGGTATAACGGAAAGATGGTGCACTTGGCAGTTCGACCATCTCCTCTGTTACTATTGGCTCATGGAGAAAGGGCAGAAATGCGAAGTGGTATTCATGCCAGAGCAAGCATGGGATGAGATGGAGGAAAAATATACCCCTCCACCTCTTATGGTAGTTGACTTCATAGAATCCGGTTCTACCAGCGAAGATGAGAATCCTGAGGGAAGACAGGTTTCCAAAGGAAACTGACAAAGAACGAAGAAGGAGAACCCTGGAATCAAGCGAATAAGCCAACCAGGTGCAGAAATAATTCATGATTTTGTACTCTCCACTAAGGAAACGACACCTATCTTTCCAAGTGAGGCATCGCAGGTTGACAACTCATTGAAAGTGGAAGATTTCTTTGACTCGCAAGGTCACTTGCGAACACAAGGTTAGGATAGTCCTATGTCTATGATATTCCATTTATTGTCTTAATCAATCTGTTAGAGGCATGACACATATGTAATATTTTTGAATTTTCGGGTGTAATGAGGTGTCCTGATATTTCTATTAGGGTGAGAGGTTAGTCAAGCGAGAAGACTCCGGGCATATATATATCCGATGTAATAGAATGAACAAGGGTTGAAAATCTTATGTTGAAAGCTTTTGGTAATTTGAGGATTAGTCTGTAAGACGTTTTTGAGTTGTTTTAATAAAGTTTGTAGATCCGAAGCCTGCGTTTTGACAGGGATTCCTGTGTAATTGGTCTGGTAGTCTGTCCCTTCCTTTTCCCCATGTGCAAATGTGTTTCTCTCTTTGTTATTCCATTATGTGTTATTTCCTTCATTCTTGGATTAGGGTAACAGTTAACTAGAATTCATAGAGATTATGCTCTGCTTAGCTTATTCTAAGTATTTCACCAAATATATTCTACTAAAGTTGATGTAGGATTCATCCTTGTTAGATGCCTTAGATTGATGGACTATTTCTTTTCTCTTATGTTCCACAAAACTAAATTTGTCTTTGACGACTAGCTGCTTGCTACCTTGCCTCTGTAAATGCATTTGCAGAATCTTTGTAAATGATGTTTCATAGTTTGTAAAAGGTGACTCCATTGCCCAAACCAAGTCCCATACATTTTCAACCAAACAGTGCATGAATCATTTTTATTCCCCAAACAGAAAGCCGATCTTCTGTATAATTGTTGTAATTGAATATCTTGGTCGTGAATGCTGGTGTTTCTTTTTCATTATTGAAAATCTTGATTATTCCAGCCTTTTTCATGAGATTATAGAGAGATCCCTCTCTATCTGTGTTGGGTCAGTAGCACAGGACAAAGATTGGTTACTGGTTTCCCAGAATTACCCTGTTTCAGCCTTGGGGGTCGATTTCGGTGTTAACAACATGTATGGGTACAACACGCAGCAATATGTTGTGCAGGGCCCCTAAGGCATCCCTATGCCGTACAACTACTACTCATATCCATAGCCCAACCGTCAACTTCCTTTCTTGGCGACGCTAGATTTACCTAATTTGTCGAGGTTCATTAACGATCCTATATGGCATGAACCTCACTGGCCACCTATCCTAGCCAAACTTCCATCGGACATTCTGAAGTTTGATGCCAAGCCCAGGGATGACCCCAAGAACCACGTGATGACCTTCCATCTCTGGTGTTCATCCAACTCATTGATGGACAACTCCATTCAGCCATGGCTCTTCCAGAACACACTTACTGGCACGGCAGAAAAATGGTACATAGAGCTGCCACAACACTCCTTTCATGATTTTAATACCTTGGATATGTAGTTTATGAACCATTTCCAGCTCCCCATCCAGTACAAGACTGGAACATAACTATTAACCTCGTTATGTCAAACCACTTCTACGCAGATCTCGGACCATATCCACGAATGGCGTGGACGCCGTAGGTTAATCAAAGCACCCATTCTGGACCAGTTACCTGCTGATTGGTTCACAACGTCTTTCTTGCCTCCCATAGCTAGGGACATTGCTATGCGCGGGCCCATTACATAGGAACAAGCCATCTCTTCTGCTCAGTACATGGATTTGGTATATACCCAATCCGACACTTTACATGAGCTTCTTCCCCACACCATCTACATTACTATTGATCCAACGAAGTCTGTCACTGAACCCCCCATAGACAGTATTGTCGGTTCAGTCAAGGCCTAGCCTACCATCAAACCAATGAGGTGGCAAGCTCCTACTTCCCCCGCTCCACCCCAGGATGTTCCAAAAGCTTCTACTTCCCCTGTTGTTTCCTCCGAGGTGAACACAGTTCAATCTACGTCACAACCATCTGGAGGAAAGAAGAAGAACAATCATAGAAAATCCAAGAGAACTTCTAACCAGCAGGAGAATCCCAAGCCACAACCCACCCATAACGACCTGAAACCACGTCGGAAGGCTAAGTTTCCTTGCCTTATTTTTCAGGACGATCATTATACATGTGACTGTCCCTACAAAGATGAAGTGAACAAATTTGTTAAAGGATCCTCCCACCCGGCAGTATTAACTGACCCTTTCCCTCAATAGCAGCAGCGGATGGTTTCCCATGACTCCCCACAAGGGGGCAACCCAAATAGCCCACCTCACAGAGAGACGTCTGCAAATCGCGAAATTCTAATGATGAGTAATGAAGAGATTCATATAACCACTCATTCGAAGACATACGAAAACCCCCCAAGTTAAAACAAACAGTCAGAGACAGCCAAAGGCAAGTCTCCTGTTGAAGATACTTTTCTCACACATCCCCCTAATGGCCATCTCCACATCGAGAGACTGCTTACAGACACCGTGCTCTGCCCACCCAAAGGCACTATCCGAAAGGTGACATTCAATCCTAATGCACAAGCTGCCCAAAATTAAAACATTGTTGAGGATCTATCTCAAGCACCTTGTGCGATGTCGACTCTCGAGCTTCTCCAACACTTCCCTACGCAGCGTAGAACCTTACTTTCAGCATTGGGGGCAATGGACCCGGATACTACAAACACCATCATGTTTAACTTGGAGTATGTCAAACCTCGGCTTTCCCATCACTTAGCCTTCCAGGTTCATACAAAGATCCATGGAAATAGCATCCATCGCACTATCTTAGATGAGGGTGCTTCCACATCGATTATGTCTTTGAATTGTTGGAGAGCCTTAGGCTCACCTGAAGTCACGACGTCTCCCACTACTCTCAGAGCATTTAACAGACACAGTTTTCAACCCTACGGACTCATTCCTGCGATTGGTATTGAACTGGGGGGCAAAAATAGTATCTATACACATCGAAGTCGTGTATGTACCATTAGATTATAATATTCTACTTGCTTGGAACTGGTTTTATGCCATGACTACCATAGCATCTACTGTCTTTCGAATCGTACAATTTCCTCATGAAGGGAAGATTGTCACCATTGATCATCTAGATTACTGTATCCCAGACTCTCATTCGAACTCTTCCAACACCGTCCCATTATTGGATCAACCTTGGTACCATTTCCAAGATGTTGGCGTTGGTATTATGAAGGATTCCTCCCTTATCAGAGTGTTCCCGGAGCTCAGATCCCCCGTATAGCCCGTCAACATGATATCATCAGGTATAACCCTATTCAATGACTCTTGGGTGATATCGAGCTTGACTGAGATTGAAAACTATGGCAACTCCATGCCATTAAACATGAACTTCGCAGCATATGAGGCGATCCAGTCAGCCACTGATTGGGTTAATCCCACTATCCATCACACAGTGGCACAACTCTCGTCTGAGGCTAGTTCATCCCCACCACTCATCGATCCTCTCACATTGATTTTTCCCACTGACGAATCAATCATGGAGGTTATGTGTGGTGATCAACCACCTTGGGGAAATTTCCATCATCGATCCTCTTTCCCCACTATCCAAGTGATTGAGCCAGACACTAAACCCAGCCCTTCACTTGGAATGGTTCAAGTCTAGTTTCCCACTTCATTCGATGAAATATTTTCCGAAGGAAACTTGGCCAATCTCATGGATACCACTCCCATTGACATTTCAGTGAAGCGTAGTGTCGTGGAAAACATTCATATTGGCAAGACATGCACTCCCATCAAAATGGAGTTCTACACTACCTACTTTAAAACTTTCCACGACGTTTTTGCTTGGAGTTATGAAGAGATGCCAGGAATAGACCCTTCTATTTTGGTCCACGATATTCCAACCTTTCCTAACGCCCGACCTGTTTAGCAGAAACTCTGACCTGTCCACCCCCGTAAGGTAGTTGCTATCAAAGCAGAAGTTGAAAAAATTTTGCATGCTAGTTTTATCTATCCTGTCCCACTGACAGAATGGGTATCTAATATCATTCCCGTAGCCAAGAAATAGAGTACAATTAGAGTCTGTGTCGATTAACATGACTTGAACAAATCTTGTCCAAAAGACAACTACCCATCTTCGTTCATCGACCAGATCATCGATAACTGCGCCGAGAGTGTCATCTTTTCATTTATCGATGGTTTTTCCGACTATAATCAGATCGAGATACTCCCAGTAGACCAGCATAAAACAACCTTTATCTGCCCATGGGGAATGTTTTCATATCAAAAGCTACCTTTCGGCATGAAAAATGCCGGGGCAACTTTCCAACGGGCGATGTCGTACGCATTTCACGATACCAAACATATTGCAGAACCATATCTTGATGACCTTCCCACTCATTATTAGACTCAGGAAGATCATCCTGATCACTTAGGCACCGTCTTCGCTAGGTGTTGTCGCTACAATATTCGTTTGAATCTGCACAAATGCATCTTTTGCGTTGAAGCTGAATTTTTTTGGGGATTTATAATCTCCAAAAGTGGTATACAATTGGACCCCGCAAAGGTAGAAGCTATTCTAGCCCTGCCTTTCCCCACAAACATACCAGAACTTCAAATTTTGCAAGGGCACGCAAACTTTCTACGCCGTTTTATTTGTAATTTCACCGAGATTACAAAAGGCTATATGAGACTTCTAAAGAAGAACACCCCCTTCTTTTGGGACGACAAAGCCCAATGCTCCTTTAATAATCTGAAGGCAGCCTTAACTAAAGATCCAGTGATTCAACCCCCCAACTACACATGGGCTTACATTCTATATCTCGCAGCTTCGATTTCCACCATTGGCATGGTGTTAGTCCAAGAAGACACCAACGGCATAGAACATGTGATAAATTATCTTAGCAAGAGTCCTCTTTACTCCAAAACTCAATACTCACATGTTGAAAAACTGGCTCTGGAAACAATCTTCGCTGTCCAGAGGTTTCATCATTACATTCTACTCCGCCAGACCACTGTCATAGCGGATTTCAATCCAATGTACTATATCCTCACAGGTCAAGTACTTTGGGGAAAATATTCTCGTTGGATTGTCATCCTACAAGAGTTTGACTTGGAATTTGCCAAAGCCAAATCCAAGAAATCTTTGGTCTTTGCCAAGTTAATTTGTAATCTGCCCCGTGCTACTGAGCAACTTGAGCCCATCGATTCTCTTTCTGATGAATCGTTGTTCCTCATCAGCACGTCTGATCCATGGTATGGGGATATTATACTATATCTCCAAACCCAACGTTTTTGCCCCGACCTCAACCATGATGAACGCCAACGTATCCGACATCATGCCAAGTACCACCTTATAATCAATGATACCCTTTACCGTCATTGTGCTGATATTGTTCTTTGACATTGTTTGAATTTAGACGAGGCCGAACACGTTCTTAATGACTGTCGTGATGGAGCATGTGGTGGTCATCTCTCTGGGATGGCTACAGCCCAGAAGATACTACGAGCGGGATATTTTTGGCCCTCAATTTTCAAAGACTGCATTGAAACAGTTAAGAAATGTACACCTTGTCAATTCTTTCATAATAAGACATGCTCGCATCCTGCTCCACTTCATCTTGTCATTGTCGTCGGCCCCTTTTCCAAATGGGGTATAGATTTCACACACTGCAAGCCCAATTCAACCGGGAGGCATAGCTATGTCATAGTAGCTATAGACTATTTCACAAAATGGGATGAAGTGATGCCTACTTATGCTGAAGACGGTAAAACAACAGCACAGTTCATATTCAACCACATCATAGCTAGGTTTCGAGTCCCACAATCCATCGTGACCGATCATGGCTCCCACTTCAGGAACCATATGATCGGAGAATTGAGCACTAAGTTGGGTTTTCATTATGAAAACGCAACCCCGTACTACCCATAGGCTAATGGCCAAGTCGAAGCCATTAACAAAGTTTTGAAACATATGATTCAACGCATTGTGGGTACCCATAAGTCCAATTGGCACTCAACTCGTTTTTCGGCATTGTGGGCATACCAAACCTCAGTAAAAAGTGCTACCGGATTCACACCATTCCAACTGGTGTATGGCTTGGAAGCCATCTTACCAATTGAATGTGAAATCCCGTCACTTAAGATAGCCATAGAGCTACTTCCCAATACCACTTTTGAAGAAGAACGATTTCTATACCTAGCCAACCTATATGAAACCCACCGAGACGTTGCTTTAACCAACAAAGCCCATAAAAAATGCATCAAAGCACAGTATGAAAAATCCGTTGAACCTCAGGTTTTTAACGAAGGTGACCTCGTACTCACATACGACTAGATGCATGATAAACTTGGAAAAGAAAAGCTAGATTCTATGTGGTACAACCCCTTTGTTGTAAAACGTGTTTTGGAGAAAGGAGCCTATGAACTCATCGACTGTGACAGAACACCATTGTCACGGCCCCGCAACGGGCTATACCTAAAACGCTTCTATGCATAGGTTCATCCTGCGCGAGACCCGTAACCCTGTCAAGTTCACCCGGGTCCCTCTCTTTGAGAGACCCATAAGAAAACAAATGTCCTTGAGATCAATCTCAAAGGTATGCTCCCCAACTCGAAAGGCTTGAATGTCAGGGTCCCACATTTGTATAATGTCAGTGAGAATTTTTGCTTGCTTGCGGATACCTTTGGTTTTGAAAAATTTCAATAACCCACATTCCCGCAATGCAGTTAAAGTTTTAGTCATTTTCATCCAATAAATCATCTGCCTCCTACTCCCTTTCTTTCCAGTTGACCATTTTGCTTCAAAAAAGATGCAAACACCTGCAAAAGGTCCCAAGAAACATTCATTAGCAAGTTGATAACCTGATCTCAGTTAAAAATTAAGAGAAAATCACTTTTTTCTTCCTTAACTTTCGCCACTGCCACACCTGGGATACATCTGACCACGCGCTAGTCCACACTATCATGCTTCTGTTTAACCCTATAGCATGGTAGTACCGCACAGTACTGCATCTCATGATACTATGACCTCGCAGTAGTTACAGTGGCAAAAAGAGCCCCTTAGGACCTGCCTAAAAATTGGTTTTTTCCTACTGAAATCAAATTTTTAACCTTTGAATTGAAAAAGGAGCTTCAAATCTCTTACCTAGTGCAGATGGATGTTGAAACAGCGCTCTGGATCTCCAGATATGGACTCTTGAAGTTTTTCCCTCCAATGGATGAAATTTCCTCTTTGAGCAAATGAACAAGGTGAAATGGTAACTTTCCATATTTACTCCTTGCTTATATAACTTTCACATTTAATTTTTACTCATTATTTTATCCTGTTAGGTTAAAACTCATTTAACATTGCTAATATCTGGTTCCATAAGCTTTTTTTTATAGGGTCTCCTTGAGATGTTCACACTGGCATTTATTTATTTATTTGACCTTCATTTAGAGCCTACTTTATCTTTTTCATGCTCTGGATTAAAACTTGAAAAAGATTCCAAGCGCTTTTCACTCCCGTGTTGTGCTTGTCAAAACTCAAGAAAATGGTGTCGAGCTTAGTCGACTTTACTCGTGCTCGTAAAACGATGAGGAAAGTATCGTTTTAGTATTATTTTATTCTGTTTTTGAGCTGAAATGATTAAAAATTTATGAAAAATACCCTTGGAGTTCTCTTTAAGCTCTTTTCAGACTCCCTTGTTTCGAAAAGATTGCCAAGTGATGTTGTCTCTTTCGCACTTGTAAAAGTATTTGAAAGGTCATCTATTCGGTGATAGGTTACCCCTTTTTCGGCCCGTCTAGACTATTTACGAGAAAGGTATACCTCAGTCAACTTTTGACTGGGAGAGTTCTCTCGAGAATTGTTTTACACTTTTTCAGGCCCGAGGGACTAAATTTATGAAAAAGTACACTTTGGAACCTTCTTTAAGTTTTTCAGGCTCTCTAAATGTGAAAAACTATCGTGTTTTCCTTCCTTGGACTCGTTAAGATTTGACATTGAAGGACCCACTTTGGGGTGAACCCCTCCTTTCTCAGGTTCGTAAAACATGTGAGATCGGACTCATCTATGAGATGAGCTATACCAAGCATCTGTTATCCTCTTCAAGCTCATAAAACAACAAAGAGGTACTTGTCCATCATGTTAGGGGAAAATGGGAAACAAGTCAAGTTTATTTTTGTTGGTAGCTTGTTAGTCGTTACCTTTAAACATGGCATGCATCTATTCCTTGCCTACTTTTGGGTATTTTTTTATTCCTGCTGAGTTATGGTCATCATCCGGAGTCATCTCTCTAGCCATGAGCTTATTTGTTCGGTGTCTATCCTCTGCTGTCAATAATCCCTGCTGCCAGGTCCTGCTTCATGCCATTATATGTTCAAAGGGTTGCATTGTTTAGACTCGTCCATTGTGTCAAACTTCCGCTATGTCAATACATGTTCTATTGTTTCATCGTTCCATCCTATTTTTTCGTTCTGATTTCATGTTGATGATGTGGGAATCATCATGGCCCACCTTCAACGATTCTATCCTTGTCGACGCCAAATCACTATCCAGGAATCATACTTAGAAATCAACCATTAGTACCTTGGTACCTGCATGTCTCAATGGAAGGTTTCCTCGTATTTGACAGTAGGTTTACATCATTGACCTCTGATCGAATGATCTCTCGAATGCTCGACATCAACTCATCTATTCGCATTTCGTTGAGATGTACTACAGATACCTTGGGGATCATTGTCATTATTGGTGATTTCCCTTGCATTTGTTAACGGTTCACATCATTAACCGGTAATCAAATGGTTTCTACCATGTTCGACTTCAACACCTTGTAATCACATGGTTAGATTCGTATCATTTGTGATTGAATAGAAGACCTTGGATGCATCTTTTTACATCCAGGTTGCGATGGAGGTGTCTTTTGTATTGTCGCACAGATCCACTTATGTATTGGTCGTGGCTGTGTCATTATTATTTCATGGATCTATGCTTGTTCATAGTAGCCATGATTTGTTTACAGTCTATATCATCTCAGTACTCATGGATCTACAATGTATTAGTCGGTAGCTGTGCTTAGAGTCAATTGTTTCCGAGCATGGGAATGCCCGCCTCGGTAGTATATATGACACTTTGTTTCTATTTCAGCTCCTTGTTGCTCTCCTCGATGCTATCTCCGCACAGTATATGTAAAGTATTTCGGCCATCAGTCTCTTCTGACCTCACACTTTAGGGGGCATCTGTTATACCTCAATATTTCACTATGTCGCATCTTCACAATAAAAACATTTGACGAAACTTCCCCTATTGCTTAAAAAACACCCAAAAGAGAAAAGTAATGATTGACCACAAAAGAAAAACCTGTCATGTCATCTGGAAACCTAACTGAGACCTTATCTTTCATCACTACCACCCCCTGCACACATACATGGGCGTGGTAGTCCGTACTACCGCATTATGCTCCTTTCCTTGGGCATGGTACTATTGCCCTATGCTCAGGCTTAGGGGCGCGGTAGTCTCTTTTTAGCCTTTTTCCATGGACTGTGGGATCCTAAATTTCGAGAGATTCTTTTGGGATTGACACCTATGATTTGATCCTAACACCTTCTCTGATTAGTGGATCTGATCCACTAAACACTCCCAAGATCCATTCCTCTCTCTTGTTGGTTAATCCTCCTACACACTATAAGAGAAGGGCCTTCCATGAGCAATGGGGGGACTCTTTGAGATATCAAACCTATGGTCTTAGATCTTTGTGGAGATAGCTAGAGGAGAAAGCACTTGGAGCTAGGAGTTGGCTTGGACATCAAGCAACTGTTGTAAGTAACTTCAAGTTTGCAATAAAAATATAACTTGTCTTGTTTCCCAAATTGTGTGTGTTGATGTTGTTTAAATTACATGATTTGTTTCTATTATAGGTTTAGATTCTGACATGTATTTCAAGTTTCTAGAATGGTTGTATGTTCTTGTACTTTGAATCGTCCCAGGAGGTTCATTCGCGAGGACTTGAGGATCGAAGGAACAACTAGGACAAGCAACTAAATCAAAGGTCATATTAAATCTCTTCTATCTCTTTCAGCAGTATTATCTTGAAGCATTTGTTTTAATCTAGGAATTCAAGGTAGCATTTGTTATCTTTTTGTCTTAGTTTAAAGTCAATCGAGTCTACTTTAACTTAAGAGAGTTTCTACCTATCCGTAGGGAGAAATATCTGCAACAGAACCATTTGAAAAATGGGCTTTAGATTTCGTTGGACCAATTTCCCCTATGTCTCATAAGAAAAAGTACATTCTAGATTGTTCAAATTATGTCACCGAGTGGGTAGAAGCCAAAGCTTTATTCTGAGCCACAGAGAAATCAGTGGTAGAATTTATATATGAAGAAATATTTACCTGATTCGGTGTACCTAGGGAAATTGTAACCAATAAAGGATCTCACTTTACTTCCAAGCTAATGAAAGAACTTACTGATAAATATGGTATTAGACACTGCAAATCTTCACCATATCATCCTCAAGAAAATGGTCAGGTAGAAAGCACAAACAAAGTATTAGAGGCTATCCTGACCAAAACCATTCAGTTACACCACAAGGACTAGGTAAATAGACTCCCAAAAGCCTTGTGGGCTTATAGAATAACTTGGAGAAACACTACTAGTCATGCACCTTATGAACTCGTTTATGGTAAACAAGTTCTTCTACCTATCGAATTCCAAGTCAAAACCTTTCGTATGGCTACACAATTAGGAATGAATTTAGAAGAAGCACAGAGACAACAAATCCTACAGATAAATGAATTAGACGAGATTATGCAAGATGCTATTCAACACACAATCTTAATACAAAACCAATGCAAAAAATGGCATGGCAAATACATTAAACAGAAACAATTCAAAACAGGAGACTGGGCATCACTTTTTGATTCAAGATACGAAAACTTTAAAGGTAAATTAACTACTGGTTGGATGGGTCCATGTGAAGTTGTTACAACTTTCGATAATGGATGTGTTAAAATTAAGAGAATTGATTATTCTCAAATTTCCTTTGTTGTAAATGGTCATAGACTTAGACTTTATCATCAACCAATATCTAAACAAGATTTTGTGCAGAATGCCTTACAATAGGAGGAAATGGAGCTCGTAAAAGAGGAAGTCATTCCTCCTTCTACTGGTTCTTGAATTATTTTGGGTTATTTTCTTTTGTATATATATGTAAATATGTTTTTGATTTTCAATAATAAATAGTCATTTCTAACAAATGATTGCATTCTTTTACAGGAATTTATCATGATCAGTTTATAAAATTTTGTCAATTAAAACAGGAAGACTCTTTTCCTTTCGTTAATTTTGAAAATTTTACATATTTTTCCTTGTACATATGCTTTTGTTTGAATAAATCAAGATCATCTAACAAATGGTTTTCTAGCTTAATTACAAGAACCTTATCCGCTCATGCGATATTATTTGAAAAAAAAGGGAAGTGCTTAATTTGTTTTCAGAATACATCCTAGCCCCCTCTCTTTCAATTTTTTATTTTATTTGAAATTTTTAGCGAAAAGATAAAGTGTTCTTTATGTCATTTAAAATTATTTATTTTATGATTTTGAATATGGTATTGATTCAGACATGGACATTTTTTATTTATCATTAGAACAGTTGCTTAAAAGACCAACTTTAAATCACTATGATCTTCAAAACGTTTCATTCTATACCTATGGATTACTAGCTCCTCCTAGACTCATTATCAAAACTTGTCTCTTAAAGCATCTTTTAAAGGTAGCTCAAAAGTGAATTATGTTTTTATTTTCGTGGGGAACATTACTGATTTCTTATGAAAATGATAGATAGAGATCAAAGAACAGCTTTAAGTTATTATCTTTTGACATGATCTTTAATCTGGGCCATTATAAATAGAGATGATCATAAGGTTCGTTCTAATATTTTGAATTATGTGTTTAGAAGGCTTATCACACTCTAGTGCCAACTAGCTTCCTTACAATATATATATATATCATTATAGGAAGCAAACCTGCCAGGGTACTGAACAGGCTCGCTAGCAGCGGGTCCATGCTAAGTAAAATATTAAACAAGAAAGGTAGGTAAATGGAAGTAAACCCATCGGGGTACTGAATAGGCCTGCTGGAAATAGGGCTATGCTTGCATCGTACCAATATAAACCCATCGAGGTACTGAACAGGCCTGCTAGAAGCGGGCTGCGTAAAAGAGATTTGGTTAATGCATCACTATGTGCATGATTCATATATAAGAAACCTGAGTATACAAACATATGTTTCGATCAATTATTTATACTGTCATTAGAGAATGGCTATAAGTTGAACTTGGATCTTGTCATCTAATTCAAACAATACCTAGGATGTGATTATCCTAGAAATGGGATCCATAACTATAAAAATCTCACAAACTTTACGGTGCACCTTATCTATATCTTGGGATGACAAGAGATCTTTAAAATGAGTCATGAATGGCTAGTTTTCCTATGACATCTTTTATATCAAATTTTACTACAATTTCATTATATGGTCCTTTAAAGCATTGTTCTATTCTTTTTTATGATTGTACATATCCGAATCATCTATAGTTAGTAAGTTAATATTTCATTTTCTTTTGAAAAATTATTACAACATTTTAAGCTATCGGTAAAATATTAAAAGGAAAATAATATGAATATTTTACATTTTTTCTTTGCTGGCTTGAGGACACGCCTTATCTTTGGTTTGGGGGAGGATTAGAACTATTTTAAGAATTGTTTTTACTTTCTAATATTTACGAAAAAAAGGTTTATTTATCTCTGAAAAGTGATAGGTGTTTGCAGGATTAATGCAAAAGCAGAAGGTAAATTATTTCAATCAATGACAAACAAAAAAGGGATGTAACTTAAAAGTTTGAGAAAGCAAAGTTTACAGCATCTTCTGTGCACTAACAGCCTCAGAAACGCCTTGCAAAAATCAGTTCTAGTCAGCAACAGCAATAATATCTTGTATAAACAAAAGTCTGTATGAAAGGATGAATGACAGATCAAATAAGGTGACGAATGCAACAAATAAGCAACATTTTAAATGAAGTGCTGAATGAAATCTTAGCTTGTATTCTGTATAACTATCAAATAGCGTGCCAAGTTATTTGAAATTCTAATTTGATAATGATGAAAGGGACCAATCAAACATCAATTTCATACATGGTCTCATCCCCTTACCCATCATGTCTTTGTTAAAATGAATGAATCAAATATCATTACGATTTTTTTAATCATTGCATGACTACCATGATCTTAACTATCGTATGATTTTCCAAGCATATGGATCAAATCTTCATGATCTCCCACGTGTAATCTACCCCATTACATGAATCACATTCAACCTATCCAAAGCTTGGCTTTGGACATGGTTGAATATATTATAGCAACACGCATCCACTGAATTCATGGAGTCCTATGCGAGCACTTGATTTTCAAATGACAAACACAATCCTTAAAGCATGCTTCAACTACGACCATTCAGCTATCCAAATGGACCTTAATTTCACTAATGGCTGCGTGAACTTTCATTCATTCCATTCATTTCTCATTTCTCTCCGTGAGATGCATCCTCTACAAATTCCTTGCACCCCTATATTTATCCATTTGCATCCCCCTTCCTCTATCAGTAATGCCTAACCGTTACGATCCTGGTACCTACCAAGATATCCTTCGTGTCCCTGAGTTTAAAAGATGTCGTGAGTTATTCCTTCGAGCTAGCTAGAGCTCATTTCTCGACCTTCTCCAAGTCTACGACCATGAAATTTGGTTACTATTTTCCAAAGGATTTCATGGCAAGACAGCCAAGGTTGGCCATCTTGTTTTCTCTGTAACATAAGAGTCAATAGCATCAGCCCTGAAACTGCCCAGGGAAGGTTCCCGTTGGCACAAGCATTTGTTTCTTCCACAAGTAGCTCATGAGTTCGCCCTCAAGCCCAATTTTCAACACATTGCTGGTACCAAAGGCTTCCACAGAGAATGGATTAAGCTGGAATACTTATATCTTTTTACCATTATCATTCACTTAATCACTAGCGAGGGTAAGTTCACTATCTTTAAAGCTTGCCATTTCAGATTGTTAGCTCATTTCATCAACAATCAGACCCTCAATTTCCCATTTTATTTTCTAAAGAGTTTGGAAAAGATGTTGAGCCAAGTAAGAAAAAATATAGTTAACCCTTCTGGTAGCTTGTATCACCATTGTCTTATTAAGCTTTGGATCATTCACCAGTTAGAGAAGAGAGGACAAACTTGGGATCATTTTGTTTTTGAGATATTGAACCCTCATTTATCTACTGTCAAACCTTCCTCTTCTCAAGAACATCATCATACCCAAGCAGAACCAAACGCTAAACGTGTACGGTTTGATGAAAGTTCCTTAGATGATATGCAATTTGCCCACTCATTGCCTTCTCCAAAGAATGCTCCGAGTGATCCTACTTCGGAACCCCCACCTTTCTCATCTATACCTATTGAACCTAGAAAGACAAATTGTGTCCAGTCTGTTGATCAGTCTCTCATTCAGACTGTTGTTCAGCCTTCATGTTCAAACATCCAATCGGATGATCATACTTTTGAATCACCCCTCACATTAGCTAATGTATCCGCTCAAATAAGTGAAACCTTTGCTGCTGGAAGTTCTCCTGCACACAACAAAGACAAAATTCTTGAAGATCATACTGTTGAGTGTGAAGAATTTTGAAAAGAGTTTGGTCCCCCAAAGAACCCTAAACATTATGATGAACAACCTATTCTGACTCAGTAGGAAGCAGAAAGATTTACCCAAATGATAGCATGTTTGACAAACCAGAATCAAATCTATGTGGAAACAATCTCTGAGTTTCATGAAGAAAATAAGGCACTACATGCACAAGTAAAAATCATCGAATATTTAGCTAATGCCAAAACAACATCCGACACTACCCTAAGGATGAGGTATAATTCCCTAAAGCATTAGTTTGAGAAGCTCCAGGCCAAATTTTTATCTTCATCATCTAAGTCGAAGGACACTGCTACCGCAGCTTGGCCTTCTTCCTAATTTATTTTTGTTTTGCCCAGTGGGACCTGGCATGTCTCCAGTTTGGGGGGATGTTGGTGTCCAGTTTGTCACCATTTTTTATCATCGAATCTACTCTCAAAGGCGTTATTTTCATTATTTTTGCTATGATAAGTTATTATTTCTGCCATTTAGCCTATCAAATAGACCAGGTATGCATATATTTATTTATTACACAAATCTTGTTCACATCTTGCTATATTATGATTTATTTATGTTTAAATGACATTTTCTGGGCATACTTGGCATTTAAGTATTGATTTACAGGCTTCGTTTTCAAATGACCCTTCGTTCAGACTGTGTGTTACGTGCTAATGCTCAACCGCATTCCAGCTTGTCATTCAGCCTCACATTCTGTCAGCTACCCAAATTTTGAGAATATTTATTTTATTTGCAAAATACTTTATGTTAAATTATAATTACAAAGTTTTGTAATTATGACCAAGTTTGGTCAAGGATGATTGTAATTACTGATTATTATTATTTAATAAATTAAAATAGGAGACAAACACCCAAGGGAACTATTAAATGAGTGTTCACTGACCCACTAGGAGGAATGGAAACTGTTAGAAGGCATGGGAGAGATGGCAGCATTTTCACTCCACCACTAGCTATTGGTTATGGGACAAATACCCCTAAATTTGTGGCATTATCCCCTAGGTGGGTGGAAGAGAGAAATAAGCTCATTAATGACCAGTTAACCACTAAAAGGCCTAGGCATCCTAGATAAGGCAATTCGAATTGAGCAGGTAGCTCCTACAATATTTTCTGTAGAAATATTCCTCAAGTGTATCAGGTGATCATTGAGATATTTGAATAGGGAGGCTATGTGAGAGTGCAATTATGAGTCTGCTAGTTATTCTAAGAAGGAAAACTAGAGGTGATGGTGCAGGTTTCTTTGACTACTAAGTCTTTATGACTGGATAATTTATATTCTACTGCAAGTTGATGTACTAAGGCTTCTACAGAATCTTCCTCCTGGTGGTTCAGTGAACAGGCTTAGAGGTTCAGGGGCCCTAAGGCAAGTAACTTGGTTGTCTTCAGGAATAGGTTGGGTGGAACAGGTTCCTTGGGCTGTTTGTTTCTCCTACAGTTGACCGGGTTCTATTGTTCTTACTTTTGTTTACAGTTAAATGTTTTATGTATGGTAGAATTATTATTTACAGTTATACAGAAAGAACTAATTCATTTTCTGACTTAAGGATGATATGTTTCAAGAATTATTAAGTAATTGAAATGAATGATTAAATTATTTTCTGTATTTTTCCCATACTGTTATTTGTATAGTACTCTAGTACAGAAAAGCAAAATTAATAGAGATGAGTGATAGGCAGAATGCCATTTGAATGAAAAGATGAATATAGTAGTGTTCTTGTTAAATTCTATCATTTCAATCATATGTTTAAAATGCAGGAAGTAGTACAGTATAAGTATAAACAGATGCATAACATTCACCTATTTCTTAAATAAAAGAAAAACACATTTTATTTCTTCATAGATCTCTATTTTCCCATTTAACTCCGTCTATTTCAAATAGTAATCATATTCATTTCAATATTATAAATTCCATGTTTTCAAGCATTTATATTCTAAGAAATATAGCAGTTGCAAAACTATTCTCTATACAAAATTGTTATAAGTAAAAGCATAGTATTTCATCACTAATTATCATATTAGATTTCAAGCATTAAATACAAATACCTGCACAGTAGCATCAAAACCCTATGTTATCACATACCCTAAATTCTAAATGTTTATTTAGTACATAGGTCATAAACTCCTCATCAAGCCATTCATGGAAAACATTAGACATTTATTTCTGAGGTTATAATAGACATGTTTGTCCAAACCCTAACCAACATTATATATAACCATACCATCTTTTATACATGTCGAGTTTACCAACAAGACAATAATTATCACTTAGTAGAAAGTACAATTTTCGTATCAATGTCTAACAATAGCTTACAACCCTAACTAGAAACATTTATAGTGTTGAAACCTTCTCATGCACGAGTTAAGGCCCAGTTCACGAGTTCAAGATATCCAACAAAACCTATAGGGGTAGGGTTTCATTCTTTGAAACAAAATCGAATACTGTGGCAATGCCATTTAAAAACTAACGAAGACCAAACTTTACCATATCATTAATTTAAAAACGATAATGAAGTACAAAAAACATCTATCAACAGTTATGCAAACCATAACTCTTGGCCAGAGACAACTATTGTTGTTCGAAACCAAACCAACAGTTAAACAAACGATTCTCAACCATTATATAAACACAACATTTCAATACAAAATGAGCCATTGTATTACAAGTGCAAGTGAACCCTCGACTCTTGGTTTCACATTTAAAAATTATCAATAAAACCTTAACAGAGTTTACATTACGGACCTTTCAAGGTTCCAACATTACAGAGGGTCTATCCCTTATCAACAAGAAGTACTAAAACAAGTTCTATGTTCCAAAAAACTCTACAGGGTTTCACCCTTAACAAACAATAGTACAAACACAAGTTCAAAGTCTTTTTCAAATGACGCAGCCAGGCATCACAGAGACGAATAACAACTTAAACACTAAGGGTTTATCCTCTTAACACCTTTGATCAAAATAAAACATTAAAACTTAACACTCGGCCATTACTCCAACAGGGTCGTGTATTTCCAACTCTCGGCACATCGCACTCATCAACTAAACCATGCTAAAGGCACCTATGAGGTTTCAAGAACCACCGGGGATTACCAGGAAGTAGATGCATCATCTCCATTCCAAATCTTATGCATAGCAACCTTCTACGAAGTGGGTACCTGCCAAGTCACGGGTTGAAGTGTTAAAAACAAGAAAACACAAATATACAAGTAAGTATCACAGTATTACATTCATTATCATAAACACTTACTCTTAGAAATGAAGTTCCTGAACTTAAACACACCACTGGAGCAAAAGCGACAAATCCTGATGGTGTTTGTAGCAAATACGAATTCAAAACTCAGAAGATGATTTCATAAATTGGAGAATCAAAACCCAGTACAAATCACTTTCAACAACTGATAGAAGAATCACACATAAGTACCATGGCTGTATCATGGCTCTATTGCACAAGTGTATAAGCCTGTAACATTTAAACACTATCTCACAGGTCTAAGGTTCGAAACCAAGGAAGGAGTCCTCCTCACAGCAAACTCTAAACCCTATATTGCAGCCACCTTGTCGGCTCTCCAAACCTCACCACAAAAACACAAAATAAATGCCAGAAAACCAATTTTCATTACTTACCAACACGAGATTAGGGTTTCATTCTCAACCCTAGATCTTATGAAGATCAACGGTGGATCAACTGCCAGTTGAGTACGTTGATATTCGAGAAATGATTGTAATCAATACTATTTGAATTGCTACATATACCAATTTGTCAAGTAAGTAGACCGAGAGCTAGTGCATGGCACAGCTCAACATAATTTGGTGCTCATTGCAAACACAATCACGTGAAGACCTTACAACCAAACTTCCACTTCACTTAACTAGTTGAACGAGGTTAATGCTAGGCCTGTGAACATCGGTTTGGAAAGCATGCCAAGTCCAAACTTTAATACACTGTCATCAATCGAAATCATTGCAATATTAGATCCATAGTGTACATTTTATATAGTTTCAAAGATTTGTTTTAGGCATCGTAACAATAGTATTATATGCCAATGTATTATTTGAATGCATAGTCACTATATAATATTTATATTTCATTTCTATAAGTTTTGTATAGCAATAGGGTAAAGTTTTATATATATTGTTATCCATTTGATAAATGAAGACTTTAGATATAGTCTGATTTATGTTAATGCATTATATAATGCTAGTTCATAGCATAAGCACTATTGTCACAATATGTAATTCCTATATTAGATACGTATTGAAATAAATTGGTAAGAGTAATACTATAGGTAAATTTTGCATGCACATGATAATGTTAATTTATAGCATTAGTACTATAACTACTATATATTTCATATATTGTTAATCAAATGATAATTGTGAGACTTTAGAATAGCCTAAGTTCTGTTGATGCAAAATGTAATGATAGTTCAATAGTATAAACATTATTTCTACAAGCTTTCAAATAGAGTTACATATGGGTATTGGTATCAACACGTGACATAATGACAATAGTCATATTAGGGTGACTTCTCCTAGATAATCAATATAGCAATATAAAAACAAATTGAAGATGTGATTTTATAATAAGAAAGAGTTTGTAAGTCAGCAAGTAAACTAGAAATGGAACCAAAATATCCATACCTCCAGTAACTATTTTGCAAGGCAGTACTTAGTATTTTCATATTACATTGATGATGAATTGAAAGACACATGTACTCTTAACTCATGTTTGTCGTAGAATTTCTTACCTGCATTCTGCACATGGAAATAGGATTCAAATGCCTTAGCTAAAGATAGCTAAGTAAACCCCAGGGTACCTCGTAGGACCCCTTCGTCATCATACAAACAAACTGTCAGCATATCATCAAGAACATCATAATAATACAAACCTATGTACAACATATA
The DNA here is from genome assembly GCA_027924585.1 of Larix kaempferi. NCBI lineage: Eukaryota > Viridiplantae > Streptophyta > Pinopsida > Pinales > Pinaceae > Larix > Larix kaempferi. Next base: position 7,659,425 of record BSBM01000432.1, on the reverse strand, counting down.
ATTACTTTTAGAACTTAGACAGATCTGAAAACTGCATTCTTGTGTTACAATCATAAAATGTCTTTCGTTAAAGAGTTTAGCATCCATTTAATCCGCAACAGCAATTACAAGTAACATCATATTTTATTTGAGAAATTTGATGTGTCATCGTTATTAATTATCCTAGTTAAGAGAATTAAATATTTTATATGTTCCGCACTAACAACTTCGATAATTATTGCTATTTTAATTTTTTTTTTTTTTTGTATTTTACAGGATCTTACATGTTCAACCCACGAAATCAGGGATTGGCATACTACGGGCCATTAAATTCAAATTTGGACACATGGGTTCTGTTTGCCACACGATGGTTATGGTTAATGAGTGATGGTTCTAGAAGATTTGTCCCTATACTCGCCAAGCTCGACAGCACATCCCACATCCACGTCAACACTCCAACACATCGATTTGTTCGCGCATTCAGCCGAGGATCACGCACGTCTGTTCACGCCATTTTTCTGGAAGAAGCCCATCCGCCCACGCTCAGTCCACCAACACACTATTCGTTCCATGTCAAAAGTACATTGACGCTCCAAGGATCTTCCTGAAGGAACCAATCCTGTGAGGACTGATTGATGCTCCTTGCACTAGTATGCATCACTTAAAGCAGCCAGTTACAGTCATAAATGCCTCTATTATTAGAGAGGTTGACTCTGTCAACCTTTTCATCCATTGTAACGTATAAATAGACGCTTGCATAGAGAAACATAGTTAGTTCATATCCGTTAGAGTTTAGAGGATCAGATAGCATGGAGGATAGACAGAAGTACTGTGTAATTTTCTCAAGTTAATGGAAGTTTCAGCATGTTGATGCTCTGCTATTAGTAACTTAGTGATTTAGTTTCCACCTCTGATTGCTGGGAAGGGCCCCTCATCAACCAGAGGTTTTGTTTATGTTTTTTCTGCATTTTCTTTTCTGCAAATAGCTAGTTTATTTTTCTGTATATGTAATTAATTTCGTTTTTCCTATACATGTCATTTTCTTTACTTCTCTGTAATTTGTCTTCTCTTGCTAACGTAATCTCTTTGTCAGAACTAGGAATGGTTGACCAAGCTTAATAGTTTGTAGTTTGCTTTCAGTTTTCTTCCATCATCTATAGTTAGATATTACTTCAAATTCTTCCATAGTTAGCATTAGTTTCCTTAGTTTCTCTCTATTAGTTATTCTTCCTGTAGTTGTAAGTTAACTCTATCTTCCATCTTCATCTTCTTCTCAGATATCATAGACATAGTTCATCTTCTTAGATAATGATCAAAATAAATAGTTTCTTGTTATTTTAGCCTCTAACTAATCCAACTATTGCTTCCTTTACACTGTAGGATCATATGCATCAACCAACAGGTAATTAAAGTCATCCAAAATTCTTCTTTCCTTTAGCATAAATCGTTTTCTTCCATTCGGACTAGACTTCAGACTATCATTCAGACCAATATTCGGGTAGTCATTCAGACCTTTACACTTTCTGCATTGTTTTATGCTTTTTCAGAATCTAGTTCCTTCTGCTTCTTAAATACAATGCTTCTTGATTCTAATTTATATGATTTAAGTCTGTTTTATGTTATATAGAATTTTAATTAATTTTTATCATTATTTCTTCCTTCCATAATATATTCCTTCAGCTACTTTTAACCTTCTTCCAAAAGTTAAGTTCTTCATATTTGATTTGCTAATTAGTTGTTGTTTCAGAATTTATTAGTCTTGTTTCCGGATGGTTTATTTTCAAGTCATAGTTAATAATTCCATTCTTTAAGTTGTTTTAGCTTGTTAATCATAAGGCTAGTTTCCATACATACAAATAATGAAGATGTTCATGATTTAAGATTTAGATCAGAAATAATATCTTTATCAAGTTTCCTACTCTCTTCCAGATTAAATCCAGTGCAGTTAAACATCTTTATTAAGTTTTCTACTTGCTTCTAACTTACATCGGTTTCATGTTGTTTGTATATGGATAAACAATAGTTCATAATGTTTAAAGTTAATCGTAGTTGGATAATCTCTAGTTTGCATTTATTTGTATAAGTTCAATTAGATTTGTTTCCATTTTGCTTCCTTGTTACATTTGAATGTCACTACAACACATTCACTCTAGTTCCTATTACATTTGATGTAAGTAACCAAGAGGAATGGAATTAGATAGTTCAGTTTAGAATAATTTACATTGCAAGTTCTTTTTAGTAGTTGTAGTTTTGTTATTTCTTTTCCTAGATCAGTTGTATCTATAATTTCTGGTTTTGTTCATAATTTTCATCTAAAGGTTTAATTAAGTAGTCTCTCACTTTCATCAGAAGTAGCTATTTCTTAATATTTTCTTAGTATTTTCTTAATATTTCTTAGTATTTTCTTAGTATTTCTTAGTATTCTTTTCCATTATTTAAACATAGAGTAGAGTAGTATAATCTAATACTATTCTGATCTATTGGTTCAATTAAATTTAATTAATTCAGTAGTTGTATTTTTCTGAAGTTTGACTCGGTTTTTCATTTTGAAAGATCTTTCGATCTTATCTTTATTAAATATTTCTAAGTTCTGACAAGCCGAAACTTAGGTATCATTCTACCTTAGCATATACTTTGCCTCAACTCTAAGATTACCAACCCGAGTCGATAATTAAATATTAGGTGTTTTCTTTGAGATTGTTCACACACCCAACATTGAGTTGTAGGTATTGCAAGGAATTATTAACAAGTAATTAATCTTGTGCTAGAGGTCGACTCATAAAGAGTGGGGTGTTAAGGTGGAGGCACAACAGATGTGCGTTGTCAAGTTGAAATTTAAACGGTTACAGAGTGGGATTGTCGATCCAAAGTTATACATATAGAGAGAAAGGGATATCGCCAAATATAAATCTCCAGTCGCTTAACACAACACTCATAACAGGGGTTCGGTTCGTGAAGGTTTCATGCAAGATCGGTGACCTGGTTTAATCGGTGTTTTCTAGACTCAAGCACAACATTAATTACAAAATTCTTTTATGGGCGTCACCGAGAACTATAATTATAATTTACGTTTGAGAATTAAACACATAGATAATACGACATTCTCTTCTAATCGCAAACAAAGAACTATAATTATGATTTGCGTTTCCATATTTAAGCAAGGATCTACATTCGAATTTCTCTTTTGATCACATATAGAGTACTACAAATATAACTTATTTCCATATTTAAGCATGAACTACAATCAAATTTCTCTTTTGATCGCAAACAGAGTACTATCAATAGAATTTACATTTTCATAATTTAAGCATGAAACTACAATCGAATTTCTCTTTTGATTACAACAGAGTTTTAATTTACGTTTCCATAATTTAAGCATGGAACTATAATTGAATTTATCTTTCGATCACAAATAGAGTACAATAAATAGAATTTACGTTTCCCGAATTTAAACATGAAACTACAATCAAATTTCTCTTTTGATCACAAACAGAGTACTATAAATAGAATTTACGTTTCCAGAATTTAAGCATGAAACTACAATCGCATTTCTCTTTTGATCACAAATAGAGTGCTATAATTGTAATTTACATTTCAATATGAAACCACTGAATTAAATACGGATTTTCTTTCTGGACACAATAGAGAGCTATAAATATTACATTATGGTTCTGGATTCGAGATAGATCTAACAAAGAACACATGTTTCCTTTCTAGATATAACCGAGAGCTAGACAGACTATAAATTGTGATTCCAGTTATTTTAATGTAGTCTTAAAGTGAAAACCAAATAATTTTCAGGAAACAACTAGGAGGTAAACAAACTATAAAATCATGGTTACAGGATATACCTAGATCAACAAGGATTACTAATTATGTTTCTGGAACTAAACTGAGTAAAAAAAAGTAAGAAGATATGAACTCTTTATCTACACTGTTTGGAGGATGAACTTTGATCGAAATGATTTGCATGCAACATTTATACATATATTTTTTTTAAAAAGAAATACAGAGATCAGGATATGGATCGGTACTTCGTATTTATAAGTGTAAAGTAGAGATTGCCACAAATTTTTCAGTAATGTTAAGTAGGCAGAAATGTTCTCCCTAAAGTTCTAATCCTTCTATGAAATACGATTAGTGATAGAAGGGATACAAAAATTCTTAAAGTACAGCAAATCATACAGAGGGGTTTCTATAATTTCTTAGATACAAGATCTATATTGGTTTTCTAGCTTAAAAAAAATAAACAGTAATAAATATTTCTCGACATACAGTGAGCATTTTCGTATCACATTAGAAATTTAAATCTGTAACTTTTAAATAAACAGAAATAAGGACAAAATACTCTAGGAAATAAGAAGCTATAGAAAATGGTTGCTTTGGATGAATGTGTGGCTCCACAAAGATCCCAACTCCAACCTTGATCACCACGATCATCGATAGACACCTCGTTTAAACACCCTACCTTATCGGGAGTACTCTCCTTCCTCCTGAACCCCTGAGCGATTCAAGTTGTAGAGCTCTCACACACAATTCCAGAAACTACTCAATGGGTTTCCCCCCACAATAATTTCTAGCCAACCCCAATAGCAACATGAAACTCACTTTCTTAATATTATGATAGCCATCCAAGAACTAGGTCCTTTACCCATTCCCAAGGCCTTCCTTATATAGGAAAATCTCATGCCACACATGTCGCTTCATGCAAAATACCCAATTTCTTAATATTCAAAAAGTAATTTATATCACAAATAAAAGTGTCAAGTTTTCTAGAAGAATGCACCTACTTTCCTAAATTTACTCAAGTTTGTCTCTAAGATGCTCAATCTAAATTCTATTTTGTGTGTGCATGTGGTGTTAGCTAAAAGCTCTAGCCTAGGATTCCATTTTTACTCCTAATATTATTATTTCTATTATTTTAAATGCTAAAAGTAATTCCATGTGCAAATGCATAAAAATAATTATTTCTATTATTTTTAATACTAAAATGTATTTTTTATTTTATTTTTATGAGCAAGTGTTCTAAATGGAAATTATATGGTTTTTCTTTTTATGCAAAATGTTTACCAATTAATCATTTCTAGGACCTAGGTGTCGCACTGTTGGGACCATCTATCCTTTATGCTCATATTTCAACATGGTACCACTCCATTGGGTCCATTCATCCGTTGTATCTATTTCTCGACAAGGTACCAAATCGTTAGGTCCTTGCGTCCATCCTTTTCGTTTTTTGGCAAGGTACCACATCATTTGGTCCTTCTGCCGATATCTTTTCATTTGACTTGCAGGAACTTCATGTAGGGATTTAGGATCCGTTACCTTCAATCCTCCATCTACATGCTATTGGGGACTAATGGCGCTGAGGAGTAACTCCATTCTTACTGCATTCCCCCCAACTCGTACGTGACCAACTCCGTCGTGGTCCACATCGTACGACCTCACTCTTCCCCTCAGTAAGCGGATTAGTGCTTCCCTACTCATGTCTGGAATTCCATCGGAAGTCGACATCGTCGTCGATCTCCCCGTGTGTGATTTATCTGTACTCTATGACCCTTGAATTCCCTTGTGTGTCCGTGAGTCAACCGTTCCACCTGTTGCTACACACATTTCTCAAAAACAAATATTAATAGTCCTGTCCTCTTTCATCATAATTCAATTCATAAACCTTCTAATTTATACATCACATATTTACTCATACAACTAATAGTTAAGCATTTATACATCACATATTTACTCATACAGCTAATCGTTAAGCATCATCTTATGTAACACATTTTTCACAATCAAAGCTAATCATTAAGCAACATGTAATTTTTCGTTTACATGACTATCCAATTCCAAATACAACTTTTATTTCATTAACTCATAATCAATTGTGGTCATGCACATACTCAATATAAAATCAAAGAGTCCTTTTATTAGTGTTTTAATAAGTTGGGTCACTCAATAGGTGCCCTTAAGGTCTACAATAGTATAGGGGCACTACATACACCCCTACTTGTTTATAACTTCCTCCCAAAGTTCAGAATAAATGTAGAAAGCTATGATGCATCTCAGTTGCATCCTCCCAAGTCGGAGAGCTAGGACTATAACTGTCCCAATATACTTTGACTTGATCAATCACATAGTGCCTAAGTTGTCATGTTTGTTGGTCCAAAATACGCATCAGTTTGGCCATCACGGCATCGTCATCCATTATCTACACATTGCTCAAATCAATGACATGTGAAGTATCAAGAACATAGTGACGTAATACAGAAACATGAAATACATTATGAATTCTACTCAGTGACGATGGCAAGTCTAGACAATAGGAACCAGTCCTATCTATTCCAAAATCCTAAAGGGTCCACAAATCTAGGTGACAACTTGGATCCCCTACCAAACTTTATAGAACTCTTATGTGGTTTCACCCATAGGAATACTCTATCCCCAATCTCGTAGTTCCGATCAGTCCTATGTGCATCCGCATAGCTCTTGTCGATCCTGTGCTTCCTTTAGTCGAGCACAAATCATAACCATCTACTCCTCCATCTCCTGTATTACCTCAGGACCAAGAAATATCCTATCCTCCAACCTACCCCAAATTATGGGAGTTCTGCATGTTCTCCCATATAAAAATTCAAATGGTGCCATCTGAATAGAACTCTAATCATTGTTGTTGTAAGCAAACTCTACTAAGGGTAAGTATTCTTCCCATATCTTCTGTTGATCCATTACGTACATTCTTAGCATGTCCTCTAACACCTAGTTCACCCTTTCCGTGTGTCCGTCCATCTCAATGTGATAGGCGGTGCTAAAGTTAAGTTGAGTGCCAAGATCTTCTTGAAAGCTCATCCAAAATATCCCAGTAAATACAGAAGCTCTATCCGAAATAATCTTCTTCGGAATTCCATGTAGTCTCACTACCTCATTGATAAAAACTCTAGCTATCTCAGGAGCTTGATACGTGTTCTTAATCAGTAGGAAATGTGCACTCTTGTTAAGAGTGTCAACAACTACAAAAATTGTGTTGTGTCTCCTGTTGGTTAAGGGTAAACCAACTATAAAATCCATCGAAATAACTTCCACTTTGATTCTGGGATTGCATGTGGTTGTAGCAATCTAGCTGGGTGTCAATTTTAAGCCTTTACCATTTGGAATTCCATACACTTCGCCACAAAACTTACCACATCCCTCTTCATACCATGCCAAAAGAACAAGGGTTTCAAGTTTGCATACATTTTCTTTATCCCATGATGTGATCTGTAAACTGCTCTATGAGCTTCTGACAAAATCAAACTTTGTATTTATTCATTATCAGGGACATACATTCAGCATTTATCCCACAATAGTCCATCCATGTCCAAAGAGTACCCCTCATACTTGGGTATCCTCATCTGCTCATTCTCCAATCCTAGTTTTACTTCACTATACCATGTGTCCTCCTATTGTAGTGTTAGGATCTTTTCTCTTAAGTTGGTCTTCATAGGTATGACAGAAACTATCCTAGGTCTACAACTAAGTGCGTCCACCACTTTGTTTAATGTTCCTTTCACATAAGTTATGTCGAAGTTGTAATCAGGGAATAACTCCGACAATCTTCTTTGTCTTGCATTAAGGTCGCTTTGAGTGAAGATGTGTTGTAACCCACAATGGTCATTCTTCAACTCGAACTTCCTTCCCACTAGATAGTGTCTTCATAACCTCAAGGCATGCATCACCACAGTCATCTCCATATCATGGGTCGCATAGTTCTCTTCATGCGGCCTAAGTCTTTTGGACATGTATGCAATTACCCTTCCATATTGAATCAATACACAACCAACACCATCCTTTGATGCATCCGTACATACCAGGAAGTCTTTATCCATATCGGGAACTCTTTATATTGTTATCATAGTCAATAGTTCTTTTATTTTAGCAAAGGCTCCTTCCCATTTCTCAGTCCAAATGAAAAGACAGTTTTCTTCTATAGTTCAGTAATAGGTCCCTCTACTCTGGAGAATCCTTCCACAAAACATCTATAATACCCCGATAGCCCCATAAATCTTTGTACCTCATGTACATTGGTGGGTGCCAGCCATTCCCAAATTGCTTCAATCTTTGTCGGGTCCACTGCAATCCCTTCACCTGATATTATGTCTCCAAGATTGTGAAACTCATTCTGCAAGAATGAACACTTGGACAACTTCACGTATAAATGGTTCTCTCTTAAACATTGTAAAACTATTCGTAAGTGTTCCTCATGTTGTTTTGATGTTCTATATTAAATTGAAATGTTGTCCAAGAACGCCTCTACAAACTTGTCAAGGTGTTGACGAAACATGTCATTCATTAGGTTCATAAATACAGTGGGTGCATTTGTCAAACCAAAAGGTACTACAACAAACTCATAGTGTCAAAATCTAGCCTTGAAAGCAGTTTTGGGAATATCTTCATCCTTAATCCTCAACTGCTGATATCCCAATCTCGGATCTATCTTTGAAAATACTATCACACCCTTCATCTGGTCGAAAATGTCATCAATCCTAGGTAGTGTATGTTAAATTTTGAGCATTAATTCACAATACTCTTGGATCTTTACTGAGAGAATAACATATACAGTATATCAATGCATAACAATCACAATAAGCATGACAAGCATCACAAGAATCAAAAGCATGAGAGATAAGAGACACAGAGTTTCCGTGGGGAAAACCCTAAGGTGAAAAACCCCACAAATTCCTCAGAGATAGAGAGAGCAATAGCTCAACCAAAGTACAACGAAAATACACTTGGGATAGTCTCCTAGAGCATAGGATCCTCCTCCTCACTAGTGCGCCACTTTTTGAGTGAGAGAAGTGTGTCTTTCCGAATGATCCAAATAGAGATCTCCTATCTCTATTTATACTTAACCTGTTTGCCTAGTTACACTATGGGGCCGACTTGTCTATCTATATACATCCACAATATAATATATATTTCAAGGCCGACCCCGCACATGGTGGTCTAATAACCCATCGGCAAGTACGCACACTTGCGACACTTGTCAATCCACATGATGACACTTCCTTATAGAGGAATAACACATCTCTAATAAGGGTACAATAAATATATATGAAATACATTCTGAAGTTACATATACATCAACACTCCCTCTCAAATAGGAAGGTATTTCTCAACACAGATCTATTAGACAAGTCTTCTTCTCAGGATCATCGTCATCGATGCATCGTCACTGCTGCTGCTATCTCAACCAATCTCTGACTCTACTCATCATAGGAAGTTCTATAGAGCCAGTCATTTTTCATACTGGATGCAGGCCCACCACCTGCAGGTCTTCGTCATCACTGGCCATACTGTGGAAATCTCAGGACTTATTACTTGCGTCACAAAACCTTAAAAGAGTCTCTTGACTAGCAAGAACCCTAAAGAGCATCTGAGGCCTTTTTCATCCTCTCCAGATCTCCAAGACTTATTACATATGACCCCACCACAAAACCTCAAAAGAGAATACCAGGACTGATTACAAGCATAAAGCTCAACCTATCAGATTTTCGAGGGCACAAATTACATGTGGTCACCACAAAAACTTGAAAGAGCATCCCAGGACTGATTACAAGCACAAGGCTCAACCTATCGGATCTCCCAGGGCACAAATTACATGTAGTCATGGAAAAACCTCGAAAGAGCATCCCAAGACGGATTACTAGCACACAGCTCAACCTATCGGATCTCCCAGGGCACAAATTACATGCCATAGGACAAAACCTCGAAAGAGCATTTGCCAGATATTCCAGGGCACAAATTACATGCCATAGGCAAAACCTCGAAAGACTATCTGCATATCTCCCAGGGCACAAATTATATGTCCTCCCAAGCAAAACCTCGAAAGAGCATTTGCCAGATATCCTAGCGTACAAATTACATGCCATAGGAAAAATCTCGAAAGACTATCTGCAAATATCCCAGGGCACAATTTACATGCTTATCTCCACAACCTGTTCCACGGCCACAGAGTATCAACTTGATACTCACCATACATCATTCTGATGTACACATGATCATCCTGATCATCATCACTGCAACATCCTGATGCATGTCATCTGGAGCAACATCCTAAAGCTCATCATCCATGATCATCCTAATCATACAATGCATCTACCTAATGCATACCAAGTATCTACCTGATACATGTCATCATACATGATCCACCTGATCACACAATGTACCCACCTTATACAAATATAAATACATGATACATATCAACATACATGATCTACCTGATCATACAATCTATCCACCTGATACATATACAGATACATGGTCCAAGCATCCAACATGATGCATATACAAAATACATACACATCATCCAACCGAACATATCCAGGATCAACATGATGTGTACATATATATAAATGATCCAACTGATCATATCCAACATCCAACATGATACATACATACATATACATATAAATGATCCAACTGATCTGTTATCTCCCAAATTGACCACCGTCATTTTGTTTGATAGAATGGGTAAATTTTTTTATTTTTGTGAGTCTTGGCCTTCAATATCAAAAAAAATCCCAGCTTTTCGGCAGTTAACTGAGTCTGTGAAAGTGGTTTCGATTCCATTCCTAAATTTTAGCCACAAAGTCAGTTTGAACTAGAACGCTTCATCCCTACAATCTCAGGCTAAATCTCCAGTCATTATGTCATCTGTCTATTGCAACATGCTCTGTTATTAAATAAATCCCGAATGCTCAGCTATGATTTGTCACTTGGCTGCCCTGTGAGGTATTTTCATTGTTGAACCATAACTCAAGAGGAATTTTCTGCTGAAATCGCGTGATCTTGCGGGGCGATTTTGACAGCCTTCCCGAACTCCAAATTCATATCTGGAAACACCAATGGATAGCTTATGATCTGTAGATCAAAATCGACTATTCGAACGTGCAAAACGGACATCGGACGGTTGAGAAAATTGATGTTTTTCCAAAGGCAGTTTTTTCAGGAATCCTACAGGTTTCGGCAGCTTAGGCGAGCCCCACAGAGCTCATTAGCTACCGAAAGGTCTGACTTCCGGCGGCTAAGGCACGAAATCAGCAGAAAGCAACGTTTTGGGTTTAAATTTTTTAAACGGTTACAGCTTTCGGCAGCTTAGGCGAGCCCCACAGAGCTCATTAGCTGCCGAAAGGTCTGACTTCCGGCGGCTAAGGCACGAAATCAGCAGAAGAGTTAACTGCCGAAAGCCTGTTTTTGCCAATTTTCTCTAATTTCGTCCAGATCTCAGTTTTGTTCGCGGAACTAGCAGAGTAAAGGCTATAAAGCCACAGAACCAAGACTATTAACGGGGGTTCGAGCTTGGAGAGACTTTGCCATATGTTTTGGTCGCTTATTATAATAAAAAATCACAGTTTTCTCTTGTTGTTGTTATCAGATATTTTCATCCATCATTATTCTGCACTCTATTCAAATTAGCTTAGCCTGTGCTCATGATTTGAATTGAGGAACTTCCTACTGCTGTGTGTGACCCGATGTTATGTATGTATTTGGTTGCATAAACCCTGCATGATTAATATACTTGGTTGTCTTAGCAATATTCTACATTTCATCTCTATATTTTATCATCTGATTTACAGTTTCTAAGAGCACTGGTTCATTTAACTATTTGATAAGCAACTTTTCCATTGAGCTATTGTGGTATCCCATCGATCCATTTACTGAAAAGGGTATTGAATTCTTAAGTTACCAAGCATACTTAGCCATAACCACTAAGTAGTTTCTTGGAGAGCTAACAAATTGGCGCCGTTGCCGGGGAGCGAGGTGAGAAGCTGATCTTCCTGGGAGAACGACACAGATCTGGTCCTTGATGATAGACAAGGATCAGACACTTCACTGGTTATAAATCTTCTATCTGGCGACTCCATGAAGGATGAACTCAGTGGCGACTCCATTGTTCAGAATTCTGTTGGTGATTCCACTGGTATGACATGAACAGAATCTTAGCCAAGAGGTATGCGTTCTGTGATTTTTCAAGCATTGCTGGTTTTCCTAATCAAGTACCTGCTAGAGATGAATGGGAGAACAGTCTTCCTAGATTTCGAGGAGAAGAGGGGGAAGTGCCAGCTGAGCATTTGCTGGACTTTCATGACTACATGCATCGGTTGCAAGTAGTGCATGAGGATGTTCAGATCTGGCTCTTTTGTTTTTCATTAGAAGGAATTGCTCGTGATTGGTACCGAGCTTTGCCTATTGCTAGCATCAGCTCTTTGGCTGATTTTCATACTGCCTTCCATTTGTTTTGCAAAACAAAGTTTTCAACTGATCTTCTTTATCCAGAATGTTGTCATGAGTTTAGTTTATTATATAAAGATTTAGACAATCATGAAGAACATGTTGAAGCAGAAGATATTTCTCATCATGATAAGGAGATAAATGATTCACAGTATGACAATCTTAGTTATGCTTTTGACATCATATCAGACACATCTACTGTTGTTAGTTGTCACGAAGATCAGATTTTTATCTCTGAAAATTTTGAAGATGATGAGCAGACTAACAAGACAACAGCTGACAGTTTCAGATCTGCAGAGGTTGATGAGGGCAGCTTACAAAGTCCAGATTTGCAAGGACTGTCCAATCTTCAGCTAGAACATGAGAATCATGATCAAGAATGGGTTGATGCTGTAGTTGATACTAGTCATGAGTCTCTTGATCCTAATAACAGAGAAGATCCGAATCTTGGGGTTGAATTTGCAGCATATGCCGAGGACAGCCCACATCTTCCAGACTTGCAGACAAAGGTAGATTGCAGCACATATGAAGAGAGTGAGGAAGGGCAGCAGAAAGGTCCAGATCAGCAATCTATTGGATATGTTTCTCCAGCAGATTTTGAGCGACCTTCTCCAGCAGATCTTGAGCAGTTTACACACACCATTGAAATCAAGGAAGACAGCCAGCCACATTCTTTTCATTTACAGTCAGAACCGAAGCTTATAGAGGTATTCCATTACTATTTAATTGATCCTATTGCTGATTTTCTGGAATCCACGAACAATGTGAATGTTAAAATATTCTTTATAGAGCAAAGCTGGTCTGATCATCTGTTCGAACCTTTTTTCTACATGATATGGCTTCATTTGTTATTTGAGTCAAGATTAAAGATGCCTGTAAATCACAATCTGACATGACTGCATTGGAAATCCAGTGTTACTTGATCATGCTGCTCCTATTAGTTAGTGTAGGAGTAGATAGGAAAATAAGCTCTTTTATTGAGCACATAGATTATTTTCAGTTATTATTGAATAAGCAGAATAAGCTGCATATAAACTACACCTAGAAGGTATCCTACGAATAAAATAGGGCTGCTACTAGGGAAGGGTTTCATATCCAGATGGCATGGTCAAAGATTTGCAGGCCGTGGAGGAAAGATCTATACAGTCTCTAAGATACTGGTTTCCACCTGCTGAAGATATATATAGTGGGCGTTTTGACAGAGATTTGCAGCATGGCCATATGAGATATGATTCTTATGCATATGATGTGTCAGTCATGGGATAAAACGTCCATATACAGCATTAGATGAAAACCCCAGATAGGCTGAATCTGGAAATAGAGGAATCGCTCAAACCCGTAACAATTATTCTGATGATGAGTATGGAAACATTAATGGACCTTATGGAACAGCAGGGAATTCATACATAAGATGAGCAGCATCTATGGCTGTTGTGCTTAACACAGAAGTTCCTTGGGTAATGTATTAGCAAACATACAAATGCGCTCTAGAGCTAAAAGGTTGGAAGCACAAGTTTCATGAAATCTCAATATAAATTAGATATTTTTACATCCACTCATGCATTCTGTTTTGAACAGAAAATGCAATTTCAACTTGGCAAAAGATGTTTTACAGGAACATTAGAATTGACATTGTTATGGGATGGGCTGAGGTTCAAGTACAATATATATTCGGCACTCTTCTGCAAACTGTCATATCCCTCACCTTTTGATGAAGTTCAATAAAGATTATACTTGCAGGCTTCAGAAGTCATATGAACAGATTTGATATTGCTTCAATAATCATTAAGAATTGGCTTTGTCTCATTTCTTGTGTTTGACATCTAACTTCAAGTCTGGAAATAGGCAATGGGAAAAATTGAAAATTTATAATGCTAAGCTTGGAAGTTGAAAGACATTGGGGTGCAGGCGAAGTTTCACTTCTCGCTTCTTTGGTTTGTATATTCAAAATTATGCTAATAGTGTTCAGTATGTGGCTCAGCAAAATTTAAAGGACTGGGATACTTCCTCTGTTGGATCTTACAGATTGACTTTAAAGTCAAGTTGTGGCATATGTCCAGCATTTGGAATTATTTGCTCTATGAATATGAACTGGTTTTGCTCTTGTAGAAATTGGCAGCAGAAGCTTTGCATACCTTAGCTTTCAAGAATGAAGCAAGCTGCATTTCAGACAGGGAAGCCAGATTGGAGATATATTGGGACACAGGATGCTAGTAGTTACAACAGTTTTCCTTTTGGGAAGTCATTTTTCAATGAAGGGCAGGAAAGCTACAGGTTTGCAGAGGGATCAGTGTTAAAGACTTGATGACTCCATGCCCAATGCTAAAGGCTACTGGAACTACTTGGTTCTGGGATTCTTCGGAACCTCACTGGGAGGATTCCATCCCCGAGTAGGAGCCAGATGTTATCTCCCAAATTGACCACCGTCATTTTGTTTGATAGAATGGGTAAATTTTTTTATTTTTGTGAGTCTTGGTCTTCAATATCAAAAAAAATCCCAGCTTTTCGGCAGTTAACTGAGTCTGTGAAAGTGGTTTCGATTCCATTCCTAAATTTTAGCCACAAAGTCAGTTTGAACTAGAACGCTTCATCCCTACAATCTCAGGCTAAATCTCCAGTCATTATGTCATCTGTCTATTGCAACATGCTCTGTTATTAAATAAATCCCGAATGCTCAGCTATGATTTGTCACTTGGCTGCCCTGTGAGGTATTTTCATTGTTGAACCATAACTCAAGAGGAATTTTCTGCTGAAATCGGGTGATCTTGCGGGGCGATTTTGACGGCCTTCCCAAACTCCAAATTCAGATCTGGAAACACCAATGGATAGCTTATGATCTGTAGATCAAAATCGACTATTCGAACGTGCAAAAAGGACATCGGACGGTTGAAAAAATCGATTTTTTCCAAAGGCAGTTTTTTCAGGAATCCTACAGGTTTCGGCAGCTTAGGCGAGCCCCACAGAGCTCATTAGCTACCGAAAGGTCTGACTTCCGGCGGCTAAGGCACGAAATCAGCAAAAAGCAACGTTTTGGGTTTAAATTTTTGAAACGGTTACAGCTTTCGGCAGCTTAGGCGAGCCCCACAGAGCTCATTAGCTGCCGAAAGGTCTGACTTCCGGCGGCTAACGCACGAAATCAGCAGAAGAGTTAACTGCCGAAAGCCTATTTTTGCCACTTTTCTGTAATTTCGCCCAGATCTCAGTTTTGTTCGCGGAACTAGCAGAGTAAAGGCTATAAAGCCACAGAACCAAGACTATTAACGGGGGTTCGAGCTTGGAGAGACTTTGCCATATGTTTTGGTCGCTTATTATAATAAAAAATCACAGTTTTCTCTTGTTGTTGTTATCAGATATTTTCATCCATCATTATTCTGCACTCTATTCAAATTAGCTTAGCCTGTGCTCATGATTTGAATTGAGGAACTTCCTACTGCTGTGTGTGACCCGATGTTATGTATGTATTTGGTTGCATAAACCCTGCATGATTAATATACTTGGTTGTCTTAGCAATATTCTACATTTCATCTCTATATTTTATCATCTGATTTACAGTTTCTAAGAGCACTGGTTCATTTAACTATTTGATAAGCAACTTTTCCATTGAGCTATTGTGGTATCCCATCGATCCATTTACTGAAAAGGGTATTGAATTCTTAAGTTACCAAGCATACTTAGCCATAACCACTAAGTAGTTTCTTGGAGAGCTAACAAATTGGCGCCGTTGCCGGGGAGCGAGGTGAGAAGCTGATCTTCCTGGGAGAACGACACAGATCTGGTCCTTGATGATAGACAAGGATCAGACACTTCACTGGTTATAAATCTTCTATCTGGCGACTCCATGAAGGATGAACTCAGTGGCGACTCCATTGTTCAGAATTCTGTTGGTGATTCCACTGGTATGACATGAACAGAATCTTAGCCAAGAGGTATGCGTTCTGTGATTTTTCAAGCATTGCTGGTTTTCCTAATCAAGTACCTGCTAGAGATGAATGGGAGAACAGTCTTCCTAGATTTCGAGGAGAAGAGGGGGAAGTGCCAGCTGAGCATTTGCTGGACTTTCATGACTACATGCATCGGTTGCAAGTAGTGCATGAGGATGTTCAGATCCGGCTCTTTTGTTTTTCATTAGAAGGAATTGCTCATGATTGGTACCGAGCTTTGCCTATTGCTAGCATCAGCTCTTTGGCTGATTTTCATACTACCTTCCATTTGTTTCGCAAAACAAAGTTTTCAACTGATCTTCTTTATCCAGAATGTTGTCATGAGTTTAGTTTATTATATAAAGATTTAGACAATCATGAAGAACATGTTGAAGCAGAAGATATTTCTCATCATGATAAGGAGATAAATGATTCACAGTATGACAATCTTAGTTATGCTTTTGACATCATATCAGACACATCTACTGTTGTTAGTTGTCACGAAGATCAGATTTTTATCTCTGAAAATTTTGAAGATGATGAGCAGACTAACAAGACAACAGCTGACAGTTTCAGATCTGCAGAGGTTGATGAGGGCAACTTACAAAGTCCAGATTTGCAAGGATTGTCCAATCTTCAGCTAGAACATGAGAATCATGATCAAGAATGGGTTGATGCTGTAGTTGATACTAGTCATGAGTCTCTTGATCCTAATAACAGAGAAGATCCGAATCTTGGGGTTGAATTTGCAGCATATGCCGAGGACAGCCCACATCTTCCAGACTTGCAGACAAAGGTAGATTGCAGCACGTATGAAGAGAGTGAGGAAGGGCAGCAGAAAGGTCCAGATCAGCAATCTATTGGATATGTTTCTCCAGCAGATTTTGAGCGACCTTCTCCAGCAGATCTTGAGCAGTTTACACACACCATTGAAATCAAGGAAGACAGCCAGCCACATTCTTTTCATTTACAGTCAGAACCGAAGCTTATAGAGGTATTCCATTACTATTTAATTGATCCTATTGCTGATTTTCTGGAATCCACGAACAATGTGAATGTTAAAATATTCTTTATAGAGCAAAGCTGGTCTGATCATCTGTTCGAACCTTTTTTCTACATGATATGGCTTCATTTGTTGTTTGAGTCAAGATTAAAGATGCCTGTAAATCACAATCTGACATGACTGCATTGGAAATCCAGTGTTACTTGATCATGCTGCTCCTATTAGTTAGTGTAGGAGTAGATAGGAAAATAAGCTCTTTTATTGAGCACATAGATTATTTTCAGTTATTATTGAATAAGCAGAATAAGCTGCATATAAACTACACCTGGAAGGTATCCTACGAATAAAATAGGGCTGCTACTAGGGAAGGGTTTCATATCCAGATGGCATGGTCAAAGATTTGCAGGCCGTGGAGGAAAGATCTATACAGTCTCTAAGATACTCGTTTCCACCTGCTGAAGATATATATAGTGGGCGTTTTGACAGAGATTTGCAGCATGGCCATATGAGATATGATTCTTATGCATATGATGTGTCAGTCATGGGATAAAGCGTCCATATACAGCATTAGATGAAAACCCCAGATAGGCTGAATCTGGAAATAGAGGAATCGCTCAAACCCGTAACAATTATTCTGATGAAGAGTATGGAAACATTAATGGACCTTATGGAGCAGCAGGGAATTCATACATAAGATGAGCAGCATCTATGGCTGTTGTGCTTAACACAGAAGTTCCTTGGGTAATGTATTAGCAAACATACAAATGCGCTCTAGAGCTAAAAGGTTGGAAGCACAAGTTTCATGAAATCTCAATATAAATTAGATATTTTTACATCCACTCATGCATTCTGTTTTGAACAGAAAATGCAATTTCAACTTGGCAAAAGATGTTTTACAGGAACATTAAAATTGACATTGTTATGGGATGGGCTGAGGTTCAAGTACAATATATATTCGGCACTCTTCTACAAACTGTCATATCCCTCACCTTTTGATGAAGTTCAATAAAGATTATACTTGCAGGCTTCAGAAGTCATATGAACAGATTTGATATTGCTTCAATAATCATTAAGAATTGGCTCTGTCTCATTTCTTGTGTTTGACATCTAACTTCAAGTCTGGAAATAGGCAATGGGAAAAATTGAAAATTTATAATGCTAAGCTTGGAAGTTGAAAGACATTGGGGTGCAGGCGAAGTTTCACTTCTCGCTTCTTTGGTTTGTATATTCAAAATTATGCTAATAGTGTTCAGTATGTGGCTCAGCAAAATTTAAAGGACTGGGATACTTCCTCTGTTGGATCTTACAGATTGACTTTAAAGTCAAGTTGTGGCATATGTCCAGCATTTGGAATTATTTGCTCTATGAATATGAACTGGTTTTCCTCTTGTAGAAATTGGCAGCAGAAGCTTTGCATACCTTAGCTTTCAAGAATGAAGCAAGCTGCATTTCAGACAGGGAAGCCAGATTGGAGATATATTGGGACACAGGATGCTAGTAGTTACAACAGTTTTCCTTTTGGGAAGTCATTTTTCAATGAAGGGCAGGAAAGCTACAGGTTTGCAGAGGGATCAGTGTTAAAGACTTGATGACTCCATGCCCAATGCTAAAGGCTACTGGAACTACTTGGTTCTGGGATTCTTCGGAACCTCACTGGGAGGATTCCATCCCCGAGTAGGAGCCAGATGTTATCTCCCAAATTGACCACCGTCATTTTGTTTGATAGAATGGGTAAAATTTTTTATTTTTGTGAGTCTTGGTCTTCAATATCAAAAAAAATCCCAGCTTTTCGGCAGTTAACTGAGTCTGTGAAAGTGGTTTCGATTCCATTCCTAAATTTTAGCCACAAAGTCAGTTTGAACTAGAACGCTTCATCCCTACAATCTCAGGCTAAATCTCCAGTCATTATGTCATCTGTCTATTGCAACATGCTCTGTTATTAAATAAATCCCGAATGCTCAGCTATGATTTGTCACTTGGCTGCCCTGTGAGGTATTTTCATTGTTGAACCATAACTCAAGAGGAATTTTCTGCTGAAATCGCGTGATCTTGTGGGGCGATTTTGACGGCCTTCCCGAACTCCAAATTCAGATCTGGAAACACCAATGGATAGCTTATGATCTGTAGATCAAAATCGACTATTCGAACGTGCAAAACGGACATCGGACGGTTGAGAAAATCGATTTTTTCCAAAGGCATTTTTTTCAGGAATCCTACAGGTTTCGGCAGCTTAGGCGAGCCCCACAGAGCTCATTAGCTACCGAAAGGTCTGACTTCCGGCGGCTAAGGCACGAAATCAGCAAAAAGCAACGTTTTGGGTTTAAATTTTTGAAACGGTTACAGCTTTCGGCAGCTTAGGCGAGCCCCACAGAGCTCATTAGCTGCCGAAAGGTCTGACTTCCGGCGGCTAACGCACGAAATCAGCAGAAGAGTTAACTGCCGAAAGCCTGTTTTTGCCAATTTTCTCTAATTTCGCCCAGATCTCAGTTTTGTTCGCGGAACTAGCAGAGTAAAGGCTATAAAGCCACAGAACCAAGACTATTAACGGGGGTTCGAGCTTGGAGAGACTTTGCCATATGTTTTGGTCGCTTATTATAATAAAAAATCACAGTTTTCTCTTGTTGTTGTTATCAGATATTTTCATCCATCATTATTCTGCACTCTATTCAAATTAGCTTAGCCTGTGCTCATGATTTGAATTGAGGAACTTCCTACTGCTGTGTGTGACCCGATGTTATGTATGTATTTGGTTGCATAAACCCTGCATGATTAATATACTTGGTTGTCTTAGCAATATTCTACATTTCATCTCTATATTTTATCATCTGATTTACAGTTTCTAAGAGCACTGGTTCATTTAACTATTTGATAAGCAACTTTTCCATTGAGCTATTGTGGTATTCCATCGATCCATTTACTGAAAAGGGTATTGAATTCTTAAGTTACCAAGCATACTTAGCCATAACCACTAAGTAGTTTCTTGGAGAGCTAACATGATCATATCCAGCATCCAACATGATGCATACATACATATATAAATGATCCAACTGATCATACAAAGCAAAAACCAAAACATCATCCTGATGCTCATCATCCAACGCTTACATCCATATCCATGTGAAGGATCCTCCTTCCAACATGCTTGGAATGGATTCAGCAAATGTGACCATCACTTCTTCCTCAAAGTGTCATCAATCTGAAGAACACCAAGCCTCTCCCTGAAGTACTCAAACATCACCCTGGCTCGTGGCTTCATTAGCACATCTGCAATTTACTCATCCGTCACAATATACAGGAACTTCAGGGCTCCTCTCTGTACCATATCCCTGATATAGTGATATTTGATCTCTATGTGTTTCGACTTGTCATGAAACACTGGGTTCTCGGACAGCTTCACACAACTCTGGTTATCACAAAAGATACCAGTAGCATCCAATGGGAGATCAAATAACTCAGACAATAGCTTCCATAGCCATACTGCCTCACAACTAGCTGAACATGCTACAACATACTCTGCCTTAACTGTACTCAGTGCTATGCAGGACTGCTTCTTGCTAAACCAAGAGATCACACCTTATCCCATACTGAAGCAGCATCCAGATGTGCTCTTCCTATCTGCAGCACTACCAGTCCAATCTGAATCAACATAACCCTGTAGGTTAAATTTTTGATTCGCTTCATACTTGAGCCCATAATCCACTGTACCCTTCAGGTACCTCAGAACATGCTTTATAGCAACCAGGTGAATACTCCTTGGATCCATCAGGAACTGGCTCAATGTGTTCACCGTAAAGCAAATATCTGGTCTCGTGTTGGTCAGGTACATCAAGGACCCAATCATCTGACGATACATAGAGACATCTACTGGCTCAGATGAAGCATCACATAGAAGCTTCAGATTTGATGCCATAGGTGTGGTCATGGCCTTGCAATCCATCAACCCGAATCTCTTCAAGATATCTACTGTGTACTTCCCTTGACCAAGGAAGATCCCACCTACATTCTGCCACACCTCCATACCTAGGAAATAATGCATCATTCCCAAATCTTTCATATCAAACTCAGCAGCAAGCTTCCTCTTAGTATCTGCAATCAATCTATCATCTCCTATTACAAATAAGTCATCCACATACAGGAGTAGAATCATAGGATTCCCTTCCTCAACCTTGTAGTAAAGGTTGGAATCCGCTTTACTCTTGGTAAAGCCCAAACTAGATAGGAAACTGTCCATCCCGCCATACCAAGTTCTGGGAGCTTGCTTCAAGCCATACAAGGCTTTCTTCAATCTGCACAGATACGACTCCCTGTCATGTATTTCGAAACCTAGTGGTTGCTCCACATATACTTCCTCTTCAACTACACCATTCAAGAAGGCAGTGTTGACATCCATCTGGTGTATTTTCCATTTCATTGTTGCAACCAGGGCAAGTACTATTCTGATGGATGTATACCTGGCTACAGGTGCAAAATTTTCTTCATAATCTATTCCCTCTTTCCGAGAGAATCCACAAGCTACGAATCCTGCTTTGTATTTTTCTACACTGCCATATACAGCATGCTTGATTTTGTAGATCAATTTGGAAGTCACAACGGACTTCTCTTTAGGTCTTGGGACAACATCCCAAACATCATTCTTCATTATTGATTGGTATTCCTCAACCATGGCATCCTTCCATTCTTTCTTTTCCACTGCTTCTTCATAACTGGAAGGTTCTTTATTCATAATGTCACAGAGTAAAGCAATGTAGCTGGTATGTGATCCGGTTCTCTTCTTTTCTCTATGTCCTTCTTCTAGAATGCCAAATCTTTCTGCATTTTGAATGAGCTCTCTAGCCCATGCATCTTTCCTCTTGTGAGAGTTATCCTCATGGGGTGTATCTACAGGTTCTTGCGGATCTTCAAACTCACAAACAACTTCTAGAATTGCTTCAGTCATGGTAGTGTCTTGAAATCTAGTTTCCTTAGGTTCTTCATAAACTTTGATAGGTGCCTTCCTTGATTTGATGAATGCTGAGTTTTCATCAAATGTTACATCCCTGCTGACATTAATCTTCTTGAACCCTGGAAAGTATATTCTGTAATCCTTCGAGCTTTCATTGTAGCCCACAAAGATACCCTTCTTTCCTAAAGGATCTAGTTTGCTCCTCTTTTCCTTTGGGACATGTGTGTATACCAGACAACCGAATATTCTAAGATGGTTGACTTCAGGTTTCTTACCAGAAAAGACCTCTTCTGTTGTTTTTTTGTCCAATATCTTGTGGGGTGTTCTGTTCTGCACATATACAACTGTTCTAGCTACTTCTGCCCATAGATGCATAGGTAGATCCTGGTCATGCAGCATTGCCCTTACTGCTTCCATGATTGTTTGGTTCTTCCTTTCTACAACTCCATTCTGTTGAGGATTATAAGGAGCAGTCAACTCCCTCTTAATCCTTGAATCACTACAAAGCTTCTTGAAGTCACCTGAGGTGAATTCTCCACCATTATCGGATCTGAATGTTTTGATCTTCTTGTCAGTTTGATTCTCCATCAAGGTTTTGAATTCCTTGAACTTATCAAACACCTCATCTTTGTTCTTCAAGAAGTATACCCAAGTCTTCCTGGAGAAGTCATCAATAAATGAGACATAGTAAACATACCCACTCAGAGAATTGGATGACATAGGACCACATACATCTGAGTGGATGATTTCCAGGATGTATTTTGCCTTGCTTTCACTGCTTAGGAAAGCCTTCTTAATGTTCTTAACTTTTGCACATCCTTTGCAAACACCTTTATGTTTGGTCTTGATCTCAGGAAGACCCTCTACAGCCTTGCTTGCAATTGGAAGTTCCCTATAGTGCATATGATCAAGTCTTCTATGCCAAAGTTCACTTGGCTCCATAGATTCATATACCAAGGCATGTTCAGGTTGTCCCTTCAATTTATACAAACCTCCCTCTTGCTCTCCAATCACTACTGCATCATCTATGGTCTTTCCCTTTGACCACATTAGGACTTGGCCATCCACAAATGCAACCCTCATACCTTTTGCATCCAATGCAGAGATGGAGAGTAAGTTCTTCTTGAGCCCAGGTACATAAAGGACTTCTTTCATCTTCAAAGACTTTCCAAAATCTAGGTTGTAAGAGGCTTCACCACTTCCTTTGATTGGGTATTGATAATCATCCCCAAGTTTCACTTTATGGGGTGATTCATGTTCAGACAAATTTACAAAAGATTCTTTAAACCCAGTCATGTGTTTGGAAGCCCCATTGTCAATCAACCAATTATTACAACCATGGGAAATAGTACCTATGAGAGCGGAAATTAGAACATACTCTTCTTCACTTGATGAGCCATCATCACTATCACTTTCTGCCCTAGCCTTCTTCTTTGGGGGTTCATCATCTTCGGCAGCATGAGCATGATATCTTCTTTTGTTATTATTCTTCTTCTCGTTGAAGTTGTTGTTGTCTTTCTTCTTCTTGGGACAATCTAAAGCAAAGTGTCCCTTCTCATTGCAATTGAAGCATCTGAGATCTTTCTTATCTTTATGATAATGATGGTGTGAGAATTTCTTGTTATGAGATGATTCCTTCTTAGACTTGCCTTTCCTGGCATGTGCTATGAGAGCTTGATCTTCATTTCCCATCTTTTCTTCTCAGGCCACAACCCTAGCTTCTTCTTGAGAGCATTCTTCCCCCAATCTGTTGAAGGAGATCAACTTCTTCCTTACACAAATTCCTTGAATAAAGGAATCCCATGACCTGGGTAGGCCATTTAGAGTGTTCATCACCACTTCACCATTCCCCACCATTTCATCCACTGCTTCTAGTTGTTCCTTGATCTAGGAGACCCTTGAAAAATAGGATTGAATGGTTTCTCCATTCTAAAACTTTACTCCTTTCAATTGGTTCCGCAGGGTCATCTTCTGATTTATGTTCTTCCCTTCAAATAGCTTGGTCAAAGAGTCAAACATCTCCTTGGGTGTCTTTAGTGAAGACACATGGTGTATGAGATATTCTTTGATAGAATCAACAATGATTCTCTTTGCCTTGGCCAAGTTCTTCTTATGCAATACCTTAGCCTCTTCATCCTCTAGGATAGGGATGTCTTCTTTTACATATGAGTTCAACTCATTCTCTTCCAGGATTAACCCAATCCTATACTTCCAAGCTCGAAATTTATTAGCTCCTTCAAGCTTATCCTCAAGCTTGGTGTGGTGAGAAATCCTAAAGAGTACTTCAAGTGGAAATAGAAAAGATTTAGGTCTTACCACTTGAAATGCTAAAAACTGGATGTGGTCTTGGATTAGGGTTTATCGGAAAAACCCTAAAAATTCAAAATGTGAATTTCAACTTCCTGAAAGGATGGAAAGATGCACCTTGATGGGCTGATCATCCTGGTGTATTCAGAATTTGAGATCAGCAAAGCTTTACCCTTTAGATTTTCCTTTTTGTCCTCCCGGGTTCACTAGGGAGAGCCCTGAATTAGGGTTTGAGTTTCCCAGAGATCTACCCAGCCAAAAATCTCAATCCAAAGCTCTAAACTTCGATTTTGGAAAGGAGCTTCCAGCTATGTCTTCAGATTTCATAAATCCCTATTTTTGTGGAAACCCTAATTTTTAGGGCCAAATCTAAAAATGCTCATAATTGAATTTGGATTGGACAGATAGATTCTCCTTGATGAGTAGAGTCAATCTACTATACTGCTTTTCAAAAAACTGTGTAGAGAAACCCAATAAACAAGAAACTCAAGTTTCTGTCACTGCAAAATGTCTTCTTCTCAGGTTAGCTCTAATACCATGTTAAATTTTGAGAATTAATTCACAATACTCTTGGATCTTTACTGAGAGAATAACATATACAGTATATCAATGCATAACAATCACAATAAGCATGACAAGCATCACAAGAATCAAAAGCATGAGAGATAAGAGACACAGATTTTTCATTGGGAAAACCCTAAGGTGAAAAACCCCACAACTTCCTCAGAGATAGAGAGAGCAATGGCTCAACCAAAGTATAACCAAAATACATTTGAGATAGTCTCCTAGAGCAGATGATCCTCCTCCTCACTAGTGCACCACTTTCTGAGTGAGAGAAGTGTGTCTTTCCGAATGATCCAAATAGAGATCTCCCAATCTCTATTTATACTTAACCTATTTTCCCAGTTACACTACAGGGCTGACTTGTCTATCTAGATACATCCATAATATTATATATATTTCAGGGCCGACCCCACACATGGTGGTCTAATAACCTATCGGAAAGTACACACACTTGCGACACTTGTCAATCCACATGACGACACTTCCTTATAGAGGAATAACACATCTCTAATAAGGGTACAATAAATATATATGAAATACATAGATGAAATACATTCCAAAGTTACATATACATCAACAGTGTATACTAATTTCTTATAGTCTCCTTGTTTAATTGACGATAGAAAATGCACAAGCACCATGATCCATCCTTCTTCTCTACAAAAGTCACAGGTTCTCCCCATGGAGACACACTAGGTCTAATCAACCCTAAGTCCAACAACTCCTGAAGTTGAATTTGTAACTCCTTCAAATCTGACACCGACATCCGGTAAGGAGTTCTAGATATTGGATCTATTCCAGGTTTTAGTTCTATGGTGAAATTGATTTCACGCCGCGGTGGTAGGCCAGGTAGAGCATCAGGAAACACATCCATGTACTCTCAGAATAGAGGATGGTTGATCACTTCTACTTTATCACCTTCCTTGTTCATCGCTATCACCGCATATAGTTGATACCCTTTTCTTAGGCTCTTCTTCAGCTGCATGGCCGATATCATTCTTAAAGAAACCTTCTTCTTCTTCCCAGTTAAAATCCTCTTGTAACCTTCATGATCGATGAAGTTTAGTTCGTTACTTCGGAAATCCATCACCGCCGAATGTGCTTCAAGCCAATCCATTCCCAGGATTAGATCATAGACAACCAATTCAATAGCATAAAAATAAATTCTAGTAGATCATACCTCTATGTCAAATTCACAATCCTCTACCTTGAGACCCATGCTTTGGACACTATCGAAAGCCATTTCGACTATGTCAAAATCATCTTGACTGACTGCCACCATCTTACTATTTTATAAAGCTTTTAAAGAAATGAAACTTTTTGTGGCACCAGGCTCTATAAGCAAAGAGAATACTTTACCATGTATCTTACCAGTGGTCTCAAGGACCGTAGATTGATGTTCAGCCTCATGGTTGTTGACAGCCACTTGAATGCAATGCGCTCATCCAAGAACTGCCACAGTATTTTGGCGCGGCCCTCGAAATCTTCGGTTGCCTTGGTCCTGCCGAGGGAATTCGCTTTGGAAGTGTGGTCCTCCACATTTCCAACATCCAGCCTTCGGGCCCTTAGAATTATTTCCAGTTGGTGCATTATTTCTCTTGGGTCCAAACTATGTTGGTTTTGCAAAATTTTTTGCATGATCATTCCTCGGTGGCGGTCAGTACGGTGTCATGTTGTCTCTGTTAGGCCTTCCATTGAAAGGTCCCCTTCCAAAATTATTCCTCCCATAGTGATGTTTGGGAACATGAGAATATTGACTTCCTCGGTCAACATTGGTTAAGTTCTTAATGGGTAGTGCCTTGTTAGTGTTTTAATATTAAATCTTCCTACCTTGTGTTATAATTACATTGGTTGAATTAATTAATCTTCTATGGTTAATTCCTATGTAATAGACTAGGAAAATTGCCTTGTATGGACCAAAATACTTCCAAAGTGTGAACCACAAGATACGTAGGCCATTTGGGTGCATTCCTAAAAGATTCTGGATAAGATTTGGTAGGAAAGGCACACTTCTGAGTTTTACTATTTTTTACAGCTTTTTACCCTATGGGGAAAAGCTAGTAACCTCAGGAAACTTGTTATTTGCACCCATGAAACTCCACAATGTTTCTTCTTTCCAAATTTTCTATTTCGCATTTTTCTTCATCATACATCACCTTCAACTCACTAATTTAGCAATTCATGATCCTTTGGAGTGATTTGGAAAGCATACTTGCCACCAAGGGGGGATGAGCATATTTTTAGTAAGTTTGATGATGAGATCATCCAAATGGAATCTATGGCCATTCAAATATCTGTTTTAATGTTATATAACAGCATCATATTACTTTTATAAGGTTGGCTGATGTATTTTATTCATGAGAAGTTAATACAGAATTGTATCTTTGTGCATAATTTTTTGTGTCTTTGACTAGTTGTGTGAGATCTTTTGTGAGTGAGTGTAATTGTTTGATCAGATCTTGGTGTGAAATGAATTT
Organism: Larix kaempferi; assembly: GCA_027924585.1. Lineage (NCBI taxonomy): Eukaryota > Viridiplantae > Streptophyta > Pinopsida > Pinales > Pinaceae > Larix > Larix kaempferi. Next base: position 7,631,972 of record BSBM01000432.1, on the reverse strand, counting down.
CACATGGTATCATAGCTTTCAAGCATTTCCTTTCTCCTTCTATTGTCTTGTAGGATCCAACCAGTCTCAAGGAAGGCGCATTGATCAATCCACTGGGTGAATTCTATTCTCTACAGGGCACAATTTGGCATCCAGAAGTATACCAAAATCAGTCCATAAGCTATTTCAGAGCAGCCATGGATCATTCGCAGCAGATCATCCTCACTCCATTCAATTACTTTGACTAGAAGGCGTAGATGGATATTCTACTAAGGAGCAAGGGGCTCTACAGTGTGACAATTGCAACTGAAGCTAAGCCAACCTCAGCAATAGAGAAATCTAAATGGCACAATCGAAGGGATGAAGCCTATGGGCTGTTATGCCTCACTACATCCAGAGAGATTCTATTTCATCTTGATGGACTCACTTCTCCCAATGAAGTATGGCTGAAACTTCAATAATTGTTCAGGAAAATCGATGAATTGAGAGGCCACCAATTGGATAATGAGCTAGTCTCCTTGAGTCCACAAAATTTTAATAATCTACATGATTTATTCTCCAAATTTAAATCTCTTCTATTGCAGCTGAAGCAATGTGGAATTGACAAAAAATATAAGCAATTAGTTTTTGCCATTCTCTTCAAGCTTGGCCCTGACTACTCAATCTTTGTCTCGACTTTCCATTCCACCCGGAAAGCAATTAAAAATTGTAAGAGCCCAACACTTTCAGAATTCATGGAGTCTTTGAAACAAGAAAAATACAAATTGGTATTTATGGGAGCCATTAAAAATCCATCCAAAGACCACTATCTGAATGTTGGAGATTCAAGGGGTTCGAAAGGGAAGAAGAAGGGTAATTTCAAGAAGCCCACCTGTGAGAGGAAATACAAGCAGAAATTAAATGAAGAACCTTCAAATTCCAAAAAGAATCCGAATAAGAAGAATGAGAGGACAAAGTGCAATTATTGCAGCAAGGGCTTTCATCCTGAAAGCTCTTGCATGAAGAAAACCATTGGCCAAATGGCTCAACTCTTGGAGAAAGCCAACATTCCTCTTCTAGAGAGCGCAAGGAGGAAGGATGGAGGACAAAATTCTGATGATAAAGAGAGAGTTCATGCACTAATGGCCAGCACATCCAAGCCTTCTTCATTCATTATTGATTCGGGTGGTTCGAGGCACATGGTCTGTTGGCACGGGATAAATCCGCAGGAAGTGCGGAAGCCAACAGGTGCAGAAGCTAAATTCCATGAAAGAAGGAAGAATCACGAAGTCCAAGAAAGCGCAAGAATATTTTAGAATAGTTAATTGTTAAGTTGGTCATGGGGACCATTTTGCAATAGGGTAGAAGCATATAAATAGAAGTGAATTGTAAGCATAATGGGTAGACTAGAAAGGGAGAAATTGAGATAACCTAGCTATGCTCTATTTCAAAGTATCTTGTTGATATGATATTTTGACTATCTCTGCGATGGGTTTTCCGCAGTGTTTAATGAATGCATGAAGATGTTTGGTTATGATGTGATATCTGTGTTCTGTATTTTGCAATGGTGAATAATTATGTTGTGTTTATGATTTGATACGACTAGATAAAATAGATCTATTAATGTGAATGGTTTATGTCAAGTTTGTGAAATGCTTATGATTCGAATGATGAGTAAATAGTTGATTATAAAGTTAATGATCTTTGGTTCGTGCGATAGTGAATTATGTGCGAACGCGTATCCTCCATGCCACTGCGGAAACTTGGTTCCTGCAACACTCTTATCTACCTTGGGTGAGACCTCAATTGCTTCGCAGGTGTTGTTGGGAAGGGTAACTCCTTTCCGGGCTAGTGTATAAGGGGTTGTTGGTATTTGTTGATGATAGTGTGAACCCCTATCGGAAGCCGTTGAGTCAACAAATGGTTCCATTGCTGGGACCTTGAGGAGAAGAAAGAGGATATGCTATGGCACCCAATGAGGCCATAGAGCGAAGAGTGGTTTGATAAAAAAGTAGAAGAATTCGAGAAGGAAGAAAAGAGGAACTCGATATAGACAGTAGAAAGTTGGCTACATAAACATATATATTCGGATATCCATGAAATACTCTTTGTCAAGTTCCCAGTGATACTATAGGAGTGGCTTGCACAGTTGACATTCAGGGGAAACACCAACCAGAGTGTTGGACCAGATCAGTGGACTCTAGACTTGGTTCGACACCTAAAGCAGGTTAACAATACAGTGTCAAGAGCCCTTGATTTTTGGGTCGATAGTATCTTAGAGGGGTACATCACTGAGTTCGTGGTAGACACCAACAATTCCTACAACGACGTGGAAAGATGATTCTTCAGGGGACCGAGGGGAAGGTTCATCCTGTCGCTAAATCTATGGATTAAGATGTTGGCGTGTGAAAAGGGAATGTTGAAAATGACTTCCGATGAGTAGGCGGATCAGTGTGCAGGGGTTGTAGGTACCACATGATTACGGATCTGCTAGAGAAGATGTGGGGTATATGGACATGAGATACGATGAATATTTAAGGGAAGTTGAGGAAGATTGTGGCACCTTAAGGAGTGGGATGGTATTTCGACATCCTGATAAGAGAGGGACGACTAAGGAAGAGTCTCCTGAGAGGATAGGAAGGAAAGACTATGAAATAGGGCCACAGAGGACAGAACTCCCTTATTACAAGGAGGAAGGTGGTTATTAGGCTACCCTAGAAGAAGGACGGATTGTAAGTTACAACATAACTTTGACCCCGCACATCACTCATCACTTCGAAGGAAGAAGTGGGAATAGTTCATAGAGCTATCCCACATGCAGTGGAAAAAGTAGTGCATCAGTAAGTAACAATAGTAGGAACACTACAATGGAGGACAATATGAAGATGCCCGGTTTTGTAGGAGACAGGACAAAGGATCCCGAGTAGTTTTGGTTCTTATGTGAAGTAGTGTGGATCGTGAAGCAGGTCCAAGATGAGATCATCAAGAAAGGAAAGTTGGCGATGACCTTTCGGGGTCATGCATTGGACTGGTTCATAAAATTTACAAAGGTTCCAACAGGAACAGCAGCAAAAACGTTGGCATAAATTAAGACAGTGATGATTCAGGAGTTTAAGAAACCCAAATTAGAAGCACAGTATATTACTGAGCTCAAATAGATTAAGCAATACCCGAATGAGCCAGTGTGGGAGTTTGATCAGAGATACAAGACCCTAATAGCGAAAATAAGTTTTTTGATAAACGACATGCAACATAAAGAGTGGTTTATCGCCAGGATGGTACTATATATCCGAGGACCATTGATGCAAGAGAAGGTCACGGACCAAGCTAAAGCATTAGAAATTGCAATGAAGCTGGAAGCTTCACCAATCGGAGAAACTGGAGCTAGAATGGATAAGATACAAGCACACCTGGCTACATTGATGCTCCAACTATAGGACCTAAAATAAGGAAAGGATACCCGTGCAGATGTATGGTGCACTAGATGCAGGACGGAAGGCCACCATAAGGATAATTGTTTAGGGGCGTCGAACCCCCTCCATTAGGAAGGTTTTCCATGGTGTCTTGTGTGCCAGACTAGGGGTCATCGATCGGAGGATTGCATATAATTACAGAAAATGGTGTGGAAACCACCAAGTCTGTACTGCAAATTTTGTCGTTCGGTCAGACATGATGAGGAGGACTGTAGGGCCCATGCACTGCAGCAAGAACAAAACATGGATGCATATTTGGTGAAGGGATAAGAGCAAGAACTGGGGCCACAAAAAGGGAAGTTTGATCAAGGACAGTACAAAAAACCGTAGTATGGTGCACCGCAGTACCAGTATCCACAACCGTAGTACTAGCAACCATCATATCCGCAGTATCAGCAACAGTAATATTAGCTGGTGCAATATGCACCGCCACAAAGAATTTTTGGTGGAGGATTCCGCGTAGGACGTGGCGGTGGATCAGGAAGAGGAGGGGCTATCGGATGAGGTCGAGGACCTCCTACATGCTATAATTGTGGGAAACAAGGACATTTTGCGAGGGACTGCCCCTATCCAACCCCGCAATGCACGTACTGCAATGGAGTGGATCATAGCATCAAATATTTCCCACAGCTCATCGCCAGATGGAATACGAAGAACCTATCACCTCCACCAAACCAGAACAAAAACCAGAACCAACCGACGGTATAGAAAATATCGGCAGAAGCTAGGAAGCACTCTACAATAGTGGGAATAATGACACAAGGAAAGATGATAATAGGGGTTGACCAACTGCAGCATAGTGTTTGGTTGATGGAAAAGAAACATGCCACCGTCGACATGTAGGCCGAAAAAAAAATCCTCTCGAAAGCATAGCAGGAGATGTTGAGGCAGTAAAAGGATGCATCTCCTCAAGGAGAAATTTACAATATGCCACCAACGTTTGATCGAATGAGGTCGAGGCGAAATGCCACTGCCTTAAGAGCCTTTTTTGGGATTTATTTAGAATTAGCAAAAGATAAGGAGGTGTGGACGCCAAGAACTCAGGGTTAATCACATACATAGGAAAAGGAAAATAGGGAGAGAAATGAGGATGTCCGCACAAATTAGAGAATTTGATGTGGACTCCATCATTTTGGATTTGGGGTCAGATGTTAATATTCTGACCAAACAGACATGGGAGACGATGGGGAAACCACAAATGACCTAGTCACCAATACAACCACGATTGCAAAAACCAAACCAAAGTCACTCTTCTTGGACAAGTGTGTCAACTTCCTGTCGAGATCGAAGGACTTCGAACATATGCTGATTTTGATGTCATTGAGATACTAGATAACATATGTCCTTATCCAGCACTATTGGGAATCAACTGGACCATCAAAAATCAGGAAATCATTAATTTCAAGAAACGGATCATGTCATTCGAAGACCGAGAAATAAGGGTTTTCGCACCACACGATTTTGTGGAAGGACAGCGATATGCGAAGCCAAATAGAGACAAATATGCAGAAGGATGGGATAACTTGTACAACATTTCGAAAGACTATATCAAACCAACTGATGAGGGGGAGTTAGGATGGTGCAATTCGAGCTCAACATCTTCAGACTCAGATGAGGCATTAGAGAATTGGAAAAACCAACTTCATGAAATGTCGTTTCGCAGATATGCAAGGAGTACACAGTCGGTGCGTCAGGTAGCTACTGAGGAGTAGGTGCTACCGACGTACAAAGGATTACCAAATCTAAGCACCTTCCTAAGTGAGTTTGAAGAGAAGGTAGCAGAACCACAGAGACTCTTGGCCTTGGGGGAAGCCTTGAAGGCTACTCCAGCGCGATGGTGGGCAGCACATAAGTCAAAGGTATCCAACTAGCCACAATGCTGATGCCTCCTTGAGGTACATTTTGACGACACCACAGCATGGAACGAACGGAAGTACGATGGCAAAGGTAACCCAGATGAACATGTGAAGGATTGTCAGGACTAATGGGCAGTGAGACCGGAACAAGAGTGGGTGCATGCCTTTGTGCACAAATTGGATGAAGTAACATGGAGTTGGTATGTCGCAACAAACTCGGTACACTTTCTTGGGATCAGTTAACAATTGGATTCATCCAAATGTTCGCTTCTCAGACGAAAATCCCTTCATCCATAATGCACTTTAGATAATCAAGAAGAGCATTTTCGAGGCAGAACCCACAGCGTAGCCACTAGAACTACAATGAACCCTGACACCTGAAATGATGATGGATTGCTACAACGTCTCAGGAGAGTCGAATGATGACGACAACCCAAAAGCCACATATGTGCCGGAGTCCAAATGCAATCGCAACATAAAGGAAACCAAGCTACCATCCGACAAGTACCACCAGCCGTTGAAGATTATGAAGGTAAACATCAGATCGGAAGAAAACCCGAAATTCATGAACATCGGAGATTACTGGGATGAATTGACTATCGCAAAAATGACAGATTTGCTACACGAATTTCAGGACTTGTTCCTAATGAAATTCTCAGAGATGAAGGGAATTTCTAGGGACATTAGTGAAATGAAGATTCCTTTGAAACATGGTGCAAAGCCAGTTAAGCAACAACCATATCACCTAAACCCAAGACATGAGGAACGTGTATAGGCTAAGCTTGAGAGGATGTTGGAAGTCGGCATCATTGAAGCTATAGAAGAGTCAGAATGGATTACTCCGATGGTCGTCCAAGATAAGAAAACCAGAGAAGTGAGAATTTGTGTCAACCTAAGGAAGTTGAATGATGCTTGCTTACATGACCTGTTCCCAACATGCTTCACCGATGAAGTACTCAAAGGGGTTGGCGGTCAGAAGATTTATTCGTTTACTGATGGGTTCTTAGGATACCACCAAATTAAAATTGCGAAGGAGGATAGGCATAAGACCACGTTCATCACTTAATGGGGGTGTTATCAATATATGGTAATGCCATTCGGTCTGAAGAATGCCCCCGCAATATTCTCACAACTAGTAGTTGCAGCATTCAAGGACTATATCCATAAGTTTCTTGCAGTATACATGGACGATTGGATAGTATATGGGATGGTGAAGAATCACATTGTGAACCTCAGACTGATGTTTGAATGATGTCACCACCACCAGATATCCCATAACTTGAACAAATGCATCTTTTGTGCCCCATTCAGGATACTGCTGGGACACATTGTTTATAAGAAAGGCATGTTAGTTGATCTAGCAAAGATTTCCATCATTGTCAACCTTCCACCCCTGAAAATAGTTAAGCAACTTAGGGAAATGTTGGGCCACACAGGCTATTGTTGCAAGTTCATTAGAGGATATGTCCTAATCACAACACCCATGGAGAAGCTACTAAAGAAGGATGTGAAGTTTGAGTGGAATGGAGAATTCCAAAAGAGCTTAGATATTCTGAAAACAAAATGGTGGAAGCACCCATCCTCGCCTTCCCAGATTGGAAGAAAGAGTTTCATGTCCATGTTGATGCATCGTCCATCGTGCTAGGTGTTATCTTGGCCCAACCAGGTGAAGGCGACATCAACCATCCAATAGATTTCGCAAGTAGGAAGCTATCGACACCAGAAAAGAACTACACAACCACTGAACATGAAGGATTGCCGATGGTATACACCTAAAAAAAAGTTTCGACACTATCTCCTAGGGGGCCACTTCAAAATGTTCACCGACCACTCTGTGATGAAATATTTGGTGAACAAGCCTGTGTTGGGGGCAAAATTTGTCGATGGTTACTACTCTTTAAGGAGTTCGATTTTGAGATCATTGTGAAGCCAGGATGGTTGAATGCAGGACCCGACCACCTGTCAAGGATCAAGTCAAGGGAGGAAATTTGAAGCAGAGACGAATGATTATCGGATGCCCAGCTATTCAGAGTAGAAATGATAGATGACTACTATGAACCAATTATTCAGTTCCTAGGAACAGGAAAAGAACCGGATGACTTTACAACCAGTCAGAAGAAACAATTAGTTCTTAAGGAAACAGAATTCCAACTAATCGCAGGACAACCATATAAGATGGGCCTAGACGAGATATTGCATTGCTACGTCCTCCCACATGAGCAAGGAAGGATTCTAGCAAAAGCACACGATGGAGTTATTGGAGGACACTGTGGAGGCTGGGCCACTGCGAGGAACATCTTGACGACCAGATTACGGTGGCCAACCATGCACAGCGATGCCACTGTCTACGCGAAGACCTGGGACGTATGCCAAAGAACAGGAAAACCATCAAGGTGGGATGAGATGCCATTAATGCCCTAGGTTATGCTACAGGCATTCGACAAATGGGCGGTTGATTTTTAGGGCCCCATCAACCCCCCATGAAAATGCATAGGATCGCTCTACACCATCACCAGGACAGAGTACTTGACACGCTAGGTGGAAGCCATATCGGTTAAATATTGTACTACATCAACGGAAACCAGATTCAAATGCCCAAAGGTTTTGCTAAGTGACCAAGGGACGCACATTGTGAATCAGACAATTGCAGCATTGACGGAGGAGTTCCAAGTTCAACATAATAAAAGCACTTCCTATCACCCTCAGGCACTCATGAAGGTATGTAACAAAAATCGAGACAATTGGGACCTCAAAATTCCAGCGATCCTTTGGGCTTATCAAACCACATGCAAGAGATTAACAAGCTAGAATCCATTTAAGTAGTTCTACGGTCAGGAAGAAGTTATGCTGATGGAATACATCGTTCCAAGCTTGCATATCGTAGTAGTCACAGAAATGAGTGATGACGGTGCTCTAGAAGAATGACTAGCCCAATTAGTACAGTTGGATGAAGATCAGTTTATCGTGGGATTCCACCAGAAGGTTGAAAAGGATTGCCAGAAAGCATGGCATGACCACCACATTAAACTTAAATATTTTCAGAAAGGAGACGCGGTGTTTCTTTATGATGGCAAATTTGTGAAACACCTAGGTAAATTACAAATGCACTAGCTAGGACCCTATATCATCAGTTTCGTCACTAACGGTGGTGCAGTGTAGTTACAAACCTTAATGGGGCATTGTTGCCTCACATGGTGAATGGCAATCAGCTAAAGCCCTGTTGTTGTAATCTACCACAGCGATAGACAAAAAAAAATGATAATGAGAAATTATTTAGGATTTGAATGCACAATGTGAAGAGATGACTACGAGTCAGAATCTAACTAGGACATCGAAAAGAGAGGGGGCAATCATTTAGATCGCATGTTTCCGCTACGTGTGGAGGTAAACTATGCACATGTGACTCCACACATAAGCACGCGACCACATATAAGCATCACCAGAATATGACAAATGAAATGATGATCGGATCGCATCCGAGCATGCAACCATAGCCGACGGTAAAGGGAAAGGATGATTGAACCACAAGAAGAGGGCCAAGATTGTAAAAATGATGTTGGCACCCGACCCCATAGATATGAAGCACAAGCATAAATACCGATGAGGAGGCCACTAGAACAGCAAGGTATTGATGAATAGGGTGAGAACATTCAGGAAATTGTAGGCTGCAAGTTGATCAAGAGGTTAGTTGAATAAGGAGTTCCAAGGAGTCTATGGAAATGGTTCATTTCATTTTGCACGGCAGCACACCAGGTATGTTGAGATATAGGACAACGAGCATCCATACACAACCACCGAGGGAAGCAGGGTAGAGACTCCGGAAAAAAACAGTTGAGGTATCATCCAAGATGTCTAAGTATGTGGCGGAAGTGTGAAGTTTCGTGGTCCCAAGGACCACAAGAATGCCAAGAGTAAAGGCTCCACAGCCCCGGTAGAAGGCTTCCTAGGGTGTGAAATAGATGTGACGGATTAGTCGGTTTGTTTCCCACCTTGGTGATGTGGATGAACTTTTCCTCAATTAGGACCAAGCACTAGGCATGTTGGTAGCTGCTCAAGAGGTAGATGATCAAGGTTTGAAGAAACTGCTGAATGCAATTAAGAACTACACAACCAAAATTCGGGAACCAACATATCAAGAAGTACACAACAACGAGCTCCAAACACCAAGAACAGTTGCAGGGGGACAACACAGTGATGGCTAAGTGAAAACTAGAGGTACCCAGCTGTAGTGGCTCGAGGACGAGCCACAAGTTTGTGTTGGGGGCCTATTGACACAGGATAAATCGACAGGAAGCGCAGAAGCCAACAAGCGCAAAAGCTAAATTCCATGAAAGAAGGAAGAATCGCGAAGTCCAAGAAAGCGCAACAATATTTTAGAATAGTTAATTGTTAAGTTGGTCATGTGGACCATTTTGCAATAGGGTAGAAGCATATCAATAGAAGTGAATTGTAAGCCTAAAGGGTAGACTAGAAAGGGAGAAATTGAGATAACCTAGCTATGCTATGTTTGGGAGTATCTTGTTGATATGATATTTTTAATGTCTCTGTGGCGGGTTTTCCGCAATGTTTAATGAATGCATGAAGATGTTTGGTTATGATGTGATATATGTCTTATGTATTTTGCAATGGTGAATAATTATGTTGGGTTTAGGATTTGATATGACTAGATAAGATAGATATGTTAATGTGAATGGTTTATGTCAAGTTTGCGAAATACTTATGATGCAAATGATGAGTAAATAGTTGATTATAAAGTTAATGATCTCTGGTTTGTGCGATAGTGAATTGTGTGCGAACGCATATCCTCCTTGCCACTGTGGAAACTTGGTTCCTGCAACACTCTTATCTGCCTTGGGTGAGACCTCACTTGCTTCGCAGGTGTTGCTGGGAAGGGTAACTCCTTTCCGGGCTAGTGTATAAGGGGTTGTTGGTATTTATTGATGATAGTGTCAACCTCTATCGGAAGCAGTTGAGTCAACATGGTGTCTACAAGTAATTTTTTCACTTCACTTGACTCTTCCAGTGGTCCAAGTATTGTATTGGGAGACAATTCTAAAACTTCTAGCAAAGGCAAAGGTATCATATATCCCGAGTTTGGTTCATTTAATAATGAATTATATGTATCTGGACTTGCTGCAAACCTATTGTCAGTCTATTAGATGACCCATACATGGCTGCGAAAGAGAGTAACCTTTAACCCCAATGATGTTAAGATAGCTGAAATTTCAACAGGAAAAATTATTGCATCTGGTACTGTTGATCATTGTTCTAGAATCTACAAGTTTTCTTACTTTTTTTCCAAATACCTCACCTTCTGCTCTTTTAACCCATGACAATGAGTTCAACAAACTATGGTATGAAATATTTTGCCACCTAAATTATAAATACCTTTCCCAACTTCATGAGAAAGAGATGGTTATAGGGCTGCCCAATATCAGATTTTCCAAAGGTGTCTATCAATCTTGCATTCTAGGAAAACACCCTCAGCATAAGTATGGGAGATCCAATTCTGAGAGAACCACTGCACCATTAGACCTTATTCATACTAATATATCAATTCCATTTCCTCATGAGTCTTTGAATCATGCCAAGTACATCCTCACAGTCATAGACGAATTTAGCAAGTACTGTTGGATTTATTTCATCAAGCTAAAATCTAAAGTTTTTGGTCTGTTCAAGCTATTCAAAGCCTTAGTTGAGAACCAGTCTGGTAGGCATATTAAAATTATAAAAGCTAATAATGGTGGTGAATATGTGAAATCAGAGTTTCAGCAATTTTGTGCCTCTTTAGGCATTCAGATCCAACACACAGTTCCATATACACCTCAGCAGAATGGGGTTACTAAGAGGAAAAACAAGTCTCTAAAGGAGATGGCCACACGTATGCTTGAGGAATATTCATTATCTCCCAAGCTATGAGCTAAGGCAATAAATTGTGTCGCATACATTCAAAAATGAGTTCTACACAAATCTCTCAAAGGTATCACTCCTTTTGAAGCTTGGACAGGTCACAAACCTGATATCTCTCATTTCAGGATTTTTGGCTCAAAGGCTTGGGCTAGGATTCCACTTGAGAAGAGGAGGGATTTGCAGCCCCAAAGCAAACCATGTTTATTTATTGGATATTCAAAGGACTCTAAAGGGTATAAGTTTTTGAAAATGGGCACTCAAAAATCCTTCATAGAAAGGAGTGTTCAGTTTGAGGAGGTGCCCTCACAGAGCGCTGAAATTGGAGAACCATCTTCACCACTGACTAATGAAGAAGTAAGTGATGCCATTGAATTTTTTGATTCTGATATTTTTTATGATGAGGATCATTTTATTGTATATTCTAACTCACCTACAAATCGTAAATGGGATTCTAAGACTTTGAAAGCAGCAGGTGAACTAGTGGGCAATCCTCAGGACACAAGGAGGACTAGATCACCATTTGAGATTGCTCTCAATGTGAATGACCCCTACCTTATTGAGAAGTGTTTTATGATGGTAGATTCTGATCCTCAGACATATGAGGAGGCTTCACATGATATCAGATGGCAGGTTTCCATGGATGAGGAGTTTCAGTCATTGCAAAAGAATGAAACATGGGAGCTAGTCAAGCTCGCTGCAGGCATAAAATTGGTAAGGTGCAAGGGGATCTTCAAAAAAAAATGTGCAGCTGATGGTACAGAAGTAAAATATAAGGCTATGATAGTAGAAAAGGTATTTTCACAAGTGCAAGGTCTTGACTACAATGAAACTTTTTTCCCTGTTGCATAGAAGGATCCGATAAGACTAGTCTTGGCAATTGCAGCATCCAAGAGATGGGAAGTGCACCACATGGATGTGAAAAGTGCATTTCTCCATGGGGATCTTGAAGATGAGATTTATATGCATCAGCCAGAAGGGTATACATCAGATCCTAATCTTGTGTGCAAGTTGAAGAAGTTTTTGTATGGGCTTAAGCAAGCCCGTAGGGCTTGGTATGCCAAACTGAACAATTTCCTCTTGTCACAATCTTATGTTCAGTGAAAATATGATCCTAATATTTATATGAAGCTGATTGATGGTTCAATAATGATTATAGTGTTGTATGTTGATGATTTTCTGACCACGGGTAGCTCTACTGATCAAATTGCTTCATTGAAGACCGCTTTGCACCAAGCATTCTCCATGAGTGACTTGGGAATTCTTAAGAAATTTTCAGGGCTTGAAATTTCTCAAACAAAAGATGGAACCAAGGTATCTCAGTCAAAATATGCATCTGATCTATTAAATAAGTTTAAGATAGCTGATTGCAAGCCTTCTAAGACTCCAGTCCTTTCTGGAGTTAGACTAGAAGATGCAAAATCTACACAATTGTTTGAGAACACTTTATATAGACAGTTGATCGGTAGCTTGCTTTAATTGACACACACTCAACCTGATCTTGCTTATGTTGTGAGTGTGGAATCAAGATACATGGAGTAGCCACATGGCCTTCATTGGAGGGCTACAAAAAAAATCATACATTATGTGCAGGGCACAAAGACTGATGGGATTCACTATGTTGCAAATTCTATCCTAGATCTCTTGGGCTTCACTGATTCAGATTGGGATGGTGATAATCTTGAAAGGAAATCCACATCTAGATTTGTATTCATGCTTGGAGGTTGCCCTTGTTGGGACTCAGAAATGTCCTATTTTCATCCACTTTACCTTTCGCTAGTCTTCACATTTCATCGTCCCATTAACCTTTCATCATACCATTTCCATACATATACTTGAGTTTCCTCTTATTATTTTCCACTTTATTCATTTTAGTATTATAAGTGAATTTATGATTAAATATTGGAAAATAACATGTTTTTCACTAGTATCTCAAGTATGGATGAGCTTTGTAATATGTAGGAATATGGAAGGATCAATTCAAAGAAAGACTCCTTGAATATCTCCTCCACCATTTCAAGGAGATAGTTATTCAAAGAGTATTCCAAGGAGAAGATCATGGAGATTTGGTTGGCATATCTTATTTAGGATGTATGAGAAACATGTGGAGGATTTGAATGGATCATACTTTGTAATAATAGGCAATTAGTTGAGAGTGGTTGAGAGAATAGTGGATCTGTCATTATGAGATGGTTATCTTCTTCTCAAAGAAATTCATGTATAAAAGAGAGTGTTCTCTCTTCATTTGGGAATAGTAGATGGAGAGTATATTAGATAGTATATTAAGAGGAGATTAGTCACAGATTGTAGAAGTTAGTTTTGAATTTGCAATATGGAGAAGGGAATTCTTAGCTTTTGTTCATAATCTTAGTTTTGATGCTTTCATGATTTGTCATTGATTGGTGTGATGTAAATTAAGATTTCTTTATTGTTAATGTGAGCTCACATGTGTTGTCTCATTGCTCTTCATATGTTTTCTTTCTTTTATGCAATTTACTTTCAGCAGTGTGTTTCAGCTTCTAGCATTAGATTAGCAATTTTGTGTTTCATCTTAAGGGGGAATTAGATTAGCAATTAGCCATTAGAAAGGGGGCGTTAGATTAGATTAATTTCACTTTAGTCCTGCATATATTTTGCATGTTCTTCGTAAGCCTACGAACCTCGGATTGACAAATTAAATGGTTGGGAAAATACTACAACCGAATTAAATGACAATATTTCCACCTAACATTTTGGCGCCGTTGCCAGGGAAGCATGATGGATTGAAGTTTAGTTTGATTTTATGCAAGCATACACTAGAAGTTGAATTTCTGCAATGAGTGTTTCAATACCGCAAGTGTGAATTTCAATTTCAGCAAGTGTGTTTTTTAGCAGCTGTGAAGAGTAATGATTTTCTGTACAGAGTGTTTTATTTCTTTCTAGAGTGTCTTTTATTTTTTATTTTCATTTAGATTTGGGTGCTATAAGAATCCCTTTTTCAAAATGATTTAACAATGAGTTTAAGCTTGGAACAACTCACTCAGATCCTTGCAAAAGTAGGGATCTCCTCTTCTCACGAAGAGGAGATCCTGGCAGCAGCCGAGAGCTTAATTACTCCTCCAAAAACAGATGAAGAATTAACATACGAAGAATCCTACACATTTGATGGAGAAGAATTATGCGAGCAGGAGGTCGAGGAGGATAGCAAAGAGTTGCAGCATGATCTGAGTGAGGACAACTATGCCTATGAAATCCCTATCAAATGATGGTTTCAAGCATGTACAAGGTTAGAACAATTTAGTTTTTCTTTTTTTCTAGTTAATTCACACTCATAGCAACTAATTTCACACATTTCTCTTTATCCTCATTTTCTATTTGCAAAATTAACACAGAATATATTCCTATTACTGTTGCGTACATGGCTACAATTGAAGTTTGCCTACACATAATTAATTTTTAAATTTTAATTAGAGTAGAGTAGGTAGGATTTTCTTTTCAGTTTTTAGTTTTCAATAAGTATGCTCTCCTCCATGCTTCGTGCGATCTGAGGATCAAAATGTAGGATGCTTTTAACGTTTTTCAGGAATGAATAAATTTTAATGTTTTGCAACCATTCTTAATCGATTCCATCCTCAATTTGTAAATTATTTATATATCCATTTGCTAAAAAAAAAATTCAATTTGTTTTACATTTTTCAGAAACAAATAAAAAAATTTGCACGTCCATCTTTCGATCTGCAAATAAAAGTAATAAAACATTAGGAGAAAAAAAACTAGTTTTCAAATTTAATGCTGAAACATCAGCTGTAATAGCTGTAGCTGAAACAATAGCTGTAACAGCTATAGCTGAAACAACACCCAGACAATATCACGCCTGTAAGCTTTTGGTCGGTTTGAGTCGCAGCAATGCCATCTCTTTGCCTTCGTCCTTCATCCTGTAGATACCTAGAAATTAACCCTACAACCACAATTAAACAAAAGCAATTTTAAATGTACAGAAACCCCCACATAAGCTTCTATTAAACAAATAAACAACATAAGCATTTGCAATTTCACGCGGGGGGAGATCCAAATCTGTTGCTCTATATCGCTTGGCTCTCAGTCTAATGGTTTTCTGTGATTGCTGGCTACTTTCCCATGCTTACGAAGCCAATAGACAATCATAATATTTGCCAAAGTTTGGAATGCTGACAAATGTATGCTGAGAGGGAGAGGCAAGATAGCGACACATTGTTTTGCATCGCACTTTGTGGGAAGATGGAGACGAATCGCGAAAATCGAGGACATGGGTTTTGTGTGCAACGGCCTCATTTACCTAACAATGTGGAAACTACCCAAACAAAGATACGGTTTGAGCTATAGAGATGGTTCTTTGAGCGTGTAATTCTCAGATTACTATTGCGTCCGGTTTTTAGCAATTGGTTGAAATGGATTCCCAGTTGGGAATTCGATTTCTCATCCTCATGAAGGATTTTCTTAGTTGCCAAGTCATTGAACTTCTTGGATATTCTTATTCTAACATGCATTGCATTATGTTATTATTTGAGAGGATTGTGAGTAGAGATGGTGAGTCTGCTGGATAAAGCGAGACTATTCGTAGTAGAGAAGACCGCACATCTAGAACAAGCGAGTGCAAATATTAGAGACATCGATATGAACATGTGAGCGTGGAATTCATCACTCTAGAGGATGTTGCATAGAGAATGGTGTTCATATCATCTTCCATTTCAAAGTATTTGAATTTTCTCTTTGCTGGGTTACGGATGGTGTAAATCTGCTGCATTAGTTTCAGGAGTTTGGTACTCACGGACCAAAATGACAAGTGCAGAAAATTCAAATTGCAATTATCTATAGTCTGTATTAAATAATGAAATGCTATGTCTTCCTATTAATAAAGAGATGAGAGTAGCTAGCCAAAAGAAGGAATTTGAACTTCTAAGATTATTGACATCTATGGACTTGTGAAATTTGACAGTGCAGTACAAATTTGCTTGAATTTGCTTGACCGATTAAAATCCTTTTATAATGCAATCTTCTTTTTGCGGATTTGCAAATTTGAATTTTAATTTTTTATAATATTTTGTAGATATAATTGAACATGTGCATACCACGAGACCATGCTATTAGAAGACTGCCATAGATGCAGATATTAATGCTAACCATTTGTGAAATTATACTCATCAAGCATGTTTTAACCGCATATTTTGTGTTAGTGTGCATATTCTTTCATTTGACTACACCAAAACCAAGGATAAGTTTGCAGCATGACAACATTGTGTTCAAGGAATGTCTTAGAAGAGATGGTTTGGGTTGCAAAGGATTTTGCATTAGAAAGAAACTGGAAATTGGCCACGAGCTTTGTGTTGATTCCTGTGCCTATGCTGGATTTTTTGCAGAAAGCTAATTCTTTTCTCATGCTCACTGAATATCTCTATTACACACAATGTTTCATGACACTAATGTTTTTGATGCTAGGATCGTTTGCTTGATAATTGTTACTTTATGCTTAGAATGCTAGAATTGAATTCTCTGCATATGCATATTCAATTATATCTGACGATGTACAGGTCTGATCATGCAAGGAAATCATTTCGAATTAATGCAGCAATTTAATGATCATACTCTTGCACAATTTCCAAATGTTTGATTTCCAGAACTTTAGTGACAAGTATCAGCAAACTGTTACGCATCCACATGGGAAAATTTGATGAACCCGAGATAGTAAGATTGTTTGTTGTTTTCCTTTAACATAATTTTTGCATTTTTCTTTCGGTGTGTATTATCAAAATAACTCAAAAACCATAAAAATTATAAAACCATAAAAATAAAAAAAATTATAAAAATAAAAATAAAAACATTGTAAAAATTCAAAATTGCAAATGGACATTCCATAATTCCTGAAAAAATCTCAAAACATGTTTTTACATTTAACACTAATTTGTTTTCTTCAAGGCACTTTAACAGCAATCAACGGGAAAAACAACATACAAAAACTAGAGAGACTTTTTGCGTCATGTGTTGTTCACGCATCATGATGTTTGCTATTACACAACAACACATTCACAAAAACACCATTGTTGGGTTATGACTTATTTACTTGCATATTGGTCATCTCTGTGTAGAAGTCTGTTATAGCTAGGTGAGCAACTCGATGTTGCAGCTGATTGTTACAGCTACAGTAATCAATGACGAAACAAGTACACAATAGCAACAAGTATAAAAACACGTTTTATTTTTGAACTTTGATTTGCCGCATTTCTATTTCTTTTTGCATGTTATGTCTTTCGAACTTATCATGAATTTCATACAGGATTACTACTAATTTTTTCTTAGGTTTGAAGACAATCGCATTTTGCTACTGAAGTGACTTTTCGAGAATCACAGAACTTTTTGAGAAACATACTTTGATAGACAGTTTGAAGGAGCTATTACTCATCATAAACATCATGACATTTGTTGTTACACAAAAACCATTCATAAACCCAATTGTGTCATGAATGTTTACCACATCTCTCCTTCAAAACACATTAGTCATCCATGTGAAGTCCATTTTCCATTGCCTTATTTGTCATGACCTCACACAGGACTATCTTTCTGAGTCGCATATATCCCTTTATATTTTTTAGTTCATTTTCTCCATTTCAGTCTGCCTTTTGAATAAGAACATCCAGTTCCCTCTTTGTAATTACATTTTTCCATAAACACTGTTGCTACTAAGATCTTTCCTATAGTCCTACCAATCTTTTTGTAAAAACTCGCATTGACTGATTTGGGATTCCTTAAGGCCCACCTTTCAACAAGTCTTGCCCCATTGACCTCAGCACCTAATCTAGGATATAGACTAGAGTTTTTTTTTAGTACCTGGAGGCTTGCATGCCCTAATGGCAAGTTCTCTCGCTGACAGTCATGGGAATACATCAATGTCCCTTGATTGTCATATCTTGCAAGTGGCTCGACATCAACACATCTATTCACACTTTGCAAGATGTACGCAGGTAACTTGGCACTCATTGACATCAATGGTGATTTTTCCTCACATTGGTTAACGTCATTCATCAATGGCCGGTAATCCAATGACTTCTTTTCATGCTCGACATCGACACATTTATTCGCATGACTAGAATTGTACCATCAAGTTTTGTAGCGGGTGAAGACTATACACATTTTCATGATTCCCTCAGCAGTTATAGCAGCATGAATTCAACTATATGAGAGTACCATAGTTCCACTTCCTGCATTCAACATCTCCCATGATCCAGTTACAGCTGCAGCAGTATTTACAGTTACATTTTCATAATCCTGCAGCAGTGACATATTCCACGATCTAGTCACAGCAGTCACATTCTCCATAATTCAGCAACAGCAATTTCAGTTACATTTTTATGATCCTGCAACAATGACATCTTCTCTGATCCAGCAGTTATAGCAATTGCACCAGCAACATCACCAACCACATTCCTATTGCATAGTTCATCATCATTCTTGGGTAAGTGGAGGTATGTTGTTTTCTGAACTTTAATCATGCAATTCCTTACATGCTAGCAATGAATAATTTGAAAAATTCCCTCACCATGCTCCATTTCCTTTTTCACTTTCATAACCCATGCCGAGTTGCACGAGGACATGCAACAAGTTTAGTTGGGGAGGATGAGATAGAGGTTGTTGAACATTCTATAGGATCTCAAATGCAATCATATTTTCAGAGGATAGGAAATCTTTGTGACTGTTTATTCATTTTCTCATGCATATTGCTCCTTATATAAAATGCATAATTTGAATTGAGTATATCTCACAAACCATATAGTGGATCCTCATGATTATTGGATAGGGAATGGATAATATTATGGTGAACAAAATTGGAAAGTTTCAGCTCAATCCAATGCACAGATTTAAAAAAAACAGCCATCATCACCTACATCCAATTTGCATTTTTCTCGAAATCTGTTATGTAGGTTTTTCTGATTTTTGGTGTGGAGATGCATTGGACTAGTAAAAACTTACTTGCAAAATTTCAGCCAAACCCAGTTTGTATTTTGGGAGATATTAGTTGAGGAAGTTGGCTACAACACCAGCTGTGACTGTGCCAAACTTTCCATCATCACCTACAACCAATTTGCATTTTCTTGAAATCCATGATGTGGTTTTTTCTGATTTTCGGCGTGGAGATGCATTGGACTTATAGAAACTTGCTTGCAAAATTTCAGCCAAATCCAGATCATAGTTTGTGAGATATTAGCTCAAGAAGTTTGTTGCAACACCAACTGTTACTCCACCAGATTTGCCCACTTTTGCAGCTGTTACTCCAGTAGTTGTTACTCGACAGTTGTTACTCCAGCAGCTGTTACTCCAGTAGCTATTACTCCGTAGTTGTTACTCTGCAGTTGTTACTCCACCAAATTCTCCATTTCACTGCTGCAACTCCAAACTATATTCACTATCATCGTTTCGCAACCATCATTCCATTTTTCCACTGCCATCACTCCATTTTTCATCTCATTTATCGTTCACCGACATTTCTTTTCTGACAAATCCTCTGTTGCAATTTGCTTCATACACATGGATACACATTTTGGTGTGATTTATAAAGTTAAAGAAAAGGCTTTCTTATACACATTGACGCTTTCTTATGCACATTGATATCTTATCATTTCCAATGAGTGTATGGTTAAATTATTATTGCAGCAAGAAAATAGATATGAGATAAATGTTGTTAAAGCAAGAACCAACACTCTTTGTATTCATGGTTGTTACACAAGAACTCACCATAACAAAATTTCAGTTGCTACTCACACCTTGGAAACATTCACTGTTGGAAAGACATCATCAATCAAAGCCAAAATTCAGATGCCAAAATTTCTTAAGAAGATCTATGCACGGTTGCATGAGGACATGCAACAAGTTCAGTTGGGGAGTATGTTGGGACTCATAAATGTCCTATTTTCATTCACTTTACCTTTCTCTATTCTTCACATTTCATCGTCCCATTAATCTTTCATCATACCATTTCCATACATATACTTGAGTTTCATCTTATTATTTTCCACTTTATTCATTTTAGTATTATAAGTGAATTTATAATTAAATATTGGAAAATAACATGTTTTTCACTAATATCTCAAGTATGGATGAGCTTCGTAATATGTAGGAATATGGAAGGATCAATTCAAAGAAAGACTCATCGAATATCTCCTCCACCATTTCAAGGAGATAGTTATTCAAAGAATATTCCAAGGAGAAGATCATGGAGTTATTGGTTGGCATATCTTATTTAGGATGTATGAAAAACATGTGGAGAATTTTTGAGAGACATGTGGAGGATTTGAATGGATCATACTTTGTAATAATATGAAATTAGTTGAGAGTGGTTGAGAGAATAGTGGATCTGTCATTATGAGATGGTTATCTTCTTCTCAAATATATTCATGTATAAAAGAGAGTGCTCTCTCTTCATTTGGGAGTAGTAGATGGAGAGTAGATTAGATAGTAGATTAGGAGGAGATTAGTCTCAGATTGTAGAAGTTAGTTTTGACTTTGTAATATGGAGAAGGGAATTCTTAGTTTTTGTTCATAATCTTAGTTTTGATGCTTTCATGATTTGTCATTGATTTGTGTGATGCAAATTAAGATTTATTTGTTGTTAATGTGAGCTCACATCTGTTGTCTCGTTGCTCTTCATATGTTGTTTTTCTTTTATACAATTTATTTTCAGCAGTGTGTTTCAGCTTCCAGCATTAGATTAGCAATTGTGTTCTTTAGCTTAAGGGGGAATTAGATTAGCAATTAGCCATTAGTAAGGGGGGGTTAGATTAGAATAATTTCACTTCAGTCCTGCATATATTTTGCATGTGCTTCGTAATCCTATGAACCTCGGATTGACAAATTAAATGGTTGGGCAAATACTACAACGGAATTAAATGACAATATTTTCGCCTAAAAACCCTATTTGTTGTTCGATCAAGAAACAGAATGCCATAACATTTTCTTCAGCAGAGGCATAGTACAGAGGAGCAGTGAATGCTGCTACATAGTGTGTATGGTTGTAGGGTATTCTTTCAGAGTTTGAGATTTCCTTTAGTACTCCTACTGTCATCTTTTGTGACAATCGGAGTGCTATTAGAGTTTCAAGTGATCCATTATAGAGGCAGAGGACCAAGCACATTGAGATCCATATGCACTACATCAGAGGCTTAGTGCATGACCAGATTATTGATTTGCAGTATTTCCCCACAGGTGAGCAAACTGCAAATATCTTCACCAAGGCTTTCATAAAGAAGAAATTCACCTATCTCATATCACTGCTTGGGATGGTTGAACATGTGGTGGAGTGAAGCGTTGATCAACCATCCTTCAATTTTGATATGTCCATGTTTTGAGGGGAGGTTTTTCCCATGAGGTTTTCCTTTTATCCTTGTTTTTTTGGACCGATAGTATTGTACAGGGTGACCAAGTCTTGTTACTGGGACCTTAGTATTTCTATTTTATAATATTTAGTCCATAAAGTCAGATTTATGGGGGGGTTTTGGAATATTAAATCTTCCTACCTTCTCATTTAATTACATTGGTTGAATTAATTAGTCTTCTAATGTTTTTTGCACCCATGACACTCCATAATGTTTATTCTTTCCAAGTTTCATATTTTTCATTTTTTTTCATCATACATCACCTTCAGCTCACTAATTTAGCAATTCGTGAGCCTTTGGAGTGATTTGGAAAACATACTTTCCACCTAGGGTGGATGAGCATATTTTTAGTAAGTCTGATGATGATGTGATCCAAATGGAATCTTTAACGATTAAAATATCTGTTGTAATGTTATATAATAGCATCCTATTAATTTTATAAGGTTGGATGATGTATTTTATTCATGAGAAATTAATACAGAATTGTATCAAGTTGTGAGTAATTTTTTTGTGTCTTTGACTAGTTGTGTGAGATCTTCTGTTAGTGAGTGTAATTGTTTGATCAGATCTTGGTGCGAATTGAATTTCACAGTTAGGAAGCTCTTCCTCAGCATTGAGAGCTTTCTAGATTGCGTCATGAAAATTTGTAGGTGTCAAGATGCGAACCTTGTCTCGGATAATAAGGTTCAATCCGTAGACACACTTGTTGACCTTAAGTTTCTCAGTAGACACATGAGGCACGTACCTCAATAATTCCATATAACATATCTCATATTCCTACTCTATTCTTGGTCCTTTCTTTAAAGGATGGTGTTAGAACCCAAAATGACCCTCCAGGCTGTGAGAGAAGGACACTTCGGGGTAACCACAAAACCACTTAAGGAAAGGTAAGCTCGATTCTTCCTCTCCAGAGAGGGGTCTCTCAAGGTTTGTTGAACAAGGCTAGATATATGAATAAAACTGAGATAGAATTATTGTTTCATTGAAAGCAATGTAGAACTTCCTTGGGAAATGGAGTCAAAACACCATAATTGATTCAAAGTGACAGTGCTTCACAAAGAAATCACCACAAAGGAAAGATAGTTACTCGCTCACAGTCGAAGAGCTTTTGTTTGGTGGCAAAGAAGAAGATATGAACAAACCATCAACACAGAGCACCTTAAGATGAATTATGTGTCTACTTTAGCAGAAAATTGTTTGTAGATGCTTAGAATGAAAGAGACCGAGCATAACATGTATGGATTTAGTCTCAATATGCACTTATCGAAGCATGAAAGAATAACAATACGAATTAAACAATGAAGGAAACATTCACATGATAAAAGAGAATACAGACTACAAGATAGATAAGACAAGAATATCTGGTAAAATTACTTGCTTGGCTCTGCCATATTTTCATTAAATGTGTCTCAAAATTGCTTAACACATGAGCCTCTCAGGTCTCAGAAAGTTTCCAACCCTTTACTATCTCTATTACATGGATTATATAGACATTCTTAGCCTTCAGGATCGAGTTGTCTCAACAACAAATTGTTACAACCGTACTGACCTCTACATGGCTCAGCCCATCATTTTCAAGAACTAACAGTAACAAAAATAGATTCTGGTGGACAGGCCTGACTAAAATTATGTGTGTCTTTACACAATTGCTAGCTGCAATAGCTCCTAAGCAGCTGCAAGGCTCTCAATGGTGTCAAAATATAAGCATACTACATTTTTAACAGGGTCTTAAAACTGATGGGATGAAAAAATAAAAAATAAAAACCACCACCTTATGTCTTAGCTATGACATGACCTTGCTGATCGAAGAAATCTTCCACCTTCAGGGAATCTACCACCTACTCACTTTCGGTTGAAGGAGCGGGCGTCACTACCTCAGCGGGGACGATGAAATCTTTGAGAATCTCCATGTTCTGGCGAGTGCTATGCTCAACCACTCAGACCTCTCCCTTTTTCTTTCATCGGGCTCTCTTCCACACCTGTCGACATTGCTTCTCCTCGGGCTCATTGGCTATGCTTTCCTCGAAGGATTCGAATTTTACAGGGGACAAGGCAGTGTGATCATCCTCCACGTTGGACCATGCCTGCTCTGGTACAAAGATCACTTTGAATTCTTGATCTTCCTCCATGACCAGATCTCAACTGCCAATATTTGGGCGGGTAAGTATGCCACCTCTCTGAGCATGGATGCTAATAGTAAACCTTGGGGAATCATTTATAATAGCCATGACAATGATGGAAGCTAGGAGAAATCATAATCGCATGATCATCTGACTGAGCTCACCAAGTGAGAGGGGGGTGATGATTTGAGGTCAGGGCTAATACCAAACAGGATTCAATCCGGACTCTCGCATTACGTGAGGAGGCACTTGACAGCTTTGATGTGTCCTTTCACCCTTGGGCTATCTTTTGATAGCAGAGGCACTTCTCAACCATTGATCTTGACCTTACTCACATCCAAGAAATCGAAAGACGTGCCCCCCTATTGAGATTTGTAGATTTTGGGGTCATTGATCATCCACGTTAGTTCAATCCATGAACAAAACCTCAACTGTAGATATGAGCTCCATTAAATCTGGGTCGTCTGAACCTAAGCCCCTCTACCAAAAGTTCGCAGATTTGAAAAATCCCTTTCTCAGTGCACTTTTAAAATAATGAAGCTGATGGAGTTCGTACATTTGTTTGCCGACCATCGATTTAACCTTCAACCTGCTCGCTGGTTAACCTTTCTTCCTCTGCTTAAAACACCCCTTACTTCCTTCGCTAGATCACTCCACAGCCATGGATCGCCATCGCCACAGATCTCTTCCCTCCATTTGCACCATCGTTTAACTGGGGCGAGATTCCACCCTTTTTAATCCTTTCAGATATATTTGAAACCTAGGGCTTCAAACCATTTCGTCATCCTACTACTACTATACACCCATAGCCCTTGTTTGGCCTCCCATGGGCCTTTGGATTTGAAAACCTAGGCTCTCATTTTCTATCTGTGGGGGTTTAATCCTCCCAGTCACCCAAGACAAAAATTGGTGTCAACACATGGAAATCATTCAACTGTCGCTCGATGAACTTGTTTGATAACTAATGTTGACGGAAATATTCATCAAACAATTCCTATGACATTTCTTCAAGTTCCATTCCTAACTAAGGTCGCAAGGTCTTACACCAAAGGAGAGATTCTCCCTTAAGTTGCAGTATCACCATGCGTACCTTCTTATTGGACGTGTAGTCCCTTAGCGAAAAGCACATAGCCATATTTTCAAGCCATGCTTCCGCTGCGGTTCCTTAAGTGGAACCCCAAAACTCTGGAAATTTCACTTTTTCCAGTTCCCAATGTATGTTAACTGGTGGTGGTGTCTATGGCACAGCAGTAACTTGAGAACCGATGTTCTCGCGGTCTAGTCATGTCATCAATGCTTTTGTTATCCTCTGATAGTTTCTCATCATTGTCATAACCTCGCCCACAGGTAGGTTAATGGTTTCTTCAGCTCTCGGAGGTGTATCCATAGGGGTCATTGGGGTGGATGGACGTGCAACTCATCGTTGCCCCCTTCCGTCTCTACCCCTGTGAGTTCTTCGATCCATGACGAAGTGTGTAGAATAGTAAAATAAAAAAAATTTGTTTACAAAAAATTATGAAAAGTTTAATGTGGAATTATCTAGGTTCGAACTAAATTCGACCTTGTTCTGATACCAAATGTAAAACACGAAGCAGTCGTGAATTTTTTTTTTTTTTTTTAAACAAAAATATATCACAAGTTATAAATCATGAATGATCATAATTTACAAAGGTTTATCATGTCATTTAAAAAGATAGTAAACTACTTTAGTAGCACCCGTCCATAAGTAACTATATTCATATAGTACTTCAAGTTATACAATCCTTATCTCTTAACATACTCATTGTATGTGGGAAAAGAAAAGTCCTTCACCCCTAATCCTCCAATAAATTTTTTATGCAACATACTCTTGACATTACTGAATTAAATTAGAAAGAACTTAATGTACTCATTCCTTTCTATACAAGACATAATTGTATGTGATTTTAAACTTTCAACCATAATCATTCAAGCAATGTTATATACAACACACTTTAAACATTACTAATTTAATTAGAAGAAATGATTAATAACTTTTCTATCTACATCATATTCGTAAGTGACTACAAACTTTTATCCAGAATCATCTATGTAATGCTATATACTACAAAATTTAAACATTACAAAATTGAGTTGGAGAGAACTTAATGATGACTAATCCATCTAAACATATTTGTACGTGAATACAATTTTTTTTCCATAATCATTCATTTGATTTTATACACAACATACGCTAGACATTGTAATAATTTAATACTTAAAGAAAGACTCTTAAACATCTTGATAAATGCACTTATTCACTAAGTCGTATAATTTAGAGACACATCATTTAACTTAACTAAGGGGTGACCGGTGGTGTCCACGCCCATAACTTATTAGATAGTGGAACCGGTGAATATGACACCTGTTGTTAATCCATAAAAAAACAATTGACCGGATGTTATCTTCAGTGAGTTCGCCGAGCTAACTCATCGTGGGCACTAAATGTTCGGTCGAGAATGTCCAGGCAAGCTTAATAGAACCTTTGAGTTAGTTAAAAACACCAATCGAACCAAAATCCTCACCTTCCAATCAATAAGTTGATGGAGATAAATGACAACAATATGGCAAGTAAAAGACTGCCGATAAGTTATGAATCAAGGAAGTGGATAGATCATCTCAGTGTAGGAGGGGGGCACATGTCAACAAAGAAACTACTTCTAAAGTGGGAAGTGTAGTTGAGTTGTAGGTACTGCAAGGAATTCTTAACAAGTAGTTAATCCAGTGCTGGAGGTTGACTCATAAAGAGTGGGGCGTTCAGGTGGAGCCACAACATATGTGCATTGTCAATTTGAAATTTAAACGGTTACAAAGTGGGATTGTCGATCTAAAGTTATACAGATAAGAGCAAGGGATATCGCCAAATATTCACCGAGAGCTATAATTATAATTTACGTTTCAGAATTAAACACAGAGCTAAACGACTTTCTCTTCTAATCGCAAACATAGAACTATATTTATAATTTACGTTTCCAGATTTAAGCAAGGATCTACCTTCGAATTTCTCTTTTGATCAGATATAGAGTACAACAAATATAACTTATGTTCCAGATTTGCGTGAACTACAATCGAATTTCTCTTTTGATCGCAAACAAAGTACTATAAATTGAATTTACGTTTTCAGAATTTGAGCACGAAACTACAAACGAATTTCTCTTTTGATTACAACAGAGTACTATAATTTTAATTTACGTTTCCAGAATTTAAGCATGGAACTATAATCGAATTTCTCTTTTGATCACAAACAGATTATTATAAATAGAATTTACGTTTCCATAATTTAAACGTGAAACTACAATCGAATTTTTATTTTGATCACAAACAGAGTACTATAAATAGAATTTACGTTTCCAAAATTTAAGCATGAAACTACAATCGAATTTCTCTTTTGATCACCAACAGAGTACTATAAATAGAATTTACGTTTCCAGAATTTAAGCATGAAACTGCAATCAAATTTCTCTTTTGATCACAAACAAAGCGCTATAATTGTAATTTACGTTTCCAGATGCAACCACTGAATTAAATACGGATTTCCTTTCTGGACACAACGGAGAGCTATAAATATTACATTATGGTTCCGGATTCGACATAGATCTAAGAGAGAACACAGGTTTCCTTTCTAGATATAAACCCAGAGCTAGACAGACTATAAATTGTGATTCTGGTTATTTTAACATAGTCTTAAAGTGAAAACCAATTACTTTTCAGGAAACAACTGGGAGGTAAACAAACTATAAAATCGTGGTTACAGGATGTACCTAGATCAGCCAGGATTACTAATTTTGTTTCTGGAACTAAACTGAGTAAAAAAAAAAAAAAAATATGAACTCTTTATCTAAAATTTTTGGAGGATGAACTTTGATCGAAATGATTCGCATGCAACATTTATAGATATATATATCTTTTTAAAAGAAATACAGAGATCAGGATATGGATCGGTACTTCGTATTTCTAAGTGTAAAGCAGAGACTGCCACAAGTTTTTCAGTAATGTTAAGTAGGCAGAAATCTTCTCCCTAAAGTAGGGATACAAAAATTCTTAAAGTACAGCAAATCATCCAGAGGGGTTTCTATAATTTCAGAGATCCAAGATCTATATAGGTTTTCTAACTTAAAAATAAATAAACAGTAGTAAAAATTTCTTGACATACACTGAGCATTTTCGTATCACATTAGAAATTTAAATCTATAACTTTTAAATAAATAGAAATAATAATGAAATATTTTAGTAAATAAGAACTTGTATAAAATGGTTGCTCCGGTCGAATGCGTGGTTCCACGAAGATAGAAGCTACAACCTCGATAACCACGATCACGGATAGACACCTCGGTTAGCCTCCCTACCTTATCGAGAGTACTCTCCTTCCTCCTAAACCCCCGAGCGATTCGGGTCATAGAGCTCACACACACAATTCGAGAAACTCCTCAATGGGTTCACCCCCACAAGAATTTCTAGCCAACCCTAATAGCAGCAAGTCACTCACTTTCTTAAGATTACAATAGCCATCCAGGAACTAGGTCCTTTACCCATTCCCAAGGCCTTCCTTATATAGGAAAATCTCATGCGACACATGTCTTTTAATGCAAAATACATGTCTTTTAATGCAAAATACCCAGTTTTTTAATATTCAAAAAGTAATTTATCTCACAAATCCAAATGTCAAGTTTTTAGAAGAATGCACCTACTTTCCTAAATTTACTCAAGTTTGTCTCTAAGATGCTCACTTTAAATCCTATTTTGTGGGTGCATGTGGTGTTAGCTAAAAGCTCTAGCCTAGGATTCCATTTTTTCTCCTAATATAATTATTTATATTATTTTAAATGCTAAAATTATTTCCATGTGCAAATGCCTAAAAATAATTATTGATATTATTTTTAATACTAAAATCTATTTTTTTTTATGAGCAAGTGTTCTAAATGCAATTTATATGGTTTTTCTTTTTATGCACAAAGTTTACCAATTAATAATTTCTAGGACCTAGGTGTCGCACCGTTGGGCCCATATGTCCTTTATGCTCATATTTCGACATGGTACAACTCCATTGTGTCCATTCATCCATTGTATCTATTTCTTGGAAAGATACCACATCGTCGAGTCCTTGCATCCATCCTTTCAATTTTTTGGCAAGATACCACATCATCGGGTCCTTCTGCCAATATCTTTTCATTTGACTTGCTGGAACTTCATGTAGGGCTTTATGATCCGTTACCTTCAATCCTCCGTCTACACACTATTGGGAACTAATGGTGCTGAGGTGTAAGTCCATTCTTACTGTGCGCCCCCCAACTCGTACGTAGCCAACTCCGTCATGGTTGACATTGTACGACCTCATACTTCCCTTGAGTAAGCGGATCAATGCTTCTCTACTCATGCATAGAATTCCGTTGGAAGTCGACATTGTCGTCGATCTCCCCATGTGTGATTTATCTGTACTCTACGACCCTTCAATTCCCTTGTGTGTTCATCGATGAGCCGTTTCACCTGTCACTACACACATTTTTCAAAAACACATATTAATAGTCCTATCCTCTTTCATCATAATTCAATTCATAAACCTGCTAATTTATACATCACATATTTACTCATACAGCTAATTGTTAAGCATATATATATCACATATTTACTCATACAGCTAATCATTAAGCATCATCTTATGTAAGATATTTTTCACAATCAAAGCTAATCATTAAGCAACATGTAATTTTTCGTTTACATCACCATCCAATTCCAAACACAGCTTTTATTTCATTAACTCATAATCAATTATGGTCATACACATATTCAATTATTAGTGTTTTAATCAGTCGGGTCACTCAATAGGTAGGGCACTACATTATCTTTCATTGTTTATAAAGGGGAGAGATATCACGGGTGTTTTTTTGTGGGTAAGGGATTTTGGCATGGATTGAAGGCATTGGGAGTGATTCCAAGGCTAGATTTGAACAACCAAATTTGTCTTTTCATCTAAAATAGTATTATTTCTCTATTTTATTATATAATAGTAATAAATAATGGCTCAATCATAAAGGAAAGTAGGTAGAGGTAAAAATAAAGGGGAGAATGTCAATGTTATTTCTCCCTCCTCTCACAGTTTATCTCCATTTGGTGTTGGAAGTGCTCCAACTATTCCAAGTGATGCAGCGGTTGTTGTTGTCATTGTTTCTATTTGTGGTTCATTGATTCTAAATTCTAATTATTTTATGACATGTATGATGTAATATTGTATCTTATTCATCAATATAATTGAAATTTCTTATATTATGTTTTAACTAGTTTGATGAATCAATGATCTATCAATATTGTCTATATCTATATCTATATCTATATATATATATATATATATAATTTCCTCTGAGTCATGTTTTTTTGGGGGCATCAATCCCCATGGAAGATATTTGTATTTGCATGTTCTTTGTGTCTTGTGTCTTTGTGTCAAGTGAATTAGATGATAAGTAAACTTGGTATACATTATCATGTACTTATTAAATGTTTTATTGATTGATGCCAAAAATGCATGTTTCTAGGTTGAATCTAATCCAACAAATCTATTTGTAATCAAAATGTAAATAGTGAAATGTTCTAAAAAATGAAATATTGTTCTTATTAAAGAGGGATCCTTTGACAATTTCACAAACAAATTATATGATTCAACTGGATGAGAGAATTGCTAACCATTTGCAACATGGTTTAGAAGGAAACATCCTAATTAGCAGTAAATACTAGTATTTTATGGGTTGGTATTTATACTTACTTGGATACTTTTCTCAATCTTCTACCACCTTACAATATATTGGTGTTTTTAAAATGGTTTATTTCATGAGAATATTATGCTCTAATGGAACTTCACTGATGGAGGAAATAGAAGTTTAACATTGTTTATTTCATGAGAATATTATGTTCAAAGGGACTTCATTGATGGAATAAATATAAACTAAACTTGGAGTGATTGTTTGAAGATATTAAGAAATAAAATCTCATTAAGGAATATATAGAAAAATACTCCAATATTTATAGGAATACCTATATTGATTAATATTTGTTGGAAAATAGAGAAATCCTTTAGTGATTTACATTCCCAATTATCTATGTCCTTTGATATGGTCAATTTGTTAAAAAAAATCAATGCATCTAATGCCTCATCTACTCATTCCCTTGATTGGTTCACATTGCAATATGGGCAATGAAGTCCGCTACTTATATGGAATACCTATGACAGCATCTATAGTGTTTTGATAATACACCTGACTTCTTTGCACTAACTAATATCCATAAACTTGCCTTGGAAACATAATTCAAACCTTACAATGAGAAATTTCCGTATTGATAATAAAAATCACTAAGAATCAATAAATATATGTTATAAATAAATATAAGAGAGATAAATATAAATGGAAATTTTAACATTAATTAGCACATAAGTCATTTGAATTAAAAGAATAAATAGTTGGCCATATCATGAACATCCTATCTGAAACCATGGAAGAGGCCTTCGTCTATGTTTAAAGTTGGTGGAAGTAGAAAAATTAGAGAAGATATCCCAAATTAGAAATATCCTAATTTGGAGGCATATGCATCGTCTTGAGAGTCCTAGGTCAAGTAAGTAATTCTTCAAAGTGTTAATATATACATGTTGATCTTCTTTACTGAAGCTTTGAACATAGGATTTTTCGGATTATGAAAGATGATGGTCATGGAATAAATTGTGCATCTCATTATGGAGATGCCACCTCTCCCGTTCATCATAAAATTATTAAGTGGAGAGACCATCATCTCCCATCCATGGTTTTGGAATCTTCCAAGTGACTCTAGAAGCACATAGTTTAGAAAATACCCATCCATGGTATTTGGTATCCCATGGTTTTGTCCCATGGTATGGAATCAAGGCACATTGTAATAATGTTATATAAAGGATTTATGCCTTCTCATTAAATCAATCTATAATTCTTGAAATCCTACATTAGATCTTATTATTGTGTGTAATTTTGTGAGTTCTTCTTGGTTAATCATTTTGAGTTGTTATTCTGAGAAGTGAGTCTATTTGAGCCTCAACTCCAATATCATTCTTGGATCATTTGATAACAATTTGCTAGTCTAATCTCCTACTCTCTCGGCATTCAATCCTTCTGGGTCTCATCCCCCAAGATCTAGATCAGTGGTATTAAATTAGGTACACTCTCCACCAAAACAAGGGTTTGAAGCTTATTGTGGGTTCAAATATTTGTAGCAATCAAAAACCTCCTTTTCGTACTATCAAAATCCATTTTTTGAGCTATACATTGTAAGCATCATAGTTGATCCAGAGGCACTACAGGGATTTTCTACCCTCAGATCTTCATCCACCATTACAAGTAGAACCATACATGGATTCACTATATCCATACATGGGCCCACTACATCCATACATGGATCCACTACATCCATTGGTATACAACATTTTCAATAATTTTGCAAGGTTTCCATGTTTCCCACGAAGGTTCCACAACCTCTACAACAACCCATGCTGATCTTCAAACCCTTGGCCATCTACACTCGACACTCTCATATTCATGAAACTTTAGAGGGATGCTGTGGAATCTCCAGGATGTTTCAAAGATTCTATTATAGATCATTTGAAATATTTTTTCCATCATCTGAAATGGGTATTTCACGGAATTTCATTTCATTTCCTGATTTGTGCAATATTCTTCTTTGAAGTAGCACATGTTTGTACACAATGTGACCGCACATAAAGAAAATTTAAACGAGTTCCATATACTTGATAGAACGCTTCATGTCACATACCCAAGTTCCAAACATTTTATGTTATGAAGAAAACATTATGTTTTTTTTTATTGTAAATTTTTATGACTATTGACCAAGTGGGGTCAAGGATGACTGTAATTAATTACGTTGAGTATTTTATTATTAATAAATAAAAGTAGAGAGAAATATCCAAAGAAGACTATTGAATGAGTGTTCACTGACCCACTAGGAGGAATGGACTAGGGTGGAGAGAAAACTAACACTTGGCAGCATCCTCAACTCACTTCTAACTGTTGCAGGGGGCAACTTCCCTACTGTTATGGTCATGTTCCCAAAGAAAGTGGAACTGAGCAGGTGGCTCATTTACTATAGATATATTCACCAAGGCTTTCATAGAGAAGAAATTCACCTATCTCAGATCACTGCTTGGGATGGTTGAAGATGTGGTGGAGTGAAGGGTTGATCAACAATCCTTCAATTTTGATATGTCCATGTTTTTAGGGGAGGTTTTTCCCATGAGGTTTTCCTTTTATCCTTGTTTTTGTGGACCGATAGTATTGTACACGGTGACCAAGTCTTGTTACCAGGACCTTAGTATTTCTATTTTCTAATATTTAGACCATAAAGTCAGATTTATGGGGGCGTTTTGGAATATTAAATCTTCCTACCTTCTCATTTAATTACATTGGTTGAATTAATTAATCTTCTATGGTTGATTCCTATGTAATAGACTAGGAAAATTGCCTTGTGTGGACCACAAGGCAACATTGGGGGGACCACAATATTCCAAAGTGTGGACCACAAGCTACCTAGGCCATTTGGGCACATTCCTAAAATATTTTGGATAAGATTTGGTAGGAAAGGCACACTTCTGATTTTTACTGTTTTTTACAGCTTTTTACCCTATGGGGAAAAGCTAGTCACCTTAGGAAACTTGTTTTTTGCACCCATGACACTCCATAATGTTTATTCTTTCCAAGTTTCATATTTGTCATTTTTTTCATCATACATCACCTTCAGCTCACTAATTTAGCAATTCGTGAGCCTTTGGAGTGATTTGGAAAACATACTTGCCACCTAGGGTGGATGAGCATATTTTTAGTAAGTCTGATGATGAGATGATCCAAATGGAATCTTTAACGATTCAAATATCTGTTGTAATGTTATATAATAGCATCCTATTAATTTTATAAGGTTGGATGATGTATTTAATTCATGAGAAGTTAATATAGAATTGTATCTTTATGAGTAATTTTTTGTGTCTTTGACTAGTTGTGTGAGATCTTCTGTGAGTGAGTGTAATTGTTTGATCAGATCTTGGTGTGAATTGAATTTCACAGTTAGGAAGCTCTTCCTCAACACTGAGAGCTTTCTGGATTGCGTCACCTTGTCTCGGATAATAGGGTTCAATCCGTAGACACACTTGTTGACCTTAAGTTTCTCAGTAGACACATGAGGCGCATACCTCAGTAATTCCATATAACATATCTCATATTCCTGCTTTGTTCATTTTCCTTTCTTTAAAGGATGGTGTTAGCACCCAAAATGACCCTCCAGGCTATGAGAGAAGGACACTTCGGGGTAACCACAAAACCACTTAAGGAAAGGTAAGCTGGATTCTTCCTCTCTAGAGAGGGATATCTCAAGGTTTGTTGAACAAGGCTAGATATATGAATAAAATTGAGATAGAATTATTGTTTCGTTGAAAGCAACGTAGGCCTTCCTTGGGCAATGGAGTCAAAACACCAGAATTGATTCAAAGTGACAATGCTTCACAAAGAAATCACCACAGAGGCAAGATAGTTACCCGCTTATAGTCAAAGAGCTTTTGTTTGGTGGCAAAGAAGAAGATATTAACAAACCATCAACACAGAGCACCTTAAGATGAATTATGTGTCTACTTTAGCAGAAAATTGTTTGTGGATGCTAAGAATGAAAGAGACCAAGCATAACATGTATGAAATCAGTCTCAATACGCACTTATCGAAGCATGAAAGAATAACAATACGAATTAAACAATGAAGGAAACATTCACATTATAAAAGAGAATACAGACTGCAAGACAAATAACACAAGAATATCTGGTAAAATTACTTGCTCGGCTCTGCCATATTTTCATTAAATGTGTCTCAAAATTGCTTAACACATGAGCCTCTCGGGTCTCAGAAAGTTTCCAACCCTTTACTATCTCTATTACATGGATTATATAAATGTTCTTAGCCTTCAAGATTGAGTTGTCTCAACAACAAATTGTTACAACCGTACTGACATCTACATGGCTCAACCCATCCTTTTCAAAAACTAACTGTAACAGAAATAGATGCTGGTGGATAGGCATGACTAAAATTACGTTTGTCTTTGCACAATTGCTAGCTGCAATAGCTCTTAAGCAGCTGTAAGGCTCTCAATGGTCTCAAAATATAAGCATACTACATTTTTAATAGGGTCTTAAAACCGACGAGATGAAAAAATATCAAAAATAGACTGCCACCTTATGTCTTATCTATGACATGGCCTTGCTGATCGAAGAAATCTTCCACCTTCAGGGAATCTACCACCTACTCACTTTCGGTTGAAGGAGGGGGCATCACTACCTCAGTGGGGACAATGAAATCTTTGAGAATCTCCATGTTCTGGCGAGTGTTATGCTCAACCACTCGGACCTCTCCCTTTTTCTTCCATCGGGCTTTCTTCCACACCTATCGACATTGCTACTCCTCGGGCTCGTTGGCTGTGCTTTCCTCGAGGGAATCGAATTTTATAGGGGACAAGGGAGTGTGATCATCCTCCATGTTGGACCACGCCTTCTCTGGTACAAAGATCACTTTGTATTCTTGATCTTCCTCCATGACTGGATCTGAACTGCCAATATTTGGGATGATAAGTATGCCACCTCTCCGAACATGGATGCTAATAGTAAACCTTGGGGAATCATTTATAATAGCCATGACAATGATGGAAGCCAGGAGAAATCACAATCGCATGATTGTCTGACTGAGCTCACCAAGTGAGAGGGGGGTGATGATTTGAGGTCAGGACTGATGCCAAACAGGCTTCAATCCAGACTCTCGCATTACGTGAGGAGGCACTTGATGGCTCTGATGTGTCCTTTCACCCTTGGGCTATATTTTGATAGCAGAGGCACTTCTCAACCATTGATCTTGACCTTACTCACATCGAGGACATCGAAAGACACACCCCCCTATTGAGCTTTGCATATTTTGGGGTCGTCAATCATCCGCGCTAGTTCAATACACGAACAAAACCTCAACTGTAGATCTGAGCTTTGTTAAATATGGGCCGTCTGAACCTGAGCCCCTCTACCAAAAGTTCACAGATTTGAAAAATCCCTTTCCTGGCGCAGTTTTAAAATAATGAAGCTGATGGAGTTCGTACATCTGTTTGCCGATCGTCGATTTAACCTTCAACCTACTCACTGGTTAACCTTTCCGCCTCCGCTTAAAACACCCCTTACTTCCTTCGTGAGATCGCTCCACAGCTGTGGATCTCCATCGCCACGGATCTCTGCCCTCCATTTGCACCATCACTTAACTGGGGCAAGATTCCACCCTTTTTAATCCTTTCAGATATATTTGAAACCTTGGGCTTCAAACCATTTCGTCATCCTACTACTACTATACACCCATAGTCCTTGTTTGGCCTCCCATGGGCCTTTGGATTTGAAAACCTAGGCTCTCATTTTCTATCTGCGGGGTTTTAATCCTCCTAGTCACCCAAGACAAAAATTGGTGTCAACACATGGAAATCATTCAACTCTCGCTCGATGAACTCGTTTGATAAGTAATGTTGATGGAAATATTCATCAAACAATTCCTATGACATTTCTTCAAGTTCCATTCCTAACTAAGGTCACAAGGTCTTACACCAAAGGAGAGATTCTCCCTTATGTTGCAGTATCGCCATGCGTACCTTCATATTGGACGTATAGTCCCTTAGTGAAAAGCACATAGCCATATTTTCGAGCCATGCTTCCACTGCGGTTCCTTTAGTGGAACCCAAAAACTCTGGAAATTTCACTTTTTCCAGTTCCCGGTGTATGTTAACTGGTGGTGGTGTCTGCGGCATAGCAGTAACTTGAGAACTGACGTTCTCACGGTCTAGTCGTGTCATCAATGCTTCTGTCATCCTGTGATAGTTTCTCATCATTATCATAACCTCGCCCGTAGGTAGGTTAATGGTTTCTTCGGCTCTCGGAGGCGTATCCATAGGGGTCGTTGGGGTTGATGGACATGCAACTCATCCTCGCCCCCTTCCGACTCTACCCTTGCGAGTTCTTCGATCCATGATGAAGTGTGTAGAATAGTAAAATAACATTTTTTAGTTTACAAAAAATTATGAAAAGTTTAATGTGGAATAGTCTAGGTTCGAACTAAGTTCGACCTTGCTCTGATACCAAATGTAAAACACGAACTAGTGGTGAATTTTTTTATTTTTTTTTAAAACAAAAATATAGATCACAAGTTATAAATCATGAATGATCATAATTTACAAAGGTTTATCCTGTCATTTAAAAAGATAGTAAACTACTTTAGTAGCACTAGCCCATAAGTAATTATATTCATATAGTACTTCAAGTTATACAATCCTTATCTCTTAACATACTCATTGTATGTGGGAAAATAAAAGTCCTTCACCCCTAATCCTCCAATAAATTTTATATGCAACATACTCTTGACATTACTGAATTAAATTAGAAAGAACTTAATGTAATCCTTTCTTTCTATATAAGACATAATTGTATGTGATTTTAAACTTTCAACCATAAGCATTCAAGCAATGTTATATACAACACACTCTAAATCAGAAAGAACTTAATGTAATCCTTCCTTTCTATACAAGACATAATTGTATGTGATTTTAAACTTTCAACCATAATCATTCAAGCAATGTTACATACAACACACTTTAAACATTACTAATTTAATTAGAAGAAATGATTAATAACTTTTCTATCTACATCATATTTGTAGGTGACTACAAACTTTTATCCAGAATCATCTATGTAATGCTATATACTACAAAATTTAAACATTACAAAATTGAGTTGGAGAGAACTTAATGATGACTAATCCATCTAAACATATTTGTACGTGAATACAATTTTTTTTCAATAATCATTCAATTGATTTTATACACAACATACGCTAAACATTACTACAGAATTTCAATTACATCATCCCTTTCTAAAACGTAATAACAATTGACCGGATGTGATCTTCAGTGAGTTCGCCAAGCTAATTGATCGTGGGCACTAAATGTTCGGTCGAGAATGTCCAGGCAAGCTTAATAGAACCTTTGAGTTAGTTAAAAACACCAATCGAACCAAAATCCTCACCTTCCAATCAATAAGTTGATGGAGATAAATGACAACAATATGGAAAGTAAAAGACTGCCGATAAGTTATGAATCAAGGAAGTGGATAGATCATCTCAGTGTAGGAGGGGGGCACATGTCAACAAAGAAACTACTTCTAAAGTGGGAAGTGTAGTTGAGTTGTAGGTACTGCAAGGAATTCTTAAAAAGTAGTTAATCCAGTGCTGGAGGTTGACTCATAAAGAGTGGGGCGTTCAGGTGGAGCCACAACATATGTGCATTGTCAATTTGAAATTTAAACGGTTACAAAGTGGGATTGTCGATCTAAAGTTTTTTTTTTTTCCAGAGAAAAAAAGACTACTATTGATATTCATATTAGAATCAAATAGTACAAATAATGTTCCTGTTCCATCCAGCTGGAATCTTCTGAGATAACTAAAGATGTTATCTTATAAGATCTGTTCTCCACAAAAAATTGTATCTATCCCTTAAAGGATATATCAAATCTGAGCATACATGACAGTTTACCCAAGCACATGGCTTATTACATCCAAAAATATAAACCAAAATGTAGAACCAGCAAAAAACATTAAGTACAGAGATAGGCAAGAGCATCATTAGCAGATCAGTCATAGAAATAGATAGTACCACAGTCCTGAATACAGCCCTCACACCAATCCTCCCATATCAAGTGACCTTCACATCCTTCTAGAGCATGTTTGGAAAGCTTGTCCGCCATACAGTTGTGCTCCCGATAAATGTGTTCAAAAATGATGTTCTGCTGTTTTTGAATTTCAAAAAGTGTCCTGGAGGCCCAGTGTCTCAGACTTAAAACATTTAACTTGAATTTATCTTCTGCCCATTTGATGGTTACCCGAGAGTCACCATATACTTTTATGTTGTTCAATCCAAAGATGTTGGCAACCTTTAGTACACACCAAAGTGCAATTAATTCCGCCTTCATGTTTGATCCCTTTCCACAGTTGAGCTTGATGGTGTAGAAATGTGAGTCATTTAGATAAATAACTCCACCTAATGCACAGATGCCTGCTTGTGAAGCACCATCAAAGAAAAAAATAGGACGATCCACATTGAGATTAAATGTACTAACTCTGTCAGTTTTCAACATCACCTCATCCAACTTGCAGGAGTTATACATTTTGAGAGCTGTTAAGCAACAATTGATGTGATCAGGTGAAGAATTTTGAAAAGTGGCACAATTTCTGGCATGCCAAATTGCCCAGGGTATGCAAACAGCCAGAAAGAAGTGTTTTTTGCAATGTCTATACCAGTGTAAGAAACATGAATTAAAATCCCCAATTGCCCAGCATTGAGTAATTTTAAAATTCATAGATATCATTTCCCAAATTTTGCGAGAGAAAGAGCACTGTACAAACAGGTGCAGTCTAGTTTCAGCATCATTTTTGCAGAGAACACAATAACTTGGACCTGTCCATCCTCGCTTACATAGATTATCCCAGGTTTTTAACTTATCTTGTAAAATCAGCCAGGAAAAACATTTTAATTTGACTGGAATGTGCCACTGCCATATCTTCAAATACCACCAGTCTGGCGGATAAATATACTTGTGCTGGAGAATTCTTTTGTAAGCAGCTTTAGCCGTGACAGTGCCAGTTTCAGTGTTACCACTCCAAACCAACTTATCCTCAGAGTTATTTAAATGGACACCAGCAGAGTTCAATGATTTTGTAAAATTCTCCCAAATGCTAGCAAGATACCCGGATAGACCAATCTCCTGTGCTGATAGCCACTTCGAGCTTCCAGCAGTGCCAAAATTCCGATGCTGTATCATGTTTAACGTGGAAAGACCAATGACTTGTAAATATTGAGGAATAATAGGAGGAAGACCATGTTCCTGTTCGAGCCCAATAATA
This sequence comes from Larix kaempferi, assembly GCA_027924585.1. Classification (NCBI taxonomy): domain Eukaryota; kingdom Viridiplantae; phylum Streptophyta; class Pinopsida; order Pinales; family Pinaceae; genus Larix; species Larix kaempferi. The sequence continues at coordinate 7,592,287 of BSBM01000432.1, read as the reverse complement.
GGATCAACCCCTACCCTGATATTTGTCCCGGATCCAACATGCGATACAAGGTCACTTTTAATCCAATGGAAAACTTTCATGAACCCTCTCCACATAGGAGAAAAGTCCCAGTTAGTCAATTTTGGATTTCTGATCCAGGTACTGATAACTGTCTTAATGTATTTAATATGAAGAATTTTAGACCAAAGGGAGAAGCCATGAATTCCACGCCAAAGACTTTTTAATCTGAGAGCTATATTAAACACCTCCAAATCTTTAATTCCCCAGCCTCCGAATTTATATGGTCTAGCTAGAGATTCAGCTGCTACCATTGGAATCTTTCCGCTGAAAGCAGTCCCATTCCACAGAAAGTTGAAAAAATATCTCTTGATAGATTTAATGATGGAGATAGGGACTTCTAACATGGAGAACCAGTACACAGGTATGCTGGAGAGCACCGACTGCACTAGTATAAGCTTTCCACCAATTGACAATAGCCTATAGGACCACTGCGCAATTCTATCCTCTATTTTTTTCAAAAGCCAATACCAATCACGGATCAGATAATTGTTAGGTTTAAGGATGTAACCCAAATATTTAAAACCCTGATCAAAAGTAGACCAATTATATGGCAAGACAGATCTAATATCTCTTATCTGACCTTCTTGAATAGAAAGATGTATAAAGCTGGATTTGTCCTCACTGACAAGCATGCCTGTTGCATTGCTGAAAGTAGTAATGATGTTTTTGTACATTAACCATTCTTCCACTGTGTCATTACCTCCTACAAGAACATCAAATGTGTAAAAACACAGTCTTTTGTGAATTTGATACCTTTGATCTGACCACTCATCAATGCCTTGTTCACCAGTCTGCTAAAACCATCCATTATCAGTATGAACAGAAGTGGGGATAACGGGCAACCCTGTCTCAAACCCCTGGAACAGCTGAAAAATTCTGTAGGGCTACCATTCACCAAAACGGAAATATTCATGGATCGAATGCAAGACATAATCCACTTAATGATAACTGAGGGCATGCCAATCCTAATTAGTATCAATCTGATGTAAGCCCAATTAGCCCTATCATAGGCTTTGACTAGATCCATCTTAAGCAGAATGGCTTTCTTTTTATGTAACTTGATGCTGTGAATCAATTCTTGAGTAATGCCTATTGCATCATGAATCTGTCTCCCCTCTAAGAAGCCAAATTGCTCCTCAGAGATGTGTGCAGAGAGTACCTTCTTTAATCTGTCTGCAATAATTTTTGAAATAAGCTTGTATAACAAGTTGCAGAGAGCAATAGGCCGAAAATCTCCAAAAGAAGCTGGCTTATCTTTTTTGGGGATCAAAGTAACAAATGTAGAATTTAAACCACCTGGGATGTAGCCATTTGTCATGGAATAATTTACCATCTCCAATAGTTCCTCACTCAATAACTCAAAAAAGTGAATATAAAGCTCCACTGGCCACCCATCCGGCCCAGGTGCTTTGTCTTTTGCAAATAGTTTTAATGTCTGCTCAAGTTCATCCTTTGTAACCTTGCATTTTATGCTATCTGCAGCTTGCTCATCAAAAAACCTAGGGTATAATGATGCCACTTCAATCTGAGCTCTTTGACAGACTTCCTCAGGTTCAGAGTATATATTTTTGAAAAAATTATAAGCTTCAGACTTAATGTTGTCGATACCTGTGCACTGTATCCCATTGTCATCCTGTATTTCCCAAATATACTTTGACCTCCGCCTAGCCGAAGCAAATGCATGAAAGAACTTAGTATTTTTATCACCTAGAGAAATCCAGACTGCACGGCTTTTTAATCTCCAAGCTTTTTCTTCTTGCAAGATAAGTTCTTCTTTTTTCAACTCCAACTTCTTCAATATCTCAAAAGCATCCATAGAAAGGGTATTGTTAATATTTGCAATAATGGCTTCATGTAGTTGAGATTCTAGCTGAAGTAACTCAACCTTATCTGCCTGCTTCTTATCTCTGATCCATTTTATAACAACTTCTTTTAATTTTCTCAGCTTAAAACAAAAATTCAGTACTGGATTTGATTCGAAAACCTCACATTGAGTCCAGAAATTTCTAACCAAAAGACAGAATGAATTATCTTCGAGCCATGTAGCATTGAATTTAAAGGGGATTAAATCAAACTGCTCAAATTGTTCCATCTGCAGAACTATGGGCCAGTGGTCCGAAAATTTGGCAGTGTGAACCCATGACCTGTGCTTTGGAAAATATGTCAGCAGGTTCGCCTTAACAAGGAATCTGTCAATTCGCTTATGAACACCTTCACTTCCAAATCTTCCATTTGACCAAGTAGGGGATAGCTTATGTGGCATGACATCAACAAGGTTTTTTTCCATAAGCATATTTAGAAAGAAATCCCCCAAATCATCCATTCTGGCTGAGATGCCCCAGATTTCAGAGGCTTGATAAGTGAAGTTTAAATCACCTGCCAATATTAAATCAGGTGTATCCATAATCCCCGAATCTCTTAACTTTGTCTAGAAAGTTTTCCTATCTCTGTATGGGGCATAACAGTTGAGCATGGAAATGGATTTTTTGCAACTACAAAATGTACCTTTTAAAAAAATGCCCCAAGGTGTAAGAAAGGCCTTTAATTCAAAAAAATTTGGATTCCAAGCTACAGCAATACCCCCAGATTGACCACATGAGCTGACAGCTGATACCTCCCAATCTGGCAGAATGTTACAAAGCTTTTGAATGGCTATAGAATCCTCACACATAGTCTCCTGAAGGAAAATGATAGCAGGGCCAGTATCTTTTATCAGACTGGACAAGGCCTGAGCCCGAGTCACCTTGCCCAATCCCCTAACATTTAATGACAACAAAGACATTAAGAAACAATCCTATTGGGGGTCACTGCTCTAAGCCCCAGGGATTCAGACTTATTATGTGTATCAGCTTCCTCCAACCTCCTAGAAATAGGTGTATAGGAGTCAGGAATGTTCGAGGCATGGAATGGAGAAATCCTTTAGTGATTTACATTCCCAATTATTTATGTCCTTTGATATGGTTAATTTGTTAAAAAAATCAATGCATCTAATGCCTCATCTACTCATTCCCTCGATTGGTTCACATTGCAATATGGGCAATGAAGTCCGCTACTTATATGGAATACCTATGACAGCATCTATAGTGTTTTGATAGTACACCTGACTTCTTTGCACTAACTAATATCCATAAAATTTCCTTGGAAACATAATTCAAACCTTACAATGAGAAATTTCCGTATTGATAATAAAAATCACTAAGAATCAATAAATATATGTTATAAATAAATATAAGAGAGATAAATATACATGGAAATTTTAGCATTAATTAGCGCATAAGTCATTTGAATTAAAAGAATAAATAGTTGGCCATATCATGAACATCCTATCTGAAACCATGGAAGAGGCCTTCGTCTATGTTTAAATTTGGTGGAAGTAGAAAAATTAGAGAAGATATTCCAAATTAGAAATATCCTAATTTGGAGGCATATGCATCATCCTGAGAGTCCTAGGTCAAGTAAGTAATTCTTCAAAGTGTTAATAGATACATGTTGATCTTCTTTACTGAAGCTTTGAACATAGTATTTTTAGGATTATGAAAGATTATGGTCATGGAATAAATTGTGCATCTCATTATGGAGATGCCACCTCTCCCGTTCACCATAAAAGTATTAAGTGGAGAGACCATCATCTCCCATCCATGGTTTTGGAATCTTCCAAGTGACTCTAGAAGCACACAGTTTAGAAAATACCCATCCATGGTATTTGGTATCCCATGGTTTTGTCCCATGGTATGGAATCAAGGCACATTATAATAATGTTATATAAAGGATTTATGCCTTCTCATTAAATCAATCTATAATTCTTGAAATCCTACATTAGATCTTATTATTGTGTGTAATTTTGTGAGTTCTTCTTGGTTAATCATTTTGAGTTGTTATTCTGAGAAGTGAGTCTATCTGAGCCTCAAATCCAATATCATTCTTGGATCATTTGATAACAATTTGCTAGTTTAATCTCCTGCTCTCTTGGCATTCAATCCTTCCGGGTCTCATCCCCCAAGATCTAGATCAGTGGTATTAAAGTAGGTACACTCTCCACCGAAACAAGGATTTGAAGCTTACTGTGGGTTCAAATATTTGTAGCAATCAAAAACCTCCTTTTCATACTATCAAAATCCATTTTTTGAGCTATACATTGTAAGCATCATAGTTGGTCGAGAGGCACTACAGGGATTTTCTACCCTCAGATCTTCATCCACCATTACAAGTAGAACCATACATGGATTCACTACAGCCATACATGGGCCCACTACATCCATACATGGATCCACTACATCCATTGGTATACAACATTTTCAATAATTTTGCAAGGTTTCCATGTTTCCCACGAAGGTTCCACAACCTCTATAACAACCCATGCTGATCTTCAAACCCTTGGCCATCTACACTCGACACTCTCATATTCATGAAACTTTAGAGGGATGCTGTGGAATCTCCAGGATGTTTCAAAGATTCTATTATAGATCATTTGAAATATATTTTCCATCATCTGAAATGGGTGTTTCACGGAATTTCATTTCATTTCCTGATTTGTGCAATATTCTTCTTTGAAGTAGCACATGTTTGTACACAATGTGACCACACATAAATAAAATTTAAACGAGTGCCATAGACTTGATAGAACACTTCATGTCACATACCCAAGTTCCAGACATTTTATGTTATGAAGAAAACATTATGTTTTATTTTTATTGTAAATTTTTATGACTATTGACCAAGTGGGGTCAAGGATGACTGTAATTAATTACTTTGAATATTTTATTATTAATAAATAAAAGTAGAGACAAATATCCAAAGAAGACTATTGAATGAGTGTTTACTGACCCACTAGGAGGAATGGACTAGGGTGGAGAGAAAACTGACACTTGGCAACATCCTCAACTCACTTCTAACTATTGCAGGGGGCAACTTCCCTACTGTTATGGTCATGTTCCCAAAGAAAGTGGAACTGAGCAAGTGGCTCATTTACTAAATAAACTGACCAAAGACCTAGGCATGCTACTTATCTACCCATCGAATTCAGTAGGAGGCTGTTCATTCTTACCTTGTGATAATTTCTAAATCAGAAATAGAAGAGTGCACAAGAGATTCGATGAGGGGAAAGTTAGGAGTGAATGAGTGAGTTAAGACTGCATTCTGAACTAGTGTAACCACATTGCTGAATTCAATATTGCTAAAAGCAGGAAGTACTACTACTAAGTGCTACTGCTGAGTTGCAAAGGAATTTATTCTATTACTCCACACAGCATCTTCATCCTGGTGGTTCAGTGAACAGGCTCGGGGGTCCTAAGGCAAGTAACTTCGCTGTCTTCAGGAGTAGGTTGGGTGGAACAGGCTCCTTTGGATGTTTGTCTCTTCTTCAGTTATCAAGTTCATTGTGTTATCTTATTTACTTTTTCTCAAACTAATCATTAATGATCTAAATGTTTCATGTTATCAATTCTTCAATTAAATATGAGATATTCTATACTATTCATTAATATTTTACTTCTGTAATTCATAAGCTGTTAGGATAAAATGCAATTTAGATGATATAGTTTAATGATTGAATAAAATTTCTTCCGTGCGTTTTTCCACACACTGTTTCTAGTGCCGTACTCTAGTACAGGGAAGAGTATTTTAGGACAGATCAGAATGATGTATTGTGGATAAATTTAATGTGAAAATCCTCACAGCAGATTTAAGAGATGATGTATACCTCACAAGAGTAATTATGATTAAGCAAGAAAATAGAAGAAGAGTGGTCAATGCAGTATAATGAGCAACAGAATAACAATACAGTAAAACTCGGATAGAAGCAAAAATACTTCACACACACTAATTAATTAATCACAATATGGACAAATAAACAGTACAATGCATGAGGATTCGAATGCCTAAGGTGGCAATTTGAATTAGCCTTCATGGAGTGATCAAAATATCACTGGAGTGTCATTGGAGCACAACTAGTAGTCTATCCCATCATCGGTGGAGTCATCAATGCACAAGTAACTGTCAACCGTCAGTCAAACTGAGTCTAACTGAGTGTGGTAGGTGTAACTGAATGTAACTGGCACATGGAGACACTAATGGAATGAAGGAGGCTCAGTGGAGGGAGCATAAGGAGCTAACTGGGGTCTGAACAAGTAGTCATGTCTCATCGGAGGTCAATCAGAGTGATAACAGTAGTGAGGAGTTAGTCTGGCCTCAAATCAAGGAAAGACTGGTGGATAACTGAAGTAAACTGGACTGGTAGGTGAAAGGAGGGCGCATGACAGGCTAGGAGGGCTGAAACTGAGTGGAAAAAATCTTCGGGGGCTAGCTAACTGAGGGCTAGGTGTTGGGACTGATGACTGGAATGCATGCAAACCCTAAATGATGCATGCAAACCCTAAAAGTGCATGCATGACTGAAAATGTAAATGATCAAAATACTGGTGGGACTAGGATGGAGTATAGGAATATCCTATCACCCCCCCCTTAATCCATCCTGTGCCCTGGTAAATAAGACCAAAGGTCACCCAATACAATGAATAATAACAGTCAATAACCCAAGGAAGTGGGGAAAATTTCATGGGAAAAATACCCCCCCTCAAAATAGACTGTAAGGCACACATAAAAAATAAATGCTCCAAACTCAAGCAGGTGTGATTCTTGTTCATATGTCTGGAGGTATCTTCTTCTTGGGAAGAAGTGGATCATGCTCAAAAAGCATGTGCTTGTACTTGCTCTTCAGATTGAATGTGATGAGAACAAATCCAAAAGTATGAGGATGATCGTTGAACATTTGATTCGAATTAGTTGAGGTAGGATCAAAGACATGAATATGCAGATAGTCTTTTGTCTTCTCCTTCGAACCATCATGGGTGAGATTATGCCAAAAAGAACCATCAAATAATAATGATTGCTTGAAATCCAAATCAGATTTAAGACTTGAAGAATAGTTTCTTGAGATCTCCTTTGAACTAGCAGGGGTTAGATCAAAACTATCATATGCATGAGAAATTATCCCAAGTAGTAATTGCTTAGAATCCAAATTAGATCCAAGACTTGAATCATGGTTTCTTGAGATATCCTTTGAACCATGAGAGGTGAGATGAAAACCAGTAGATGAATGATAAATTATCCCAAGCGGGTGGCAATGGCCATATTCTTCAATAACCTTCTGAAAGCATGGAATAATGATCATATAGTAGTAAATAAGAGGTGATTGCTAGAGGAGAGCGAATGTATTACCTCCGATAGCTGATTTTACCTCCGAAATAATCATGTGATCATGATGCAAACCAACAGACTCTGGTGCAAGAGAGGATTTAGGACCTTCTGCAATATCTAGTGTGTGAGCTAGCACAGAAAGAGAAGAAATTTGGAGCGTGAGTGTAGAATCTACAAGTTATTTTCTTTGTGGACAACTTCAATATGAGATGTGTTTGATACTGGTTCATGAGTAATGAGATCATCAATGAGGGCAAATGCATCACTTTGCTTGTTCTCGAAAGGGTTTGGACCAATCCCTTCATTCTGTCTGCCAAATATTACATCTAGGTGAGCCCATAGCTCTTTTGGTGATAAAATATCAAGGAGGTCATATAACATGTATTGAGGCATAGCATACATCATGACTGCACAAGTTGTTTTACCTTTATCTAACCAGTCACTCTCTTCATCATAGGATTCGAACTCTGTTTCAAAACAATGATCAAAGAGACAATTTTTCTTCAAATGTGCTATCATCAGTGGTTTCCATTCATCATAGTTGAATGGAAAACGATGATCATGGTTGAATGGATAAAGAGGATAGATTTATTCTAAAAACATTGAAGCTGTAGAAGACCTACAAAAATAATAGAGAATATCTACAACTGCTACTGGTGCAAAAATGTAGAAACTGCTGCACTCGAAATCTTGATAATAACCTGCAAAAAACTCTCAGGAATGGAGATAAACAATATTCTCAACATGCTCAGATACCATGTGAAAATCCTCACAGCAGATCTAAGAGATGATGTATACCTCACAAGAGTAATTATGATTAAGCAAGAAAATAGAAGAAGAGTGGTCAATGCAGTATAATGAGAAACAGAATAATAATATAGTAGAACTCGGATAGAAGCAAAAATACTTCACACACACTAATTAATTAATCACAATATGGACAAATAAATAGTACAATGCATGAGGATTCGAATGCCTAAGGCGGCAATTCGAATTAGCCTTCATGGAGTGATCAAAAGATCACTAGAGTTTCATCGTAGCACAACTAGTAGTCTATCCCATCATCGGTGGAGTCATCAATGCACAAGTAACTGTCAACCGTCAGTCAAAGTGAGTCTAACTGAGTGTGGTAGGTGTAACTGAATGTAACTAGAACATGGAGACAATAACTAAATGAAGGAGGCTCAGTGGAGGGCACATGAGGAGCTAACTGGAGTTAGAATAGGTAGTCATGTCTCATTGGAGGTCAATCGGAGTGATAACAGCAGTGAGGAGTCAGTCTGGCCTCAAATCAAGGAAAGACTGGTGGATAACTAAAGTAAACTGGACTAGTAGGTGAGAAAGGTGCCCTTCTCATGCAATAGGTGAAAGGAGGGTGCATGACAGGCTAGGAGGATTAAAATTGAGTGGAAGGAAGCTCCGGGGGCTAGCTAACTGAGGGCTAGGTGTTAGGAATGATGACTGGGATGCATGCAAATGCATGCAAACCCTAAATGATGCATGCAAACCCTAAAAGTGCATGCATGACTGAAAATGTAAATGATCAAAATACTGGTGGGACTAGGATGGAGTATAGGAATATCCTAACATTTAACTGATTTATTTCAAAATTAAATCTACACTATTCATAACTATAATACTGCTTTATTTTCAGTAGATATCCCAGAATTAAACAAGGAACTTAACTAATTTCATTTCCTATCTTTAAACAATAAAACCATCGATTTATTTTTATCAATCTATTATTCTAAGCATTTCTTTTATGAATGCTAATCTACAACAATCATGTTTATTCAAAGCAAAATAACTTATCATTCTAGCATTCTTTTCTCTTGTTTCAAATCCAAACTAGTATTGCATATTTTCATAATCAATGTACTTTATACATAAATATTGAGAAGTAGAGTAGAAACAATCGTTTTGTTTTAGAAACCAAAACATTTAGCATATCACATAAGTATCTTCATGCATCATTTTATACATTATGAAGAGCATGTTCAAGTTAAAACTATGACTTTACAAAACATATATTATCAAAACCTTTAGAGCAAGTTTATTTTCTATAAATCAAAGTTAATACTGTAGTAAAGAAATCGTATACTTATAAACCTTTTTATACAAAAGTCAATACTAACACATACTATCACTATATTCCTGAGTATGAATTTAAATATTCCATTCGTTTATCAAAGACAAGGAAGTGTACGAGCCATGGGTTCAAAACCCTCAAGAAAACCTCAAACAAAACGAAGTATTGACAAGTATCCACGTTAGGGTTACAACCGAGCCTTACAACCTTGTTTGAAATCAAAAACCTAAACTTCCAAACACCGCGTCGGGAGTTTCCCTAGCTTTTTAATTGCACCAACATACTTTACGTTAACTTTGAAATGCCGAATGCATACACTTACAAATAGAATCAAAACAAGTGCAGGCCAAAAGGTTCAAACCCCCCAAACTACGAACTAAACCAGCATTGGTTTTTAACAAAACCATCCACCAAAATATTATGACAAAACTATCTTTAACTACATCAAACAAGTAACTCTGAACAAGTAGATCAACATTTATTTTTGAATTAGTCTTGTATTAAAAAACTTCAACAGTAAACTATAAACAGTAACCAAGGAAAAAGCACCATGAAAACAATGCAGGCTACAACTCAAAGGGTTTAAGCTCTCATTAACAATTTCCTCATGGTTTAAAGATTTTCATTACGACCAACTGTACAACCAAGTCTGTACACCTTCAAATCTCAGCGAAACCATAAACCAAACTCTCGGCTATGCAAACAAGAACTTGTATGGTGCCAAGATCTTCACAACATTATGGAAACCCTTGGGTATTGTCAATGAGGATTACTAGGGCCTTATCTTGATTTCAACTTGCATGGGCCAACTTCATCATTTGCCGAGGAAGCAAACCTGTGAAGCAATACAAGACAACGTAGGGTTAAAACTGGAAAACCGAAAGTTTGAACATCAGACATTGCTAAAACAACTATTGAAAACTCAAAGGAAAACTTACATCACCTGCATCTTAACTAGAAGCACGACTGGGTATCCCGGATACTTCGATGCACACAATATTGGTATGGGTTTTGGGATCGAACCCCCATAAACGTTCAGCACTGTAAATCAAATGCAAAACCATCGAAAAAGTCTAGTAACCATTACCAGCAATAGGTCATGATATCAAAACCCCGAGATGCTTTACAAGTATTGTTACAACCCTCTACATTAGCACGATTTCATGCAAACTCTTATGACCATTGTGTAGGTAGCATGGCCATGCCATCGAAACCCTGGAAGGAAAATACAAGCAAGGGTTACAAACTCTGAGAATCAGAGAGCTTGTCAGCCTCATTCTCCACTCTTACATGCAAAAATGAATACTACGGTCAATGTCTCTGTCACGTCCCCATTTTGACCCCCCTTTGTAAATGATGTAAATATTGTAATTTAATCATGGTGAGGAGCTCAAGGCCAAGGCCCCACCATTGATTTAGCGTTTATATATCGACAATTAAAATAGATGCCTATGGTTCTTGTGCGAGATGGGCACAATGTATATAAGACATCATGTAAATACGAATTTTAATGAAAAATACCCACAACTAGCTATGCAATGCAACAAAAGAGATGGGGCATGGTTCTACAAGGAATAGGGAAGGAAATTATTCAAACCCTTGAGCCAATGGTATTAATCCAGGTGTCAATTGGGAAACCCATAAACCACCAACTACCCATTTTGTCTCATGTACCCAATCATTTAATTTTTCCAAGAAATTCGTTAAGGCAGTTAATGCCTTGGGAATGAAAGAGTATGGGCAAGCCATTTTCGTGCATGGGCAAGCCATCAACTTGGAAAATCGTGTTTTTGCTTGTGGGGCAAGAAACCACCCACGAAATGGTGCCCAAAGCCATGGGGAATGGGCAGTCTTCATTCATTCACGCAGTTGGAGTTAGCTAGGTCCTTTCCATTTACGTTTCTCATCTAAACACTGCATTTTCCATGCCTGGGACTCGTTTTTCCCTGGTATAACAGTTGGGAGAGGAAGGCCACAAATTGGGGACTAGGAGGGAGGTCGTTTTTGCCCCGAATTGACCCTGGACATTTTACTAAAAACGGATTTGGCTTCCTGGGTTGTTCACCAACTTCCCCTTTCGTTTTTGTGGGTTCCCACGTTTTTCTGAGTTAGCTGAAACCCCATCTCATGCCTCTCTCTGCAAAAACGTTTTATCTTGCCCCATAATTGGGTTCTGCTGTTGTGTGCATCCTCATTTTGGTTTGAACCTGTGAATTGAAGTTTTGGAGTGGTAGTGGACAGAAGTAGCTTGATAAACCTAGTGGGGGAGACAACCTCTCAAGAAGATCAAGAGGGCTTTGGTTACTCTTCTATGCATACCCTGAGAGCACTGGATAGGGAAGGTATGGCTTGAGGGACTGTACAGCAGTGAAAAGAATACTTCCTTGTGCTGGGTGTGTAGGTATTGTGGGTGCCAAGCTAGATAGATCTTGCAAGGTTATCCCTAGCTCTGTGCTGGAGCTCACTAGCTTAGCAACTCTTCCTTTCCATCTCCTAGCAGCCTGATAAACCCAATTGCAGATTGGCTTGGCTCATCTTGGTGTATGCTTGGCTATGTGTGAGTCTGCTGTTCCCTGGTTCCTTGTAGAGATCATGCCCAGCTCGGGGGTGGTAGTGGTGCTGAGAGATTGAGGAGCACACTGGCCTACGGTTGGGTGGAACGTTGCAGTTGCATAGCCAGTTGCGTGGGACTACTTTTGTATAAGATAAGTATTCTCTTGTGTTAAATTGCAATTACTTAATTGATGAACATGTTAAATGTATGATGGATGTGAAATTCTTAATATTCCGCTGTGATTTTCTTAAAACCATACAGTTCCATCTATCTCTGTTATGTTCTGTTCATGCTTATGATTAAATTTTTCATAGGGCTAGACGCCCAGTTTAATATCACATCTGTTATGCATTTGTGTATGTATATATTTTTATTCATTTGAATTTGAATGCTTGATTAATGAATGGATATGGGGGCTAGATGCCCGGTTTAACCTCACGATCCTCTCCATCTAGCTGGTAGGATGGGAGGGGACGTGACAGAATGGTATCAGAGCTGCGTTGCAGCATTGGGCCTCTATGGGCCAAATCTGATAAGCAATTACAAGAAAATTGTTGTCTTATGAGTTTTTGGAAATTTTGTTTTAAAGTCTGTTTTTGAAAAATTTTGGTTTAAGATTGTTTCGGAAAGAATTCCCGAATGCCTTCCACAACTGCGGAAGCATTCGGCGAATCGTTCCGAAATTTCGGAAGCGTTCCGAGAATTTTCCGAAAATTTGCAAAGGGAACTTTTTCGGAAGGAATTCCCTTCCGAAATTGCGGAAGGATTTCTCTTCCGAAATTTGCGGAAGGAATTCTCTTCCGAAATTGCGGAAGGATTCCGTGAACCACTCCGAAACAGCGGAGAAAATTTTTGTAAAGTGAAAAATTTTCTAAGTCCCGGCGTTGAACGGAAACTTTTTCAGAAGGAATTCTCTTCCGAAATTGCGGAAGGATTCCGTGAATCGTTCCGCAACGCAGAAGAGTTCGGCGAGTCGTTCCGAAGTTGCGGAAGACTTCGGCGAATCGTTCCGCAACTGTGGAAGACTTCGCCGAATCGTTCCGCAATTGCGGAAGACTTCGGCGAATCGTTCCGAAGTTGTGGAAGCGTTCCGCAAGCCTTTCCGCAAAAGAATTTCGCAAAAATTGCCCGAAACCCCCAAAAGCATTCCGCGCGACGGTGGAAGCATTCCGCGAACGGCTCCGAAGTTGCGGAAGCCTTCACCGAACGGCTCCGGAATTGCGGGAGCATTCGCCGAATGGCTCCGCAACTGCGGAAGCCTTTGCCGAATGGCTCCGCAATTGCGCGAGCGTTCGGCAAATCACCCCGCCATTGTGGAAGCGTTCGGCGAACTGCTCCGCAATTGCGGAAGCATTCGGCGAACTGCTCCGCAATTGCGGAAGCCGTTGCCGAACCGCGTCGCATGGAAGCCGTCGCCGAACGGGCCCGCAATTGGGGAAGCCTATGGCCAACCGCCCTGCAGTTGCGGGAGCATACCGTGAACCTCCCCACGGTTGCGGGAGTAGTCTGTGAATCGCCCGTCGCGGCCGGATTTTGCGAACTGCCCGTTGCGGCAGGATTCAGCGAATCGCCCGATGAGACGTGATTCGTAAAAAAAAAAAAAAACAAAAAAAAAACGAAGCTACAAGGGGGAAAGCCCCCTTGACCCCCCTTTTTCTTTTTCCCCTCATAGTTCGTTGTTGTGATTTGATGAATTGTCAGTATGGAATTTTTTCCCACATGCATGAAGTAATTGTGAATTCTAAGAATGTAATGCAGCTAACAATTGTGTTGATGAACACATTTCAAAGAGCCACAGTTACAACAGGGTAACACTCTAGTTGATACAGTGGAAAAAAAAATTTGGATCTTGGTTGGGCCAAGAAAATGAACATCATGAATGATGCACAGGATCCCTATGAACCTGAGACAGATGCCATGGGAGAAAACATACAGGTTGAGAATGCCGAGACAGAATCTAATGGGAGAAGAAATCAAGAGACCCCTCCAGATGTTGCAGCCACCATGAGAAGCCTAAGGGTGGAATTGCAAAGTTGTAGAGAAGAGAATGAAAGGATGATTAAAGCTCAGGAAGAACAAAATCAGCTGAATGCAGCCATGCTGCAGAGTTTAACAGACATCCAAAGGAAAATAAACTCTGGGCATCAGATATCGAATCTAGAAAGGGGTGGGAGTAGCTCTAGAAGAAATTCCCGTAAGAGGGCCAGTAGCCCAAGAAGAGTCTCCACAGACAGCACATATACTCCAGAGATATCTTCTAATGAATCATCTGACTCTGAAGAATCCAATGAGGGTTCAAGTTCTTCATCTCACAGGAGCAAGAGGAAGAAGCACTACAAGAATAATTCACATGGGGAATTTAAGAAGGCAAAACCTCCTACATTTGACGGAGAGGTAAAATATGGTCAAGATGCTGAAGCTTGGCTTCTTGGGATGAGAAAATATTTCCAAGTCCAAGATTACTCGGGAAATATGAAGGCAAGGGTAGCCATCTTCAACTTGAATGGAAGAGCATCTATATGGTGGGAACACACCAGGCAAGTGAAGAAGGTCAATGAAAGGAAGATTGGGTGGAAGCAGTTCAAGAAATACTTCAAGCAGAAGTACCTCTCTGATAGGTACTATGATGATAAGATCAAAGAGTTCCATGACCTGAGATTGGGACAATCGACCATGGAAGAATATACAAACAAGTTCTTGGAGCTACTGAGGTATGTCAAGTATATTCGAGATGATAAGGTAAAAATTCAGCGTTTCCTAAGTGGACTGCCCCAGTCATATAAAGATAGAATTGAGTTTGATGAACCTTGAACTCTAGAGGAGGCCATAAGAAAGGCCAAGTATTGCTTTGATCAAAACAGAAGCAAACCAGAGTTCCATAAGGCATGGAAGGATAAGAAAAACGAAAAGTTTGATCAAAGGAAGAAGGGGTTCAAGCTTCCTCAATTCAGGAATCAACAAAGGCAGCCATCACAGGTTGTGACTAAGCCAACTCGGATGATGGGAGACAAGCCAAGAGATCCAAAGGAACCAAGGGAACCACTTCAATGTTGGGGTTGTGGAGGAGACCACATGCTTAGGAACTGTCCACATCGGAATGGGAATGCAAATCAAGTTCACAACATCCAAGGAGCTGGAACTGTGGGTCAGGTGGTGAGGACAATCCCTAGAATCTATGCAGCAGTAGAAGACCGCCAAGCAGATCATCAATCAACCGTGGTTGAAGTTGAAGGTAAGATTGCTAAGCAATCTGTTTCTATTTTGATTGATCCTGGATCTACTCACAGTTATGTCACTCCTAGGATTGTTGAGATCTGTGCCTTCAAGAAATTAAAGCATAGTAAATCCTGGTTAGTTCAACTAGCCACTGGAACCAAGAGAAAAGTTAGTGAAATAGTAGAGAAATGTCCATTAGAGATGGATGGGCTATTCACTTATGTAGATCTGAATATTTTGCCACTGGGTTCCTATGATATTCTCATTGGAATGGATTGGTTAGAAGCACACCGGGTTAAACTTTACTGCTACAATAAGACATTTGAATGCATGGACGAAGAAGGAAACCCGAGGGTTGTAAAAGGCGTTCCAAAGGTGACTTCTGTTAGACAAATTTCAGCCATGCAGCTGAAGAAGTTCTGTAGGAAGGGATGTCAACTGTATGCAGCTCATGTTTTAGAGGCAGCAGAGAGTGAAACTCTTAGATTGGAGGACTATCATGTATTGCAAGAATTCAGGGATGTTTTTCCTGATGAGATTCTAGGACTCCCTCCAAAGAGAGACATTGATTTTACAATTGAACTTGTGCCAGGAGCGGCACCAGTGTCTAAGACACCCTACAGGATGAGTACACCGGAATTGCTAGAATTGAAGATGCAATTGCAAGAGTTGCTGGAAAAGAAATATATTAGGCCAAGTGTATCCCCGTGGGGAGCGCCCGTTCTATTTGTGAAAAAGAAAGATGGAACACTCAGGTTATGTATTGACTACAGGCAGTTGAACAAAGTCACTGTGAAGAACAAATACCCATTGCCCCGAATTGATGACCTTTTTGATCAAATGAGAGGAGCAAAGGTATTTTCAAAGATTGACTTGAGGTCTGGTTACCATCAGGTAAGAATCAAAGAAGAAGATATTCATAAGACAACCTTTAGAACGAGGTATGGACACTATGAATTTGTAGTGGTACCATTCGGTCTCACAAATGCACCAGCTACATTCATGTGTCTCATGAATAATGTTTTTAGCAAGTATTTGGACAAGTTTGTTCTTGTATTCCTAGATGATATTCTCATCTATTCCAAGAATGAAGAAGAGCATGAAGAACATTTGAGAATGACAATGCAATTACTAAGGGAGCATAAGCTGTATGCAAAGTTGAGTAAATGTGACTTCTATAAAGATAAAATTCATTATTTGGGTCACATCATCTCCGACGAAGGTATATCTGTAGACCCTGAGAAGATTGAAGCCATTATGAATTGGCCAACTCCAAGGAATGTGACTGATGTGAGATCTTTTATGGGCCTTGCTGGTTACTACAGGAGGTTTATCGAGGGATTCTCCAAGGTTGCAAACCCAATCACTTCTTTGCAAAAGAAGGGGATAAAGTTTGAATGGTCACCAAGATGTGAGGAAAGTTTTCAACGGTTGAAGAATCTTCTTACAAGTGCACCAATTTTGAAGATTGCAGACCCAGAAAAAGACTTTGTGGTGTGTACAGATGCATGCAATCAAGGACTTGGAGGAGTTCTTATGCAGGACAACCACGTGATATGCTATGAGTCAAGAAAGTTGAAGGAGCATGAGAAGAACTATGCTACTCATGATATAGAACTTGCAGCCATAGTACATGCCTTGAAGATGTGGAGGCATTACTTAATGGGAAGAAAATTCGAGTTAAGGACAGACCATTGTGGGCTGAAATACTTGTTTGATCAACCAATGTTAAATGCTAGGCAAGCTAGATGGTTGGAATTTTTGTGTGAATTTGATTTTGAAATCAAACACATAAAAGGGAAAGAAAACAAGGTGGCTGATGCACTCAGCAGGAAGGCACATGAAATGCATGTGTTAGTGCTTAGTACTTGCCAACCAGATTTGAAGCAGCAGATTGTTAACCATATGGTTGAGGATGAAGTGTATGAGCGGATAAAGGACAAATTGCAGCAGCAAGACCTTGGCAAGAAGAATGAAGGCTATCACTTGGAAGAAGGAGGACTTCTTACTTATAAGGATAGAGTCTATATTCCAAATGCAGCAGATTTAAGGAGAATGGTTATGGATGAGATCCATAAAGCTCCATACTCTGGTCACCCAGGATATTAGAAAACAATTACTACAGCAAGAAAATATTATTTCTGGCAAGGTATGAAGAAGGACATCGCTGAATACATCTCTAAGTGCATGGAATGTCAGCAGGTGAAGGTTGAACACCAACACCCAGCAGGTTTATTGCACCCAGTGCCAATTCCAGAATGGAAATGGGAAATAATTTCCATGGATTTTATTACAGGATTGCCAATGACTAAGAGACAACATGATTCCATCATGGTTGTGGTGGACAAGTTAACAAAGGCAGCGCATTTTATACCGGTTAAGTCCACACATAAAGCTGATGCCATAGCAGATATTTTCATGAAGGAAATTTTCAGATTACATGGGTTGCCTAAGGCAATCATTTCGGACAGGGATACCAAGTTCACTTCCAATTTTTGGAAAGGTCTCTTTGCAGATTTGGGTACACAGTTGAACTTTATCACCGCGTACCATCCTCAAACAGACGGGCAAACAGAAAGAGTAAATCAGGTACTTGAAGACATGCTCCGCATGTACGTAATGGACAAACCATCCAAGTGGGAGGATTATCTACACCTGGTAGAGTTTGCATATAATAATGGGCATCAAGAATCATTGGGAATGAGTCCGTATGAGGCTTTGTACGGCAGAAGGTGTAGGACACCAGTGACTTGGGACAATCCAGTGAACCGAATTGTACTTGGGCCAGAATTGCTTAAGGATATGGAACAAGAGGTTGCAAAGATCAGGCAAAATTTGAAAGCAGCCCAGGATAGACACAAAAGCTATGCAGATAAACATAGAATGCATAGGGAATTCAATGTTGGGGATCATGTGTATCTTAGAGTAAGATCAAGGAAGAGTTCCTTGAAGCTTGGGAGTTGTGCCAAGCTATCACCTAGATATTGTGGGCCATTTGAAGTGCTTGAAAGAATAGGGCTAGTTGCATATAGACTTGCATTGCCTGCTAGCACTAAAGCTCATAATGTTTTTCATGTCTCCTTGCTTAAGAAATATGTACATGATCCTAACCATGTGATTAATTGGGATGTGATCCAGGTGGAACCCGAGGGCGAATTCCAAACCGATCCATTGCGCATCCTAGACAAGAAAGTAACATTGCTTCGGAACCGAGCCATCGGACAGGTAAAGGTGCAATGGAAGCACTATGGTCTCGATGAGGCTACATGGGAGATGGAGGATGCCATGAGGATGGCATATCCATTTTTGTTCAATTTTGATGAGCACTGAGGACAGTGCTAATGTAAGGGGAGGGGTATGTCACGTCCCCATTTTGACCCCCCTTTGTAAATGATGTAAATATTGTAATTTAATCATGGTGAGGAGCTCAAGGCCAAGGCCCCACCATTGATTTAGCGTTTATATATCGACAATTAAAATAGATGCCTACGGTTCTTGTGCGAGATGGGCACAATGTATATAAGACATCATGTAAATACGAATTTTAATGAAAAATACCCACAACTAGCTATGCAATGCAACAAAAGAGATGGGGCATGGTTCTACAAGGAATAGGGAGGGAAATTATTCAAACCCTTGAGCCAATGGTATTAATCCATGTGTCAATTGGGAAACCCATAAACCACCAACTACCCATTTTGTCTCATGTACCCAATCATTTAATTTTTCCAAGAAATTAGTTAAGGCAGTTAATGCCTTGGGAATGAAAGAGTATGGGCAAGCCATTTTCGTGCATGGGCAAGCCATCAACTTGGAAAATCGTGTTTTTGCTTGTGGGGAAAGAAACCACCCACGAAATGGTGCCCAAATCCATGGGGAATGGGCAGTCTTCATTCATTCACGCAGTTGGAGTTAGCTGGGTCCTTTCCATTTACGTTTCTCATCTAAACACTGCATTTTCCATGCCTGGGAGTCATTTTTGCCTGGTATAACAGTTGGGAGAGGAAGGCCACGAATTGGGGACTAGGAGGGAGGTCGTTTTTGCCCCGAATTGACCTGGACGTTTTACTAAAAACGGATTTGGCTTCCTGGGTTGTTCACCAACTTCCGCTTTCGTTTTTGTGGGTTCCCACGTTTTTCTGAGTTAGCTGAAACCCCATCACATGCCTCTCTTTGCAAAAACGTTTTATCTTGCCCCATAATTGGGTTCTGCTGTTGTGTGCATCCTCATTTTGGTTTGAACCTGTGAATTGAAGTTTTGGAGTGGTAGTGGACAGAAGTAGCTTGATAAACCTAGTGGGGGAGACAACCTCTCAAGAAGATCAAGAGGGCTTTGGTTACTCTTCTATGCATACCCTGAGAGCACTGGATAGGGAAGGTATGGCTTGAGGGACTGTACAGCAGTGAAAAGAATACTTCCTTGTGCTGGGTGTGTAGGTATTGTGGGTGCCAAGCTAGATAGATCTTGCAAGGTTATCCCTAGCTCTGTGCTGGAGCTCACTAGCTTAGCAACTCTTCCTTTCCATCTCCTAGCAGCCTGATAAACCCAATTATAGATTGGCTTGGCTCATCTTGGTGTATGCTTGGCTATGTGTGAGTCTACTGTTCCCTGGTTCCTTGTAGAGATCATGCCCAGCTCGGGGGGTGGCAGTGGTGCTGAGAGATTGAGGAGCACACTGGCCTACGGTTGGGTGGAACGTTGCAGTTGCATAACCAGTTGCGTGGGACTACTTTTGTATAAGATAAGTATTCTCTTGTGTTAAATTGCAATTACTTAATTGATGAACATCTTAAATGTATGATGGATGTGAAATTCTTAATATTCCGCTGTGATTTTCTTAAAACCATACAGTTCCATCTATCTCTGTTATGTTTTGTTCATGTTTATGATTAAATGTTTCATAGGGCTAGACGCCCAGTTTAATATCACATCTGTTATGCATTTGTGTATGTATATATTTTTATTCATTTGAATTTGAATGCTTGATTAATGAATGGATATGGGGGCTAGATGCCCAGTTTAACCTCACGATCCTCTCCATCTAGCTGGTAGGATGGGAGGGGACGTGACAGTCTCAGTGGGTAGTGTATTGTGGAGTTATGTTTTTTCCCAAAACTCGAGAAAAACTACGAGATTAACGGTGTAGATCCAGCCACAGAGGCACACAAACCTACGACCACCAACTGCATTCAATATCATTAAACACAACAACCACCAACGTCAAAATACCTGCCAACACATATCCCACTACGGTGTTAATACTTTAATACATTTTCGTTGCATAATTTGTAAATATAGAGTTAGGGCATGTATTGTTATATGTTGCAAGCCTTATCAGTATCATAGTTAAGCAATAATGTTACGTGCATATAGTTTTCATGCATGTAGTTTATGCATATATAGTTTATGCATATAGAAATGCAGGTTATCCATAGTCGTAACACATAGTATTGTGAACTCATATTATATCTATAATGCATAACATAAGTATTACGTTTATACTCTATATAATTGGATGTATTACAATGCATTTTTCATAGTTTTGGATAGAATAACTAGTATATAAGGTAATACAATGCATTTCCCATAGTTTGGATATAATAGCACGTATTATTAATACATGTATTCTCCATAGTTTTGGCTGAGTAGGTTATCAATTGTTTA
This sequence comes from Larix kaempferi, assembly GCA_027924585.1. NCBI lineage: Eukaryota > Viridiplantae > Streptophyta > Pinopsida > Pinales > Pinaceae > Larix > Larix kaempferi. The sequence continues at coordinate 7,571,510 of BSBM01000432.1, read as the reverse complement.
TTACAATAGTTAAACAATAAATTCTATACCTGGTATACAAAATACATGAAGGTAATCAATTAATTACAAAAAATACCTGATTTTGACTGCAGGGCAGATAATTACTCTAATGGTTAGTATTTCAAACTTTAAAGGCTAACATTGTACAACAAGTAATATTGAAATACATCATTATGCTTCGGTTGAAAATTCTCTGTCTTACTTGCATTCTGCAAATAGAATTCAGGAGCATTAGCTAGCAATAGCTAAGTAAGCCTCGGGGTGTACACACGGACCCCTTCAATACATTACGAAGATCAATTAGTCTCTAAAATCAAAATTCATAACATAGAACAAAAGTGACGATATGTATTCAAACAATAAAGTACATAATGTAAACATTTGAAATATTTAACATTCTGACGTTTGTTTGATGATAAATGATGTTATGACATTTCAAGACACTAGTTAAGTTAATAGCTGTTATGACAAGTGTCGTGTTTTATAAGTAATCTAAACCCTTAGTCACTAATGACATATTATAGAAGTTGTTATCATTAAGCTCTTTTTGATTTAATGTTTATATGTGTTTTAAGTTAACATTTTAATACTTCCGCACAGTAAACACAAGCAGTTATTGCTACTTGAAAAATTTTAAATTTTCGTGAAATTTCGGGGTTGTAACACTTCAGAAGGTCCACCATATCCAATTGGAAATTTCCTTCCGTCTGATAAAATGGGTATTTGTGGGTTTTCATTTGGATTCCTCATTTGAGAGATATTCTCAATTGAAGCAACATATGTCTACAAAATAGTGCGCGCGCGTTTTCTAAGATTCAACGAACATTTTCTCACTTCTTAGGATACCATAGAGCAAGTATGTTATCTAGATGGAAATTTATTTTTGAGATATCCAATGGGTCTTCAAGGGAACTAAATTTCATCACCTACAACAGAAGTTATGAATGGATTTGTAGCAAGGTATCAAATGCCCCCCAAATCATGATTTTTTTAATTTGGGGATTAATTAAATCCTATTGTAATTTATTTTATATTTTATCATACCATCTATCAACAACAAGATTTCCATTTCCACCATGGTTATGAGTCAACCACACAAAACCCACAGTTATGGGTCAACCACGCAAAACCCATGGCTATGGATCAACTAAACAAAACCCTTCTCTTCATTGGCAATTGGCACATTGTAATCATGGGTCTCTTTTTAGCATGGATGAAATGATGGGGACCATCATTTTGTAAGAGGTGGGGGGGATGATTTGAGTTGTATGGATAATATGGTATAAATTTTGATGTATAAGTCATAAAATCATTAAATGGAGAGGCCACCCTCTCCCATTCATCACAAAATCCTTAAATGGAGAGACCATCATCTCCCATCCATGGTTTTGGAATCTTCCAAGCAATTCTAGAATCCCACAATTTAGAATACAACCATACATGGTATTTAGTATCCCATGGTATGGCCTCAAAGCACATTGTAATAATGTTGTATAAATGATTTATTCCTTCTCAATAAAGAAATCTATTATTCCTGGAATCCTACATTGGGTCTTATTATTGTGTGTAATTTTGTGAGTTCTTCTTGGTTAATCCATTTGAGTTGTTGTTATGAGAGGTGAGGCTCTCTGAGCCTCAACTCCAATATTGATCTTGGATCAATTAATAAAAAAATTCAATTTTAATCTCCTCCCCTCTCGGCCTTCAAGCCTTCTGGGTCTCAACCCCCAATGTACGGATCAGGTCTATCGTATTGGTTGTCGAGCTCATTTTAAAACCCCCACCCCTCATCCATATATTTATATGTTTGATACATCGTTTATTTTGATGAGTTCAGATCCTTTTCAATGTTTATCCATTGGAAGTGAAAGTTCTCAAAATAGGGTCAAATGTAATGGGTAGAGTGTACTACCCTGCCATGGTGGATACTAATGATATTTTGTGAGGATATGCAAGAAATTTTTTTATAAGGTTTGGAACCAATGCCAATGTTTGGAGTTAACATATTATGAACATGTCGAAGCTAGGATTGAATAAACTTATTAATTTTCTTTTATTATTAATTTATTAATTACTATGGTTGAATAGGGTTGATTATAATCTAACATAATATATTTGTTTAAATATAGTTATCAATGATTATTGTTAATAGCTCAGTAAGACCTAACTCCTAAGTTTTAAGTCCTTTAATCATTGTTCAACTAACTTCTTATAGTACGAGATCTAATCCATCTTAATAAACAAATTTATATTTATATTAAATATTTTAACTATATTACCACAAGCAATATATTTACATTTATTTGAGCAACTATACAGTACAAAACAAGTCATCCTATTACTAAATTTTTATCAATATTTCTTAGGAAATTCACAGTCAATTTGTATTCTTAATCAAATAAAAGATAATAAGGTGGTCATGATTTTGTTAATTCGATATTAATATCAATATTTTATTTATAAATGAATTATATGCCTTCTCCTATGGTTTTTAGATCACCCATTGTCAATTTTTCTCAAAATTAGTTGTAGAGGGGATTCTAGGCTTATAATACATATGCTCATGAGACTTCAGAATGACTCTATTGTAAGCAAAATATCCACCCATTGGTCCTTGGAAGTACAAGTGGAACAATTAGCATCTCTTCTTAAACATATCCTGGCCATTGTTCCCTAACAAAATGCTAAATGATAAATCAATAGTTGTAGATAATCTGGCTAATGAGAGGGTGAGTAAAGGTTGTTATGATCTCGAAGGTGAGTGGCAAGGGATTTTCCCCTTACATCTATCTATTGAATGCCTTAATATTTACACCCAAGATTACTCCATGAAATGGGAGGAGTAAAAATGACCCCTGAATGTGGTGATAGGAATGGGAGATGGCAGTGACCATGTACACCATGTGGAAACACCTCCACCAAGCACCCTCCCCAATGCAAGTCATTGAGGTAAGATCTAACTCCATGCCAGGCCAAGTAATGATACTTGAGTTAATGGGAATTAATGCAACATGATGGGTCATTATAGCCCGGGGTGTATGTGATAGTATTTCATGTATGATGAACCATTATACACTACTCCATATAATGATGGCTCTATGCCTTTTAGGGAATGTTCTATCTCTCCTCCTTTTTTATTCCTTCCTTTCTCCTTTTATTATGTTTCTGGTCCCTTGATCCACATCTTTTTTCTATTCTCAAGGTCCCTCATAGTATAAATTTATCGCTCCTATATTCCTATGGTTGCTGTTGAGATTCCCGATTCCTCTCAACCCTTACCTCTCTTGTTTGTTTTGGTTTGCCTAAATATACTTGGTATTTCTATTCTGATGCAGGGGCATTGAGGCCTAGGAGAAACAGTTGAAGATGATCAACAAGAGAAGGCTAACCGAGGGGATTTCCTATGACCACTGGTGCGGGAAGAATGACAGTCGAATCCAGGTAGTCAAGCAGGAAGTTGTTGAAGTATGGCGGACATGAGTGGAAGTCGAAGGATTCGAAAGTCGACGAGTGGTCGAACAACGACATTGACGAAAGCGGTAAAGGCCAAGCGTGGGGGATGGTCCGGACTGGTAGCCATGGAGACTAAGTAAATCCGAGAAGTTAATTCAAATACCAACAAAGCACAGAATGGTCGACCTGTCAAGAAGGACAGCGATTAGACCGAAAAATGTAGCAACGTCAAAGAGGTGTAGTGGTCAAGGAAACGTACCTACAGCTATTGTGGGTAGTTGAGGAAGTTAATGGAAGTTAAGAAGGTGGTTGAGATCAAGCCATATGTCAGCAAAGGAGAAGATTTTATAGGCACGTTTAGGGGCCCTGACAACTACAGGTTTGCAGATCAGAGATAAGTTCGGAAGACAGAGTAAGGACACCTCAGGGAGACCGATAGGGTGGACCTCGGGAACAACAACATTACAGGGTAGAAGAGCGTTGTGAAGGCAGAGAAGGGAGAGGGGGGCAAGTGAAGAGACAATAGATAATCTATCGTAGAGAGGATCACACAGAGATAAAACAAAGACAAAGTAGATATTAATCATGTGTATTGTAATAGGAGGAGGTCGACTTGTTTATTTGTGTGCATGTAATTTTGTAAATGAGTCAAGTAACAGAAGCCAACTTCTTAGCATTTCGAGTTCACATCTAGTTTTTGTGAACGCATTTTGTTTGAATCTATTAAGCAAGAGGTTTCAACTGAACCCCCTTGCATCAAGTGGTATCAGAGCCCGTTTATCCTCTGGAGGCGTGAACAACTCCAGCTGCGGTTGGGTAGAGTTGTGCGCATGTGGTGAAATTACGGTTGCGATTGGATGAGCGTATATTTTCACCTAAGGTTGAAAACAATGGCACAAAGAGGTGTAAATATCTATGGTTTAGGACAAAGAGTGCGAGGAGGTACAGGAGTCACGGTAGATCGTGAAATGTTTGACAAGTGGACGTGAACAATTAAGAGCTTGACCAATGAAGTTGCAGCAATCAAAGAAGCCCAAAGACGTGGATGCATGCCCGATGCACTTGACCATAGTGAAAAAGAAGTCAAGGAAGTAGAAGCTTGAGAAGCAGTATAAGAAGAACAAGAAGATAGATTCATCAAGCTACTGATAGAGATGATGGGTAAGACAAAAATGGATGTACCTACATACTTAGGAAGTCTGGATCCATAATATTTGATAGACTAGTTCAGAGATATGGAGAAATACTTCATCATAGAGTAGATAGGGGATCCTAAGAGGGTTAAATTTGCATGTCTGAAGTTGAAGGGTCATGGCTCATTGTGGTGGGACAATGTACAGGCTGACAGAGTCAAGAAAGGAAAGGAAAATATCAAGTCTTGGGACATAATGGTTTCCAATCGGAAGGGGAAGTTCTTTCCAAATGACTATGTGATTTCCTTGTTTAGGAAGTTGCAAAACTTTTGATAGAAATAGATGATCGTGAAGGAATACATGGAAGATTTCTATAGACTGTCGATTAGATCCATTCGAGTCGATGAAGGAGAAGAGGCAGTTGCAAGATATGTAAACAATCTGAAGTATGTCATAGAGGATGAGTTGAGCCTATCAAAGTTTAGGATGGTTGGTGAAGCCTACCAGCTAGCCCTGAAGGCCAAGGAAAATATTTCGAGAAGAAGAACATCGACTAGAGGAAGAGTGACTGTTCGAGGTACAAAGAATACTCCCATAGAAGGACAAAGTAGTGGGACATCGACTAAAGAAAAGGCACAAGAAAACTGATAAGACGGTTGAGAGACCCGCGGTCGGGGTGCGTTTGGTCGAAATGGTCCATCATAAAGGAGAGGAGTTGATAGACCTAATATATTCTGTTATAAGTGTCAAGGAGTGGGACATAAATCTTATGAATTCTTGGAGAATTTTCACGTGGCAAAAGATTCAAAACCCATATGTCGATGAGATAGTAGGGTCGATGAGAGGTCAAGTTTGACATCTGACAGTGGTGGAGATGACCAAGAAAAGAGTTGAAACTGTACGACATGTAGGACATTGGTTCAGAATGACCAGCGAGAAGAGAAGGAGCCGACACAGCGAAAGGCTATTTTTTAGGACCAAAGCGTTGATCGCCGACAGATACTACAAGAGCATTTTCGATGGAGGTAGTATAGAGAACCTAGTGTCGACAAAGATCATCGACGAGTTGGGGTTGAAATGTCAACAACACCCAAATCCATACAAGATATCTTGGTTACAAAAAGGACATCATGTGAAGGTAAGTAGACAGTGCATGATCAACTTCAAGGTTGGGAAACTTGAAGACAGTGTACTGTGCGACATAATCCCAATGTACGCTTGTCATCTATTGTTAGGAAGACCATGGAAATATTACTAGAAGATGATCTATGATGGTCGAGCCAACACAGTCACAGTGTGGAAAAATGGCATGTGGAGATTGTTGAATCCAAAGTAGCAGGATAGAGCCGAATGGAGGGAGGGCGAGAGAAACTATTGGGAGAATAGAGTGCTTATGTGTTCAACAAAGGAATTCCTAGAGGAAGAGGAGAAACATTCGGGATGTTTCACCATCATTCTGAAAGGACCGAGTGTCAAATGGTTGAAGACAGAGAGAATTCTAGTCAAAGTCAAGAAGATGTTGGATGAGTTCATGAGCATCATGGTCGATGAGTCACTGATGGGATTACCATCGAAGAGAATCATATCTCATTAGATCGAATTGATTCCAAGGTCGAGTTTTCCAAACAAGGCACCACATAGAATGACTCTGACAGAAAGTGGAGAACTCAATCGATAGGTCCAGGAGTTGTTGGGAAAAGGATTGATCAGAGAAATTATGATCTCGTGTGTAGTACCAATTGTACTAGCGCCGAAGAGAGGAGGAGAATGGAGGATGTGTATAGACTATAGAGCTATCAACAAGATCATGATAAAGTACATATTTCCATTTTTAAGGATGGACAACTTGATTGACTGCTTGATTGGATCAAGATATTTCACCAAGATCAACCTAAAGAATTGATATCACTAGATCAAGGCCAGAGAAGGCGATGAGTGGAAGACAACCTTCAAGACAAAGGAAGGGTTGTATGAGTGGTTAGTCATACCCTTTGGATTGACTAATGCACCCAGTACGTTCATGAGGCTAATGAATGAGGTACTGAAGCCATTCTTGGGGAAGTTTGTTGTAGTGTATCTCGACGACATCTTGATATTCGGTCGAACTAAGGCCAAATATTTTTAGCACATTCGACAAGTGTGGCGGAAGTTGAAAGAAGAGAAGCTAATGGTGACCCTACGAAAAAATGCTTCTTCATGAAGGAAGAACTAGTGTACTTGGGATTCGTAATCTCCAGGAAGGGTAGGTGATGGAGCCAGAAAAGGTAGAGGCTATATTGGAGTGGCCAGAACCGGCAAGCATGAATTTAGTGCATAGTTTTCATCGACTTACTAGTTTTTACCGGAAGTTCATCAGAGGATTCAGTTGGATATGTGAACCATTGTCCGAGTGCATGAGTAAATGGGAGTTCAAGTGGACTGAATCTTCCCATAAAGCCTTTGACAAGTTAAACCAAAAGGTAATAGAGAGCCCAGTGTTAGCTCTCCCATATTTCTACAAAGTTTTCCAAGTCGATTGTGATGCGAGTGGAATGGAAATTGATGCAGTGTTGAGCTAAGTAGGACGACCAATTGCATTCTTCAACGAAAAATTGGATGAAGCCAAGTAGAAATATTCGGTGTATGATCAATAGTTCTATTCTATAATTGTGCAAGCATTGAAGAAGTGGAGGCATTATTTACTGCCCAAGGAATTTTTGTTATACACAGACCATCAAGCACTGAGGTACTTGAACACTCAGTCGAAGTTGAACCAGCGACACTTGAAGTGGGAAGAATTCTTGCAAGGATATACCTTTGTGTTGTGACATAAGTTAGGAAAGTCAAATAAGGTTGCCGATGTGCTAAGTCAAAGAGTTGCATTACTGAACATGAAATCAGTTCACGTGACAGGAATAGAGTTAGTGAAGACAAAGTATGAAACAGATGAAGATTTTGCGAAAGCATGGAAGGATAGTCACGAACCATGGAGTGTCGACAAAAATCCACACTTGGATTATTTTATGCAAGAGGGATACCTATTCAAGGGGAAAACATTATGTATCCTCAACAGAACCATAAGAGAGAACCCAATCCTAGAGTTGCATGGTGGCAGATTAGTAGGCCATTTTGGCATCGATAAGACCAAGGAGTTGGTTGAGGAGAAGCACTATTGGCCTAGAATGATAATGTATGTCGGTAGGTCGGTCCAACAGTGTCAAATTTTCCAGTTATCAAAGGGTTGAAATCAAAACACGAGGCTGTATGCACCATTACCAGTGCCAAATGTCCCATTGGAGCACTTGAGCATGGATTTAGTGCTAGGATTACCGAAGACACAACAAGGTAGCGACTCCATATTTGCGGTAGTCGGTAGATTTTTGAAAATAGCACACTTCATTCTATGTCGGAAGACAAGTGACGCCACAAGCATTGTTGTACTATTCTTCAAGGAGATAGTCAAACTACATGGGTTGCGGAAGAGTATAACGTCAGATAGGGATACCTAGTTCATGGGTCATTTTTGGAGAACCCTATGGAAGACACTGGACACGAAGTTGTAGTTTAGCTCGGCATACCATCTACAAACTGATGGAGAGACACATGTAGTAAATAGAAGTTTGGGAAACCTTCTAATATGTTTGATGGACGACAGACCTAAGCAGTGGGAGAACATGTTAACATAAGAAGAATTAACATACAATAATTATGTGAATCAGTCGATAGGTATGAGTCCATTCCATATTTTTTAGGGTCGAATCCCACATGGTGTGGTGGATTTGGTCGAAGTAGCAACAGAGACCAGGAAGAGTGTAGATGCAGATACATTTGTAGAACACATGAAAGAAGTACATGAAAAGGTACACAAACAACTTGAAAAGAGTAACGCGGAATACAAGCAAAGAGCTGACAGGAAGCAGAGTCTATAGTTGTTCTGTAAGGGATACTTAGTCTATGCCCACTAAAGGAAAGAGAGGTTCACGAGATGGACATACAACAAGATAAAGTTCAAAAATATTAGACCATGTAAGATTCTGAAGAAGATTTCGGATAATGCTTATGTGCTAGAGATATTGAAAGAGTTGAACATTTCATCTACATTCAACGTATCAGCTCTATACAAGTTCGAAGAAGTTTCAACGAGCAGCAGTGTGGAAGTGTCAAATGTCGACTGGACGGGGCAGATTCTAGATTGACAGAAGGAAGAAATTGTTGAAGTGATGGATGAGCATGAATTCGAATGCATGAGGAGTTCGCGGAAGAAAGAATACTCAATCCGGTGGAGGAATGTCGATATGAAAGAAGCGACATGGATTCCAGAGGAGGAGTATAAGAGACTGACGGAGCAATCAAGTTCTTCTTCACCTAGGGAGACTGATGCATGGGCATCGAGGCCTAAGCGAAATAGTCGAAGATGATCGACAAGAGAAGGATGAATGGGGGGATTACCGATAATCACTTGTGTGAGAATAATGGAAGTTGAAGCCAGGTAGTCGAGCAGGAAGTTGTCGAAGCATGGTCGATAGGAGTGGAAGGAAAAGGAGTCGAAATTCAATGAGTGGTTGAAAAATGACACTGATGGAAGAGGCAAGGGCCAAGCGTGGGGGATGGGGTGGAATGGCATCCATGGATACTAAGTAAAGCTGACAAGTTAAGTCGAAGACCGAAGAAGCAAAGAATGGTCGACATGTCAAGAAGGACAGTGATTAGACCAACAATTGTAGCAAAGTCAAAGAGGTGTAGTGGTCGAGGAAATGTACCTACAACCATTGTTGGTAGTTGAGGAATTTAATGGCAGTTAAGAAGGTGGTAGAAATCAATCTAGATGTCACCATAGGAGAAGGTTGTACATGCACGTTCAGAGCCATTGACAGCTGCAATTCTGCAGATTAGAGATAAGTTCAGTGGATAGAGTAAGGACACCTCAGGGAGACCGAGAGGGTGGACCTTGAGAATAACAATAGAGCAGTGTAGAAGAGCAGTGCGAACACACATAAGGGAGAGGGGGACAAATGCAGAGATGATAGACAATCGATCGCAGAGAGGATCACACAGAGAGAAAAAATAGACATAGTAGAGATTACTCTTGTGTATTGTAACAATCGGAGGCCGACTTGTTTTTTTTTTTTGCATGTAATTTTGTAAATGATTCAAGTAATAGAAGCCAACTTCTTGGCATTTCGAGTTCACATCTAGTTTTTTGTGAACGCATTTTGTGTGAATCTGTTAAGCAACAAGGTCCGACTAACCCCCTTTGGGTCATATTCTCTAAAAATCCCCTACAATTGTAGGTAAAGTACAAAGTCACCATTTGCATAGGGGAAACAAAATCAATCCTCAAACCAAATGTAGGATGAAGAAGACAAAGCCTTGAATCTACCTATCTCAATCAAATTCAAGCCTCCATTTGTAATCAAATATTTTAGGTAGAGGCATGGGTAAAAACAAAGCGAGATTGTGCCAAAACTAAGGATATGGTAGAAGACATGGGTTTGTGCGTTAAATATATAGGTTATAATTGCACCAAGGAGATGATATACTATAAGACAGTAACCCTCTACTGACATGTTCAATCTATTTTGGGAAAAACACTTCTTGGCACCAAGGAGGAGATTAATGAACTTCTCTTGTAGATTGACAAACTTGAAGAACATGCCAAGAAAATGGAGGCAAAGCTCAACATCATTATCAAGAAAACTTCCATCTTAAACCTTGTAAGTTTTTCTCGTGAACCATCCCATGGGAAAGAGGTGCCTTTAATTCCTATTTCTGATGATGAAATAGAAGACTAGTTTTATTACTTTAAAATTTCTTTTTGAAGTTTAGTTATCATTATTATACTGAGACTTCAAAAATATTTCTTTTACATCTATCTTAGGCTTAGCAAGACCTCATGGATTTTAAATGACACTTTATTAGTTTATGATGATCTACTAAGAGAGATCCATATTGTTATCCTACGTAAATTTTGTTTATATTAAGAAAGATTTCGATATCTTAAATTTTTTTTGGAAAAGTTAAAACATATTTTTTGTAATTTGAAAAAGTATATATATATAAGTGTGTGTGTATGTATGTATGTATCTTTTTTTATTTCCTCTTTATATGTGTAATGTTTTTTTTCTACAAAATATATATATGTATATATATTTCTTGGAATAAAAAAAACAAAGTCAATACATTCTTCTCATGTACTACCTAGAGTAGGGTACCTTCATGACCAACATACTCAAGTCAAAACATCAAAGTCACGACAAATATACATCCACTCCAACCTACTAACGTTGTCCAAACCAAAAAGATTCATAATAGCCATCTACAAAATCTAGATACCAAAAACTGGGAAAAACTGTAACATTAGCTTTCTAAGACATGAGAAACATAACATAAAACCAATTATAATAGAAAGGAGATATATATCCCTTAAAAGATAAGGCATACTGAATATATTCTTCAAAATACAAAATTCCTTCTGGCTTGAGAGTCTTGGAAAGAAGATCACACTCTAAGTTATATGTCCTGTAGATATGGAAATTGAAATGTAAATTAGCTGCTTGATTCTTTGACACCAAGAGTTCAAATGTAAAATATGAAGGTTGTATATTCCATTGGCACAATGAACAATAAGTGTGTGTCTCCAAACACCTATATAATAGAAATACAAGTCATCGGTACAAATTAGAACAAACACCATAAAGCCATCAATTATGTTTCAGAATTCAACCCAACACAACATCTCATCCATCGCTTGAAAATACGTTCTTCATTGATTCTTGGGATCAGTCCACATTCACAGGAACCAACTTCAATAATAATATTTAATTCTACTATGTTATTTAAATATAAGTTTAAATTCTTTAATTATATTTAAGTTGACAAATTCCATATCATAAATTGAAACATAAACCAATTTCATTATAAAATAAATACGAATAGAGGTGAAATAATAATTTTAATTATTTAACTAAACATTTTTAATTTAAAATCACTTTATATATGATCTTTTCTTCATTAAAAAAAATTATAATTTTTATTAATAATTAAAACCATAAATTAATTTTATAAGTTTCTAAATCCATCTTCACAATAATTTTAAAAAGTTATTATTATAAACATGGTAAATAACATCGCAATTTATATCCAATTAATGAATAATGTTATATTTTTAAAATACAATATGCATTTTAGTTATCATTCATATATATTATTTTAACTTCAAGTTTTATGTAATTTTAAATTTACATTTTTATAAATATTAATGTAAAACAGATTATTAATTAAAAATAATGTAATTATTATAAAAATATTTATATTTATATTATTTTAAATAGTTAAATAAATAAATCTATCTTTTAATAAAATCTTATACATATAAGTTTTAGTATGTTGTATGAGGTTTCTTCTCTAAAATGCTAGATAGTAAAGATAATGAAAAAATTGATGAGTTTATTGATGTTGATAATGATTTTTATTAAGTTTTACTTAAATTAATTTTACTTTATAGAATTTTAAAAAGATAAAATAATTAATTGGTTTACTTTAAATTAATTTTTGTTTATAGAATTATAAAAAAAAGATAAAAAAAATTATTTGTTTTGTTTTAGATTTTTTTCCTCGATGATGATTAAAGAGCTTACAGCGTTGGCCATAGTGTTGACATTTAAAACATTCATAAATCTTTATTTTGATGAATTAAAAAATTAATTAAGAGAATTGATGTTCTTATTAAAAGATCTTAGAACGTTATTAGGTGGCCATATTTTTGACATTTAAAACATTCATTAATCTCTATTTTCATCAATTAAAAAATTAATTAACAATATTGATTTTCTCATTAAATATAATAATTTTTTTTATATTAATAACATTATTAACCAATTAATTTATAAAATAAAATAAAATAAATTAAGAATTTAAATTTAAATTTATTTTTATTTTTAAAATCCTATAAAATTAAAAATTAAAAAAAAATCATAAATAAAAACAATTTGATTTATAATAAAATTTAAAAAAATAAATACAATTATTCAACATTTTTTAATTAAATTTTAATTTTTATACAACTAAAAAGAGTATTTTACTTAAACCAATATTTATTCAAAAAATAATAATATATAATATGTTTATATCATTTAATAAAAAATATAAAAATTAACATATTATAAAAAATAAAACAAATAAAACAGTTAAAGAAATAAATTTACACAGGTTTCATTAAAATAAAATAGCCATCATTAAAATATCTTCATGGTTACTTAAAACAATGTAAACCCATTCATTCCGTAGTTTACATAATCATTCGCTAAGTTTTTATTGGCAGGTGAAGAATGGAATATTGGCTACTCCAAAGAAGGAGATCATTAGAGTGGAGTATTAAATTGAATGGGCAAGAAAGGAGATCATTAACATTAAGCAATGCATGATTAAAATCAAAGGACGTAAAGAAGAAAAAAGATATCATTAACATTAAGTAATGCATATTTAAAATCATTGGACGTAAATAAAGAAAAAGGAGATTATTAATATTAAGCAATGTATATTAGGTAAATAAAAATAGGTCACATATATTTGGTATTCCAGAGACATTAAACAAATACAAAAAAAATAGAAAGTATCAATTATTATTATACTAACGCAACAACGGACGGTGTTCTTCAACAGAATTTATCCTAGGTATTCTTTGTTCACCACTTATAATGTGAAAATGACATCAGAAAAAATATAAAGCAGAGCGTTGATACGTTGCAACAGGACCTGGAATCCGCTTGGCTATTAACAAATAAGTGCTAAGTGAGATATCTCGATCGATCATCAATTGAAATCTAATAAAAAGAGCACTTCGATCTCTAATCAAAGTTAAGTAAAAGAACACTCACTCCTCTAAAAGTCTATCATAGAATGAAAATGGGCATGATAAATAAATCAACGAATTCACATATATAAAAAACTTATATGATTCATAAATGAATCCAGAATTCACATATATAAAAAAATTATATGATTCATAAATGAATCCAGGATATAAACATTTATATGTTTCATAATTCATAGGCATATATCATTAAGACTATATAATCCGTTTTTTCATAAAAAGCTATGCATATCGATAAAATTCGAGGAAGAACTTAGAAAGGCCAGAAGAACTAAAAACTAGATACATTTTTAACTCCATTATCAAAACATTAAAAGATCCGCAATGTCATCCACTTTACATTCTCCTTCAAAAAAATCAAATCCTCCATTTGTTGGTATCTCTGGGAAATCTAAATCAAATAATTCCAATCGCAAGCATCCGTCTGAATTTTCCAATTCTGAACTACGCCCTGTACTGCTCTCTCCGTCTTTTGAAAAAACATCCATCAACCATTCATTTTCCAATTCTGAACCACACCCTGTACTGTCTGCGTTGTTTGCACTGCTCTCTCCTCCGTCTTTTGCAAATAAATCCATCAACCATTCATTTCCTTCACCCAGGTCGTTTGATCGCGCAGGAAAAATACTATCTAGCTCCGAGTGTAACACCAGGTCTTCTCCGCCTAACAAATTCGTACTGCTGTCTTCTGCATTATGCTCTTCTTCTTGTTGTTTTCCTCCAGCCACTAATGTTCCATTCATAGCTTTTTCTGCAATGTATTCTGACATCAACAAATCATACTCTGAATCCATTTCCTGGGATACCTCCAACGGCTCCATTGGCTCGACAATATTTAACAGTGGAATATCATTCACAGAGTGGCTAAACCCTGGATTTGGGGCCATCACATCTTCACTAAAATTCTCCGAAAAGGTAAAAGGAACGAGCTGATCAGCTCCTGATTGACTATCGTAAGGACGAAAACAAGGTCTGTCATAAATATTTGAAGATCGGCCACCATCATGTGCAGACCACATTCCCTGGCATTCATTCCTTTGTGAATTGGTATTGCTGCATGGATTCACAAAACTACGACAACATAAATTGCTTCCACGAAAACGTGTTCCGGCCATATCTTTTCCTAGCAGCCAACAACTATTTGATGGTTGTGAATGCAATCCATTTGAACAATTTCCTGCACCATATTGATTAGCTGAACTCATGTACAGAGAAGGAGCAGCAAAGTTGCTTGGGCACCTATTACGCGAAATTCCAGCTTTTGAAGGAGAGACTGAGGAAGTGTTATAGACCTTTCCTCCCAGAGTGAAAGTTTTGTTGCACCTTACACAGATATATCTAGGCTGCAATTTCTTGCAGCGTCTCTTGTTATTCAGAAACCTAAACCTGCAATATTCCCACGACTTACACCGAGGACATATGGCCTTCATCTGCCTGAAAATCTCCTCCATGTTTTGCTATAACTGCGGCTTGTAATGCAAAATTATTTGCAAAGATGAAAAGGATAGAGCCCCTGATGCTCTATATATATATAAACAAGCCACTGTGACTTTCTTCACTTTTTTAGTTTTTTATTAGCTTTTTTTTCTTTCTATTTTGGTTTGTGAAAAAGCACCTGCTATTTTCCGGTCTCCCCAGTTTATAAACCGTGTGATTCGCCTGGATCATTCATCTTCAGGTGGTCACTGTAAATCGTGGTAATTTCTTTCGCCGTCTATCTGCAAACCTTCTGCCGATGGATCGTGGGCAATTAACATCGTGATGTCATTACCGTTAACATGAACAATGCGCTAAGGGATGGCAGGATGCCTCTTAGTGATGTCATTGTCATTTATCATATTTATCCATCATGTCATTGTCATTTACCATATTTATCCATCAACAACGTGTCAGTGGATAACCTCGGATGACTTGATGCTTTTAAAATGAAATATAGGTGTAAAAAAATCTCAATTAGTATCCTATAAAATTTGGAAGCAACCCAACGGCTAGCGAACTTGCATTGAGAAAGTTATCATGGTCTGGACTCTGGTAGGGAGATAGCGTTAAAGCATGTAGCAAAGAGTTGTTTGTGTCCCGTTCTTTACTTTCCATATTTAGACTGTTTTTTTTCAAACTTACTATTTTAAAGACATGAAAAGCAAAAGCTAGATATTTCTTCGATCTTATGTGGCTGGCAACTGGCAACTGGGATCTCACATTCCTTCCGTCTTGGATTCGCTCGGATCAGATAGATATTTCCCAGACTCTCCGTGTACGGGAGAGGGACCAATCCCTTCATGAATTAGGGAATGAGGGGTCCCAGATAAAGAACGAAGAAATAGGCAATACCCTCATCTCAAGAGCGAGTAACTCTTCGCATCCCTGATACAAACCTTTATTTTATTTCTTCACATAATTGATAAATATTTATATAATTAATAAATATTTTTATATAATATTTAATTTTTACGAACAAATTGTTTTTGAAAATTATTGAATTAATTTTATAACATATTTTTATTTTTATTGTTATGGGAACGAAAATTGTTAATTTTAATAATTAGTTAATATTTCATTTTTTTATTTTAAGAAAAAGAATTACAAATTTTATTAATTACTTATTTTTATTTTCTTATTGTTAAGTATTTATTACACATTTATAAATATAATATATTCGTTATTATAGTCATTGTTTAAAAATAAAATTAAGAGCATATTTGTATTATGAAAAACATATTTATTAATAAAAATTAATTATATAATTTTTCTTTTTTTCTATATTTATAATTTTTTTAAAAGTTCTTTTTATAAAAAGTCTATTAATATTATAATTTATATCGAAAGTTAAAAGTTCTTTTTTGGTAATGTTTCTCTCGTTTTAATGCTATCTTTCTCAAGTATAATATGTATTGAGTTGTTGAAAATATAAAGTTAATATGTTATTTAGCAAAATATATTTGTAAGTTTTATTAGTTATGATGTTTTTACTTATTTTATAAGTTTTAGACTCAAGATATTTTAATTTTAAGAAGAATATATCTTTTTGTTTAAATATAAATAGAAATTTTTTTTTTTCTTTAAAAAAAATTATTCAGCAACTTTTTAAATATTTAATAAACTAAATTAGTTTACATTAATAACTATCATTATATATATAATAATCTGATTTGTAAATTTATAATTAATATAAAAAAATTATTTTATAATAATTCATTTAAAAAACACTTAAAAACTAAAAAGTTGAATTAATATAAATCTATTTTAAGCTGAAATTTATTTGATATTTTAAGTTTATTAATATTTAAATTTATTATCATTTAATATAAAATAATTAATGTATTTTTTAGAATTGAAGTTATTTATATATAATTTTTTATCATTCAATATAAAGAAATTAATATAGTACATAAAATTAAATATAATTTATTAATATGTAAAAAATTTATTAGGTGTATATAATAATATACTATATTGAATTAAATTATTAAAAAAATTAGTGGGTTTATATAATAATGTGTGTAATTATTATCTAAATTGAAATACCTAAATAATATGGAGTCTTTTATCTTTATGAAAAATAAAATTCAAATATTGCAATATCCACATATTAAACAATTAAAATATTTATTAAAGTAATATCTAGTATAGGTAGAGGATTAACACTGTGATACTAGAAAGCATAAAACCAGAATGGAAATTGCTTCAAGAATAACCACAAGTACATATTATCTAAGTTCAAACAACTAAAAATATTATCTCTTCATCTTTTTAAAAATTAAAATCCAAGTATTACAATATGACATACTAAACAATTAAGAAATATATTAAAATTTTAGAGAGATAAAATTCAATCTCTTACACTCTTACACATATTTTCACAAAACATGATGAAGGATATAGTAATATAAAGTACATACCAACCTTAAAATTCCTAATTGTTATTGCAAGTGTGTTTTAATCAATGGTTTTGTTTGCTTATATTATCTTAAAAGCTGTAAAGAAATTTATAAATTAGAATATGTAGATATTAAACCCCAAAACCTTTGTGAAATTGAAATGTATATGAACAGATTAATCACCAAAACCATTTTCTATAGTACATTCTAAGCACAAACTTAAAACATAAAAGATCAAATAAAATGATTAAAATATTTATTTTCATAACGACATATGAAGCAGTCACGAGATCTACAGCCCAAATATGTAGCCCAATGCTCATCTATAGAACTCATGTTGCCCTATTAGAGAACATGGATATCGACATTCTATTGCTTCATAGGATTTAAATCAATTATCTATGCAATGAGAATTAACATAAACAATCAATTCATAATCGGATAGATCTTAGAATGCTACATTCATTCGATTAAAGTTTTGAACTTGTACAATGTAAGATAGATCTAGGGGGTCTTAGTCTCCCCTACTTTACATTGCATTCACTTGGCCAGCAGTTTGTTGTCGCTTCCGCTCCATATATTCCTTTCCTGCATATTGCTCTTACTAGGGCATGGAGTCATTGCCTCCTTTCTCCAATGTTTGGAGCCCAATTTTCCAATCAACCAACAAATTGCCCTTTCTCCTTTACAATCAATTCCTTTTAAACCCGTTATTCAATCCCTTCAGTTTTAGTTAGGGAGACAGACAGTTTGACATTTCAACTTCCTAGGCCATTTAGAAAAATGACTCATCTTCCCCTTGCATATTACCCACTATTGGTTATGAATTCCACATAGAACATGTGGACTCGCATCCTACATTAGTTCATGTGAATACTCCCGTAGTAGTGGATCTACAACTTCTACAGCAAGAATCTACAACATGGATCTCCAGCAACCTTATTTCATCCTACAACAACTAAAAAAAAAATCAAAATTTTTTGGATGAGGATGATTTCCTGAGGAAAAGGATGCTTCTGCATCAAACACCCTTGGTAAGAAAACTTTGAACATCCTGCTCAAATGGTTAGCAAAATTTTCCCCTACATTTCTTCTTCCTATTTTTCCACACTCTATCAAATGGTGTCCTCCACCTTACACTATACCCTCTCATTTCCTAGGATTCTACAGATTTCTATGACACTAAAACATGATATCCTCCTTTACTAAAGTATTCAAACTCAACAAACTTATATGCTTCCATTGCTCTTACTGGACAACAAATATTACCACTATAAAATTCCTTGGTTTGCTCAGCCAAATTGATCTCTTTTGCATGCCAAACCAAATACCACTTATGGTTGGCAATTTTCCATGCCCAACAAGGCTCACCATATGCAGAAATGCATGCCCAAGAGGGTTTACTACCTGCCAAAACTCATGCCCAATAGGTCATACTACCTCCCCTTCCTCCCGTTGTATTGCAATTTAGCATTGTAATGACTCAAACTCTACACTACTATTGTAGTTAAGTGGATTGCATATTTACCAACGATAAATGATATAGATTAAACAAGTAATTATATAGATATGAGCAAAAGATAATTAATGGTGGCAGAGCCAACAAGTCTTTCTATTACTCAGAACCAAAGTACTTGATACAACGTCTCAGTGCCTCCCTGTATCCGGCTCTCCAGCCTATATATATATAGTTTACTGACAGTTACATAACGACCTGGCAGTTCACTAACCGGTCCATGACTAACTGACTCGACATGTAGTGGTCGACACGATGGTTCAACAAGTTCTACGAAGTGGTCAAACGGAGGACTTAGTTGGGTGGCCAACCTAGGTCCCAAAGAAATCATAAAGTAATTGGATTTGGTTGAACATATGAGCTTCACTACGGTTTGTCTCATATACTAAGTGTAGACAATTGATGAATCTGAGCTGGTACCGACTACTACCTTGGTTAGAAATGGGTCGTCAAGTTTCGGACCGTGTTCATGTAGGTAGAAGAATTTGACAACATGATCTAGTACTGAACAACATTCGACGACTACTACAAGCCTATAGTCGATAACAGCAGCAGCGCTTGTTGTTTTAGAGAAGAAAACGCCCAAGAAAATAGTTACTTGGACTGTTAATGTTTTGATGTCCACTTCATCTTACAGACCAATTGGTTATTGAAATAAGAGTCTCAAAGATGCGATTGGGGCTAAGAAACATAATGACAAATCCTGGTCTTGGGGCTTCAAGAGTGCTCAAAATTCCCATATATCATGGAGTGGAGAGGAGTTGTCAGGAAGCAAATGTCGAAAAGATCATATATCACGAGAAGAGCTGGGGAGTGACCATAAGACTCAAGTATTTATGATAGAACAACAAAGGAAAGGGAACAGAGGAGGTAAAGAAGAATTCCATGGCTTCCCGAAGCATTTACCTATATATAGTGAGTGGTCAGTGAATTGGTGGATTGGTTGGGATGGGATGGATGAAGAATGATAATTATGAAAGTATGGAGAGATGGTTGTCATAGATATCATATGTAGCGACTGCATATTTGTTGGCATACTCGTATGTATATCAATGTGATCGATGCTTTGAGAATGGAGTGTATGCTTACATGGTGATGGTTTATACGATAAAACTCTGAAATGTCAGTGATCTTGACGGCTCTAATGGTAAATGATGGTTTGCATCACTCATGTGAAGAAAATAATCTCATCATGATTCAGTCGATATTATGCCTTGTCACGAACAATTGATTAGTGATGGTGGTGAATCATTCGACGTATTGTTGGTTGGATTTGTGTCGGTTCGGTCGTGCATCTTTTTTCAACATTTTCTTTTCGCTCTATTCCACTTTGTCTATAATTAACTTCTTTCTCTCCCCCTTTTTTCATGCTTTGTAACATTTTAGTTGGGCGTCGTTGGCAAGTTTGGGGAATACGCTCCCTTGTAGTGTTTTCAGTCGAGCTACTCCATTAGCGTGGATTTATTCAATAACATAGGGGACTATCCATGCAGTGTGTACATTTTTAGGTTTCCCTTTGATTCTGCCATGGGGGATTCACTAGAGAAGCAATATCATATCACGTCCATTCATATTGGGGGTTTTAATACGCTTAAAAACCTCAAAAATATATTGCTCTGTATTAAGGGGTCAATGGGTTTTTTTAATTTGACATAGTAATATAAATATTGGGGGTTATTTTATTTCGGTGGGATGAGGAAGAACCTCCAAATCGTGGGATGGATTCATACCTCCAAATCATGGACTCAATTCATACCTACCTAAAACGTATGAACCCTCCATTTTTATTTGTTATTGCTTATGATACTAAGTTTTGCATAAATATGATAATAATGTACCAATGATAATATCGATGGAAGTCTCTTTGGATTACTATCCTTGAGAAATCATCATTTAAAAGCTTATTTAGGCTTGTTTTGAATTGATGTTATATTTATTTTCATCTTTAAGTTAATATATGTAGCTAATCGGGAGTTCCATAGTTGAACAATTGTATTGTATTTTTTGTAGGCATTCAAGTAAAAGATCTAACTCTTCATATTTTAGGTTGGGGTTTAGGTGGGTATTGATATTCAATCAAACCTTGCTCCACGAAAACCAATAAAAGTGAGATCAATCTTGCTTGTCTCACTGGAACCAAGATGTTTGTTTTGATAGGAAGGTAGCGGAGTCCATCGATGAAAGGGTTTCAATTTTTCAATTTTATGGAGTTTAATTTATTAAGCTTATAGAAAACATGAGCTCTCTATGGATATACTTTTATTTACATGATATAAATTTGGTAGATTGGCAGGATGTGGTGTGAAACATTTGCAATTCTCATCTTTTCTAAGCATTGCACTAACTAGTGGAATATGAGTGTTTTACATTCTTTGTTATGTTGATCTCTTGACTCGGTTTCCTTTTACACTTTTTTCCTTCCTCGGTACTATTTCATTGGGTCTTCCACTATCCAATGCTACAAATTGATCAGTTGTCCATGCAATCCTTGTGGGATCATTATTAGCATTATAATATTATTTTATTTAACATATTGTTTGCTTATACTAAGATGTGTTAGGGTTCTTGTTTGTTACAACTTGATAATATGATATAAAAGGATATTAAAAATGGGCTAATAAAATTGGATACCTACAATATCTGGTGAAACTACGGGTTTTCTTAATTGGAAAGGCATATTCGGAGGGGGTTCAACAATACAATTTTAGGAGGAATTTTCCAATATTTAGTGAAATTAGGGATATTATTTAATATCACACGAACGATCGTGCTATGTAACAAGTTCACTGAGTGAACCCCCCATGGATTCTGCTGTCATAAATTAGGGATAGATCACCAACTGATATAATTTTGTTCTTTATATTTCGGTTGTTCCAAGATTTCTATTTTTTTTTGGATTTCTTGATTGTGGATTGCTATATGTCCTTTTTCTTCAAGTTTCGATACTTGGGAGTAACTTTCTTTTCTCACCTTTTCTATATCCATATGTAGTACTTCTGCAATCACTGGTGCTTATTGTCTAAAATGTAAAGGAATGACTGCTTCTTGTCTGTATATGAGGTTAAATGGTGTCTGACCTGTCGATCTTTTGTATGTTGTTCTATACACCCATAGTACTGCAGGTATCTTGTCGTCCTAGTCATCCTTGTCGATATTGCACATTTTATTCAATCTTGTAGTTAGCATTTTATTGAATGCTTCTATTGTGCCATTAGAATGGGGGTGATATGTTGTACTCCTTCTATGCTCAATCAAAAATTCTTTCATGCGTATGGCAATTGTTTTGTTGACAAAGTGGGTCCCCTGGTAACTAATCAAGGTGAGTGGACAACCCAATCTTGTAAGAACGTTCTCATAGATTAATTTGGAAACTATTTCATTTGAGAAATTCTCGACAGGTTCTGCTTCTACCCATTTAGTAACATACTCGATATCAGTAATGATATATCTTGCTCTCATTCGTCAACCAGGAGTTGGAAATGGACCTATGAAGGCAATTGCCCAAATTTAAAAATTTAAGTTCAGATTTACTGATATTAATGGCATTTGAGTACTTGGAAATGGTTGGTCAAGTCACTGACATCTGTTGCATTTAGTCACAAATTCTCGACAATATTTGTGGATTTTAAGCCACCATAATCCTGACTTCTGAATTTTTTTGGCTCTCGCGTCGGCTTGAAAATGTTCGTCGGTTGGTCCATTATGTGCTTCATTAATTACACTTTTTCATTCATGGTCGAGAACAAATTGTCGTAGTACATCATCTTATCCTAGTTTATAGAGAAATCCATTTATTATAGTATATGGCACAACTTTCATTGCTAAAATATTCTTTTGCTTTTCATGCATTCATTTTGGAGCTTGTCCTTCTTCTAGGTACTAAGAAATATCTGCTAATCAAATGGAACAAATTTAATTCTAAATAGCTGAGCATCAGGTAAATAATCCTCAATTCCAATTGGTTCTTCTCCTATGTCTATTCTTGATGAGTGGTCGAGTCCAACATTTTCTTTACCTAGTCGAACTATATCTTCAAAATCGAATTATTGGAATAATAGTAGCCATCGACATATTCTTCAGTGGTGGAGGGGTTTGTTGACCAAGTATTTCAGGTCTTAATGATCTATATAGAAGACAAAAGGATTGGCGAGTAGATAATGTCAGTATTTTTGGAGTACAAATACCATACCCAATGCTTCTCTATTAGTTGTTGAATAGTTCATCTCTGCGTTATTTAATTTTTTTGCTATTGTTAGGGTAATCCATTCCATCATCTCCAGGTTGGGTTAGGATTTCACTGAATACTATACCAGACGCATCAATATGTACATGAAATTTGATCGACTCATTTGGAAATCTTAATATGGGAGCTCCGACTAGTTTTATTTTTAATATGTCGAACAATGTAGTTCATTCGTCTGTCCACTGATAGTCTTGATATTCTTCCAGAAATTGTTCTAACGGATATGTCATGTAGGAGTAGTAACCAATAAACTTTATGTAGTACCCTATATGCCCTAGAAACTCTCTGACTTGATTGGATTTAACTGGTGATTTCAAGTCGAGGATGACTTTAATTTTTGCAAAGTTGACTTTTATGCCTTCTTTACATACGGCATGCCCAAGTAGGATTCCTATTGGCGTGGTGAATATACATTTCTTTATATTCACTAATAATTGAATCTGATGACATATTTATAACAAAAGTCTTAGCCATTTGCAATGATCTCTTAACATAGAATAAATCATCAAATTGTCAAAATATATAGCAATAGTTTTGTAGATATATTCTTGGAAATATCTGAAAACTATTATGGAGAACACAGTTGGTGCATTCTTCAATCCAAATGGAATTACTTTATATGCAAATGATCTGAATTCTCATACAAATGTGGCTTTTTTTATCTTCTTTGGCAATAGGTACTTGATTATACCCGAAGAAGTCATTTGTGAACTAATAACATCCCTGTCCTGCAACTTCATTAATAATTTCATCAACAAAAGATGTCAAAAATGGATCTGTAAGCGTAACCTTGTTGAGTTCCCTGAAGTCGACACAAGTGTGTAGTCATATCGGTTCGTGCTTCTTAGGATGGATGACCATTGGGATTTCCCACTCTGATTGATCAATGGGATAGATAATTCCCGCGGCAAGAATGCTGTCTATTTCTTTCTTGACTATATATTTGTATTTATGTGCGAGCTTGTAGGGTCTCTTCTTGACCGGTTTTGCATCTGGTTTGATGTCGATCTTCATTTCTGTAATGTCCCTAAAAATAGTAAAAATTTTAAAAAAATTCGTTACTGTAATAAACTATTTAAGAGGTGATTATTTGTAAGTTAACTTCAGCATTGATAAGTACATACTACACCGGTACTTATTTGCGACATTTGAAGGGTCTCAGCTTCCTAGGTATCATGTCTTACTAGTTGTTATTCCTACATCTTTGCGGAAGCGATGTAATGAGTAGAAATGTAATTCTATCGCAAGTGTAAAAATGTTTAGAGTATAATAATACAAATCTCCGTCTTACTGTTTTAAGAGTTTGTGTGCATATTTATGAAAGTCTAACTGATAATTCAGGTGAGATGGACCCATGTTGGTGATAGTTGAGGCCCATGATAAGACGCTTGGTCTTTTAAGGGGAAAAGTACCCCGATAGAGATGGCGAGAGGTAGGGTGTAAGAAATGGAAACTTCTGACTTACTTAGTGAGTTTTGCTAATGCATTCAATTTGTACTTGGTTTGCAAGTGTACCTACGAAGGCATCTACCTAGGGTGCTTACTTCACAATTCTAGCAATTACTTAAGCCTAAAGTGGGTGATGTTTGAAGGTTGGCACCTTAAAATCCTTGATGGATTTTGCAATACTTGTTGGCCTTGCAATTACTTGTGGGTACTACGTAATACTTGTGGTATTTGTAATACTTGTTGCGTTTACAATACTTGTTGATCATGAGTGACTCTACTACTATAGAGATCAGGGTTAATATCGAAATATTTGGGGTTGGTGGTAGAATTAAATGCATCTCTATGATGGCACATGGCCAGCGCTGCTAGCTATGCTGAGGGTATTCCCTTGGGTTTTACACCAACAAAGGTTCATTTTTGTGGTTCATTTTCCCTTGTTTGTTGTTGGATGCGTTTGAGGTTTTTGTTCCCTCACCTGAGCTTGGCTCATGGTCAACACACCATATGGGGTTTTTATATGCAGAGATGGAGACTAAATAAGAAGGTAAAACCCATCCATGGTTTATACTACGTTTCCTGCTATTTTGTTTAAATACAGTTCGCTAATGATCTCAGGGTTTGAATTGGTATGGTTTGTTTGTTTAGCAAGTGATTGTTGCCATTTCTCTTCTATGTGGCTATTAGTTGATGGCCAGTACTCGACTTTGATGGCATTGCATATGGTAAGTTCAGAGTTCACCATCCCTTATCCCCTCCTCTCGCCTCTATGGAGTGGTACTGTTTGTATTTTCTATGGGGAACTTTGTGAGCCCGGTTTGGGTTTACTACAACAAGGTTTGGGTTCCTCGAGGTCGTCGTTGGCTAGACCATTGTGAAATGTATCTACTGGATTTTAAATGGCCCTGGAGG
Source organism: Larix kaempferi (assembly GCA_027924585.1). NCBI lineage: Eukaryota > Viridiplantae > Streptophyta > Pinopsida > Pinales > Pinaceae > Larix > Larix kaempferi. The sequence continues at coordinate 7,546,078 of BSBM01000432.1, read as the reverse complement.
GTTTTAGTGTAAGGTTTGGCCAGTCGGCTCAATATTGAACTTTGTAGAAGTTGTTTGTAATAATGCCCAATATAAGCCTGGGGTTTACATGTATGCGTATTTCATTTTGAAAGAATCGTAGGACCTATGAATAGAGGAAATAGCCTACTGCATAAATCTATAAATGGTTTGCACATTGTCTAGTATCTGCATTTTCTTATGGGTAAGAGTAGTGGTTTCTATTTATGTGTTTGCTATCGTTGCTTTTGTTCTGAAGGTCATCATTTGAGTACTTTATAATGGACAATCATGGTTTTTCCATGACCTGGGTTTATTATGAATTGAGGTTGACTCTATCTGAGGAATAGGGAAGTGTTGGCTTATGTGTTTTCTATTAGACTTTGAACCTGTAATGAAGATAACTAATCTCTGTGTTTTCTCTATGTGAATGTAATATCCCGAATTTTGGACTGACTATTCTGATGTTATATTGGGCCACGGCCCCAGCACATATGATTTATTTTGGGCATGAGCCATAGTGCATGTGATTTATTCTTTTATATATATTGAGATACTGGGCATGGACACTGACTGACTTCTCTATTGAGTATATGATTAGGCGAGCAAGCCCTAATGTTTTGTTTATGTTCTTTAGCATATGATGTGGGTACAAGCCCTAATATACTAAGATGATCTTTTGTTACTTATTATGCAGACTATGATTTTACATGATTTGACTTATGAGTGTGTTGAGAGTGGACTTAGAAACACACATATACCCTATGTACTGGGAATAAGCCCCGATGTACCTAGAAGAATGTTTATGTACTGGGAGTAAGCCCCGAGGTACATTGAGTGTTGGGCCTAAGCCCTGGAGCACTCCAAGCTTGATAAATGACTATTGGATCCAAGGCAACGTAAATATTCTAGATGTGCCTCACAACCACATTCTATCACTAGTGTTGAGAAAAGGCTTTAGAATTGCACTAGCATAACGCCCATGTGAGAGTGATGAGTTAAAAGGCTCTGAAGAGCACTTGGGATTACTAGATCTCAAAGTGTTGAGTCGGAAGGACTCTAAATAACAATTTTACTTTCATCACACTTATTTTATTTGAATACATGATTCATCTTTTATATATCATCAAGTACTGCTGGAACTACTGGGTTAAATGAGGGAATCCAACATGCAAATAGAGAGACTAGAGGTACCTAACCAAGCTTACCGAGACCATCCAAATAATTGGACTTTGTCCTTACAAGTTAAAAGAAGTATCATGTGAAGACACATAATTTAATAAAAGATAATTACCAGTAGTCTTTTATGACTAACATGCATAAAGGCCTCAAGGATAATGTTATTATTGAAAGCTTTAATAATAATGTGTCATTATTTAATTATGAAATATATTTATTATAGATGACTTATGCATTATTTAAACATTATTAATGAGGTGTTAATAGTTAAGTAAATTATTATTATTATTATAATTATTGTTAATATAATTCTTATTGAGAGCATAAATCAAAATCACTTATAGTTAAACAGTTGGAAAAGTCCTAGTTCAAAAGGACTATATATTTAATTAAATAATATCTTTTAAATATTAATTATTTAATTTAAAGAAACTAATTAATTAAACAGTCCTAATTAAAAGACTCCCCTACATAAAGAGGGAAGATCCCAAGTTTGAGGGCATCTATCTTTTTCATCATATTTCTCTGATGGTAACTAAAGGAAAGACTTATGCTCCAAGAAACTGAACCAGCAGTAAGCCTAGGTCCTCTATATCTTTTGCATGTTGGAATCCAACCCAGGGGGATCCATTCAGAACCAGGAACGGTTGTACGATCATGGTTGGGAGGAACACGGTAGCCCCAAAGTTATCCAGCTAAAGGAAATCATCCTAACAGGTTAGCTAAATACAACAGAATCAACATTAACTATTGTTGAGTGTTCAGGTTTCTAGAGGAAGGAATCAAGTGCCAAGCAGCTAGGCTTCCACGGGAAAGGATTGAGTGCTCAAGCATCCAGGTATGGAGTATTCATTGATTCAAATTTCCAGTTACAATAAACCTAGGGTTTTAAAATTAGAATTCATACTGCAACATTGTTCTCATTACTAATATTTTCAACTTCGAGGCTCTGCCCAGAACCTAGCGGAGGGTCTAGAAAGTCTAGCCAAGCTAGCATGTGCTAGACAACACCCCAGGAACAAACTTAGAGTTACTATACCATTTCAAATACTTATGTTTTTCTAAGAATTCCTTATGTTCTCATTAAATCGTTTATTAAACATTCTCTCTATGCTTGAAAAACATTAAATGGAAATAATAATAGTAGCAAGGCATACATCAGACATCCTAGTCATTCTAAACATCTATAATATTCTACCAACGGCCAATCCATAACAAAGAGACAACACATCAGGCATTCCATTATTTTATTTACACAGTAGTTCCAAATCAAAACCCATTGACCTTCCAATAGGAAAAGGATCTCATTACAAAAAGTAAAATGATTGTTAGAGTTAGGGTTTAGTTTCTGTCCCTTCATTTATTATTCCTTTTTGTTCTTATGAATCCCCACATAGGATCAACAAACGTAGTAAATCAAACAACAACATTACAAATTAAAATCGCAGACTCACATCAACCATAATTTTTATCCACGATTGCTGGTATCTCTCTTTCTTTCCTTTAAACATGTTTGCAGACCATAAGCTAGAAATCATAGGAAGAATTAAGAAATTTCACCATATAAACATTTTAGAAGTCAAAACCATACAACACATAGGTTATAGGGGCCACGAATTTTCTCATGGAGCCATAACGAAAACACAGTGAAATATTCACTACATCTCACAACCACAAACTCAGACGTATATCTTTACATTTTAAACATTTAACCCCTATCAGGCTCAAGGGTTGAATTCCTCTACAAAACAATAGGCGACTCCTATTTTTCAAATTAAAAGCCCCATGTCAAATATCGAACCCCAAGAATAACTCAAAGGGCCCAGGTTACCTTAAGAATCTAGACAATAGACAGAAGCATCACTGACAACAAACGATTAACTGATTTTTCCATATAGAAGAGAAGATATTTTACTTTCAGGTTGAAAGCACTAAACAACATATACACCCATAAAAATTTTCTTATCCATAACGTAGAACAAAGCAAAGGCGAGTCTCATAATTTAGCATGGACTCCACTATTCAGTCAAACAACTTTTTACCAAGATTTCAAGATGACGGATTACCAAATGGAATAACAAAAAAACCCAGTGACCCTATTTTTTTACACGTATCCATTTAGTGTCTCAAAATAGGGGAAATGTAGAGGTTATCTCTCCATCATAAATAGCAAAAGGAGAATTCACAAATCAGTAAAGGCATGGAAATATTCGTTCAAACCCATATGCACACAGGTACAAATACATGGATAGCAACCGAAAAAATCCTTTAAACCCTACTACAAGTATAGAGATCCCCAAAAGTTTTCACCATCAAAATAATAATTAAAATGACTATTCATACACCTGGTCCAACCAACGACGACCTCCAGGAACCCCAAAACTTGTTACAGTGAACCCAATCCTCCCTTACGAAAGTTCCCCATAATCAAATACAAACAATGCCACTCCACAGAGGAGAGAGGAAGGGAATAAGGGATGGTGAAACCTCAACTTACCCCTCTGCATTGCCAATGAAGTCGATAGCACTGGTCACCAACTCGCAAGCCACGCAAGGAGGAACACTATCCATTACCTGCCAAGCCATCAAATGACACGAGGTTAACCCTAAGAATATAACAATTGCTAGATAGAGGTGGTAGACAACATTGAATCGAGGAGAGAACTAACCATTACCTGAATCATGTTGATTTTCACTCCACCCCTGCACATAAAACCCCAAATGGTGCACTCACCCTAAGCATAGCTCAAGTCAGGGCACAAAAATCTCACAGACGCAACGATGGTCTGTCCAAAGCCAAGCAACATGAAGGAACAAATGCTCGAAAGGGTAACAACCCTGCATTGAAACCCTTTCCAATTGGTCACCACTTTCGAGTCTCCATCATATGTGTGGTATTCAATGCTCCACTTAACACATTTTACCAAGTTTAATGTTTACCCAAAGTGCTATAGTATGGAGTTATGCAAATATCACGAATTGGTAGAAACTAGTTTCTCCTTACCCCAAGGTTCCTTTTTGGACCTTAGTCTTACACTTTTAACTTAGGAACATTTCAATGCATGATGGTAGTTATATTCATGGGAGGAACCCTTTGTATAGGTGCCTGCATGCACACATAGAATGAGCCATTAGCAATTCCTAAGTAAGAATAAGAATCCCAAAACTTACCCTTACCTTTCAGCAGCACTACGAGGGTACATCTCTTCATGGAACACCAGGTTCCTCTCAAGGACCTCAACTCCCATCAACAAACGCCATCATACTTGAAGAGACCATCTTAATCATTTATAACAAAACTCAACATGGAAAAGTAAAAGGAAGGACCTTAAGTTTCATATATAAACATGCTATAAGGATACATATACATCAACTAATTTACTTCATCACCTTCCGTAGAAATATATTTGACAAAACTAACTTGTGTTACTTTAAAAAATCTGATTGTCTCCAACAAAGTATCAACGCAACTTCCTAGTACTGAAGTTAAATTTACAATACATTATCTATGTAGGCATTTTTAGCAGTAAGAGAAAATTTTTAAATTTTTACTATTTTTGGGACATTACAGTGAATTAATGGTTAAGAGTTTTAGATCCTTCATGTGGCTATCATGGCTCTGTCTGTTGAATGGGTTTGCAAATATTAGTTTTAAAATAGTTGCAAGAACAAGATGTGTTGGTAGGAGAAGCGAAACCCTTGTCTAGTCTTCTTACATGCCCGTGGGGTTTCACTTTGGTTCTTCTTGCTGTGTTTTCTGGTAGTTCCTTTAAATGGAAGAATAGAGGGATTCGATCCCTTGCCTTGCATTTATGTTCAATGATTGTCTGTAAGCATTTTCGAAATGGTAACAAAAATGATTTGGTTGAATGTGTAATTACTCCTGTGTAAAACTACTACACTGTTTGGCTACTTTTAAGATAGCATGTTCTTCCTGGAAATGTTAGTGAGATTCGATGGGTTAAAAGTAATATAGTTTAATGATATGGAATGCATTTGTTTGGTAGTGGGATTCGATCCATGAGAAAATATCTGTTGTTGTTTTCGATATAGTGGTTGACTGTTTGGATTAAATCATAGTGATGTTGATAACGTGGAATGTAGAATACCTTGGTTTGAAAGAGCAAAAGATAATAATTACTGCTATTGTTTAATCTATGATTTGATATGTAGTGTGGCTAAGAGATTCGATGTCTGACTTGATGCTGTTGTCATTTCTATTTGATGATTCTTAAGCATAGAAAGAATAATAATAAAAGAATTAAAAGGAAGAAATAATCCCTGCACTACGAATTTATAAAACGATTCAAACAGAAAACATAATTATTGTTAAAGAACTAATAATCCTAGCTTAACAATATAGAAACAAAAGGGGCAATGCACAGTTATAGACTCTTTCAATTAGCAATGAGAGCATTCCTACATTTTCTGATGGTGCGATGTCTAGCACAGGCTAGCTTGGCTAGACCTGCTAGACCCTCCACTGGTTTCTGGGCCAAACCTCTAAGTTGATAATATTTGTAATGAGAAGTAAACAATGCTGAAGCATCAATTCTAGTCTAAAAGCCTATGTCTACTATAACTGGAAAATGGAAACAATTAATACTACATACCTGGCTGCTTTGGCACTTGATCCTTTCCTACAGAAGCCTGGATGCTTTGGAAGTTTATCCTTTCATGTAGAAGCCCGCACACTCAAACAATCATTAATGTAGAACCTGTTGTATTTAACTGACTTGTTAGGATGATTTTCTTAGCTGGATAACTTTGGGGCTACCATGTTCCTCCCAAGCATGACCCTTAGACTATTCCTGGTTCTAACTGGATCCCCCAGAGTTGGTTCCAACATGCAATGAGAGATAGAGGCCCTAGGTTCACTGTTGGTTCAAATATGGAATTATTAGATAAGATTGCTTCGGTTTCTTGGAGCAGAAAACTTTTCTCTGATTACCATAAGAGAATGATAATGAAAAAGATAGATGATCCCCAACCTTGGGATCTGCCCTCTTTATGTACGGGAGTATTGAATTATGATTGTTGAATATTTAGTTTCTTTAAATTAAGATAATTAATATTTTAAAAGATATTATTTACTCAAATATCTAGTCCTCTCGAACTAGGACTTTTCTTTTGTTTTAACTATGAGTGATTTTAATTTAATCTTTTCATAATAATAATAATATTTCTAACCTAGGTATTATTACATTATTAATACTATTTACAAATGTGGCTTCCCACTAAGTATTAATACTTTATCAATACTATTAAATAATGTGGCAGCCCACTATGCATAAACTATATGCAATAAATTGTCTTTTATAAATAAATAATCACATCATTATTTATTAAAATTCTTAAGAATAATATTTAATCTTGTATCTTCACATGATACTTTGTTTAACAATTTAAGGGTAAGGTCCACTTCTTTGGACAGTCTTTCGGTAAGCTTGGATAGGCACCTCTAGTCTCTCTCTTGCATGTCGGGTTCCCTCGTTTAACATGGTAGTTCCCGTAGTATTTGATGATAGATAAAAGATTAATCATTTAATCAAATTAAATAAATGTGATGAAAGTAAAAGTGCTATTCAGAGTATTTCAGACTCAACACTTTGATATTTAGTAACCCCGATTACAGTTCAGAGCCTTTTAACTCAACACTTTCACATGGACGTTACGCTAGTGCAATTCTAGAGCTTCCTGCTCAACATTAGTGCTAGAATGTGGTTGTGAGGAACATCTAGAATATTCGAGTGGCCTCGGATCCGGTATTCATTTATCAAGCTTGGAGTGCTCTAGGGATTATGCCCAACACTCAATGTACTTTAGGGCTTACTCCCAATATGTAAACATTCCTCAGTACATCGGGGCTTATGCCCAGTACGTAGGTCATCTGTGTGTTTCTGAGTCCACGCTCAACACACCACATAAGTCATTCAAGTAAAGATCATAGTTCTGCATAGTAAATAACAAAAGATCATCTCAGTATATTAGGGCTTGTACCCATATCAAAGCTGAAACACATCATCAAAACATTAGGGCCTCTTTGCACAGTATACACTCAAATAAAGAAGTCAGTTAGGGTCCATGCCAGTATGTCAATATATAAAAGAATAAATCATAGGTGCTAGGAATCATGCCCAATACTCAAAATAAAACATATGTGCTGGGGCCCTGGCCCAATATAATAATAGAAATAGTTAGTCCAAAACTCGGGATATTACATCCCTCCCTGCTTAGAAACAACACCGTCCCGGTGTTTCTAGGGACTGGGAATGAGGTCATGAAACAAGGCGTGGTATGCCTCTTTCATGGTGGTCTCATTCTCCCAAGTAGCCTCATCTGGTCCAAAGTGCCTCCATTGCACTTTTAGCTGAGTAATGGTCCTCCTACTAAGCTGCACCTCTCTCTTTTTCAGAATGTGGAGTGGTTTTGGCCTGAATTCCCCTTCGGGCTCCACCTATAATAAGGACTAATCAATTACATGTTTAGTATCATATACATATTTATTTAATAATGAAGCATGAAAAACATTATGAACTTTTATATGAGTCAGCAAGGCTAACTCATATGCCACTAGGCCCTTCTTGGCCAGTATTTCAAAAGGTCCACAAAATCGTGGGGCTAGTTTCCTGCAATGTCCTAAGCTCAACGAGCTTCGTTTTTCCTTTATTTTTAGAAACACATGTTCGCCGACTTGGTAGTCTTTGTCTTTTATTTTCTTGTCCGCATAACTCTTTTGGTGGTCTTGTGCTTCTTTCAAGTTCAGCAGCACCTTGGAGACTAGCTATTCCAAGTCCTTTAGTAGGTCGGGTCCTAACATAAGTCTATCTACCGAACTATCCCAAGTCATGGGTGTCTGGCATTTCCGGTCGTAGAGTACCTCGAAAGGGCTCATTTTGGCAGAGGTTTAGTATCCATTGTTGTAGGAAAGCTCTGCGAGGTGCAAATAATCTTCCCACTTGGTGGGGTTGTTCATGACATACATCCTCAACATGTCCTCAAGGATTTGGTTTAATCATTCTGTTTGTCCATCAGTCTGGGGATGGTATGTGGTACTTAATTGTAACTGGGTCTCCAAACCGGAGAACAATGCTCTCCAGAAGTTGCTAGTGAACTTTATGTCTCGATCGAAAATGATTGCCTTGGGTATCCCATGCAATCAAAAGATATTCTTCAAGAAGATGTCTGTGATGTGGACTACTTTGTAGGTAGAGTTTACCGCTATGAAATGGGATGCTTTAGATAACTTGTCTACCACTACAAAAATGAAATCATTTTGCCTCTTACTCTTGGGTAAGCCCATAATGAAGTCCATACTTATTACCTCCCACTTCCATTCCGGAATGGGAAAAGGTTGTAGTAAACCGAAGGGGTGTTGGTGTTCTACTTTGACTAGTTGGCACTCTTGACATTTTGCGATGAACATGGCGATGCCAGCTTTCAACCTAGGCCAAAAGTAATGTTTCTTTACTGCTGATATAATCTTTTGATATCCGGGGTGCCCTGAATAGGGTTTCTGGTGAGATTCTATGAGAATGTTTGATCTAATTTCTCCACTCTGTAAAGTCTCCCTTTTGACCATAGTAGTCCTAACTCATCTATCTTATATTCCTTCTGTTGTTGGAATAATCTGTCTTCCTGGATCTTTGCAAGGATTTTCGTGTAGTAACGGTCACTCTTACATGTCCTTCAAATCTTGTGGTGTAATTATGAGTTAGTTTGACTCACCATGACCTCGTAAAGCATATGTGCTTGAAGGCTCAAGGCATCCGCAATCTTGTTTTCCTTTCCTTTTATATGCTTTAGTTCAAAATGATACTCACTAAGGAAAGCTAACCATATGGCCTGCCTAGCGTTTAGGTCGGGTTGGTCGAAAAGATACTTCAAACTCATGTTATCAGTCATCAATAGGAATTTCTTTCCCATGAGGTAATGTCGCCACATCTTCAGAGCATGGATGATGTGTCTAGTTCGAGGTCATGCATAGGGTAGTTCTGCTCATGTTCTTTTAATTTCCTCGATTCGTAGCATATGGAAAAATTGTCTTGCAAAAGGACTCCCCCAAGTCCTTCCTTGCTTGCATCCATGAAAACGAGGAAGTCCCCATTGGGGTCTTCAATTCATACGATTGGTGCACTAAACAATAATTGCTTCAGCTTCTCAAAGCTTTCTTTGCACTTAGTTGTCTAGGTGAACTTGTTTTCCTTCTTCTATAAAGGGGTCATAGGACATGCGATTCGCGAGAAGTTCTCAATGAAATACGATAGTAGCCGTCTAGTCCTAAGAACGATCTTATGTCAAAAGGACACACAGGTGTGGGCCATTCTTAGATAGCCTTGACCTTTCTGGGGTCGACGGCTATTCCCTTCTCAGAAATGATATGTCCTAAGTATTGAATCTGGGGTTTGTAGAAATCGCACTTACTAAACTTGGCGTACAGTTGGTGTTCTCATAGTATACGTAAAACAATTCAGAGGTGTTCCTCATGTTCTACTTCGTTCTTGGAGTAGATCAGAATGTCGTCTATAAAGACTAGAACGAACTTATTGAGGTATTTACTAAAGATGTTGTTCATCATACACACAAAGTTGGCTGGTGCATTCGTCAACCCAGATGGCATCACTATGAACTCGTAGTGGCCGTAACAGGTCCGAAATGTGGTCTTGTTGATATCCTCATCACAGATCCTCACCTGATGGTATCTGGATCGTAAGTAGATCTTTGAGAAGATCTTCGCTCCCCCGACTTGGTCAAACAAGTTGTCGATTCTAGGGAGTGGGTAGCAGTTCTTAATGGTCATCTTGTTGGGTTGGCGGTAATCGATGCACATCCGCATCGTTCTGTATTTCTTCTTGACGAAGAGTATCGGTGCGCCCCAAGGGGACACACTTGGTCAAATGTACCCTTTGTCTATTAACTCTTCTAACTGAAGCTTAAGCTCCACCAATTCTGGTGTGCTCATGCAGTATGGGGTTTTGGAAGCTGGTATTGACCCGGGGGTTAGTTCGATGGAAAAGTCTAAGTCTCATTTGGGTGGCAATCCCGGTATCTCTTCTAGAAATACATCTTTGAACTCTACGAGGATTGGGAAGTCTTCGATCTTCTGTTCCTTATCAGTTTCTATGTTTTGGATATTGACAGCAAAGAGTTTGCAACCTTTTCTGATACATTTCTTTGCTTGTAAGGTGGAGATCTGTCATACCGACACTTTCTTAGGGATACCCTGAATCGTCTTCTGATTCCCTTGGTCATCCCTGCAGAGTAAGGATCTATTTAAGCAGTCCAGTAGGACATGGTGTTCTTCTAACCAATCCATGCCGATAAGTACATCGTACAACCCTAAGGGTAGAATGTTTAATTCTAACCTACTTGGGAAACCATTTAAGTCTATCTCACAAGTTTTAACTTACTCGGAGACCTTTTGTTTGGTAACGGTGGCTAGTTGTACCAGCCACAGTTTCTTGTGATGCTCTCGGTTCAACTTAAAAGTGTCCACTATCTTAGGGGAGATATAACTTTGGCATGCGCTAGGTCTATTAAAACTGAAATGGTTGTGTTTGAGATCTTACCCTCAATTTCAACCATGGTGGCCTGGTGATCTGCCTATCTGCCATCAAGAGCGGAATAAATCTTGGGTGTCTTTGCCATGTCTCCTACGGTAGGTTCTGCTTGGACATTCTGTAAAACTCCGCCCATTTTGCTAGGGCAGTTTCTGTAGTAGTGGGGCCCTTGGCATATCCAACAAGAAACAGTTGGTGGGACAACTTTTGTCCCTTTGTTGAAAGCTGGCCTGTTGACAGGTGGTGGGGGTTCACTTGGTCGTGCTTGAGGTCGGTTGAAGCCTCTATTGGGCGGAAAACTGTTGTTATGTTTTCGGTAAGGTGGAGGTCTAAAACCTGGCCTGCGGTTGTCCGTGAAGGTTCTGAACCTATCTCTGTTTTTTTATGTTATCATTCCTTGGCTGCCCGTGTTCATAACACAGTCTTGCTTTATGTAAGGTCACATCAAGGGTTTTGGGCATGCCAAACTCTATCTTTTCTCTAAATTTTGGTGTCAGCCCTCCCAAGAACTGTTGTATCTTGACCTTTTTGTCTTTGATGTAGGGAACATAGTGCAGTAGGTCTAAGAATCTGTTTATGAAAGCCTCCATGGTTAGGGAGCCCATTTTTAGCTCATGGAATTCTTTAATTTTCTTGTCAAAGAATCTTTCAGACATATATTTGTCCTGGAATGTTCTACTGAAAGTTTCCCATGTTATGTCTCTAAATTCTTTCCCTTTGGTGTGTTTCAAGTCCCGCCACCATCTGGCTGCTTTACCATTCAGGTTGTTTATGGCTAGTCGGGCTTGCATTTCACTATAGTAATTATGAACTTTGAAGTACTTATCCATTCCTAGCAGCCACTCCTCAGCCTTCTCCCTGAAGTTAATCTCTCCGTCATATGTTGGGGGTTTTATCTTTCTGAATTCTCCTTGTAAACTGCCGTCACTTTTCCTACTTTTCTTGCAAGGAGGTGGTGATCCTTCATCGTTGGAAGAGTTATTACAGTCCTCTTCCATTGATTCAGGTATGTGTTCACCCTGCTCTTCTCCCTTAGGGTTGGCAATCCTCTTTGTGTGATTGTTTCCCTTTTTAAAGGTTTTGACTGAGAGTGTGGGATGCCCGTGGAGTTTTTCCCCTGTTAAAGTCTAAGTAGAGCTTCATTTATAGCTTGTTATTCTCGTCTTTCTTGCATGTTGTCATCTCTGAAACTTTGGAATTCTGCCTGTAGGTTTTGCATGGGTTTCATTACCCAAGTTGAGTTCCACCACAATTTCTTGCTCTCGTGGTGGAGAGTTTAGATTTCCATGTATGCTGCTGCCCCCTTCTGCATTCATTTTCAGACAATGACTGTACCTACAATGTTATATAAGCATCAAGAACAGAAAATTTGTTAGTACATTTTCACATAAACAAAATAAAATTTCTAAATGTACGTTTCTGTTTACTGTGTATCTGCAATGGGTGTTCTATTTGTAATGAGCCCAATAGGTCACATAGTTTTGTAGCTGGGCTCTGATACCACTTGTAATGTCCCTAAAAATAGTAAAAATTTAAAAAATTTATGTTACTATAATAAACTATTTAAGAGGTGATGATTTGTAAATTAACTTCAGCACTAATAAGTACATACTACACCGGTACTTATTTGCGACATTTGAAGGGTCTCAGTTTCCTAAGTATCATGGTCTTACTAGTTGTTATTCCTTTAGCTTTGCGGAAGCGATGTAATGAGTAGAAATGTAATTATGTCGGAAGTGTACAAATGTTTAGAGTATAATAATACAAATCTCCTTCTTACTGTTTTAAGAGTTTGTGTGCATATTTATGAAATTCTAACTGATAATTCAGGTGAGATGGACCCCTGTTGGTGAAGGCTGAGGCCCATGATGAGACGCTTGGTCTTTTAAGGGGAAAAGTACCCCGGTAGATTTGCCAAGAGGTAGGGTGTAAGAAATGGAATCTTCTGACTTACTTAGCGAGTTTCCCTAATGCATTCAATTTGTACTTGGTTTGCAGGTGTACCTACGAAGGCATCTACCTAGGGTGCTTACTTCACAATTCTAGCAATTACTTAAGCCTAAAGTGGGTGATGTTTGAAGGTTGGCACCTTAAAAGCCTTGATGGATTTTGCAATACTTGTTGAACTTGCAATACTTGTTGACCTTGCAATTACTTGTGGTTACTACGTAATACTTGTGGTCTTTGTAATACTTGTTGCGTTTACAATACTTGTTGATCATGAGTGACTCTACTACTATAGAGATTAGGGTTAATATCGAAATATTTGGGGTTGGTGGTAGAATTAAATGCAGCTCTATGATGGCACATGGCCAACGCTGCCAACTATGCCGAGGGTTTTCCCTTGGGTTTTACACCAACGAAGGTTCATTTTCGTGGTTCATTTTCCCTCGTTTGTTGTTGGATGCATTTGAGGGTTTCGTGCCCTGAACTGAGCTTGGCTCATGGTCAGCGCACCATATGGGGTTTTTATATGCAGAGATGGAGACTGAATAAGAAGGTAAAAGCCATTCCTAGTTTATACTACGTTTCCTGCTATTTTGTTTAAATACAGTTTGCTAATGATCTCAGGGTTTGACTTTGTATGGTTTGTTTGTTTAGCAGGTGATTGTTTCCATTTCTATTCTATGTGGCTATTAGTTGATGGCCAGTACTCAACTTTGATGTCGTTGCATATGGTAAGTTCAGAGTTCACCATCCCTTATCCCGTCCTCTCTCCTTTATGGAGTGGTTCTGTTTGTATTTGCTATGGGGAACTTCGTGAATCCGGTTTGGGTTTACTACAACACGTTTTGGGTTCCTGGAGGTCGCCGTTGGCTGTGCCATTCTGAAATGTATCTACTGGATTTTAAATGGCCCTAGAGGGTTTTAGTGTAAGGTTTGGCCAGTCGGCTCAATATTGAACTTTGTATAAGTTGTTTGTAATAATGGCCAATATAAACCTGGGGTTTACATGTCTTCATATTTCGTTTTGAAAGAATCCCAGGACCTGTGAATAGAGGAAATAGCCTACTGCATAAATCTATAAATGGTTTGCACATTGTCTAGTCTCTACGTTTTCTTATGGGTAAGAGTAGTAGTTTTGATTTCTGTGTTTTCTATCGTTGCTTTTGTTCTGAAGGTCGTTGTTTGAGTACTTTATAATGGACAATCATGGTTTTGCCATGAATTGCGTTTATTATGAATTGAGGTTGACTCTGTCTGAGGAATAGGGAAGTGTTGGCCTCTGTGTTTTCTATTAGACTTTGAACCTGTAATGAAGATAACTAATCTCTGCGTTTTCTCTATGTGAATTAATGGTTAAGAGTTTTAGATCCTTCATGTGGCTATGGTGGCTCTGTCTGTTGAGTGGGTTTGCAAATATTAGTTTTAAAATAGCTGCAAGAACAAGATGTGTTGGTAGGAGAAGCGAAACCCTTGTCTGGTCTTCTTACATGTCCGTGGGGTTTCACTTTGGTTCTTCTTGCTGCGTTTTCTAGTAGTTTATTTAAATGGAAGAATAGATGGATTCGATCCCTTTCCTTGCATTTATGTTCAATGACTGTCTGTAAGCATTTTCTAAATGGTAATGGAAACGATTTGGTTGAATGTGTAATTACTCCCGTGTAAAACTACTATGCTGTTTGGCTACTTTTAAGATAGCATGTTCTTCCTGGAAATGTTAGTGAGATTCGATCTCTTGACTTTTATTTCGACGGGTTAAAAGTAATATAGTTTAATGATATGGAATGCATTTGTTTGGTAGTGGGATTCGATCCATGAGAAAATATCTGTTGTTGTTTTCGATATAGTGGTTGACTATTTGGATGAAATCGTAGAGATGTTGATAATGTGGAATGTAGAATACCTTAGTTTGAAAGAGCAAAAGATAATAATTACTGCTATTGTTTAATCTATGATTTGATTTGTAGTGTGGCTAAGAGATTCGATGTCTGACTTGATGCTATTGTCATTTCTATTTGATGATTCTTAAGCATAGAAAGAATAAAAATTAAAAGGGAAAAATAATCCCTACACTATGAATTTATAAAACGATTCAAACAAAAAAAATAATTATTGTTAAAGAACTAATAATCCTAGCTCAACAATATGGAAACAAAAGGGGCAATGCACAGTTATAAAATCTTTCGATTAGCAATGAGAGCATTCCTATGTTTTTTGATGGTGCGATGTCTAGCACAAGCTAGCTTGGCTAGACCTGTTAGAACCTCCACTAGTTTCTGGGCCAAACCTCTAAGTCGATAATATTTGTAATGAGAATTAAACAATGTTGAAGCATCAATTCTAGTCTAAAATCCTATGTCTACTATAACTGGAAAATGGAAACAATTAATACTACATACCTGGCTGCTTTGGCACTTGATCCTTTCCTGTAGAAGGCTGCTTTGGCACTTGATCCTTTCTTGTAGAATCCTGGCTACTTTGGCACTTGATCCTTTCTTGTAGAAGCCTGCACACTCAAACAGTCATTAATGTCGAACCTGTTGTATTTAGCTAACCTATTAGGATGATTTTCTTAGATGTATGACTTTGGGGCTACCATGTTCCTCCCAACCATGACCCCTAGACCGTTCCTAGTTCTAACTGGATCCCCCCGAGCTGGCTCCAACATGCAATGATAGATAGAGGCCCTAGGTTCATTGCTGGTTTAGATTTGGAATTATTAGATAAGACTGCTTCAGTTTCTTGGAGCAGAAAACTTCTCTCTGATTACCATAAGAGAATGATAATGAAAAAGATAGATGATCCCCAACCTTGGGATTTGTCGTCTTTATGTATGGGAGTCTTGAATTATGACTGTTGAATATTTAGTTTCTTTAAATTAAGATAATTAATATTTTAAAAGGTATTATTTACTCAAATATCTAGTCCTCTTGAACTAGGACTTTTCCTTTGTTTTAACTATGAGTGATTTTAATTTAAACTTTTCATAATAATAATAACACTAATTATAATAATAATAACACTAATTATAATAATAATATTTCTAACCTAGGTATTAATACATTATTAACTCTATTTACAAATGTGGCTACCCACTAAGTATTAATACTTTATTAATACTATTAAATAATGTGGTAGCCCACTATGCATAAACTATATGAAATAAATGTCTTTTATAAATAAATAATCACATCATTATTTATTAAAATTCTTAATAATAATATTTAATCTTGTATCTTCACATGATACTTTGTTTAACAATTTAAGGGTAAGGTCCACTTCTTTGGACGTTCTTTCGGTAAGCTTAGATAGGCACCTCTAGTCTCTCTCTTGCATGTCGGGTTCCCTTGTTTAACATGGTAGTTCCCACAGTATTTGATGATAGATAAAAGATGAATCATTTAATCAAATTAAATAAATGTGATGGAAGTAAAAGTGCTGTTAGCACCTATATTTTTGATCTTTTGCAGCATAAGAAAGCCGTATATGAAAGATGGAGGGTTAGACAAATACCTGGTGAAAGCTTGATGTAATCTCCATCCTCGGTGGCCAGATTCTAAGACATGAAAAGGAAGGGTCTAGAAAGGGTTCAATGCAATAAAAATGGGCTAATGTCAATGGATAAGTATTAATAGGCAAATAGAATGACAAAGGCAAGTGGAGAATACCTTGAAACCTATGGTCCGTAGGCAAAGCATGAAAAACTAAATGCCACCCAGGTCGGCACCGTTGATCAATAGTGGGAGCAAGATCTACGGTTTTTAATGGACCATCGCATGACCAAGTTGCGAGGAAGAAAGGGGACTATGTGGATGCGATGGGCCTGGTCCCACCAGACAAGTGTCGGCTTAAGAGGACGTCGCAAGGAGAAAGGAGTAGTGAGAAATGCCATATTAGGAACATGCGATGGTGGGGATAGGTGCAAGGATATACGGTGGAGGTTATCCCTTCAATATCTAAGGGTCTGGGTTCATTCACCCAACTAAAGGCCTCATTCTCCAGCAGATCTATAGTTCGGATGGAAAGGAGAGCCACATCAACGGCTGGTGGGATTCGGAAACGCACAGGATATAATAAGGAGGACATCACCAGCAGACGGAGGATCTAAGGTTTAAATGGAACATGAAACCTCACCGTGGATACATGCTTGAGACGATATGGAGGGCTCTCATAGATAGTTGCATCAAGAAGTAGCACGCTGGATAGTAGCAGGGCAGATGCGATGGACTTTTCCCACCCGACAGGTGTCAACTCCAAAGCCTGTTGCATGGAAGAAAGTCAATATAAGAAAAGCTCTTTGGGTGCGTGTGATACTACCCCGTAGATGCATCCAGTTGAGATGAACGGCCCAGATTAGAACTACCAAGATTATTCTACGTGTTGAATTTTAAGAATTTAATTCAATCTGATCTAGGATCTTAACTGAGAGAACAACATGTACAGCATATCTATAGCATATCCATCATGGAGACAATAATGCAAGCACACAAGAGACACAAAGATTTACTTGGGAAAAACCATAAAGGTGAAAAACCCCAATAACTTCCTCAGAGATAGATAGAGCAATGATACAACCAACCATGAGAGATAGACATAACCTAGCAGCAAATCCTCCTCCTCCATAAGTGCGCCACTCCTCCTTGAGTGCATGAGTGAGAAGTGAGTGAGTAAATAGAGTGCCTCCCGCACTCTATTTATACTTGACTTGACTTGCCTTTTTACCTAGCTCATGTAGGCTCGAACTTAACCACATAACATAATGCTGACTGGGCCGACCCCCAATAGGGTGGTCTAATAACCCTTCGACCCACATGGCCGACCCCCAATAGGGTGGTCTAATAACCCTTTGACCCACATGACTTATACAGGGCCGACCCCAAACAAGGTGGTCTAATAACCCATCAAGTATAAGTTACGACACTTACAATATAAATGATAACACTTCCGTATAGAGGAATAATAACATCTCTATAGGAATACAATATACATATATGTGAAATACATTCCAAAGTTACATATACATCAACACTCCCTCTTAACTAGGAAGGTATTTCTCAGCACATTTCTTCTCTGGATTATCGTCACTAGATAATCGTCATCGAGTCATCATCATCGTCACTGCTGCTGCTATCTCAATCAATCTCTGAATCTACTCGTCATAGGAAGTTCTACAGAGCTAGTCCTTTTTCATACTGGATGTAGGCCCACCACCTGCAGGTCTTCATCATCACTGGCCATACTGTGGAATCCTCAGGACTTATTACATGGGTCACAAAACCTCGAAAGAGCATCCCAGGATGTTACGGGTACACAACTCCGACCTGTAGGATCTCCCAGGGCGCTATTACATGTGACCCCACCACAAAACCTCGAAAGAGCATCCCAGGATGTTACAGGTACACAACTCCAACCTGAAGGATCTCCCAGGGCACAAATTACATGTGGTCACCACAAAACCTAGCAAGAGCATCTCGGGATGTTATGGGTACACAACTCCGACCTGAAATCTCCCAGGGCACAAATTACATGTGGTCATGGAAAAACCTCGAAAGAGCATCTCAGGATGTTACGAGTACACAACTCCGACCTGAAATCTCCCAGGGCCCAAATTACATGCCATAGGATAAAACCTCGCAAGAGCATCCCAGGATGTTACGGGTACACAACTCCGACCTGAAAGATCTCCCAGGGCACAAATTACATGTCCTCCCAGAGCAATGTCTCGAAAGATCATCCCAGGCTGTTACGGGTACACAACTCCGACCTATAGGATCTCCCATACATGCTCCTCTGCACAACCTGATCCACGACCACAAAGTATCATCCTGATACTCACCATACATCAACCTGATGTATCCATGATCATCCTGATCATCATCACTGCAACGTCCTGCTGCATGTCATCTGGAGCAACATCCTAAAGCTCGTCATCCATGATCATCCTGATCATCACTACAACATCCTGTTGCATGTCATCATACATGATCCACCTGATCATCAATGCATCTACCTGATGCATACCAAGTATCTACCTGATACATATCATCATACATGATCCTCCTGATCATCAATGCATCTACCTAATGCATACCAAGTATCTACCTGATACATATCATCATACATGATCCTCCTAATCATCAATGTATCCACCTGATACAAATACATATCACCATACATGATCCACCTGATCATCAATGCATCTACCTGATGCATATACAGATACATGATACATATCACCATACACAATCCACCTGATCATACAATGTAGATCCACCTGATACATATATAGATACATGGTCCAAGCATCCAACATGATGCATATACAAAATACATACACATGATCCAACTGATCATATCCAGCATCCAACATGATGCGTACATATAAGTGATCCAACTGATCATATACAGCATCAACACGATGCGTACATACATACAAAAATGATCCAACTGATCATATCCAGCATCGAACATGATGCGTACATACATTTATAAAATGATCCAACTGATCATATCCAAGCAGAAACCAGAACATCATCCTGATGCTCATCATCCAGCGCTTACATCCACAGCCATGTGAAGGATCCTCCTTCCAACATGCTTGGAATGGCTTCTGCAAATGTGTCCATCACTTCTTCCTCGAAGTGTCCTCGATCTGAAGAACGCCAAGCCTCTCTTTGAAGTACTCGAACTTCACTCTGGCTAGTGGCTTCATCAGCACATCTGCAATCTGCTCGTCCGTCGCAACATACAGGAGCTTCACAGCTCCTCTCTGCACCATATCCCTGATATAGTGATATTTGATCTCTATGTGTTTCGACATGTCATGAAACACTGGGTTCACACAACTCTGGTTATCATAGAAGATACCAGTAGCATCCAACGAGAGATCAAATAACTCATACAGTAGCTTCCGTAGCCATACTGCCTCACAATCAGCTGAACAGGCTGCAACATACTCTGCCTCAGCTGTACTCAGTGCTACGCAAGACTGCTTCCTGCTGAACCAAGAGATCACACCAGATCCCATACTGAAGCAACACCCAGATGTGCTCTTCCTATTTGAAACACTGCCAGCCCAATCTGAATCAACATAACCCTGCAAGTTAAACTTTTGATTTGCTTCATACATGAGCCCATAATCCACTGTACCCTTTAGGTACCTAAGAACATGCTTTACAACAACCAGGTGAACACTCCTTGGATCCGTCAGGAACTGGCTCAATGTGTTCACAGCAAAGCAAATATCTGGTCTCGTGTTCGTCAGGTACATCAAGGACCCAATCATCTGACGATACGTAGAGACATCAACCGGCTCAGATGAAGCATCACATAGAAGCTTCAGATTCAATGTCACAGGTGTGGCCATGGCCTTGCAATCCATCACCCCAAACCTCTTCAGGATCTCTTACTGCATACTTCCCTTGTCCAAGGAAGATTCCATCTACACTCTGCCACACCTCCATGTCAAAAACAAATAGTGCATCATCCCCAAGGTCTTCATCTTGAACTCAGTAGTAAGATTCCGTTGCGTGTCAGCAATCAATCTATCTTCACCTATAACAAACAGGTTATCCGCATACAAAAGTAGTATCACTGGATTGCCTTCCTCAACCTTGTAGTAAAGGTTGGAATCTGCTTTACTCTTGGTAAAGCCCAAACTGGATAGAAAGTTGTCTATCCTACCATATCAAGTTCTGCACACATATATGACTACACCATGCTGTCTTGAAATCCATCTGGTGCATCTTCTATTTCATCACTTTTATATTTCTCAATGCTGCCATCTGCAACATGTTTGATTTGATAGATCCATTTGGAAGTCATAACAAACTTCCCTTCACGTCTTGGGACTACATCCCAAACATCATTCTTCATGATCGACGGATCATGGCATTTCATTTCTTCATCCCAGATCCTGGGAACTTCAATATCTTCAATATCTTCAACAGATATCTTTGTTGTTGGCACAAATGTTGTAGTTCTTCTTTTGTAGGAGATGGCATACGATCTTTCCTACACAACAAGTTAAATTGCATGATTAGAAAAAATCTCATAGTTTTCTGAACAAATTCTTACACATAAATAAATATGTCATACAGTTATGCAATTAACTTAGCCAATGCTTCAATACAACATTTATCCATATCCCGTAACTTTCTAGATGCCTTCCAATCTCTACCAGAACATTGTTAAGAGTGTGCACAACTCCCAACATGTCAGCAAAGAGGTTTCATTCTAGATAAGTAGCAATGGAATGTTGTACAGTGCCATAGGCCACTTACCCATGTATATTAGTAGTATAGTGTTCATCAATGCAATTATTCTAATATGCACAATACATATCCTAAGTCTAGGAACATGAGCATATACATCATTGAACAATTTTATTTAAAATACTTATCTTTGTTTGTTCGTTGGGTGGACTCCCTCTGAGTCTTTGCTTCCTTGCAGGAGCTGCTGGAGTCCTAATCTGAAGTAGCTTCTTCTACACCTTTCTGTTGTGGAATGTAGAGAGAGATGGTCAACTCCCTCTGAATATTTGCATCCTTGCATAAACCACTGGAGTGTACTCCCTCTTGATCTTTGCTTCCTGGATTACCTGTTCTTGAACTCATATTCCTCCTTGGTCCCTATGCATGCTTATTAGTATCATGATTGTGTTATCCTTGTGAGCTCATATAAAATCATACATTCATTAGCATACTATTAAAACACAATAATCTCAAGCATGTATAGTCATGATCATTTCAAACAAAAATAATAAGCATTAGCATTCAAGGTTTATGTAGGATTCTTATGGTTAGTCAAATCATAAGAATCATAACATGTCTAAATCTATAATTACTCAAACCTATGACTCTTCAGGTTAGTTGAATCATCAATCAAGATAAGAGATATAATATGCATAAAACCTGTGATTATTCAAACCTATACCTTCATGATTCTTCTGGTTAGTCATATCATCAATTATGGTAAGAAACATAATATGCATACAACCATGATTATTCAAACCTATGACTTCATGAATAATCATTATCAAGAACAGTATAAGATCCTAACACAAGTTAGGATTCTAGCTTGATATAGGAAAAACATACCTGGATTAGCATGCTAGCTATTTATGTCTAACATACTCACATGATGTCTTCTTGTTCTTCTTCAATGACTTGTGCTAGTAACCTGTATATCTCATAGGTTAACTATTACAAAACCAAGTTATACATACCTCGTAAATGGATCTTCTATGAGATCCATGACAATGGATGAATCTTTGTCCTCATGTTATCATGATCATATGTTCTTGGACCAGAACATGATTTGTCTTTATTGGTATACCTTTCATGTTAGTAGACAACATAAACCTCATACAACACCATAATGCATTAGTACAATCATAAGTGTCAACACCCTAATCAATGAATATTTTCTATTGTGCATTCATAGTTTTATTAAGGTGATATGACAAGTCAAGATTGTACTAACCGTAATAACATGAAGACAAACATACCATAAACTTAATCATGAACAAATCTCAAAACATACCTCAATGAGTCATACCTATCGAGATCGCTTGTAATCTTCTTATGTAAGGCCTTAGCTTCATCTCCCTCTGAAACAGGAACTCCTTCACTTATGTAGGTGACCAATCCATCTTCTTCTAGGATTAACCCTATCCACTTGATTTGCAAGAACTGGACCTGGAGCTGGATATGGGTTTGTCAGAGAAAACCCAAAAATTCAAACTTTGAATTTCAAACTTCCGAAAGGATAGAAATATGCGCCTTGATGAGCTTATCAAGCTAGTATATTTAGAATTTGAAAACTGCAAAGTTTCACTCCTCAATTTTTCCTTTGAAACTTTCGGATTCACTGGACGTGACCCTAAACTGGGGTTTGATGAATCCCACTCTTCTGCCCAATCAAAAGGTCTGATCCAAATCTCTAAGCTTCTATTTTTCTGAGGAGCTTCCAGCCGTGGTCATAGATTTCAAAAATTCCAACTTTTTTCGAAGCCCTAAATTCCGGAAGCCATGAATGAAGGTACTCAAAAATAATTCTGTTTTGACAGAAATATGTACCTGATTGTTTCTGGTGTAACTATGAACTTTTTGATCCACAGGGTCTAAAAATGTTTCCTGAGATAGCCTGACCTGTTATATTTCCATCCTGACAGGTCTGACCTCAATTGGATTCTCTGAGAGAGAGTTATGCCAAATGACGCAACGTGACCTGTTTTGGGATAATACAGGAGAGCGAAATTGTACGGAGTTCCACGTGTCACTGTTTCAACTTCGGCCTCTGAAAATTTTTCCTGAGATAGCTCGGCCTGTTATCTTTCCATCTTGATAGGTCTGACCTCAATTGGATTCTCTGAGAGAGAGTTATTCCAAGTGTCGTAACGTGACCTGTTTATGGGATAATACAGGAGAGCGAACTTGTATGGCGTGCCACGTGTCCCTAGGTCAATGTCGGCCTCTGAAAATGTTTCCTGAGATAGTACAGTCTGTGTACTACCTGTGAATTTTTACGAAATTTCATTTGGAGCTTCCTAGCCCAGGTTATGACCTTTTTCCCAAGGTCACCTGATTTTGACTCAAATCTGGAAGAGGCAGAAACCCTATATTGTACAGATCATAAATAACAAAGTACAACGAATTAGAGGTTGTCCTTTGGACACAAGGTACCTGGAGATTTAATATTCGTCTTGTAACAATTTTAGATCTGTAAAATTTGCCAAAATGGATTTATAGCGAAAGTTATACGAGGACTGGTTTTTGCTATATCAAGCCCTAGCATTGTAAGTGCAACAAGTGTCATACATGCCATATCATGCCTTCTTTCAGGCTAGCTCTGATACCATGTTAAATTTTAAGAATTTACTTCAATCTGATCTAGGATCTTAACTGAGAGAACAACATGTACAGCATATCTACAGCATATCAATCATGGAGACAATAATGCAAGCACACAAGAGACACAAAGATTTACTTGGGGAAAACCATAAAGGTGAAAAACCCCTATAACTTCCTCAGAGATAGATAGAGCAATGATACAACCAACCATGAGAGATAGAAATAACCTAGCAGTAGATCCTCCTCCTCCATAAGTGCGCCACTCCTCCTTGAGTGCATGAGTGAGAAGTGAGTGAGTAAATAGAGTGCCTCCCGCACTCTATTTATACTTGACTTGACTTGCCTTTTTACCTAGCTCATGTAGGCTCGAACTTAACCACATAACATAATGCTGACTGGGACGACCCCCAATAGGGTGGTCTAATAACCCTTCGACCCACATGACCGACCCCCAATAGGGTGGTATTATAACCCTTTGACCCACATGACTTATACAGGTCCGACCCCAAACAAGGTGGTCTAATAACCCATCAAGTATAAGTTACGACACTTACAATATAAATGACAACACTTCCGTATAGAGGAATAATAACATCTCTATAGGAATACAATATACATATATGTGAAATACATTCCGAAGTTACATATACATCAACACTACGATGGAAAATAAAAAGGTTGTCAAATCAGTAGGTACAACGAAGCTAGATCTGACGGTGGAAAGTGAGCATGTGGGAGATCGATGGTTGAGATTGAGAGACAGTTGGCTAATGAAACAGGGGGTTATGGATACACGGTTATATGTGTGAAGACGCCCATAAAAGTTGACATTTTTATTCTCTCTGAAACCCCCATGTGTGGAAGAGATATAGAAAACGATAGGCAAGGCCATTCCCACAACCCTTCAGACTGTCTGAGAGAGACAAGGAGGGTCGAGTGACAAAACTTAGTCCGTTCGCAATAGGGTGGCAGGTTGAAGGTCTGTTTCCAGGGAGATTAAAGATAAATGAACCTGGTGCTTAAGGTTTGAAGATGTCTGGTTCAGTGAGTCGAGCGTTCTGTACCCGTAGGGTTTTTTTTCAAGCAATGTTTGTGCCCTTTGTCATGTCTGTCAAAGACGGGCTCATCTCGAAACCATGGGGTTTTTTTAGAAGAGCTGTTGTCACTATTTAGAGACATGTTTTTCCCACAGAGGCTGTTAGAGCGTCAATGAATCAAAAAAGCGGTCGGCTCCCAAAACTGGGGGAACGCAACAACAAGGAAAGACTGGAAAAACTTACCGGCACTAGTAGATGGGGCAGGTTACAATCTCGGTCGGAAATGATGAAGGAAGGGCCGGAGGAAGTTCACTCATGCAGGCTGACAGGTGACCCAAGTGGTTCCGAAGATGAGGTGACTCATGTCTTTCGAAGTGTGCGAGAGGCGTGAGGTTAAGTATTGTTATGTAGGGGATGCCAGAAGGATAGACCGACAAAGGGGCATCTGTCTGTTATCCAGAATGATTATCGGTACGATGGAGGCCACCTCTGCATCATCATTGGCTGTGTTGTCTATCTAGGAAACTTTGCAGAGCATGTTGTAGGTCAGCTCATACCTAGGGCATCATTGTTACATGGTTAAGGGATCTGATCAGGTTATCATGGTGGCTATGACCGCATGTAGATTTTGTCATCATCGCTGCAGTTATGGATGTGGTTCTTCGTCCTCCATGCAAGATCGGTACATAGAAAGGATGGCACACCTGGCAGCTTAGGGCATCTTTCAGTTAGGATTGGATCATGGAGAAGGAACAAGAAGCTGGGGCGGTTTTCATGCCAGAACAAGCATGTTCTGAAGTTGAGCAAGAACATGCTCCTTCATCTCCTACGATGTTCGACCAAGAAGAATCCAGTTCCGGTAGTGACGATGAGAAAGCAAAAAAGCGACAGGTACCCGAAAAGGTTTGACGTTCGAGAAAAAAGGGAATTGCCGAAGGGAAGCCGACGACTAGCAAGACATGGAGATCATCCATGATCTTGTGCTCCCTACTAGGGAAGTGACACCTCTCCATCCTACTAAATGATAACTGGATGATAGATCTCTGAAGGTATAAGACTTCTTTGATTCGCAAGGCCTATTGAAGACTTCGAAGTAAGGTGGCACCCTGCTCATAGTATTTTTGTTTCCCGTCTTAGTCAATCTGTTTTGGATTTTGACACGTATGTAATATTCAAATTTGGGATTGTCGAGTTGGCAGCATATTTCTATTCATTTCCTCGGGACTGATTCTCGGCCAAAGGACTATATATGTAATGTAATGGAATGCTAAAGGTGTTTGAAAAATCTTGTTGAAAACTTTTATGGAAATTTTTGTGTATTGTTTTGTAAGACATTTTTGAGCTATATTTTGAATAAAGATTGCAGAGCTGAGCCAATGTTTTCAGGGATTCTTGTGTAATCGATCTTGTAGTCTGTTTTTCTTCTTCCATGTTGATTGTGTATCTCTCATTGTTAATTCCAGTCTGTGACATTCCTCAATACTTGGTGCAGTGTGATAGTTAAGTAGAATTCATAGAAGTATGCTCTGCTTATCTTTTTCCAAGTATTTCACCATTACTTCTCTGCTAAAATTGATGTAGGATTCATCATTGTATGCTTTATATTAGTGGATTGTTTCTTTCTCTTCTATTTCACCAATTAAAATAATTTTGACTACAAGTTGTTTACTATCTCGCCCCTGTGTTAATGCATTTCCGAAGCATTTGTAAATGAATTTTCAGAGTTTGTTTAAATGTGACTCCATTTCCCAAATAGAGATTCATATGTTTTAGCCAAGCAACGTTTAAACCAATTTTGTTCCAACAGAAGTCTGATCTTCTGTATTGTTGTAATTGAATATCTTGAATGATGAATGTTGGTGTATGTTTTCATTGTTGACACCTTTGATTAATCCAGTCTTTCATATATCTGTAGAGAGAGCCCTCTCAAACTAAGCTGGGTCAGTAGCTTAAGTCTAAAGATTGGTTAATGGTTACCCCATTTTACCCTCTCCCACAACCTAGGGGGTCATTTTGGGTGTTAACAAGTGCTATTCAAAGTATTTCAGACTCAACACTTTGATATTTAGTAACCCCGAGTGCTCTTCAGAGCCTTTTAACTCAACACTTTCACATGGGCATTACGGTAGTGCAATTCCAGAGCTTCCTGCTCAACACTAGTGCTATAATGTGGTTGTGAGGCACATCTAGAATATTCAAGTGGCCTTAGATCCGATATTCATTTATCAAGCTTGGAGTGCTCTAGGGATTATGCCCAACACTCAAAGTACTTCAGGGTTTACTCCCAGTACTTAAACACTCCTCTACGTACATCGAGGCTTATGCCCAATACGTAGGTCATCTGTGTGTTTCTGAGTCCATGCTCAACACACCACATAAGTCATTCTTGTAAAGACCATAGTTATGCACAGTAAATAATAAAAGATCATCTCAGTATATTAGGGTTTGTACCCATATCAAAGCGGAAACACATCATCAAAACATTAGGGCCTCCTTGCCCAGTATACACTCAAATAAAGAAGTCACTCAAGGTCCATGGCCAGTATGTCAATATATAAAAGAATAAATCATAGGTGTCAGGGCTCATGCCCAATACTCAAAATAAAACATATCTACTAGGGCTGTGGCCCAATATAATAACAGAAATAGTTAGTCCAAAATTCGAGATATTACAATTTCTCCCATTTCTTAGACATGTCCTTTCAAATATTTACAATCTTGTGCAAAGACATCTTGGAATTCTTTTAATAAGTTTGTAATTTCTATTGTTTGTTCTTCATTCCAATAATATCCTATCTTATCCATTTTGGGTCTGTCATCATTAGATATATCCACTTCTTTGATCTTAATATGTGTAGCCATCCATTTAGGTGCTCTTGTTTCATTGATCTGTCGCTCACCTTCTTTGAATTGTGTAAATGTTGGGGGGAAATCTGCTTCTCTCATCCTTCTATGATCATTTTTTTCTAAAGATTCAACATTAAAGACTGATGTGATCACTTTTGATGTATTTGGATGTTCTCGTTTCCATTGGAATATTTTCCCTTCTGTTTGTTCAGTTTCCATTTGTATTCTTGTCAAGTGTTGCAGTTTGTTTGTTTTGATATTGTTACATGCAGCGACTTGTCAGTCAAGTCGTGGTTGATTTTATGATGATATTTGGCTATTTACTGGCTATAGGAAATTTTTCAATAAATTGCTTGCTTCTATTAGTAGATCGTTCTGTGGGGAAAACATAAAATCTTTGATGAAATTTTCTCTTAATTCTTTCCAAATGAATGTTTCTCCTCTTGCTTCATCCATTTTATACCATTTGTTTGGTAAATCGTCAAGTGTACTTGGGAAAAGGTGAGGCCAGGTTCTTTCGTCTCAGTATCCCAATCTTTTCCATTCTTTTTCATATATGTCTATATGCTTTTCAAGATTTTGACATTGTGTGAAGATCATAATATTTGCTTGTGCCATGATTTTTCTTCCTTTCAATATTTAAAAAAATTATGTTGATGTGGTAGTCCAAGTATGGAGTCTCGACTAATGTGTATCCCACCATCTTGCAGCTTGACCTGTGAAGGTATCAACTAAAATATGAATTCGACCTTGTTCTCCTATATTCTTTGATACTTTCTCGACATGGAATGCGGGTGATTCGTGTTCTTTGTATCTCAATGGGAGAATACCGGACGACTCGTTTCTCACTGGTGCAAGCGTCAGATATTCTCTGATTTTTATTTCGAAAATCTTCGGAATAACGGAGACAGAAAAATAGTGTTGGATTTTCTTCTTGGGGATAACCTCAATCGTTCGACATTCTCGTGCCTGTAATTCATAACTCTCTATTTTCCCATCATAGATTTCATCATCAGAATTATAACTGACTGATGCAGGGTTTTCGAGGTGGATCTCTCCTTGTTTGTTAGGTTCAGTATAGTCCATTGTTCATTACTTGATATAATTATCGAATGCCGGCTTCGTCATCAATAGGCTCTATCCAAGACCGTCCTTGTGAAGGGTGAATGGGCACAATAAAGTTCTTCCCATTTCCTTTTAAGTTTTATTCTATCTTTATCAAGATATATTGAAGCTTTCATCTTCCTTCCCCATTGTTGGCTAACTAAGGTAGGAAAGTAAATTGAACCTTCCTTTGGGTCGATAATTTCAAATTCAACTTGCAGTGTGGTTATGCCCATGATGGATGTGTCAACATTTTTCCATACCCCAAATTGTTCGATCAATCCTTGGTCGGCTAGATTGAGATAGATTGCTGACTTATGCAGTTGCGGTTGACCAAGATGTTCCCAAGTGTCTCTAGTCATGATATTTACTTGTGATTTGAAGTTGAGGACAACTTGTCAAACAAAATATCCTTCAATTTATAAGTCGACAAGTGAGTCTGCATAATTTTTATCTCTCTAATTTAGTCCACAGAGATTTCTAGTGTGTTTTCCTTCGAAATATTTACTTTTAATGTTGTGTAATAGGTCTATAAATTTTGCGACAACTTCTTCTTTGGTTATTAAATTGAGAATTTCATTGATATGGCTTTGTCGAAATTCATCATTGTCTTCTTGTGATTCTAACTCTTGAAATATTTTTGCAGCATTATTATATAAGTGCTTTTGTTCAATTGGATTAGGATAGTCATCTTTACATTTTATTTTTCTTATTTGAGGATTATCGACACCAATTTTAGTTCCTTGACGAGTTACAATCTGAATATTCTTGTTTTTAACAATATCATACTTTGGAACACTAGACAAGATGTTAACGTTCTTTTTGTTAGTACTTTTTTCAAGTATGGTGGGGAAATCCTCCAGGAAGTGATCACCCACCCCACACTTGGTACAAAATTTCAAATCTATCTGATCTTTGTAGGGACAGTCTGTAAACAGATGGTCTTCACTCAGATATGTGAAGCATTGTAGTCATCAACGTGTTCAAGGATCTCGATTTTCAGTGTTTCGTACACGACCTTGAAATCCTCCTCGTTGGTGGAAGTTCTTATTTCTTCTATCGTATCGTCAACTGTTGTTTCTGTCATTTCTATCATTCCTTTAGTCGACAACATTGGTTTGATAGATTGCATGGTAATTATGTTTATTCTTTATATTTAAGATATATTCTGCTGTGGAATGAGATTTGACTTTGCATATGGCGCACCATCGAGCTTGATTTTTTTCATGTTGTAGGGACAATCTTTCGTTTCATGCGATTCATGTTCCTAGAAGATGTCATAGAAACTTTTTGTTTATACAAACCTGACATCCTGTCGGCGGTCATCTTGTCGGCAGTAATATTTTGTATGACCGATTGTTGAACACTTTGTGCACCAAAGATCATCTCCTCGCAAACTAATTTCGCGAATATATTTTTGCATATTTTCCATCTTTGCTTCAATGTGGTGGTCAACATGTGCTATATGGTAGCCCTCATCCATTTATATCTGCAATGCTTTTGTCAAAGCATATTCATATCTATTAAAATCAGTGAAACTCATGTGCACTCTGATTTTCTGTATCAGTCCATCCACAAACCATTGGACCAATAAAGATTCTTCAATGTCGTGCTTGATCTGGCTTAGCAGGTCCTTAAATCATTTATCATAATCCCTTACAGTCTCTGTCGGTTTCTGAGTTGTGGTCTTTAATTTCTTGGCATCAAGATATTTTGCATCTTGTGTCTTGAAGAAATACATAAATTGTTGTTTGATCTAAGCTTTTGATGCAGTGGGCATCCTTTCTTTAAATGTGATGTACCATGTGAGTGCTCATTTCCGAAGGGAACCCATGAGCTGTGCCATTTGTTTGTCTTAATTAGAAATAGTATTAGCTTCCCATATTAATTTGCAAATGAACCAATGTATTGGTGGCTCTTCATCACCTTCATAGAAGGGAAGGTGTGTTGTTATGTGTGCCATATTCACTACGAATTTGACTGCTAAGCTCAAATGTGGTGATAGTGGATTGTTTCCAAGGACAAAACTACTCGTACACATGCTTTCGACAAGTACTATCTCTCGATGTGTACTGATAGGAGTTAATGCACGTTCTTCACTTTCAACAATAATATGAATGGCTCCGGTCGGTTCTTCATCGGTTTCGGGTACCGACTTTCTTTGACAACTTCTGTCCAAACCCAGGTAAAGTTATGTTTTATCTGGGTTGTACTTCATTTCAGAGATCCCAACTTACTCAATGAATCACTTAATGATGAAAGTGGCTGGGGGGTGCTTCCTCACGTTCTAAATAGAGTAGATGAAAAATTCGATTGGAGAACTCGGGTTGAAAAGGAACACAATTTCATTCTTGCGTTCAATGAATCAATAATATGTCGACCTCATCATCTTCATCGTTTCGTCGAATCCAAATGCCAGTTTGTACCGCGTGAATACCTAAGTCTTCTTCGACAATTTCCTGTACTTAGGCACTCTAAGTTAGATGTAATGGGGAATGTAGAGTGATAGCTTTGGGTACACTCACCTGAAGAGCACTACCATGCTCCATCCATATATATTTGTCCATCGATGACAAGTCTTCATCAACGCCCTTGGTTTGTCGAGCTCGACTCGACTCAAACGGATTTCCTTCTAGATCTGTCACTATACCCGACTTTCATTTTTTCTGGAGCGTAATAGCTTTCTCCCTTAAATCCCCATGCCTCTTCCTCCTCTATTCACGTTCAATATTTTGTATATCTAGAGTGCTTTTTTGGATTACTGATCTATCTTTTTTGAGTTTTTGGTATTTTTCACTACTGGCCATCTTGTGTTTCCTTCCATCGACTGTTATTCATCTATTCTATCAAACCGTGGTCGACTACCCCCCCATTTCTGGCTCAAAGTTCTTTAGAGAACTCGGGTGGTGCAACAGTTCATTTGCTGAGGAAGTGTTGCCACTCTCACTCTGTCATGAATTGTCCCCACTGTTTTTGCTTTTCTTCCTAGTTCATGTTTCAGAGAGGTGGTAACAATAATGGTCAAGGTTCGACAATATGTGTTGCTCCCTTGTCGATCAAGAATTTAAATAGAAGCGTCTGTAGAGAGAAAATAAATTGCTCGGTCAGGTCGTTGTAGAACCTATGCTTCGCTTTATCGACAGAAACTCGTTCCTCGATCACGCACTCTTCATAGAATTTGTCAACAATTTTTTCGAACCATTCAACTAAATTTGTGCGGCCTCCTCTGTTTAGTTTTGTTAGCAACTATTGATCTCTTTCATCTGCCATATTTTTCATCCAGAAGTTTCTTCAATGCGAATGGCATAGACTCAACGAATTTTTCATGTGTTTCAAAGAAAAACTTCTCCTTGTTTGAGCGATAGTCAACTTGTTTCGTCTAACATAATTTTGCAAATAGTTTTCTATTTTTCTCTCCCACCATTCCTTTATCTCATGTTCTATTATCATTTAATAATGCTCATTATCGTGCTATGCATGTATCACCGGAAATGGAACCAATGTTGTAGTTAAGTGGATCACATCGTTAACAACGATACATGATATAGATTATACAAGCAATTATATAGATATAAAAACAAGATAAGTAATGGTGGAAGATCCAAAAAGTCTTTCTATTAATCAGAACCAAAGTACAATAAAAAGTCTCAGTGCCGCCCTATATCCATCTCTCCAGCCTATATATATAGTTTACATAAAGGTACATAATGAAGTGTCGGTTCACTAACCGACATGACTAACTGACTCGACATGTAGTTTTTGACATGACGGTTCGACATGTTCTACGAAGTGGTCGAAGGAAGAAACTAGTCGGGCGACCGATTTAGGCTCCTCCAACAACTACCATTCTAGAATGCAACAGTACCATCAACATAATAAAGACAAAAATTATCACAAAAATATCTGTCAAAAATGCTTGCAAAATCAAACTCCATGTTTCGTTGAAATTGCATGAACTTAAACTGTCCATCCTCTATTCGTACCTCTACTCCATAGTTACTCCTCTACAATTATACACATAAACATTCTCGTTCTAGTATGTCTTTGAACTCTTGGATAATTTCTTCATTATATTTCACCACAAAAAGAAAAGTGACACGATCTATATGTCCCACCACTTCATTCCTCAAAAACACCACTCCTACAATAGTTCCAATCATCAGGTTCATTATACTCTCGACAAACTAGAATTGATCTTGTGACTCAGTGATTATCCCTTCAACAGATTCGTCTTCATGATCGGTATTCTCATATTTTGCATGTTGCTCTATTCTGGTATCATGTTGTTCTCTAGATTTATCCCAACCTATTAATAATATTTGCTTCAAGCATTCATCATCCTTGAATATTTCATCCTTCTAGTTTTCTATAGCCTTCATTATCCTTGTAATTGAATTAGCAAACATGTTATAAAACTCCTCCAACATCACATCTTCTATTGCATATTCATATGGCACTTTTGCAACATGCCCATCTTCTTTTTGTGGCATGATTTCAACCACATGCTCACACATAGCAACTTTGGGATTTCTCTGCTGCATTAAATGAATGTACCCTTCCTCCAAATCAGCTTAGAGATTCCACCCATTACATCCTGCAAGTAAAAGATCCCTTTCCTTCATTAGACCTCATTTATGTAACCATTGTACAAAATTTCTTCTGAAAATGAGGCTCTTTAGCCACACCTTCTTCCAATACATGCTTTGCACACAATTTCCCATTATGTACAAACGTCATAAACAAAAATTCAATGATCTGTAATACACTTACTATTTCAATCCTAAAAATGTCATAAATGTCATATGCTTCCTAGCTAATGCTTGTTTCTTGTTCACCAACTCATTCATCTATAACATGGTGTTCATTAATATATTCATCATTTAAAATAAAATTAAGAATATATTTATATTACAAAATACATATTGATTAATCAGAAATTAATATAGTACATAAAATTAAATATAATTTATTAATATACAATTTTTTACTGGATTTTTATTTTTATAATATATATAGGCTTAAATTATAAAAAATAAATTAAATTTAACCTCTAATCACATTAAATTTAAAATAAATATAAAAATATTTAATTAAAAATAAATATAAGCTGATTTAATTATTACCGTGAAGAAAATGATGGCTAACGAGGGGTGGCATATGGAAACGCAATGTAACCCTTTTTCCCAAAAACACAAAACATGGTAATTCCATAATCATTTCCGAAGTTTTCATTGCAAGGTGAAGCTGCCCTAGAGAAGAGATACACTGAGATTATTAAATTCAATGGGAAGAGATACATTGAGATTATTAAATTCAATGGGGTGATCCCTAAAATTATTTAATGCATACTAAATTTAAAGAACCTAAAAGAAACCTATAAATAAATTAGGCCACCTAAATCTGGAATTCCATAGAGACATTAAACCATTAATAGAAGATTTTGGCGCAGGTCTAAACATAATACTTTATTTTGAAGAGGCAACGACTTGTAATGTAAATCCTCGATTTTCTTTGTTCACCAAAAACTTCAAACTGGTTCTAGGAGATCTATGCAGAAGCCTTTAGACCTGCAATAGGCCCTCAAATATAATCACAGTAAATCGTGGTAATTTGCTTCACCATCTATAATCGTGCAAACCTTCAAAATGATGTCATTGTCAATAACATGAACAATGCGTTAATGGATGGCATCGGATGTCTCGGTGCTTTCTAAAAGGAAATTTATATTTAAATATAATATAAAAAAAACCTTAAGATATAAAAAAACTAACTTAATATGAATATAGATATAAAAAAAAGCTTACTTAATATAAATATATAGTTATAAAAAAAAGCTTATTTTATATAGAAAATTATCATGGTATGGTAGAGATATCAACAAGTTGTTAAGTTGTTAATTATTGAGGAAATGCATAAAACACAGCACAATAAATAAGAGAAAAGCATTTTATGTGGACAAAAGGTTAGGATAGTATTTAGTTTGTGCATAGGATTAAGAGTATATGATATTAGAAAGTATATGATCTCAATGGAAATGGAATTAAAAATTATTACAAGATAAATAGACTTTCTTATAGATATTATTTAAGTTGAAATAACTAAAAAAATATTAATTCTTCATTAAAAAAAATTTATAAATATTACAATATTTACATAGTAAAGATTAGAATAGTATTTAGTTTATATAAAGGGCTAAGAGCATTGTGATGTATTGTCAATTTTTTTTTTCCTTCAAATAATATGGCATACTACAAAGTCTTGTTATCCATATAAAGTTAACATCCTGGTGCTAAGTCGAAAGGAGAACTTTTGTTAGAAAATCTTTACTGGTTCTAAGCTTTCCCTTTATTCGTTTCATTTGAACCAGATTATTAATTCATAAAGTCCCCCTTTTGAGTTGCATTACCATTTGTTAAGAATTCATTCGATCTATAGTTTTTTTTTATCCTATCAGTATAACAGTTTGTCTACTTACCCATTTATCCGAGTTGTATAATAAAAGAAAAACTATTTGTAAGGAGTAAACATTCCATTATTTATTATAGTCTATATAAAACTATAACCATATCCCTTAGCATAAAGTATCTATGAAATGGTTTACAACTTTGCATAACTAAGTTTTTTAGTAGGATATCGTGACTGTATTACCCCGGCCTGACGGCTCTGCCATTTGATTTAGTAATATTCCACAGGATTGTCGGTTTTTTATTTGTTTTTAAATCCAATGGCTTATTTGAATAATGCGTATAAATCATGTAATTATGCCTTCTTCGATTATTATTGCTAACTCGTATGAGTAAGGTATAGAGTAACTGATTTCTATAAGCATAAAGGTTAATATTAATATCCATATATACTTATTTGAAATAAGGAAAAACATGGATTGTATAATGGAAAAGAAAAATAATAGGCTCCGTCACAAATATCCACATTTTGGATCTCTACTACACCTAAACACAAATCCCTGTGTCGGGCCTTTAAGAAAAAAATAATAATAACCAATCGTTTTCAGAATGTAAATAAGAATGAGAAAAAGTTAAAAGGAGGTGCTTCCATTGCACCTTTACCTGAGCATTGATGTATTTCTGGAGTATATGCTCCCTCTTGTCTAGAATGCACAGGGTTTCCACCAGAAATTCACCTTCTGGTTCTACCTGTATCAGATTCCATTCAACAATATGAGTAGCATCATATATATATATATATATATATAGATATACATATATATATTTAAAGAGATATATGAAAAGCATTATGCATGTATATATATATTTTTTAAAGAGATATATGAAAAACATTAGGTACTCTCATTGTGGTAGGAAGTGCAAGTTGATAGGCAACCGGTCATATTCTTGCTAGCACCTCGAAAGGCCCACAATACTTTGGAGCTAATTTCAAACACTTTCCCAACTTAATAGAACGTTTCTTGGGTTTAACTTTTAAATAAACATGATCAACAATATTGATTTATTTGGGAACTCGTTTTATATCAGCGTAGTGTTTATTCCGATCTTGTTCTCCCTTAAGATTTCGTTGAACTTGTTTTGCAGTTTGTTCCATTTACTCTAACATATCAAGTCCTAAAACAATTCTATCAACAAGATTTCCCATGAGATATGTGTGTTGCATTTCCTACCATACAATATTTCAAAAGGGCTCATCTTTATTGAGGCTTGGTAGCCATTATTATATGCAAACTCTACCAAATGAAAATAATCCTCCCATTTAGTGGGCTTATCCATGACATACTTTCTTAACATGTCCTCCAATACTTGATTGGTTCTTTTAGTCCGTCCATCCATTTAGGGCCACTACTGAAATTCAACGGTGTATCAATACTATTGAATAAAATTTTCCAAAAATTCCCTGTAAATTTAACATATATATCAAAAATAAGAACTTTAGGAATGCTATGCAACCGAAAATTTTCATTCATAAAAATATTTTCTATGTTAACAACCTTGTAATTTTGTTTAATAGGAATAAAAATGGTAGCCTTACTCAATTTATCCACAACTACCATAATAGAATCATGTTGTTTAACATTCTTAGGAAAACCTGTTATAAAATCAAGACTTATAACCTCTCATTTTTGTTCTGGAATAGGAAGAGGTTGAAGTAAAACTACGGGATGTTGGTGTTCTATTTTTACTTGTTGACACTCAATACATGTGGCTAAATATTCCACCGTTTCACCTTTCATATTTGGCCAATAGAATTATTTCCTTAGCATTCTAATCCTCTTCTGATATCCTAGATGCCCAAAATATGGCTTTTAAGTAATTTAGATAGAATCAGTTGCTTAATGTTTTCTAAATTTGGAATATATACTCTATTCTTAAAAAAATCAGATCATCATTTCCAATTTTAAAATCTAATATTCCTTTCCTATCTTATTATCTTGTAATTTTTCATTTTTTTTATAATCCATATCATTTTCAGTTGCATCTTCAATTCTGATATGAAAATCTTATTTATGACTGCTCACATAAATTGTAAAGATCATATTTGCATGCCTTCTTAAGGCATCTACAACTTTTTTTTCTTTTCCTTTTATATGCTTGATTTCCATATCATATTCTCTTATAAATGCAAGCCACCTATCATGATGTGCATTTAAATTTTGTTGATCAAATAAGTATTTCAGACTTATGTTATCTTATATTAATAAGAATTTCCTTCCAATAAGATAATTCCTCCATACTTTTAATGCGTGTGGACCCTCGCATGAAGTTGAGGGAGCTTTTAGATGTAATTGTGCATTTGTAAAACGTGCTAAAGTTTAGAAAATTGAAAACACATGCGTGTTTCTTAGAACTAGTCATGGGCGAGCTCTGAGCCTGCCATGTCAATTAACTTGTAGGATAGGATTCCGCAATGCGCATGTGTTATAGTTATACATAACGCGCATGCGTTATGTATCACTATAACGCGCGTGCATTTGGTTAATATAACAAAAAAAATAGTTCGCGGACCACGACCACTGTTTGTACACGGAAAACCACAACACGCGAGCGATCAGAGCTTCCAAAAACGTCTTGGAGAAGTGAAGGGAGGGAAAATTTGAAGATCAAGGAGGGTGATTTTGTCTTGCAAGGAGGATTGGAAAGGTAGGAATCCAAACATTCATTCTTGCCTCATTTCATCAATAAAAATATAAATTTTTATGTTGCCCTAAATTAAAAATCCATGTAAATGAAATTCCAAAACTAAATTTTTTAAAAATTGTTATTTAACATATGGAAATTCATCCATACTATCAATCCTCTTAATGAATTTTTCATCCACCTAAGCAATAAGGGATTTGAATCCCAACACCAACTTTTCTTCAATATTTTTTCCACATCTATTGCAAATTGGAAAATAAAAACCATCCACCATTTGGATAGGAGGAGGAACTATGGACTATAACCTAGGCTTGGTTTCTAGACTTGACTCAACCAAACCCTATGTTTTTTTTCCCA
Organism: Larix kaempferi; assembly: GCA_027924585.1. Lineage (NCBI taxonomy): Eukaryota > Viridiplantae > Streptophyta > Pinopsida > Pinales > Pinaceae > Larix > Larix kaempferi. Next base: position 7,508,093 of record BSBM01000432.1, on the reverse strand, counting down.
CACATTCTTTTACCCTAAAAATTTCCAACCAATTATTTTGAAGCCAACCCAATGGCATGATGGATTTTACACCATCCCCCAAACGCCGAGGGACTAGTTTCCCCTACTTTGCAGACACACCGCTTACTTTGCTACTAAGATGAACTAAGACATCTTTTTTGACCTCCTCCACCACCAAGACACTCAATCAATGGTTTTGGTTCTTCATACCTAGAAACCGATAAGGTATTTACTTCATGGAACAATCGTAGATCAACCCTCACATTCAAAATCTTGCCCCTTCTTAATGATGCAGAGGACTTCACAACCAAATCTTCCTCATCATACTGTTAGGAACCCATATCCACCCTTCTCTTTACTTTGTTAGTATATTGTTGTTGGATGCATATGCTTTGTAAGTTGTCCCATGGTATATGTTGATCCATAGTTTGTATTATTGTTGTTGGAAGCATATGCTTTGCAAGTCATCCCGTAGTATTTGTTGATCCATAGTTTGTACTGGCCCATGGTTTTGACCCATAGTATTGGCACCTAGAATTAGTATATAAGCCTGTGTTGAGGCCAATGAAGGCACCGTGAAGTTATTTGTATTGAGCTTTCTCAAAGGAGGTTTACCCCTTGAAGTGGCCTACAATCAATAAAATATTCTGTGATCTCATATATTGTGCATTTTATCAATTAATTGTTGCAGGTTCTTCACATCTGGTATCAGAGCACTTTCTTGGGCTTGTTGGGTGAAATTTCTACCAATTTTTTTTTTGCATATATTGCAAGTTCGGATCTAGGAATAATACCTATCCGCTTAACTATGGGAAGTACTTGTGCATAAGCCCTAAAAATCATTGTGAGGAGTACCATAGGAACCCTGAAGTAGCTGGCCCATTGAGAGGACCTGCCAGCGAAAAGGGCCACGACCCCTACCTGATTGACTAGTTCCCACCCATGAGGTTAACCAAGAGCTATCATTTGTGGCAAAGAGGTTATCATTTTTACCTGAGTCGTGGAGTGAGGGGTACTGCCCCAATACGCAAGCCGTCAGACAACATTGGTGGCCGAGTGAATCCCCTGAACTATTATGAATCCAAGCATACCTGGGGTCCATATCTATATTCAGCTTCAAAATATCAGATTTCCTCTATCCAGAACTATTGTTGTTCACTTCCGCATCGTTGCAGATCCATCTGTTTTCGATCACTTCCGTGCCGTTGCAGATCTATCTGTTTTCGATCCCTTCCGCGCTATTGCAGATCCATTCCTGAAGAAAAAAAATTTATATTTTTTCGCCATATCTCCCTTGTTTTCACTTTGTTTCCCTTGAAACTTCCCTGACACCCCTGTAATCCCATTCTGCATATTTCATTCCTAAGGACCCTATCCCAAATTCCCCTTCCCAAAGCCAGAAATCCCACATTTGTCTATTTTTAGGGTTTGCCATAACGTTTTCAACTTTCACCCAATCGCCTTCAAATTTTACCACAAAGTTCATTTCCTATTTATGCTTCTTTGTCCCCCTCTGCCAAATTTTCTCATTCTTTCACCCTGCTTATGAAATCCTCATTTTCTACTTCCATGTGCATTCGACAGTGTCCAAAACCTAGTCAAACCCAAATTACCCATTAGATTTTTTCCCAAATCCAGATTTTCCTTTACTGAAACAGTTTCTATTTTTGTTTTCCTACCCACTCAAAAAAAAAAACTCCTAGTTATGGTTGTCACCTGCGCAGGAGCAAAAACTATGGAGGAAACACTTGCAGCCATCCAAGCCAAACTCCAAGATCTGGATGAAAAATATCTCGACCTCCACCTTGAGCATTCAGCCATGAAACACAAACGACAGTCTGAGTCTTCATCTGACAATGGGTTCTCTTCTTTGAGCAATTTTCGTGGTTCGAAATCCAACTGGATGGATCTATCGTGCAGAATAGTATTTCAATATGCATAATACTTTTGATGTCCACAAAATTCCACTTGCATCCTTTCATTTGGAGCAGGAAGCTCTTCAATGGTACCATTGGTACATCAAGGCTCATGAAGCACCAAAATGGACAGATTTTTGCCAGCTCCTTCTGCAACAATTTGGTCCTAGTGCTTTTGATGACTTCACAGGAGCCCTCACTAAACTTTGCCAAATTGGCACTGTGAGAGACTATCAAACCGAATTTGAGAAACCAGCCAACCACACCAAAGGATTGCCTGATGACTTCTACCAGAGTTGTTTTATCAGTGGTCTAAATGATGCAATCCATTCTGAGGTCAAAATGTTCTGTCCCAACACAATGATGGAAGCCCTAGGGTTGGCTAAGTTGGAAGAAGACAAGATTGTAGCCCAACAATGCTCCAAACCCACTTTTCTTCCCTTCTAAAATATGGGTTCTCAACGACCTCCCATCCCACCAGCTCCTCGCCTAACTCTTATCAAGCATTTGTCTGAAACTGAGATGCAGGCATGCAGAGAAAAAGGGCTTTGTTATAATTGTGATGAGAAATTCACTCGGGGGCATAGATGTGCTCAGCAAAAGCTCTACCTCTTGGATATGGATTCTTTTCCTGCCTCTAAAATTGGTGAAGAAGCTCCAATTACAATGGATGCTCAAGTCGACATTCATGAGCCGCCTATTGACCCTCCGTTTCAGGACGACCCGCTAGAGATATCTCGCCATGCTTTAGCTGGAATCACCACCCCCCAAACAATGTGGGTCAGGGGTTACTTCAAGAATCTTCCTCTTACAATACTCATTGATTCTGGTAGCACTCATAATTTCATTGACCCGTGGATCACCAAACAAGCTGATTATTTTATCCATCCTTACTCCAACTTTGAAGTCATGGTTGCCAATGGGGGTACCTTACCTTGCAAAGGGAAGTGTCGTAATGTGCGTATCCCTATGGGATATTATAACTTGTGCTCTCACATGTTTTCCTTGAGCTTAGGAGGATGTGATGTGGTTTTGGGTGCTCAATGTCTATGCACACTTGGCCCCATCTTATGGAATTTTGCTGAACTTTGGATGCAGTTTTCCCCCAATGGACCAAATCACACATTGACAGGCTTACAACCAGAGTCTCTCAGCATCATCAATTCACATCGCATGGAAAAACTCCTTAAGAAGAATTCACATCATGTCATCTCTCAGATCCATTCCATTCAGATGCAACCATCAGTGGTCTCCATTATTCTTTTGGATCTACAACAAATTTTGGATCTATATAAAGGTGTCTTTTTTGAACCAGCTGGATTTCCACCTTCAAGGCCGGAGGACCATCGTATTCAGCTCCTTCCTGGAATGTTCCTCCCAACATAGGCCCTATCGCTACCCATTTCACCAAAAAACAGAGATTGAAATGCTTGTTCATGACTTACTGAAGCAAGGTATTATTCGCCCAAGCACTAGTTCCTTTTCTTCACCAGTTCTTATTGTCCGCAAAAGAGATGGGTCATGGTGCCTCTGCATTGACTTTCAAGCACTTAATCACCTCACCATCAAGGATAAGTTTCCAATTCCTGTTGTTGATGAGCTTCTTGATGAGCTTCATGGTGCTCAATTTTTCTCCCAGTTGGATCTTCGTTCTGGGTATCATCAAATTCAGGTTCATGAGGATGATATCCCTAAAGCAACTTTCCGTACACATGATGGCCACTATTATTTTTTGTTCATGCCCTTTGGACTCACTAATGCTCCTTCCACATTCCAGGACTTGATGAATAAAATCTTCCATCCCTACTTGCGGAAATTCATTCTGGTATTCTTTGATAATATCCTCATCTATAGTAAAACGTGGGCTGAATATCTCCAGCATCTGGATCTTGTAATGCAACTTTTCTCTGACCATCATCTCCATGCAAAATAGTCTAAATGTGTTTTTGGACAGAAGGAGGTTGAGTATCTCAAGCAAATTATGTCAGCACAAGGGGTTCACGTAGATCCTTCCAAAATCGCTGCCATGCACAATTGGCTGCATCCTTAGACACTCAACAGCCTTCATGGTTTTTCGGGGTTGACTGGATACTACCACAAGTTTGTCAAGGATTATGGGAAGATTGCAGCTCCCTTAACTACTCTATTGAACAAGGATGCTTTTATATGGACACATGCTACTAAGTGTGCATTTGACAAACTAAAACAAGATATGTGTACTACACCTGTTCTAGCTATGCCCGATTTTTCCAAGCCCTTCACTATTGAGAGTGATGCTTGCGGCAATGGACTTCGTGTTGTTTTCCTTCAAGATGAACGCCCCATTGCATTCACCAGCAAAGCCCTTTTAGGTAAGAATTTAGCTGCCTCTACATATGTGAAGGAAATGATGGCTATTTTGCATGCAATACAAAAGTGGTGACCATACCTATTAGGGACTCATTTATGCATCAAGACTGATCACCAGAGTCTGAAATATTTCCTGGAACAGCGTGTATCCTCCCCAGCAAAACATAAATGGGTTAGAAAACTCACGAGTTATGACTATGAGATCACTTACAAGAAGGGTAAGGACAATATTGTGGTGGATGCTCTTTCTCGCACATTTGATGACAAAGGTTCTCTTTCAACTATTTCTATGCCTGTTCCAAATTGGTTGCAATCTGTTCAACAGGGCTATGTCAATGACTCTTCATTTTCTCAAATCATCCAATGCTTGGCCAACAACCCTTTCGCTGTACCACATTACTCTTGGGATGGTTCTTCCCTGAGATACAAGGGTCGTCTAGTGCTTCCCCTGAGCACAAACCTTCAACAGGATGTCTTCTATGAACTCCATGCTTCTCCATCGGCAGGGCACTCTGGGTTTTTCAAAACATATGAGCGGGCATGACATAACTTTTTTGGCAGGGAATGAAAAGGACAATTCAACAAATGGTGGCTGAATATGATACCTGCCAGCACAATAAGGGTGAAACGACACTCCTTCCAGGATTGTTCAAACCCTTTCCCATACCTACACGGATTTGGACAGATATTTCTATGGATTTGATTGAAGGGATCCCTAAATCTAGAGGGAAGACAGTGATTTTGGTTGTGGTTGATCGCCTCTCCAAATATAGTCATTTTTGTGCTCTCATCCATCCCTATACAGCCTCCTTAGCCGCTCAAATTTTCCTAGACCAAATCTTTCGTCTTCATGGAATCCCTTCTTCCATTGTCATGGATTCCACAGTGGCACCAAACTGAAGATGAGTTCAGGGTATCACCCATAGACAGATGGTTAGACTGAAATTATCAATAAATGCTTGGAAACTTATCTTCGTTGCTTCACCTATGAACAACAACATCAATGGGAAAAGTGGCTCCCTCTTGCTGAATGGTGGTAAAATACCTCTTACCACACTGCCTCTAAAATGACTCCATATGAAGCAATTTATGGTCAGGCACCGCCAATTCTTCTTCCATACACCCCCAGCAGTTCACTAGTTGAGGAAGTTGACACGATCCTTCGAAACTGCGATCTGATTCTTTGCATTTTGTGGGAAAATCTTTACATGGAAAGAAATCGCATGAAGAAACAAGCCGATCAACACCGTTCTGAGTGCACTTTTCAAGCAGGTGATATGGTTTTTCTTCATCTCCAACCTTACAAGCAATCCTCCTTGAAGCTCAAAGGGCGTCATAAGCTCGCTCCAAAGTTCTATGGGACATATAGGGTTCTTCAGAAGATTGGGTCCATTGCTTATAAATTAGAACTTCCTCCTTCTTCCTGCATTGATCCAGTATTTCATGTCTCTTGTATGAAGAAATTTCTTGGAACCAACATTAGAGGACAAACTATTTTACCTGAACTAGATAATGAAGGATCCATCCTTTTGGAGCAGGAGGCCGTCCTCAATAAGAGCACTCGTTAGCTTTTCTCTCGCTCTATCACAGAGATACTAATTTAGTGGCATGGAATGAAACCAGAGGATGCTACATGGGACCCACTCCTTCAAATTCAACAACAATTTCCACATCTAAAACTTTGAGGACAAATCTTTTTCTAAGGGGTAGGGGATGTTAGTAACCCATGTCATCCCTTCTCTCTACTTTGTTAGTATATTTTTGTTGGACACATATGCTTTGTAAGTCATCCTGTAGTATTTGTTGATCCATAGTTTGTACTATCCCATGGTTTTGACCCATGTCATCCCTTCTCTTTACTTTGTTAGTATATTTTTGTTGGACGCATTATGATGCTTTGTAAGTCGCCCGTAGTATTTGTTGATCCATAGTTTGTATTATTGTTGTTGGATGCATATGCTTTGTAAGTCGTCCCATAGTATTTGTTGATCCATAGTTTGTATTATTGTTGTTGGACGCATGTGCTTTGTAAGTCGTCCCGTAGTATTTGTTGATCCATAGTTTGTACTGTACCATGGTTTTGACCCATAGTATTGGCGGCTAGAATGAGTATATAAGTTTGTGTTGAGGCCAATGAAGGCACCATGAAGTTATTTCCATTGAGCTTTCTCAAAGGAGGTTTCCCCCTCGAAGTGGCCTGTGATCAATAAAATATTTTGTGATCTCATATATTGTGCATTTTATCAATTAATTGTTGCAGGTTCTTTACACATACACTAGATTATGAACAAGGAAAGGGCCACAAACATGAAATGAATTAGATACAGAGGAGAAATTTATGAAGGTAGAGTATGAGGAATAACATCTCCCCCAATAGCTCGGCTCTAGAAAGGTGTACATAAAGTGATTTTAAGGCCCCCATTGTTTCAATCCTTCATTAATAATTGAATTAGGAGCTCTCTGCCATCGATCATTAATTGATTTAAATGTAGTTGATCCTCACCTTCCACTTTGGTTTACATGCAGTTGTTATTATAGTATTTTGAGATTATATTTATGTTTTTAATGTATTCATTCTTTCACAAAGTTTGTACATTTTTCATTTTTTAGAGATGTCATTATAGCACATATATATGTTTCTAATGATTTGTTTTTTTATTTTTTGATTGCAGTGACGACGATGGCTGCACATTCAGACATCCAATGAGAAATTGAGAGGCTCAAAGAAATTCGAGCCTTAATAACTATTGTTAATGATAGGCACTGTATGCTTGCATCCAATTTGGATGCAATGATAGATACCTTTAGTAGGTCTAATGGTGCACTACAAAATATTGCTACATATAGAGAAATAAAGAGGCAAGAATATGCTGATGGAATTAGTTACTAAGAAGTTAAGAAGTTGAGGATATAAAAACAACATATGTTTTCCCTTTTTAGAGATCCATGGACGGGTGAAATCCTGAATTTAAACAAAAGATGTATTTGTATCGAGTGGTGTACATATCAATCATTCATAGATAATTGGATGGACTGATGGTACATGGTACTTGATGTACCACCACGTAACAACAGGGAAATTCCTCTATATTTTCTGATAAATATGTACGCAAATTTATTTTGGGGAAGCATGCTAATTATTTTGATATCTTGGGGTACCATGGCATTGGGATGGGGATGCCTCAACAACATCCCAATGCGAGGCACATAGATCCCAATTGCCCAGTAGATCCACCTCGCAGGCCACTACCCAAGCCAAATGTGTCTCCTGCACATCAGTTGGTTCCAAAGACGCAGGAGTCATTCCTACTATTGGCATAGGAAGTTGTTAGACATATCACGTATCTTCAAGGTATGTACAAGGAAAGGCCATCGGATCCACCATCTATGGGTGGAGTACAACCACCACCTCTTGGTGGGGTATATCCAGCACCTTTCGGTGGGGTAGAGCCACCACCTTCCAGTGGTCGAGGAGCATCTAGTAGTGACACTAGACCTGCAAATCATGAGCACAGTTGAGATCCCCACCCATCCACAGTATACCTCCATCCTTGCTTTGGTCCTGTCCAAATAGATGATACCTTTACTGGGTATTCTACATAGGTATGTAAATGGTTAACAATTTAGTGTCATTTGTAAATTATTTTTCCTTACTATAGACATATATAGATTGCTAATATTTTTAATTATTTTAAAACTTTTAGTTTCTACAAGAAGGGCATGAGGGGGAATGCTTTTCAACTGATGATGCAGAGGATATTCCAGAGGCTCATGCACTATCACCGTTCGATGTACAAGATTTTTTCATACCTTCAACGACAACAACTCACACTGAGGTAACTATTTCAACATGACATTATTTTAATACATGAGTAAATGGTTAACAATTTAGTGTCATATGTAAATTATTTTTCCTTACTATACACATATTGTGATATCCCTCCTTTATGACCTATTATGGTAAAAATGAAAACAATGTTGTACACTTGGTTACTAGTCAGGAGCTCAATGCCAAGGCTCCACCACTGGACCTGGAGAATGGTATTATGTCTATAAATGTTGTTATAAACTTAAGGACTAGGCACCTGAAGAAAAGAAAGGGTTATTTTCGACCTTAAGTTGGATATGTGTCATCCTAGGTTAACGTTAGTGACTACTAACCTCGAAACCATTGTTCCGACTCCACTACCCCTTCTTTCGGCATAAAGGACTAATTATTACCCTAAAAGATTTGACTAAGTGATCTAGAAGTCTTCGTGATAGACGCTTAATACCTCGATCTATAGGTCTACACATGTGTACTTAATCTTTAGTATTTTAGCTAATTGATATTTTATTCCTTGTCAAACAAGACACCTCCAAGACATTCTATTAGTGCCTTTAAAAGGAAAAAGGGGAGACATTTAAGGATACTCGTGCATCTATACATATGATATATATATATGTCATTCTTTTAAATACTATTAAATTTATAGTAGTAAATCATTATTGATTTTGGCTAGGGTGAAATTAACCTTGAAGTTAAAAGTTATATTCTTCTTGGATAGACTTAAAGATTAAGTATAAAATCCTCATACTAAGTTTTATATATATTTACATGTTGGAAGAGATTGAAAAACGCTTCCCCTACACGTATTAAGGTTATGACTCATAAGGGAGGATCGACCTTGAATCAAGGGCAAGCACCACATTGAATATTTTATCCTCAAAACTGATGTTCAAAATTAGCCGAGCATAACATTGTTACTTAATAGATCCTACTAAGACAAGTGGCGGGGTATCTTCGTCAAAGATTAGCACAAGCCAATCAACCTGATCTTGGAGGAATGTTGTTGGCCTCTTTGAGAGGAGAGACTGAGATCCCAAATATGAAACCCTGTAAGTTGCCACTTGGCAATCTGATGTGAAGCAATCCGACGTAATCTTTGGATGTGTGGCGGATTCCTCGAGGTAGTGGCTCAACCGGGGTGCGTTTAAATGAGGAGCACGATTTGTTTTTGGGGGGATATCCGCTCGGCGTTAAGGAGGAAGGTAACATGCTTGGCAAGTTTCGACGTTGCTAACAAACTCGGTCAGTATTCTTGATTGACGTTTGAGATTTGATTTTTCTTCAGTCAACATGCTCTCCTCGCAATCTCTGCCATTGCAGGTGCATTACTTTATGATACCCCATGACAGAGTTATGCTAGCGTATTTTTCCTCCTCTAACATGGTAAAATATTTCTATGGATGTTTTTGTGGGCATTTTGAGATGGGGGGAACCTTATTCGTAGTTTTGCCTAATAAAAATGAATCGTAGATCAGTGTGGATACTGGTATATATGCGTTTTGTTGCTAGAAAACGCTGGAGATATTTCCTGTTATCAGTAGGTTGTTTATGGCTGCTTGAAGGCGAACGGATCCTTATGGATCTCTATATTTATGTTTGAAATGATTCGATCCTTATGGATCTCCACTTCTTTCTGCATTGTTGCTTGAAAGTCGAATAGATCCTCATAGATTCCAGTATAACTGTATATGTGCCTCTAGAACTGTCTAGATGCTTCTAGATCTCTGTATACCCTGTCGAATCCTTACCCTAAGCTGCCTATTGGATCATTTTTTACTTCATATGCTGTTGTAGATGATAATTGATCTATGTTGTTGTGTCTATCGTAGCCTAAACGTAGTGCAATACTTGATGACCTGTCGACCTTCCTTCTGACTTTTCTTTTATGTGGTGACTGCATTTTGAAGTTCCAGATCCATCAATGACTCTGGTTTGGGATCTGATTTATTAGAACGATAACCTGATCTCGACGTAGCATTTCATAAGATAGCTTTATTGCTTCGTTAAAGTCATGCGATCGTCTAGGATGGATACTTGTCTCGGATCACCGCTATCATTAGGATGGATGAAAGTATATTATTATTTTCTCCAATCCACGGCATGAGTGAATGTCTAGAAAGGGAAAGCTTAAATCTTGGTCCCAGTTAACCTCTGTAGTTCTAAATAGTAAACTTTTGATTGAAACCTTTTTCTGTGTTTTTGCTTTTATGCGCTTTTTACTCTATGAGAAACCGAGTTGCCGCCTAACAAAAACAAACTCTGTATATGTTGACAGAGTTAACGTAGGAGAGTTTTCTTTGCTAATATATATATTCTTGTTACACCTTATTTTGGATGGGGCAGAGCTCAGGAATCACCGTAGCATACCGGTTGTCCTCAATGTGTACTTACAGTTTTGTATAGATAGTTATATAGGCTGGATTTATAAATTTATACTCGGTTGTACCGCACTGGAGAAGCTTGGAGATCTCTGCTAAGTTTGCTCATGTAGTTTAAGTTGGTCGAAATTGACCCATGCCTGGTTAACCGAGCCATGGTTGAATGATAAAATCGACTGTTGTTCTACTTTAGTGTTGAGTATTGCAGCACATCGTAGCTTGTAGATTTACCATTATTTTTCCAAGTTTCGACCTAAGATACTTTATTAACTATTTTTGGTTATCTTGGAAATTTCAGAACTGAGTGTAGTAAACATTTTTTATGATACTGTCTTTTGTTCAATCCCTGTATATTAAATGATGTAGTTGCCCCGATAATTCCTTAAATCGCTGCATGCATGATAAAGTTCAGAGTTGTTCATTATAGAAATGCGGTTTGCATCAGAGTGGATTTGCATTCCAAATCTCTGTAGAAATATGATTGGCATCAGAGTTGATCTCCATTCCCGATGTCTGTGCACATCTTTGTAGAAATATGATTGGCATCAGAGTTGATCTCCATTCCTGATGTCTGTGCACATCTTTGTAGAAATACGATTGGCATCAGAGTTGATCTCCATTCCCGATCTTTGTGGACGTAGAGAAAAATCCCAGTTTAAATTGTTGATAGATTCGATGGGTTTAGGTTTGATTGTTGACAGATTCGACTCCTAGCAAGTGTCAGTGACTTATAGATTAGCGTTCTGGTTTTATTTCTGCATATACCTGAAGGCCACGATTTTCCTGTGCATGTTGAATGTCAGCATCTTTGCATTTCACGTTTTGTCAATATCTGGAAAAATATTTATGTTTAGAGAATTTGTGTGATAGTGTGAATACCAGGAAGCCATCCCCGATTTAGTTTCGTTACATAGCTTATATTGATTCTACTATAAATATAAGCTATAATACCGATTAGTTTCTATTTTGTGTTCTTATTACAAGGTTGTGGTACAAATATATACTGCATCTTGATTTGCATAGTGTGCAGTAGAAAGGGTATAGCGTAATAACTAATAATCAATTAGTTTGTATGGTATCCTTGTTACAATGATGTTATATATATATTACATCTCGACATGCATAATGTGCATTGGAAGGGAATGATGTAATAACGCACTAATTAAATGCGGATTGTGTTGTTAAAAAAAAGATATACTCGGTTAATAGAATTCCTAGAAGGGAAAGAAAGCAGTATTTAAATCTTTGAAAAATGTAGCGCACTGTTGGTTTATGTTTATATATAGTTGTCTGAAGTTGTAAAGACAAAAGTTAGGTGGTTTTACTTGACTTTATTTGGATATCGAGTGGTAACTTCCATGTGGTCGAGCATCACGGATGTTGTTGAAGATCTGAGATTGTGCTAATCAAATTCAGGTGATCCAAGTCATGGATCTCTGTGGTCATGTGTATTTCTCTATTTGATTAATAAAAGAAGATATGACGGTTGGTGGACGTAGCCCAAGAGTGGGTGAACCACGTGAAAATAGTCTCTCTTTTGTGGGATGTTTAAATTGACTTGTTATTTATGTATTTTGTCAAATGTGTTTATGGTTCGTGCAGTACGTATCATGTTTCTCTTAGTAAATGCAACGTAATTTGGGGAATATGATGCTTTGATTTACAAGTTTTAATTATCCTTTTCAACGATAATATCTTTGAGTAGACTTTAGGTGTTATGAAATGTGTTCAAACATTCACTAAATCCTAACCTATCTTTGAGGTATGTTACATCTGGTCTCTCTATCATTTGTGAAATGGTTATGTAATACTTAATATCACAAGCAATTCAATTTTTATAAGAATGTCAAGTGTATGTACAAGGGTAAATTTCATGTTGGTTGTTTTTCTTATATTGTTTTATTGTAAAGAACTTTAAGGGAAGAAAAAATTTAATTTTCACCAAAATACTAACATGCAACTGGAGGAGATGTTACATATGGTATCAGAGCATTAGGTTACAACACTAGGGCCTAATGAGCTCAACATGTGATAAGTAAGTATGAAGGTTGTTAAATTGACTAATCAATTAATTGTGTTTCATTTTGAATGCATGGGATTGCACTGGAGGAGGAGAAAATGAATCTCCAAGGTCGACTTCAATTTCCTTCCGCCAGAGCATAGGTTGCAAACACTTGGGCTTATTGAGCTCTATTGGAGAAGAACAAATACAAGTTAGTTGGACTAGAAAGGAGCTGCATTCTATAAGCCAAGAATAAAATGTTCACTTCCAAAGAATCGTCAAGAGATAAGCGACAAAACTTCTTGAAATTGCAAGTAAGTACGTATGAGTTTACTGAAAAGTTATAATTAGAGTATCTATTTGTGAACATTACATAAGTTCATTTGAATGATCTCCTATGGATGACACTAGGCGATGAATATCTTCTCACCCTTTACAATTAGTTTCATTGAATGACAAGAAAATTTATAAATTTATAATGAGGTTGACCTTAGTAGTAAAGTCGGTAAAGGTGCAAGCTGCAGGAGGAGTCATTGTGAATTAATATTTCTAGTTATGAGGGAAACATAATTATATGATGTTAAGATTTTGTTTTATTCCATAAGTAGTATAGTTTGGCTAGACTAGGATGTCTGGCTTCCTTGGAACAAAGAAATTGACTTTAATTGGTGTGAAGTTTTTTCTATGACTAGGAGAATTGTGAGATTTCAAAGGAGAAAAATGGTTAATAGTCTCCTTGCTAATCAATTTCATTATAGTATGTAATTGTATAGGATAAGTAATTATAATACGATTTTTGTGATATTGAAACATGCTCATACCCTTACATAGTGCAACAAAAGGAAAATAGTTATAATTACATATACATGTGAATATTAATCAGTAATATGAGAATGCATGAGTACCTTTTATATATACCTCTTATTTCAGTAATTTCTACTAAGATAGACATGGGAAACAACGAGTAATAGTGATACTTTTATTGCTCAATATTATGATGACTTGCTATCCATGAACAACTACATGTTTTCTCAAATTGATTATTTTGTTAAGGGATAGATTATTGGAAACCTAGAACCAACATGAAATAAATACAGGTTAGTAGGATGCTGTAATCTTCTGACGTCCTTATGTTGCCACAAAGAATGAATGTTTCTATTTATTATGTGTTAAGGAAAACATTGATGACATGGAAATTGCAGGGTAGATCGGAAGGGATCTTTGATACAGTAATCGAGGTATAAGCTTTTATGAAACAAGTAAAAATGGTGTTTGAACATATGTTATATATACGATTGTTCTTATGATTCAATTACCTTTATACGACTAACACTTTGAATGTTGTGGTCGAGCAAATGTGTTTTCCCACACATCACTGCCTGACACCCATCAATGGGTAAATGTGGGATATATATATATCGATTCATGTATAATACTAATATGTGATGATACAAGTAAACTGGAACCTCGGCAGGTGAAGGTGAGCTATGCGGTCGCCTTTACAAAGGTACATGGTTATCTGTATAAAGTATGTAAGCTGGTTTTAGACAATTGGTTATCTCTATATGATGTTAGGGTATACAAAAAGGGTTGTACAACTAAAAATAGGAATTGTGTTGAAATGGGGAAAGCTAACATTCGAGGTTAAATGAACATAATGTCCATGGATCATCATAGAAAGAATGGTATATCGTGTTCAAAGCATTATCTAATCTTATAAGCTAGTTATGTGTAGTAGGAAATGACATCTTAGATGATTACATATGGATATTTTATTAAGAAAGATGATTTTCTGTTTAAGGAAGGGATCTTCCTACAACATTTGATTTTGTATATATAAAGTGATACTAACAAGTGGAATTTGGCAGATGGTGAAATCTCTGCGAAGCTTGTGAAGATGCAAGAGCATAAATATTATGCATGGTAAAATAAGGGGGAACTCGACCCAGATTGGTCAAAGTAATCGTATGGGTACATAATGTAATGTGACGAAATAAATTGATTAAATTGAAAGAGATTTTTGTAGACTCAAGCAAGGCGGCTTGGGGAAAATAAATTCCGGGACTCAAGCGAGAAGGCTTGGGGGGAATTGTGTAAAGAGTGTTGTAATGGCATTGAAATACTCCCAAAAATCAGGGATTGAACAGCCACTAGGATTCTCGGAGAATCGGCTGGCTGTAAGACCTAGGCAAGCTATAAGAAAATGTATATGTGGGAGGCAGGACGCTGCTTAGTATACATGAAAGAAATGTTTGCTGCGCGAGCACTAAGGTGTTAGGCAAAACATGAGAGAAATGCTTGCTGCGTGAGCACTAAGGTGTTAGGCAAGGCATCAGAGAAAGGATTGCTGTGTGAGCACTAAGGTGTTAGGCAAAACATGAGAGAAATGCTTGCTGCGTGAGCACTAAGGTGTTAGGCAAGGCATCAGAGAAAGGATTGCTGTGTGAGCACTAAGGTGTTAGGTAAGAATTCCCTGGATCAAGTGAATGCTGTTTGTTGATATTGTCAAACAATATACAATCATGGAGCGCTAGATCTATTCTAAATATTGCAAGTGATATGTGCAATAAAGAACTCATGATTTATGTTTCTGAGTTTGATTATGAAGTTGATGACAAGTTGTTACTAAACATTGTTCTTTTGAATTCCAGTTCTGTGGTACAAATGATTGCTCCAAGAGAAGAGTGAACACCGAGGACGGTGTTATTTTAAAGGGGATGAGGATGTGATATCCCTCCTTTATGACCTATTATGGTAAAAATGAAAACATTGTTGTACACTTGGTTACTAGTCAGGAGCTCAATGCCAAGGCTCCACCAGTGGACCTGGAGAATGGTATTATGTCTATAAATGTTGTTATAAACTTAAGGACTAGGCACCTGAAGAAAAGAAAGGGTTATTTTCGACCTTAAGTTGGATATGTGTCATCCTAGGTTAACGTTAGTGACTACTAACCTTGAAACCATTGTTCCGACTCCACTACCCCTTCTTTCGGCATAAAGGACTAATTATTACCCTAAAAGATTTGACTAAGTGATCTAGAAGTCTTCGTGATAGACGCTTAATACCTCGATCTATAGGTCTACACATGTGTACTTAATCTTTAGTATTTTAGCTAATTGATATTTTATTCCTTGTCAAACAAGACACCTCCAAGACATTCTATTAGTGCCTTTAAAAGGAAAAAGGGGAGACATTTAAGGATACTCGTGCATCTATACATATGATATATATATATGTCATTCTTTTAAATACTATTAAATTTATAGTAGTAAATCATTATTGATTTTGGCTAGGGTGAAATTAACCTTGAAGTTAAAAGTTATATTCTTCTTGGATAGACTTAAAGATTAAGTATAAAATCCTCATACTAAGTTTTATATATATTTACATGTTGGAAGAGATTGAAAAACGCTTCCCCTACACGTATTAAGGTTATGACTCATAAGGGAGGATCGACCTTGAATCAAGGGCAAGCACCACATTGAATATTTTATCCTCAAAACTGATGTTCAAAATTAGCCGAGCATAACATTGTTACTTAATAGATCCTACTAAGACAAGTGGCGGGGTATCTTTGTCAAAGATTACCACAATCCAATCAACCCGATCTTGGAGGAATGTTGTTGGCCTCTTTGAGAGGAGAGACTGCGATCCCAAATATGAAACCCTGTAAGTTTCCACTTGGCAATCTGATGTGAAGCAATCCGACGTAATCTTTGGATGTGTGGCGGATTCCTCGAGGTAGTGGCTCAACCGGGGTGCGTTTAAATGAGGAGCACGATTTGTTTTTGGGGGGATATCCGCTCGGCGTTAAGGAGGAAGGTAACATGCTTGGCAAGTTTCGACGTTGCTAACAAACTCGGTCAGTATTCTTGATTGACGTTTGAGGTTTGATTTTTCTTCTGTCAACATGCTCTCCTCGCAATCTCTGCCATTGCAGGTGCATTACTTTATGATACCCCATGACAGAGTTATGCTAGCGTATTTTTCCTCCTCTAACATGGTAAAATATTTCTATGGATGTTTTTGTGGGCATTTTGAGATGGGGGGAACCTTATTCGTAGTTTTGCCTAATAAAAATGAATCGTAGATCAGTGTGGATACTGGTATATATGCGTTTTGTTGCTAGAAAACGCTGGAGATATTTCCTGTTATCAGTAGGTTGTTTATGGCTGCTTGAAGGCGAACGGATCCTTATGGATCTCTATATTTATGTTTGAAATGATTCGATCCTTATGGATCTCCACTTCTTTCTGCATTGTTGCTTGAAAGTCGAATAGATCCTCATAGATTCCAGTATAACTGTATATGTGCCTCTAGAACTGTCTAGATGCTTCTAGATCTCTGTATACCCTGTCGAATCCTTACCCTAAGCTGCCTATTGGATCATTTTTTACTTCATATGCTGTTGTAGATGATAATTGATCTATGTTGTTGTGTCTATCGTAGCCTAAACGTAGTGCAATACTTGATGACCTGTCGACCTTCCTTTTGACTTTTCTTTTATGTGGTGACTGCATTTTGAAGTTCCAGATCCATCAAGGACTCTGGTTTGGGATCTGATTTATTAGAACGATAACCTGATCTTGACGTAGCATTTCATAAGATAGCTTGATTGCTTCGTTAAAGTCCTGCGATCGTCTAGGATGGATACTTGTCTCGGATCACCGCTATCATTAGGATGGATGAAAGTATATTATTATTTTCTCCAATCCACGGCATGAGTGAATGTCTAGAAAGGGAAAGCTTAAATCTTGGTCCCAGTTAACCTCTGTAGTTCTAAATAGTAAACTTTTGATTGAAACCTTTTTCTGTGTTTTTGCTTTTATGCGCTTTTTACTCTATGAGAAACCGAGTTGCCGCCTAACAAAAACAAACTCTGTATATGTTGACAGAGTTAACGTAGGAGAGTTTTCTTTGCTAATATATATATTCTTGTTACACCTTATTTTGGATGGGGCAGAGCTCAGGAATCACCGTAGCATACCGGTTGTCCTCAGTGTGTACTTACAGTTTTGTATAGATAGTTATATAGGCTGGATTTATAAATTTATACTCTGTTGTACCGCACTGGAGAAGCTTGGAGATCTCTGCTGAGTTTGCTCATGTAGTTTAAGTTGGTCGAAATTGACCCATGCCTAGTTAACCGAGCCATGGTTGAACGATAAAATCGACTATTGTTCTACTTTAGTGCTGAGTATTGCAGCACATCGTAGCTTGTAGATTTACCATTATTTTTCCAAGTTTCGACCTAAGATACTTTATTAACTATTTTTGGTTATCTTGGAAATTTCAGAACTGAGTGTAGTAAACATTTTTTATGATACTGTCTTTTGTTCAATCCCTGTATATTAAATGATGTAGTTGCCCCGATAATTCCTTAAATCGCTGCATACATGATAAAGTTCAGAGTTGTTCTTTATAGAAATGCGGTTTGCATCAGAGTGGATTTGCATTCCAAATCTCTGTAGAAATATGATTGGCATCAGAGTTGATCTCCATTCCCGATGTCTGTGCACATCTTTGTAGAAATATGATTGGCATCAGAGTTGATCTCCATTCCCGATGTCTGTGCACATCTTTGTAGAAATACGATTGGCATCAGAGTTGATCTCCATTCCCGATCTTTGTGGACGTAGAGAAAAATCCCAGTTTAAATTGTTGCTAGATTCGATGGGTTTAGGTTTGATTGTTGACAGATTCGACTCCTAGCAAGTGTCAGTGACTTATAGATTAGCGTTATGGTTTTATTTCTGCATATACCTGAAGGCCACGATTTTCATGTGCATGTTGAATGTCAGCATCTTTGCATTTCACGTTTTGTCAATATCTGGAAAAATATTTATGTTTAGAGAATTTGTGTGATAGTGTGAATACCAGGAAGCCATCCCCGATTTAGTTTCGTTACATAGCTTATATTGATTCTACTATAAATATAAGCTATAATACCGATTAGTTTCTATTTTGTGTTCTTATTACAAGGTTGTGGTACAAACATATACTGCATCTTGATTTGCATAGTGTGCAGTAGAAAGGGTATAGCGTAATAACTAATAATCAATTAGTTTGTATGGTATCCTTGTTACAATGATGTTATATATATATATTACATCTCGACATGCATAATGTGCATTGGAAGGGAATGATGTAATAACGCACTAATTAAATGCGGATTGTGTTGTTAAAAAAAAGATATACTCGGTTAATAGAATTCCTAGAAGGGAAAGAAAGCAGTATTTAAATCTTTGAAAAATGTAGCGCACTGTTGGTTTATGTTTATATATAGTTGTCTGAAGTTGTAAAGACAAAAGTTAGGTGGTTTTACTTGACTTTATTTGGATATCGAGTGGTAACTTCCATGTGGTCGAGAATCACGGATGTTGTTGAAGATCTGAGATTGTGCTAATCAAATTCAGGTGATCCAGGTCATGGATCTCTGTGGTCATGTGTATTTCTCTATTTGATTAATAAAAGAAGATATGACGGTTGGTGGACGTAGCCCAAGAGTGGGTGAACCACGTGAAAATAGTCTCTCTTTTGTGGGATGTTTAAATTGACTTGCTATTTATGTATTTTGTCAAATGTGTTTATGGTTCGTGCAGTACGTATCATGTTTCTCTTAGTAAATGCAACGTAATTTGGGGAATATGATGCTTTGATTTACAAGTTTTAATTATCCTTTTCAACGATAATATCTTTGAGTAGACTTTAGGTGTTATGAAATGTGTTCAAACATTCACTAAATCCTAACCTATCTTTGAGGTATGTTACATCTGGTCTCTCTATCATTTGTGAAATGGTTATGTAATACTTAATATCACAAGCAATTCAATTTTTATAAGAATGTCAAGTGTATGTACAAGGGTAAATTTCATGTTGGTTGTTTTTCTTATATTGTTTTATTGTAAAGAACTTTAAGGGAAGAAAAAATTTAATTTTCACCAAAATACTAACATGCAACTGGAGGAGATGTTACACATATATAAATTGCTAATATTTTTAATGATTTTAAAACTTGTAGTTGCTACAAGAAGGGCATGAGGGGCAAGAGTCTCATGCAACAGAACCTTCTGATGTACAAGATGTTGTCATACGTTCAGCGACAACAACTCACATTGTGGTAATTAATTTAACATGACATTATTTTAATACATGTTATTTTGTTATCACATGTTACTTAATTAATGCTACATGATCTAATATTTACAATTTTCTAAATTGTAGGTTGTAGACCCCCCTCGGAGGGAAATGATTTCATCTAGTGAGCTCCCCCCTGGTGGGAATACAAGCGATAGTGTGCCCATAGAGAAACAACGAGTGGCAGAACATTTATTAGAATTGATTGAAGTATACAAAACATCAGTATCTATTTCATCACTGTCATCTTGTTAATACATGCTACTTCATTGACCAATGCATTTTTAACTACGTCAGTAATTGTTGATTGTATTCAGCAGCATCTATACTTAGGAGACAATCAACAGTTGTCTCTCCTCATAGTACAAATGCGCAAAAGGGACAAGTGTATAGGAGAGGATCCACGTCTAGACAGGGTGTGGATGTCCTCTATAGAAGATACACGAGAGACCCATCTACCCCTCACCTAATAAGGGTCATTGATGTTGCAGTTAGTGTCGCATCTGTAATAGCCACAAGTCATACAAAGGTAACTATTTCAACAATTACAATGCATAGTATTTAACCATGTTACTATATTGTTTATCCATGCATGTCTAACTATTTCCCCATTTTGTGATTGTATCCATTAGCGGCAACAGTGCCCAACCCCTCTGCTTAATCCATGGTTTTGACCAGGTCTCCTCTTGTGGTGAGATGTTCATTAATGACCAAATATTTTTATTCAATTTAACCAAACATGTTGATCAATGTCGAATTGTTTAATTAATTGAGATATGATCTTTTATTTGCATAGCACAACTATAGAGAGGCCTTCCATGAGCACACCGCAGACATATATACCCTGACTAGATCTGGTGATTTTTTGCCATAAATAATTTGGCCATAAGTTAATTTTTTAAGTTTGTTAATGGTATGGTATTAGTGCAGTTATTTGTTAAAAATAATGATCTTTTCTTTGTAGAATCCTAAGATGCAGAGCAGTCCTAGGGAGATGGTCGATAGAGAAAAGTCGAGGAAAAACAAGCGAAATATTGATTTTTGATGTTGCATAGTCTTGTATATATGTATTTTGACATACATGTACACATTGTTGTACTTAGGGATACATGTACAGTGACAGGCCATTTGAGGGCCGGCTACTTTGTCATATTTTGTATTACAAACATTCGGCTATCAATGCATGATACAATATATTCCATATTTTCTCTTGAGTTTCCACTTGTGCTTGTAATGATTTATCTCTTCCAAAAATTGATAAATTATTCTATTAAAATTTATATAATTACATTTTAAGCAATATTTATTCTCTTACATTTATTGCATTGATCAAGTAACATCTCACCATTGTGTTATGAAAACATTATCTTAATGGGAAAAAAAAATATCTTTCAATAGTTCAATGAACTTAGTACATGCATGCTAATTTGATATCTAATTTAAAATTGTGGTTTATGTCAACTCCAAGGGTTCATACCCATTGATCAGGATTATGGTTGCAAGGAAAAAACAAAATTTAACAAACTAAGTCAAAATATGTTTGAATAACCTCTATCATGTAAAACATGCTACGCATATCATCAATGTAAGCCTATGACATTTTCACAAACTAAGAGGAAGTCTAATAGATGCTACACATTTCATCAATGCTACAATATTTCATCAAACGATACGTACATGAGAATCTATGAAGTTCGGTTGAAGTGTGCCTACTCTAGCATGTTAAAATCAATGGCAAAGTATCAATTACAATGGCAAGGAATGATTAACTAAAGTGTAATAAAATTCATTGGTCCTTCATGTACATATGGTCAAATATATCTAACAAATATACCTTAGTTTGTAAGCCCCTAGTTTGTAAGACACTAGTTTAATGATATTCCTTGATAACGTTATTTTGATGACGGAAAATAAGATGTTCATGGTCCTATGTTTGTAAAAAGGATGGATTATGCTCATATGAAAGTGTATTTAAAATTGAATGTACTTGATTGATAAAAACGATGATGTAATGGTTTTTCATTATGATTTGGAAAGTATTCCACGATGACTTGATGGAAAAGGTTCATGGTGACTTTTATCTAACAAAGCTAGCAATGATCAGAGGGATATCATCGATGAAACATCGCCTCCATTTTTTATTTGGAACTTTGAATTCTTAAAAATGACATCAATTACTCAAAATGCAAATATAGTGGAATGCTAAGGAGTTGTTAAATGACATGGCACACTAAGGACACATCAATATACCAAGGGTGCAGTGTGGTAGGTTTGATTTCCACTCTTTGAATGCCTAGTTCTAGAATCAAAATCAAAATTTTGCAAAGTTGACCCCCATGTGCAAAACTTCACACTCCCTTACTGAGAAAAACCCTAGTTTCCAAAATTGACCTAAAATTTGACACCTGGTCCATGGGACCAGAGGAGATGGGAACCCCTAGCACTATCTCGATGTCCTAAATCAAACAAATTTGATGGTTTGTCAATCCGATCCACGATCGTCATTCTATGGCTCATTCCAGCTCGCATCCCAAAGGCCTTCAGGGACACCAGTTGGATACCTATTGGGGGCATAGAATTCTACCCGTGCAACAAAACCAGTTTTTGCGAAGTCTTGCAAGTGTGTATATGAAGGTTATAGTTATGAACGCTATCCATAAGTCCACAGTCGATGATTTTGCAAAGTTGACCCCCATGTGCAAAAAATGCACACTCCCTTAATTAACAAAACCTTAGTTTCCAAAATGGACCTAAAATATGACACCTAGGCCATGGGACCAGAGGAGAGGGGAACCCATAGCACTATCCCAATCTCCTAAATCCAATGGATTCGATGGTTTGTCGATCGGATCCATGACAGTCATTCTATGGCTCATCCTAGTTCGCATCCCAAAGGCCTTCAGGGACACCAGCTGGATACCTACCGGGGGCATAGAATTCCAACCGTGTAACAAAAATGAGTTCTATGAAGTCTTGCAAGTGTTTCTAGGAAGGTTCCAGCTGGGAACGCTATCCATAAGTCCCCGGGAGATTATTTTTCGAAGTTGACCCCCATGTGCAAAAATTGCACACTCCCTTATTGAGCAAATCCCTAGTTTCCAAAATGGACCTAAAAGTTGAAACCTAGGCCATGGGACCAGAGGAAAGGGGAAACCCTAGAACTATACCAATGTCCTAAGTCCAATGGAGTGGAGGGTTTTTCGATCCGAGCCATGGTCCTCATTCTATGGATCGTTCTAGCTCGCATCCCAAAGGCCGTCAAGGACACATGCTGGATACCTATCAGGGGCATATAATTCCAACTGTGCAACAAAACTGGGTTCTAGGAATTCCTGCAAGTGTGTCTAGGAAGGTTCTAGCTGGTAACGCTAGCTATACGTACCCGATTGATTATTTTTAAAATTTGACCCCCATGTGTAAAAATTGCACACTCCCTTACTGAGCAAAACCCTAGTTTCCAAAATGGACCTAAAATATGACACCTAGGCCATGGGACTAGAGGAGAGGAGCACCCCTAGCACTCTCTTGATGTCCTAAATGAAATGGAGTTGATGGTTTGTCGATCCGATCAAATAATACCATCCTATGGCCCTTGTTTAAACTCATACCCCAAAGGATTTCAGGGACACCTACAGATGGCTATACAGGAGAA
The DNA here is from genome assembly GCA_027924585.1 of Larix kaempferi. NCBI lineage: Eukaryota > Viridiplantae > Streptophyta > Pinopsida > Pinales > Pinaceae > Larix > Larix kaempferi. The sequence continues at coordinate 7,484,827 of BSBM01000432.1, read as the reverse complement.
AATCCAATAAAATAATAATGAGCATGGGGATAGTGATAATGAGCATGGAGATGGTGATGGTGATAGTGACCATGAAAATTGGCATGAGGATGCGTATATTATGGTTTACTTAGATGGGATAAAAAAACAAAGAAAACAAATCTATGACGAAACTTGTGCAATTTATCAAGTTGTACCAAGTCTATGCAATTTATCAATATATCAAGCTATTAATGTCTGGATAGGATTTCTAGGCCCGTTTAAAATCCATAGAAAATTTGTTTGACCTCTATTATTAAATGGGGAGGATGGCCCTACCAAAATAGATGTATTGCAATTAATGACATGTCTTTTCAATGCACCAAACCAAGCAATAAAATTGAATGTTGTAATTTTTGGAAAGTGTGTTTGGGAGAGACCAACATGAGCGCATTGTGCATAAAATCTCATGCAAACTTTTATGTATTTGACCTTTCAACACAAAATATTCTTTTCCTCTTAATGAGAAAAACCCTAGTTGGATATGGGTTCCAATAATATTTTTTTTACTCCACATATGGGTACTCATGCCTTGGCCAATATCATGGAAGGGCCCAACAATAGACTTAGGTCCTTTACCATGCTTAGGGGAGGGAACCAACAGACTTAGGCGTAAAGATAACTTCTAAGGCTCAACCTTCATGAATGTGTCAATTGACCTCCACATAGGAAAATGAATGCATTGTGGGGCCTTAGCCATCATCAAGTGATGAAACAAGCGATTTATGATCATATTAAAATTTCTAAAGCTTAAGGGCATTGTAAAAGTCCTTTAACTATAAAATGAGAACTTTGTAGGGGGTATTTAACATCTAACTAGGATACAACTTCCATTAGTAGGTTTTGTGCGCTATAAATAATTGTTGAGGAATAAACATGGTTAGGGGGACAATGGATTTAATTCCAACCTTAACATTCTTGAGCTCAAACACCATGACAGAATCCCTCTAATAGGAGTATTTTGAATTCAAGTTGAATATGGACACCATGATCAAGTCTTGAGCATCTTGGATAAGTATCAATTCCTTAATTCTACTTGGGGGAGGAAAACAAGAACATCAAGTATTAAACCTTCCTTATAGGTTTCTAGGTTTCTAAATTAGGTATCTAGCAGTTATATTTGTGTGGATGATGAATGAGAATATTATGGTGAAAAATGGGATGGTGATGGTGACAACATGGGTAGGAATAGCACGGTGGTGATGTTCATGGTGGCATGGTGATGGCGACAATGAAAATGGAGATAGTGATAATGAGCATGGAGATGGTGATGGTGCTAGTGAGCATGAAAATGGGCATGAGGATGTATATATTATGGTTTACTTAGATGGGACAAAAAAACAAGGAAAACAAATCCATGACGAAACTTGTGCAATTTATCAAGTTGTACCAAGTCTATGCAACTTATCAATCTATCAATTTATGGCTGCAATAGTCAAAATATTAATGTCAATACTCAATGAGAACACGAAACAAAATCATAGCGCACATGTACACCACATACCTATAACATAGTACACAATAAAACATGTAAACAAAATACCAGATTACCTACCTATGGTCATTCGACTAGACCATTAGGATCAACTCGAATAGTAATGGCTTCCTTTAACCTCTGGCGCTCGGAGTAAGGAAATAAGTATCATGCCTTTGATGAGTTATTCCTTGGCATTATTTGTAGTTGGAGGTTTGTGCCAATAACTAAGTTTGTATAGTGGTATACAATCTCACCTGGTCTATAATATTCATATGTATACCCTTTTCTATTTGTTGAGTCGAAAACGTAGTTCAAATATTCTCCTTTTATAACCATCGACCCAATAGTAAAATCATTGACCTCATATTCCCATAATGGGACATTTAGGGTTTGCTTCCCCTCTAAGCAACATGCCAGCCAATAGTCGGTGCACCATGCATTGCATCTTGGGAAAACTACTGCGTATATGTTCCCTAGAGAAAATATAGTGCCAACGTTTCATTCAAATAATTAGACACAACTAGTTGTCAAAAATATAAAAATATACACAACTAAATGGACACAACTAGTTGTCAAAAATATAAAAATATAAAAATATTAATCGAACCTAGTTGTATGAGATATGATATGTGGTCATAGTCTAGTGAGATACTTGATTGCTCCTCCTCCAACTGGGATAATTCTGTAGCTATCCATCGACCAATGGGGACTGATACATGGTCCCAGCTATCAACCCAATCCATGGATTCACATTCGTTCCATTCACCACTACTCCATGGAGAACAAAAACATGAGAGTTTCCTTGTCCACATTTCAAGTATAGCATTGTCCGACATTCTAACTGAATCAAATGCATGAGTTCCTTGGATGGTCTTGCACTCATATAACTGTGATCGATCTACATCCACCACCTCCCAAAAATATATATGTACATGTTCTTTCCTGGTTGAGTGATTTTCCTTCCTTCTTTATCCCTCCCCCATGAATGATCAATCACACCATTCAACGATGGTTTTTTCATCTCGGATGAGTGATACATTTGTGAACTTCATTTCATTCCTGCGTAATGCAGTCTTGATGCATGCACTTGCTCCAACATGTTCGCCTTTCCCATGTTCGGTCTCAAAATAGTTCCAAATATGTGGCACTTTGTGCCTTTTGTGGAGCATACACAACCATTGGAAGACACAAGAATTTTTTAATTTCCCTGCACAATCGTTAGACCAAATCCAATGTTTTTCCATCTGTATACTGCTATCATTCAAGCGATTGTAGAAAATTTGAAGGCTATGTTGTACAAAATCCAAGTCGTGACACCTAACATCACTTATGTGGAAGTTATACTCCTTCAATATAATCCTGTTGTCATAAGTACTATCTTCCCCATGTCTATAGGTGATATGAACCATTATGTTGACCTGGTGTGAGTGATAGTATTGACTCTGAATCTCATTTTGTGGTTGAAGAGTGTAGTTTTCTGCAAAATCGACCACTAGCAAGACAATCCCAATAGGAAATGTATCCCTATACGTTCTAAACTGCTCATCTTGCTAATGAGCCACATGTACATGCTTTACATACTATTGTGTCTTTTCAAAGAATTCCTCCATGATATCACAAAACCGTACCTGGTAGATCAACAATAAAGACATATATCAATAGATTGTTACATATGAAATTGCAATTTGAAGAAAAAATAGTATTCAATAAATAATTACCAACCTGATAAGTGACCAATTGTATTTTTTTCTTTCGTTCCTTCCATCAATATCATACGTGACATATTTGAATGACTACAAGTTCACCTCTTGCCTCCCAATTTCATGTTCATCGGTCACATGTATGCATTTTTCCAATAATTCCAATCCACCACACCCTGGGCATGCCCCATCTATGCAATTTTTTTGATAAAATGTGCAATCATTTGGCCTGCTACACAAAATTCTATGAATAAAGTCTCTAGATGTCATCGGTGGTAATGTAGCTGAGCATTCCTGCACAAGAGTGTTATGCAATGCACGAAAAATATATGTATAGGTGTCATAATAGTAACCATACTCAATGTGGTATCGACAACAACATGTGTTACGAATTGTGTTTATTTTAACATACCATGGTTTGCATTTTTCAAAGTATCTTTGGCCCAAGTTAAGTTCGTTATGTTCATTCCTAAATCTCTCATATAATTATGTTTGTGTCATATCAAGAAAATGTTTAATGTGTGATCCACGATCCTTTGAACCCCTTCTCAATTTTAATACATATTTTTTGTTGAAAGAAGGTTTAGTGTTGTCATGCCAAAAATCTTGCACTAATCCCTTTATTGCATTAATGAGCTTCATATCAGAGCGTGGCAACCTGCCAATGAAGGCCCAAACATATGTTTGACCGATTTCAAGTTGTTCTCTTCTAACACAATACCTACAAAGTGTCTTCACATTCAAATTAATCATTTTGGTGGTAGGTTTAAGAAAACAAAGTGCCCTAGTGTTTTTGTTCACGATTGATTGTGACAACACACGACAAGCCGCATTGAGATCCTTTGAGCGAGATTTCTTTCCAATTTTACTAAATGCATCTACTAAACTTTTACCAATATTAGAACTTGGTTCTAACTTTTTGGTCATCTTTATCCTTAACATTATTCTAACAACATCCATAGACCAAGATTTTAACAATGATCAAAACAATTTTCACTTAACCCCATCACATTTAGAATCAAAAGAGTTATCAAGTATTTGTCAAGTTTGATAAGAAATATCACGTTTAGACGATGTACCTTCAAGTGAACTAATGATAGTTTCATCAAACTGTATACGTTTCAGAGTTCTTCGGTGTGCAATTGCTAATGGAGGTAAGGGTGTTGCAATTGGAGCATGTACAACATCACCAGGACGCTCCGACGTTTCAATATGTGCCTCATGTATTTCATTCTCTTTTTGGTAGTTGGATGTGGGAAATTGGAATTTCTCTTGGATGGTCTCCATAACATTTGCTTCGTCCATTGTAAATACTTCATTCAATGCCTCTCTAACTTCGTCGCTTGTATAACCACTACCCAACAAGTCATTCACTACCATATTCTGAGGTTGACTTGATGTGGGAATTGCAACATCCCCCGATGAGAACCTACGTTTTACTTCTTGACTAGTGCCACGGGTTGCTTGTTCATCAAATGTTGTTGAAATTGAGGGCCCCTCTAGTGAATTTTTTTGTTTTTATTGAGGTGGATGGGTAGGAACGACCATGGCATCATCTACGGTTGGAATTGGATGAGTTTCCATGGAATGCCTTTGATTCCACATGTCCAATCTTTTATTTTCTCTAACTTTTTCCATGGTTTCTTGAGGCATCTTTTTCCTTGCTGATTTCATTTTTCGATTGTGTGAATTCCCCATGACCATAATGAGCAATACTAAGAACGTAGATTCTAGATGTGTTCTCAACTATTCAAATATCCAAATTTTTTCTCAATTGTGAATATAGGTTCTTCAAGCTTGCTCAATTGTGAATATAGATACTTCCTCAATTGTGAATATAGATTCATCAAGCTTTTTCAAATGTGAAAGTAACTTCTACCTCACTTGTGATTATAGAAAATTATTCATTTGTGAATATAGATTCTTCAAGCTTGCTCAATAGTGAATGTAGATTCTTCTTCAATTGTCTTCATATAGATTCCTCAAGCTTGCTTGAAATTGTGACTGTAGAATCCTAAAAAATGGGCCTCAAAACAAAGAAAATGTACTATAAAAATCAACCAATCACATTCTAGTAGATGACATCATCCCCCATGGTTGAGGTGGCATTGCATGAGTTAAGAATGCTTATTTGTCAATTTTTCTATGGTGGATGAAAACCCATAGTTAACCAAGGTGGTGGTATAAGTACTTTTAAGTCATAAAATAAAGTACTCATAATGAAAGTCCTTTAACATTTTTTCATAAAATAATATTATTGTCATTTTCAAGTAAAATACTCATAATGAATGTTTTTCATACTTTCTCATAAAATAATATTATTGTCATTTTCAAGTAAAGTACTCATAATTCATAAAGAAGGTCATTTCACATTTTTTTATAAAATAATATATTGTCATTTTCATGTTTTTAATTTTAAATTATATATTCACTCCATTCTATTTAATATCATAATGTCAAACTAATATATATATATTCCTTTCACATTTTTTCATTTTCATAGTTTTAATTTTTAATTATATATTCACTCCATTTTATTTAATATTATAATGCCAAACTAATTTATAAGCACACACACACACACACATTATGATTTTGATGTTAATTTACTAATATAGATTTAATGAATAAAGAATAATAATAATAATGCAATGTGGATTATAATAATATTATTAACATTTTACATGTAAATAAATTTTCAATTAAATCACATTATATTAAATTGATGAGAAAAATAATAAATATGAATAGTCAACATAAATTTAAAAAACAACTTTTAAAAATGTTTTTTATTATTTAATTTCATTTGCAAGTTCAAGACAAATAAATGCTAAAGGACAATAATATTTTGGGAATTTACAATGAATCTTAGTCACATCAATGTAGAGTTATTTTATTAATTCTATTTCTAGTGAATTTTGAAAAGTAACTCAACCATGGTTATTTATAATGTGCATAGAAAATAGTGTAGGAGGTGACTTGTCATATATACCTACCCCATAAAACTCCTAACTCATAATATTTTAATATATCTCATACGTTTTTAGTACATCTCTTAGGAGACCATTTTTTGACTTCAAAATCTCTCTAATGATTGTGAATGTAGAATCCTCTTGAAGCTTGAAATTGTGAACGTAGAATCTTCTTAAAGCTTGCTAATTGTGAATGTAGAATCCTCAATTCCCAATGCTAATTGTAGAATCGTCTTCAAGCTTGTTGATTATGAACATAGAGTGTCAAGCTTCCTCAATTGCATTGAATGTTGATTGTGAACACAGATTTTGAATCTTTTTTGCAGCGTTGTAGGGGAGACGAGGAGACAAAATAAAAATTTTGGGTATGAAATAGGCAAAGTATTCTACTAAATTTTTGCACAAACAAAACACGCTATCGTTATGGACACACAAAACACGTGTGCGTTTCTTGAATTTTAAAAAAATCCTAGGCATTTAATATGTTTGGTGCATGGCTAAATAACGCCTATTGTCACAAAACTCGTGAGCGTTTCTTCATCCAAAAACATTATGGTAATCTATACAATTTGCATTTTCATCAAAACCTTATTTAATAGTTTCTATGGGTTAGGAGGTTAAATAGGGATTTGGTGTTAGGGGCTTAGGGGTTAGAGATGGGGGGTGGTTAGTGGTAGGGAAATGGGTATTAGGAGAGAGCGAGAGGGGGGGAGAGTAGGAGAGAGAGAGAGAGAGAGAGAGAGAGAGAGGGGGGGGGGGTTTAGTTAGGGGTAAGGGGATAGGAGAAGGGTTAGCGAGGGGGAGAGAGAGAGAGAGAGTGAGAGAGCGGGTTAGTAATGGTTAGGGGGGAGAGGAGGGAGAGAGAGATAGAGGAGAGAGTTTTAGTTGTAGGGAGTGATAAAGGAGATGGGAGGTGTGGTTAGAGGTAGGTGGAGGTGTAGCGAAGAGAGAGATACTGAGAGAGCTTGGGTTAGTAAGCGATAGGGAGAGGCGGGTAGAGATATAAAGAGGAGGGGGTTTTGGGCTAGGGAGAGTAGAAGAGAGATAGAAAGAGTAGGATGGTTAGGGATGGGGGATAGGTTAGGGAGAGGGAGAGGTGGTTTACAGAGAGAGGGGTGTAAAAGCAAGGAAGAGAGAGTGAGAGAGGGGCGTTAGTTAGGGGTAAGGGGATAGGAGGGGGGGTTAGCGAGGGGGAGAGAGAGAGTGTGTTAGTTGTAGGGAGTTAGAAAGAGATATGGGAGGTGTGGTTAGATTTAGGTGGAGGTGTAGGGAAGAGAGAGAGACTGAGAGAGCCTGGGTTAGTAAGGTCTAGGGAGAGGAGGGGAGAGAGATAGAGAGGATGGGGTTTTAGAATAGGGGGAGTATTTGAGAGATATAAAGAGTAGGATGGTTAGGGATTGTGGATATGTTAGGGAGAGGGAGAGGGGGTTTAGAGAGAGAGAGAGAGAGAGAGAGATGTAGAAGCAGGGAAGAGAGAGTGAGAGAGGGGGGGTTAGTTAAGGGTAAGGGGCTAGGAGGGGGGTTAGCAATGGGGAGAGAGAGAGAGGGGGGGGGGGGGGGTTAGTAATGGTTGGGGTGGAGAGGAGGGAGAGTGTCATGTCCCAAATTTGGAATTGGGTCACAATGGCCTAATCACATTAGCCATATTCATTAGAGTTTGCAAAGTTGATGTTAAGGGTCAAATAATTGCCAAGGAGGAAAATTACTAGTTTCCTAGGTTTGGGGTGGAAGCTTTGGGATTTGGAATAATGGGGATAATAAATGATGTTTGAACATTAGAATGGCATAAATATTTAATAAAGGAGCTAAATAAATATATACAAGTGAAAATCAAAGTGGCATTTCATCATGAAGACACATGGAGGAAGTGGGACCCACATATGGCTAGATTTCCCCCACTACATTTGGCATCATTCTCTCACCAATTCGAATTCAAGGTGAATGGTAACATACTTGGGGAAGTCCAAAAGGTATTATTCATGGAAATAACTCATCCAAGGTCGAAATATAGAGGAAGAGTAACTCCCATGGAAGAGGAAGAGGCAATTTGGAGCTAGTGAGACACTTGGGCTAGATTCCCCTAGCTCTATGACAACAATGATGAAGATGCCTATGACACCTTTGACACAAATCAGACCTGAAGGCTGACATATGACATATATGACATGTCAGGGCTAAAAATAGACTCCAAGAGGGCGCTCAAGGGTGTTAGGGCATCTAAGATGCTTCCACATGTGATTTGGTGGAAGTGGGGAGACTAGGAATTGTTGTACAAGTGGCGTTCTTTGGAATCTCTTCCCAACTTGAGTTGGCATGAGTCTCTTGGAAGGAATTCGACCCATGGAGGCCATTAGAACTTTATAAATGTCAATAAAAAAGAATGAAACCAGCTTTTTATCATTTGTAGAATTTGCAATTGCATTTGTGAAGAGGGAGAGCTAGTGGATGACTAGTTTCTTGCCTTAGCCAATTTCGAGGGTGAAAGATTCCCATCCAAGTTGGTAATTGGAAAGGCCATTCAGACCTTTCATTTGGAGCTTTAATGGAGTCTTTATTTGCAGGTGTAAGCTACAGGGAAGCTCATGGTTTCTTCTATTGCAGCTCGCTCCTTCAACCATTTCCAGTTTTGATGGCATATTCTTGATCCTTGAGGGAGGGCGTTTTTGGTGAGCTATTGTACTCTTTGGGGGAGCTTCTAATGCCCCAATTTCTTTTGTAATATGAATTAAATACTCTGTTCTTCATCTCCAAAAAGTTTCAGGTCGAAATTCCAAGTAGAAATGTATAAATCTCATTTTTAATGGAAGAACAATGCCATTTCCCCACTACCTTGTTGTGAACCAATGTATTGATGATGATTTCGAATGAATGGATGATTCTATGATATATTTGTGATCAATATACTGCCATGGATGTCTTCTACAAGTTTCATGTACTGTACTTGAGCATTTGAAGCATTTTTACTCAGTTTAGTTGTATTGGGAGTGAAATAGTGCCATTTCCCCAAGGGTCGAATTGGGGATTTTTGCAGTTGAATGGGAGAGGGTGAGAACAGTTGTAATAAACCATTAATGGTGCATATGAGACCTTAATAACATAATTAACACATTACATACCTCTATTCATAAATTTGAGTGGGTTTGGAGGCATTTGGGAAGCCATTTTCAGTACTTACCTCAGGGGGATTTGAACCCCAAATTACTAGTAAAAATTGCATACTTGGTCTAGAATCTTAAGAGAGTTTGAAGAGGTCTTTTGGTGGCCATATGTTATCCCTGAACATCATATTAAATTCCTAATTATCATTCATAAACCTTCCTTGAAGATTTGAAGGCATTTGGAGTCAATTTGAGACCTAGAGACCAATACTAGTCAAAGGGAAATCACTAGTAAAGTTACCTACATTGACCAGAATTGAAAGAGTATTTGCAGAAGTGTTTTAAAGGTACAAAGGCATCCCTGAAACACATATTTATGTTCTAATATCATTCATATACCTTCTCAGAAGATTTGGGATCATTTGGGGCAAATTTGGGACCTAGAGATCGAAACTAGTCCAAGGTCGAACCAAGGAAAAAAGTGGGAAAATTGCAATTTTAATAAAATTCCTAACAAGGGACATTACAGTGGTATCAGAGCATGGTCCTTGCTCCTGTGTATTAGGTACATACATTCAAGAATAATTGGCATCCATGTCTTACTATTATGATGAATCCTATGAGTACAATTCTTATGATGAATATGCAGATGCTTATGGGCAATATGAAGCAGAATGTGAATGGTATGAGGAAAAGGTGCCATCATGCAACACTTCTTACAATTTCAAGAGAAATGAAGATTATTCTTATGACTTTAAATCTGATGAATATGAATGTGTCACACCAACCAAGGATAATTCTATGAGTGAGTTCCAAAGATGGAGAGCAAATTATAAAACCTTGCCCCAGCAATATCAAAATATCAAGAATATCTTGCTTCGAGCAAAAATACACAAAATGCCATGTCTTTTGAGTACTATGCTGAACATGTTTTTGAAAATAGGCCCAAAAATGAAGATGTGGAGTTAGTGAAGAAAGGTTTATGCCCTTCTTGTAAGAACCCTTGGAGCGAGTATCATATATGTGTGCATGAAATGATGTCCTCTTTGATGAGAGCTTTTGAGATTTATTCAAGAAGGGATTCCAAATATACCGATCCTAAGGAAAACAAGGGGAAAAAATGAATCAGCTTGCTTGAAGGAGAAAAATGAAGAGGACATCACAAGAGCATGAAGAAGATTCTATTGAAAATATGGGAAGATCATTTCGAGACACCTTCTAGCTTAAACATGAACCAAAGAGCATCTACTGATGGATGCTCAAACTATGAAGGAGTACCTACTGATGGGTGCTCACACCTCTATGTTGGTGACATAGAGATCACTTTTGAAAGTGTTGCTGCAAGCCCAAGTTCCATTAAGCATGATAATGAAGACCTTGTAGCAGTTGAAGAAGAACCAAGATCAACGTCCCCATCACCACTTGAGCTTCATGAAGTTGGTCCAAGCAAAAATGAAGAAGATGAGGAGGTTCATTTGCAAGAGCCTCATTTTCTTGAAGGGTCCTTAAAGATGAATGAAAAGAAGATCCAAGAGGTCCCTCAGCATTCTCCATGAGACTCAAGCATTGGTGTCAAATTCTTGTTGGAGAGCTACTTCATTGGAGGAAACATCCTTCCTTGAAGATATGGAGAAGATTCAAAGAGCAATGTGCCACATCAAAGGTTAATTTCATGTCTTTGCTTTTTGATAGAAACCATTTGTTTGAGCTTAATGAATTGTTACATGATGCATACTTGAAGAATAATGAGGAATATTCCTAAGCTCACAATTCAAAATGAGCAACTTCTTGAAAAGTTGCAAGATACTTGTTTTTTCTCCTATGTTTCAGATTGTCAAATGGTAGATTGTTTGGAGGATTCTCATGACATGGTGGATCATGAGAAATGTGAAAATTTGAATGTTCTTGATGTGTTTGGAGATGAACTTGAAGAGATCCAAACACTTGATGTGGTGGAAGAAGAATTTGAATTGCCTCTTGATGAAGGTTGTGCAATTTTTAAAGAAGAGCATGATTCATCTACATTGGAACCAAAACTATGACAAAGAGTTCACACTTTTGAAGGAGCTGCATGATACTACCCATATGGATCCTCCCCATGTTGAAACTTCTGTACTTTTTGATCATTTGGGTGATTTGGTTCATTCTCCTACATCCTACAATTCCATGTTTTGCAACATTAGTCTCAATGAAGTATGGGTGAAAGGGTTCTTTTTGATGGTGCCACATGAGGAGTATGATATGGTTGGAGCACATCCTTATTCACATTTGCAGCAGCATACTTTATTACTTTATGATGATGCACATCTACATGGATGCACCTATGATATGCATTTGAGTCACTTGAAGACTCATGGTTTTTCTTGCTCAACACTTGATTCATTTGATGTTGGAGGAACTTCATCCAACACTTGGGTGAATAGATTTATGATTGGAGAACATTTTTGTTGGAAGCCACATACTTTGTTATATCTTTATGATAATCACATTCAGGGATGTATGGGTGAGACTTCTTTGAGTCATTTGAAGTCTCCTTGTTTTTTCTGCTCATTATTTGGTTCAGATTTTAGTGGAGATTCTTCATTCACTTCTTGGATGAAAGAATACATGGCTGAATATTTTGATGCATATCGCATCCTTTTGGAGCAGTTTTATAGGACATGGGATCCTCACCTATGTCATTGGAGCAGATTTGATTGGTCACTTGAAGCTTGTATGCACTTGGAAAACGGTGGTCTACTTGCCTTGGAGGTATAAGCACTTCATGATTCTTTGATGAAGCACCTCCTTGATATTAATTTTCATTATGTAGTTATGTACTTTGATGATATATATTTTGTACTCATGATGTTTGGAAGAATGCATACAAGAAAATGGGATCCAGGAATCCTCTTATATGATGGTATGGGTTGGAGAGCACTCTTAATTGTTCGGGTGCAATATAAGCAATGGGACCCTGGAATAATTTTTATCTCATTGGTTTCAAATTTTTTGGGGAAACAAGCAGTATGGGAGATGGATTTCCCCACTTAATAAAGTGATTTTTATCAGAGTAGTGCAGCAGCAAGCATGTTGGTTCCTCTCTAAAATATTCATGGAAACTCAAAGACTCAAGGTTTGGCAATTCAATGGCAACTTCAAAGAATTATACAGAAAGCAGGTTTTTCAACACCCATGTTTGAAATTGCTTGAGGACAAGCAATATTGGGAAGGGAGGATTTGTCATGTCCCAAAATTTGGAATTGGGTCACAATGGCCTAATCACATTAGCCATATTCATTAGAGTTTGCAAAGTTGATGTTAAGGGTCAAATAATTGCCAAGGAGGAAAATTACTAGTTTCCTAGGTTTGGGGTGGAAGCTTTGGGATTTGGAATAATGGGGATAATAAATGATGTTTGAACATTAGAATGGCATAAATATTTAATAAAGGAGCTAAATAAATATATACAAGTGAAAATCAAAGTGGCATTTCATCATGAAGACACATGGAGGAAGTGGGACCCACATATGGCTAGATTTCCCCAATACATTTGGCATCATTCTCTCACCAATTCGAATTCAAGGTGAATGGTAACATACTTGGGGAAGTCCAAAAGGTATTATTCATGGCATAACTCATCCAAGGTCGAAATATAGAGGAAGAGTAACTCCCATGGAAGAGGAAGAGGCAATTTGGAGCTAGTGAGACACTTGGGCTAGATTCCCTAGCTCTATGACAACAATGATGAAGATGCTATGACACCTATGACACAAATCAGACCTGAAGGCTGACATATGACATATATGACATGTCAGGGCTAAAAATAGACTCCAAGAGGGCGCTCAAGGGTGTTAGGGCATCTAAGATGCTTCCACATGTTGATTTGGTGGAAGTGGGAGACTAGGAATTGTTGTACAAGTGGCGTTCTTTGGAATCTCTTCCCAACTTGAGTTGGCATGAGTCTCTTGGAAGGAATTCGACCCATGGAGGCCATTAGAACTTTATAAATGTCAATAAAAAAGAATGAAACCAGCTTTTGATCATTTGTAGAATTTGCAATTGCATTTGTGAAGAGGGAGAGCTAGTGGATGACTAGTTTCTTTGCCTTAGCCAATTTCGAGGGTGAAAGATTCCCATCCAAGTTGGTAATTGGAAAGGCCATTCAGACCTTTCATTTGGATCTTTAATGGAGTCTTTATTTGCAGGTGTAAGCTACAGGGAAGCTCATGGTTTCTTCTATTGCAGCTCGCTCCTTCAACCATTTCCAGTTTTGATGGCATATTCTTGATCCTTGAGGGAGGGCGTTTTTGGTGAGCTATTGTACTCTTTTGGGGGAGCTTCTAATGCCCCATTTATTTTGTAATATGAAGTAAATACTCTGTTCTTCATCTCCAAAAAGTTTTAGGTTGAAATTCCAAGTAGAAATGTATAAATCTCATTTTTAATGGAAGAACAATGCCATTTCCCCACTACCTTGTTGTGAACCAATGTATTGATGATGATTTCGAATGAATGGATGATTCTATGATATATTTGTGATCAATATACTTCCATGGATGTCTTCTACAAGTTTCATGTACTGTACTTGAGCATTTGAAGCATTTTTACTCAGTTTAGTTGTATTGGGAGGTGAAATAGTGCCATTTCCCCAAGGGTCGAATTTGGATTTTTGCAGTTGAATGGGAGAGGGTGAGAACAGTTGTAATAAACCATTAATGGTGCATATGAGACCTTAATAACATAATTAACACATTACATACCTCTGTTCATAAATTTGAGTGGGTTTGGAGGCATTTGGGAAGCCATTTTCAGTACTTACCTCAGGGGGATTTGAACCCCAAATTACTAGTAAATTTGCATACTTGGTCTAGAATCTTAAGAGAGTTTGCAGAGGTCTTTTGGTGGCCATATGTTATCCCTGAACATTCATATTCAATTCCTAATATCATTCATAAACCTTCCTTGAATATTTGAAGGCATTTGGAGTCAATTTGAGACCTAGAGACCAATACTAGTCAAAGGGAAATCACTAGTAAAGTTACCTACATTGACCAGAATTGAAAGAGTATTTGCAGAAGTGTTTTAAAGGTACAAAGGCATCCCTGAAACACATATTTTATGTTCTAATATCATTGCATATACCTTCTCAGAAGATTTGGGATCATTTGGGGCAAATTTGGGACCTAGAGATCGAAACTAGTCCAAGGTCGAACCAAGGAAAAAAGTGGAAAATTGCAATTTAATAAAATTCCTAACAAGGGACATTACAGAGAGAGAGAGAGAGAGAGAGGATAGGGTATTAGTTATAGGGAGCGAGAAAGAGAGATGGGAGGTGGGGTTAGAGGTAGGTGGAGGTGTAGGGAAGAGACAGAGACTGAGATAGCTCGGGTTAGTAAGTGTTAGGGATAGGAGGGGAGAGAGATAGAGAGGAGGGGGGTTTCGGGATACATTGAGTAGTAGAGAGATAGAAAGAATACGATGGTTAGGGATGGGGAGAGGTTAGGGAGTGGGAGAGGGGGTTTAGAGAGAGAGGGAGAGAGAGAGAGAGAGAGAGAGGTGTATAAGTAGGGAAGAGAGAGTGAAAGGGGGGGGCTTTGTTAGGGGTAAGGGGACAGGAGGGGGGTTAGAAAGGGGGATAAAGAGAGAGAGATATTGAGAGAGGGGGTTAGTAATGGTTAGGGGCGGGGAGGAGAGAGAGAGAGAGAGAGGAGAGAGAGAGGAGAGAGAGGAGAGGGTGTTAGTTGTAGGGAGTGAGAAAGAGAGATGGGAGGTGTGGTTAGAGGTAGGTGGAGGTGTAGGTAAGGGAGAGAGACTAAGAGAGCCTGAGTTAGTAAGGGATAGGGAGAGGAGGGGGGTTTTGGGCTAGGGGGAGTAGAAGAGAGATAGAAAGAGTAGGATGGTTAGGGAATGGGGGAGTGGTTAGGGAGAAAGAGAGGGTGTTTAGATAGAGAGAGAGATAGAGAGGTGTAGAAGCAAAGAGAAGAGAGAGTGGGAGAGGGGGGGTTTATTTAGTGGTAAGGGGCTAGGAGGTGGAGAGAGAGAGAGAGGCGGAGAGAGGTGGTTAGTAATGGTTATGGAGGGGGAGAGGATGAGAGAGAGAGAGAGAGAGAGAGAGAGGAGAGGGTGTTAGTTGTAGGGTGTGAGAAAGAGATATGGGAGGTGTGGTTAGAGGTAGGTGCAGGTGTAGGGAAGAGAGAGAGATACTGAGAGAGGGGGTTAGTAAGGGCTAGGGAGAGGAGGGGAGAGAGATAGAGAGTATGTGGTTTAGGGCTAGGGGGAGTAGGAGAGAGATAGAAAGAGTAGGATGGTTAGAGATTGGGGAGAGGTTAGGGAGAGGGAGAGGGGTTTTAGAGAGAGAGAGAGGTGTAGAAGTAGGGAAGAGAGAGTAAGAGAGGGGGTTTGTAAGGGTTACGAGGAGGAGGGGATAGAGAGAGGTGGGTTAGGGGTATGGGGAGTAGGAGAGACATTAAGATAGGGGAGGTGGTTAGGTGTGGGTGGGGGTGGGATCGGTTAAGGGGTTATAGAGAGACAAAGAGGGAGGAGGGTGTCAGGTTGTTAGAAGAGAGAGACGGGTGGGGGATAGGGAATTGTGGAGGATTACAAAAGAGATAGAGATAGAGGGGGTTAGTAAGGGTTAGGTGTAGGAGGGAGAGAGTGAGAAAGGGTTAGGTGTAGAAGGGTAGATATTGAGCAAGGGTTAGCAGTGACAGGATTATGAGAGAGATAGAGTCATGGGGGTTTAAGAGTGGTGGGGATTAGGGAGAGGGAGAGGAGGGGTTAGGGAGTAGTGGGTATATACATTTATTCAACACTTAAAAGAATAACTTTTTGATTTTAAGAACCTACGTGCATTTTGTACATACAAAACGCTGGTGAGCAATTTTGCATGTACATAACGCCCGTGCGTTTTGCATATACAAAAATGCGTGTCAATCAAAATATTTGAATTTAATAGAATGTGTGCCCGTTCTGGAGCACCTAATCACCCTCTCCTCCAGGTGCCCGCATGTCAGCCACAGTACTATGTGGTTGGTTCAGACTTACCAAACCTATGCTATGGAATTTGCTGAACCATAGATAATTAGGCATTTCCACCATTTTTCTCAATATGCGTGTTTTTCACTGCTCTCTACAGCATGACATACATGACCATTATTAACGAAATTTTAGGAATAGATAGCAATTTTTATGCAGATTCCAAATATGTAATGTTTTTTAAAAAATATTGAAGTTTTCTATTTGTTTCCTAATTTTCCTTATGTCATCACTCCTTAAGCCAAAAAACATGTTGTTAATGTTTATTCTGTAACTTTTTTCATTTCACAACTATTTTTAAAAAACATTGTATATTGCACTAGTATACACCGACCTCTACATGATATAAAAAATACAAGTCGAAATAACTGCATTAAGACCTTCAAAGGCTGCATCCACATTGGTGTACCATTCTTGAGGTTTGATCACTTACATAACTAAAAAAAAGAATTAAATATTAATTTTAGAAAAATAGTGTTGCACTAGTCGCATGGGTTCTATACATGTTAACTAATTTTTGTAGCCCGAAACCATCATTTAGGCACTGAAAGGATGCACCCACAAAACATATACCTTATAATTTTCCAAAATAATAAAAAGTGATTGTTAAAAAAAAAAAAATTGACATAGTTATGTAAATTTTCAATACTTAAAACTTATATATTTGGAAGTGTGAGTCAATTTCTTACATTTCATATTTTTTACTCAATGCAAGATATCTTGTGTAAGTATCTGAAAAAAACCAAGTAAGTTGAGGGATTCCTGATTTTTCAGTTTTCTATTGCATCTAACGCGCCAAAAGTTACCCTCATTAGCTTGCACATTCCCATGTATTATAGCTTCTAACTCTAAGTCATGAGTTGCATAATTTTTTTCATGATATTTTAACTTCCTTGACTCATAGCTGATTACATGATTGTCTTGTAGTAACACTCCACCTTAATCTTCCTTACAAGCATCAGTGCATACAACAAAATCCTTGCAAGGATAAGCTATTTTAAAAATAGGCGTTGTTGTAAGAATGGTGTTTAAGTTTCTCAAAACTTACTTGACATTTAATAAACCAAATCAATTTATTTCCTTTCTTTTGTAGTGATGTTATGCGGTAAGCTATTTTAGAAAACCCTTCGATAAAACACCTATAATAACCCTCTTATTCCCATGAAAGATCAGATGTACGAAACATATTTAGGAATGGGCCATTCCGTAATAGCCTTGATTTTGTCAAGAATCACTGTTATTCCCTCTTTATATATTGCTTGACCTAAGTAATGGATATTATCTTGATACAAATCACATTTACTAAATTTTGAGAGATAGTTGTTGTTCTCTTAAAGTTTGTAATACGATTTTTAAATGTTCTTTGTGTTCTGCCTCATTCTTAGAATAAGTAAGGATGTTGTCAATAAATACCCAAAACAAAATTTGTCTAATTATTTTCTAAAAATACTATTCATTAAACACATGAATGAGGCTTGGGGATTAGTCAACCCAAAGGACATGACTACAAACTCATAATGCCCATACCATGTCCGAAATGAATTTTTATAAATATCCTCATATTTAATTCTTACTTGGTGGTATCTGGATCGTAAATCCATCTTCGAGAATAATGTTGCTCCTCAGACATGGTCAAAGAGTTCGTCAATACAAGGTAATGGATACCTATTCTTAACTATCGTTTTATTTAGTTATCTATAATCTATACACATCCTTAAAGTCCCATCCTTCTTTCTTAGAAATAAAACCGGTGCTCCACACATAGACACACTAGGCCTTATATATTTATTTTGAAGAAGGATTTTTTTAAACTACATTCTTAATTAAGTTCATTCAATGGTATTCATTCTATACAGAGCTTTAGATGTTGGTACCGAACTGGGCATTAGTTCAATAGTAAAATCAATATCGCTTTTTGGAGGTAACCTTGGAATTTCTTCCGGAAATACGTCCTTATATTCTTAAAATAACAGGAAATATTGTATGTTAAGTTTATTATTTTTATCCCGATCATTAATTATATGAACAAAGAACAATTTATAGCCTTTTCTTGCACACTTTGTCAGTTGTAGGGATGAAATTTCACGTATTGTGACATCTCTAGGGATTCCTTTTATAAGACAAGTATTGTTCATTTCATCAACACATGTAAAAGTCTTATTATAACAATCTAAAATGACTCTGTGTTTTTCCAAATAGTCCATACCAATCAAAATATCGTAAGATACTAATGGTAAAATATCTAACCTTTTTGAAGTTTCAAAATATTTCATGAACAATTTACAATTCTCAATGTAACTTGCTACTTTTCTTATCATACCGGTAGCCAATTGAACTAACCATGATTTTTCAAAATTTTTGTTTTTCAACTTCATAACTTTTACCAATGTAGGTGATATATAACTCAAATTATCTCTAGGATCTATTAAAATAGAAACAGGTTGGTCAAGTAACTTACCCTCGATATCCACCATGTAAGATTAATGATCTGATTGTTTGTTGTCCAATGCGACATTGATTCTTAGGATATTCTTGGTTATATCCACCACAGCTGTAGCTCCCTAGGTGGTCTAGATGGCTTTGATCTCCTTCTTATGTGGGAATTCCCTATAAAAATGATTTTCCCCACATCCCCATCACATTAAAGGTTCTCTTACAATATTTTTAGTCATTTCATATCCTACGATTTTCTCCTTTTTATCAAACTAATAAGGTTGTTTGTTCTTAAAAGTGTTTCCTTGATAATTTTTTTATTCTCCTGTGAACTTTTGTAAAACCTTTCCTTCTTGGATCATATTTTTATTTCCTTTGATAAGGTTTAGAGTGTTCATTTTTATTTTTTAGCTGTTTAAAAGATAATTTTGCTTTGTGCATGTTACCTCATCCAAAGTCTTTGGATTGTCAAACACAATCTTATCTTTATAGGAAGTAGGAAAACAATGCAAACATTTTACTTTTGGTTTTTCTTTGGTTATGTAAGGCACATATATTAATAATGCCAAGAATTTACTGTAAGAATCATTCATATTCATTTCACCCAGCTTTAGCTTTTAAGACTCTTTCGCTTTTCCTTCGTACTATTGTTCAAATAAATACTATGTTTTGAAATATTTCTTAAAAAAATTCTAGCTTATCTTCCATTCACTAATTCGTTTCTCTCTTAAGGTCTTTCCACCATATATATGCTTTACTAGTTAAGTTATAAATAGCTATTTTTTCTTTTAAATTCCCAGAGTAATCATAAATTTGAAAATACCTAGGCATTCTCAATACCCAAGCTTAAGGTTCTTCTCATATTTTGACTTCCCCATCAAATGTAGGGGTTTTTATTTTCTTGAATTTTACAATAATTTCATTTTTATATTTCCTCTTTTTCTTTTTCCTATGTTGACCACCATCATTGGCACTAATGGAACCTCCTAAATTTGATTCTTTACTGGTAAAGCTATTACTTTTAAACTCAAATTCACATGAGGAGGTTGTATAGTTTCTTATTTTTCTTTTTGAGGTTTTAATCTTTTTATTACTGGAAGTATGCCCGTTATGCTTATTAGCTTAGTTTATGATAGTTTCTTCAGTAAAGATTAATTTAACTCTTATTGCGTTCTTAAAATTTGTTTGTTATCAATTTTAAAATTCTGAAAATCTTCTTGTGATGTTCTTATGTTCTGCATGATTTCAAACTATCCCCCTCTGCGTCCATTTAAGTCAACCCAAATATTTTTTTCCATAATTTCTTTTCCATTGGGTTATGTCCCTTCATTAGGGGGTACTTACGCCATTTACCTGCAACATAAAATATATATTTTCTTCTTATGTGTAAGAATAAATTTTCAATAATAAATTTGTTAGCTTCTCAATTGTTTAAAAATTGTGTGTTGAGCCCAAAAAAGGCTAGTGTTGAAACCCATTAGCTCTGATACCATATGTGATGTATCATCAATTTTTATTTTTTATAAAAGATAACAAGCATACTACAAAGTCTTGATGTTCGTATCAAGTTACCATGATGGTCCTAAGTCGAAAGGAGAACTTTTGCTAATCTAAACTATCAATATTAATATATTATTAAACATTATAAAAGGTGGATTGTTTGCAACAATATACCTTGTCCATCCGTTGAGGTATTATTACACTTTGGTTACACTAACCCTCTTACGTATGGTAGGGAGAAAAGAATCAAATACATAATAGTCACATTTATATACAAGGGATGTTACTCTTAAACTAAAATCTTAAATGCCTTTAGTTGAGGTAAGTGATGGAGGAAGGGTGGGCCAAAAAGAAGCTAGTCTTCTTTGCAACCCATAGTAGAAATGGGGGATTAAGTAATAAGCTTAGATTAATTTTCCTTAAAATGTATTAGAACATCTATTATGTAAATAAGTAGGTCCCTTATTATAAAAGGTGAACCTCTCTTCTAATACAAACAAACTTATCGAGAAATGTACTTTCTGCTCCCATTTCTCTTGCTTCTAGGATTTAGGTTTTTTTGAAGCTTCCTTTCTGAATGATAGACCTCCTAGCGGCTCCTCTCTTCCTATCCTTTATCTGTATGTGTCTCCCCTTACATTTTTTCCACTCCCTATCTATGCATTAGTGCCCTATGGAAGCCATTGCAACCTCCTCATGGATGTGATGTGTTTCCATTCCTAGATCAGCATTCACGCTCTCTAGAAAAAACTAGTGCGCCCTTCCTCATGACCTGCATTCACACTCAACATTCACACTCTTTGAAATTCATGATCATCATTCATGCTTAGAATTCACGTTCAAATTTCACACTCAACATTCATGACCTGCATTCACGCTCAACATTCATGCCTTTACTCATGACCTGAATTCATGCTCTCTGAAATTCCAAGATGATTTTCCCATAGAACAAGGAGGGCCCTGCACCTGGGTAATTGCACCCTATCTGACGTCTTGGGAAGCTCCTATATGTGCATATTTGGTTTGAGAAGAGTATATATATCCTCTAATGGGAGATAAATTAGTATCAGAGCTCCGAGATCCGAAGAAGAAGCAACATAGGAGCAAGATATGCAATAAGGTTTTCAAACATCTTTTTTTTCTGAGTTTTTTCATGATGTTTAGTAGATCTCACATCCTTCTCAGAGTTTCCTACAGTTGATGGTGGATTTAGAGATCTTATTTCCCAAGGAGCTCACATATCTCCACCATATAGAGTATATTCACAGATATTCATGTCCACAGATCTCTCCATCTAGTAATTCCTTTGTTTCTTAAGCTTACATCCCCACGGAATTGCGCCCTCTGTACTCAACATAGAGCATAAAACAAATTTATCTCCAAAATTTGGCATCCAATCCTTCATACTCCACAAGATTCTTCTTAGAAGAGATCCATCGGCCACTAATTCTGATTCAAATGCCTCTAATCCAGTCCAAGACCTCGCATATGCTCTTAGTGAGTTAATGAGGATGCAACAACAGACCCACCCAGATCCATTCCAGTTAGATACTCGGTTCCATATCCCTAAGTTCATTGGGAAAACCAATGGAGAAGTTGTTGATTCATGGATCTACAGCCTTTCCACCTATTTCAGGACTTGCACAAGCCTTACTGAAGAGAGAAGCTACAGATTGCAGCATTATAATTGGAAGTACTTTCTAAAACTTGGTGGGAAACAGAGTAGAAAAACACCACCTTGGTAATAGACATTGGAGCCTTAGTAGAGTCTTCTTCTTCTCAACCGATCTGCACTTGGGCTCGCATGTGTGAAGAATTGAGAGATCATTTTTACCTACCTGGGTATCTTCAATCTGTATGGATCCACTGACACCAACTCTTCCAACTACCTACACAAGGGGTACAATCCTATATCAAATACTTTTCCAAGATTCGACTTATGCTCCAAATTCCATAACTAGAAGAGGTATTAATCCTTAAATTAAATTCTTTTTATTGGTTCAGTTCCACAGAGAACTTGAGTTATTTGAAAATTCTACACTAGATAAATATTTCAAAGAGCATTGGAAAATGAAAGGAAGGTAGCTCCTCGGGGTCATACTCGTCAATACTGTCCCAACCAGAATCCCTCTACTTCACAAACTCCCACACCCAATACTTCATCTCGCATTCCCTCCACTCGTCCTACCAATCAAAATGCCAATACACCATCGCGTTCCTTCCAAAATACTAATTCCCACAACATTTGAGATTGTCAAGTTTTAAAATCTCTCAAGACCAAAAAAAATCTCTTCACAGAAACTACTTCATCCCAACCTCTAGAGGAAATTGATGAGGTTTCTCTTCAGAATCCTACTGAAGCAGATCCCTCATTGATATTAATGACATCTGAAAACTCCAACTTGTCTACCCTACCCCTCTTTACTCATAAATTCCAAATAAAAAAATCCATTGTCCTTGATCATCATGGACAACGACAGCCAAAACAATTTGGTTTCCAAAGAGCTAGTGCAGCGCCTTCATATACCCACTGCTCCTCACCTGAAACCATATCATCTAGCATGGGTCCAAAAGGATGGTTCTCATCTATTGGTTTCTCATCAATGCCAGGTAACATTTTCCATCAGTGATTTTAAAGAATTTGTACTCTGTGATGTATCTCCATTAGATTGTCTTGACCTACTTCTCGGCCTCTCTTACCAGGACCAACGAAATGCTATTTATACAACCAAATATCTTTAGTATAAACTTACCAAGGATGGCCACACCTATATCTTTACCACAGCCCCACCCAAACTCAATCTAACAAAATAAAAACTTCCTCATGTCCATATCAACCAATGTGTCTCTCTTTATCTAGTCTTCCCCATTCAACCAAACAACACCACTCATCCCATCCCAAAATCCATGCCTCCTCTCCTCCAAGAATTTTTCGATGTATTCCAACCCCCTACTAGACTCCCCCCCTCTTGCAACATAGAACATTCTATTAAAATCATCTCGAGTGTTTCTTTACCCAATGCACCTACATACCACCTTGCCCCACAGGAAATGGAGGAAATTGAAAAGAAGTTGACTGAACTAATCAACTCAGGACACATTCAAACATCATCTTCTCCTTGTGCTTTCCCAGCCTTCGTAATCCTGAAGAAAGACACCCCATAAATGTGCCTTGTCACTGATTATCGGGCCCTTAACAAGGCCATGGTGAAGAACCGCTACCCCCTACCCCAGACTGAGGAGTTACTTGACACTTGACAAGGTGCTAAATGGATCACTATGTTGGAGTTGATAGCAAGATACCATCAGGTTCGAATGAACCCAGTAGATGTTTGGAAGACAACATTCAAGACCAAGTTCACTGTCTTTGAGTGGAAGGTCATGCCTTTTGGCCTGACTAATTTGCACCCGCCACCTTCATGAGGCTCATCAATGATATTTTCAGGAAGCACTTGGGTCACATTGTGATTATCTACTTAGGTGACATTATGATCTTTAGTAAGTCATGGGAAACACACCTTCAGCATGTTCGTCAAGTTCTTGAAATACTCAGAGAACATAAGTTGCAGGTTAAAGAAAAGAAGTCGTATTTTGGCCAGCGCTCAGTTCCTTATCTAGGATTTCTAGTTGAGTCAGAAGGTATTAAGCCTGATCCTTCCCGCATCAAAGCATTGAAATAGTGTCCAACACCTTCTTCTTCTAGGGAGTTAAAAAGATTCCTCAGCGGCATAAATTTTATCGTAAGTTTGTTCTACATTTCTCTCAGATTGCTCGTCATTTGTATCAGCTATCCAATAAAAATTCCACCTTTTTTTGGAATGAAGAAGCCACCCGCAACTTTGTTTGTCTAAAGGAGTCTCTATGTTTGTCCCCAGTACTGTGTTTTCCAAACCTCTCTCAACCATTTGAGATTGAGTCAAATGCCTACAATATTCTATTGGCACAACGATTAAACATGGAGGACATCCTATTGCTTACCACTCATAATCTCTTTTAGATGCTAAGAGAAACTATAGCACCTATGACAAGAAATTCTACATCCTAGTGCAAGCTCTCAGGAAATGGCGCCATTATCTGTTGGGAAAGGAGACTATTCTACATACATACCACCATGCACTGATTTTCATTCATTCACTATGCAAGATACAAGAACAAAGGCATCTTAAATGGGAAGCCTACATTCATCAATTCCATCTGGTTATTAGATACAAGAAGGAAACCTCTAACAATATGGCCGATCTACTCAACATGCCACCCACTCCAGTACTCCAACTACTAGAGGTTCATTGTGCTACCTATGATACATCGAAAGATAAGTATGCTATTGACCCTAAATTTCAAGCAATATGGGCTGCATTACAGGACCCTACAGTTATCAATCGGACTCCATTCATGGATTACACCATCTGTGATGGGTGGCTCTACAAACTAAATTTTCTATGTGTCCCACACTCCGATGATCGTCTACTGCTCATTAAAGAAGCTCACACATCTGCATGTGGAGGCCACTTTGGTACTAATAAGACCATTGAACATCTCCAACGCCATTTCTATAAGAACCTACGCCTTATGTTCTCAATTAAAACCATCAAATAGAAAGCATGGCATATATCAGCTACTCCCACTACCTTCCAAGCCCTGGGAGTCAATTTATATGTATTTATTAAGTGGACTACCCACCACCCAATGAAAACATGATGCAATTTGGGTGGTAGCATGTGGTTTTAAACAAATGGCCCTCTTCATGGTTTGCACAAAGACCACTACAACCTCTCAAACAACATAATTGTATTTCCAAGATGTGTGGCCTTATTATGGCCTACCAAGCAACATCATTTCAGATCGAGACTCATGCTTCTTGAGTTCCTTTTGGAAGACAATCTGGGCGCTACTCGGACGTCAGCTTAAATTCTCCACATCGTTCTACCCTAAAACGGATGGCCAAACAAAGGTAGTCAACCACGTGCTGGTACATGCTCTCTGTACTCATTTCAGATGTAGAAAATAGTGGGACAATTATTTACATATTCTTCAACATAGCTACAATAGGGCTACACACTCTGCTACAGGTTTTTCTCCTTTTGAATTATGTTTAGGCTTCCAACCAGCTTCTCTGGCTGAGCTTCCCCTCACGTTGGACCCCCAACGTATAGATCATTAGCAAAGAGAACAATACCCAGCTCCAAGGTTTCTTCAACAAATTGTGCATCGCCACACTCATGTAACGGAAGCTCTGAAAGATTCCCAAGCACGCGCAAAGCAAAGGCATGACAAACATAGACATCCATTTCCTTTCAACCTGGAGACCGAGTCTGGTTACATTTGGATAAGAAATGATTCAAAGGATAGCATCATAAAATACATCCACTTTGATATGGCCCCTACACATTTCTAGAAAATATTAGTGAAAATGCCTATCAATTGGACCTCCTTTAGCTCAGAATTCACAATGTCATCGATGCCAATCATATGAAATTATTCGAGCATCCTCTCTTGGATGAACCAGTCATAATTACATCCTGTGGACAATATTCTTGACTTCTAGCTTCCTTTGTCCAAGGATACTATACTCGACACCAAGACCCATTCTACTCACCACTAGGAATACACCTCCTACCTTTTGGAACATGAAGGACAAACTCCATCTCAAAAAGAGTGGATGAAATATGAGATTGTGCAACGTAGGTTTCCTCATCTTCTCATGGAAGCAAAGACACTTCCAAATCTAAACAGGGAGGAATTG
The DNA here is from genome assembly GCA_027924585.1 of Larix kaempferi. Lineage (NCBI taxonomy): Eukaryota > Viridiplantae > Streptophyta > Pinopsida > Pinales > Pinaceae > Larix > Larix kaempferi. The sequence continues at coordinate 7,458,869 of BSBM01000432.1, read as the reverse complement.
GGCCACAAAGAAGCTAGTATTATTTGCAACCCATAGTAGAAATAGGGGATCATGTAATAAGCCTAGCCTAAGTTTTCTTAAAATATATTAGAACATCTACTATGTAAATAAGTAGGTCCCTTATTATAAAAGGTAAACCTCTCATCTAATACAAACAGGCTTATCAAGAAACATACTTTCTGCTCCTATTTCTCTTGCTTCTAGGATTTAGGTTTTTTGAAGCTTCCTTTCTGAATGATAGACCTCCTGTAGGATCCTCTCTTCATGTCCTCTATATGCACGTGTATCCCCTTACATTTTTTCTACTCCCTGTGTCTACATTAATTCCCTCTAGAAGCCATTGCTCCCTCTTCATCGCTTCACTACGTTTCCATTCCTGGCTCAACATTCACGATCTGAAAAAATCCAGTGCCCCCTTCCTCATGACCTGCATTCACACTCTTTGAAATTCATGCTCAGCATTCACGCTCAACATTCACGACCTACATTCACACTCAACATTCACTCCCTTACTCATGACCTGAATTCATGCTCAACAGTCATGCTCTCTAAAATTTCGAGACGATTTTCCCATAGAACAAGGAGGGGTGCTACACCTGGGTAATTGTGCCCTGTCTGAAATCTTTAGAAGCTCCAATATGTGCAGCTTTGGTCTGAAAAGAGGATAGATCTCCTATAATGGGAGATCAAAGGGATTAAAACTATTTCCCTTGATCAAACTAAATAGGTTTCTAATGTAAGGAATATTAATCTTAGTTAAATAAGTTATACAAGAATAATCAAGTCCTTGAGAATATAAATCTCTACCTTAGTGGATTCATTGCCAGCTCAGGGGTGGTTTCTCAGTAGCAGAAATATACACCGGATAGAATGCCAAATGGTTGGGAGGAAAATTGCATTCAAACCTTCAGTCGCTCAGGTCTAATTAACCAAATAAGCATTCTTCAATGTTCTATTGTTATATTTCAATAATATGAATTTATATTGTCATGAATTATCCTTATATGTAAATGTTGTGGTATATTTATCATAATGATAACTGGTGTTTATGGTTTTATATTGTATTGAAATTGGCTCATGAGATTGGTAATAATGATAATGTACCATATTTGATAAAATATGTATATAATATATCCAGATGATTGATGTATTGAATCTATGTATTACACTTTTATAAATGGAAATCCATGTAGAATAAATATACATAGATAAATGTAGCACATTGAGATGATGACTATTATGTTGAAAGTTGGGTGATAGCAAAAAGGTTATCATGTAAAAATATTATACTATGTTGATTAGTGCTATATAAAATATAGAAACTGACTTGCATGGTAAGAATAGAGAGATACATGGAAGACTAATAAGTTATAAAGATATCCATGATGAATAATTTATTTTGTGAAGTAACGAACTAAGTAAATGTTGCTCCTATGCTTTCCTGAGGGTTGAATTGGAAGGTAATTACCTTCTCTTTCATCATGTGATTAATTGTGGTTAAAGGAATAGAAGCATCAAGTTGGGTTTTATATTCATATAATCTAGGAAATAAGTATGTTTTATATTGAGCGAGATTATATATTATGGTGAATACCAAGTTGAATAAATCTATATGCATAAGTGGGAACATCTAATTATGATTAGTGGTATTAATAGATTGAAGTATTTGTTTGTTGGGTATTCAAAAGGAAAAAATTTACACCCCATTTCCTCAAAACAACAATGAGGATTTCAGGTGCATTACAAAGTGATATCAGAGCTGAAATTGCAGCACTCAGGTCTATATGTTGTTAACATGAAGTAAGAAAGTATGAAGCTTTTTGAACTAGCAATTTTACTTTTTGTTTCATGCACAATGGAGGAATGGATTTTGCAAATTAAACCTTCAATTTCTTCAAGAGGCAACCAATGGGATAGATTGAATGCTATTATGAAATGGTTTGCTGCATTGCTCAAAACAATCGGTTGGATTGAAAACTATGAGTTTACAAGTAATACTTTCATTTTTATTTAATTTTTTTTGAACATGTTTACATACTAAATAACGGAATTTGGGTTAAACTATACTGAGAAAGAAGTATAAAATATTGATCTAGAACGATTTTTATATGTACAATTATAGACATAGGTGTCTAGTTGTTAAGACCCTAGACATATGATTTTATTAAGAAAACACAAGATAAAACATTTGAATTGTTTAATAGAATAGCCATTATAAATTGGCAATAGTGAAAAGATTGCAAATTTATCGAGGGATAAGTTACTATACTCCATGAGAAAACAAAGTTTATGAAAAAGAACAATAAATGTTGATGTATTAACATTATAGGGTTTTGTCCATGGTTTATGACTAATAAAAATAATAATCAATATGGGATGTTGATTATAATCCATATTTTATTGATACTATACTTAAATCACTTAGGAATGAGTGACGAGTTTGTACTCTATGTGTTTTGATTATAGGATTACATGGAGACTAAATCCGATGCTTAGAGAAGGATTTCTTAAAATTTTGAGTGTAGAAAGTTGCACTAACAAGTCGTTGTGACAGATCGCCAGTATCTACAATAATTGTTGAAAACAAGAGCATTATAATGATTGTGCATAAAATATGGTGATTTTATTGTAGGGTTTGAATAAAGATCAAACTTAAATACTAATGTATAGTGATACCTAAATCACTAAATCATATGAAATTTTTATGAGTAATAGTTGACCAATAAATAGGTGAACCTATTATTGATGAATGAATGATGTAATGTTGATACTAACTATTATATATGTGAAGTTGTAACAGATTCAGAGGACTTGGCAATGGCAATGAAGCCACAAGAAGAACCAAGTTTATGTGTCGCAAGTAGTCAAATATTGTGAATGACAGAAAATGCGGACCAAAAATAATATGATCATTATTAATGAGTCATTGAACAGTGAAAGACAATATCGAAAAGGAAAAACACCAAGTGGAAAAATTGATGATCCAACTCTACTATGGAAAAATAAAATTCCTAAACTCAAGCAAGAGAGCTTGAGTGGAAAATTCATGGACTCAAGCAAGGGAGCTTGAGTGAAAGAAAGAAAGAGCTAGTGATCATCAATGACAAGACCTAGGTGCACAAAATTAAAATAACATCTGGAAGACAGGACATTGTTTGATGTTTTTTGAGAAGGAAAATTTTTGACTAGAAATCAAAAGAGGAGTAAGCTCAAAATTTTAAATCCCGTAAGACCACGTATAAATTTTTAACCGATATCAAAGGAGAGTTCTGTGTTCAGGAAAGTGTTGCTGAAGTCCCAAAAACTCAAATGAGAGTTTTGTATTCAACAAAGTGTTGTTGAAGTCTTTCATCTCCATGATATAGCAATAGGACATAGGGTAAGAGATGCCAAGTAAATGGGCTATTACCTTCCCTAATTTTTTGCAAATAATACTTAAATGTAATTCGAAAATAATCCAAGGATGAGGACGAATGTCAAATTGTAGATTGTTTTCTTGAAAAAATATGATATAATGTTACTAATTTGTGAACAGAGGGTCTATTTATCGCAATTCAAAAGCTATCTAAGAGTCCAAGAGTCGTAAGTGAAAGATATGCTCCAAAACATAGGTAAATTCTTGTTTATTTATGCATTCTTTTGATTTATATTGTAAAATAATCATGTATTATGTGGCGCTATCATAATAAGAGCACACATTTCAATGAAAAATATTGGAAAATTTTCCGTGAACAGAAACAACGGTGTGTTACAAAAGGACTTATTGCTTACATTCTGAATTAAAATTGAAAAACAATGGTATGTTTATGCTTGGAAGATATTGTATGGTTGTGTAAAAGTACAGGTTAAGAAATGAAGGAGAACAATCATGACATGTAGGAGGTACAGAAGCTCAAAGATGACTAAAGGTTGAAGATAAAGAGATAAAAGACTACCAACAATGACGATGGTGTTATTCTTAAGGGGGGAAGGATGTAACATCCCTCTCCTTACCCCTATTATTCTGTAACTGAAAATGTAATTATGTACTTGTTTCTGGTGAGGATATAAGGGCCAAGGCCCCACAAGTAAACCTTGTAGGTGTTTCTATTTATTTCCTAACCTGTAACTGCTAAATATAGACCTAGGATATTGAAGGTGTTGATGCAACTAAACGAATAAGAAAAAGAATCCACTAGGGGAGAGAGGTTAATGCGCCAGGAAGCCATGAGAATCTAGGGTTTTGATGATGGACGTCATCTTGGTGGTCATAAGCACTTAGTAACTAATTACATTATTTCCCTAAGGTCATAAGTATCGTCTTAAAAAAATGTAATCCTTAGAAAAGAAACTACTGGTTGCAAGCTTGTAGTGAATTCCTATGGCTTATCTATTAGGTTAAAAGCTAAAATTCTATGAGATGATTTTGAGTAAAACCAAGAAATCTGTTAGCACCCAAATTTATCCCCAAGGTTGTGGGAGAAGGCCAAGCTGGGGTAACCACAAAACCACTTGAGATTGCACTTCTGACCCAATGCAATCAGAGAGGGATCTCTCTTAAATTCAAGGAAGACTGAAAATAATCAATGATAAACACACAACCTTCTTACTCAAGATATTCATTCAAAGCATATTCAGAAGGTCATATTTCTGATGGGACAAATTGGTTTTGAAATTTTGGTAAGATAATTGTAAGAGAAAGCATTGGGCAATGGAGTCAAAACCTAACACATAAACCCAATAACAGTGCTGCTGCATGGAATATCAAAACAGAGGCAAGATAGCCATCCATTTACAGTCAATATGATTTGCCTAGTGATAAAGGAAGAAGAGATGAACAGTCCATTGACATGAGCATCAATCATAGATGAGTTCAATGTCAACTTTAGAGGAAATACTTGGTGGATATCTGAAAACAACAGCCAAACTTTGTGATCAAGAATTTTGCACTGTTACACACTCATTCCAGATATGAAAAAAGCAAACATAATGAAATTAAATAACAGGAAACACATCCACATGAGAAGAAGAAGGGAACAAACTATAAACTAAACAACACATGAATCTCTATCGAAATCAGCCAGAGACATTGTAATTCAATTAAGGGTTATGCTTCAAAGCAGAACTCGGCTCTCCCAAGCCTGAGCCCATTGATTTTCCAACCTTCTTTTGTTCTATTACACAGCTATTTATAGGCCCTTGGCATCGAATTGACTAACAAAAAATAGTTAAAACTACGCTGCCAACTACAGGGTCTAGTTCACCACCTTTGACAGCGAGTTACAAAATTGAAAGTGACTGCTAATGGGTCAGCCATGATTTATCTCACATGCATTATCAGCAGGCCCATAGATCCTAACAGTCTCAAAAATTGAGGAATATTACATATAAACTTGGTTCAAAATATACTGCTATGATAGGCTATAGAAAAACTAGGGAACAGGCTGCCACATTCACTCCCGAGTCTTCAACGGCCCTGCTAATCGAAGAATTCCTCTATCATCAGGGAATATTCCACTTGTGCTTCTTCTAAAGGAGGAGGAAGTGGCACTTCTTCAGTGGAGAGGATGAAGTCCTAGAGAATCTCAACGGCTTCACAGGTGTCCTGCTGCTCCTCTCAGGCCACGTTCTTCTTCTTTCGATGCCGAGACTCCCTGTACACCTGTTGGCTTTCATTCTCTTCGGGCTTGCTTGGTGAACTCTCCTCCATGTGGTCAAACACTACAGGAGGCAAAGGAACGTCCTCTTCCTCCACCTCAGCCCATGCCTACTCTGGCATGAAAACAACCTTGGCTCCCTGCTCCTTCTCCATGATCAGGCTTTAACCAAAAGATACATGCAGTACAGGGCCTTTTCCACCTTTCTCATATAATGGTTGTGAATTAGCAAGTACCGGGACCTTGTCAATAACGATTCTGACAGCAACGGCTACCATGTGTGATTACCCTCAATGCGATGGTCTGACTAGCTTTCCCAAGTGAGTAGGAATGATGACAGAGGTGTGAGCTGATGTGAAACACACCTAACGACCCTTTTTTAGATAGGTGAGAGGGGTATATGGTGGCGTTGAGGCGGATTTGGTCTCATTGGCCATCATTCACCTGTTGTAGAGATACCACATGGCCTCTAACACCATGAAAAATACATCATCGTAGAACTTTAACCGTTAACCTCATCTCGACCATCGGATGGCGTGGTGTCCCTCTCGTGTTCGCAGATTTTGGGACCAATGATCGCCTGCACAAGTAAGATTTGCGAACTAAATTGCAGCCATAGATCTGAGCTCTAACAAATCCTAGTCATCTAAACTCACACCCTCCTACCAAAAGTTCACAGATTTGCTCATTATATTTCTCCGCGCGGGATGAATATGCGAACACATTCCTAGCCATCAATCCATTCCACTGGTTGTTGATCGACCTTAACATGACTGCCGGTTAATGCTTGCACCTGCGCTTCAATGACTTTCAGCTTCTATCGGGGAGGGCACCTGCTACCATCGATCTTACATGCTCTTGATCTGAGCCATCCAAAGGGGTCATTATATACTGAGGGTGCTTCTCTCTATTTTTAATCCACTAATCATCATTTCAACTTTGGAATTCCATGACTGCTTCCACCCTGGATCAAAACCATTGCATAGACCCTCGAGTTTCTGATTTTTGGGCCCTGTGGGCTATGAGCAGAGTTCTTCCTTGGTTGTTATCATGCGTAGGCACCTTTCGATCTTCTAAAACCCCTCTAAACATCTAGCACAAATCAACTTCTAACAACTGGCTCCTATTGGGGATGTTATCCTCCCTGTGAGGTAGCAAAGAACCCCATAGACCCAGTGCTTGATCCATTGGGCTGTGCTTTATCACAAAATTAGTTGTCTATAGCTCTTTATTGAAAACTGAAACACAAACTGAAAACTGAAATGCAAAATGCAACTGAATTGCTGAAATATGCTCGGGGTGCCGAGCTTATTTATGCACAAAACTACTCTACCCTATGCTACTTAAATGGTTTTCATATCAAGTGATATGAAAATGACAATGCAACCAATCCTGCAGCTGATCCCACAGAAAAACCCCATATCATGCTTAACTAAAGTCAGAGGATAAGAACATAATGGCAAAAGGTATTGATGATAGGTGTGATCTTTTTGACAAAAACAAAACCTTTTACCCCAACCGAAGAATATTTCCCTATACTTTGCTATTGGGTCATTAGAGGCATGATATCCTCCAAATGTTTCTTCCCTCCCTCTAACAGGACAAAGCTGTTTCAGCTGAAACTCCTTAGGCCCTTTATCAGACTGGAGCTTTTCTTGCAGCGCATCAAATTTTCTTTCAAAAGAGCAGTAAGTAGCATGTTCATTCCCTTTCCCACTCCCATCAAGTATAGGGATTGAATATCTATGGCCAACTTGGAGTGGGGCCTAGAACTCATGTATGCTTGGATTCCTATACAACCTAGTAGGATTGAAATAATCAGAGTCAAACACATCCGACCACTGAGACTGCAAATCTGTAACATGAGGGGGTATTTTGATACCTAGACCATCAGCATCATCCTCTCCTGGATTCCTAGAATTCCTGGTTTAAAAACCTGATTCTGCTATGATGCTTCAAAAGAAAAGTCACCTTGGTTTTCAAAAGGATCAAGTAAAGGACCTTCTTCTTGAACCCAGGATTCTAGGCACAAAGGGGCAAAATAAAAATTATATTGACAATTCTGATCTCCCCCCAACACATCCATTATTTGGTCATCCTACTGAAAAGGGATGTCAGGCTCAATAAATTCTTCCTGGATCTCCCAATCAGCTTCCATTTCCTCCAACGAAAAAACTTCTGCCTGCTGGAAACTCCCATTGGTCCCCTCCTTTTTTGCTTTCATGAGGGCGCGGCTCCTCATGCAGGGTCTTTAAGCACTCTTTGTTCATGGATCTAAGAATCCTCCTTATTCTGGTGAATACTTTAGATTCGAGAAGCATGGTTTCCTCACCCTCAAGCCCACTATTTCCCTCACTTTTAATGATGAAATCATGAGTTGTAATTTGGCTCCTCTCCACAGCTATCTCTTCTATATAGTGGGACTGATTGCACGAGGGTTTCCTTTTCTCATCCACCTCCAGGAGGCTTATGACATATTCATCTCTATACTCATCATATATGGGTGGACCTAGCCCTCCTTCAAAATTATGCACCATAGAACTCTCAACATGCTGAGTGCAATCCACATAAAACAAACCAGCACCATCTTTTTCTTACGCATGGCTGGGTTTCCCATCTCTTTTCTCACCATGAGAAAATAAAATAGGGTTTTCCTGCTCATGTACCTCCTCAGATTCTGGTCCCCCTTCCATCTTATTTTCATTGACTTGCTCTGAGACCTTTTTAGACATCCTGAGATTGTCTTCCACCTCCAATGCATCAATGAACATATGCAACAATGTGCGATACTTTCTCTCCAACAGAAGGAACGATAACTCAGTAGGAAGGATAGAGGCATACTGCATCTTAGCAGCATTTTCCAGGGATTGAATTTCCTTCTCCATGTTATAGTAAAATCTTGAAAACCTTCTATTGAAATCCAGTAAAGTTTCCCCTTCCTGCCTTATCATGGAATAAAAATCAGAAAGCACTTGGTCCATAGGTCTTCTTTCACCCCAAAACTCTAGGAAGACACTGGAAACCCCCCCCCATGTATCAATAGAATTAGGCTGCAAGTGACTAAACCACTTCTTAACATTTCCTTGGAAGGATTGGGCAAAAGTCCTCATACAAACATCCTCATGTTCCACTTCAAAAAGGTCTAGAAAATGCTCAAAACCCTGAAGATGTCTTTTAGCTATGAGACTACCATCTTCTCCATCAAAAACAGGGAGGTATCTATGGTATTTGGGAGGATATTCATGGATAATAGGGGGTATCTTTAAAGGACTATATCTGTGCTGAGGTCTGGAAGGTAGAGGAGGATGTGCAGGAAGAATGTCTTCGGCCTTGCATTCATATGGTTTGCAGGACTAATCAGGGACCTTACAAGGCTCGAAAGAAGGAATAGGATCGAGCCTAGGTATGAAAGAAGAATGTACATCTGCAAGCTCGAGCGAAGGATACACAAAATAAAATCTCTCATGACTAAGAGCCCGTCTGCGAAGCAGAAATATTCTGATATAGACACACAAAGGTAAAAGGCAACCAAAGAAAAAGAACAAGACCTCTTTAAGAGAATTCATACTGTGACACCTGGATCTTTATCCTTCCATGTCTAATACAACTGATCTCATCCCCAGGGGAGTCGCCATAAGATCTTCAACATCTAAATTCTAGCATGGATTCGCAAACATTCACCAATGGAGCAGCCAATCCTCCCAGTGGAGTCACCTTCGTACTAAAATCTTGATGAGTGGAGTCCCCAGGTGAATAATACAACCCTTTCAATGTTTGATTGTTGTTCACCATCAACAATCAAATCTAAAACTTTGTCGTTCTGCCCAAGGATGATAGGACTTTCACTCCTCGGCAGTTGCACCAATATGTTAGCACCCAAAATGACCCCCATGGTGGTGTGAAAAGGCCAAGGTGGGGTAACCACAAAACCACTTGAGATTGCACTTCTAACCCAATGCAATCAGAGAGGGATCTCTCTTAAATTCAAGGAAGACTGAAAATAATCAATGATAAACACACAACCTTCTTACTCAAGATATTAATTCAAAGCATATTTAGAATGTCAGATTTTTGATGGGACAAATTGGTTTTGAAAGTTTGGACGTAAGATAATCGGGAGAGAAAGCATTGGGCAATGGAGTCAAAACCTAACACATAAACCAAATAATAGTGTTATTACATGGAATATCAAAACAGAGGCAAGATAGCCATCCATTTACAGTCAAAATGCTTTGCCTGGTGATAAAGGAAGAAGAGATGAACAGTTCATTGACATGAGCATCAATCATAGATGAGTTAATGTCAACTTTAGAGAAAATACTTGGTGGATATCTGAAAAACAACAGCCAGAGCTTGTGATCAAGAATTATGCACTGTTACACACTCATTCCAGACATGAAAAAATAAAACATAATGAAAGTAAATAATAGGAAACACGTCCACATGAGAAGAAGAATGGAACAAACTGTAAACTAAACAACACATGAATCTATGTCGAAATCAGCCACAAACACTGTAATTCTAATAAGGGTTATGCTTCAAAAACAGAGCTCATCTCTCTGAGGCCTGAGCCCATTGATTTTCCAACCTTTTGCTCTTCTATTACATAGCTATTTATAGGCCCTTGGCCTTGAATTGACTAACAAAAAATAGTTAAAATTGCGTTGCTACCTACAGGGTCCAGTTCACCACCTTTGACAGTGACTTAAAAAATGAAAGCGACTGCTAACAGGTCAGCCATGATTTATCTCACATGCGTTATCATCAGGACCACAGACCCTAACAGTCTCAAAAATTGAGGAATATTACATATAAAGTTGGTTCAAAATATATTGATATGACAGGATACATAAAAACTAAGGAACAGGCTACCACCTTCACTCCTGAGTCTTCAACTAGCCCTGCTGATCGAAGAAGTCCTCTATCCTTAGGGAATATTCCACCTATGCTTCTTCTTCTGAGGAGGAGATGAGGCTTCTTGAGTGGAGAGGATGAAGTCTTGGAGAATCTCAACGGCTTTGCGAGTGTCCTATTGCTCCTCTTGGGCCACTTTCTTCTTCTTTCAATGCTGAGACTCCCTGTACACCTGTCGGATTTCATGCTCTTCAGGCTCGCTTGCTGAACTCTCCTCCACATGGTCAAACACTACAGGAGGCGAAGGAATGTGCTCTTCCTCCAACTCATCCCATGCCTGCTCTGGCATGAAAACGATGTCGGCTCCCTGCTCCTTCTCCATGATTGGGCTTTAACCGAAAGATACATACACTGAAGGGCCTTTTCCACCTTTCTCATATAATGGTCGTGACTTAGCAAGTACCGAGACCCTGTCAATAACAATTCTGATAGCGATAGAAGCTATGTGCGATTACCCTTAACATGATGGTCTGAATGGATTTCCCAAGCGAGTAGGAATGATGATAGAGGTGTGAGTTGACGTGAAACACTCCTAACGAGGCTTTTTTGGAAAGGTGGGAGGGGTATGCGGCGGTGCTAATGTGGCTTTGGTCTCATTGGCCATCATTTACCTGCAGCAGAGATGCCACATGGCCTCTAACACCATGAACAAACCATCATCGTAGATATTTAACCCTTAACTTCACCTCGACCATCGGATGGCATGGTGTCCCTCTTTTGTTTGTAGATTTTGGGACCAATGATCACCTGCACAAGTAAGATTTGCGAACTAAATTGCAACCCTAGATCTGAGCTCTAACAGATCCTGGTCGTCCAAACTTACACCCTCCTACCAAAAGTTCACAGATTTGCTCATTGTATTTCTCCGTGCAGGTTAAATATGCGAACACATTCCTAGCCATCAATCCATTCCACCGGCTATTGATCGACCTTAACATGCCCATCGGTTAATGCTTGCACGTGCGCTTAAACGACTTTCAACTTCTATCGCGGAGGGTGCCTGTGACCATCGATCTTACATGCTCTTCATCTGAGCTTTCCAAAGGGGTCATTATACACCGAGGGCGCATCTCTTTGTTTTTAATCCACTGACCATCATTTCAACTTTGGAATTCCACGACTGCTTCCACCCTGGATCGAAACCACTACACAGACCCTCGAGTTTCTGATTTTTGGGCCCTGTGGGCTATGAGTAGAGTTCTTCCTTGGTTGTTCTCATGAATAGGAACCTTTCAATCTTCTAAAACCCCTCTAAACATCTAGCACAAATTAGGTGCTAACACAATCAACTTAGATATGATTACTACCTCAGTTCTAGCAAAAGATTGTTAAAATACCTAAAGAGGAATATAGCCTAAGGTTTGTTTCCTTCTTCACCTTGTATAGGGAAGTAGGAAGATTTACTTTGTATAGTTCTCATTAAGAACTATTTGTACAATAAGTGTGTTGTATAAATATCAAGATATATTTCTATGTTCATAATTTAAATACAAATATATAAATATATAAATATATTATAGTTTTAAACAAAATTATAAATATAATTGAAAGTATAATATGTATATGGTTTCTAGAAGTTATGTAGAGAAAAGACCATTACTCTATAAATACAAGGGCAGTAGGCATATGTAGATATATAGTTTAAATTGGGAAGATTCCTTGTTAGACAAGTGTTTATGGAAAATGCTTCAACAAAAGAAGTGGTTAGGTTGTTGTGAGAGAAATAGGCGTTCCAATCCCCTTATAGGAGAGCGGAGCTTTAATAATTTGAGGGAATTGTGCTGGATTAGGTTCTTAAAACTAACTCGAAGGAGACAACCATTATCGGTTGTGATATTTGTCAAGTTGCGTTTTGACAAGTGGTGGGGATATTCCACTCTTACCAGGACGAAATCCCCAAGGAGAGCAGGAAAACCTTGAGTATATATTTTTAGGATCATGACATAGGAGGCAGTGAACTCATCACTATGGATTTTTGCATAGTGCATTATAGGATCTCTGCTTTTTCATTTGATAGGAATCGCATGATGGTAGAGGCCTCAGTATAGGTTCCAGATAAAGCCATGCATGACAGAGTAGGATCAAATGTCAGCAAAAAATGATCTCTGATCTCGCATTCGTGCTCCGTTAAATAATCTTTCATTCTCTATATTCGTATATGTATTAAAAAAATAAACGATTTTTGTACTTTACATTTGTGGAACCTGGGCGATCTCCCTGTGGGAGAATCGACGCAAAACTGTTGTTACTCTTCCACATCACAACACCGTGACAGAGTAAAGCGATCACTCTGCACTATATCATTAGTTTTGATAACTGCCACATCACAATACCACAACAAGGTAAAGCAATCACTGCACTATCACTGGTTGTGATAGTTGACACATCGTAATACCCTCACAACATAATGCGATCACTACACCATGTAAATGGTTGTTTTAATACCCTGCCACATCGCAATACCTTGACAGAGTAATGCGCAATATCAATTGTTGTGATAATACCCTGCTCGATCTGAGAGATGCGATCCCTGTGTACTATGGTTTTGTGTAAATATGGGGAAGTGCATCTCTATAAGAGGAGTACCCATTTTATTGCTTTGCTCAATTTTGTTGGTCGAGGATATATGAGAGGGTATCTCTATAAGAGACTCACCCATTAGTGTTACTTTTCCATTGTTGTAGAGACCAGATTTAAGAGGAAGGTTCTGACATATTGGTTGTTAGCATAGATCTTGTTTCGAGAACCTGTTCATTATCAAGGCTTCTGCATGCAATGGTTAATTATAGATTCCACCTTTGAGATGCGGACCTTGGAATTTATAACTGATGTTTGCTAATTCTACGATGTCATGAAATATCGGTGCTATTCCTTGAAGGATACAACCATGTTTATTATAAAACCACTATCTGGTACTTTATATGGGCGATCTTGAGTGTAATTGAGTCCAAGTTTATATATATTATGTCTACTATAAGTTGTTCATATGGTTGAATTCTAAACTAATCATTCTCTCCATATAAGTAGTAGCTATGCATTGTATGGTCCCTACAATATATTCGATCTCAGGTAATTTCGCTATACATCGATCTTTGCGTTTATAGGTTGATTCGAATATCATAACCAGGTTTCATTATAGTTATATATCGATCTTTGCATACAAGTGATCGTCATATTCATAGTTATTGGAAATTTCATACTCTAGTCGTAGTAAAGTGATATTTGCACAAGTTGATAGACAGAGTTTCATTTATTATGACCTTTGTTTAAAGAAGAGAGATTCGCAGTAAAGCGATCTCTGCACAAGTATAGTATTTGTAATGATCTATGTCTGAATTATTTAATTTATCTTTGATTGAGAGAACCACAGTAAGTGTTCTCTGCACAAGTCATTTTCATAGAAGTTGTATCTTAATTACTACACATATCTATAGAGAATGCAATTTACACATAATTATTAGTATGCCTATGCATATATTGAGGAAAAATCTCTATATTATTCCTTGTTGTTAGATAGTGATCCTTTTAAGAGAAGTAATCTCTTCATTTATATAATCTATGAATAAGTCACCACATTTTCATACTAAAGCAAAGCAAGAATGTCCTTGGATTGGGGAATTGTAATTATTCCTGTAAAGTATATTATATGCAAGGATGTTGTGAATTCTTAAATGGTAGGGAGAAAAGAATCAAAGACATAATAGTCATATTTATATACAGGAGATGTTACTCTTAGACTAAAATATTAAATTCCTTTAGCTGAGGTAAGTGATGGAGGAAGGTATTAACCCTATTTCCCTTTATCAAACTAAATAGGTTGCTAATGTAAGGAAGATTAATCTTAGTTAAGTAAGTAATACAAGAATAAGGAAGTCCTTAAGAATATAAATCTCTACCGTGTGGATTCATTTCCAGCTCAGGGGTGGCCTCTCCCTGGCAGAAATATACACCGGACAGTGTACCAAATGGTTGGGAGGAAAATTGCTCGCTCAAGTCTAATCGACGAGATAAGCATTCTTCAATGTTGTATTGTTAGATGTCAATAATATGAATGTATATTGTCATGGATTATCCTGATATGTAAATGTTGTGGTATATTTATCATAATGATAATTGGTGTCTATGGTCTTATATTGTATTCAGATTGGCTCATGAGATCAGTAATAATGATAATGTATTCTATTTGATAAAAGATGTATATAGTATATCCAGATGATTGACATATTGAATCTATGTGTTACACTTTTATAAATGGAAATCCATGTAGAAGAAATATAGATAGATAAATGTAGTACATTGAGATGATGACTATTATGTTCAAAGTTGGGTGATAGAAAAAAGGTTATCATGTAAAAATATTAGACTATGTTGATTAGTGCTATATAAAATATATAAATTGACTTCCATGGTAAGAATATAGAGATGCATGGAAGACTAATAAGTTATAAAGATATCCATGATGAATGATTTATTTTGTGAAGTAATGAACTATGCAAATGTTGCTCCTATTATTTCCCAAGGGTCGACTTGGAAGGTAATTACCTTCTCTTTACTCATGTGATTAATTGAGGTTAAAGGAATAGAAGCATCAAGTTGGGTTGTATATTCATATAATCTAGGAATTAAGTATGTTTTATATTGAGCGAGATTATATACTATGGTGAATCCCAAGTTGAATAAATCTATATGCTTAAATGGGAACATCTAATTATGATGAGTGGTATTAATAGACTGACGTGTTTGTTTGTTAGGTATTCAGAAGGAAAAAGTTTACACCCCATTTCCTCAAAACAAAACCGATGATTTTGGGTGCATTACAAAGTGGTATCAAAGTTGATGTTGCAGCACTCGAGCCTATATGGGCTTAACATGAAGTAATAAAGTATGAATTTTGTTGAAATAACAATTTGATTTTTTGTTTTATGCACAAAGGAGGAATGGATTCGGCGAATTAAACCTTCAATTTATCCAAGAGGTAACCAATGGGATATATTGAATGCTATGCTGAAATGGTTTGTTGCATTGGTGAAAATAATCGGTTGGATTGAAAATTGTGAGTTTACAGGTAGTAATTTCGTTTTGCTTTAATTTTTTTTGAAGCATTATGTTTATCTACTGAATAATGGAGTTTGGGTTAAAATATACTCAGAAAGAAGTATAAAATTTTGATCTAGAACTGTTTTGATATATACAATTACAGACACGGGTGTCTAGTTGCTAAGACCCTAGACATACGATATTATTATGAAAACAAAAGATAAAATGTTTGAATTGTTGAATAGAATAGCCATTATAAATTGGCACTAGTGAAAAGATTGTAAATTTATCAAGGGATAAGTTACTACACTCCATGAGAAAACATAGTTTATGAAAAGGAACAATAACTGTTGATGTACTAACATTGCAGGATTTTGTCCATGGTTTATGACTAATGAAAATAATAATCAAAATGGGATGTTGATTATAATCCATCTTTTATTGATACTAGAGTTAAATGACTTGGGAATGAGTGATGAGTTTGTACTCTATGTGTTTTGATTATAGGATTATATGGAAACTAAAAAAAATGTTTGGAGAAGGATTTCTTAAAATTTAGACTATGAAAATTTGCACTAACAAGTCGTTGTGGAAGATCGTCAGTATCTGTGGGACTTCTTGAAAAAAAGAGCAATATAAATGATTTTGCATAAAATATGGTGATTTTATTGCAAGGGTTTGAATAAAGATCAAACTTAAATACTAATGTATAGTGATAGTTAAATCACTAAAGCATATGAAATATTAATGAGTAATAGTTGATCGATAAATAGGTGAACATATTATTGATGAATCAATGATGTAGTGATGAGGATAACTATTCTATCTATGAAGTTGTAACAAATTCAGAGGACTTGGAGATGGAAATGAAGCCACAAGAAGAACCAAGTTTATGTGTCGCAAGTAGTCAAATATTGTGAATGACAAAAAATGCGGACCAAAAATAATATCATCATTATTAATGATTCATTGAACGAGGAAAGACAATATCAAAAACGAAAAACACCAAGTGGAAAAATTGATGATCCAGCTCTACTATGCTAAAATAAAATTCCTAGACTCAAGCAAGAGAGCTTGAGTGGAAAATTTCTAGATTCAAGCAAGGGAGCTTGAGTGGAAGAAATAAAGAGCCAATGATCATCAATGGCAAGGCCTAGGCAAAGAAAATTAAAATAACATCTAGAAAACATGATGTTGTTTGATGTTTTTTCAGATGGAAAACTTTTGACTCGCAATCAAAAGAGGAGTAATCTCAAAATATTAAAGCCCATAAGACAATGTATATATTGGTTACAAATATCAAGGGAGATTTTTTTGTTCAGCAAAGTGTTGTTGTGTTGAGAAAAGTGTCGTTGAAGTCTTTCATCTCCATGATATAGCAATAGGATATAGGGTAAGAGTTTCCAAGTAAATGGGTTATTAGCTTCCCTAATTTTTTGCAAATAATACTTAAATGTAATGCGAAAATCATCCAAGGACAAGGACAAATGTCAAATTGGAGATTGTTGCTTGAAAACATATGATATAATATTACTAATTTGTGAATGAAGCGTATGTTTATCGCAAGTCAAAAGCTAGCTAAGAGTTTGAGATTCGGAAGTGAAGGTAATCCTCCAAAATATAAGTAAATTCTTGTTTATTTATGCATTCTTTCGATTTATACTGGAAAATAATCATGTATTATGCGGCCTTATGATGATAAGAGAAAAAATTTCAATGAAAAAGATTGGAAAATGTTCCATGAATAGCAACAATGGTGTGTTACAAAAGGATTTGTTGCTTACATTCTAAATTAAAATTGAAAAATAATGGAATGTTTATGCTTGGAAGATCGTGTATGGTTGTGTAAAAGTGAAAGTTAAGAAAGGAAGGAGAAAAATCACGACATGCAGGAGGTACAGAAGCTCAAAGATGACTAAAGTTCAATGATAAAGAGATAAATGACTACCAACACCGAGGATGGTATTATTCTTAATGGGGGAAGGATGTAACATCCCTCTCTTTACCCTTATTCTTTTGTAACTGAAAATGTAATTATGTAGTTGTTTCTGGTGAGGAGCTAAAGGCCAAGGCCCCATCAGAAAAGCTTGTAGGTGTTGTTATTTATTTCCTAAGTTGTAACCGTTGATTATAGACCTAGGATACTGGATTTTTTGACGCAACTAAATGATGGGGCAAAAGAATCCACTTGGGGAGAGAGGTCGACTGGCTAGGAATCCATGAGAATCTAGGGTTTTGATGATGGATGTCATCTTGGTTCCGGTAAGCACTTAGTAACTAATTACATGATTTCCCTAAGGTCATAAGTATCATCTTAAAAAATGTTAATCCTAAGCAAATAAACTATTGGTCACAAGCTTGTAGTGAACTCCTATGAACTAAATATTAGGTTAAAAGCTAAAATTTTACTAGACTATTCTCAGTAAAACCAAGCAATCATCTTATATATGATTACTACCTTAGTTCCAACAAAACATGGAAGCTAAGAAGATTGTTGAAATTCCTAAATAAGAACAGAGCGTAAGGTTTGTCGGTTTGTCTCCTTCTTCACCTTGTATAGGGAAGGAGGAAGATTTATTTTGTATAGTTGTCATTAAGAACTATTTGTACAATAAGTGTGTTGTATAAATATCAAGATATATTTGTATGTTCATAATTTAAGTACAAATATATATATATGATATGATATGATATGATATGATAGTGTTGAACATAAGTATAGATATAATTGAAACTATAATATGTATATGGTTTCTAGAAGTTATGTAGAGAAAAGACCATTACTATATAAATACAAGGGAAATAGGCATACGTAGATATATAGTTTAGATTGGGTAGATTCCTTGTTAGACAAGTATTTATGAAAATCACTTAGACAAAAGAAGTGGTTAGGTTGTCATGAGATTAAGAGGGGTGGGAGTATCCTTATAAGAGAGCGAGCCTTAATAATTTGGGGGAATTGTGCTGGATTAGGTTCTTAAACCTAACTCGAAGGATACAACCATTATTGGTTGTGAAAATTGTCAAGTTTCATTTTCACAAGCGGTGGGGAGAATTCCCTCTGAGCAAGACTGACTCCCCAAGGCGAGCAGGAAAATCTTCAGTATATATTTTTAGGATCGTGACGTAGGAGGCGGTGAACTCATCACTATGGAATTTTTCATAGTGCATGATAGGATCTATGATTTGTCATTTGATAGGAATCGCGTCGTGGGTGAGGTCTCGGTATAGGTTCTAGAGTAAGCCGTTAGTGACAGAGTAGGATCAAAGGTCCGTGGAAAATGATCTATGATCTCGCGTTCATGCTCCGGTAAATAATCCTTGATTCTCTGTATTCATATATATATGCATTGTATTAAAAAAATAATGATTTTTGTACATTATATTTGTGGAACATGGGCGATCTTCCTGTGGAAGAATCGACCCACCGCTTTTGTTACTCTACCACATCGCAACACCGCGACAGAGTAAAGAGATCACTCTGCACTATATGGATGTGATAACTGCCACATCACAATACCGCGACAGAGTAAATAAATCACTCCAGTATCATTGGTTGTGATAATTGGCATATCGTCATACCCTGACAGAGTAATGCGATCACTGCACCATAAAAATGGTTGTGTTAATACCCTGCCACATCGCAATACCTTGACAGAGTAATGAGATCACTGCACAATATCAATTGTTGTGATAATACTCTACTCGATCTGAAAAATGCGATCCATGTGCACTATGGTTCTGTGTAAATATGGAGAAGCACATCTATATAAGAATTGTACCCATTTTATTGATTTGCTCGATTTTGTTTGTGGAGTATATATGAGAGGGTATTTCTATAAGAGAGGCACCCATTAATTGTGCTTTTCTATTGTTGTAGAGACCAGATTTAAGAGGGAGGTTATGACATACTGGTTGTCAGCATAGATATTGTTTTGAGAACCTGTTCATCATCAAGGCTTCTACATGCAATGGTTAATTATAGATTCCACCTTTGATATGTGGACCTTCACATTTGTAAACGATGTTTGCTAATTTGATGACGACATGAAATATCGGTGCGATTCCTTGAAGGATCCAACCCATGTTAGTATAAAACCACTATCTGGTACTTTATCTGGGCGATATTGAGTGTAATCGAGTCCAAGTTTATATATATTATGTCTACTCTAAGTTGTTAATTTGGTTGAATTCTAGACCAATCAATCTCTACATACAAGTAGTAGATGTGCATCGTATGGTCCCTACAATATATTCGATCTCAGGTAAGTTCGTTATACATCGATCTTTGCGTTTATAGGTTGATTCGAATATCATAACCAGTTATCTATAGTTATACATCGATCTTTGCGTTTATAGGTTTGATTATAGTTATCTATCGATCTCTGCATACCAGTGATCGTTGTATATAGTTGTTGGAAATTTCATACTAGAGTCGTAGTAAAGCGATCTTTGCACAAGTTGATTGACGGAGTTTCATTTATTATGATCTATGTTTAAACTAGTTAATAATATCTTATTTGAGAGATTCTCAGTAAAGCGATCTCTGCACAAGTATAGTAATTGTAATGATCTATGTCTGAATTATTTAATTTATCTTTGTTTTAGAGAATCGCAGTAAGCGTTCTCTGCACAAGTCATTTTAATAGAAGTTGTATCTTAATTACAACACACATCTATAGAGAATGCAATTTACACACAATTATTAGTATGCGATCTATGCATATATTGAGGACAGATCTCTATATAATTCCTCGTTGTTATATAGTGATCCTTTTAAGAGAAGTAATCTCTTCATTTATATAATCTGATAATAAGTCACCACATTTTCATATTCAAGCGTAGCAAGGATGTAGTCCTTGGCTTCTTCATGAATTGTAAGTATTAGTGTAAGGTAGATTATATGCAAGGATGTTGTCAATTCTTAAATGGTAGGGAGAAAATAATCAAAGACCTAATAGTCATATTTCTATACAAGGGATTTTACTCTTAGACTAAAATATTAAATTCCTTTAGTTGAGGTATTTAACATACCCATATTTTGAAGTTATAATTTTTAAGAAAATTTGTTATACAAATTTTCCCTTTGAATACCGAATAAACAATTACATTAGCCTCATTGTTACACATACTTGTTAATTATAAATAAATGCATTTAACTTAGGTCTCATCACGTGATGATGAGTTTTCCAAATTTAATCTTAACGGTTAATCTAATTTAAACATAAACCATGCCACAAGATTACAAGGTTATTCAATCTAAATGACAAGAGTATGATATTTCTATTCAATACACCAATCTTCCGCATGAAGTTCAATCATTGATATAATACTCATACTATTCATTTTTTCACTAAGGTTTTACAATAATTCATTATGGGTAAATTAATTTTCAATACACTCGTTTTCTTCACCATGCATGGTTAATATAATGAGTATTTAGCACCATATAATCCACTAAACTTTCAATCTAATATTGATCATTTTAAAGACTTACTCTTTTAGTCTATACACATTTGTCCTTAATTCAAATATGCCACCACAAACACAACTCACAACTAATATAGCATGCCATCAATGCATGTGAGTGCAATCATACAATTATTACCATTAATATAACACTTCCTCATAAATGAAACTAATTAACAAGACAAGCTATGATAATGTATATACATTCATAAACTTTAATTGTAAGAAGTTAAGGTTTTTGCATTCCCGACTTCCGCATTACGGACTATGGGTTGTGGGACCTTCAGTTATAAGGATGATTTTCAACCGTTTCCCCATTCCCGACTTTGAAATCGTGGATTGCAGTTTGCGGGACCTTTAGTTATAAGGATTAGTTTCAACCATTTCCGCATTTCCGACTTCTGCATCGCAGATTGCAGGTTGCAGGACCTTTAACTTTTGATTGTTTATTTTGAGTGATTGCGCATTCCGACTTTCCGATTTCGGATTTGGTGGACTGCGGAATTGTGGGTTGTGGAACTTCAATTTCCAATTATTTATTTTTTTGCAATTCCGCATTCTAACCTTCCGATTGCGGATTCGGTGAGTTGCATAATTGCGGGTTACGGAACTTCAATTTTTCATTGCTTAATTTTAGTGATTCCGCATTTGGACTTTTCGATTTGTGCATTCAGTGGACTATGAAATGCTATTACCTCTATAAATTTCAATTGGGGTTCCAGAAAATTATATTACACTTAAGTTTGTATTTACTTAACATGGTTTTATTGTTTATCATTGATCTTTCATGATCATTCTTGTTGCTATCTCGATGAGATGAATGCATAAGAGTTTTAACCAATTTCTATTATAGTTAGGTTCTCGATTGTAATATCCCGAATTTTGTTGATTATGTTTATGTCATATATTGGGCGTAAGCCCCAATGCATATGATTTATTTTGATAATAGATATATATAGATTGGGCACAAGCCCCAATGCACATGTTTTTACTTTTGTCATAAATGTTGGGCATAAGACTCGATGCACATGACTTACCTTGGTTATAGCTATACATATTTGGGCATGGACCCTGACAGATACAAATTATTGTTATGTACTGGGCATGAAGCCCCGATGTACTTGATTGATGTTTATTATGTGAATGGGTACAAACCCTAATATACTGAGATGATATTTGTTATATACTGTGTAGAGTTCTGGTATGCATGACTGACTTTTATGATGTGTTGAGTATAGGATCTGGAGTACATGGATGACCTATTTACTGGGAATAAGTCCTAATGTACATAGATGACTTTTATTATGTGTTGAGCGTAAGCCCCGATGTACATAGGGTGTTGGGCATAAGCCTTGGAGAACTCCAACTTGATGTTGAGCATAAGATTTGGAGCATTGGATCTTTGGCCATTGTATCCCTAGGTGAATCTTACAAATACATCATAGTACTAGTGTTGAGCAAGGAGCTCTGGAATTGCACTAGCGTAATGCCCATGTAAAAGTGTTGAGCTTAAGCTCTGAATAGCACTAGGGTTTACATTACTTAAAAAGGTGTTGAGTTGAGAAAGGCTTTGAATAGAACCACCATTCGTCATACTTATTTAATTTGACTAAATTGAATCACTACTCATCTCTCATCAGGGACTAAGGAAACTTCCACGAAATACGAGGTAACCCAACAAGAAAAGGGATCTAGGGCTACCTAACCTAGTCGACCATCCATACCCACCAAAGGCCTTGTCAAAAGAGTCTACCTTATTTAATTAGTGCATCAAAGTTATGATGTTATACTTGAATTAATCGAAGTGAGTAATTATAAAGGAGCGTCACTTTTGTACAAAAGTATTATGTATACCTACTTATATAAATATGTATGTAAAGGTAATATATATAAAGAAAGATATGGGAATAATAAAAGACACACAAAGTCATATAAAGTAAAGTCTATAAATCCACATGAATGGATTTTACATATATTTATATTATAAATAAACAAAATATAAAGTTTACAAAAATTAGTTAAAAAAGGAACAAGGTAAGAGTCCTAGACAAAACTCAAAGTTTATAATTAAATAAACATTTTTAATTATAGGTTATAATTCAGACTAAGAGTCAAACTGAAGTTAATATTAAAAATAATATTATTAACTTAACTGCCCATTCCAAAATATTTCCTATAAATACAAATACCATTTTCCAATGAGGGGATCATCTATCTTATTATCATTCTTTATGGTAGCAAGAGAGAAAATTTGTCCCTACAAACTCGGAAGAGGATTATACAAGGATTGAATTGAATTCAGATGTCTACCTCAAGTTCTCTAGGTTCTCTTGCATGTTCAATCCAGCTCAGGGGGATCCGATCTAGAACCAGGAATGGTTTCGGGTCAAGGTTGGGAGGAACACGATAGTTTCAAAGTTATTTGGTCATCATTCTATAGGTCAGTTGAGCATAAATATTCTCCATTAATTAGTGTTTGAGATGTGCAGGTGTTAAAGGAGACTCGGTCAAGTATAGTTCAGGTAAGAGGTTTACCATCTATTTCATATTTAATGATGTTTCTATTCTCATTTGAGTTATAGGTTAAATAATGTATTTGAATAGGGATTTCCATTAAAGAAATGTAAATTATTCATGCATAAACCTTATTCAGTAATTTCATTTCTGCTAGCCATTGACAGAACTATTTAGTCAGGGCACCTAGCTTATGTGTTGAGAGTTTCTTTTATAAACAATTCTTAGTTTTGTAATCTTTATTTAATTACTGCTTAAAATAATTCTAAGATAGAGTTTCTTCTATGCACTTTATTTTTAAAAACCTAGAAAATTAAATCCCTCAAATCAACTCATAAAAACTCTTACAAACAACTTTTAAACTTTTTAATAGAAACATAGAATTGTAATAATTAAAACCTTCAAGCCATTCTAGAAAGAAAACATGCTAAACTAAATTTAAACAGTAATACTAATCATATATTCAAACTTAAAATCGAATTATCTTTTCCTCTTAAAACCCTAGACTCTTCTTCTACGAAATCGTGTTATGCCAAAACAGTAAATCAATTCTAGCTCAATTCACGCCATCAACATTATAGTTTGGTAACTATAGAACCCAGCGTTGGTTGGAAAGCCACACTTCTAAAAAACATTTAAATTAAACCATAGAAAACCCACAGGTAGAGCCAAGACTTGTTTTACAGCCTAATTAATTAAATTAAAGAAATAACTATAGAACAAAATCTCAAGAAGCATCTACAGGATGAGAGCAACTCTTATTGTGTTGGGCCAAGTATCAAACAAAATTTTAAACCTGAACCAAACAATCAAGTTCTATCAAACTAAATCGCTATCAACCTATCCAAACAACTAAAATTAATTTCATCTTAATTTACACATAGACAGGTTGATACATTTCGTATAGCCTTTAGGACTGGCCAAACCAAACCAAAACACAGAGCAAGTCTTTATTTAAACAGAGTTTGCGCACTTTAGAATTATACAGGTTGGGATTGAATCCCGTAACCAAACCCACAGACTCAAAATTGGAAAGCTTTAGCTATAGACAGTATTTTCAAACTCCATAAATATTTCTTTTAAACTCAAATCGATTTCATTATTCACAGCCAAAAGTAAATATTAATTATTAAAATTCCTAGAGGATCAATGTTTTTACAGAACTGTAATATATGTCCATATTAATCCAACAAAAGAGAATGCTACGATTCAAGATACCAACACAACAACCTTCATTATAAAGAAAAACGCAGAGTAGTCCAACTTACAAACAAGAATTCCATCTAGAACCAAGACTTTCATATGTATAAACCAATATACGATTTATTTATCAAAAATGATATTAGAGAGGATAATTCAAGTACATAGTCTGGACATGTTTCACCATTAAACCCCAAACCCTGAAACATTAAGCAAAATTTTCCCACATGCTTACATATCCATAGTCAACGCTGGATTATTTTCTTAAAGAGTATTTACAACAAAAAAGAGTGGCTCACAAAACGCCTTGTAACTCCCAAACAGAGCCAACAAAACCATCACCAGATTCAAACCACATTCCCACCATAGAAAGCGTATGCTCAAAGTGCTTAGGTCTTACCAGGACCCATGACGCTCAGCATCCACAATAGGGTATACCCCGCAGGAACTAAACCCCACCTTCAAACCTCCAGCGAGACCCTCCTGTCAAGCAAAAAAAATATGGAGATTAAAAACATGCTACAGTAAGTAATAAAACACAATACTAAGTTACAGTGTAAAAGCTCAGAATTTCACGACTTACCTTGCCATCAACAATGATGCTGCAAGGATCCTGTGCTACGCTCAGGTGTAGCATTTCCCCAACAATGGCAAAGGCCGATAGCCCTGGACTCTTCACCCCCCCACGCAACTAACATAGAACAACAAAACCCCAATGTCGAAATGCACTAGGGTTTTACATGCCCAAGCCATTGTGGACTCCAAACTCGTGACTAGCACATGGTCTTAATTTAATGCCCCAGCTACTACCACTACTTACCTTCCCATCAACAATGTTGCTGCAAGGACCCTGTGCTATTCTCAAGTAAAGCATTTCCCCAACAATGGTGAAGGACGAGAGCCCTGGATGCTCCACCCCCCCCCACACAACCAACGTAGAACACCAAAACCCCAATGTCAAAATGTGATAGGGTTTTACATTCCCAAGCCAACATAGACTCCAAACTCATGACTAGCACATGGGCTTCATTTAATGCCCCAGCTACTACCACTACCATTCGAATTTCTACCAATGCCTATAGATTGGGACACTTACCTTTTTGGTCACAAGTAATTTGGGTACAGTTTTATCAAAGTTTAAACCATGAAATGAAGCCCTCCTTTTAAAACTAAAGTTTGTTTTCCTTCCAAACAAGTTGTTCACCTAGACTTCCTTAGGGCACCTGCATACAAGTAGGATAAAATATGACTTAGCTCACTTAGAGCTAAGTAAGACCTGAGGCTCTATCAACCTCCTCTCAATAAAAAGAAAAGAAACAAACAGTAATCATAAAAATAGAAACAAGTAGAAGTATCACTTACTACAAATCCAAGTCAAGCTTAAGTATACATCAATCTATAATACTTACCATGAAATATAAAGTAATTCAACAGTACGAAACATAAACACTAATGCAGGGTACAAGAACATGAATACATGAACCAATGGTCTAAAAAAAGTAGCAGAATGACAAACCATCATGTGTTAGACGACGGCAAGAAACCAGGTCAAGTTTTCTAGCATTTTTCACATTAAGTTATTTTCCGTGCTGAAGTTAATTTTGTGTAAACATTAGGTTCCAAATGACGATAATATCCCACACATATTTTTTTTTATTTTTTTTATAGTTTTAGGGACATTACAAGTGGTATCAGAGTCCAGTTATAACACTAAGAGACCTTTGGGCTCGCTACAAAACATCCGTTGCATAAATGTATTTCAAATATATATATATATATATATATATATATATATATATATATACACACACACTTATGATTTCTTTGACAAGAAATAATAGAATTTTTGTTTTTACTGACTGACTAAATATTTCAGGTACAATATACAATATGAATTACGAATACAGAAGAGAACAGTAGTAGACATGGGAACTTGAATTCCCCACCCTGAAAAGAAGAACTTGTGGTGGAATTGAATTCAGACTTAATGAAGTCAATAAAAATTTTATAAGCAGAATTACAGAGTTTTAGAGATGACAACATGAATGAAAGACGAGAACAACAAGCAATCAATGAAGCTCTACTTTAGAGCTTGATAGGGGTAAACTCCCATAGACAGTCCAACTACTCAACAAACAGATCCAAAGAAATTATTGTCATACAAAAATATCCAATAGTCCTAAAGAGGAGGGACTGGAAGAACACGCACCTCATTTCATGGAAGAGGACTATAAAGGCTCTTCCAGTGATGATGGTTCACCCTTCCCTTGCAAGAAAAGCCATAAAAATGATGACAGTTTGCAGGGAGAGTTCCAGAAAATTAAAGCCCCAACATATGAAGGAGAAATGAATACTAGGGAGAAGGCTGAAGAGTGGTTGTTAGGAATGAATAAATATTTCCGAGTGCACAATTATTTCTGTGAGAAGAAAGCACGACTAGCCATCTAGGTGGTGGAGAGACCTAAAACATACAAAAAGATATGAAGTAAAAGATATCAGATGGAGCACTTTCAGCAAGTTGTTCCAAGACAAGTACATGTTAGAACGGTTCTTTGACAAAAAGATCAAAGAATTTCACGAACTGAGGATGGGCCACCTAATAATGGAATCCTTCATCAACAGATTTATGGATCTACTACATTATGTACCATACATAAAAGATGAAAAGGTCGAGATACAACAATTATTGGGATTCCTTCCTCCCAATTTATGAGAGAAAATTGAGTTCGACATGCCTAAAACTCTAGACGTAACATTGCACAAAGCTAGACTCTGCTATGAACATGGACAACCAACAAATGAAAGCATAAATAGAAGTCAAGACAGATTTAGGTCCTTTGTCGATAACCGAAGGCTAGGGTTTAGGCCACCACGATAGCGGAAACAAAACAATAGTTTCCTGCCCAACATAAGTTTCAACTGACCATGTGCACAGCCAAATGTGCCCGCACCACATACCAACAGACCAGTTTTTAACAAAGGAGGGAAAGCTGCCCCGCCACCCATTAGTTGCTGGAAATTCCAAGGGCCCCACTATTTCAGAGATTGTCCCAACAAGACAGACTAGGTTTTACACAACATACAAGGAAACCCAATGGTAGGGGACATGGAAAGAACACCAAGAATTTATGCAGCACTTGACGGCCGACAAGCAGACCACCAGGCCACTATGGTCGAAATTGAAGGTAAGGTTTCAAACACAACTATTTCAGTTTTGATCGACCCGGGTGCATGCCGAAGCTATGCTTCCCCCAAGATTGTCGACACTTGTAAGTTAAACCAAGAGAAAGACGAGAAACCATGGCTTGTACAACTAGCCACCGGTACCAAATGGAAAGTCTTTGAACTAGTTAAGGAATGCGAGATAGATTTGAACGGGCTCCTAACTAAGGTAGATTTAAATATATTACCACTAGGATCGTATGACTTACTTATAAGCATGGACTGGTTGGAACAACACCATGCCATTCTCGATTGTTTGAACAAGTCAATACTATGCACGGATACCCAAGGAAATCAAATAAAGATCCAAGGCATACCTAAGAAGGTTTCCGTCAAACAGATATCCACCTTACAAGCAAAGAAGTGCATAAGGAAGGGTTGTAAACTCTTTGCATTTAACATTCAAATCGTAGAAGCCGATAGGGAACAAAAGATCAAGGATTTCTCAGTTCTTGTAGAGTTGAAAGATGTATTTCCCGAGGAAATACCAAGGATACCACCCAAATGAAACTTAGACTTCTCCATAGAACTAACACCCAGGACAGTACCAACTTCTAAATCCCCTTACTACATCAGTGCACTAGAGTTGGTGGAGATCAAGCTGCAGTTACAACAGTTAATCGAAAAAGGATACATCCGACCGATTGTGTCTCCTTGGGGAGCACTGATACTCTTCATCAAGAAGGATGGGATGATGCGGATGTGCATCAATTGTCATCAAATCAACAAATTTACCATCAAGAACCGATACCCACTCCCTAGGATTGATGACTTGTTTGATCAAGTCGGAGGAGCGAAGATCTAATCGATGATCAACCTGCAATCCAGATATCACTAAGTAAGGATCCGTGACGAAGACATCAGTAAAACATCCTTTCCAACCCGATGCGACCATTACAGGTTTGTGGTAATGCCTTTCAGATTCACAAATGCACCCGCAAATTTTATGTGCTTGATGAAAAGTAGTTTTAGTCAATACCTGGACAAGTTCGTACTAGTCGTCATCGACGACATAGTGATTTAATCTAAAAGTAAGGAGGAACATGAAGAACATATTCGTATAGTATTACGAGAACACCAACTATACGCTAAGTTTAGCAAGTGTGATTTCTACAAACCACAGATACAGTACCTAGGTCACATCATTTCAGAGAAAGGGATAGCAGTTGACCCAGAGAAGATTAAATCAATCGAGGAATGGCCTACACCTAGTTGCATGAATGACATAAGTCCATTCTTAGGATTAACAGGATGCTACCAGAAGTTCATTGAGAACTTCTCACGGATTGCTTGTCCTATGACTTCCTTGCAGAAAAAGGAAAAAAAATTCCTTTGGACAACCAAATGTGAAGAAAGCTTCCAAAGGTTAAATCAACTTTTGACTAGCGCACCTATACTACGGATTGCATATCCTGATGGGGAATTCATTGTTTGCACAAATGAAAGCAAAGAGGGACTTGGTGAAGTCCTCATGCAAAATGACTTCCCCATTTGCTATGAGTCAGGAAAGTTAAAATAACACGAACAAAACTACCCCACACATGATCTCGAACTATCCGCAATCATCCATGCATTAAAGATGTGGAGACACTACCTTATGGGGAAGAAGTTCCTATTAAAGACATAAAATATGATTTTAAAGTACTTATTTGACCAACCTAACCTAAATGGTAGTCAAGCCAGATGGTTAGCCTTCCGTAGTGAGTACCACTTCGAGTTCAAACACACAAAAGGAAAGGAGAATAAGATTATCGGTTCTTTAAGTCGACGAGCTCACATGTTACATGAGGTAACAGTAAGTCAAACCGATTCGGACTTGCATGATAGGATTAGAATGGAAAGTAGAATGACGGATTCTATGTCGAAATCCTCAAAAATATTCAGGAGGGTAGGTTATTCCAACAACAAAAGGAATATAGGATCAATGAGTCAAGATTGTTATGGTCGAAGGAGAGACTCTATATCCCATATGACGGAGACATTAGACCTAACATTTTAACAGAGTTTCATCAGAAACCCTACTTAGGACATCCGAGATATCAGAAGATGATATCGACGGTAAAGAAACACTTTTTTTGGTCTAAGTTGAAAGCCGACATAGCATTATTCATCGCTAAGTGCCAGGAGTTCCAACTGGTCAAAGCGGAACATCAACACCCTTCAGGATTACTACAACCACTACCCATTCCTGAGTGGAAATGGGAGGTTATCAGTATGTACTTCATTACGTGATTACCAAAAAGTAAGAAACATAACGATTCCATCTTTGTAGTGGCCTAGACAAGTTATCTAAAGTGGCACACTTCATACCAGTGAAGTCTACTTACAAATTTGTCCACATTGAAGACATATTCATGAAAGAAATCTTCTGATTGCATGGGATACCCAAGGAAATCATCTTAGATAGAGACATAAAGTTCACCAGTAACTTCTTGAGATCCTTGTTCTCCGGTTTGGAGACACAGTTAAACTTCAATACCGCTTACCACCTGCATACTGACGGACAGACGGAACGAGTAATCCAGATCCTAGAAGATATGCTTAGAATGTATGTTATGAACAACCCCACAAATGGGAGGATTATTTGCACCTCCCAAAGTTTGCTTACAACAACGGGTACCAGAACTCTACCAAGATGAGTCCCTTCTAAGTACTCTATGGAAGAAAGTGTAGGGCACTAGTGAAATGAGATAGCCCGGTAGATAGACTCATGCTGGGGCCAAACTTACTAAAGGAACTAGAATAGTTAGTCACCAAAGTACAACAGAACCTAAAAGAGGCACGGGATAGCCATAAGAGTTATGCAGATAAGAAAAGAAAGGAAAAAGATTTCCAAGTCTGTGAACACGTCTTCTTAAAAGTGAAGGCAAAGAGGATCTTTTTGAGCTTGGGGTGATGTGGAAAGTTATCCCCCAGATTTTGTGGACCCTTTCAGATACTGGCCAAGAAGGGGCTAATAGCATACAAATTATCCTTACCAACTCATGTAAAATTTCATAATGTTTTTCATGCATCTCTATTAAATAAATATGTCTATGATACTAAGCATGTGATTGATTGGTCCTTATTACAGGTAGAACCCGAGGGGGATTTTATGGCAGATCCCCTCAACATACTAAACAAGAGGGAGGTACAGCTTAGGAGATGAAGTATCATCCAGCTGAAAGTGCAGTGGAGGAACTTTGGGCCTGATGAGGCTACCTGGGAAAATGAAACCACCATGAAGGAGGCTTACCCCTCCTTATTTCATGATTTCATTTCTAGTCCCTAGAACACTAGTACGATGTTGTTCTAAGCGAGGAGGGATGTAATATCCCAAATTTTGTTGATTATTTTTATGTTATATATTGGGCGTAAGTCCCAATGCATATGATTTATTTTTATGATATATATATATATATATATAGACTGGGTGCAAGCCCCAATGCACATGTTTTTACTTTTCTTATATATGTTGGGCATAAGCCCCGATGCACATGACTTACCTTGGTTATAGATATACATATTTGGACATGGACCCTGACAGATACAAATTATTGTTATGTACTGGGCATGAATCCTCGATGTACTTGATTGATGTTTATTATGTGATTGGGTACAAACCCTAATATACTGAGATGATCTTTGTTATCTACTGTGCAAAGTTCTAGTATGCATGACTGACTTTTATGATGTGTTGAGAGTAGGCTCTGGAGCACATGGATGACCTATGTACTAGGCATAAGCCCCGATGTACACAAATTACTTTTATTATGTGTTGGGCATAAGCCTCGATGTACATAGAGTGCTGGGCATAAGCCCCGATGTACATAGAGTGTTGGGCATAAGCCCTGGAGCACTCCAACTTGATGTTGAGCATAAGATCTAGCCCGCATTGGATCTTTGCCCATTGTATTCCTAGGTGTATCTTACAAATACATCCTAGTACTAGTGTTGAGCAAGGAGCTCTGGAATTGCACTAGTGTAATGCCCATGTAAAAGTGTTGAGATTAAGCTCTGAATAGCACTAGGAGTTACTTTACTTAAAAGGTGTTGAGTTTAGAAAGACTCTGAATAGCACCACTAGTCATCATACTTATTGAATTTGACTAAATTGAATCACTACTCATCTCTCATCAAGGACTAAGGAAACTACCATGAAATATGAGGTAATCCAACATATAATGGAATATAGGGCTACCTAACCTAGTTGACCATCCATACCCACCAAAGGCCTTGTCAAAAGAGTCTACCCTATTTAATTAATGCATCAAAGTTATGATGCTATACTTGAATTAATCGAAGTGAGTAATTATAAAGGAGCCTCACTTTTGTACAAAAGTATTATGTATACTTACTTATATAAATATATATGCAAAGATATTATATATAAAGAAATATATGGGAATAATAAAAGACACACAAATTCATATAAAGTAATGTCTATATATCCACATGAATGGATTTTACATATTTTTATATTATAAATAAACAAAATATAAAGTTTACAATAATTAGTTCAAAAAGGAAGGTAAGAGTCCTAAACAAAACTGAAAGTTTATAATTAAATAAGCCTTTTAATTATAGTTTATAATTCAAACTAAGAGTCAAACTGAAGTTAATATTAAAAATAATATTATCAACTCAACTTCCAATTCCAAAAGATTTCCTATAAATACAAAGACCATTTTCCAATGAGGGGATCATCTATATTATTATCATTCTTTATGGTAGCAAGAGAGAAAATTTGTCCCTACAAACTTGGAAGAAGAATATACCAGGATTGAATTGAATTCAGCTGTTTGCCTTAGGTTCTCTAGGTTCTATTTCATGTTGGAGCTAGCTCGGGGGGATCCGATTTAGAACCAGGAACGATTCCGGGTCAAGGTTGGGAGGAACGTGGTAGTTCCAAATTTGTTTGGTCATCATTCTACAGGTCAGCTGGGCATAAATATTCTCCATTAATTAGTGTTTGAGGTGTGCAGGTGTTAAAGGAGAACCATTCAAGTATAGTTCAGGTAAGAGGTTTACCCTCTCTTTCCTATTTAATGATGTTTCTATTCTCATTTGAGTTATAGGTTAAATAATGTATTTTAATAGGGATTTCCATTAAATAACTATAAATTCTTTCTACATAAACCTTATTCAGTAATTTCATTTGTGCTAGCCATCGACATAACTATTTAGTCATGGCACTTGGGTTATGTGTTGAGACACTAGTACAAAATGAGAGATAAGTGACTAGGCGACTAGAAAAGTTAGTGACCACTTTTTTTTCAAGGGATAAACGACTAAAATTGAGCAATTTTAAATAAGCCAACAAAAAATGACTAGTTTAGTCACAGCATAAAATATATGTGACTAGATAACAAGTGACTAAAATAAAAATGACTAACATAAATGACTAATTTAGTCACTGGAATATAAATATGACTAGCTAACAACGATTAATGTGAATTAGCCGTTTATGTTAGTAATTTTTAGTTGTGTCACATTGAGAATGGAAAATTACAATTTTGATAATGAATTTGTACAATATTTTACTAAATTTTAACAATGTGGATGGATGGAAAAGTCATCAATGGAGAAACAAACTAGAAAGAAAATAGGAAAGGTATATATAACAGCTAAGTACAAAAAATAGAAATGAGGAGAAAGGTCTCCATCTATGAGCCAAAAATATGAAAACTGTTTATGGAAAAAAGTAGACCCCGCACCACTCGTCAAAATGAATAAACCCCTTTGATGCCACAAGACCATGTCTAGATAAAGCGTCTACATGTGTGTTGAAATCCCTGAAGATATGCATGATAGAGACATCAGGAAAGGCTTTGAGTAGAAGATTAACATGAGCCATCCAAGATGAGAGCTCCATCACCTTTAAAGAGCACAGACCTTTCACCCAATCAAGTACAAGTTTAGAGACACCAACAATATGGTGTAAAGAAAGATGTTGAGAATTGGAAAAAAAGAGGACAGGCCAGAGCGCCAATAGCTCTCCTCTCGTATTAGTCCTGATCAACCGCAATTTAACCATAAATATTTAAAGTGATGATTGAACTCCAAATTAAATAATGAGAGACCCAACACCACAAAAAAAACCAAGTTCTTGAGAATCCTTGTTGAAAAAGGCCTTGTAGCCAGATAAAGGAGGAGGAGGAGGCCAAATCCCAAAATCATTTAACATGGGCATGTTGTATCCTCAACACGTTGCTATAATTGTAGCTTGTACATTTTAGTCTCAATTGCCATAGTTTCCTCAATAGGATGGCGGATGGCCTCCCATTGAACCTTGATTTATGCCAGTTTGAAGCAATATGCCAGTTTGATCTTCCCTCAATCATTTGTTTCATAGATATATTTGAAACTTTCAAGTTTATTGCTGCAAATTGTCAAGAAGATTGATCTACTTCTCCTAGGATTATGCTTAGGCATCTATTGAGGATCATGGGACTTATCAAATACTTCTTCACTTTTGGCTACAAATGTTGTGAAAAGAGGTTTTTCATCTTTCTTCTTTTTAATATGATCACTTGTCTTCACGTCATCAAGATTCATTGTGACAAATTAATCATTCCAGCGTGTATCACACATCTAGGATTCAAAACTTCTTCAACACTTAAATTATGCATTTTTGTCAACGGTTCTATGCTAGGGTTCTAAACACGACTTGCACCATAAATTCGTCTCAAGTTATGTTCTAAAATATGCATAGGATAGCTCTTGAAATCTTCACAAGTTTAGTTGTAGATACTTCACACAAACCTCCAATGGATATGCATTGAAGACTATACCAAATTATTCATAAGTTCTACACCCACATGGACAAGGGGGTCTAAATACATATAGATCAATTCAGTGCTATTGATCATGATGACATCCTAGCAAGACACTAAATTGATGATGTGTCTAGAGTCTAGTCCTCTTTCCATAAGTAGTGACTTTTGCATGTTTTCAGCCTTCATTCCATCATCTACAATGCAATTATTGGATTAATATGTAGAAATCCAATAAACTAGGCCGTGTTCACATTGCATACTTATGGGAATTTGCTAAATGCTTCTCTCTTAAATTTTCACAAGAGGGAATGGAGAAGGAAAAATACTATCTATGGGCGTCGATAGATTGATAGTGGTAAAATCCATTTAGTATGGATTTGATGAAAGGTTTGGAGGCTTAGAAGAGTTGACAATAATGAGAAAGAGAAGGGACTACATGAAACACTAATCTAAATGGGGTAGAAAAAAGGTTGTTGGAATCACCTCCTGACCCAATTCCATATAAATGGCTTTTGAGAATTCCATTTGCTACTATTTGCACATCAACGTGGGATTCATTTAATGTATGAGGATTCCAATTAGTTAATTAGGGAATTTGTTGGACACTTAAAGTTGGGGGGGGGTATGCTAACCATTAATTTTCACACTCAAGCACTCATACTTTGTGCTAAATGGATAATTTGAATATATTTGGAAACTATTGAGGTCTATTTCTACTAGAAAATTATATTAGTTCAAGGAGATCATATGGAAAAAAATATGGAGGGGACTTAATACACAATATCTTCTCATCATCGCCTATCTCTTGTTAAAATTATTGTTAGGATCCTTCATAGGTTAATGTAGTGTTTGGAACGTGTAACAACCAATTAATCCTTAGTTTTGTGTGATTTATCTTAGGGACCATTTCAAGTGCAATCTATTATTGAGTGATCATTACATTTGGTATTCCTTGATAATCACTAATAACAACATTTATTTATTACACAACTCTTAGTCTCAAGCTTGAAACACCTTTTTGGTTTTGTCAAACACCCAGAAAAAAAACCTAAGATTGGACTACATTTTGTGGTTGCCTCTCACTATCCATTTTTTCAAGAGAAATATATAATTCTTTGTGAAACAATATCTTCAATAATGGATTTCAACACTACATACCATAATATGTGTTTAAAGTCAAAATTTTATTTTATCATATAAAAATTGCCACAATTTTATTTTATCATCTAAAAATTGCCACAATTTTATTTTATTTAAAATAAGTTATGATAGATACATTGATTGACAAATATATTTCTACAAATGTCATTGCATATAATATGGGACAAAGTTGATAAGGTGGCAATGGAAATTTACCACCTCTATTGGTTAATAATGTTTTCTGTAGAGCTTTTCCCATGAACCCTTAGCTAGACCAATATCCAACACATTGCCAACAATCCAAACAAGGTGTCTTCCAACTATACATGCACCTAACTAAGAAGACAACCTAACTAGTGAAGACATCATTATAACAAATGGGGCACCACATTGCTCTAATGGGCGAATAGAGTAGCATCCCTAAAACATTTAGGAAAATATTATTCTTATCCAAAATTTATATGCATTTTTTTCTTCAAAATCCACATCCCCTCACCAAAACTGACTGAAAAAATACAAAGAATTCCTTTTGAAGAACAAAAAAGTATCCCATGAAACTTTGCATCCAAAAATAATTTATAGCCCCTTCCTTTCTACAATGTCACTCAAACATAACTGAATCTAAACAAACTTATAAATAAAAATAATAATTTTTTTACCAACAATATTAATCTTAACTTTTCATAGTTGAACCAAA
Organism: Larix kaempferi; assembly: GCA_027924585.1. Taxonomy (NCBI): domain Eukaryota; kingdom Viridiplantae; phylum Streptophyta; class Pinopsida; order Pinales; family Pinaceae; genus Larix; species Larix kaempferi. The sequence continues at coordinate 7,422,282 of BSBM01000432.1, read as the reverse complement.
TATATTTTTAAAATTTGAAAATTTGGTGGTTAATGTATCCTCAAGTTTACTGCCAATGATAATGAAATCTGAAATCGAGTGAGTGTCAACGATTTTGTTCATTTGTTGGGAAGATAAGTGTCCTTGCTTGGGCACGAAGGATTTTAGCAATGATTATTTTCATAATTTTTGGATTTTAGTAATTGGAATTGTCTATTATAGATTAATTATCCAATTTTAAAACTAGACAGATCACCAATTAAAACTCTCAGATCACCAAAATTGCGATTTAGGCCAGAATTTCTCTGTCGAATTCTGGCCAGTCCAAAATTAATTTTCAGTCCAATGCTAGAAAAATCCACCTCATGGTTTGTAGGGATCGAACTACATCTCCTCTAGGATCGATTTCACTGCTTTTCCTCAACGTCTTTTATTTGCTAAGTCTGTGTTGCATTCTGGTGAGGATGAATGTTTTACAGTATTTTCTCCATCTTCTGCAATAATTTTCTCTTTTGCTTATTATAAAAATATATGCATCTCAAATATTCAATCTAATATGTTAATGTAATATCCCGAATTTTGGACTAACTATTTTATGATGTTATATTGGGCCATGGCCCCAGCACCTATGATGTATTCTTTTGTAGACTGACATATTGGGACCCTGACTGAATTTCATTATTCGATTATATACTGGGCAAGGAAGCCCCAATGCTCTGCTTATGTTTTGATGTGGGAACAAAACCCTAATATACTGAATTGACCTTTTTCTTACATACTGTGCAGTGATGTGAATGACATAATTGACTTATGTGGTGTGTTGAGCGTGGACTCAGAAACACACAAATTACCTACATACTGGGTGAAATTCCCGATGTACCTAGAGGAAATATGATGTATTGGGAGTAAGCCTTGATGTACATTGAGTGTTGGGTATAAACCCTAGAGCACTCCAAGCTTGATAAAACAAATACCGGATCCAAGGCCATTTAAAGATTCTAGATGTGCCTCACAACCAAATTCTAGCACTAGTGTTGAGCAGAGAATCTGGAATTTCACTAGAGTAACACCCATGTGAAAGTGTTGAGTTAAATGGCTCTGAAGAGCACTCGGGGTTACGGAAATTTCCAAGTGTTGAGTTGGAAAGACTCTAAAGAGCACCTTCATCACAATTATTTAATTAACTAAATGATTCATCTTTCTATCCATCATCAAGTACTGCGGGAACTACCATGTTAAAATGAAGGAATCTGAAATGCAAAAAGGGAGAGACTAGAGGTGCCTATCCTAGCTTACCGAGACCGTCCAAAGAAGTGGACCCTATCCTTAAAAAGATTAAAAGGAAGTATCATGTGAAGATACATAAAAGACAACATCACCACTTAAAGCATAAATTAACTAATAGTATTTTCCTATGGTTAACATGCGTAAAAGCCTCAAGGTTAATGATATTATTAATAACGTAAAAATAATAAGGTTGGTATTATTTATTTATAAAATATATTTATTTTATATAGTTATGCATTTAATTAATAAATCAATGATGCATTAATTATTTAATCAAAATATAAACTTTGTCATTTCAAGTTATGAAAAGGCTTAAATCAAAAGCACTCTAGTTAAACAAATTGAAAAGTCATGGTTCCAAAAGAACTAGTGATTAATTAAACAAATATTCTTTTGAAAATTAATTTATTTAATTTAAAGAAACCAATTATTATAACAATCCTAATTCAATATTTCCCTACATAAAGAGGACATACCCCAAAGTTTGGGGGATCATCTTTTTTATCATAATTCTCTTATGGAATCAAAGAGAATTTTCTGCTCCAAGAATTGAAGTAGCTCACATAAGTTTCAAACCTGAACCAGTAGTGGACGTAGAGTCTCTATCCCTCAATTTGCATGTCAAAACCAACTCGGGGGGATCCATACTGAACCAAGAACGGTTGCAGGATCATGGTTGGGAGGAATGTGGTAGTCCCAAAGTTATCTAGTCCAGGAATCATTCAAATCAGGTCAGCTGAACACAGCAATATTTTCCACTAATTAATGGTTTGAGTGTGCAGTTTACTACAGAAGAAGGGCATGCTACAAGATTCTAGGTATGAATTATTCCACTCACCATATTTTATTTATGCAATTTGAATAGCTTGTTACTTAGTATTTAATTCCCATAAACCATCTACAGCAATATTTTTCTTAAGGAGCAAAGGGCCTCTAGGGCATCAGTTCCAAGGTTTAAATTATTTATAACAGACTTAATGTTCACAAACCTATTCAACCCTAGGAATCTGCTTGGTGACAACTGTCGAATGTCTAGCATGGCTAGCTCCCTAGCCTGTGCTAGACATTTATGAATAAAACCTAGAGACATGTATTTTCTTACAATATTCTTTTCACATCATCTTTCTGCAACGAACATTTAGCCATTTTATCCAGCTCTGTTAAGCTCTTTTTTATTAGAAACTATATATATAAAAATACAGTCAATTGCAGAGATCTTGTAAAACGAATCACAGGGATTAGATAGCCACGAATCTCTTTTACATATTTTAGTATCCGCTACAGTACTATAGTTTTATTATTTCATAAAACATTATTTCAAAACCCAAATGAAATGCTAGATCCAAACCATGCCAATGCCATACTGAAAATGAAATAGCATTTGTAGAAGAAACATTACATTCCCACTTATTCCTTTATTTATATATACCAAGACACAGGTACAGGGGTCGAATCCCATTATCATTCTTTTCCCAAAACCAAAACGTAGCTATAAGCTATAGATCCACACGCTTCCAATAAACTAGAGATTGGATAAGGGCATCAACGATAAATCTAGGAAGTCATCTCTTTTACACCAACTGACGAAAGACGTAATTAGAACAGCAAAAACACCTACTAGATACGGACTTGGGCATTACCATCTCTCTCTCCTTTTGTTTAAAATTTCCACAGAAGAATCAAATGCAGAGTCTAAACGCTGACAAAAGATAAAACCCCAGGGTTCCTGTTTTCTATCTACAGCACAGGTATAGCTTCATTAAGAAGCCTTGACACTTTCATTTACATTCCACATAAAAAATTATAAATAGACGGAGCTGCAATCGAAATGAGAATTCGTTACAACAACATAAAAACTCCATAGGTTGAGCCACATTTACATTCTCTGAACCAAAAACGACATTGATAGATAATATGGAAGCGCTGTAGTTCTTATTCATACCCAAAACATACATTTAAACACCATACTTTCTATAGGGAGGATTTCCCTACATAAACCCCAAGTTCATGACAAACCACGAGAACTACAACGAATGTGCCAACAATGGCCATCAAAACCAGAATACGAGAGTCAAAAGTACAAGGCAAGTACTGAAAATGATCTTCTAAACCTCCATAGAATTTACACAGGAGTTCCACTCCTCTAAATCACATTATTGCATATTCAAACCCCACAGAATCCATACATTCATTGGTCTAGCCAAAGGGCAACCCTTCCAGACTTCCAAATAGAATTCAATAAGCCAAAGGCTCACGAAAGCCTCCCATAACCAATACAAAACACATAAATACACCACCAGAGATGCAAGAGGGAAGAGAAACGTGGGTGGGAAACTGGACTTACCACTACCATTTCCCATGTCAACAGAAGTCCTGGATACCCACAGCAACCCACACAGAAACCCTTCACAGCTATCACCTTCCATTACAACAAGAAACACAAGTTAAAACCTTGAGATTGATATCAAGGGAAGAAAGGATTACTCATAACAACATTGAGAATTTTCATACTTGAGAAGAGTATGGCACTCTCCACGCCACCAGCTGAGCTAAAAATGCCAAGTGCACTGACCATGAGCGTAGCTCAGGTCAGGTCACGAAGCCACCTCCAGAATGCAATGAAGTGCAGAACCAAAGCCAAATGAAAATGCATAACACTTGTGCAAAGGGAAGAACCCCAAATTCATGAACCCTCATTGCCAACCTGTTACCCACCATACGATAGGGTGTAGTTAAGACTACACCAAACCCTGCATTAATGAAGTCTCAAATATCCATGCAAAACTATAGTGTCGGTCATGTGAAACAGCCATGACTTGCTTGGGGTACAATTGTTGTTCCAAAGTTTTCCACACCATAGCATTTCACCCTATAACCATTTATTTTGGTGCCCTAGTAATTACATTATAGCATATCCCCTTAGGACTTGACTTTCATGCTTGGCCTTTACCTTGTAAAATTAATCTTTGTTAGAATGTGGATAGATCCTTTAAGATAGAGTTGGCTCAGGGAAGACACCTGCAAATGACAAACATAAATATGTATATTAGAAAAAATGCTAAGTAAGTCCATAAACACCCACGAATACTCTTACCTCTCGGCAGCCTTGCCGGGGTGTGTTTTCCTCTCCTTGATTGATACAGGTCCCACAGTGGTTTCAACATCTCATCAACAAAGGCCATATCACCTGAAGGGGCCATTCAGACATTCACAATACATTCATAGGTTTTCATTAAAATTGTATGAAAGAATTGCTATTACAGTTACACTGGCAATTGTAAACTCGTAACCGAGATACTTCAATATTAAATTCCACATTGCTTCCGCAGGATTGAAAATGTAAAAAGCTAGAGAGATCATGATTATGTAGGAATGGTAGACTTTCTTTCATCTACAGTAAGCATTTACATATTTTCCTAGTTTTAGAATTAACTTGCTACTATTTTATCCTCAATTAGCATCTATTACAGGGATGGAAATTTTTTTAAATTTTTGCTATTTTTTGGATATTACAAGTGGTATCAGAGCCCAGTTACAAAAACTAAGTGACCTATTGGGCTCATTACAAACATCCACTGCAGATATTCAACAGGCAAAAAAATACATTTACATTCTATTTTGTTTTATGAATAAACTAACATAAATTGTTGTTCTCTATGCTTATATAACATTTCAGGAACAGTCACTGTCTGAGAAATGAATGCAGAACAGGGTAGTAGTATATAGGGAAATCTAAATTCTCCACCACGAGAGCAAGAAATTGTGGTGGAACTCAAATCGAATTTAATGAAATCCATGCAGAATCTACATGTAGAATTCCAGAGTTTCAGAGACGAGAATATGCAAGAAAGAAGAGAACAACAAGCTATAAATGAATCCTTACTCCAAAGATTAACAGGGGCAATACCCCATGAACGACCTACTCTTTCAGTCAACACTCTTAAAACAGGAAACTGTCACACAGGGAAAGCAACCAGTTACAAGATAGAAGAGCAGGAAGGACACAAACTAGAATCAATGGAAGAGGACTGTAAGAGCTCTTCCAATGACAATGGTTCCCCACCTCCTTGCAAGAAAAGGAGGAAGAGTGATGATAGTTTGCAAGGAGAGTTCAGAAATATCAAAGCCCCAACTTATGATGGAGAAATCAACTCAGGGGAAAAGGCTGAAGAATGGTTGTTAGGGATGAATAAATACGTCAAAGTTCATAATTACTCCAGTGAAATGCAAGCCTGACTAGCCATATACAACCTAAATGGTAAAGCTTCCAGATGGTGGCAGGACTTGAAACACACCAAAGGACAAGAGTTGAGAGACATAACCTGGGATACCTTCAGCAGAATATTCTAGGACAAGTATATGTCTAAAAGGTTCTTTGACAAGAAAATAAAAGAATTCCATGAGTTAAAAATGGGCTCCCTGACTATGGAAGCATTCATAAACCAGTTCTTAGACTTGCTGCACTATGTGCCTTATATTAAGGACGAGAAGGTAAAGATTCAATAGTTCTTGGGTGGGATGCCACCAAAATTTAGAGAGAAGATAGAATTTGACATGCCCAAAACCCTTGATATAACCCTACATAAAGCAAGGCTGTGCTATGAACACAGATAGCCAAGGAACGACAACATCAACAGAAATAGAGATAGGTTTAGAACCTTCTCAGACAACACAGACCGAGTTTTAGACCTCCACTTTATCGGAAACATAACAACAGTTTTCCTCCCAATAGAGGCTTCAAGCAACCTCAAACCCGACCAAGTGCACCCCCACCACCAGCCAATAGGGCAGCTTTCAACAAAGGGACAAAAGCAGTCCCACCAACTGTATCTTGTTGGAAGTGGCAAGGGCCACACTACTACAGAGACTACCCCAGTAAAACAGAAGGAGTCTTAAACAACATCCAAACAGAGCCGATCATAGGGGACATGGAAAAAAAACCTAGGATTTATGCCGCTCTTGATGTCCTGCAGGCAGATCACCAAGCCACCATGGTGGAAATTGAGGGTAAGATATCTAACAATGCCATTTCAGTTCTAACAAACCCCGACACTTGCCGAATTTATATCTCCCCTAAGATAGTAGACACCTGTAAGTTGAACCGAGACCATCACGAGAAACCGTGGCTGGTACAACTAGCCACTGATACTAAACTAAGGGTCTCCCGAGTTAGTTAAAACTTGTGAGTTAGACTTAAATGGTTTTCCAACTAGGATAGAATTAAATATTCCACCCCTAGGATCGTACGATGTACTTATAGGCATGGATTGGCTAGGAAAACACCATGTCCTACTAGACTGTGCAAACAAGACCCTACTCTGCAGGGACAACCAAGGGAATAAGGAGACAATTCAGGGTATCCCTAGGAAAGTGTCTGTAAGACAGATATCTTCCTTACAAGCAAAGAAGTGCATCAGGAAGGGATATAAGCTCTTTGCTATTAACATCCGAAACTTAGAAATTGAAAGTGAACAAAGAATCGATGACTTCCCAGTCCTCGTAGAGTTCAAGGATGTATTTCCCGAAGAAATACCGGGATTACCACCCAAGCAGAACTTAGATTTCTCCATCGAACTAACACCCAGGTTAGTACTAGCTTCCAAAGCCTCGTACCGCATGAGCATGCTAGAATTGATGGAGCTCAAGATTCAGTTACAAGAGTTAATAGATAAAGGATACATTCGACCAAGTGTGTCCCCTTGGGGCACACCGATACTCTTCTTCAAGAAGAAAGACGGAACGATGCGAATGTGCATCGATTACCGCCAACTCAACAAGATGACCATTAGGAACCGCTATCCACTCCCTAGAATCAAAAACTTATTTGACCAAGTAGGAGGAGCAAAGATCTTCTCAAAGATCGACTTATGATCTAGATATCACCAGGTGAGGATCCGTGATGAGGATCTCAACAAGACCGTGTTTCAAACCCATTACGGCCACTATGAGTTCGTAGTGATGCCCTTTGGGTTGACAAACACACCGGCCAACTTTATGTGCATGATGAATAGTATCTTTAATAACTACCTCGATAAATTCATCTTAGTATTTATCAATGACATTCTGATCTACTCCAAGAATGAAGTAGAACACGAGGAACACCTCCATATTGTTTTACGTATATTACAGAAACACCAGCTTTATGCCAAGTTTAGTAAGTGCGATTTCTACAAACCCCATATCCAATATTTAGGACACATCATTTCCGAGAAGGGAATAGCCGTCGACCCCGAAAAGATCAAGGCTATCGAGGAATGGCCCACACCTACATGTGTTTTTGACATAAGATCATTCTTAGTTCTGGCAGGTTACTATCGAAAGTTCATTGAGAACTTCTCACATATCTCATGTCCCATGACTGCCTTACAGAGGAAGGCAAACGAGCTTATTTGGACGGCTAAGTGTGAAGAAAGCTTTCAGAAGTTGAAGCAGCTACTAATTAGTGCACAGATTCTGCGTATTGTGGATCCCAATGGGGATTTCGTCGTTTGCACAGATGCAAGCAAGGAAGGACTCATGGGAGTCCTTATGCAAGATAATTTTTCCATATGCTACGAATCGAGGAAACTAAAAGAGTGTCATGTCCCAAATTTGGTATTGGGTCACAATGGCCTAATCACATTGGCTCTATTCATTAGAGTTTGTCAAATTGATGCTAAAGGTCAAATAATTGCCAAGGAGGAAAATTACTAGTTTCCTAGGTTTGGGGTGGAAGCTTTGGGATTTGGAATAATGGGGATAATAAATGATGTTTGAACATTAGAATGGAATAAATATTTAATAAAGGAGATAAATAAATATATACAAGTGAAAATCAAAGTGGCATTTCATGATGAAGACACATGGAGGAAGTGGGACCCACATATGGCTAGATTTCCCCACTACATTTGGCATCATTCTCTCACCAATTCGAATTCAAGGTGAATGGTAACATACTTGGGGGAGTCCAAAAGGTATTATTCATTGCATGACTCATCCAAGGTCGAAATATAGAGGAAGAGTAACTCCCATGGAAGAGGAAGAGGCAATTTGGAGCTAGTGAGACACTTGGGCTAGATTCCCTAGCTCTATGACAACAATGATGAAGATACTATGACACATATGACACAAATCAGACCTGAAGGATGACATATGACATATATGACATGTCAGGGCTAAAAATAGACTCCAAGAGGGCGCTCAAGGGTGTTAGGGCAGCTAAGATGCTTCCACATGTGATTTGGTGGAAGTGGGAGACTAGGAATTGTTGTACAAGTGGCGTTCTTTGGAATCTCTTCCCAACTTGAGTTGGCATGAGTCTCTTGGAAGGAATTCGACCCATGGAGGACATTAGAAGTTTATAAATGTCAATAACAAAGAATGAAACCATCTTTTGATCATTTGTAGAATTTGCAATTGCAATTGTGAAGAGGGAGAGCTAGTGGATGACTAGTTTCTTGCCTTAGCCAATTTCGAGGGTGAAAGATTCCCATCCAAGTTGGCAATTGGAAAGGCCATTCAGACCTTTAATTTGGAGGTTTAATGGAGTCTTTATTTGCAGGTGTAAGCTACAGGGCAGCTCATGGTTTCTTCTATTGCAGCTCACTCCTTCAACCATTTCCAGTTTTGATGGCATATTCTTGATCCTTGAGGGAGGGCGTTTTTGGTGAGCTATTGTAATCTTTGGGGAAGCTTTCAATGCCACATTTCTTTTGTAATATGAAGTAAATACTCTTTTATTCATATACAAAAAGTTTCAGGTCAAAATTCCAAGTAGAAATGTATAAATCTCATTTTTAATGGAAGAACAATGCCATTTCCCCACTACCATGTTGTGAGTCAATGTATTGATGATGATTTCAAATGAATGGATGATTCTCTGATATATTTATGATCAATATACTGCCATGTATGTCTTATACAAGTTTCATGTACTGTACTTGAGCATTTGAATCATTTTTACTCAGTTTAGTTGTATTGGGAGGTGAAATAGTGCCATTTCCCCAAGGGTTGAATTGGGGATTTTTGCAGTTGAATGGGAGAGGATGAGAACAGTTGTAATAAACCATTAATGGTGCATATAAGACCTTAATAACATACTTAACATATTAAATACCTCTGTTCATAAGTTTGAGTGGCTTTGGAGGCATTTGGGAAGCCATTTTCAGTACTTACCCCAGGGGGATTTGAACCCCAAATTACTAGTAAAATTGCATAATTGGTCCAGAATATTAAGAGAGTTTGAAGAGGTCTTTTGGTGGCCATATTTCATCCATAAACATCATATTCAAGTTCTAATATCATTCATACACTTTCCTTGAAGATTTGAAGGCATTTGGAGTCAATTTGAGACCTAGAGACCAATACTAGTCAAAGGAAAATCACTAGTAAAGTTACCTACATTGATTGGAATTGAAAGAGGATTTGCAGAAGTATTTTAAAGGTCCAAAGGCATACCTGAAACACATATTTATGTTCTCATATCATTCATACACCTTCTCAGAATATTTGGGATCATTTGGGGCAAATTTGGGACCTAGAGATCAAAACTAGTCAAAGGTCGAACAAGGGGAAAAAAGTGGAAAATTGCAATTTTAATAAAATTCCTAACAAGGGACATTACAGTGGTATCAGAGCATGGTCTTGGCACCTGATGTGGTAGAACATTAATGAATACCAGGAGTCAAATAAATAAGCCACCACCCTTAGAAACTGAAACTGGATGTACTTTGGTGAAACGGAAGAAGTAGGAGAAGAAGTGCATTCATTGGTCACCATGAGTAAGGATGAGAAAGGAACCTTAAAGGAGAATGAGGAGTTTAGGAAATTACTTGAACCATCCTTTGAAGACAAGTGGAGACAATACTTTCAAGAGTTCAGATTGTTGCTTAGTGGAATTGGAAGCAACTCGGAAAAAGTAATGAGCAATGGTTCTCTTTTCAAGGAAAAGGATGAAACAATTTATGCCACAAAAGAGGAAACTAATGTAATTGTGGAACATGAGGTACATGTTGATATGCAGGTTCTTGAAGATACTACACTAAAACAAGAAGAAGGACAAGCACTTGTCCTTGTTCAAAGGGATTATGAGTTGCCTCATGGAGAGAGTTGCAAAGCCTTGGAAGAGGTACATGATTTCACAATAGTTGGACCAACCAATTATGGAGAAGATGAATTAAATATTTCAATGGGTAAGAGTTGTAAAGAATTAAAGTTGGTTCATAATTCCTCACCCCACACTTCTTTTCTAGCCACATCACTTTGGGATGAAAATTGGGTGAAAGGTTTTTTCCTAGTGGTGCCACATGAGGGGTATGAAACTCCTACCTCTCCTTTTGATGATGACATGAATAGAGCACCTCATTATTTAGAATTGCAGCAGCATATTGCTTTACCTTATGATGATACATATCCTCATGGATGTATGGATGAGACTTATTTGAGTCCTTTGAATTCTCCTTGTTTTTCCTGCTCATTATTTGGTTCAGATTTTAGTGGAGATTCTTCATTCACTTCTTGGATGAAAGAATGCATGGCTGAATATTTTGATGCATATCACATTCTCTTGGAGAAGCACTATTGGACATGGGATCCTCACCTATGTCATTGGAGCAGATTTGATGGGTCACTTGAAGATTGTATGCACTTGAAAAATGGTGGTCTACATGCTTGGAGGTATAAGCACTTTCATGACTCTTTGATGAAGCATCTCCTTTATGTACATTTTCATTATGTTGTTATGTACTTTGATGATATATATTTTGTACTCATGATGTTTGGAAGAATGCATACAAGAAAATGGGATCCAGGAATCCTCTTATCTGATGGTATGGGTTGGAGAGCACTTTTAATTGTTGGGGTGCAATACAAGCAATGGGACCCTGGAATAATTTTTATCTCATTGGTTTCATATTTTTTGGGGAAGCAAGCAGTATGGGAGATGGATTCCCCACTTAATGATTTTAATCAGAGTAGTGCAGCAGCAAGCATGGTGGTTCCTCTCTAAAATCTTCATGGAAACTCAAAGACTCAAGGTTGGGCAATTCAATGGCAACTTCAAAGAATTATACAGAAAGCAGGTTCTTCAACACCCACATTTAAAATTGCTTGAGGACAAGCAATATTGGGAAGGGAGGATTTGTCATGTCCCAAATTTGGTATTGGGTCACAATGGCCTAATCACATTGGCTCTATTCATTAGAGTTTGTCAAATTGATGCTAAAGGTCAAATAATTGCCAAGGAGGAAAATTACTAGTTTCCTAGGTTTGGGGTGGAAGCTTTGGGATTTGGAATAATGGGGATAATAAATGATGTTTGAACATTAGAATGGAATAAATATTTAATAAAGGAGATAAATAAATATATACAAGTGAAAATCAAAGTGGCATTTCATGATGAAGACACATGGAGGAAGTGGGACCCACATATGGCTAGATTTCCCCACTACATTTGGCATCATTCTCTCACCAATTCGAATTCAAGGTGAATGGTAACATACTTGGGGGAGTCCAAAAGGTATTATTCATTGCATGACTCATCCAAGGTTGAAATATAGAGGAAGAGTAACTCCCATGGAAGAGGAAGAGGCAATTTGGAGCTAGTGAGACACTTGGGCTAGATTCCCTAGCTCTATGACAACAATGATGAAGATACTATGACACATATGACACAAATCAGACCTGAAGGCTGACATATGACATATATGACATGTCAGGGCTAAAAATAGACTCCAAGAGGGCGATCAAGGGTGTTAGGGCAGCTAAGATGCTTCCACATGTGATTTGGTGGAAGTGGGAGACTAGGAATTGTTGTACAAGTGGCGTTCTTTGGAATCTCTTCCCAACTTGAGTTGGCATGAGTCTCTTGGAAGGAATTCGACCCATGGAGGACATTAGAAGTTTATAAATGTCAATAACAAAGAATGAAACCAGCTTTTGATCATTTGTAGAATTTGCAATTGCAATTGTGAAGAGGGAGAGCTAGTGGATGACTAGTTTCTTGCCTTAGCCAATTTCGAGGGTGAAAGATTCCCATCCAAGTTGGCAATTGGAAAGGCCATTCAGAACTTTCATTTGGAGCTTTAATGGAGTCTTTATTTGCAGGTGTAAGCTACAGGTAAGCTCATGGTTTCTTCTATTGCAGCTCACTCCTTCAACCATTTCCAGTTTTGATGGCATATTCTTGATCCTTGAGGGAGGGCGTTTTTGGTGAGCTATTGTAATCTTTGGGGAAGCTTTCAATGCCCCATTTCTTTTGTAATATGAATTAAATACTCTGTTCTTCATCTACAAAAAGTTTCAGGTCGAAATTCCAAGTAGAAATGTATAAATCTCATTTTTAATGGAAGAACAATGCCATTTCCCCACTACCATGTTGTGAGTCAATGTATTGATGATGATTTCGAATGAATGGATGATTCTCTGATATATTTATGATCAATATACTGCCATGGATGTCTTCTACAAGTTTCATGTACTTTACTTGAGCATTTGAATCATTTTTACTCAGTTTAGTTGTATTGGGAGGTGAAATAGTGCCATTTCCCCAAGGGTTGAATTGGGGATTTTTGCAGTTGAATGGGAGAGGATGAGAACAGTTGTAATAAACCATTAATGGTGCATATGAGACCTTAATAACATACTTAACATATTAGATACCTCTGTTCATAAGTTTGAGTGGCTTTGGAGGCATTTGGGAAGCCATTTTCAGTACTTACCCCAGGGGGATTTGAACCCCAAATTACTAGTAAAATTGCATAATTGGTCCAGAATATTAAGAGAGTTTGAAGAGGTCTTTTGGTGGCCATATTTCATCCATAAACATCATATTCAAGTTCTAATATCATTCATACACTTTCCTTGAAGATTTGAAGGCATTTGGAGTCAATTTGAGACCTAGAGACCAATACTAGTCAAAGGAAAATCACTAGTAAAGTTACCTACATTGATTGGAATTGAAAGAGGATTTGCAGAAGTATTTTAAAGGTCCAAAGGCATCCCTGAAACACATATTTATGTTCTCATATAATTCATACACCTTCTCAGAATATTTGGGATCATTTGGGGCAAATTTGGGACCTAGAGATCAAAACTAGTCAAAGGTCGAACAAGGGGAAAAAAGTGGAAAATTGCAATTTTAATAAAATTCCTAACAAGGGACATTACAAAGAGCATGAGCAGAACTACCCTACTCATGACCTTGAACTCGCCACCATCATCCACGCTCTGAAAATGTGGCATCATTATCTCATGGGAAAGAAATTCTTATTGATGACTGATAACATGAGCTTAAAGCACCTTTTCGATTAGCCCGACCTAAATGCTAGGCAGGCTAGGTGGTTGGCCTTCCTTAGTGAGTACCATTTCAAACTAAAACATATAAAAGGCAAGGAAAATAAAATTGCGGATGCCTTAAGCCGTTGAGCACATATACTTTACGAGGTCACGGTGAGCCAAACCGACTCAAACTTACACCACATAATTCAAACAGCATGTAAGAGTGACTGTTATTATACAGAAATCCTCGCAAAGATTCAGGAAGACAGACTCTTTCAACAATAGAAAGAGTATAAGATAGATGAGTCAAGACTACTATGGTCAAAAGAGAGACTTTACGTCCCCGAGAGTGGAGACATTAGATCAAACATCCTCACCGAATTTCAGCAGAAACCCTATTCAGGGCACCCCGGATATCGAAAGATGATATCGACAGTAAAGAAACATTACTTTTGGCCTAACTTGAAGGCTAACATTGCCATGTTCATCGCAAAATGTCAAGAATGCCAATTGGTCAAAGCGGAACATCAACACCCCTCCGGATTATTTCAACCTTTACCCGTTCCGAAATGGAAATGGGAGGTAATAAGTATGGAATTCATTACAGACTTACCCAAGAGTAAGAAATTGAATGAATCCATCTTTGTAGTGGTGGACAAGCTGTCTAAAGCAGCCAACTTCATACCAGTAAAAGCCACCTACAAAGCAGTTCACATCACGGAAATATTCCTGAAGGAAATATTTCGATTGCACGGGATACCCAAAGCAATCATTTCCGATCGAGACACGAAGTTCACTAGCAACATTTGGAGAGCATTGTTCTCAGGTTTGGAGACCCACTTACAATTCAGTACCGCATACCACCCCGAAACCGATAGACAGATGGAACGAGTAAACCAAATTCTTGAGGATATGCTGAGAATGTATGTCATGAACAATCCCACCAAGTGGGAAGACTATTTACACCTCACAGAATTTGCGTACAACAATGGTTATCAAACCTTGGCAAAAATCAGCCCTTTCAAGGTGCTCTGTAGATGAAAGTGTCGAACCCCCGTGACTTGGGACAGTCCAGTGGACAGACTTATGCTAGGACCAGATTTACTAAAAGACTTGGAACAACTAGTTTCCAAGGTGCAACTAAACTTAAAAGAAGCTCAAGACTGCCAAAAGAGTTATGTGGATAAGAAAACAAAGGACAAAGACTACCAAGTCGGGGAACATGTGTTTCTAAAAATAAAAGCAAAACAAAGCTCGTTGAGCTTGGGACGTTGCGGTAAATTAGCCCCAAGGTTTTGTGGACCTTTTGAAATACTGGCCAAGAAGGGCCTAGTGGCTTATGAGTTAGCCTTACCATCCCATATAAAATTTCATAATGTTTTTCATGCTTCATTAATAAAGAAATATGTATACAATTCTAAACATGTTATGGATTGGTCCTTATTACAGGTGGAGCCCGAAGGGGAGTTCACGCCAGAACCAGTCCACATTCTGGACAAGAGAAAGGTCTAGATTAGGAGGAGGACCATTAATCAGCTGAAAGTGCAATGGAGGCACTTTGGACCAGATGAGGCTACATGGGAGAATGAGGCCACCATGAAAGAGGCATACCCTGCCTTGTTTCATGACTTCATTCCTAGTCCCTAGAAACACTGGGACAATGTTTTTCTAAGCGAGGAGGGATGTAATATACCGAATTTTGGACTAACTGTTTTATGATGTTATATTGGGCCATGCCCCCAACAACTATGATGTATTCTTTTGTAGACTAACATATTGGGCATGTACCCTGACTGAATTTCATTATTTGATTATATACTGGGCAAGGAAGCCCCAATGTTTTGATTATGTTTTGATGTGGGTACAAAACCCTAATATACTGAGTTGACCTTTTTCTTACATACTATGCAGTGATGTGAATGACATAATTGACTTATGTGGTGTGTTGAGCGTGGACTCAGAAACACACAAATTACCTACGTACTGGGTGAAATTCCCGATGTACCTAGAGGAAATATGATGTACTAGGAGTAAGCCCTGATGTACATTGAGTGTTAGGCATAAACCTTGGAGCACTCCAAGATTAATAAAACAAATACCGGATCTGAGGCAATTTAAAGATTCTAGATGTGCCTCACAACGGCATTCTAGCACAGTGTTGAGCAGAGACTCTGGAATTGCACTAGAGTAACGCCCATGTGGGATTGTTGAGTTAAATGGCTCTGAATAGCACTCGGGGTTACAGAAATTTCCAAGTGTTGAGTTGGAAATACCTTGAAGAGCACCTTCATCACAATTATTTAATTAACTAAATGATTCATCTTTCTATCCATCATCAAGTACTATGGGAACTACCATGTTAAAATGAGGGAATCTGACATGCAAAAAGGGAGAGACTAGAGGTGCCTATCCTAGCTTACCAAGACCGTCCAAAGAAGTGGACCCTATCCTTAAAAAGATTAAAAAGAAGTATCATGTGAAGATACATAAAAGACAACATCACCACTTAAAGCATAAATTCACTAATAGTAGTTTCCTATGGTTAACATGCATAAAAGCCTCAAGGCTAATGATATTATTAATAACGTAAAAATAATAAGGTTGGTATTATTTATTTATAAAATATATTTATTTTATATAGTTATGCATTTAATTAATAAATCAATGATGCATTAATTATTTAATCAAAATATAAACTTTTCATTTCAAGTTATGAAAAGGCTTAAATCAAAAGCACTCTAGTTAAACAAATTGAAAAGTCATGGTTCCAAAAGAACTAATGATTAATTAAACAAATACTCTTTTGAAAATTAATTTATTTAATTTAAAAAAACCAATTATTCCAACAGTCCTAATTCAAGATTTCCCTACATAAAGAGGACAGACCCCAAAGTTTGGGGGATCATCTTTTTCATCATAATTCTCTTATGGAATCAAAGAGAATTTTATGCTCCAAGAATTGAAGTAGCTCACATAAGTTTCAGACCTGAACCAACAGTGGACGTAGGGTCTCTATCCCTCAATTTTCATGTCAGAACCAACTCGGCGGGATCCATACTGAACCAGGAATGGTTGGAGGATCATGGTTGGGAGGAACGTGGTAGTCCCAAAGTTATCCAGTCCAGGAATCATTCAAATCAGGTCAGCTGAGCACAACAATATTTTCCACTAATTAATGGTTTGAGTGTGCATGTTACTACAGAAGAAGGGCATGCTACAAGCTTCCAGGTATGAATTATTCCACTCACCATATTTTATTAATGCAATTTGAATAGCTTGTTACTTAGTATTTAATTCCCTTAAACCATCTGCAACAATATTTTTCTTAAGGAGCAAAGGGCCTCTAGGGCATCAGTTTCAGGGTTTAAATTATTTATAACAGACTTAATGTTCACAAACCTATTCAACCCTAGGAATCTGCTTGGTGACAATTGTCGAATGTCTAGCATGGCTAGCTCCCTAGCCTGTGCTAGACATTTACGAATAAAACCTAGAGACATGTATTTTCTTACAATATTCTTTTCACATCTTTCTGCAATGAACATTTAGCCATTTTATCTAGTTCTGTTCAACTCTTTTTTATTAGAAGCTATATATATAAAAACATAGTCAATTGCAGAGATATTGTAAAACGAATCATAGGGATTAGATAGCCACGAATCTCTTTTACATATTTTAGTATTCGCTACAGTATTGTAGTTTTATTATTTCATAAAACATTATTTCAAAACCCAAACGAAATGCTAGATCCAAACCATGCCAATGCCATACTGAAAATGAAATAGCATTTGTAGAAGAAACATTACATTCCCACTTATTCCTTTATTTAAATATATCAAGACACAGGTACGGGGGTAGAATCCCATTGTCATTCTTTTGCCAAAACCAAGACATAGCTATAAGCTATAGATCCATACGCTTCCAATACACTAGAGATTGGATAAGGGCATCAACGATAAATCTAGGAAGTCATTTCTTTTACACCAACTAACAAAAGACGTAATTACAACAGCAAAAACACCTATAGGACACGAACTTGGGCATTACCATCTCTCTCTCCTTTTGTTTAAAATTTCCATAGAAGAATCAAATGTAGAGTCTAAATGCTGACAAAAGATAAAATCCTAGGGTTCTTGTTTTCTATCTACAGCATAGGTATAGCTTCATTAAGAAGCCTTGACACTTTCATTTACATTCCACATCAAAAATTATAAATAGATAGAGCTACAATCGAAATGAGAATTCATTACAGCAACATAAAACTCCATAGGCTAAGCCACATTTACATTCTCTGAACCAAAAACGACATTGATAGATAATCTGGAAGCGCTGTAGTTCTTATTCATACCCAAAACATACATTTAAACACCATACTTTCTACAGGGAGGATTTCCCTGTGTAAACCCCAAGTTCATGACAAACCACGAGAACTACAATGAATGTGCCAACAATGACCATCAAAACCAGAATACGATAGTCAAAATTACAAGGAAAGTACTGAAAATGATCTTCTAAATCTCCATAGAATTTACACAGGAGTTCCACTCCTCTAAATCACATTATTGCATCTTCAAAACCCCACAGAATCCATACATTCATTGGTCTAGCCAAGGGGTGACCCTTCCAGACTTCCAAATAGAATTTAGTAAGCCAAAGGCTCACGAAAGCCTCCCATAACCAATACGAAACACATAAATACACCACCAGAGATGCAAGAGGGAAGAGCAACGTGGGTGGGCAGCTGGACTTACCACTACCATTTCCCATGTCAACAGAAGTCCTGGAGATCCACAGAAACCCTTCGCAGATATCACCTACCATTACAACAAGAAACACAAGTTAAAACCCTGCGATTGATATCAAGGGAAGAAAGGATTACTCATAATAGCATTGAGAATTTCCATACCTGAGAGGACTATGGCACTCTCCACGCCACTAGCTGAGCTAAAAACGCCAAGTGTAGTGACCATGAGCGTAGCTCAGGTTAGGGCACGAAGCCACCTCTAGAATGCAATGAACAGCAGAACCAAAGCCAAATGAAAACGTAGAACACTTGTGCAAAGGGAAAAACCCCAAATTCACGAACCCTCATTGCCAACCTATTACCCACCATATGATAGGGTGTAGTTAATACTACACCAAACCCTGCATTAATGAAGTCTCAAATATCCATGCAAAACTATAGTGTGGGTCATTTGAAACAGCCTTGACTTGCTTGGGGTACAATTGTTGTTCCAAAGTTTTCCATACCATAGCATTTCACCCTATAACCATTTCTTTTGGTGCCCTAGTAATTACATTATAGCATATCCCCTTAGGAATTGACTTTCATGCTTGGACTTTACCTTGTAAACTTAATCTTTGTTAGAATATGGGTAGATCCTTTAGGATACAGTTGGCTTAGGGAAGACACCTGCAAATGACAAACATGAAAATGTATATTAGCAAAAATGCTAAGTAAGTCCAGAAACACCCACGAATACTCTTACCTCTCAGCAGCCTTACCGGGGTGTGTTTTCCTCTCCTCGATTGATATAGGTCCCACAGTGGTTTCAACATCTCATCAACAAAGGCCATAGCACCTGAAGGTGCCATTCAGACATTCACAATACATTCATAGGATTTCATTAAAACTGTATGAAAGAATTGCTATTACAGTTACACCGGCAATTGTAAACTCGTAACCAGGATACTTCAATATTAAATTCCACATTGCTTCCACAGGATTGAAAATGTAAAAAGGTAGAGAGATCATGATTATGTAGGAATGGTAGACTTTCTTTCATCTACAGTAAGCATTTACATATTTTCCTAGTTTTAGAATTAACTTGCTACTTTTTTATCCTCAATCAGCATTTATTACAGGGACGATTTTTTTTAAATTTTTGCTATTTTTGGGATATTACAGTTAGAAATTCAACCACACTAAAATTATCTTAGCACCATCCCCTTGAAATTCAACCACCCTTCTTCAACATGATGGTGATTGGTTTGAGCTTGTTGGATTAAATTTTCAATGGGGTTTTTATTTGCTTTCAGATTTCTCTTGTTGTATTGCTCCTCTGTCAAATTTCATTATGGTGTCCTCTGCAACGAAAATATCTCAATTGAAATAGTTTTCGATACTCTTTGTTGGGGATGGCACTGTTTGTGAGGCATGAGCCAGCAGGGTTTGACCAAGTGTTATATGCCAAAGGGAATTTCATTTTGGTGTTTTCTGTTGTGATTGAAAATTTTCTCTTGGCAGACTTGTATTTCTATTTTCAGCACTTGTGCTTGGCTTTTGCTCTCTCTCTCTATCATAGTAGACAAATCTCTCTTTGGAGCACTTGTGAGTATGATTTTTCAGAATTTGTGAGAGATTTGGTTCCATTGATTCCTATTCTTACCCTTATTAATATCAACAATAATAATGTGCTGGCAAGTTGTACTATACCCATAGTTACATTGTAGACATGGTTATTTACGGTCTCTTTGTAGTGTAACCAAAAGTAGTTCAATCTGATGTTTCTATTCCCTTGCTCTCAATGTTATATTTGTTTGGTTGTGTAAGTTCAGTTTGCACTCATTGTTATACTCTGATTTGTATCTTACCCCTTCAGCCTTGGTAAAAAAATCCCACTTGAAGAAGATATTTGCATTAATGACTCCATTGTCCCTCGGGATTAAGGAAACAATCACTTGTGATCAATTCTCAATACATAGGGTTTCAGGAATTTGAATATTTGATGTTTTATTGAGAAAGAAATGGACATCAAGATTCTGACCCAAATATTATCAGCTGATAGGTTTTTAGCTTTGCAGATTTAGGATTTACAACTTTATATTGCAGATCTGAATTTTATCAGCAATTTAGGTTTTAGATTGGTAGATATTAGCGGTTTTATGAGCACATTTATTTGGGTCAAAAGAAACCAGAGACATAGATCAGATTTTGAGTAGAGTTTAACACAAATTTTGTTGCTGAAATGAAGTAGCTAGAAACAAGGAAATTGAATATCAAAGACATTGATTGATTTAGCTAAATAGTCATTAAGGGGGACTGTACGTCAGTAAGGTGAAACCAAGTTTGTAGGTGAAATTCCTGCCGCTGACTAGAAGCATTAAAAAAATAAAATAAAAAAGATACTTTTCGACAACAGTCTCGTAGTAACCATCATGGCTGGTGAGCCATTTAGTCTGTCTAGAGCACTTGAGGAATATACAAACTGTCACATGCATTTGTCATTTGAATGTTGATGCTTTTTGAATATTTTACATTATTTTTTCTTCTCTTCTCTCAAGGATAACCTTGTGGGATTTTCCTCTCTTGTTTGGAATATATGGATGGAGGGTGGCTCAACCACCAGCCACATAGTAGTGGTTGATAACTCTGAGGGACTTGGAGAGATTTGAGCCAGTGACCTTTGGCTTCCCCGTCCGCAACATTCCTTGGGAACATGGTTCAACTGAATGAACTGACCCTTGGGGCTAGTTGGAGATTGATGTTATTTTCCAACTTATGGGGTTCACTATTAAAGTTAGAAGGATATGCAGATATTATGCTTGTTTCTTTAGGTCTATTTAAACTATTTTCTACCTCACTTTTGGCATCTACAGGAAATTGAGTTTTTTATCAAAGAGGGGAAAGTTCTTAAGAGAAAATGCAGGAATCGTCTAAAAATATTATTGTAGGATTGGCAGATGTCTTCCTCTTTTCCCAAATCTTCTCTTCTCAACCTCCTTATTTTTCGCATGTCATTTTATGCCATTCATATACTATCCAGACTGCAACTCTTCTATTCCACAACACAAAAATCCTTACATTGTCATTTGTCTTGGATTCTCCTGGATTAACATTTTTTCAAGGTTGACTTTGGAAATCATTGTATTTTATATAAACTTTTCTTCTCCCCTAATGTTGGCAAAGTTCTTTTCTTATTTTGTTCTTAATTGGTAGCTGATCTCTTCTCTTGTGAAGACTATCTTGAATACAACATGGTCAGTGGTTTAAACTTTACACTAATTTCCCGTGATATTGACAAGATGTAGTATCGATAATATTTATCCCAAAACTCTGCATATGGCTAGGAAGTTGTCTTTCTTGCTTCAAGACTTTCAACTTGGTATTGTTTTATCTGAAAATAGTTATTTTCTAAGTTTGAAGCCAAGCATAGAAAAATCTTTTATGAATACATTTGCACTATCAGAGCTACATTACTTCCCATATGGATACAAACTTAAATGAAATGAAACGTGGGTATATGAGGAAGTGGAGGTTATGTATGTGGTGAGGCTACATGATACATTTTGGATGGTATGGTCTACTGTCTTCATATTTAGTGATAAAATAATAAAATACATAATTTCTTTGGACATGTCAAAGTTCATTACTGATATCGTCTTTGTTTATGCATGGAATTACAGGGGGTAGGGGTGTTGATATTGTTGTGGAGGTATTAGGAAAACCACAAACCTTTATGTAGACTACGCTCAGTGTAAGGGATGGTGGAAAAGCTATCATGATTGGGCTTGCTCCTTCTAGTTCTACAATAGAGATTGACATAACCCGCCTTGTTTGCCATCAAGTGTTTCTCTATTACCTTCTTGTTTTAGTGCTTTGCTAAACCAACAGAATTGCAGTCAAGACTTGTAAGAGACCAATTGTTATAGAATTCCTCCAGAAATAATTTACTAAAAACCTTTTCGAGAGATCTAAAATTCAAAGTTGAGGACTGTGCCAGGCAAGTCTTATAAATCATGTGTAGTGCTCTTTAGAAGTGTAAATGACTCATTAAATATTTAACATAGTATTTTTGTCCCTAGAAGTTATTGTGTCATGAATTATTCATGGACATTAAAGCTAATTCAATTGTCTTGCAAATATTAGTTAACACTAAGGAGTATTGGAGTTGTTAAGATATTTGTGATGGTTAGGCTGATTTAGTTCTTAGCCTCTCATTTTCTCCCCACTAAGAAAGGGCCATTACAAACAAATAAGCTCTTTTTCTCTAGTATTGATTGTGTGAAAGATAAATTGTTTAATTGCTCATATCACATCAGCCTCTTACAAAAGGAAATACACTCCCACTTATAGGTGAAAAATCCCCATTGTCTCTGAATTTTTTTTTACTTTGCTTTCTAGAAGATGCATATTATACTATGTTATTGAACAACAAAGAATACATCAAGTCATCTACATCATTAGGAAATCCTGTGATTAAGGAGAGCCAGCATATCTTCCCTGGCCTTAATCTCAAGAAGGTATACATCCTTATGGAAAGTGCTAATTCTGGCTTAAATCTGGGCTGCCAACTCTACTCTAAATGCTCTTATCTCACCCAAATGAAAGAAGACGCATCCCTATTAAATGTTGAATGACATTTCCATTTCCATAGAGAAGAGATACCTGCCAATCTTATGGTGTTCCATATTCCTCTACCATGTTGTTTGAACTTGGATCATCCATATGTCCCCAAAATGGGCTTCATTCCAGTGAAAATGGATGACAAAGGGAATGGCACATCAATGATAACTCATTCTGAGAATGTTTTGGCAAATCTGCAATTAAAAAAATCCTTGCTTAATAGTGTCATTTTATGAAAAATCAGACAAACCATATGTTATCTCTCGCTGATGAATTATTTCTTTAACCATTAGTCTACAGTTAAGGTCCAACTTGAAGCAAACAAAACCCGAGCCAATAAATAAATCTTTGATAAATTGGATCAATTTACCAGATTCAATGTATGACTAGATCCAAGCAATAAACCAAGCACATTCAGATTCTGGGCCCCTAGGCATTTTCAAAAATAAATGTAATGGATAGATGGAAAGGTAATGGTAAGATGCAGAAAGTCATGACAAAATTGGGAAAAGGATGAAAGTATAATGAGTCACTAAGAAGACAAAGGTATTGGAAATCTGAGTCGGCATTGATGTCAAACAGAGGTTGCTTGGTTGAACTATGCTATTTTGAAGAAGTATTTGCAAATGTCAACCTACAGGAAGTTATAGTCATCCCACAGGAAGCTATAGTCAAATCATATCTTTTTCTAATCAGATTGAACCTATCGAAAATCCCTAAAACAGAGTAAAAAATGGACTAATATTGATTTGATTATCATGCTCTCTTCTTGCTAAATAGTCTGAATATGTCCAAGCCTCTGTAATATGAGCCCTGAGTTTATTAGTGATTAAACTCAACAATTTTGATGATCAATAGTGATTCCCTAACCAAAATTGTATGAACAGCAAAATCTGGTGCTAATTTGAAGAAGCCCTAGAACAGGACATACTATCTAATCCGAAGTTTGCAGATGTCCAATATCTCAGCAGAACCGAAACTTGAAAATCCCTAGTTAGGAAATCTTGAAAATGATAAATAAGGACTTGTAAAATTTTATATGAGCTCAAGTCCACATTTTATGGTAGACGTTGGCCTATGGAAGCCGTTGCATAAGCATTATGTGGAAGTAAGAAATTTGTTTGCAATATAGGATGCTTGTCATGTCAAGCCCTTAAAATGTGGAAATAATGAAACATCAACGACTCCTTTGGTTTACTTATCAAGCATTTAAAGTCAAGTTATTAAATATGGAAATTTAAGGGTGTTAAAGCCCTAAAACATGGAGTATAATATCAAGTCTTCAAGTATGAAAAGTGAGGGTGTTACGACCCTAAAACATGGAGTGCAACACAACCCCTTTGGTCTACACGTTGAACACTCAAACAGACTATGTGTAGGATGGATGTATTGATAGTGTTTTTAATGTCAATGATGAGAAATACATTGGTCCATATGCAAGTCAAATGCATGGTTATGGGATGGTACATCTGACTAAAACTACTCTAAACAGATATTGGCAAAGCAATATTTGCTTCTACTACAGTATCACTTACCCTCTAGAATATTCTTTGCTTACAAAATCACCTTTCTTCCAAAACTAGTATCCATGATATTTTTTGCATTTAAAATATTCTTGCATCCTTTCTTTACTGAAGAAATAGACACGTATTAAGTGAAAAATGTTTCAGTGAACTTGTGAAGTTAACACCATTTCTTGTTCCATATGACTGGAAATCTTAATGCCATGTACTCACCGTCTCTTTTCCGAGTTATTTTTTCCTATAAATAATCTCGCAAGCAATTTATTAATTTGTTGTTATCATATGATAATCCCATTATGGGCTATATAAGTGCTTCTTATGGCCAATCATTCCTTGAAGAAATATATCCTTTAATGACTTCAGGATAACGCAATCAATATTTTACACATAAGGGATTCATTCCTTGAATTTGTCCCGCTTCATTATTGTGAAATTGGACCTTACTTCCTGAGTGTTATTCATTAAACTAGACTCTGAAGTGAAGCAAGTTATGAATAGGACATTGGATAACCTTCATCAATTATTGAAAAAGGAGGCAAGGATGCTAGGATTTTATATTTCTTGAGTGCATTAACAGATAGTATTTCATAAGCATTTAGTTCTCTCTAATGAAACCTGTAAAATTGGCACAGTCCTCCAAGAGTCCAAATGTTCTTTATTTGTTATTTTATATAGAGAGGCCATGGTAACCACTAGGATGCTCATTTTTTGCATCTTGCACAGGTTTGGCAATTGAATTTTGTTATCCTAATTTGATTATGATGAGCAATGGGAATTTGTTTGTTTTCCTTTTTTACGACTAAATAAATTACTAGTAATTTTATGTTTGTGTAGTGGCAATTTGTATCCTAAATATTTCAATGCTATGTTGTTCTTATAGGTTAGTGTAAAGAAAGAAAATGGGCAAATTTCCTCGGTGCATCTTTTTCAAAGCCAAGAAAATGTTGTTGTAGAGGTCAGCTGATTTTTTACACCAGTTGAAAGAGTCTTACTTTCCTTCAATTCTAGAAAGTTCTGTTATGAAATTTGTGAGAGCACTAGCTGATCGGAGGTTTAATACCAGTTAAAAATTCAATTCCAGACTCCAATTATAGCAGAGAAACTAGAGGATTGAAACTTTTGTTTGTTAGTTTCTTTGGTATAAAAATGCTGCTGTTGTTTGTTGGTTATTAACATTTATACTCCCCTTCAACGACCCTGCCATTATGACAATCCTTTTTTTTTGGCTTGAGCTTCCCATTCAGGGAATCGACATGGCCTTTGAAATGGTGAGATTGGAAAATGAACCACATTGAATTTTAATTTTACCAACCACTGTTGCAATGTCTGCTAATGGTGAGACTGGATTCCCAAAATCATTTGTAGCAACATGTGTATTATAGAAGTTTACGTGCCCTCAAGCAATATGAAAGGTGGACATCACACATCCAGCATCAAACAATACAATACTCTTTCATAGATTAGATACCCCAAGGATCGATGGATGTGAAAGGTAGTTATTCCTTCATCATTCAAGGGAGAGCCAACCATCTTAAAATACTCAAAATAGTAAAAGTGGTTAGTACTTAGGGCATCCTTTATTCATGCTATTTAAATCCCATATAAAGTAGATTTAATGTTGAGGTGTGTGCATTCCAAGCCTCTTCATATGGTAGGATATTCTCCAAGGATACTTATCTTACTATGTCTAAATTTGATTGTGTGCCACATGTTATTCTTTTAGTTAGGGTGCATCTTCCAATGAGTTAAGCTATCAATAATTATCTCCCAATATGGAGCATTATTTTTCCTTGTTTGATCTTTAACCATTTATATGTTTCATTTCCTTATTTCCAGTCAAGATGTTCTTCAAAATGGCAATAGAAATCAAAATGATAGATCTGGAACTACACTTTCTTAGCTACTGATTGATGAAGAGAAAGCCTATATAGACTCTTCCAACAACCAAATCTGTAGAGTGCACCCTGGTATTTGGAATGCACTAGGAGGGAATGATTGATCATATTTCCTGTCACAGTCTGCACTCAAAATAATACCTGGAATGTCTGGAGCTTCTTGCAATTACTTCCAGTAATGGCCCTCATTACTTGTTGTTTAAGATGCTTAAAATAGGTCCTAGAATATGCATTTATGGCCTATTAATAACATCCTTTTTTGTCTGCATTGTCAATTTTCCTAAAACAGTTTTGCAATAACGAAGCTAAGTGGAGGTTCGTCTTTATGTAATATTTTGCAATAAACAAGGCCTCCATTGGGAACATGTCCATGTTCAGTCCTCACATATTTCTTGTGGTCTAAAATTATGCTTAGGTTATTAATTGTATTTGTACTAGCAACACCACTATTTTATCCATTGTCCAATCTGCTGCTAACTCTAATATTCATGCTTGAAATATCATTCATGTTGTGTGTTGTAATCTCCTTATTCTTCCTGGAAGAAACATGCCCTATTGTCTAACCTATGAAATGCCTTAAGAAGAGCCCTTTCTGCCTTATTTGTTGTTTTGGTTGATAGGCTAGAAATCCTTCTGTAATATGCTAACTATTACTTATCACAATAAATTATGTTGTTCTTCAACCCAGATTGATAATGCCTTCATAAAAAATAGGGACACTTCCACCCACGATGCTAGCCTTATCACCTGGTGGAACAACTGCTAGACATCTTGAATTACAATATTTCAGGATAGGTGATACTTCTATAGTTGTCTTAGGTTGAAGTAGGAATTGGCTTGAACCCCTATATTTCCCCATCCAATCAAGATTTGTTGCAGCCAATTGATTTTTATCCCAAGTGAAAATTTTCTCTCCAAGATTATCTAACTTCTATCTCAAAAAAGGAAATTTTTCTCTGTATTTTCACAGCTGCAATTAGATAAAACTTCTAGATCCAAAATGAATTTCATGCCAATTGAAAGGTTTGTCTCAATTGAGGGACTCTTTTGTTGTCAGAATAGTAATTTCTACTTCAAATAAGGCTGATAACATGCCTCACAGAAGCCACATGGGTGAATCTCCTTCGGACACTATGGTCTTCTAGAATATTTGATTGTCTGAGGCTCTTCCCATATCACATGATTTACCAAGATTTTCCCTCCAAGGAGTGATTGTCAACAAATATTCATATGTGTTGCATGCCCTCATTACATGGGCATGATACTATCACCACATTTTCTAGACCTAGAAGTGTTTTCAGGAACATTGGGAACTTATATAGGACACTTGGCATCATATCCCTTAGAGCAAACTTAAGAGATAAAATCTTCCCTACCAGGTGATGTTGACTTCTTTGGTCCTCTTCATTTC
Organism: Larix kaempferi; assembly: GCA_027924585.1. Classification (NCBI taxonomy): domain Eukaryota; kingdom Viridiplantae; phylum Streptophyta; class Pinopsida; order Pinales; family Pinaceae; genus Larix; species Larix kaempferi. The sequence continues at coordinate 7,394,586 of BSBM01000432.1, read as the reverse complement.
GGAGGAACATGGCACTATATCATAGTTGTTGCATTTTGTACTTAATGGAAACTTAGATGTGATGTTGTCTTTAATGAATTTATAAAGTTAGATGCAAGGTTGTCTTTAATGGATCTATGTTCTCTATCTATTCATTTAGAGAATGGATTTTTTATGAGTTAGTTGTAGTATGTACCATTCACCACCGAAAGCACTCTCTTTAGGAGGGATGAAAGCACTCTCTTTAGGAGAGATGTGTGAGCTAGTTCATGCCACAGTTTGACCTAAAGGCCATCCTATTATCCTAGGATGGACTTTCCTGAATTTTTCGGAGTTTTCTCTTGTTATCCTCACAATAAGATAGCATTCTTGTCATATTTTGAAATCAATGATGGAAATAAGTTGAATTTAAGAATGCAATGAGAACTAATATCAGGAAAAAAAATAAATTTAGATGCATAGAATAATTGGATGCATCTCAAACAGTTTCCAGTTTTGTATATTAGCCTACTGGAGGCAAATCCTAAAGTGATTAGTGAAGGGGAAAGAAAAATCAAATTGACACTTGGTTGAGTAGATCAAAGGAGAAATTACAACATTGAAGTTATAGAATTTTATCTTCCATGATACGATGCAAATAGTGGGACAAAATGTAACTTCCTTTGGTACTTTAGAATCTTGGAGGAAAAATATGTACTAAACTCTACATGTTTCTGGATATAATAGGAAGAATTTTCCCTGGGTTTATTTTGTCACTCAAATAGTGGCATTAGATTGCAATTCTATGGGGTACTAATGAATCTTTTATGGATCAAGAGTGAACAAAGAATATAGATTGAATTGAGTAACAATAAATAAGAAAAGGGTTACATAATTCGGATTTGATAGCAAGGGTTGGTTTCCTTTGAGCGTTGTTTTGGAGTAATTCTATTATATATGGTAATAACATTGTGGGGGGTTATTATAGGTTAGTGTAGGATCTAATTTAGAAAATTATATTTAAAATGACAATGGTTAAGCTGTCTAGCAGCCACACTAAAATAGTAGAAATAGCTTCAATGAAGAATTAATGTAAAATGTGTATTCAATCCTTGGAGTGTAGACTGTGGTAAACTTGATTCTTGTTGTACATTACTGTTATATCATACATTTTTCCTTTGTTAATATACACAACATTTTCCAAATTACTATTAGTGAAGAAAAAAGAAATATGAATTAACCTATCAGTTTAATTTGTTTTAGGTAATACACAATGTTTCTATCTTCTAGTGGTTCATGTTCATGACAACTATTCTCCTATTCTACAGTTCAACCTATTTAGTTTCATGGGATATGTTTTATGTAGGCATTCCTTGACGGAGATCGTGCCATATATTTGATAGAAGAGATGAGAAATGAACTTCTCCAATCTACAACTGAGAGAATCACCACACGATATAATGAGTTAGCATGGGAACTTGTGACAATGGTATGTATTTTTCTATTATCGCTGTTTTATTTTTCTTTTGCTAGCTTTTCCTTCCAAAAATTAGTTTCTCAAACTGCTCTCTTGAATATTGTTGTCAAGTAAAACAGAATATTCACTCCAACGTATAAGGAATGGTGCTAAAAAAAGGGGAGCTGCTGGTATAGATTCCTCAGATGGCATTGTATTTGACAATGACAATATTTTTGTGCAGCTATTTCTTGATGTTCAGGTATCTTAGTCATGGCTTGTTTATTATTTATTTGAATGATATGACCACAGGTGGCATCGCGTGATATAATTCTTAGTTTTTCCCTTTTTTCATGCCCTTTCTAGACTTTCTATGTAATAGGTATTTGTATTGCAACATTTAAATAAGGCCATTGGAATTTTCTCTTATCATCTGCAAATGGGTTTTTGAAGCAACTGACAAGTTGGGTATGATTTTCCCAATGGGAAAGGAACAAATTTGGGTACATGATGGAGGTCCCCAAAATGTTTAGGATTACATTGTCCATTTTTTCCATATCTCATGCATCTCACGACTTCTTGGCCGTATATGCTCTAAGACATGCCTATATTGATGAGGTATGCCAAGTATTGTTGAAAGTTTTGAATTTTTTTGGATATTTTGAAGAATTTTTCAATTTTTTAATTTTTTGCCATGCCTAGGAAATTTGTGGTCAAATTTGCCTCACCTTGTTTCACTATCTATTGATGAAAACATCGACAACGGAAAAATTGTTGAGGGTTGAGACATCAAAAAAATCAGCAAAAGATTAGCAAATATCAACATACCATGACAAACATTAATGTACAAACATTATTTATTTTTAATATTTTTCTAGTTTTTTCAAATTATAATTGGCAAGCATTAAAAATGCAAAACATTTTATTTCTTTCAATTTTTTGGATTTAATTTTGTGTTATTTATTGATTTTTGAGCTTTGGAGGACTAAGGACTAAGGACGAGATTCTATATAGATGCATGAGGTAGTACTTGACATATTATACATCTTGTACACCAATTTTATTTTCATAGTTATGTGGTAATGAATTTATTCGATGTTGTTCAGCGAAGCTTTCTCCTTTTTCATGGCCTTCATATGTGATTTTTTTTTTGCACTTGTCAAGGTTGAATCCTAATGATTATAATTTATCAATTGTTCTCAGTGCATATGTAAGTTTGGATGCTCTGAAACAGGGTGAGCATGTCCATTCACAAATATTCAAAACTGTAGTTGATTCAAATAACTTTGTGGGGAGTTCTCTTCTTGACATGTATGCCAAATGTGCCAGAGTAATGGAATCACACAAAGTATTTGATAAAATAGATAAAGCATATGTTTCGTGGAATGCAATGATGGTTGAATACACACTAAATGAGCATGATGAAGATGCTTTGGACATCTTTTTCCAAATGAAACAGGAAGGCATGAAACCTAACCACTTCACCTTTACCATTGTTCTTGGAGCTTTTCTGAACCCAAAATCCATGGAACAAGACACAAAGGTCCATGGGTTAATTGCTAAAAATGGATTGGTATCAGAGATACCCCTGGGAAATGCACTTTTTACTATGTATTCTAAATGTGGGATGATGGAGAATGCACTCAAAGGGTTTTCCAAAATTCTTAAGTGAAACATAGTCTCGTGGACTGCCATGATCGCAGGGTGTGCCCAAAATGGGTATGTGTGAAGACGCAGTGGAACTCTTTTTCCAAATGCAGTGTGAAAACTTTAAAGAAATTGAGTTCACTTTTGCTAGTTTTCTAATGGCTTATGCTATCCTAGAAACTTTACCACAAGGGAGACAAATTCATGCTCATATTATGAAAATTGGATATGAATTAGTGGTATCCATGGGGAATTCTCTTGTTGACATGTATTCTAAGTACGGAAGTATCGACAACTCACAATAGGTGTTTAACAAGATTCCAAAACGAGATCTTGTCTCATTGACAGTGATAATCGTAGCATGTTCCCAACATGGTCATGGAAAGGAGGCCATTGAACTCTTTTGGAAAATGCAACTTAACTGACGAAGCCAACTCATCCTTCCAAAGATGAAAACATTATGGTTTGCGTTATCACTTCCTTTCTCTTACCTAATTTTTTTTGTTTTGTTCAATAAAATGCTTACTTTGAGTATAATGTTACAAGATCTATGTTACAGTATTGTATATCCATGTCTTATCTTATCCTTGCTCATGATTCCCTATCGATTGCTCTGCTTGTTGTCTTAGACATCTTTTCCAAGGTTGCATGTTGTTCTGATACTTCTTCTAGATCATTCTCTAGATCCCACATGATTTTTCTTCTTCATCTGAGCTAATATAGAGTTGACAACTCTGGATTCTGCAGGTAGTTACTTTAATGAATTCCTTCCTTCTACTGATGGATGTTGACTTTCTCTAATTTGCATTATCTATTCCTTTCTCTCACCTGATATTTTTTTCTTTTGAGTTAAATGATTCCTTTGAATATCATATGTTATCAAATAATGTGCATACAATGAATTTTGTGCAAAAAAGTGGTTTGCTTAGCAAACACCTTGAGCTATCTCAAAACTAGGTAGGATCCACTAATAAACAAAGTCACCACTTGGGTATACATAAATTTTGAATAGCTACCACAAAACCATAAATAGAAATAAATGGACTGTTGGGCCCTGGCACACATTCAAAAGATCCAAAAACAAATATGATTCTATGAAATATCCTAAATTAGTTTGATGATGGGATGAGGACCTACATTAGGTGGGGTGGATCCATGTCCTTGTGTGTGGGCCTCCATTTATCATTTTTTGCTTTTGTTTCAGGGTTGGTTTCGCTCATTATCCACAGGCTCCTTGGGAGGATTCTCAGTCATGGAGATGACCAATGTGAGCTGTGGGAATTTATCATTCTTGTGTTGTGGTGGTGAGGGCCAACTATGGTGGCATTCCCTCCTCACATGAAAAACCTGACTAGCTCTAAGCTGTGGCCTTCCATCAGATCCCTGTGACTGGTTGGATGGAGGTTTAGTAGGTGGCTCCCCCTTGTATACTCTAGCAGTTGGCACAAGTATGTCACACTGATTTCAACTCTCTACACCTGCATAGTAATATTCATATAAATATTAGCACAAATAATTGAATTAATGTGCCCAAAAAAGCTTTAGCAGGTTGTGGAATACATAGCATCATTTCATTTCTTCCATATGAAGAAGCACGTTTTGATTTTGATAAGTTGTGATGGTGTGTGGAATTCCATGGCTCAAGGATGTATTATCTCTTAACAGGGTGGTTTTATGAGAAATAAAGGCGGGGAAGAGTTGGATGCAGAATTTAGTTACTCAATCTCAGGCTAATTTGAAAAATGAACAGAACCAGAAAGGTGTTTGAGGGTTTCAGCTTAATCACATAGGTAACATTTAGGTAGGGGATGCTTTGATGAATTAACTTGTTTCCTATAGCCAAGCCCCCAAAAATCGGGCAATGCAATGAAATCCTTCTTGTTTCAACCAACATTTTGTAGATGTTGTGCAACTGAAAGAGCTAGGTCTATTGCTTAGATTTGAGCCTCCAAAGTTTGTCCAATTGACTATCCATACAAAGTTTTGGTATTGTAGTTTTCTCCCAAATTTTTGGTAATGTAGTTTTCCCACTTTTTAAGATATCACATATGAAGATATTGGTCACATACTATAAGCTGTATTTGAAGGTTACAACTCCGCTATGTCGAGCACTTACCATTCCACAAAGTGTAGTAGCAATTTTTAAAATATTACTTGTTTTAGCGGTCTAGGGTTTAGGTGTTATACACTAAGATTATGATATAGTTTGGTACAAGGCTACAACCCTACTATTCTCGGTCTTGGAAAATTCTATAAGCTTGCATGCATGGCTGGTGGTACAAAAGGATGAATTCCCCCTAATCACAATACATGTTTCAAACAATATTTCTCCCCACAAAACCATCCTTAGTTGGGACTTCATAGTGTCCCATGGTTCTAGTGCATAACAGCACCAAATTAGATCTTATGAACATTTAGAGTTTATGAAGACTTGCCTCTACTGTATTTTGAGGTCATCTGAGGTCTCCTCCATGTCATAGAATCCATCTTTAGTAATGATGACAATATAGGTGTTGGATTGTTATGCTTGGGATTCAAGAATCCACCCACGACAACCAGCTACATGGGAATAACTGCCACTGTCATTACAGATGGTTTCTTGATGGGGACATGGTCCAACAACATTTGGCATGCAATTGTAAATATAGATTAAAAAAATATACATTTTACAACATGAATTCACCAATCAAACATATCATTAATGTCTAATAGCTTTATGGGACTAAAATAACCCTTGGAATCAACCCATGGAGGTCAAATGCTTTGTGAGGAAAACGGAAAACATTAATTCTGACATATGTATAGCAGCATATTAGAAACAAGAACAATGCTCCAAAATTTTGGAGTCATCCTCAAGTCTTGCTCAACTAATTTTGGTTATTGCATGCCACTTCCATATTGATTCCAATCACTTGCTAAAGTAGTCGTGAAAAAATGTTAACACTATTGTTACTGCATAATCACTATGCAACTTGTGCAACATTTACAACAGGTTAGAAATCCCTAGATGCTGGGAATATCAAGGGAGAGATTAAAACCTAGAGAACAAAAATAGGAGGTGAAAATGCTCTTTAAGATAGAAAAATACCTTTGTAGCAGGGGACAAGCAACGGATTATCAATCACCATCCAAATAAAATCTATTTGAAGGGTCACTTTACAAAATGTCACTTTGATTTCTGGTAAATTGCAACACATATGGATTTTGCTATGATAGGTCAACCAAAAAGACATCTTTTAACAACATGATGGAGTGTATTTGTAAGTGTGAAGAGACTTTTTGCTGGTAACTCCATCCTTTTTATAAGTTATTAGTGATGAAACTCTGGAACCATTTACAAATTATGTTTTCTTAATTTCCTTGTTTTGTCAATTTATCTTTGTTTGTTGACTGGCCCTAGTAGAGAGATACATGAGGTTGTGAATCTTTCAAATATCTTTCTATATAAAGGAAGGTCTAAACCACATTGTTTTATTCTTTTTTTCCATTTATAATTTTATTGCATGTGCTTGACTAATTCTGTTGTATAGCTATGGGACTCTGCATCCAATAGACAAGTAGAGTAAATTACTACTTTCATGTTTTCAATTTGTTTTTGTTTTGTTTAAACAGTGGCATTCCATGTGGGCGTTTTGGACAAAGTTGAACAGTTGTCAGAGATTTGATAGTTCTCTTTCGAGGTATATATGATAGTGGGATTGGCATATTCTATCTTTAACTTTTATTTTATTTTATTTATATATCAATCTAAACATGGTTTTTTGCCTTGATTGCAGATTAGTGGTTGTTTAAGTCACCTCTGAATAAAATGATCACATAAGTATTCATACTTCTTGTCAGCAAGAAAACTCGAAGGTATTGTTGCTAATATTTTATCTCATTTCATTTCCATTTATCTAGTGGCTAAGGGTACTTAGCGGTAATGCCCATTCTTCTTGAATATCATCATTGTCAAGCAATAACAACTTCTTAAAGGGTGCTAGCTCCATGGTAGAGCACCTACCTAATTATAGGCAGGAGATTGGTGGTTCGATTCCTCCGTACCCTATCATAAATTAGTGACTAAGAAAATGACTAAATTCACATATATACGACTATTAGTAGCTAATTTCCAGTATCTTATAGCGCGACTAATGTTTAGTTACATTTAGCTTAGTCATTAATATGTTATCATTTAGTATTTTATTTAGTCGTATATTTGGTCATTAATTGTGGCAATCAATGACTAATAAGTCAACCAATTAATGACTAGTGAAATACGACTAGCTATCATATAGTGTAAATCCACTACTATTAGTCGCCGACTAAAAAATAGTCATTTATAGTCGAAGTTTAGTCATTTTTTTAGTCATTAATTCCTCATTTTGTACTAGTGAGAGTTTCTTTTATAAACAAATCTTAGTTCTGTAATATTTATTTAATTACTGCTTAAAATAGTTCTAAGATAGATTTTCTTCTCTGCACATTATTTTTAAAAACCTAGAAAATTAAATCCCTCAAATCAACTCATAAAAACTCTTACAAACAGCTTTTAAACTTTTTAATAGAAACTCAGAATTGTAATAATTAAAACCTTCAAACCATTCTGGAAAGAAAACATGCTAAACTAAATTTAAACAGTAATACTAATCATATATTCAAATTTAAAATCGAATTATCTTTTCCTCTTAAAACCCTAGACTCTTCTTCTACGAAATCGTGTTATGCCAAAACAGTAAATAAATTCTAGCTCAATTCACGCCATCAACATTCTAGTTTGGTACTTATAGAGCCCAGCGTTGGCTGGAAAGGCATGCTTCTAAACTACCTTTAAATTACACCACATAAAATGCAGAGGTAGAGCCGAGACTTGTTTTACAACCTATTTAATTAAATTAAAGAAATAACTACGGAACAAAATATCAAGAAGCATCTACAGGATGAGAGCCACGTGTTAACACCCAAATTGACCCCCAGGTCATAAGGAAGGGTAATTCGGGGTAACCACTGACCAATCTTTGGACTGATGTTACTGACCAAACACAGTCTGAGAGGGCTCTCTCAATAAACTAATGAAAAACGGGAAATAATGAAGGTCGTCAATCATGAAAAAGGACACCAGCATTCATTCCTCAAGATGTTCTATTTTAATATATGCAGAAGGTCAGATTTCTGTAAGACAAATTTTACTCTTGTAAACCATTGGTTGGAGAACAATGGGGATCTATATTGGGAAATGGATTTGATTCAAGTATAACATAAACATCATCATCAAATGCTTAGCAGATACATTCACACAGAGGCAAGGTAGCAACCAGCTAGTAGTCAACGTGATTTAATTGGTGAAAAGGAAGAAAGATGAACAATACATTGATATGAGGCATACACAGATGAATCCTATACCAACTTTAGCAAAAATAATTTGTGAAATACTTGGTAAGAAATGAACAAGGCATAATATATATGAATCTCATTCAAATGCTACACTGAACCAAGTACGAAGGAATGTTAACAATATGGATTAACAAAGGAAAGAAACACATATCACATAGAAAAGGAGAAACAGACTACTAGACCAATTACACAGGAATATCTTAAAAACGCATGTAAGCTTCTCAAAATAACAACAGTGGACAAAATATGTAGAGCTTCAAAATTTCTCCCCCCTTTTTCATTTGAAATTACATGGAACTTATAATCACCTCGAGCCTCATACTTGGCCTATTTGAAACAGAAATTAGTTACAAATTCAGTGACACCTCATCACAGTTCATATGTCACTATCATAAAACAGGAAATATAACAAGATAAGCTCAATCGCTTTCTTGTATTTGCCGGTATGCTGTTAAACAATATAAAAAATATTAAAGTATATGTCCAATGGTTAAACTTCATTACATAACAGGAAACCCATTGCCACATCCTGGAAAATCAAAATCCTAGATATATCCTAAGATTTTCTATCAAAAAATAAATTGGTATTTAAAAATGCACAGTTCTGAGATTTAAGGGATAGCATCTGCCAGTGGAGCATGATAGGTATATTTCATCTTCCCGTATTTCTCTACAGGCACCCAAAGTTCAGATGTTAGGATGTCATAACTTGTCATCTCTTTCTCCAGGACTCTGATGTTAATTTGATCAATAGAAGACATAGGTGGGAGCCCTTCTCCAATAGAAATCAATATGTACAGCATCTTGAAATCTTAGTCCAGCTTGTCTATTAGGATTTTTCCTGAAAGCGGCTAGCTCAGATCTTTGAACTTGGAATGATCCATCCGTTTGCTGGCCATCAACCTTTTATGATCACTTTGGGGAATCAACCTTTTCTTTTCATCCCAAAATAACGGAAATCCCATTTCTACTAATCCTTCAAACTACCCTTTGAATTCTGTCAGTTGTTCATTCATTTCATTGGATTTGGCTTCCACAGCTTCGACCAATGCATATTTCTCAAGGATTCGTTTCACCACTGCAATGGTCGTGACTCTGTCTTTGATGTTCAAATCTATGGCATCTTTATCTGTCAAACTATTTAAAAAGCTTATAGCATTATATGCAGTCTCTTTAGGCCTTTTGTGCAGTTTTTCCTTCATGGCAATGAAACTCATAAAGACGTCAGTGACTATCTTCTCTTTCGTTCTCGTGAGATCTATATAAGGTCTGAATCTCTCAGCCTCCTGGATAATTAAATCCCAAATCAAATGTTTGCACCCTTGCATAACTGCTCTCCCTGTAATCTGCTGAGAAAACCTATTGTTGATTGCCACTAATTCCCTATATTTTTGTTGTAGCTCATTTGTCCCTTTTTCCCTTACCTCATTTTCTTCTTTCAATCTTTGATTTTCCTCTTTTAGCTCTCGTATCTCAACATCCTTCAGGTTGATCTGGGACATAGCCTGCACAATGTTGTCTATATTATCCTTCTCTTCATTCGAGACTTCGCTTTCCTGTTGTGCACATATGTTTGACAAACTACTTTTTAACTCTTCGATCCGACTTTTCAAACTCATCCTTTCTTTCTCCGAGCATCCTTCTTTCTCTACGAACCTTAGCAATTCGGCTTTATTATTGCTAATTTCCCTGCTTAAATCTTCCTTTTCTTGTATCATCTTTGTCTCTTCGGGAGCTTGTATTAACTGGGTGTTGGGAATCTTCATTCTCTTCTGTAGGGTCTAGATCAAATTGTCTTTATCCTTTAACAGCTTATGGCTTGCTTTGCCTCTACCATCATTTTCAATTAAATCAAATTGCAACTTTTTTATATGCTGTTGAAGTGCTTTATTCTCTGATATTTCATGTTTTAACTGGGCATCCATCTTATTCACATTGACCTCTAAATTAGAAATCCTCAAGGCCACTTCCACTAGATCGTCATATAGACCTTTTCCAATTTGCCTGTGAAATTGAATCCTATCTAGAAAAGGTATCTTCTTCCAGTCTATCTTTGCTTCCATAATTCTGTCTTTATCAGATATCTTTAGATTGAAAGTGTGTGTCTGGATATCTCTATTCATTATCAAAGACGTTCCTATTTTAGACAAATTCCTCACATTGGCCATTAGTTCAAAAAAAATTTGTGCAGAGGCCTACTTATTTTGCCCATGATACTTAAACATGTCTTCTTGGGATTTAAATCTGCCGTCCTCATTCCCTCCTGTTGCATCTTGGAATTGGTATTCATGGATTTGGATAATTGGCGCTGATGGCCCATCTTCTTGCTCATCCATATCACTTATCTGGACATTTAACTCATCTGGTGTTTCCAATTTGAGTCTTTTTCTTTTCAATTTCTTCCTCTTCTTCTGTTTCAATAACTTCCTGTAAATATCTTTTACCGCATACTTCCTAGTTATTAAATAGCTGGTCTGTTTCCATAGGATCATCAGCCGTGATTAAGGATTGTATTTGTAAATCTATATCTTCAGCCTCTTTGGGCTCATACTACAATAAATTTTGCCTCTTCGGCAGCCCTTCAGCTTCTTGGTGTTCCCACACTTTCAGACCATTTTTCTTCTTTCTTTCAGCTATTATATGTAGAGGATCATATGCAATCGCTATATCCTTTTTGAACCCCATATTTCTCAATAATCTTTCCACTTCACTAACAGCTTCTTTAAACTTTACAATGAAAGGGCCGACTTGCCAAGGGAGCTTTATATCAGAGCCTTTCCTATATTGCTGAAACTGCTCTTCTTCTGCAATCAACCTCTGCCGGATGAACTCAAGGGAAAAAACACTCAAGGTCAAAATGCTGGCAAAAAGTATGGTTCATGTACAAAAACGTACACCCTTATTACTGTAGCATCCTTCAGCAAGAACCAGTCGCCAATGGCTAGGTCATCCTTCAACTGCATCAGGGTCTACATCTCTGGTAGTACTCTAGGTAGTTCTTCTTCAAACATAACTTTATACATAGCAAATAGAATATAATTCATGTAATTGAAAGCATTATCTTCCAAATTCCCTGTAAAGCATATCTGAGAACCTTAATTCTTCTGTACTGCTATGCAGAATCATTTTGGTCAAATATGCCTAGAACCGAAAAAATCTGGTATTTTCAAAAAAACTTAACTGTGCATGTATTTTTTCTGCCAAAAATTCCTCAAACTTGAGGGATGGTATTGACTCACTTCCCGCCTCCAGGGAACTAACACTAATCCTAAATAACAGGCTCAGTTGTACTTCAATTATCCATAAGTCTGAGTCTAAACCTAAAACCTAAGCTATCAAAGATGAAACCAACTCGGTGTTTGTCATTAAAAAGGTTGACGTCCAGCGAGTAGGGAGTGTCCGCAATTTCTACATCGGGTTTTCAACAGGTATCCAGGAAAGCCTTACGGATTTCAGGGGAAATTTGCCTGTACAGGGTAATGACTGATTCTTCAGAGGAACTTTCGGGGGCTAGGGCTGGGGACTCTAGTACGACAAGGGTATTTCGGATGACGGCAGCGTCGATGCTACAGACGATTTTGGACTTCTTGGTGTTCATTATCACTCGTTGGGATTTTGAGTAATTTAATGAACACCATGAAACGAACTCTGGGAAAGGAATTATTTGTTCTAAGCAGAAAAATATGTAAAAGGACTGGTGGACTCTATGGACATCTAACCCCTGTTCAAGCAAAGCTTCCAGCCTTCCTTTAACCTCTGGTATAGGGAGCCGAAGGCTTGGGTCAAACACATCACCGTCTTTGTCTTCTAGGGTTACTCTAGCCTTAGAACTAGTATAGACCTGTTCGTCTGCCATTCTATGATTATAAAACACACTACACGCTATAAACAAAGGAGTTTGGGACCTTACCTATCATGGGAAGCTTGAGAGCAACCTTTCACCTGTTGTCCTTTTCTGCTTCTGCACTTCCAGAAGCTTCCAACTCCGACATGTCCAAGAAAGAATTGTTTATTTTCCACATGCCGTGTTATATATATAAAACTTTTCCGAATAACTTTTTCTCACCTTCGCTAGTTGTCCCTCTTTTCTGTCCATTGATCTGCTGGGCATTATTTCCAGGCCGTTGATTTGATTCTTTATTTAGCCCTTTTGATTTGACATCTCTTCTTCTCCGCTGTAGGATCTTCTATGAGCTTTAAATATTAGCCATCCATCTTACTTAGCCACATATAAGGATACGGTGGTATCGCGACCCGACTTCTAGTTTTGGGTTACCACTTAATCCCCCTCACGAGGTGTTCAGGTGGAGACACCTGTCAGATGGTACATACTCTCGCAACCACCTTCTCTTCTTATGTGGGGTGCTCCTTTACCTTGTGATGATCGACGAGGAGCGTTGATCTTGAATTTAACATATCTACAGCGGGGAGCTATCTAGGTGTCTAACTTTCAGTACTCTCACAGGTGGAGCCTACTATGTTACCGACTTTGCATCTCTTACATACACCAGCCATAGATCTGACCCTTTTTGCTGAGAGCTGTTGATCTACCCAGATCTTTCTGCTGATGTGACAACATGTATTCTGCACCGTCAGATCTCTGGCTTTGCAATCCGCGCTGTTGATCTTATACCTTATTTCTCCGCTACGATGGTATTGCAAGCCCTCTGGTGGTTTTCACTTACCGCCGGAACGCTCATGCGAGGGCCCCTCCGAATGCCATCTGTCTTGGCGGTTTACCTCTCGCTACCACTTTCTTGTGGTTCCTTTCACACAACTTCATTATGCGAGGATGATTTGTGGGCCGTGGATCTCTTTTGCACTTCAGATCAATGGTTGGAACCTGTCCGAGCTTTATCTTCCACTTTATTTCTTTTTAGACTATAGGTTATCTGTATTTTTACCCATTTTTTGATTATTCGGGCTACCTCCTTAGGCTTAAAGTGTCCAAAACCTCCATCTTTCTCATTTTTTCCTTTCTAACTGAGCTTCTTTCTTGGTTCTAGCAACCTAGACCTGAGTAGGGAGGGGTTTTGACCATCTTTTCAAGGATCCTATCAGTGGGAAATAGTCCTTCTCTTAGGATTTTGTGCAAAAATTTATAGGTGCCAACAACTGGCTCCAGTCAGGGATGCTATCCTCCCTGAGAGGTAGCAAAGAACTCCATAGACTAAGTGCCTAATCCATTGGGTGGTTTAAACTTCAGAGTCAACAACTTCTTCTGATTTCTTAGAAATGCAACTGTATCTGCCGCATATCTAGGATGCTCACACATGAAAACAAAAAGGAACCATGGCTAGCCTTCTAGACCTCATCTTCTTTTCTTTATTGTTTTAAGGCTTTCAGGTTTGCCGTCAGGGATCTTAAAACAACTGTAAAAACAAATGAAAAATATATATAGTGGCTATGGTACATGGAATACCTGCTTCCCTTAGGACAGGTAGTGTTTTAAGAATCTCTTGTTGACTGGACCTCATGGCCAAACCGATCCATCTTGATGTTCCAAGACAAAAGAATTTATTCCTCGGACTACTGCAATAATATACGACCCCATCCACATATGGTCAAAATTTCCATGTTTTTCTTCTTTAGGGGTGTTCCATTTCAAAACTAGGTCATTAAGCTGAAAATAACCCTCCTTGGCCTTCTTGTCGAAGGCTTCCTTCATTTTTTCTTGATGGCTTTCCACTTTGTCATATGCCTTATTCCTTAGTTCATTTAGCTCGACTATCTGATTTACTCTTCTTTGCATATGATTTGGTTCTTCTTCTATTCCCTGTAATAACCTCATGACCAACAAACCTAGGGATGCTGGAAAAATTACCTCAGCTCCATACACCAACTGAAATGGCGACATCCCAATGTCCCTTTTCGTGTTGATTCTGTCATCCCACAGAACATACTTTAGCTTTGTGTGCCAAGACCTCTTGTTATCTTCTAACAAATTTTTTATGATTCTTACCAGCCTTTTGTTTCAAGACTCTGCTAGTCTGTTTCCTTGGGGGTAATAAGCCGTGGAATGATTTAGGCTGATATGGTATTTATGGTAGAAATTAATCATCTTTTTGGAATAGAAAGTTGAAGCATTGTCAGTCACAATTCTTTTGGGGCATCTGAATCTGGACAGGATGTTATCTTCCAGAAAATCCATGATTACTCCTTCAGTTGCTCGCTTGGTAGGTATGGATTCTATCCATTTGGTAAAATAATCAGTAGCTGTCAAGATCCATCTGTGCTTCCCAGAGGAGTTTGGGTTTATTTATCCAATGAAATCTAAACCCCACTGTTGAAAAGGTGCTTCAACTATAATAGGATGTAGAGGGAGGGAAACAACCTTTCTTTTTCCATCGAAAATCTAACATTGGTGACAAACCACAGTCTCTTTGTAAACATCAAAAAACATAGTGGGCCAGTAAAACCCTGCTCTCAGGATTTTATTTACTGTCGCTTTATAGGAGTGATGTCCCCCGCAGTCCCCTTTGTGGAATTCTTCTTTTATATGTTTAGCTTCTTCTTCAACCAAATAGTTTAGCAGCACCCCTCCAGGGTATTTCCAATACATGTATTGGTTCATGATACAGTATTTGGCAGCTTTTAGTTTCACAGATCTGGCTCTACTTTTACTTAACCCTACAGGTGCCTGTAAATTTTGTAGTACAAAAACAATGTCAGTATACCAAGGAAACTCAGAGAATTCAGGTTTCACCTGTATGTTTGCATCCAGCTGGTTTGGTTGATTCTCCAGAAAATTTAGTTGCAAGGAGTCACAATTTTCCTCGGTCATTAATTTTGCTAACCCCTAGCCTTTCACCAGTTTAGTGGGTTTTATTTCCAACTCATATTCTAGTAACACTGCAATCCACTTGGCTCTTCTGCCTTCAGGATCAAATTGGGTCAAAATACCTTTCACAGCACTATTTGGGACATGAGCAATGATGTGTGAGTGTATAATATAAACCCTGAAATATTTCAGATATTTTATTACACCATAAGCCTGCTTCTCCATGATATCGTATTTCAGTTCCCCTTCTCTTAGTATTCTGCTGAAAAAAGCAATCGGTTGTTCAGCATTTTGGTCATTCTTCTGCAACAGCACCCTAGCTATTGTATGTTTAGATGCATATGAGAAAACTAGGAAATCCTTAGTAAAGTTTGGGCTATCCAATACTGAAGCTTCGGTGATGGCTGTCTTGATCCCTTTAAAAGAATCTCTGGCTTCTTCGGTCCACTTTATTTAGTTCTCTTTTCTCAGCATATTTGTAATACTCCTCATTATTTCGGCAAAACTTGGTATGAATCTCCTTAAAAAACCTACTTGGCTAATGAAAGACTGTATTTCCTTTTTGCTTCTAGGCTCTCCTACTTTCTCAATAGCACTGACCCTCTCAGGATCAATTTTTATCCCATCTTTGGTGATGATATGTTATAAAAGCTTAGCTTCATCCAGAGCGAAAAAGGATTTTTTGGGATTTAAGGAAATTCCATATTTCTTGCATTTTATGAAAACTCTTTCTAAATGCTTGAGATGTTCTTCATCTGACTTTGAAAAAGCCGTTATATCGTCCATGTATACCACCACAAATTTATCTTTTTCTTCAGCAAACGCAATATCCATAGCTCTTTGGAAAGTGGGTCCAGCATTCATCAAACTGAATGGCATCTTAGCTAACATAAAGGTTCCCCAAGGAGTTGTGAAAGTAATTTTTTCCTGGTCTTCTGGGCGTACTTTAATCTGATTATACCCTAACAAACCACCCATGGTGGAAATTCTTTCGGCTCCTACCACTTGCTGCAAAATGTGCTCCATTTTAGGTAAAGGGTAATTGTCCTTCATTGATGCTCTATTCAAGTTCCTGAAATCAATACAAATTCTGATTTCTCCACTTTTTTTTCTAACTGGGACCAGATTTGCTATTCATTGTGAGAACCTTAAGGTAACAATTATCTTTGCATTGAAAATCTTTTTGACTTCTTTCTTTATGATATCTGTTAGCTTAGGATTGATTCTTCTTAATTTTTGCTTAAAAGGTTTCTCACCTGGCTTGAGTGGAATGGTATGCTGCATGATTGATGTAATATACTCCTTCAAGTCTTCATAGGTCCAGGCGAAAGCATCAGTGTGTCTTTTCATCAACTCTACATAGCGTTTCTTTTTGTCAGCTTGTAGTCTTTTAGACAGCTTCACCATTCGAGGATCTTTCTCTGTACCCAAGTTTTGATCTTCTACTGATTCTCGGGTGGGTTCAAATTTTGGATTTTTGGCTGCATCATCTTGATCAAAGAGCTTTTCCAAGGGTATCAAACCTTTAGGAATGTAATTATTCTTCAATTGATCAATATCCTTACCACCCATCATGTTTTTCCACCCTTGTTTTTAGCTTCTTCTTCAGCATTCTCTCCTTCTACAATGTTTTCCAGGTTCTCATTTTCAGTATCAATATGCACATTTGCAAACTCATCAGAGAGTTCCAAAAATCTCCTGAGCTGTAAGTCATCTTCAAATACCTACCAATACTTAGAATTATCAGGAATAGAGGGTCTGTTTATTATCTCGACCTCATACTTAGCTTGGGAGAAGATCAGAGTCTTAAATCCTCCAACAGTAGTTGCCAAAGAGTCTGCTACATCATTTTCATGTCTGGGTATTACTCTAATCTTGTGTTATGTGAAAAAATTCCCAAAGAAATCCCATGCTTCATTTCTATATGCCCTCATTCTTGGGTGTCTGGCTTGGTAACTATCATTTATCTGGTTTACTACCAACTCAGAGTCTCCAAACGCTTCTCTCTTCTTAGCTCCCAAGTCTTTTAGAGCCTACAATCCCAACAGTAATGCTTCATATTCGGAAACATTATGAGTGCATTCAAAAGTTAGCTTGTATGAAAGTTCCCTAGACTCCTTGTTGGGAGGAATGAACCAAACCCTTGCTCCAGCACCATTCTTGCTCACAGAACCGTCAAAATACATTTTCCACCAGCCTTCCTCATTTTTTTCTCTTTCAGGAGCTTCATATCTGGCTGAAAACTCCTTATCTTCATCAACTTCCCTATATGAGGGAGGGTTAGGATCACAACGAGGACCATCAACAACAAAAATGGAGCAACCCATGTTTGTATCAACTGCATATATAGGGTGATTCTTAGGTTTGCTTTTGCTGCTGACGACATATTCCATCCTGTTTTCCCTATACAATCTCCTATTTGTTCCAAACATGGGAATTGTGGCATAAGATAAGTCCATCTACATAGTTCCCTTCAACTCTGAAACTCAAGATCTTGACAAAAGCATCCCAAACTTTGCAGGTACATCAGCCACCACCACATCCATCATGACACTTTTAGCAAGGAATTGGGTTAGAGTTACTACCATATTCTTAATCAGTCCCAAACATGGTACCTTTCTAGAATCAAAGGAGTAAAGATCTTGGTATGGCCTTGTCACTTCTAATCCTAGCTCTTTCAGCACATATTTTGGCATTAGGTTATGGGATGCCCCAGAGTCTATTAAGGCATTGTGCAAGATCTGATCATGGACATTTAGGCTTAAGTAGAAAGGAGGGACTTCTTCATCGCCTGGTTCTTCCAACTTAGATCCAAAGATTATGGTAGGAGCATCATCAGACAACTCTAGAATATCACGCTGGTGTTCATCTTTTCCTTTAACCATCTTCGTTATCTCTTCCCTGTATTCATTATTTTTCAGTAACTCATTAAGAGGGATGGAGATCTTTAGTTTTGATAGTTCATCTTTGAGTCTAAAAGTAGGGGCAGGTTTGATTACCTCTGTGATTTCTGGTGGTTTAACCTCCTTTGAAGGTTGACCATCTTCTTCTTTATTTTCAGGTCTTTTGTTTGCAATAGCCTTTTGCAGTTTCTCCTTCGGTTCTTCTGCAGCTTGTTGGGTGACTGGAGGTTGGTTCAAAGGAAGCTTTCCTTTACTCATGATTAGTTCTCTACTTCTCAATTTTAGCTTTCTTTGAAGATCATCCACAACATTTTGATAACCCATTAGGTATTGTTCGGATTCTAACTCAGGTTTGTTACTAGTACTTCCTTTGTTAAAGAAGTCATGCTCCCTTTCAGTCAAGTATATTTCATGGTCTAGGGAGTCAACAAAATAAATCTGGGCTTCGGTGGGCTCTTCATCTATTTCATTGTCTACCATATTTTCAGCAAAAGGAGGGCGCACCAGATGTTCTTCAAGATTTCTTTGATTTCTTGCAGGGGACAGTGGTCTCCTAAAGTTTGGGTTTCGGATCTGGTTTTCAGGATTTTCTCGGGCAGGAGGTTTGGTATCTATGGTCAATCTATCCATCAACTTTTCCATGTATTTCATCATGGTATCAAACTTTGCATCGTTAGAAGCAGATGAGATAGAAGTTTGCGTCTCCTGCTTTTTTCTTGCAGCCTCTGTTTTACCCTTTATCTTCCCTAAGGCCATCATGTTTGCCTCAACTTCTAGGGCATCCTTTAGCAGGACAGGTAGGGGGGCATATTTTCTTTCTCTTAATGTACATGAGAAATCTCCATTAAAGGCATCTGCAAAGTGGAGTTTTGCAGTGCCTGCTGAGGGTTTTAGATCATCTGGAATAGAATTATATGCCCTCATAAACCTAGCAGAAAATTCGTGTACCGACTCAAAACCTCCTTTCTTGATGTGATTGTACTGGGACAAGACTAGGGCAGGACTTCCTATTATTTCCCATCTTTCTAAGAACAAGGTCTTGAACTCTGCAAAATCATTTATGGAGGCATTTGGTAGCATCCTGTACCGTTTTTTAGGTTCTCCAAATAATCTTTGGGCAAATAACCTCATTTTTGCATCATCATAATCCACTTCCTCTAGGTCGATAAAATCTTCAAACCTGTCTACATGTTGTTTGGCAGAAAAATTTCCCTCTCCATTATAGGAAATGATAATTTGTGCCTAGTTTTGGGGTAGGTCATGTAAAACAACTGGTAGGGCTAGAGGTGCAAATCTGGCAGCCATGATTACAAGCAGATTTTGTGAAAGGGGTGGGATATGCTGGGAATAGGGTTTATCTTTTTTAGCTCTGATAGTATCTAGTAAATTACGCCAGATAGGATCTAACAAGTAAGATTCAAGATTATTAAGAACTCCTTCACCTAAGATTAGACAACATTCAGATCTTGATCTAGGTAAAGGTTTCCCAATGTCAATCTCTATATTTAATTCTTGAAAAACAGGGGATTTTGCTTCAGACACAACTCTTTCACTGTTTGAAGTATTAACTTTATCTTTTTCAGCTTTTCGTCTAAGCAGACTTTCTGGATTATCAACAATTAACAGAGATTCAGGAATAGGGTTACCTCTGGTATGGATCTTTCTTGAGGAAAGGATGCCTTGCCGAGATCTTCTTCAGAATTAGGATTCAGCTTTGGAGGTCTTCTCCAGTGGAGCGCTTTCTTGAATATGAATCTTTATGAGTGGATTTGCTAGGGAAAAAATTGTACAACCCTTAAAAAATATGGAAATCTCTGTTTGCCCATAGGGATCTCTCTTTTCTTCGAATCTTTGTCATTCTTCCAAGGAAAACAAGAAAACTTGCGGTTCCCTGGCAATGGCATCAATTTGTTAACACCCAAATTGACCCCCAAGTCGTAAGGAAGGGTAATTCGGGGGTAACAACTAACCAATCTTTGGACTGATGTTAATGACCCAACACAGTCTGAGAGGGATCTCTCAATAAACTAATGAAAAACTGGAAATAATAAAGGTCATCAATCATGAAAAAGGACACCAACATTCATTCCTCAAAATGTTCTATTTTAACATATGCAGAAGGTCAGATTTCTGTAAGACAAATTTTGCTCTTGTAAACCATTAGTTGGAGAACAATAGGGATCTATATTGGGAAATGGAGTTGATTCAAGTTTAACATAAACATCATCATCAAATGCTTAGCAGATACATTCACATAGAGGCAAGGTAGCAACCAGCTAGTAGTCAAAGTGATTTAATTGGTGAAAAGGAAGCAAGATGAAAAATCCATTGATATAAGGCATACACAGATGAATCCTATACCAACTTTAGCAGAAATAATTTGTGAAATACTTGGTAAGAAATGAACAAGGCATAATCTCTATGAATCTTATTCAAATGCTACACTGAACCAAGTACGAAGGAATGTTAACAATATGGATTAACAAAGGAAAGAAACACATATCACATAAAAAAGGAGAAACATACTACTAAACCAATTACACAAGAATCTATGAAAAACGCATGTAAGCTTCTGACAATTTTATTCAAGGAATATCTCAAAATAACAACAATGGACAAAATATGTAGAGCTTCAAAATTTCTCCCCCCTTTTTCATTTGAAATTACATGGAACTTATAATGGCGTGGAGCCTAATACTTGGCCCATTTGAAACAGAAATTAGTTACAAATTCAGTGACACCTCATCACAGTTCAGATGTCACTATCATAAAACAGGAAATATAACAAGATAAGCTCAATCGCTTTCCTGTATTTGCCGGTATGCCATTAAACAATATAAAAAATATTAAAGTATATGTCCAATGGTGAAACTTCATTACATAATGGGAAACCCACTGCCACATCCTGGAAAATCAAAATCCTAGATATATCCTAAGATTTTCTATCAAAAAATAAATTGGTATTTAAAAATGCACAGTTCTGAGATTTAAGGGATATCATCTGCCAGTGGAGCATGATAGGTATATGTCATCTTCCCATATTTCTCTACAGACGCCCAAAGTTCAGATGCTAGGATGTCATAACTTGTCATCTCTTTCTCCAGGACTCTGATGTTAAGTTGATCAATAGAAGACATAGGTGGGAGCCCTTCTCTAATAGAAATCAATCTGTACAACATCTCGAAATCTTCGTCCAGCTTGTCTATTAGGATTTTTCTTGAAAGCGGCTAGCTCAGATGTTTGAACTTGGAATGATCCATCCGTTTGCTGGTCATCAACCTTTTATGCTCACTTTGGGGAATCAACCTTTGCTTTTCATCCCAAAATGTCGGAAATCCCTTTTCTACTAATCCTTCAAACTGTCCTTTGAATTCTGTCAGCTGTTCATTCATTTCACTGGCTTTGGCTTCCATAGCTTTGACCAATGCATATTTCCCAAGGATTCGTTTCGCCGCTGCAATGGTCATGACTCTATCTTTGATGTTCAAATCTATGACGTCTTTATCTGTCAAACTGTTTAAAAAGCTTATAGCATTATATGTAGTCTCTTTTGGCCTTTTGTGCAGTTTTTCCTTCATGGTAGTGCAACTCCTAAAGACGTCAGTGACTATCTTCTCTTTTGTTCTCATGAGATCTAAATAAGGTTTGAATCTCTTAGCCTCCTAGATAATTAAATCCCAAATCAAATGTTTGCACCCTTGCATAGCTGCTCTCCCTGTAATCTGCTGAGAAAACCTATTGTTGATTGCCACTAATTCCTTATATTTTTGTTGTAGATCATTTGTCCCTTTTTCCCTTACCTCATTTTCTTGTTTCAATCTTTGATTTTCCTCTTTTAGCTCTCGTGTCTCACCATCCTTTAGGTTGATCTGGGACATAGCCTGCACAATGTTGTCTGCATTATCCTTCTCTTCATTCAAGCCTTCGCTTGCCTGTTGTGCACATATGTTTGACAAACTACTTTTTAACTCTTCGATTCGACTTTTCAAACTCATCCTTTCTTTCTCCCAGCATCCTTCTTTCTCTGCAAACCTTAGCAATTCAGCTTTATTATTGTTGATTTCCCTGCTTAAATCTTCCTTTTCTTGTATCATCTTTGTCTCTTCGGGAGCTTGTATTAACTGGGTGTTGGGAATCTTCATTCTCTTCTGTAGGGTCTGTATCAAATTGTCTTTATCCTTTAACAACTTATGGCTTGCTTTGCCTCTGCCATCATTTTCAATTAAATCAAACTGCAAATTTTTTATATGCTATTGAAGTGCTTTATTCTCTTAGCTTTCATGTTTTAACTGGGAAACCATCTTATTCACATTGACCTCGAAATTACAAATCCTCAAGGCCGCTTCCACTAAATCATCATATAGACCTTCTCCGATTTGCCTGTGAAATTGAATCCTATCTGGCAAAGGTATCTTCTTCCAGTCTATCTGTGCTTCTGTCATTCTGTCTTTATCAGATATTGTCAGATTGAAAGTGTGTGTCTGAATATCTCTACTCGTTATCAAAGACGTTCCTATTTTAGACAAATTCCTCATAGTGGGAATTAGTTCAAAAAATTTATGTGCAGAGGCCTGCTTATTTTTCCCATGATACTTAAACATGTCTTCTTGGGATTTGAATCTGCCGTCCTCATTCCCTTCTGTTGCATCTTGGAATTGGTATTCATGGATTTGGATAACTGGGGCTGATGGCCCTTCTTCTTGCTCATCCATATCACTTATCTGGATGGTTAAATCATCTAGTGTTTCCAATTTGAGTCTTTTCTTTTCAATTTCTTCCTCTTCTTCTATTTCAATAACTTCCTATGAATCTCTTTTACTGCATACTTCCTGATTATTAAACAGTTGGTCTGTTTCCATAGGATCATCAGCCATGATTAGGGCTTGTATTTGTAAATCTATATCTTCAGCCTCTTCGAGCTCATACTGCAATAAATTTCACCTCTTTGGCAGCCCTTCAGCTTCTTGGTGTTCGCACGCTTTCAGACCATTTTTCTTCTTTCTTTCAGCTATGATATGTAGAGGATCATATGCAATCGCTATATCCTTTCTGAACCCCATATTTCCCAATAATATTTCCACTTCACTAACAGCTTCTTTAAAATTTACAATGAAAGGGACGACTTGCCAAGAGAGCTTTATATCAGAGCCTTTCTTATTTTTCCCAAACTGCTCTTCTTCCGCAATCAACCTCTGCCGGATGAACTCAAGGGAAAAAAATCTCAAGGTCAAAAATGCTGGCAAAAAGTATGGTTCATGTACAGAACCATACACCCTTATTACTGTAGCATCCTTCAACAAGAACCAACTGCCAATGGCTAGTTCGTCCTTCAACTGCATCAGGGTCTACATCTCTAGTAGTACTCTGGGTAGTTCTTCTTCAAACATAACTTTATACGTAGCAGATAGAATATAATTCATGTAATTGAAAGCATTATCTTCCAAATTCCCTGTAAAGAGTATCTGAGAAAACCTTAATTATTATCTATTGCTATGCAAAATCATTTTGGTCAAATATGCCTGGAACCGAAAAAATCTGGTATTTTCAAAACAACTTAACTGTGCATGTATTTTTTCTGCCAAAAATTCCTCAAACTTGAGGGATGGTACTGACTCACTTCCCGCCTACGGGGAACTAACACTAATCCTGAATAACAGGCTTAGTTGTACTTTAGTTACCCATAATTTTGAGTCTAAACCTAAAAACTAAGCTATCAAAGATAAAAACAACTAGGTGTTGTCATTAAAAAGGTTGACATCTAGCGGGTAGGGAGTGTACGCAATTTCTACATCGGGTTTTAAATAGGTATCTAGGAAAGCCTTACGGATTTTGGGGGAAATTTGGCTATACAGGGTAACGACTGATTCTTCAGAGGAAGTTTCGGGGACTAGGGATGGGGACTCTGGTACGGTAAGGGTATTTCAGATGACGACAGCGTCGATGCTACAGACGATTTTGGACTTCTTGGAATTCATTATCACTTATTGGGGTTCTGAGTAGTTTAATGAACACCATGACACGAACTCTGGGAAAGGAATTATTTGTTCTAAGTAGAAAAACATGAAAAAGGACTAGTGGACTCTATGGACATCTAACCCCTATTCGAGCAGAGCTTTCAGCCTTCTTTTAACCTCTGGTATAGGGAGCCGAAGGCTTGGGTCAAACACATCACCGTCTTTGTCTTCTAGGGTTACTCTGGCCTTAGAACTAGTGGAGACCTGTTCGTCCACCATTCTATGATTATAAAACACACTACACTCTATAAACAAAGGAGTTTGGGACCATACCTATCACAGGAAGCTTGAGAGCGACCTTTCACCTGTCATCCTTTTCAGCTTCTGCACTTCCAGAAGCTTCCAACTCCGACAGGTCCAAGAAAGTAATGTTTATTTTCCACATGCCGCATTATATATATAAAAATTTTCTGAATAGCTTCTAATCACCTTCGCCAGCTGTCCCTCTTTTCCGTCCATTGATCTGCTGGGCATTGTTTTCGGGCAGTTGATTTGATTCTTTATTTAACCCTTTTGATTTGACATTTCTTCTTTTCCGCCGTAGGATCTTCTGTGGGCTTTAAATATTAGCCATCCATCTTACTTAGCCACATATAAGGATACGATGGTATTGCGACCCGAATTTCAGTTTTGGGTTACCACTTAATCCCCCTCGCGAGGTGTTCAGGTGGCGACACCTGGCAGATGGTACATACTCTTGCAACCACCTTCTCTGCTTATCTGGGGTGCTCCTTTACCTTGCGATGATCGATGAGGAGCGTTGATCTTGACTTTAACATATCTACAGCGGGGAGACATCCAGGTGTCTAACTTTTAGTACTCTCGCAGGTGGAGCCTACTATGTTACTGACCTTGCATCTCTTACATCCGCCAGCCATAGATCTGACCCTTTTTGCTTAGAGCCATTGATCTACCTTTATGTTTCTGCTGATGTGACAACATGTCTTCTGCACTATTAGATCTCTGGCTTTGCAATCGACGCCGTTGATCTTATACCTTATTTCTCCACTCCGATGGTATCGCAAGCCCTCTGGTGGTGTTCCCTTACCGCCAGAATGCTCATGCGAGGTCCCCTCCGACTACCATCTGTCTTGGTAGTTTACCTCTCACGACCACTTTCCTGTGGTTCCTTTCACACATCTTCATTAGGCGAGGGTGATTTGTGGGCCATGGATCTCTTTCATGCTTCAGATCAATGGTTGGAACCTATCCGAGCTTTATCTTCCACTTTATTTCCTTTCAGACTATAGGTTATCTATATTTTTACCCATTTTTTGATTATTCGGGCTACCTCCTTAGGCTTAAAGTGTCCAAAACCTCCATCTTTCTCACTGTTTCCTTTCTAACTGAGCTGCTTTCTTGGTTCTAGCAACCTGGACCTAAGTAGGGAGGGGTTTTGACCATCTTTTCCTGGTGCCTATCAGTGGGAAATAGTCCTTCTCTTAGGATTTTGTGCAAAAATTTATAGTTGCCAACACCACGCTTATTGCGTTGGGCAAAGTATCAAACCAAATTTTAAACCTGAACCAAACAATCAAGTTCTCTCAAACAAAATCGCTATCAACCAATCCAAACAACTAAAATGACTTTCATCTTAATTTACGGGTAGATAGGTTGATACATTTGGTATATCCTTTAGGACCGACCAAACCAAACAAGAACGCAGAGAAAGCATTTATTTAAACAGAGTTTACACACTTTAGAATTATACAGGCTGGGATCGAATCCCGTAACCAAACCCACAGACTCAGAATTGGAACGCGTTAGCTTTAGACAATATTTTCAAACCCCATAAATATTTCTGTTAAACTCAAATTGATTTCATTATTCATGGCCAAAAGTAAATATTAATTATTAAAATTCCTAGAGGATCAACGTTTTTACATAACTATAATCTATGTCCAGCTTAAACCAAGAAAAGAGAAGGTTACTGTTGCTTGGTTTTTCAACCAAGCATGTGCAAGGATGCACCTATTAAAAGTAATAGCAGATTCAAATGAAAAGCAAAAATAATTATAAATTTAATCTAACATTAACATAAGCATGTGTAAATAAACAAGAACTGAATCAATAACAAGAGATCTATGGGAAGAACAAGAGAAAAAATAATAGATTTTTTGTATTACCTCAAAGATGAGGATGTTTGGTGTTGAGCAGCTCCAAGATTGAGGTGCTCTAAGCTCCAATGGTCTCTTCTCCAAGATGCTGAAATGGGGGTCTTCAAACTCGAAGTGGGAGGCAAAGGCTCTCAAAGGGAATTTGGCAGCATAAGGATAGGATGAAATGTGGATGGAAAGTGAGGAGCCCCTATCACCTTTTTATAGTTTTTGGTGATGGGGAATACCATTATGGTTTTGAGGAAACCAATGGTATTGACCAACATGGTTTAGGTCTCTTTTTCCCTCTTTTTCCTTTTTTGAATATTTTTTATATTTTTATTCCCTTTTAATATTTTTTGGGAATTTTGGACCCTTTTTTAGGGTTTTTTTTGTGCTTTTTGAGGAAAAAATATATATTTTAAGGGAAAAAAGGTGTATTGTGGTCTTTTGGTGACCTTTTGATGGTTTTAGAGGCTCGCATGGTGGAAAAGTGGACAAATGGGTCATGTGAATAAGGGAATGAGCTAGTGAGCACTTTTTTGGGTGTTAACAGATTGCCCCCTGATGTGTGAGGGTAGGAGCTCATCGTATGGCCGATAGACATCATAGTTCTTTTGTCTTTTTCCTGGGGTTTGGAGAAGAGAAGAGACCTGTTGGAGACTGGAACAACGACCCCTTGGAAGATGCAAAAAACAAAAAATATTACATGGACTCAAAATGAATGAGGAATAATCTCTGACTATGGACGAGGCGGGCATACCCATGCTCGTTTCTTCAGGACCCACGAAGGGGGTCCTGAAGAAATACTTAAAAATATGCTGGTACATCATAATGGTCCAAAGGGGACACAATGTTGGGACATACTCATGATCATGACATGACTGATCTCAATAATTGATACACTGGAAAAAAGCAACAACCGTTCTAAATAAGGTATCAATGTTAGGATATTCCTATACTCCATCCTAGTCCCACCAGTATTTTGATCATTTACATTTTCAGTCATGCATGCACCTTTAGGGTTTGCATGCATTGTAGGGTTTGCATGCATCCTAGTCATCAGTCCAGCCCCCAGGAGCTTCTCACTATTCAGTTTTAGCCCTCCAGTTGCTTAATGCACCCTTCCTCCTTGATTTTACGGAGCAACTCGCCCTTCTTCACCTACCAGTCTAGTTGTCTTCAGTTTACACTCAGTTACACTCAGTTACACTTAGTTACACTCAATTACACTCAGTTACACTTAGTTACACTAAGTTACACTCAGTTACACCTACCAGAGTTAGTTTGACTGATGGTTGATAGTTACTTGAGCATTGATGACTCCACTGATGATGATGAAGACTTCCAGTTGTTCTCTGATGATCATGAGGACACCTAGTTGTGCTCCGATGACACTCTATTGATCTTATGATCACTCTGAGAGGCTAATTCGAATTTCCACCTTAGGCATTCGAATCCTCTCTACCATTGTACTATTTATTTGTCCATATTGTGATTAATTAACTAGTGTGTGTGAAGTATTATTGCTTCTATCCGAGTTCTACTGTACCACATTATTTTGTTGCTCATTATACTGTATTGTTCACTCTTCTTCTATTTTCCTGCTTAGTCATAATTACTCTTGTGAGGTATACATCATCTCTTAGATCTGCTGTGAGGATTTTCACATGGTATCAAAGCATGTTGAGAGTATTGTTTATCTCCATTCTTGAGAGTTTTTTGCAGGTTATTACCAAGATTTCGAGTGCAGCAGTTGCAACAGTTTCTACATTTTTGCAGCAGTAGCAGTTGCAGTGATTCTATATTGTTTTTGTAGGTTTTCTACAGCTTCAATGTATTCAGAAGAAATCTATCCTCCTCCATTCAATTATGATCCTCTTTCTCCATTCAACTATGATGAATGGAAACCAAAGATGATAGCACATTTGAAGAGAAATGGTCTCTTTGATTATTGTTTTGAGAGAGAGTTCGAATCCTCTAAAGAAAATATTGACTGGTTAAATAATGGTGATAGAGCCATGGGAAACATGATGCTTGCTATGTCTCGGTGCTTGGTACATCAATTCATTGATGATGTTGAATCTCCAAAAGAGCTATGGGCCTACCTGGATGAAATATTTGGAAGGCAGAATGAAGGGATTGGTCCAAATCCATTCGAAAGCAAGCAAAGTGTTTCATTCGCTCCCCTTGATGGTCTCTCAGATCATGAACCAATATCATCTCATATTGAAGTTGTTGACAAAGAACTTGTAGATTCTCCACTCATGCTCAAACTTTCTTCTCTTTCTGTGCTAGCTCACACTCTAGATATTGTAGAAGGTCCTAAATCCTCTCTTGCACTAGAGTCTGTTGGTTTGCATCATGATCACATGATTATTTCAGAGGTCAAAACAACTACTGAAGGTAATGCATTCGCTCCTCTCCAGCTATCTCCTCTTTTATACTACTATATGATCATAAATTCATGCTTTCAGAAGGTTATTGAAGATTATGGCCATTGCCATTCGCTTGGGATAAATTCTCATGCAATTACTGGTTTTGATCTCACCTCTCATGGTTCAAAGGATATCTCAAGAAACCATGATTCAAGTCTTGGATCTAATTTGGATTCTAAGCAATTAGTGCTTGGGATAATTTCTCATGCATATGATAGTTTTGATCTCACCCCTGCTGGTTTAAAGGGGATCTCAAGAAACTGTTTTTTAAGTCTTAAATCTGATTTTGATTTCAAGCAAACATGTAATAGTTATTTTTGGCATAATCTCACCCATGGTGGTTCGAAGGAGAAGACAAAAGGCTATATGCACTTTCATAGATTTGATCCTACCTCAGCTGATTCGAATCACAGGTTCAAGGATCATTCTCATATTGTTGGATTTGTTCTCATCACATTCGATCTGAAGAGCAAGTACAAGCACATGCTTTTTGAGCATGATCCACTTCTTCCCAAGAAGAATATACCTCCAGACATATGACCAAGCATCACACATGCTTGAGTTTGGAGAATTTATTTTTATGTGTGCCTTATAGTCTATTTTTTGAGGAGGGGGTATGTTTCCCATGAAATTTTCCCACTTCCTTGGTTTATTGATTGTTATTATTCATTGTATTGGGTGACCTTTGGTCTTAATTACCAGGGCCCACGATGGATTAAGGGGGGGGTGTTAGGATATTCCTATACTCCATCCTAGTCCCACTAGTATTTTGATCATTTACATTTTCAGTCATGAATGCACCTTTAGGGTTTGCATGCATTCTAGGGTTTGCATGCATCCTAGTCATCAGTCCAGCACTTAGCTCTCAGTTAGCCATCCCCGAGGAGCTTCTCACTATTCAGTTTTAGCCCTCCAATTGCTTAATGCACCCTTCTTCCTTGATTTTAGGGAGCAACTCACCCTTCTTCACCTACTAGTCTAGTTGTCTTCAGTTTACACTCAGTTACACTCAGTTACACTTAGTTACACTCAGTTACACCTACCAGAGTTAGTTTGACTAATGGTTGACAGTTACTTGAACATTGATGACTCCAGTGATGATGATGAAGACTTCCAGTTGTGCTCCGATGATCATGAGGACACCTAGTTGTGCTCCGATGACACTCTATTGATCTTAAGATCACTTTGAGAGGCTAATTTGAATTGCCACCTTAGGCATTCGAATCCTCTCTACCATTGTACTATTTATTTGTCCATATTGTGATTAATTAACTAGTGTGTGTGAAGTATTATTGCTTCTATCCGAGTTCTACTGTACCATATTATTCTGTTGCTCATTATACTGTATTGTTCACTCTTCTTCTATTTTTCTGCTTAATCATAATTACTCTTGTGAGGTATACATCATCTCTTAGATCTGCTGTGAGGATTTTCACAATCAGAAGGGTTGATGAGCTGCTGAAACTAAAGGTGTCCAACATCTGTAGGGACTCAATAACTGTGAGTCAATTCTGAGGAGCATATGTAACTGTATACTCAAGGGAGTATAAAACTAGGGTACATCTGAATACTATCGCCAAGCGTAACCTAGATATCTATAGGAAAATGTAATTAGTTGTTTCCTCAATTAGACTCTCAACTGTGGTAGAGTCAGGTGATATTCGGGGTCTTCAATAAAACTGAAAGGACCAATACCCTGTACGAGTCTCAACGATGTGATCAAGGTGTTGAAGTCGAGCATGTGAGAAACAATCATTTGGAGAGGCATTGAGGAGTCCTTTTGAAATGATCCGTAGGAACTCATCATAAATGGTGATGAGTCCAAGGCACAAGGACCTTTGGGTCTATCCTTTGGAATAGATTTGGTTGGTGTCGACAGAGGGAGACCAGCAACTACCAAGGCAATGATGTTTCCTTGATAGGAGCGCAAGGTGCACAACTAATATGTGATAGTACTGGTGGTAGGACGGGCATACTGTGGGGATGGGGAATGACTTGGGTCATAGAATGGGTGGACTCAAACTTCCTTTGTTCAGAGCATGATGACATGGCTGACCTGGCAGCATAAGGAACTAATTTTTAGAAGTGGGAATCATAGCTTAGGGGTATGTATTGCATATTTGAGTGATCTGGGGGGTTCAGCTGATGGGTGTTGTAGGGGGAGTATCGGGGTGACACATTTGTAGAATACTCTAAACAAAGGAAACCAAAATGGGAAGCTACCACATGGGTAGACATAATCTGTTGTGGCGTCGAGAAGCGCCATTGGGTCCTTCTTCGTAGTTTTAATGAGCTCCAAGAAGGGATAAAAGTGTGCTATGAAATGGTACTATCCTGTGGATTTATGTGAGCCCAGGACTGTTCATGCTCGTAAGTGTTTTCATTTTTAAGGAGTCTAAAAATGATAAGAAGACTCTACAATAATGGTGGAGTACCGTCCTGTGGATTTATACGAGCCCAATACGGTGATTGCTCGTGGTTGCTTTCATTTTTTGAGATTCTAAAAGCAGTAAGTAGACTCCATTGGTGTTCTTTTTTGTAAGTTAGTCTCCAAGGCCCGAAAAAGCATAAAATGATGCAAATGGAGAACTTTTCTAGCCGATGTGACTAGAGTATTCCTTTTTTGTAATTAGTCTACAAGGTTCGGAAAAGGGGTAAACTTATACCAATTAGACGCCCTTTCAAACACTTTTAGCGAGCATGAAAGGAAGTAAGGTTGCTCGACGATCTTTTCATTGTTTTAGGAGTCAGAAAAGAGCTTAACAGAAACTCCCTAAGTGCCTTTTTCGTAAAAGAATTGCTCGGCTCGAAAAAGGGGTAAAATTATACTGAACAAAAAAGGTATTGGTGAGAGCGAGGAATGATATCGAGCATCATCACGAGCATGGAAAGTTGAATCCGACGAGATAAAGATCGTGAAAAAATGGGCAACGACCGATGTGGCACGCAAACCGAGGCAATGAGTGGCATTTTGAGAAAATGCCCAAAACTTATGGGGGTGAGAGCAAGAAATGGTCTCAAGCATCATCATGAGTGCGGAAAACTGAATCTGATGATATAAAAGTTGTCAAAAATAGACGACGACTGATGTGGCACGCAAATCGAGGCGATGAGGCACAAGGGAAAAAATGCCAAAAAATCTAGAGGTGAGAGCTAGAAATGATCTCAAGCATCATCACGAGCACAGAAAACTGAATCCGGTGATATAAAACTCGTCAAAAACATATGATGGCCGATGTGGCATGCAAATCGAGGTGACGAGGGGCATGAGAAAAAATGCCCAGAAAATCTAGAGGTGAGAGCGAGAAATGATTTCAAGAATCATCATGAGTGCGGAAAACTGAATCCGGTAATATAAAACTCGTCAAAAACGGATGATGGCTGATGTGGCATGCAAATCGAGGTGACAAGGGGCATGGGAAAAAATGCCCAAAAAATGGACCTGGTGGAATCAGAAAAAGGAGTGGGCTATCATGAATTTCTCACTGTGTTGACTCCAACGGTGCCAACGGTTTGAAAAATGGATGTCATATGATACCAAATTTCTTGATTGAAAAATGGTCAAATCTCTATAAATAGTGTGTGGGCCCAATGTAACATGTGTCATTGTTACGTGCGAGTTACAGAGAGCAATTAAGTGGGTCAGAGCATTTTCTCGATTTGTGGAAGATTCGGCCGTTGGATTTTTTGTTCTGTGAGTTTCAGGTAAGCCTATGTGCCTTATCCTTTTCAATTATTTCCTTTCTGGTTAGCGGCGGGACCCCGAAGGCCGCGGAATTCCACTTTGGCATTCTAACATGGAATATCACAGGTTTTGGTTCTTTTCCTACAATGAACATCGCGGGTATGGACTGGATACCTGCGATGTGCATCGTGGGTTTGGGGTAGACAGTCGCGATGTTCATCATGACTGTTTAGCTGACAGTCGCGATGTTCATCGCGACTGTGGGGCTGATACAAGCGATTATCATCGCGGTTTTTGATTAAAAATTCGCGATGAGCATTGCGGATAACATCCCAAAAGTCACGATGGGATTTTTTTTTGGAAAAAATTTTGTTTCTAAAAATTTTTCTTTGTTTTTTGGTAGGATGCTGAGGAGGCCGCTAGTAGCGTGGCAGGAGAGAGAGATAGATGAGGAGTTGATGGGTTGTATTCGGGATGACTCGGGTGTCCGAGAGGCCTTGGCTGATGGTAGGCTCCTAAATTTTTCCCAAATTCCACTTATGCATTCAGTCAGAGAGCTGCTGAACAAATTGGTGGATTTGTGGGTTCCAGCAGGGGGTGCATTTGTGGTGGGGGATGAGCATCTAGAGATCACCCTGTCTGATGTTTATTTCCTTACAGGTCTGCCTCATTTGGGGGAGATAGGGGAGCTCTAGCCGAGGATTCCTGCAGAGTTGGACATTGAGGATCTCTTGGAGAGATTTTTTGTTCCCAGAGCTATTGCGTAAAACAACGCACTGAGTCTGACGTCTTTATGGGAGAGGGAGATGCGGGTGGTAGGGGCATGTGTTCTACGTGTTTTGGGTGCCCAGGCACCACATCATTTGTCTGGGGGGAAAATGATGATGGTAGATCGTGTATTGAGAGGGACCTACTCCGCCCGGGGTCAAATGTTTTTGGCTTGTGTTCGATGAGATCTGGAAAAGGTTAGCCGGGAGGGGAAGGAGTTTTGCTATGCCTCCTTCCTCTGTTGTTTTTTCTTTGAGCGAGTACCGACCTCGCGGCCGTGTGTGCCAGTTCAGGAGGGGTTGTAGAGTGAGCTGCAGATGGTGCGGTGGGGAGAGTTGATGCCCGGGGGTGGTGGTGGTATCCGACGTTTCTTTTCGGCGGATATGTATGAGCAGTGGGAGCAGATACCCCTTCTTATTGATGATTATCCATATACTAGCATGGACTTCCGAGGAGATACAGAGATGCCTCGGGCTCAGGGATAGGCCTGGGGTCTAGACGTTATGTCTTTGTGTTTGGTTATCTGTTAAATCATGTTTAGATATATTTTGTTATGAGTATAGCTATAGATTTTTATATGATATTGACTTGGTTCAGTTGTGTGATTGTGCATATATTGGTCTGAGGCCACCAAATTATTATGTGGGTCATCGGGGACGGGTGATGGTGGTGGTACCACCACCTGTAGTGGCGCCGCCTACTTGTGTTCGAGGAGTTGTGCGTCCTCGAGACGATGCCCTGGAGGGCATATGGGAGACTTTGGAGGGGCTGCTAGTGGGAGCCCCATAGGAGGGCTGGAGGGACTTGGACCGGCCCACTATTGAGCGTTATTTCGATGCTCCTCGTGAGTGGCGGTCTATCCTGCTCAGAGTAGCAGTTGTGATGGCCGAGAGGAGGGCTCAATATCAAGAGGATCCGAAGGAGCCAGCGGAGGAGGAGCCAGAGGATCCTGGGGATCATGATGACTAGGTGATCATATATTTGCCCCCAAATGTTGATGAGCATATGGGGATGTACCTTCTTTGTACGGCTATGTATTTTGTATATTGGGTGCTGAGGGCACCTATGACATGGTGACTATTATGATGATATATATATATGTGTGTTTTGGTATATAGTCGTGTATGCACGTGGATGCACATCTTGTCTATTTTTTTTGCCCGTGGAGGCACATGTTATGCACGTGGATGCAACATTTTAATTTTTGTATATGCCTATGGACGCACATATTTGTTTTTCCTGTGGAGGCACATGTTATGCATGTGGATGCAAATTTTGTTTTGTCTACATGGTTTGATTGGTGTGCCAATCTAGAATGTTGTTATAAATTTGGTCTGCTACAGTGTTATGATTTCTTAGGACATGAGTGAAAGTGATGGTTCCAAAATGTCGAATCATTTGTTTTGTGCGCAGAAATTTTCTGAATAGATAGGGATCGTGTACCTGGTAACAGTTGTGTTGTTGCAGCAACATCTCCCCCAAAATTTTGTACATATTGGGGCCCCTCCTTTCATTTTGTAGAAAGACTGCTTTAATAAGTCATTCCCAGCTTTTATCTTTGTTTTTTAACAGAAAATCTTGTCATGAAAAAACTCCAAGTCTGCCAGAAGATCTTGTTTCTCAAACAGAATTTTTTTCGTGAAGTATTCCTCGAAATCGCAGAACAATTTGGTAAAGCCTCGCAGTGGCGGAGGTCTTTTGTTTAAACATCCGAAAAGGCCTTAGATACTTTCGTTGAAAATAATATTGCGGAGAGTTTCGGGCTCCTCTCCCGAAACAGCGGAAACCATTTGTCTAAGCTTTCTGAAATGAGACTCAGGAAACTTTTCGATTTTTTGCGGAACAACTCAAGTTTTTCCCCCGAAACGATTGTTGAAAGATTGCGGAAGCTATTGAGGAATTACTTCCGAAATGGCGGAGTTCTTCGTTAAAGCCTTTCGCAAACGCGGAGGGATTTAGGTTTTCCTCCTGAAAGGCGAAAGCCTTTGTTTAAGCCTTCCGAAAAAAGAACTTAGAAATTTTTGAAAAACTTTGTGGAACGAACCAAGGAAACTCCGCGGAAGCTTTCAGCCTTTGCTCCCGAAACCGTGGAGGCTTTCAAGCTATCTCCCCGCAGTTGCGGAAGCCAATCGCACAAACTGCTCGAAAGGTCTTAAGAAATTGCTATGGGAACATTGCGGAAGTGTTTGAGTTATCTCTCCCGAAACGATTTGCGCTATTCGTAAAATCCTCCCGAAACTCCGGAGAGAACTTAGGAACTTTCTTTGAGAATTTGCGGAAACCTTTGATTTTTTCTACCACAGTTGCGGAAGCCTTCACAAAAGCTTTCCGAAGCGCCGAATAACGGAAGTCTATTGCAGAAGCTTTCACCATATCTTCTCGAAACCCTGCGAGACTTAGGAAATGTTTGAATTGCGGAAGCTGTTGGCAAGTAACTCCCGAAACAGCGGAAGCTTCCGCGTTATCCTTCCGAAGGACTTGGAACCTTTGCGGAATGCCTTGGCTTTCCCTTTCACGACGCGGGAACCTTTTGCGGGAACCATTCGCGTGTTGCTCCCGAAACGGCGGAAGCCTCTGTGTTATCCTTCCGCATCGTGGGAACCTTTGTGGAACACTTTGAGTTTTCCTTCCGCGACATGCCCTGAAATGACGGAAACGTCCACTATATCCTTCCGCAACGGCGGACGAGATTCGCAAGTTTATCCCGCAGGAGGCGGTCGCACGCAAACCAAGACGGCTTGATTTGACGCCGATGTACCGGTATTTAAACCGAGTTTAATTGCGCCACCCACGAAAATTAAATGCCGCACATGCCCAGCTTATTTAAATAAGCGTTGGGGGGTACGAGCCAACATATCGTTATTTTTCGATTGGAAAACGACGTGGAACATCGCACGAATCGCTCCAGCTCATCTCGCTCATCCGAGTTTGCGGCCACCTCGTTCAGCTATCCTCACAGTGCCAGGTAGGATTTTAACCTTGAAATTTGTCCCTTCTACGCTTCCAATTGCTATTGGGTTGTCCTTTGTTTGAAAATGATGGGCATCGGTTGGATTTTGATGGGCAAAGTGCCCGTCATAGGCTATTTTTCCCGTCAAATGCAGTTTGAATTGCGTTCTTTTCATCATATAAAATAGAGGCAAGATAAAGCGTTTTCATAGTGGGTAGAGACAGTTAGTTTGGATGGTTAGGCCTGTTCCCATTTCCTCCCCGGGCCGCGTACCTCGTTATTTCAAAAAACTGTCAAAGCCCCATGGACTTTTCATGTCCCCAGTCGAAAGCTAAAAACGTAGCCCCCTGGGCTTTCTCATAAAACCTTATTCCCGGCTTGACCTCTACCCAACTCAAATCCTAAGGCAGGCGCCATCGCCCCTGTTCAAACCTCCCATGGAGCACCTCAAAAAGTACCATAAATGACAATGGCATTCGAAACCCTCGTCGGCTCGTAAATATGAAAAAAAACGCCTCCTTATTTCATCGCAGAGTCATTTCAACCCGAACTTCCCCGCCATTAGCCATTTGAACCGCAGCCATGGCGAAGTATACCCTTTCTCCCATAGCTAAATCGAAAGCAGGTTGCTTCCGCAACACGCTTATCCTCACAGGAGCATTCCAAACCTACCCCTTTAAAAGAATTAGGATGACTAAAATTTATAATTATGTTCCTGTTGAAATGTTATATTTTGCTTCCTAAACATACAGCTTCACATTGCATTTATCCTATTGACATGTTCGAATGGTGATGCTCTTGAAATCTCACAGTATGTTGCTCATGTTTATGATGATGTATATTTGGTTGCTATCAGGGATAAGTCAAAATTCCAAAAGGTGGGAAGAAGAAGGCTAAGATGACAGAAAAGAAGCCTACGCCATTTAAAACTGAGACCTCACTCCAGGATACTAGGTGCACCACTGGTGTTCCTCCAGAAATCAGATGGGGTGACATTTACAGGATGATCTGAGACCAGGATGTCCCGGACGTGTTGTTAGAAGAGGGGCCAATTTATCTAAATATCAAAGCCTCGGGCATAACCAGAGCTGCTACTCGCCCTGAACTATTCCCCTGTGCTGAATTGATCGGATGGATACTCCAACATGCGGATGCTGAAGGAAGAGTGATAAATGACAGCCGAAAAGTGGCCATTTCCTCGTTTCAACCCGCATATCTTGCAGCAGCCTACAAATTTCCCTGCTCCCAGCAAGCTCTGACTGATGAATGGTTGGGAAAAATGGACAACGTTGAGATGGACAAGAAGCTGCTGGTCGCTGGCAAGCATCTAAGAAAGAAAGGTAGCAACGAATATGACGTACAGAATCTGAGACCTCCTTTCAGATTGATCGCTTTGATGCTGTGCAGAATCTTCGGCATGCCCGATGGCACCATGTATAAGATTCAGTGGGTCCCTATTATCCACTTCGTGGCATTTAAGGGAACTGTGTTTGACTGGGCCACTATCCTGTCAGATAGTCTGGCCTCAATGATAGTAGCTGCAAGGGAAGGTATAGCCTTGAAGAAGGTAGAATTTTTTATGTCCTCATATCTGATTGATTGTATTTTGGCCAAGATGGACTTCCCCAAATTGGGCTGCACATGGGATAAGGCCATCACTCCGGTTTACACCGCCTTTAAGATGATGTGGGCCCAGAATTACAAACCTAGCTACAAACTCATCTGTGAGGGGTTCATCATGCCCCTATATGAGAAGATATTCAAGGAGGAGCCCAATTGCTTGTCAGAGAACGCTGTGGAAGTCCTTGAGAATTACGGGGATTTTTACTTTTCGGAGCAAAGCACCTACCTCAGAATGTTTGGAGGGACCAAAGCTCCATAAATTTTGCTGCAGTATGCCATAGATTATGTGGTCCTTAAGGAAGCAGTAGGACAAATCTTCCTGGATGGAATTGGAGTAGTGCTCCAAAAGTAGCATAAGGCTTCCTTTCCCCCTCTACCTTTCTGCATAGGAGCTTACAAGTTCTCGGGGGTTGCCTCAGCTAAAGAGTTTGTGCAGGAGCTGAAAGCTTTCCACTTCGGTGAGGTGATCTTCCACAGGAATGAAAGGAAGGGAAGAGTGGCCGAGCATTGTAGGGAAATCTACACTCATTTTGAGTACTCCCACTATCCTGATGCCGAGGAAGAGGTATTCAGGGGCATCGGCAACATGGGTGAGCTGCGGATCTATCGCCAAGGCACGGGAACAAGTTCTAGCTCAGCCAAGGTCCAGAAGACCAGCCATCAGAAGGAGAAAGAAGCTGATGATGCCCGAGCTTAGGAAGAGCTTAGATTAAGAGAGGAAGCCAGGTTACTCCAAGAGGATGAGGAAGCCAGGTTGCAGCAGGAAGCTGAAGTGGCAAGAATGCAGCAAGAAGCCGAAGGTGAAAGGCTGCGGAAAGAGGCAGAGGAATCCCAGTGGCAGAAAGAAGCGGAAGATGAAAGGCTACGGAGAGAGAACGAAGATCAGCTGCGAGCAGAGGCAGAAAGGAAAGTGGAAGAAGAGCGAAAAGTAGGGGAAGATTCCCAAGCAAGTGGGTCCGGTGTCCAAGACATGGAAATAGACGCATCTCAAGCAGGTGGCTCTGGTACCCAAAATAAGGGAGTAGATCCAGCTCAGGAAGTCTGGACCCCACCTGCTGAAGAAGACATAGACATCATGGACCGCCCTATTGTCCCATACACTCCATCGGGAAACATACGGTGTCCAGGTGGAATGAGTTTGTCTATGACAAGAAAAGGAAAGCTATGGTCCGCAAATCGGAAGAGAGGATCAAAAGTCCCTTCCATGAAGACATCGTTACCCATCGAGAGGTCACCATAATGCAGAACACAGATCAAGATCCCTTTGCTATGGCATCCACAGTTGTGGAAACAGCAAAAGCATCACTGGACAATGTGGGCGTTATAGTCAGAGAAAATGTATTGACAAAGAAGAGACCTCGTACGCTACAACAGACGGTGGCTAATGAGCAGGCCCAAAGGGATCTGGTGGTGAACAAATATAATTGCCTGTATGCCAAGCATAAAGAACTATCAAGCAAGTATAACCAGCTAGAGGAGGAAAAGGATCAGCTAACACTTCAAATGATGATTGTAGAAGCAGAGAAGAATGGAGAGAAAGAAAAGGCATCCCAGCTAGAAGCATCCAAGCGGGCATTAGCTGAGCAGTTAGAGCAAGCTGAGAGCAGAACGATGGACATGTCTCCCTTCCATGAGCTGTCCTGCAGCATCCTGAGGAAAACGCATGAGACTCAGGGACTAATCACTAATGAAGTTTGCAAGCTCAAGGCCATGGTGGTCAGGCTGAAAGAGATTAATGCGGAGGCCCATAGGCTCAAAGCCAAGCATACCCGTGTCAAGGAAAATATCATAAGCCAGATAAAATGGCGAGAAGGGAAGGGGGGATTTCCCCACGCATCTCCCATTTAAGTCTGTGGAGGGTTTTGATGAAGATGTGGCCCTTTTGGACTTCTACAGAAACTGTGGCAGCAAGCTGATAGCCAGTGTGCAAGGAACAAGGGATAAGATCAACGGTCTGTATCAAAGAATCCTGGAAGTGCATGACAGCTGCAAATTGAATTTCCCACAATCCCTCGATGACTTCCCGGATTCAGAACAACGCTTGGCGGAGCTAAAGGAAGAACTAGGCATCCAAACTGAATATGTTAAGAAAATTGATGTCCTAGCAATTGATGACCTCCAACATTATATTGGAATGTCATCAGTCCATAGCCACTTGCTCAAAGAAGTGCATCAAGCTGCAGTAGCGGAAGTTCAAGGCATCGGAGCAGAGCTTAGGAAGAATGTGACTTCTCAGAAAATCTTGTTCCCTGCTGCAACAAACATAGTCATAAAGGACACGGGCATATGGTTTAATTACATAGCGGAGGAGGAGAAGAAAGCTGCAGCAGTAGCAGGAGCAACAGCAGATCCAGAATATTCTCTCCCGGCGGCCACTCCAGCAACCACAGTGGGCTCAATTCCCTCTTCCCCAGCAATGGCATAAATTCCATCCAGCTCAGTCCCTTCTTCCTAGGCAGCAGCAGCAGCATCAATTGACTTGGGCGATCCTCTCCTAGCTGAAGCTCACGCACAAGAGTGATAGCACGATATTAGAACATTATTTCTACTATGTGTATTTTGTTAAACTTTCAAATGTATAAAGCGTGAGCTATGGGACAGCTGTCCATTCTTTTTGTTAAATATTTTGTAAAAGAAAAGAATCACAATTTTGTCTATTATAGGAGAGAAAATTCTGTAGATGACAAGTGGAAGATGCTAGGTGGCAGCCCAAAGGACAGATTTGTAACTATAAATAGAAGTTAGGAAAGATTAGGAAGGACTTTTGGCAGGGAATGAAATTTTGAAACCCATACGAGCTATCTTGTATCGGTCCTGTAAAATCGAATTTTCTAATAAAAGCCAAGGAGATGGACGTTTTGCATGGGAACGAAAGATGGATGTGTATTGGACTATTTTGGTGATTTCCATCCTGTAATGTGAGATCCTTCTTGTTATTTGAACTATTTCTTTGCAACGAATGATTCTGCTTCTTTCTATGTAAACGTTTCCTCTATTTTATGAGCAGTGAATGTGATTATATTAAATCAGGAGCTATCTGGCTAACTGTTCTTTCTTCAAGATAACTCATATGGCTCATTGTTCATGCCTTTAATTTGCTCCCTGCAGGGATCTTTAGATTTGCTTCAGTTTCTTTACACTTAGATCTGTTTCTTTCATTCTTTCCATTTAGATTAGATAGTTTTGCTTCTCTCCTTAATGAGTAATGAAATGTGTTTTCTATTAAATTAGAAGCTATCTTCTAAAGATCTTTTATCTTGCTGTAGCTTTACCTGTAAGAATTGATGGCTATCTGTCCTTTCTTTATGTTATCTGTTATAGCTCATTGCTCATCCTGTAAATGTGTTCCCTGCAAGGATAGGTAGATTTACTTCAGTTTTAGACATTAGATCTCTTTAGTTTGCATTTAGATCAGATATAACTTAGGCACTTGCATCTCATAAAAAACATAAAATCCAAAAGAAAGGTGGATCGGGCCATAACCGGTATAATCGGAATTAAACTCCAAACCCACGGTTGCCGGAACCCCTAACCGGACGGATTCCCTACACCAAACGGGAGATAATCTAATTGGGATCATCTCTCGGGGAGAATCCCTTTCTGATTGATGCTACGATATCCAAGGCATCAACAAGTTGTTGAGCTGGGAAACAAGGAGCTGGGAGTCCAGGAAAAAATGAAGGTGATTTATGCCCATCTAGAGAGCGGCGGCTAAGAGACCAGTCACGGCATCGTACTCAGCTTGGTTTTTTGTGGCGGCACCTATGCACACTCTGTTGATGTGGATCAACTCATGTGAAGGGGAATATATTACCCAAGATGTGGAGGTGAGATTGGGAGACCAACGGCTTGCACCATTAGCGAAGCCAACGTAGCAAAGTGGAACAGGATCCATCTGTGGTCATGCAGGGAAAACAAATTTTTCGGTTTTTGTATTTTTTGTAAAAAAGAAAATAAGACTGTACAATTGTGGACTGTGGTGTCCATCATATTTTCTATGGGTAAAATCACTTGAGGTACAAACCATTACGTGGGTTGCGTAGGGGGTTTCCTTCTGATTCGGTCAGAATATATGCCCCCTGTTTGAGGTAGGTGTGTATAATATATGGGCCTTGCCACATGGACACAAACTTTCCTTTTCCCATTTTGTCATGAGCTTGATCATAGGCAAGTACGAGGTCGCCTTCACTGAATGCCCGTGGGTGAAGATGTTTATTGTAATGAAGTTTAGATCTGTTCTTTGTGGCTTCAATTGTTTGGAGAGCTGCGCGGTGATCTTTGTCGGCCTGTTCTAAAATAAGTAAGCGTTCTTCAATTAATGATGTATCGGGGAGAAGTTCTACGGAAATTTGTAATGTTGGTATCTGGAATTCAATGGGGAGGACAGATTCCACGCCATGAACTAAATGGAATGGGGTAAATCCGGTGGCAGTCTTGGTCGACGTGTGATAAGCCCATAATGCAGGAAAAATCATGTGATGCCAATTGGATTTATGTTTGTCGACGGTGCGTTGGAGGATAGTCTTCAAAATTTTGTTAACAACTTTGACTTGGCCGTTCCCTTGGGGGTAGTAGGCAGAGGAGAAATGGTGTTCAAACTTAAGGAGTGTGGACAATTCTCTCCAAACAGAGTCTTCGAAGTGAGAGCCGTGGTCTAAGACGAGTTGTTTTGGCACTCCGAAACGAGCAATAACATGGTTGAGGAAAAAATGGGCTGCAGTGTCGGCTTTGCAACTATAAGTAGGCATGGATTCCGCCCATTTGGTAAAGTAATCAACAACCACAATAATGTGTTTGTGACTGCCAGCTGATGTGGGATTGAATCCATGAAGTTGATGGCCTATTTGCAAAATGGTCCAGTGGTGACGACTGGATGAAGGGGGGCGGGGGGGTTCTTTCCTTTGTGGCAAAGAGCTGGCAGTTTTGGAAGTGTTTGACTGCTGTGATACAATCAGTGAATAACGATGGCCAAAAATAACCTGCACGGATTACCTTTTGGGTGGTGGCCATTCCTGAAAAATGGTCACCGCAGGCACCGCTATGACAGTCGTTAAGGACTTG
This sequence comes from Larix kaempferi, assembly GCA_027924585.1. Classification (NCBI taxonomy): domain Eukaryota; kingdom Viridiplantae; phylum Streptophyta; class Pinopsida; order Pinales; family Pinaceae; genus Larix; species Larix kaempferi. The sequence continues at coordinate 7,351,833 of BSBM01000432.1, read as the reverse complement.
TTCTGCTTCATCTTGGGAAAGGCATCGTCATAAGATTGTGTCGACACCACATCAACAGAGGACATCACCCAAGAGGAGATAATAGGGGGCATGGTGACGGATGCGACGGTGTCTGTCATGGTTGATGTTGGGTCGAAACTTCTGTGTGCGAAGGTATACCAAAATGTCGCCATACCAAGGGTCGTCTGATGAGATGATGAACAAATGTTCATCGATTAGATCAGTATGGATAATTGGTGATGACGACGATGATGGTAAGTCCGTAGTGAGTTGAGAGAGTGCTAATTCTTGGTGCTCTTTGGGGTTTTAAAAGTTAGGTCATATTCTTGTAAGATAATCACCCATTTAGCAACACGACCTTGTAGAAGGTGACGATTCAAGAGATAGACCATTGGATTGGAATTTTCCACAACTGATGTATGGCTGAGGAGAATATAATGTCGCAGCTTTTGTATAGAAAAGACGACGGTGAGGGCCATTTTCTCTTCATGTGGGTAGCGTAATGGTGGACCTGATAAAGTTTGGCTCACATAGTAAATGACATGCTCTTGACGAGTGGAGTCTTCTTGGACGAGTACTCCAGAAACGGTGTAATCCGATGCCAAAATGTAAAGGGTAAAGTCTTTTGTGAAATATGGTGGAGAAATCAACGAGGCGCTTGTAAGTGCTTTCTTCAGGTACATGAAGGCTCCTTCTGCTAGGTCATCCCATACGAAGCGGGTATGAAGACGTAGCAAACAGAGGAAACCATGTACTGTGGTGGCATAGTTTGGGACAAAATGATGAAGGAAGTTGGACTTCCCCTGGAGGCTTTGGAGTTGTCTTAATGTTCGTGGCGACGGTAGGTCCACTATGGCTTGAACTTTTAGAGGGTCAACGGTGATCCCTTTTTCTGAAATGACAAATCCTAGCAGGCGACCTACTGTAACACAAAAGACACACTTGAGTGGGTTCAAGCGGATGTTGTATTTGCGGCAATGCATGAAAACTTGTCGAAGATCTTCTAAATGTTCAGATCGTTTCTTAGATTGGGCGGTGAGGTCGTCTAGATAAACTTTGATGATTTTATGCAGATCATGAAAGCAATAAGTCATGGGACGTTGGAAAGTGGCTCCCACATTCTTGAGACCGAAAGGCATGACACGATAGGCGAAGGTGCCCCATGGGATAGTAAAAGTGGTCTTGTATTGATCTTCTTTACAGATTTTGATTTGGTTGTATCCGGAGAAACTATCCATAAAATAAAGTGCCTCATGCCCTGCATACTCATCAATTAATTGGTCAATAAATGGTGTGGGGAAGTTGTCTTTGGGACAATCAAAGTTGAGGTCTCGGAAGTCAGTACAAACACGGATGGTGCCAACTTTCTTATTGAATGGTATTGGGTTCGAAACCTAGGTGGTGTATGCAATAGGGTATATGAAGACTACTACTTGAAGCTTCTCGATTTCTGCTTTGATGGCTAGAAGCTTGGATGGGTGAACGGGACGTTGTTTCTGGCGGACCGGTGATATGTTGGGCCAAGTGTCTATGTGATGTTCTACGATGGTAGGATCAAGACTAGGCATCTCGGTATAAGACCAAGCGAAGACATCTCGAAATTCTTGGAAGAGTTTCTTATAAGCTTGGGTTTCTTTTTCAGTGCAAGATGCACCTAAAGAGATAAGCTCAAGTTTTTCGGAGGTGGTGAAGATGTCAATTTTTATAATGGGTGAAATATTACCCATATTACCTTCTTCGAAGGCTTCTGGAGTTGGGATTGGGTCCTTGAACCAATCGACCTTGGTTGGTAAGAAGTCCTTAGATTCAACAGATAGTTGGTTTGCCGCGGTGGACATAGATGCTTCAGGGAGGAAGTACGATCGATGGTGCATATCATCCCAAGGGTAGTCCAGTGCAGTGAGTGTTTCTAGGATTTCTTCATCGGTACAGAAGTAGTGTTCCATTAAATGAATTGGTTCGGGTTTATAGGTAGTTGAAATCATATAAATGGTATTGATTTATTCTGAATGGGACGATTCTAGAGGGAATATTTCCTCAATAAGTGGGGGGGATATCTCTAGGTCGGCATTATTCATCTCTTATAGTGCTACTCTGTAATCTAGGAAACTGGGGCAGTGATGTGAATAATGGCCGTAGATTCCGCATATTGCACAAGGGTGGTTTGTGCGCAATGATTTATCACGAGGTTGAGGTGGTAATTCTAATTTGATGACTGGAACGTTGGTGTCATCATCCAACATATTCATATGTTCTTGAAGTGATGGTAGTTGTGGACATAGGTGAGTAGCATGGCCAATATCGTCGCACAAGGAGCACTTAGGGACCACACGGGTTGGGGGATTCTTAGCTAATTTGGGCGTCACTGGGGGGTGCAAGCTGTGGGTGTAGTGTTGTAGGTTGGTGGACCTCTGCTCCCAATGTTGCTGGATTGAGGGGGGACATAACTAGATGTTGATGTAATGCCCCCTATTGGAATTGATTGGTTTTGGGGATTCGAACCACCAGGTGGTGCGCAATTTTGGGGGTTTGGTATGCCAGGTGGTGGATGGTTCGACATATTCATAGGTTGTACTGGTTGTAGGACAACGGTTGGAGTTGGTAGGGGAGTTGGGGTAGGTAAGTACCATATAGGTATTCCTAACGTTAAACCTATAAGGTTAAGTGTAGCCATTACTGGCGTGCTGACAACTCCTAAAAACGGGAACAAGAACGAGATTGTGTGAATCAGTGTTTCTCCGATATGGCTAGGCACCATGGGTGCTTGTGGTGGTGGTTGAGGTTGTTGAGGATGTTGTTGTTCATTGTGCAATAAGGTGCACAAATCGGATACTTTAGTTACCTGGAGAGGAGGTGGGATTGACGGGAAAGTGCTAGTCATGGGAGTATCCGAATATATCCTAGGGCCGACTGATGATACGAATGATGTCAGTGCACTGAGAACAGGTTGTTCCATCATGGGAAGAACATTTTCTGGTGCTACAGGGGCATTGGGATCATACTATGTAATCTGGTCGATTTTAACTACGCGTCCTTCATGGGGAAACATCATGATGTAGAAAACTAAAGAAGCAACAGCTTTCATTTTATACATGTAGCTTTGTCCCAGAAGGAGATTGTAATCAAGTTGGGAGTTAATAACCTCTATATCTATGAGAACCAATTTACCCCCAAGCTGTATGGGTACGTTTACTAACAAACCTTGCGGTTGGGCTGCACGGCCATCGTAAGCTCGCAATGCGGTAGTTGAAAGTTGTATCATTGGGGATCCAAGTTTCTGCCATACAAAAGTCAACATAACGCAGCTAGAGGCCCCTTCATCGATTATGCATCGATGAACAACAAGGTTGCGAATGGAGATGGAAACTTGAAAAGCTAGAGATGAAGGTAGGCGAGGTTCAGCTTGTTCTAAGTCGAAATCCATCATGTTAGAATCGTTAGGATCTATGGCACCAATGGAAGATAACAACAATTTTTTCTGTGTAGGACAATTTTTTAATATTTCAAGAGCAGACATAGTGGCAGGGGATTGGGCTAAGTCTTCTACAATGTTATAGTTGGAAGTTGCACGAGCGTTGGGGTTATTGTTAATTCATCTCAAAGGAAAATGAGGTGCTTTGGGACCCTTGTCCATGGGCATATTGGGTATGCGAAGTGGTTGATCGGTTAGGAGAGTACTCGACGATGGGTCGGTAGGTGTGGCTTCAGGGGTGGATCCGTATTGATTTTGATGGGTCTGAAGATTGACATCATTAGCAAATGGTGAGTGTTGGACTCTACATGCTGGTAATCTGTTGCTGCATAAGTAATTTGTTGTTGTGTTGCAGCAGATCCTTAAGGGGGATCATTTGGAGAAATATTTACTCTGCCTTGGTTTGGTAATGGATTTTGCAATATCATGGGTTGTGGCTAAGGGGGAGGTGCTAGCTATGCAGCATGTCCTTTTCGTTGGGCGTCGTCGGTCCAGAGTTGACGCGCTCGATCTAAATGGGGACAATTATGTGTCTAATGGCCATAGACTCCACATATGGAACATGGATGGTTTGTTCTCAAGTTATTATTTTTGGCTTGTTTCGATGGATGATCAGGGTTTTGGTTGGGGGGAGCAGTATTATTATTATTTGGAGGATTAGGTGGTGGTGCACCTTGGTAGTGTTGCTGGTTGTTTCCGTGGTTACGCCCTCTTCCGCGGTTTTGTTGACCTCCTTCGTTACACTGGTTGTTTTGGTTTGGAGGTTGGTTTTGCTATGCGTAGACATGCCCTTGGGTAGTAGGTGGGTTTTGAGGTCATGCAGGCTCTCGAGCAGGTTGCAGTGGGTAGTAAACAAGAGGGTTCTGAGGTGGCCCTGGTGTTTGTTGCGGTTGTGGGTAACCTTGAGCTGCTGGAAGTGTTGGAGCAAGAGGTGCTTCCTATTGAGGATAATAAGCCACTTGGGCTTGTGGCTGGACGGAAATCTAGTGGGCCTGTTGGTTATAGTATGAGAATATTGCATAAGCTGATGGTGCTTTCCCATAACACTGTGGTGGACATGAGGGTCCATGAGTGTGGTGGGTGTGCGTTACTGGAGCATACGAAGTTGTGGCTCCAGAATGAGATGAATCCCTAGAAAGGTCCGGGGCATTGTTTGTACTCGCCATGGTAAAAGGTTTGTTTTGCACCATAACTTGGCCGATAATACCGTCGGCGGCATGGGATGCCCCCGGCGTGTCATGGCAGGATGGATCGCCACGCAGGGTGTCAGGTAAAATAGTGTATAGATATCCTGACTGGGCATATATGAGGTCGAACTGTTGGGCTTTTAAGATGGCTTCTTCTTCCAACTGGGGTCGTTCAGAAGCTACATCTTTCGCTATGAGGGGGAGGAGTGATTTGAGGAATCAGTCCAAAAAGATTTGGTCGTCAAGTTTTATCTTGTAGACGCTACGGTACTTACGCCAATCATGGATATGATCAGTGATGTGTGTAGTGGTGTTCTGTCTACAAGACAAAAGTATTTCCACTCCTGCATCATAGCGTACAAGGAGTTGGAAGAACTGAAGGAACGTTGAGGTGAGGGATGTAAAAGTGGGGTGTGTCCCATGTGGCTGCTCAATGTACCACTTGGCTACAAAGCTAGTGAAATTTCTTTGTAAAAGTCTCAGTCTTATGGAATCATCTACTATGGAGTTAGAGGAACACCATAGGTGAAACGACATGATGTGGTTTTGGGGATCTTCCCCAGCTTTTCCTTCAAATTTTTGGATATCTGAGGGAAGCTTTGTGGGCATGGGGGGCCACGTAGGCTCGTGTCTAATAGGGTTGTTGGTTAACCTTTTTAGGTCTAGTAAGTTTAGACTAGCCATGTATGGCAGACTGGCAGATGGGTGTGGTATGGTCACTAGGGGATAATTGCTAATGGTAGCATTGTGGATTGGTCCAGTGCCCCCTAAGGGTATGTTAGGTATGAAAGGGATGTGTCCTTCAACCGATGTGATTTGGGAGGGGCCTGCACTCCCAAGTGCAACATGGGTTGCAGATGGGTTAGGAATGTTTCCAGTAATCCCTTGGATCTGTGTAGTGGCGATGAGAGGGGGAGGGACCCCCATGTTGGGCATACCTAATATAGGTGGTGGTCCTGTGTTGGTTATGCCTAAAGGGGGTGTGGTCCCCATGTTGGGCATGCCTAAGGGGTTGTGGCAACTGTGGTTGTCACGATAGTAGTGGGGTTTGTTGATGTAGCTCCAACAGCACTGGTGAAAAGGGAGTCATATTGTGATCCAACCATGGGGTTGGTTGGTGATGTCTCAGTAGGGTGTTCGGATTCAGCCTCAGAATCAGATGTAAAATGAGGTGTGTCAGAATCGGATGACTGGGTTCTATGTCGATGACGTGTCGATTCAAGGGATAACGCTCTACGTTTATGACATGTAGAGTGAAGTGTACCGAAATAAGGGGGTTCACCCTGAAAACAATAGGATCGTCTTAAGTTCTCAATGGTGAAAGATGTCTAGAAATACCAATGGATGGAGGTGAGATAAAAAACTCAAGACCCTAATGCAACAATGTGTGCAGGAGGGGAGTGAAAAAACAATGGCTCTCAGGCCAACAACCAACCTCAAAAGCACTTACTATAACAGTTGTGCTATAGTAAGTGGAGGAATCAAGAAAAAGTGGTCAGAATACCAAAAATCAAACGGCTCCTAGAAAAAAGTGGTGCTCACTAGACCAAGGGGGGTAGTAGAGCATGCAAACGCCTAACTAAAAGTGGTATTATGATTCAACGAAACATATCCTCTACAAGGTGATGAAATCCACATCAAACAATATGAGTAGTGGAATCAAAGGCTAGATATCCCCCTACCGGGAGGGACACCGGGTAGACAATCCTAAAAATTGGTCACTAAGATACCCCATTCATGACACGTTTGGTTGGGTGAATCTGCAGTTTGGTTCTATCGTCGTTGTACTCCCATACGGGTGGTACACTGAGAACTGCGAAAGGTATCATTCGGTTACTGAATGGATAGCAATATTCCACTCAGGCTTCCGGAACCAGTCTGGCTACTTCAACCCTCCTAAGGGAGAGGCCATCCCAATAAATTGGTGTATAACCGTGTCAATAAATAATAAGGCATTTTTGGGACCCTAGAAGTCAAAACCCTATGTATCAGATGTAAATAATTGAGGGGTGTTATTGGAACACCTATCCCCTCAATCCTACCTAGCTACAAGATTCTTTAAGTGTTCCCCAAATGTGGTTAAAGTGTTTGTTGAGTTTAGGTAGATTTTAAGGCTCAGTTAATTAAAAATGTGGTAGATTGGGTGCAAGTGTAATTATTTAACTGAAAAATGAATTTTCCTCGCTTGGGCGATTGATTACAAATTAAAAATAAGACGATTTCAATTTGCAAAAAATAAAAGGCTTTTTTAGAAATGTAAATGCTTTAACAAAAATAATTCAAAAACTATGGACTTTTGAAATAATTTTTTAAAAGAAAGCAAATATCGGAAAAATTGCAAGAAATAAATGGATTTCTAAGTGCTTGCTTGGCAAAACTATTGAGCAAATCGGAAAGATGGTTCGAAATTTGCAAAGAAATGAAATCTATGATCTAAACAAAGTGCTAAGAACGTTTCTTTCACTTGTTGAAAATTTTTAAAAAGATTTTAATTGAGCATATGTAATAGAAAAAAGATCGATTATTGTTGCAATAATTAAAACAGAATGCTGGAAAAAATTGCAGAAAAAATGGTGCTGGATGAAAAAGGATAAATAGGCAAAAATGCAGCAGAAATTTTCTAAAAATTGGGCCAAGCGAAAAACAGCAGCATCGTGGGTTTTAGGGAAAAAGCCGCGATGTGCATCGCAGGTTTTAAGCGCACAGTCGCGATGTGCAGCGTGGAAAAAAGCTGCGAAGCCGCAATGTGCAACGCGGAAAATGGTCGCGAAGCCGCGATGTGCAGCGCAGAAAATGGTCGCGAAGCCGCGATGTGCAGCGCGAAAAAAGGCCGCGAAGCCATGATGTGCAGCGTAGAAAAAGGTTGCGAGATCACGATGAGCCACGCGACTGTCGGGCGAAAAGGCGCTATGCCGAAACAAAAAAAATTTCGCCGAAAATGAAACTGAAAAGTGAAATTTTGATCTGTTAAAGGCTACAGAAAGGGCCAACAGCTAGGGCAGTAATGGATATGCTGTCTAGTATGGCAAATCTATTAATTGGAATGGTAAAAACAAGTAAAAAACAAAGATCTAAAGAAAAAATTTAAAGCTCGAAACCCAGCGAAGTCGCCGAAAACTGTTGCTTGGTTTTTCAACCAAGCATGTGCAAGGATGTACCTATTAACAAAGTAATAGTAGTTTCAAATGAAATGCAAAAATAATTATACATTTAATCTAACATTAACATAAACATGTGTAAATAAACAAGAATTGAATCAATAACAAGAGATCTATGGGAAGAACAAGAGAAAAAATAATAGATTTTTTGTATTACCTCAAAGGTGAGGATGTTTGGTGTTGAGCAGCTCCAAGGTTGAGGTGCTCCAAGCTCCAATGATCTCTTCTCCAAGATGCTGAAATGGAGGTCTTCAAACTTGAAGTGGGAGGCAATGGCTCTCAAAGGGAATTTGGCAGCATAAGGATAGGATGAAATGTGGATGGAAAGTGAGGAGCCCTTTTCACCTTTTTATAGTTTTTGGTGATGGGGAATACCATTATGGTTTTGAGGAAACCAATGGTATTAACCAACATGGTTTAGGTCTATTTTTACCTTTTTTTCCTTTTTTGAATATTTTTTATATTTTTATTTCCTTTTAATATATTTTGAGAATTTTGGACCCTTTTTGGGGTTTTTTTGTGTTTTTTTAGGAAAAATATATATATTGAGGGGGAAAAGGTCTATTGTGGTCTTTTGGTGACCTTTTGATGGTTTTAGAGGATCACATGGTGTAAAAGTGGACAAATGGGTCATGTGAATAAGGGAATGAGCTAGAGAGCACTTTTTGGGTGTTAATAGCTACGATTCAGGATACCAACACAACAACCTTCATTATAAAGAAAAATGCAAAGTAGTCCAACTTACAAACAAGAATTCCATCTAGAACCGATACTTTCATATGTATAAACCAGTATACAATTTATTTATCAGAAACGATATTACAGAGGCTAATTCAACTACACAGTCTGGCACATTTCACCATTAAAAACCAAGCCCTGAAACATTAAGCAAAATTTTCCCACAGGCTTACATCTCTATAGTCAATGGTGGAGTATTTTCTTAAAGAGTATTTACAACATAAAAGAGTGACTCACAAAAGGCCTTGTAACTCCCAAACAGAGCCAACAAAACCATCACCAGATTCAAATGACATCCCCACCATAGAAAGCATAGGTTAAGAGTGCCTAGGTCTTACCAAGACCCACAATGCTTGGCATCCATGAAAGGGTATACACCGCAGGAATTAAACCCCACATTCAAACCTCCAGTGAGACCCTCCTGTCAAGCAAACAAAATATGGAGATTAAAAACATGCTACAGTAAGTAAGAAAACACAATACTAAGTTACAGTGTAAAAGCTTGGAATTTCACGACTTACCTTCCCATCAATAATGTTGTTGCAAGGACCCTGTGCTACGCTCAGGTGCAGCATTTCCCCAACAATGGTGAAGGCTGAGAGCCCTAGACACTCCACTCCCCCACACAACTAACGCAGAACAACAAAACCCCAATGTCGAAATGCGCTAGGGTTTTACATGCCCAAGCTAGCATGGACTCTAAACTCGTGACTAGCACATGGGATTCATTTAATGCCCTAGCTACTACCACTACCATTCAAATTTCTACCAACGCCTATACTTTGGAACACTTACCTTTTTGGTCAGAAGTACTTTTGGTAAAGTTTTATCAAATTATAAACCATGGGATGAAGCCCTCCTTTTAAAATTAAAGTTTGTTTTCCTTCCAAACAAGTTGTTCACCTAGACCTCCATAGGGCACTTGCATACAAGTAGGATTAAATCTGACTTAGCTCACTTAGAGCTAAGTAAGACCCAAGGCTCTGTCAACCTCCTCTCAATAAAAATAAAAGAAACAAGTAGTAATCATAAAAATACAAACAAGTAGAAGTATAACTTACTGCAAATCCAAGTCAAGCATAAGTATACATCAATCTATAATACATACCATGAAATATAAAGTAATTCAAGAATACGAAACATAAAAACTAATGCAAGGTACAAGAACATCAATACATGAACCAAAGATCTAAATAACATAGCATAATGACAAGCCATCATGTGTTAGATGACGGTAAGAAACCAGGTTAAGTTTTCAAGTATCTTTCGCATTAAGTTCTTTTATGTGTTGAAGTTAATTTTGTATAAACATTAGGTTCCAAATGACAACAATATCCCACACAATTTTTTTTTTTAATTTTTATAGTTTTAGGGACATTACATCTATTTGCTTAACAGGGATTTATTATTTATCATTGATATTTCAAGATCAGTCATGTTGCTATCTCGATGAGTTGTGCGCATAAGAGTTTTAACCAATTTCTATTATAGTTAGGTTCTCTATTTTCTTAATAGGGATTGATTATTTATCAAGGATATTGAAGATCAGACCTGTCATTATCTTGATGAGATAAGTGCGTAAGAGTTTTACTCAATTCTATTAAAACAAATAGGGCATAAATAACATTTCATGATTCATTTCCTAATACGATATTGAATCTGCTATAACTTGTATTTGCAGATCTTTTATGAACATAATACACTATAAGGGAAAATTTTGAACATTACACAATTTAACTATGACAATTCCAATTAACACAGAAAAGAGATCCATCCGTAACTCTAAATAATTTCAATGAAAATTTCAAATAACCATGGAACCTAGAAATAAATTAGATGTTGAATGAGGTAGGAACAACCACGCTCCTCCCAATCGTAGATCTAGAGTTGTCTCCTGACACACTCTAATCTCCCCTGAGCCAAATTGTGCGTCCCAATAGTGAAAACTAGTTAACTTCTGTCAAGTTTTAGTTCACTTTCTGCCTAACACCAATGTCCTCACACAACAAATCATTTTTTTCCTAACACCGTTGTGCTCACACAGCAAATCATTCCATCTCCATGACATACTAAGCAGCGCCCTGCCTCACGCATATGTCCTTTTATTGTTTATTTCCTAGGTCTTTTTCAAATAGTCGATTCCCTTTAAGAATCTTGTGGGTTTCAAGATCGCTACTCTTTAGGGAGTGTTCCCAGTGCCATTAATGCACTCTTGACACTTTCTTGAATTCATGAGGTTAACTCTTCTTGTCCACCACCCTTGAGATACACGATTTCCTCTTCCAATGTGGTTTTCCTCATGAAATCCATTTATTATATTAATTCAAGAAAAAATTGTATACATCTGTCCATATGCAAACACTTGGCAACTTTCATCACTCCCCAAAATATTCTTTCTTCCAAACAAGTAGTGACTAATATCTTAGTAAAATAATTAAATCAACAACTTCGAATTGTTTTATTTGGGGATATAACATCTTCGCCCCATTATTTCAAACACTGTCCTTAGCGTTATTACTCTTTTTCCATTGGTTCTGGAAACAAATCTGGATACTTTTATTGCATGTCTTTATGTAGTTCCCATGTCGCTTCCTTAGGGCTAAAGTGCTTCCATTGCACCTTTAACTAAGCAATGACTTTCTTCCAAAGTGCTATTTCTTTCCATTCCAGAATGCGCATAGGTTCCACCTGGAACTCACCTTCTGGTTCCACCTGTACCATATTCCAGTCAACGATGTGAGTAGGATCATGGATATATTTTTTTAATAAAGAAATATGAAAAACATTATGAATTCTTAAATGTGCCGGTAGTGCAAGTCGGTAAGTTAATTGTCCAATTCTTTGTAGAACTTGGAAAGGTCCGCAAAATCGTGGTGCTAATTTGTTGCAGTTCCCCAACTGGAGTGAACTCTTTCTTGGCTTAAGTCGAAGATACACGTGGTCTCTGACCACAAAATCCTTATGTTGCCTTTTTAAGTCAGCGTGACTTTTATGGTGGTCTTGTGCCTCCCTTAGATTCTTTTGTACATTGCGTACAATCTGTTTGATGTCATGTAATAATTATGGTCCTACCATAAGCCTTATCCTATGGTTTTTAGATCACCCATTTTCATTTTTTCTCAAAATTAGTTGCATAGGGGACTCTAGGCTTATCATACCTATGCTCATGAAACTTCAGAATGACTCTATTTGATGCAGGAGCATCAAGGCCAAAGCCAGCAATGTGATCATTTTGTCACATGTTGTGGTTCAAAGTTGAACTAAGGAAACCTTAAAACCAAGGAAAAACTTATTTGAATATTTTGTTGAATGATTAATTATGTAGATAATGATGTGTTGCCAGTTATAGAGTTTAAATAGGAAATAAATGGCTAATTATAGCTCCCTGCGAGGAGACTAAACCATCTAGTTAAGCTGTTACAAAATTTAGGAGTTAGATGGATAAACTTAGAAAGAAATTCTTAAATTTGGGTAAGTGTCTGTTAGAGAGAATCTGGCTAAAGGCAATTCAAGAAAAACGAAAAAAAAACAGAATTTTGTAACTCTCGGGAGATAAAGGGTTAGGGAGAGGAAGAGCTAGGCCATAGAAGAGGAGGTTAGGGTTCAAGAGATCGATGGAGGAGAAGAGCTAGGGGATGGACCATGTACAGCAGTAGAGTAGCAAGATATGATGCATTTCACAAAAATTTGGAATCAATGAAAAAGAAACAGAGTTTTATGTTTAACCTGTGTGTTACTCTTTGTATTTGAATGTATGGAATTGATGATTTTAACCTACAATAGATCTTTATATTGAAATCACTGTGTGTTGGTTGTGTAGAGAGATTCTTCATTTCCGTGTGTCAATAATATACATACAACGAATTCTAGCATCTGTGTGTGAAATCTATAGAGTTTCAGCATTTATGAATTTGTGCATACTATAGAATTCATTATATATGAATTGGGGTTTTGTGTGAATAACCCTATAGAACGGGAGAGAGAACGTGTAGAAGGAAGATGCCTGCATGTGGAGATTTGGGCATAAACTCTTGAGGAGAATTGATGGTGGAATGGATTGAGAAGCTATGGAAAGATTGCGTGGAGTAAAACCGTCATTGAACTTGCAGCCCAATTTCTGGACAAACGAAGACGAAATAAGAGATTCTGCGATCTGGGTTTTGTGTAGAGCAGGGTCTATTGTATGACTCTCGAGTGGATTTTTAAGAAAAGCCACGATTGAAGAGATTCATGAGGTTCTCTGAACTACATTTTGCAGAAGTGCATGAATGACGTTTTGGGTTGATCAAGTGACAAAGGGAATCGAGTTCTAAAGAAAGAAGATGAGTGCCATTCAGTCACTGTAGCATTTTGGTAATAGCTATGGACGGAAATAGAGGTTATTTCTCAAAAATAAGGCAGGTATCTGAGGGGCCCTACACCAATTTTGGTATCAGAGCAAGAAAAGGTTCTTTGGGAAGAACAAAGGAGGACTCTGCAAGAGGTATTTGTGGATAGTGGCTTGTGAAGCATTCACAACAGAGAAGAAATTGCAGACAGCAAGAAGGGTTCATCCAAGCAAGGTTGAGGAAGTTTGGTAAGTGATTATGTCTTGTCATTTGATTGTATAAGATGATATGCATGTGTTCTTGGCAGGAAATAGTCGAAGGGAAAAGTGTGATAGTGAATCATAGCCTGGAGGATGTGAAGAGGAAGAGCAAGCAAAGCTCTTAAAGAAGGGGAAAACATTTAGGAATTTCAGCTAGCAGGATTGGTGAAGTTGTAGCAGTGTTTTGGCTGAAGCAGATACTGGTAAGAAGTAAGAGTCAAGGATTTCAATTTATTCATTGGCTTTCATATGAAGAGATAACTTGCTTGCAGGTGAAAGCAAAAGAAGATTGTGAATGAACTAAGGCAGCAAAGTGTATTGCTGGAGAAGGGAGACTAACTGTAGTTCTCCAAGGAAGGTGAGTAGGTGTAAAGCAACGACCTATCAGATTTGAAAGCTGAAGAGCAGGAGTGCTCAAGGGAAGGTTCTGTGTGAAGAGCCAAGAAGAAGCAGAGTCACCAAGAGATGACTTGGGACTGGGAACAGGTGTTGTACTTGTTTCAAAAGTAGAAGAGGTTGTTTGCAGCCCACAAGGTGGAACAGGATGAGTCCATAGAGGAAAGAAGAGATTACCATTGATGGTTATCTAAGAGGTTCAAGGAGGAGTCACAATCAGAAAAGAGAAACTAGCAGAGATGCCAGTAGGAGGTCAAGCATGGGAAGACTTGGTGTGGTATCTACAGACAAGTTGATGGAGTCATCTTGTAGTGATGGATTGGTTGTAGGCCATGATGAACAAATGGGAGTTCATGAGGGAAAGAAGACTTTGGTTGTTGATAATCATAGAGAAGGTTCAGAGAAGTGCCATAGAAGATCAAGTCAGGAAAAGTTTGATAGGGAGTTGGCTGAAATAAAAGTGCAGCTGGAAGTAATGGAAGAGTTTGTACAGAGGAATATGGAGGACCAAAGGTATGGATGGGTTCTTCAGAGGAAAAGAATCAAGTGGATTCAGTTACAAAGGAGACTTAAGTATGATACAAGAGTTAAGTTGGAAGAAGAACTCAGAGAGGTTGAGTTGCAACAAAGAATGTGTGTTGAGGAAGAGGTTTATCTATGTTAACCTGAACAAGGATCTACTCTTGATGAGAGTAGTGATGAAGATGAAGACACGAGATTAGATGATGGTTTCATGGATCCTTGGAAGGATGAAAACCAGTTAGAAGAACTGATGTATGAGACCACAAAAGAGGCCTTGAAGCCTTATAATTTTGAAACTAATAATTGCTGTATGTATGCAGGTTTTACAAATTTGAAACATGTTGAACAGTCACTTGGAACTGTCACACAAGTAAAGAAGAAGATGGTTGGTTGTGGCCATGAATATTGCTCAGGGATGGTTAATAAAAGACAGTTTCTTGATGTTGTCATGATGATAGGAAGACAGATGACTACTCATGTTCATACGAGGAATATAGAGAAAGATTACAATCAGGTGAAGAAGAATGTTCAGTTGAAGGACATGCAGATTACAAGTCAGAAGGGAAATGACAAAGAGCTTGTCGATATCAGAGAAAGACTCAGTAAACTAGAGAGACTGATTCAAGAAGGAAATTAAAATGAATATTATGGATGGGTCATGAAAAAGAAGAGAGTGCAATGGTTTACATTGCAGCAGAGGAAAAGACTACAGTCATTGGTCTTGAGGAAGGATAGAGAGCTCAAGAAGGCTGAGCTGGAGCAAGGAAAAATAATGTAGAAAGAAGTCTATTCATGTGAACATGAATCAGAAATTTTCCCTTGGAAAACTGATGAAGTCGATATACAATTCAAGAAGAACTTGATGATGTGTTTTGACAATGGAAGTTAGCTGAAAGAATTGATGCTGAGACCATCTAGAGAGATCTTAGAAACACATGATTTTAAAACTGATGTTTTGTGTGTGAATGCAGGTAATACTGAAGCAGGACAACTATCTCATGTTGTCATAAGAGATGAGAAAAGAAAAGCTTAGGCTTTTCAAGATCAGGAAGAAGATTTTTATAATCTTGTAAGAAAGGAAAAGGAACAATTATTGAATATTGTTGTGGAAGAATTTGTAAATATGGGATAGTCATTGAAGGCTGAAGTAAAAGCAGGGCAACTACTGAATGTTGCTACTGAAGACTTTGTGGGTGATCATCAATTTCTGAAGGATGTTAACCTTGAAGACAATCAAGATAAAGAAGGATGGTTGCAATAAATATAGAGGAAGAGAATGATAAAGAAAGTGTAGAGATTTTGGAAGAAGTTCCAAATGAGATGACAGATTTGTGGCATGAGATAAGTCTCTTGGAGAATAGACTAGCAAAACAGAAAATGAACATTCAAATTGTAAAATTGGAATTGAGTAGAGAGGAGATTGTCACCAAGGACGAATCTGAAAAAGAAGCAGTCAAGAAATCTGAATTCTTGAGTAAATACAGTGAAGACTTTGTGTCTGAGGATTTGTGTAAATATGATAAGAATCTATGTGTGGAAACGTGGAAATCTGATGTAAATTCAAGACAGGAAATTGGTTTTGAAGATCAAGTTGGAATGGAGAGAAGTGAAGCTTTAAAGTCTCACAATGATGATGAAGTTATGTTGCTGCAGTATGGTGAAAATGAACAGAAAATTTTCTTAAGGGACAGTGAAGAAAATAAAGTTATGAAGTATGATTTAGAAGCTGAAATGATAAATGCAGCAGAGAAGGTGGCTAACCTCAAGCAATATTGTTTTGTTGGGATAGAAGGTGAAAGAAGTATGGAAGCAAAATGCTATGATTGGCATTATGATGAAGAATGTGAAAGTTGTCAAAGGAAATTTGAGTTGAGATATTTGTTGAAGGAGCCTGAGTATGGAAGTAAATTTGAAGCTCGGGGACAACAAATGCATATTGCAGTGGGAGATGTCCTCAAGGACATTAAGGATGTAAGGGTGGAAGAAGGCAGTCAGCAGCTTAAAATTGGAAGTATGGAGTTAGATATAGAACTTGATGAGTTGTGGAGAGTTATGCAGAGACATTCCAAACGAATGTGCAATATAAAGAAGAAAGAGAAGAATTATTTCAATTTATTAGCTGAAGAAGAAGTGTTGGGTGAATGCAAGAGAAGATTGCAATATAATGTGTGGAAACATGGCAAGTTGAGAGTAAAACTAAATTGTGATCAAAGTGAAGGTAGTGGAGAGTTGCAATACAAGGTTTGGAAACTAGGTGATTGGGCATTGGATGCATATGACCTGGAGGTCATAATTTTCTTACCCTGGGAGTCTGATGCAGGAGCATCAAGGTAAAAGCCAGCAATGTGATCATTTTGTCACATGTTGTGGTTCAAAGTTGAACTAAGGAAACCTAAAAACCAAGGAAAAACTTATTTGAATATTTTGTTGAATGATTAATTATGTAGATAATGATGTGTTTCCAGTTATAGAGTTTAAATAGGAAATAAATGGCTAATTATAGCTCCCTGCGAGGAGACTAAGCCATCTAGTTAAGCTGTTACAAATTTTAGGAGTTAGTTGGATAAACTTAGAAAGAAATTCTTAAATTTGGGCAAGTGTCTGTTAGAGAGAATCTGGCTAATGGCAATTCGAGAAAAAGGAAAAAAAGACAGAATTTTGTAACTCTCAGGAGATAGAGGGTCAGGGAGAGGAAGAGCTAGGCCACAGAATAGGAGGTTAGGGTTCAAGAGATTGATGGAGGAGAAGAGCTGGGGGATGGACCATGTACAGCAATAGAGTAGCAAGATCTGATGCATTTCACAAAATTTTGGAATCAATGAAAAAGAAATAGAGTTTTATGTTTAACCTGTGTGTTACTCTTTGTATTTGAATGTATGGAATTGATGATTTTAACCTACAATAGATCTTTATATTGAAATCGCTATGTGTTGGCTGTGTAGAGATATTCTTCATTTCTATGTGTCAATAATATAGATACTATGAATTCTAGCATCTGTGTGTGAAATCTGTAGAGTTTCAGCATCTATGAATCTGTGCATACTATAGAATTCATTATATATGAATTGGGGTTTTGTGTGAATAACCCTGTAGAATGGGAAAGAGAACCTGTAGAAGGAAGATGCCTACATCTGGAGATTTGGACAAAAACTCTTGAGGAGAATTGATGGTGGAATGGATTTAGAAGCTGTGGAATGATTGCATGGAGTAAAACCGTCATTGAACTTGCAACCCAGTTTCTGGACAAATGAAGACAAAATAAGAGATTCTGCGATCTGGGTTTTGTGTAGAGGGGGTTCTATTGTAGGTCCCCTGAGCGGATTTTAGAGAAAATCCACGATTGAAGAGATTCGTGAGTTTCTCTGAACTTCATTTTGCAGAAGTGTGTGAATGACATTTTGGGTTGATCAAGTGACAAAGGGAATCGAGTTCTAAAGAAAGAAGATGAGTGCCATTCAGTCACTGTAGCATTTTGGTAATAGCTATGGACTGAAATAGAGGTTATTTCTTAGAAATAAGGCACGTCTCTGAGGGGCCCTGTACCACTATTGTAAGCAAAATCTCCACCCATTGGTCCTTGGAAGGACAAGTGGAACAATTAGCATCTCTTCTAAAACATGTCCCGGCCATTGTTCCCTCACACAATGTTCAATGATAAACCAATAGTTGTTGATCATCTGGCTAATGAGAGCGTGAGTAAATTTTGTTATGATCTCAATGGTGAAAAACCATGTGGAAAAACCTCCACCAAACACCCTCCCCAATTCAAGTCATGGAGGTAGGAATTAACAACCTATTTGTGTGAACCAAAATGGGAACGAGACCGATCGTTCAAGTGCTCTAGTTTTTCATAACTAGAACTTCTCATTGATAAGATCTAACTCCATTCTAGGACAATAAATGATACTTGAGTTAATGGGAATTAATGCAACATGATGGGTCATTATAGCCCGGGGTGGAGGTGATAGGACTTCATGTATGATGAACCATCTTACACTACTCCATACAATGATGGTTCTAAGCCTTTTAGGGAATGTTCTATCTCTCCTCATTTTTTATTCTTTCCTTTCTCCTTTTCTTATGTTTCTAGTCCCTTAATCCACAACTTTTTTCTATTCTCAAGGTCCCTTGGAATAGGAATTTTCTTGCTCCTCTATCCCTATGGTTCTTGTTGAGCCTTCCTAATCCTCTCAACTATTACCTCTCTTGTTTGTTTCTATGGGTTTTCCTAAATATGCTTGGTCTTTCTATTCTCTAGAGATCCCCTACAATAGTAGGTAAAGTAGAAAGTCACCATGTGCATAGGGGGAATACAATCAATCCTCAAACCAAATGTAGGTTGAAGTAGACAAAGCCAAATCTACCTATCTCAATCAAATTCAAGCCTCCATTTGTAATCAAATATTTTAGGTAGAGGCATGGGTAAAAACAAAGCGAGATTATGCTAAAACTGAGGATATGGTAAAAGACATGGGTCTGTGAGTTAAATATATAGGTTATGTGAAATTAATCACAACATATCTAATTGAACAAGTAAATCAATTACAAGAGATGAAACTCAGAAAATATGTGTAAACTGTGCAAAAGGCTTGTAGCAGTGCTCTATTGAAATCAAAAGTAGAATACAATACAAGATGCAATCACAATGATTGAATGAATTCGAATTACCCAAGGAGGTCATTCAAAATACTGCATGGAATAGCTTGGCTCCAACTAGGATTCCTCATCATCAGAGCAATGGAGTCATCAATGCATAAGTAACGGTCCACAAGGTCTCAAACTGAGTCTAACTGAGTGTGCTAGGTGTAACTGGAACATGGGAGCACTAACTGAATGAAGGAGGCTCAGTGGAGGGTGCATGAGGAGCTAACTAGATTCAGAATAGGCAATCTAGTCTCACTAGGGGTCCAACGTAGTGATACAATTAGTTGAGGAGTCAATCTAGCCTTAAATCAAGGAAAGAACTCAACTAACTGAAGTGAACTAAGTGGTAGGTGAAGAAGTGCGCCATTCTCAGGTGGTAGGTGAGAAGTGGGTTCCTTACTGACTAAAAGGGCTAAAATTGCAAGGAAAGAAGCTCTCGGGTGCTGGAAAATTAGGGACAAGGTGTTGGAGCCATCAAACTGGTGACTGGGATGCATGCAAATGCATGGATGCAAAGTACAAAACTAAATGATGAGATCTCCTAACACCCCCCCTCAAGCTATACTATGATGTAAAAAATAAAGAATACGGCCCTGGTTATTGAGACCAAAGGTCACCCCGATACAATAATCCAAAAATGCTAGAAATAAATCTAAGTGAGGAAAGAGGGAAAACCCAATGGGAAGACAGCCCCCCCTCAAGCTGAACATAGAAGGATCTAATATGTCTCCACCATGATGGAACTCACCCCCAACAGTGAATGGAGGTAAGAGAAATTCTTCTCACTGAAGCTCTTGGTGAAGATGTCTACAATTTGCTCGTCGGTAGGGCAATATTGCAAAACAATTGTTCTATCATGCACAAGCTCTCGGATGTAGTGCATGTGGATCTCAATGTGCTTGGTCCTCTGTCTCTGAACTAGATCTGTCGAGATCTTGATAGCAATTTGATTGTCACAAAAAATGATAGTCGAAGTAGTTCTACCAATATCAAAGTCTGACAAAAAACCCTGCAACCAAACTACCTGAATGCAAGCATTGACTACTCCTCGATACTCTGCCTTTGCTGAAGATAATGCAATGGCTACCTGCTTTTTGCTTGACCAAAAAATAGGCCCAGTGCCAATCATGAAAACATAACCGGAAGTGGACTTCCCATCAATACTATCACCCACCCAATCTGAATCAATGTACCCAATCAAATCTAGCTCACAATCTGTAGCATAGTGTATGCCAAAGTGTCGAGTACCCTGCACATAGTGTAAGATCCTCTTGGTTGCCCGCCAATGGAGCTCATGGGGCTGCTGAATATATCTTTATACAACACTCATGGAATAAGATATATTAGGCCTTGAGTGTGTCAAGTATAGAAGAGAACCGATCAACTATCGATACAATGTAGAATCTGTAAGCGGTGTAGAATCTCCCTCCTCAAGACTGATTCCTGAGAGGAATGGGAATGGGGATGCTTTACAATCTGACATGATGAACTTTTTTAACAGGTCTGAAATCTATTTTTGCTCTGATATGGTGATCCCATCAAAATTTTGAGCAATCTCAAGCCCCATAAATTGTTTTAGCAAGCCCAAATCACTCATGTCAAAAGCTAGATTTAAAGTAGTTTTTAACTTGTCGATTGAACTGAGAGTGATACCAGTTATCAAAAGATCAGCAACATAAAGAACTATAATCAGAAAATTACCTTTAGTTTTTTGTAGGTACACATTTGGATCTGATTTGCACCTTCCAAAGTTTTGTGAGAGAAGGAAGGAGTCAATCTTAGCATACCAAGCTCTTGGGGCTTGTTTTAAGCCATACAATGACTTCTTCAATCTGCATACTAACTTTGGATCTGATATACATCCTTCTGGCTGCTTCATATATATTTCTTCTTTCAGATCTCCATGGAGAAATGCACTCTTCACATCCATTTGGTGCACTTCCTAGTGCTTGGATGCGGCAATGGCCAAAAATAGAAGGATAGAATCCATGTTTGCAACCGGTGCAAAGGTCTCAGTGTAGTCCACTCCTTGGATTTGGGAGAAAACTTTTGCAACCAACCGAGCTTTGTATTTGTAGGTTGAGCCGTTAGTAGCAACCTTTGTGTGGTAGACCCATTTACATTGGACTAATTTCCTCCCAGGTGGAAGAGAAACTAGCTCCCATGCAGCATTCTTTTGAAGAGAACTGTACTCTTCATCCACGATGGTTTTCGATCTCGGATCTCGATGGGCATGATAATATGATTTAGGATATGAACCTATAATCAAAAATAATTTCTCAAATAGCAAAGGATCAGAGAATGAAAGAGCCATACCTGCTCTTTGAAAGTCTGCTCGAGTCCTCCTTGGATCGGTAGGATTTCCAATGTTTTGACCAGCAGAAATGAGTGTATTTTGGGCCCACTTTGGCAAGTGTTGGGGCACAAATGGATCAAATTATGAACCTGATATATCATGTTTATCAAAGTCTGATAAAATATCAAAAATATCAGAATCAATACTTTGATCATCTTCTTCAAATTTTTCTTCTTGCAGAGGCAGTAAATCAGCAGTTTCTTCCTTGACTAGTTCTAGATTTTGAAGTGGTTCTTCAAATATGACACTTCGCTCAATGAATATCTTTTTGGATTTGATATCTATTAGTTTTTATCCTTTTGATTCTTCAACATATCCCAATAGGATGCATTCAACACTTTGCGGATCCAAATATTTTCTCTTTTCAGTCGAAATTCTGGCCCAAGCGGTTGAACCAAAAACACGGAAATTGGACACATCAGGTTTGTGACGAGTGTAAGCTTCGAAAGGTGTAATACCATTCAAATATGAATGTGGGACTCTATTTTGAATGTATGCAGCAACATTCATGGCCGCATCCAAAAGGTTTTCAGCCAAACGTTTTGATTCAATCATATAGGTTGCCATCTCTTTTAGTGATATGTTCTTCCTTTCTGCTACACCATTCATCTGAGGTGTGTAGGGAACTGTGTGCAAGATCTGAATGTCACTTTAAGCACAAATTTGCAGCAGATCTGATTTGATATATTCACCTCCATTATCAGATCTAAGAGCTTTTATCTTCCTCTCAGTGGCAGTCTCAATAGAAGCCTTTAAAAACTTGAATTTTTCTAGTACTTCCGACTTGTTTTTGAGAAAGAAAATCCATGTAAATGTGGAGAAGTCGTCGATGAATGTAAAAAATACCTTGAGCCATTCATAGAGGTATGTGGAAGCGGACCACTGATATTAGAATGTATCATCCCCAAAATGCAAGAAGCTCTGCTAGCTTTACCTCAGTCAAATTTGTGCTCAGGGTGCTTCCCAATGATGCAGCCTTTGCATATTCCCTCCGAGGATTTGATCATTGGAATGCCATCAACCATGGAATTTTTCTGTAGCTGCTACAAATAATTATAATTTAGGTGTCCAAACCTCTCATGCCATATCCTACTAACCTCATTGCCATGAATTAGAAGAGCGGTGGGCTTGTCATGCGGAAGAAAGTGTGAAAATTCATATGCTTTTGAAGCATGATTTTCTTTTCCAACCGCAATAATTTTACCACTTTGAATATCAAAAATTTCAACTTTGTTAGGGCAGAATACAACTTTCTTTGGTGAATCAGTGTGTGTCATATCATAAACAAAAAGAAGATTCGAAGCTAAGGACGGAACATAGAGCACATTGTGAAAACTGCCATGCTCTAAATGAAGAGTAACTTTGCCCTTTGAAGAGATCTGAGAATCATCTCCCATGTGGATGTATATGGTGCTGTTGGGATCAAATGATGATAGAGAATCTTTATTTGCATCCATGTGGTTCGAACCTCCAGAATCAATGAGTAGATTTGTGGAAGTCAAAACAGTTGCCATGAGTGCATGACCTCTCTTGGGATGAACATTTTTCTCCTTCTTCCTTGCACCGTCAGGAAGGGTTATGTTGTTTTTCTCTAAAAGAATGGCCATCTGATCTATGGTTTTCTTCATGCATGAGAATTCAGGATGATATCCCTTGCTGCAATAAGAATATTTAGATTTCTCTTTGCCTTCTTTCCCTTTTTGCTTGTTTCTTGAACCGGATGGCTCATCCGATTGCTTTGTCTTCTCTCTTTGCTTCGATGGATCAAACTTTGGATTCTCTTTCTTTTTCATCCCTTTTCCATTCGTAGCTTTGGATCCTCCAGCAAATAATGCTTGGTCTTTGGAGCATATGGTCCCCATTTGAATGAGTTTATCATTCTCCTTCATCACGGATTCAATGAAGGAACTTAAGGTAGTCATTTTCCAATTCGGGATTGTGAGCTTTCTCGTATTGAAATTTGAACCAAAAACTGAATAATCTTTCCCAATTTTTGAAAGAATGCATAGGATCAATTGTTTATCTTCTCTTTCCACTCCACATTGCTTCAATAGCATAACCAAGCTTATAAACTTAGTGAAGAAGTCATTGATGGTCTCAAAATTTTCAAGATTGAGGGCAATCAACTCATTCTCTAGCTGATAAGATCTCATATCATCCTGCTTTCTAAGGAGTGTGGCAAGTTTCTCCCATACCTGTTTCGAAGTAGTCAATCCACTGAGATGAAAAAAAAATCCTTAGAGATGCTGAGACAAAGGAAACCATAAGCTTCATCAAGCTTATTGAAATATTTTGCCTTCTCTACTGCTGATGTAGCTTCGACTTCTAGGCCCATGGTAACTCTGTAGAAACCTTTAGAGCATAGCAATATCTCCATATCAGCCTTCCACTGAAAATAGTTGAAGAGAGTGAGAAGATTTGATGAAGAAGTGTCCATCTTTCAAGAGAAGCGAATGCAATAGAAGTTTAGAATAACCTACAAATCATAAGAAAACAAGAACCATAAGGTCAAACAATCCACCCGTTTCAAGTCACTTCACACTCGACATAAGACAATCAAGCAAGTTTGAAGATCCAATGATTCGAATCCATGAATTATGTGGAAGACTCTCAGCTTCTGGAATGGATTGGAAGAGAAAATTTCAACAATAGCGAATGCACAAGAGAGAATGCATGCCACAGCTGTGATATTTGTGAGCAAAAATCACTCAATCTTCATGTAGAACACCTACAGAAAAGAAGTCTTGTCCCTTCCATGGATCTAATACTGTGCGAAATTAAGCCCAATAGATCTAATTGAACAAGTAAATCAATTACAAGAGATGAAGCTCAGAAAATATGTGTAAACTATGCAAAAGGCTTGCAGTAGTGCTCTATTGAACTCAAAAGCAGAATACAATACAAGATGCAGTCACAATGACTGAATAAATTCGAATTACCCAAGGATGTCATTCGAAATACTGCATGGAATAGCTTGGCTCCAACTAGGAGTCCTCATCATCAGATCAGTGGAGTCATCAATGCACAAGTAATGGTCCACCAGGTGTCAAACTGAGTCTAACTGAGTGTGCTAGGTGTAAATGGCACATGGGGGCACTAACTGAATGAAGGAGGCTTAGTGGAGGGCGTATGAGGAGCTAATTGGAGTCAGAATAGGAAATCTAGTCTCATTGGGGGGTCCAACGTAGTGATACAATCAGTTGAGGAGTCAATCTAGCCTTAAACTAAGGAAAGAACTCAACTAACTGAAGTGAATTGAGTGGTAGGTGAAAAAGTGAGCCTTTCTCAGGTGGTAGGTGAGAAGTGGGTGCCTTACTTGCTAGGAGGGCTAAAACTACAAGGAAAGAAGCTCCTGGGTGCTGGCAAACTGGGGACAAGGTGTTGGAGGCATCAAATTGGTGACTGGGATGCATGCAAATAACTAGGATGCATGCAAAGGCATGCATGCAAAGTACAAAACTGAATGATGAGATATCCTAACAGGTTATACTTGCACCAAGGATATCAAATACTATAAGACAGTAACCCTCTACTCGCAGGTTAAATCTCTTTTAGGAAAAGAACTTCTTGGCACCATGGAGGAGATTAATGAACTTCTCTTGTAGATCTATGAACTTCAAGAAAGCCAGGAAAATGGAGGCAAAGCTCAGCATCATTATCAAGGAAACTACCAACTTAAACTTTGCAAATTTTGCTCATGAACCATCTCATGGGAAAGAGATGCCTTAAATTCCTATTTCTGATGATGAAATAGAAGACTAGTTTTATTACTTCAAAATTTATTTTTGAAGTTTAGTTATCATTATTATGCTCACACTTCAAAAATATTTCTTTTACATCTATCTTAGGCTTAGCAAGACCTCATGGATTTTAAATGACACTTTATTGGTTTATGATGGTCTACTAAGAGAGAGATCCATATTTTTATCCAATGTAAATTTTGTTTAAATTAATAAATAGTTCCATATCTTAAAAAAATGGAAAAATTAAAACATATTTTTTGTAATTTGAAAAAGTATATATATATATTTCCTCTTTATATATATTTATATATTTCCTCGTATCTCTCTCTCTCTCTCTCTATATATATATATATATATGATTTTTTATGTCCTCTTTATATGTGTAATGTTTTTTTTTTCTACAGAATATATATATATATATTGGAATCGAAGAAATAAAGTCAATACATTCTTCTCCTCTACCTAGAGCAAGGTACCTTCATGACCAACATACTAAAATCAAAACATCAAAGTCATGACAAATATACATCCACTCCAACCTATTAATGTTGTCCAAACCAAAAAGCTTCATAATAGCCATCTACAAAAGCTAGATACCAAAAACTGGGAAAAACAGTTACATTCACCATCTTTCAGAAACATAACATAAAACCAATTATAAGAGAAAGGAAATATATCCCTTAAAAGATAAGGCATACTCAAGATATTCTTCAAAATACAAAATTCCTTCCCGCTCGACAATCTTGGAAAGAAGATCACACTCGAAGTTATATGTCTTGTAGATATGAGAAATTGAAATGCTGGTGAAAGTTGAAAGCAACTACTTGATTCTTTGACACCAAGAGTTCAGATGTAAAATATGAAGGTTGTATATTCCATTGGCCCATTGAACAATAAGTGTGAGTCTCGAAACACCTCTATAGCAGAAATATAATTCATCACTACAAATTCGAACAAACACCATAAATCCATCAATTATGCTTCAAAATTCAACCCAACACCACATCTCATCCATAGCTTGAAAAGATGTTCTTCATTGATTCTTGGGATCACTCCACATTCACAAGAACGAGCTTGAGTAGTAATATTTATTTCTACTATGTTATTTAAATAAATTTAAATTTTTTAATTATATTTAAATTGACAAATTCCATATCATAAATTGAAACTTAAACCAATTTTATTATAAAATTAATAAGAATAGAGGAGAAATAATAATTTTAATTATTTAACTAAACATTTTTTAATTTTGATCATTTGTTCATTAAAAAAAATTAAATTATAAATTTTATTAATAATTAGAACGATAAATTAATTATATAAGTTTTTTAATCCATCTTTACAATAACTTTAAAAAGTTATTTTTATAGAAAAATGGTAAATAACATCGCAATTTATATCCAAATAATGAATGGTATGGGCTTTTCTTCACAATGTTTCTCTAGTTTTAATGTCTCACTTATCGTGAAAACTAGTTTGGGAATTTCAGCAAACAAAAGGAAATCCATCCATTTTAACCTTGGAGAAATGATTTATGAAAATGGTAAATAACATCGCAATTTATATCCAATTAATGAACTATATGGGCTTTTCTTCACAATGTTTTACTAGTTTTAATGTCTCACTTATCATGAAAACTAGTTTGAGAATTTCAGCAAACAAAAGGAAATCCAACCATTTTTAACATTGGAGAAATTATTTATCCATTTTAGAAAATTTACATAATTCTAAATATTTCAAATTTATATAATTAAAATTAAAAATAAAAAATAAATATCAAAATTCATTTTAATATTAAAAAAACAATTTATTTTATTTAAGAATATTAAAAATAAATAAATATCAAAACACTTGATACAAATAATTACTTTATTACAAAATTAATCACATAATAAATATATTTAATAATATAAAATACAATATGTATTTTAGTTCTCATTCATACACACCATTTTAATGTAATTTAAATTTGTATTCTTTATTAAAAATATTAATGTAAAATAAATTGAATAATTAAAAATAATGTAATTATCATAAAAATATTTATATTTATATTATTTTAAATATTTAAATAAATTAATTATCTCTTAATAAAATGTTACAAATATAAGTTTTAGTATGTTGTAAGAGGAATGCTAGATAATAAAGATAATGAAAAAAATGATGAGTAAAGGTATTGATGGTGATAATGATTGTTATTAATTTTTATTTAAATTAATTTTGGTTTGTAGAACTTTAAAAAGTTAAAAAAATTAATTGGTTTGTTTTAAATTAATTTATGTTCGTAAAACTATAAAAAAGATAAAAAATATTTGCTTTTGTTTTAGAATTTTTTTTCTTGATGATAGTGATAATTAAAGAGTTTAAAGAGCTTTTAAGTGGCCATAGTTTTGACATTTTAAACATTCATAAATCTTTATTTTGATGAATTAAAAAATTAATTAACAAAATCGATGTTCTTATTAAAAGATCTTAGAATGTTTTTAGATGGCTATATTTTTTACATTTAAAACATTTAACAATCTCTATTTTGATGAATTAAAAAATTAATTAACAATATTGATTTTCCTATTAAATATAAGAATATTTGTTATATTAATAATATTATTAACCAATCAAGGATACGGTGGTTAGTTGATGGAGTTAGATAGATTTCATTCCATCCACCAAAATTCTATTCCCTAAATTTTTATTAACAAGTTAGAGTGGAATATTATAAGAAAAAAGACATCATTAACATTGAACAATGTATATTATGTAAATCAAAATAGGTCACATATATCTAGTATTCCAGAGACATTAAACAAATACAAAAAATAGAAAGTATCGATTATTATTATACTAACGCAAGGTGTTATTCAACAGAATTTATCCGTATTCTTTGTTCACCTCTAACGTGAAAATGGCGCCAGAAAAACTATAAAGCATACCGTTGATACCTTGCAACAGGACCTGGAATCCGCTTGGCTATTAACCTTCTGTAAACATTCAATTAAAATGTTATTAACAGTTTGATTTCTAATTGTAAACAATCATATATGCGCACTATGGAACTCAGGAAGCAACTGCTATGAAGTGCTAAGTGAGATATCTCGATCGATCGTCAATTGAAATCTAATAAAAGGAACACTTAGATCTCTAATCAAAGTTAAGTAAAAGAACACTCAATCCTCTAAAAGACTATCATAGAATGAGGATGGGCATGATAAATAAATCAACGAATTACCATTTATATAAAAAAATTATATGATTCATAATTAATGAATCGAGGATATAAACATTTATATGTTTCGTAATTCATAGGCATATATCATTAGGACTATATAATCCGGTTTTTCATAAAAAGCTATGCATATCGATAAAATTCCAGGAACAAGAACTTAGAAAGGGCAGAAGAACTAAAAAGTAGATACATTTTTAACTCCATTATCAAAACATTAAAAGATCCGTAATGTCATCCACTTTCCATTCTCCTTCAAAACAATCCAGATGATGAGCATCAAATCCTGCATTTGTTGCAGGTATCTCTGGGAAATCCGAATCAAATAATTCCAATCGCGAGCATCTGTCTGAATTTTCCAATTCTGAACCACGCCCTGTACTGCTCTCTCCGTCTTTTGAAAAAACATCCATCAACCATTCATTTTCCAATTCTGAACCACACCTTGTACTGTCTCCGCTGTTTGCACTGCTCTCTCCTCCATCTTTTGTAAATAAATCCATCAACCATTCATTTTCTCCACCCAGGTCGTTTGATCGCGCAGGAAAAATACTATCCATCTCTGAATGCAACAGATTCGTACTGCTGTCTTCTGCATTATGCTCTTCTTCTTGTTGTTTTCCTCCAGCCACTAATGTTCCATTCACAGCTTTTTCTGCAATGTATTCTGAAATCAACAAACCATACTCTGAATCCATTTCCTGGGATACCTCCAACGGCTCCATTGGCTCGACAATATTTAACGGTGGAATATCATTCACACAGTGGCTAAACCCTGGATTTGGGGCCATCACATCTTGACTAAAATTCTCCAAAAAAGTAAAAGGACGAAAACAAGTTCTGTCATAAATATTTGAGGATCGGCCACCATCATATGCAGACCACATTCCCTGGCATTCATTGCTCCCTGAATTGGTATTGCGGCATGGATTCACAAAACTACGACAACATAAATTGCTTCCACGAAAACGTGTTCCTGCCATATCTTTTCTTATCATCCAACAACTGTTTGATGGTTGTGTATGCAATCCATTTGAACAATTTCCAGCACCATATTGATTATGTGAAGGAGCAGCAAAGTTGCTTGGACACCTATTACGCGAAATTCCAGCTTTTAAAGGAGAGAGTGAGGAAGTGTTATAGAGCTTTCCTCCTAGAGTGAAATATTTGTTGCACCTTACACAGATATATCTAGGCTGCAATTTCTTGCAGCGTCTCTTGTTATTCAGAAACCTAAACCTGCAATACTCCCACGACTTACACCGAGGACATGTGGCCTTCATCTGCCTGAAAATCTCTTCCATGTTTTGCTATAACGGCGCCTTGTAATGCAAAATTATTTGCAAAGATGAAAAGGATAGAGCCCCTGATGCTCTATATATATATAAACAAGCCACTGTAACTTTCTTCACTTCACTTTTTGATTAGCTTTATTTTTCTTTGTATTTTGGTTTGTGAAAAAGCACCTGCTATTTTCCGGTCTCCCCAGTTTATAAACCGTGTGATTTGCCTGGATCATTCATCTTCGCGTGGTCACCGTAAATCGTGGGCAATTAACATCGTGATATCATTACCGTTAACGTGAACAATGCCTCTTAGTGGTGTCATTAGGTGTCATTGTCGTTTACCATATTTATCCATCTACAACGTGTGAGTGGATAACCTCGGATGCCTCGATGCTTTCTAAAACGAATCATAGGTGTAAGTATCCTATAAAAAATCTCAATTACTATCCTATAAAATTTGTAAGCAACCGAACGGCTAGCGAACTTGCATTGAGAAATATATAAAATTTGTAAGCAACCCAACGGCTAGCGAACTTGCATTGAGAAAGTTATCATGATCTGGACATTGGTAGAGAGATAGCGTTAAAGCATGTAGCAAAGAGCTGTTTGTGTCCCGTTCTTTCTTCAGGGTCCTAACTTTCCATATTTAGAGTGTTTTTTTTCAAACTTACTATTTTAAAGATATGAAAAGCAAAAGCTTAATAGCTTTTATGATTTTATCCCTTTCCTTATGAGAGTTTAGAGTCACCACACATGTGAAAATTCAGCCAAAGAAATAGTCATCTTATGTAGGATGGTTTTTTTTTTCAGATTATTAATTTTATTGTTGAATTGCTTCATTATGACATATATTCATTTTTATAGCACTGCATATCAGATATTGGTGATTACCTCTCCCTCAAGAAAATAAAGTGAAAAATATGATGGCACTTTGGGTATTTAAAGCTGAGAAATAAACTCTAAAGAGCAGTATATCGAGGTTGTAAGTTCTTTTCTTTGTAGGATGTTAAAAAATGTTAAAATGGTTGAGAAACAAGACTATTAATATATATATATATAAAATAAAAATTAATAATTTAATAAATTTAAAGAAATGATAAATCTTAAAAGTAATTTTTTTCATAAAAAATATGCATATATTTAAACTTTATTAAAAAAACATAGATATAGTTGGGTAGTTTTCTACTTAAATGAGTAAATTAATAAAATCAATTTTCTGCAAGGATGTCTATGTTTTAGTTAGGTGGCTATTTACTTGGATGATATCTCCTTTGCTTTTGGATGTTAAAACTCAAATATAGGTTTTTTCTTAATTTTTTTATTAGAGAGTATTAAGGTCACCCATAATTTAAGGTGCTCTTTTCACAAAAGAAAAAAAAAACTAATCTTATGGATTTTGATATCAACATTATTTTATTCGGACAAATATTGTGTGCTTTTGCTATTTTTAATTATAATCAAAATCATTTTTTTATATAAATAATAATAAGCATGTATTACACTAGAAGCTAGCTGAGATAGCTCTATTAGTTTAGTGATTAAGCACGCTATCTAAAAACATTAATCCATATAAAAGTATTTAGGATGGACTAAAGTTAATTACTTTGAGTATTCTCCACCCATTAGGTTGGGATGAAGTTATGTTAATTAAGATAGATGGAGTAAAGGTTATATATTTTGGTGAGGTTAACACAAATTAGAATTGTCATGTCATTTCAAAATATTCTCCACCCATTATGTTGGGATGAAGTTATGTTAATTAAGATAGATGGAATAAAGGTTATATATTTTGGTGAGGTTAACACAAATTAGAGTGACATATCTTCATACCAAGTAGAATATATTCAGCTTGAAATGTTGTTGCCATTAACCTTTAATCAATCATCATTGATTTATTTTCTTCACATAATTAATAAATATTTTTATATATTTTTTATACAATATTTATTTTTATGAAGAAATTGTTTTTGAAAATGATTGAATTAATTTTATAACATATTTTTATTGTTATTCGAAGAAATTTTTTTAACTATAATAATTAGTTAATATTTCATTTTTTATTTTAAGAAAAGGAATTACAAATTTTATTAATTAATTATTTGTATTTTCTTATTGTTAAATATTTATTACACATTTATAAATATAAATTATTCATTATTTAAAAATAAAATTAAGAGTATATTTATATTATCCAATACATATTTATTAATAAAAATTAATAATATATTTTTTTCCTCTCTATTTAAAATATTATTTGAAATTTTTTTATAAGGAGATTATTAACATTGTAATTATATAAAGAAACGGTTAACATTGTAATTTATATCAATTTAATGAAATTTACAAGTTCTTTTTTGGTAATGTTTCTAATAAACTTATTTATTTGATATTTTAAATTTGTTAATGTGTAAATTGTTTATCATTTAATATCAAATAATTAATGTATTTTTTAGAATTAAATTTATTTATGTATAATTATTTATCATTTAATATAAAGAAATTAATATAGTACATAAAATTAAATATAATTTATTAATATGTAAACTTTTTACTGGATTTATATAAACAATTAAGAAATATATTGAAGTAGTATCTACTCAGATATATGTAATTATTATCTAAATTGAAATACCTAATAAATACTTTAACGTTTTGAAAAATAAAATTCAAATATTACAATATCCACATATTAAACAGTTAAGAAATTTATTA
Source organism: Larix kaempferi (assembly GCA_027924585.1). Taxonomy (NCBI): domain Eukaryota; kingdom Viridiplantae; phylum Streptophyta; class Pinopsida; order Pinales; family Pinaceae; genus Larix; species Larix kaempferi. Next base: position 7,319,811 of record BSBM01000432.1, on the reverse strand, counting down.
AAGTAATATTTAGTATAAGTATAGGATTAACACTATGATACTAAAAAGCATAAGACCACAATGAAAATTGCTTCAACAATAACCATGAGTAAATATTATCTAAGTTGAAACAACTAAGAACATTAACTCTTCATCTTTTTTAAAATTAAAATCCAAGCATTACAATATCCACATACTAAACAATTAAGAAAAATATTAAAATTTTAGAGAGATAAAATTCAATATCTTACACTCTAGTAATATAAAGTACATACCAAACTTAAAATTCCTAATTGTTATTGCAAGTGGGTTTTTATCAATGGTTTTCTCTGCTTCTATTATCTTAAAAGCTGTAAAACAATTTCTAAATTAGAATATGTAGATATTAATCACCAAAACCTTTGTAAAATTGAAATATATATGAACACATTAATCACCAAAACCATTTTTTATAGTAAATTCTAAGCACAAACTTAAAACAATCTAAAATATCAAATAAAATGGTTCAAATATTTATTTTCATAACGGCATATGAAGCAGTCACGAGATATGCAGCCCAATTGTCACAAACCCAAATTTCTGAGTTAATAATTTTGGTGAATTTTCAAAAAAATTCTTATTAAGACATTACTTGTCGACAAGAAGGTCTTCTCTACTTTACACAAGTCTACCTAACTATCAACCTTTTGTAACTCTTTTGGAAAAACTACACATGACTGTTTTTGTTAGAAACGGTTGACAACCGGCTATGATGGTAACTATGTAATTGACTAACTAAACATGCAGTTATTAGTAACCGTGTAAGAAATGTATATGTTTCTTGTATTCTCGTAAGAAAAGATATTGGAGAGTTGTGAGTTGTTGTAAATCTTCAGATTCTGAACAATAAGAAACCGATACCATTGCTCCGTGGATGTTTCCCTAAGAGAGGGTTTTACCACGTAAATCTCTGCATATATCTCATGTGTGTGTATTTATTTTCTTTCTTATTTTATTTGCTTCCGCTGCATATTGTGTTCTGTGGCTGTTAGATCTAACAAGTGGTATTAGAGCTTGGTAGAAAGCCACAGAGAACGAGAAAGCCGAATGATCGTTGTTTTGAGAAATTTAAATTCGTTTTACGGGTCAAAAGTTACTGGAGGAGAGAAGCCTGAAGCCTGAGGAGAAGGGGCGGTAATCTTCAACTACCGCGGGTCCATTGCTTAGTGAGGCGCAGTAGTATTGAGGCACACTTCCGAATTTTGGAAATTACCGCGGCACTGAACCATCGGGGAGCGCGGTACTGTTTTCTGTTTGAGGTAAAATGTGAATAGTTATTTTGTTTGAGATTTCACGTGAAAGAAAATTGACGCCGAACATATATTACATATGTTGGTTTAATATAATTAAAGTGAAATGTATATGGCCATGAATATTTGAAATGCTTTTGAGATATAAAGCATATGGTGGATGGGAGTTATAAGGAATACCTTATTTATAATATTTTTCTTAAAAAAGATTAAAATGGGAGGTATAAGGTATTTGTTATAATATTTAATTTGGGTCATTAATCCTTTTTTTATCCATTATATATATTTTTAAAAGGCTTGCAGTTTTAAGTTTTTTGATCCGGTTTCTTGAGAAAATGGCAAAAACGCAGAGTGTTAAGTTTGAAATTGAGAAGTTCAATGGGAGCAATAACTTTGAGTTGTGGAAGGTCAAGATGCGGGATATGCTCGTGCAGCAAGGAGTGGCGAAGGAACTGGCAGGGAAAATAAAGAAACCCGCAGATATTTCAGATGGAGACTGGAGCGAGATGGATGAAAGAGCTCTCAGTGCTATTCATTTGTGCTTGGCCGACGATGTTTTATTTAACATCGTGTCTAAAACTACAGTAGCAGGTCTCTGGACAAAGTTGGAAAGTTTGTACATGACTAAATCCTTGACGAATAAAATCCTCCTGAAGCGGCAGTTGTTTACCTTGCGTATGAAAGAAGGTACAAAGATTTCTGAACACTTGAATGCGTTCAATACTCTTATTTGTCAGTTGACTAGTATGGAAGATATTATTAAATCTGAAGACAAGGCAATTTTACTGTTGTGCTCTCTTCCTGAGTTGTGGGCACATTTTGTAACCTCTATCAGTTTTAGTTCTACTGATTCTATTACCTTCGATGAAGTTGTGGGAGCCTTACTTTCTGAGGAAACTCGAAAGAAATCTAGTCTTGAAACCTCGACATCAAAAGTAATGGTGGCCAGAGGAAGAACCAGTGAAAGAGGACAACATTCAAAGGGTACATCAAGTTCAAAGTCAAAGGGCAAAAAGAGTAAACTGAAGTGCTGGTACTGCAATAAAGCAGGACATCTTAAGAAAGATTGCTGGAAACGCAAGCGAGCTTCTGAGGAGGAGGACTCTACAAAGGAGGCGAACATAGCCGAGAATGATTCAGGTATGATCGATGAGGTATTATCTACATCTACTGTTTCACAATACCATCCTGACTGGTTAATTGATTCTGGAGCATCTCACCACATGTGTCTTCATAGAAATTGGTATTCGTCATACCAATTTATGGATGACGGGGTAGTTTATATGGGAAATAATGTTACATGTAAAACTATTGGGGTAGGGAGTATCAGAATTAAAATGTATGATGGGACTGTTAGGACTCTAACAGATGTGAGACATGTACCTGAATTAAGGAAGAACTTGATATCAATGGGAGTTCTTGATGATGCTGGTTACAAGTTTACAGTTCAAGGTGGAGTTATGAAGATATCGAAAGGTATCTTGGTTGTTATGAAAGCAAACAGAGTTGGGAACCTGTATAGACTTGAAGGGAGGACGGAAGTTGATCACGCAACAGTAGCATCGGTTGGTGCAGCAGCAGACATCACTCATCTATGGCATCAGTGGTTAGGTCATATCAGCGAAAGAGGTATGAAGGTACTTGCTGATCGAAAGTTGCTTCCTAGTTTAAAATATGTAGATTTGAAGTTTTGTGAGCACTGTATTTATGGTAAACAGGCTAGACAAAAATTTAAATCTGGCAAACACACTAGTAGAGGTATCCTAGACTACATACATTCTGATCTTTGGGGTCCATCTCCAAAAATTTCTTATGGGGGATCGTCATATTTCGTCAGTTTTATAGATGATTACTCGAGGAAAGTTTGGATCTATTTATTAAAGAGAAAAGCTGATGTTTTTTTATATATTTAAGCAATTTAGAGCTTCGGTTGAAAAGAGCACTCGCAGGTTCATTAAATGTCTTAGAATAGATAATGGAACCGAATTTACTTCAAAGGAGTTTGATAATTATTGCAAGAAGGATGGGATTGAGAGGCATAAGACCACTGTTTACACTCCGTAGCAGAACGGCATTACTGAACGCATGAACAGGACTCTTCTTGAAAGAGCAAGGAGTATGCTCAGTAATGCGAAGTTACAACAGGAATTGTGGGGAGACGCATTGCTTACAGCTTGTTACCTGGTCAATCGATCACCATCAACAACAATTGACTGCAAAATTCCAGAAGAGGTATGGATAGGTCAATTATGTGATTATTCTAATCTTAGAGTATTTGGTTGTGAAGCCTATGCACTTATTCCGAAAAATCAGTGTTCCAAACTAGATCCTAAGTCAAGAAAATTGATCTTTGTTGGATATGGTGATGGTATTAAGGGATATAGGTTGTGGAATCCTACTGTCCACAAAATCATCATAAACAGAGATGTAAAATTTGATGAATTTTCTCTGACAAATTTAGATGTAAGTAATGATTTGAAACAGGCTAATGTACCATAGTTTCAGCAAATTCAGTTTGATACACAGTCATCTGCGAGGGGGACTCATGAGGATGTCCAGGAAGAGGATATTCATGAGGACACTCCTCAGGAAGAGGATGAGCAGACATAAATAGAGGAAATACCACAGCAAACTCTACGGAGATCTACGCGGAACAGAACTTTTCCAAAGAGGTATGATGATTTTGTTTTCATTTCTAATGAAGGAGAACCTGACAGTTATAAGGAAGCATTAGAAGTGTCTGATAGTGACAAATGGAAACATGCAATGAAAGAAGAAATGGATTCTTTGGCAAAGAACAAAACGTGGGATATTGTGGAACTTCCAGAGAGTAGGAAAGTGGTTGGCTGCAAATGGGTGTACAAACTGAAGAAAGGAGCTGATGAAACTGTTCCGAAGGACAAAGCGAGACTGGTTGCAAAAGGATTTTCTCAGAAAGCAGGTATTGAATTTCATGAGATTTTTTCACCAGTTGTAAAACTTGTTTCTATCAGAATTTTGTTAGCACTAGTTGCTTTATATGATTTGGAGTTAGAGCAGCTAGATGTCAAAACAACTTTCTTACATGGAGATTTAGATGAAGAAATTTTCATGGAACAACCAGAAGGGTTCGTTCAAAATCACAACAAGAGGTTTGTTTGCAAGCTCAAAAAATCATTGTATGGCCTGAGGCAGTCTCCCAGGCAATGGTACAAGAAGTTTGATTCTTTCATGGTGAGTCAGAATTTTACCAGGAGTGAGTATGATCATTGTGTGTACTTTAAAAAGTTGGAAAATGACATGTTCATTATTTTGGTATTGTATGTTGATGATATGCTTGTCGCAAGTAAGAGCATGTTTGAAATCAGCAGGTTAAAGGCTCAGTTGGCTAGGATGTTTGATATGAAGGATCTAGGAGCAGCAAATCAGATCTTGGGCATGCAGATACACAGGGACAGGAAAAATGGCAAGCTGTGGTTATCACAAAAGAAGTATGTGGAGAAAATATTTCAGAAATTCGGTATGGATAAGGTGAAACCTTCTAGTATCCCTTTAGCTTCTCATTTCAAGCTTTAATCAGGTTTGAGTCCTAAAAATGATGAAGAAAAGCAGTATATGTCTCGTGTACCATATGCTAATGCAGTAGGAAGTTTGATGTATGCAATGATAAGTACAAGACCAGATATTTCACATGCAGTTGGTGTTGTCAGTAGATACATGGCAAATCTAGGAAAGAGCATTGGGAAGCAATGAAATGGGTGCTTCGGTATCTTAGAGGCACAAGTGACTATTGTATCACTTTTGATGGTTGCAGTGATAAAGTCTGTGGTTATGTTGATTCTGATTTTGCAGGTGATTTGGACAAGAGGAGGTCCACTTCAGTTTATGTTTTTACTCTTGCAGGTGGAGCTATTAGTTGGATGTCAAAGCTTCAGAATATTGTTGCTTTATCTACTACAGAGGCAGAATATATAGCTGCTTCACATGCTTGCAAAGAGGCAGTCTGGTTAAAAGGTTTGCTGGGTGAGTTAGGAAAGGTTCAGAACTCTATAAAGATTTTATGTGATAGTCAAAGTGCTATTCATTTGGCTAAAAATCCAGCTTATCACAGTAAGACAAAACATATTCCTGTAAAATATCATTTTGTAAGACATGTTATTGATGAAGGTGGAGTGGTTCTTGAAAAGGTCCACACTCAAAAGAATAGTGCACACATGTTCACGAAGCCAGTTACTTCAGAGAAGCTACGGTGGTGCTTAGCTTCTCTAGGCTTGCAAGAAAGGTGATCAATAGAGCAATGAGCAATGGTATCAGGTAAATTGTTTTCAAGGTGGAGATTGTTAGAAATGGGTGACAACCGGCTATGACGGTAACTATGTAACTGACTAACTAAATATGCAGTTATTAGTAACCGTGTAAGAAATGTATATGTTTCTTGTATTCTCGTAAGAGAAGATATTGGAGAGTTGTGAGTTGTTGTAAATCTTCAGATTCTGAACAATAAGAAACCGATACCATTGCTCCGTGGATGTTTCCATAAGAGAGGGTTTTACCACGTAAATCTTTGTGTATATCTCATGTGTGTGTATTTATTTTCTTTCTTATTTTATTTGCTTCCGCTGCATATTGTGTTCTATGGCTGTTAGATCCAACAGTTTTTGCGCACATTCTAAGTATTACAATATAATTTACTTGAGAATTTTGATGAGTTATATCAATACACTTATACATATGAGAATCAAAATTTAATTGGTAAGATAAAAACAATGAGGTCATACAAATGAGAAGACAAGATATACACATAATACAAATGAGAAAACAAGATATACACATAATAGACACATCAGTGAGGGAGACCTTTTTTAAGGTGGTTCACCCAATCTAGGGCTACGTCCACAAAATAATGTTGCTTTATTATTCTTGAATTTGTTGCTTTATTATTCTTCAAAATTCAAAGATTACAACGAGCAACATGATTGTTGCAACAAAACCTCTTTCTACTTTCTCTAAATCTCTATCACAAAAAACTATATATATAATCATGATTACAAGGAGTATACATAGAGATCCTTTTTCAGCATACAAGTCTATACGAACTTATTACAAAGTCCTTCTTTTAGATCATGGATAAATAAAATAATGCTCTTTTACTTTAAATAAAAGTAGAAGCTAACAATTATGAACTGCACCAAATCTTAGACCAAGTATACCCGAAATCCCTTTTAGTGAGAACCTAGCCATTCTTCACTTTATTAAAATACCCAACCATACCCTGGAATCCTTCCAAGAGTTGTCCACACCTACTTTACCTATGTATATAAATATTGTTGAATAATGAGCAACATGTTCCTCGTTTCATTTATCAATTATACGTAGTAATTTTCAAAATTTGTAACAGCGAAGACCATAAAAATGACGAAGCTTAATACAAGCTCAACGTTATCTCTGTACCGAGATATCAAGTAAAGCAAGAGTATTAGTCAATATACGATAACTCTGCTTCTATCAAGATAAAGATCAATCAGAGTTTAGTTATCAATGCTCCAACTGAGATTGACTCTAGTTTTAACCAATCTATATAGAGATCAGTAGGATATCCACTCTACATTTTAGCAGAGACTGGACGGCTCGCATAAATTTTAATAAGGATTTCGAAACAAATATAAGAAAAATAAATACGAATCCATTCGGTATATTAATAAGAATAAAGTGTCTAAAATTATAAGTCGTCCAGTTATTTATCATGTCCCTCCAGCCAAAAATAGAGGCGATATAGGAATTCGAAATAGTAAAAATGCAAACGAAAAGTAATCCTCTTAATTCAACTTCAGAAAACAAGAAGAGTTTCAGAGTTCAAACAGGGATTTATACTAAAAAGTCAGAAAACATCACAATGATGGCATTCAGTTTGCATTCAAATCTATCAAGACGTGTAAAGAAGAAAATAGACGCACGGACTACTGCGATAGCTCCAGAAAGTCAAGGGAAAAAGAGACCGCGCAGTCAAAATATTTTGACCTACGCAGTAAATGAATGGTTTTCTTTTTCTTTGCAGTGAAGCTACGCGGAAATTACCTGCTCATTTCCACTTTTTACTTGGTTGAGATTACCTGCGCATTTCGACTTTCTACTGCGTAGTTGAACTTCGCATAAATACGCAGTTCTCTAATTTCGTGGAATACTTTACTTTGCATGAGCTTCCCACTTCATACAAATTACATTTGAAAATTTCTTTAAATTTTACAAATGTTAACGGCGCACAAGTTAACTTCGCATACCTTTTTTGCTGCGCATAACCCAATCTTAAACAAACTTTGCATAAAGATATTTCAATCTAAAACATAAGAACTGAAACATATATTGAAGTTACTATGATAGGACATTCACCGCCGTGAAATACTTTGAATCTTGATTTGATTTACAAACCGTAAATGTAAACAACATTTACATAGGTCAATATGAAGTAGATGTGCGAGATGCATAAACCAGCATTCTTAAGAATGAATACATAAAACTAAAGGCTTACATATTATCACTGTAAAACAGAGTAACCTATCTCTATCTCTGTGAGTGATTTCCATTTATACACAAACTTGATTTGGCTTCTCTTGGAAGCTAAGTGGTTTCATAAAGACTGTAATAAATTTTTCCTAAGAAGTTTTGAGCTTGTGAAATACAAACTCGGCTACATAAATACTAACTTGCCATGAGCCAGATTGGTTGCAAACTGACTGACTTTCTGACATTTAAGACTGAAAAAAGGACTGAATTGGAGTCTGGCAGTGCCGACGCATATCATATACAATATTGGCTCATAAATACAATATTTCCAACACCCCCCCTTAATTATGAGCAGATGGGGTCATTCCCAAACAACTTCACAAAAATTGGAATGTGTCTCTTGCCAATGGCTTTGTAAACATTTCTACTACCTGATATTCAAACCTACAAAATTCTAAACAGATTTCCTTGTTGTTTATCAATTCTCTAATAAAATGATACCTTGCGTTGATGTGCTTGGTTCTCTTATGGAACACGTGATTTATAGATAGTACAATAGTTGAATTGTTATTGTAGTAAATGACTGTGGGTTCTTGCTGGTTCTACGACATGTCACTTTACATCCTCTGCATCCAAACGGCTTGACATGCAACACTTGTAGCTGTGGCATACTCTGCTTTTGCTGAAGAAAGAGTTACTATGGGTTGTTTCTTTGAAGCCCATGATACAACACCTATTCCTACATGAAATGTATTCCCAGATGTGTTTTTTTTGTCATCAATGCTACCTCCAATATCGCTATCATTGTATCCAATGAATTTGAAATTTTCTGAGGTTGAATACAAAATACCAAAGTCTTTTGTTCCACTTACATACCTCATAATTCTTTTACCTGCTTTCCAATGAGATTCTTTTGGTGACTCCATGAATCTTGAGATTAAGCTGACTCCATACATAATGTCTGGCCTTGTTGCTGTAAGATACATAAGGCTACCAATGAGCCTTTTAAACAGTGTAGGATCTACATTGGATCCACCATCATCCTTCCTCAATTTCAAACCTGTTATCACTGGTATCGGGGTTGTCTTACAGTTTAGCATCTTAAATATGTTCAAGCCATCACTTGCATACTTTGACTGAGATATAAATATTCCATTTTCGGTCTGTTGGACTTCTATTCCCAGAAAATACTTCGTAAGCCCCAAATTAGTTATTTTAAATTCACTTTCCATAACTGATCTAAATTCTTCTATGCCAAAATCACCAGTAAATATTAAATCATCTAAATACAGGCAGACAATTAGCTTATTACCTTGCTTGTTTATTTTTTTGTACCCACTTCTGTGAAATCCATTCTGAATGAGGTAAGATTCAATGTGACTGTACCAAGCTCTAGGAGCTTGCTTCAAACCATAGAGTGAATTTTTCAGTATGTATACTCTGTGTCCTTGTCCTGGGACTTCGTAGCCTTGTGGATGCTCCACATATACTTCTTCTTCCAAATAACTATTTAAAAATGCAGACTTCACATCCATTTGATAAACATGACATGTCTTATGAGCTGCAATGGCCAAAATTGTTCTGATAGTGTCCACTCGAGCTACAGGTGCAAAAGTTTCATTGAAGTCTATGCCAGGCTGTTGTGTGAACCATCTTGCTACCAATATTTCCTTGTGCTTCTGGACATTTCCATCAACATCTTGCTTGGTCTTATAAATCCATTTCACGCTTATCACATCCTTGTCCTTAGGAACATCAACTAATTCCCATGTTTGATTCTTCTCAATGCATTCTATTTCTTCATCCATGGCTTGTGCCTAAACTTTATCTTGAATAGCTTCTTCAAATGTTAGAGGATCATTAACTTGTGAAAATAATGCAAAAACGAAGAATGAATTAGGTGTACCAGTCTCATATATCTCGCGCAGAGTTCTTATCCTTGTTGGAGTTGCTGGTGTCAAACTGCACGAACTGCTTGATGGAGTTTGTTGCGCACTTGATGTGCTTGTTGGAGTTGCTTGAGTTGCGACTTGTGTCGAAGTTCCTTGTGCTGAAACATGATGCGTAGTCCTGGGAGTAGACAGAGCTGCGCAGTTCTGATTCACATGCGGAGTCTCAACCACATCTTCTACGATGTCATCATGTTCAACATGTGACACGATTTTGACATTATTCTCTACAGTTCCATCCCATGCTTCATTTTCTACAAACTGAACATCTCGTCTGATAATAACTTTTCTTGCAACAGGATCATACAACTTGTATGCTTTTGTGTCTTCAGAATAACCAATAAAAATGCATTTATGTCCTTTATTGTCTAATTTTCTTCTCACTTGATCTGGAACATGTGCGTATGCTACACAACCAAAAACTTTTAAATGTGAAACACTATGTTTCATACCTTTCCATGCTTCCTATGGAACTTTGTTCTTCATGCTCTTTGTCGGACATCAATTCATGATGTATATAGTAGTTGCCACTACTTCATCGTAGTATTCATTTGACAGATGCATGGTTTCCAACATACTGCGCGCCATCTCCATAATGGTTATGTTTTTCCTCTTTGCGATACCATTCTGCTGTGGTGTATACTGCGCAGTGAATTACTTCTGTATGGCATGATTTTTACAAAATTTTAAGAAATCATTTGAAACATACTCACCACCTCTATCTGTTCTTAATATCTTGATGCTATAACCACTTTGCTTCTCCACAAGTGCCTTGAACTGCTGAAAACAACTAAACGCATCAGATTTATGTTTTAGAAAATAAAACCAAGTTTTTCTTGTGAAATCATCAATAAATGTGAGAATATAAGTGCATCCTCCCATGGACAGTGTTTGCATCGGTCCACAAATATCAGAGTTTACAATTTCAAGTGGTGTGCAAGCTCTGTATGACTTTCCGACTGGAAAAGTCTCTCTCTGTGTTGTTTTCCAAAAATACAGCCTTCACAAATTCTCTCTGATTTTTCAATCAATGGAAATCCTTTCACCATGTCCTTCATATGCAGTAGCTTCAGCCCACCAAAATTTAGATGTCCAAATTTGAAGTGCCATAACTAGGATTCATCCTTTATTTCTGTTTGAAACGTAGCTTGCATTTCACTATCATTTTCTTCCTTGTCACAGTGATATTCTACTTCTTTTCTTTCTGCTTTGAACATAGATCCAAAATTTTGATTCTAACTTGTATGAACAGCTTGAGTTGTTTTTCCTTTTATAATTGGCCTTATCTTCAGAGGAAACAAGTGATTGCTTGTCATCTTCACTTCGGCTATTAACTGATTGCTTAGATATATGTCCTTGATCACACAATGCTTTCCTATCATGTGAACTCTGTAACCTTTTTCCATCAGTTGTCCAATGCTCATCAAATTATGCTTCAAACCTTGAACATAATAAACATCAGGCATATATTTATGGTCTCCCTATTTGGTTAGAATATCAACAGTACCCTTACCTAAAACAGTGACTTGAATATTATTTCCAAGTGTGACATTAGTTTGAACTGATTTATCTAGACTGGAAAATAGATTTAAATTACCAGACATATGATTACTACAACCTGAGTCTAAATACCATATGTCATTTGGACTTTCTTGGACAACATTGCATTCAAGTGGACATGCACATGCTAAGAATAGTGAGCTGCTCCGAGTGTTATTGTTGATTGACTATGTTGGCCTTGCTTTCCTTGGTCATACTGCTTCTTCCTGCATTCATATGCGAAGTGTCCAAACCTCTTACAGTAATGACATTGAATTTTTTATTTATCATACCTTTGTCCACTTGGCTGAATGGGGATCTGATTCTGGCTTCTACCAGCGACATGCGCAGGGCTGCTACTGCGACCTCCTGTAAAAGAACTTCTTCCTCTACCTCTAGAGTTTGATCTTCCTATGCCTCTTCCACGACTTATGGATGACTATGCTTCGAATGCACCTTCCAGTGATGTGTCTGAACCGTTGATTCTATGTTCATGATTGAGTAATGAGGCTTGCAACTCATCAATAGTGAATTTGGACAAATCTTTGTTTTCCTCCAGGGTCACAACTAAAGATTCAAATTTCTTTGGAAGAACTCTAAGAACTTTTTCAACAACTCTTTTGTCACCTGGAGTTTCTCCATGAGACTTTATTTGATTAACCAAACCAATAACACGAGTATAGAATGATTCTACTGACTCTGTATTTTTCATTGACATGGATTCAAAATCTCTTCTAAGAATTTGAAGTTTGGCAGTCTTTACCTTGTTTAAGCATTGATAGGAAGTTTCCAGTGTGTCCCACGCTTCCTTAGCTGACTACGCTGCTGCTACTCTTGGGAGTATGGATTCATGTGTTGCTTGATGTATGTGGAACAATTCCTTTCCATCTTTCTTCCTTTGTTCCTTCAAGACATCCTTCTCAGCTTGTGTGATATTGTTGTATGCTGCTAGATCTGCTGGTTCTTCATAGCCATTCTGGACTACTTCGCATACATCTTGACCTCTAAACAAAGCTTTCATAGTTAGAGACCAATATTCATAATTTTTACCAGAAAATATTGGTGTTTGCAAATTACCCGAAGTGGAAGCCATTCTTAGCTTTAATTTCTTTTCCCTTTTATAAATACAATTCTTACTTTCCGTGAACCCAACTCTGATACCAGATGAAGGGAAAAGGACACCACGCAGTCAAAATATTTTGACCTGCGTAGTAAATGAATATTTTTCTTTTTATTTTCTTTAGAGATGCACTTCACTTAGCAAACACTTTGCTCTAATTTTTCTTCCCTATTTTTTCCGAACACTTTACTTCACAAATTAGCTGCGCGGAAATTACCAATGCATTTCCACTTTTTACTGCACGGAGATTTCTTGTGCATTTCGAATTTATATTGTTCAGTTGAATTTCGCATAAATGCGCAGTTCTCTAACTTAGCGGAATACTTTACTTTGCATGAGCTTCGTACTTCATACAAATTACATTTGCAAAACTAAAACTAAAGACTTATATATTACCACTGTAAAACATAGTAACTTTGCCGCACTTACAGAGAGATGAGTTTTACTTCAATCTTTCACAATTTTACAGAGCTTGGGCTCTTCATACATTTCACGGGATGAGTTTCTACTCCTTCCACTCTTGTTCCCTCACATACATCTCTTTCTCTATCTCTATCTCTGTAAGTGATTTTCATTTATACACAAACTTGATTTGGCTTCTTTTGGAAGCTACAGGGTTTCATAAAGACTGTAATAAATTCTACCTAAGAAGTTATGAGCATGCGAAATACAAACGCAGCTACATAAATACTAACTTGTCATGAGCTGGATTGGCTGCAAACTGACTGACTGTCTGACATTTCATACTGACAAAAGGACTGACCTGGAGTCTGACAGTGCCGACGCATATCAAATACGCTATCAGCTCATAATTACAATATTTCCAACATAAAACTATTATTTTATCAAGGCATAAAATAAATATGCAGAGAGTGGTAAACCAGCTTACAACTCCGTTCTAACACCCCAGCCTATAAACAGTAATAATTTAATTTATCTTAAGAAGAGCTTCACGCATTGAGTAAGCATTGAGTACTTGTTGGTGCTAGCTCAACATTTATAGTCGAGATCCAATACTGGACTTAAAACTCAATGGCATAAAAAAACCAGCATAAAAACTATGATAGAGGTTTCAAATCACTTCACAGAGTTCTACCCAGGCTTTTAACCAAAATGTAGAATGTATACATAAACAAGAACAAACATAAAGTCAACGAAGATTATCTGAAATCAAACAAGGTGAAAGGTTTAGATACCTCAACCGTCCCCTTCTCTACCTCGACCGTCCCTTTCTCCGAACACACCCAGTCAACATGGATGGTCAACAAGACATAATAAAATATATATCTAACATGAAATCATATCTTCCATAGAGAGTCATCGCGACAGTGAGGAACATACTATTAATAACAAAAATATAATACCGATATTACTCAGGCTCAGGAAGCAGTATAACAGAAATATCAACATAGAGGTTTAGTTTGTGGTCTATCATTGCGCCATTCATAAAACCAAGCATATCAAAATTGTAACATTACAAAGTTTAGGCACTAAGAAGATGGGGCTCCTTCAGCTCTTCATAATACCGAGGATCAAGAAATAATATCACACAGAGACCTCGCTCAGATTCAATCATTTCGCCAACGTTAGCATAACCATAACCCGAGGCAATAAAAGCGGAGCTCTAAAATATTAATGAAAAACAGAGACCCAAAAATAATTTCGATGAAAACATAGTTTTGAAAGTAATTTCAATGAAAACAAAGATCTGGAGGTAATCACACCGTGGCCAATAGTTGGTGTGGGATTGGGATCTTTTAACCTTAGCGAATCGTCCTTTCCCAGGGAGGATTTCATAAGGCAGAGGACAGACTTATGAGAAGTTTCCATGATCAACCAGTTGCAACTCTATAACCATATAGGATCGGGATCTTTGTTCAACCATCCTTTCCTCAGACTCTGCAAGGTCAGATGGATGAGAAAAATCCATCGTACTTATTCCAATCAACCCTGGAACTATAATTCGGAGGCCAACTACCAACATAAATCACTACTCCAGGACTTCTAGAGTCTGCACAGTGTGCAAGGTAAGTACTCAAGGGCATCTATGCTTCGTGCTTAGAGTTTTCTCTGCAACTACATCACCGTAAACTCTCTAAAAAACCTCCTCCCCATACTGCACAACATCCCTCTCTTAAAAAGAGGTTCCCTCCTTCCACAGGAGTGACATGAGGAAGGTTTAACTGCTATCACATAATAGATGCATGCGTGGCTGTCAACTGGGTTTTGGTTTTTCTATGATGGAGACAAACTCCCCCTAATTTCCCCACCTAGTTGCTTAAAAATTTAAACGTTATAACTCCTGCACCCTAGTGAGCTAAGGAAAATGGTTTCGATGCTACCAAGTGGATGAGTTCGGTATTGTTGTTGGAGCAACATCCTCCCAAATTTTTGTACATATTGGGGCCCCTCCTTTTACATTTTTCTAGAAAGACTACCTAAAGAAGTTAATTCTCCTTTTAAACTTAGTTTTTGTTTTCAACTGAGGAATTTGCTTTAAAAAATTGAAGTTTTTCTTCTAAGTTAAAATTCACGAAACTCTCTCGAAATTGTGGAAGGAATTTACAAAACTCTCCCGAAACTGCAGAAGAAATTTACATGTCTCTCTCGAAATTGCGGAAGAATTCACGATTCTCTCCTGACACTGCGGAAGAATTAACGATTCTCTCCCGACACTGCGAAAGGAATTTACAAAGCTCTAGCAAAACTGGGGAAGAAACTTACATGTCTCTCTCAAAATTGCGGAAGAATTCACGATTCTCTCCCGACACCGCGGAAAGACTTAAAGTTGTTAGTCACTGAAATAGCGAAAACACTTAGTGTTTTTTTTTTTGGAAGAACTTAAAATTCTCTTCTGAAACTTTGGAAGAAGCTTAAAGTTTCTCTCTCGAAACTACAGAAGAATTCAACATTCTCTTCCGAAACTACGGAAGAATTAAACAAACTCACCCGAAACTGGGGAAGAACTCAAGTTTCTCTCCCAACACAGTGGAAGAACTTGAGATTTCCTCCCGAAATTGTGGAAGCTTTCGTCAAATGTTTCCGTAGTAATTTGTCGATAAGCTTGAACAAAGTTATTTCGTAAGTTGAGGAAGGATATTCTGAGTCTTCCCGAAACTGCGGGACGAATCGACAAAACTGTTTGCGATAAGCTTCCGAGAGACTGTATTTCGAAAAGATACACAAAGCACTCCTGAAATGCCGAAGCAATTCGCCATCTTGTTCTGCAACTGCGGATGAAATTTGTAAGTCCGCCCCGCAACTGACGGTCATGCTTAAATGTCGAGACGGCTTGAAAAGAACGCACCGTACAAGCATTAAAACCCCATTTAAAAGGGCCACCTACCCGTTTAAATGTTGCACGTGTCTAGCTTTATATAAAGGCGGTGGGGTGTCGTTGATCCCATTGTTGGTTTGTTGTTCAAAGAACGTCGTTAGGAAGACCGCATCGGCTTGCTCCAACCCAGCGCATCCACCACCGCGTCCACCTCACTCAACCACTGTCTCGTCTCCAGGTAGGATTTTTAACCGCCATCTTTGTCTAATCTCCACGTCGAGTTACATTTTGGGTTTTCCCGTTCATAACGTGGTTGATAGACATTGGTAGCATAAGTCATTTTTTTTGTTTCTACGGCCGCCGTGGCCCCATAGGTTTCTCATTCCTACCAACTAAAAGCCGTAGCCATGACCATCCGAGTTTTTTATCGGCCGCATTCCGATCGTTTTCCTACCCTGATTCAAACTTCATACCGACCGTAGACTGTTTCACAAGTATTATTAATGACAGTAGTCGTCGTTTGAGATACTCGACCACTCACCTTTTTGGCTCAGTTAATGAATGTGGAAAACAGTTCCTTGTTTCATTGTTTATTCATAGGATTTTTCCACTCCAGGCCAACCCACCATTGACCATTAGAAGTGCTACGATGAAGGGCACCCTCTCTCCAAGGACTAGGAGGGAAGTAGGTTTTTTCCACGTCATATGCTTACCTTTTCGGAAGCATTCCAAAAGTTCCTGATTAGGCATTGTCTCCGTAGAATAATCAAGTCTCAAGACCATATTTCGTTTTCTGAAATGATCTATTTTGCTTCCCCAGCATGCAGCTTATAATTTTGTCTATATTTCTCATTAACATGTTAAAATTGTCCTTCTCTATGTTACACTCTCATAACATGTTGCAAATTTTTATAATGATTCACATTTGGTTGCTAGCAGGGGTAAGCCAGAATGCCAAAAGGTGGTAGAAAGAAAACTAAAGTGATGGAACCAGAGCCAGGGCGACTAAGGAATAAAACTATGTTCCAAGACACTAAGTGTACCATCGACGTTCCTCCCGAGGTCTGTTGGGGAGATGTTTACCGGATGATTAGGGACCAGGATATCCCAGATGTATTATTGGTAGAAGAACAAATCTACCTCAACATCAAAACTTCCGGCATAGCTAGGTTTTCTACCTACCCTGAATTGTTCCCATGCTCTGAAGTGATCGGGTGGATACTGGAACATGCCAACCCAGAGACAATAGTGTTGCATGATAGCAAAGGAGAGCCTTTCGCTTCATTCCATCCAGCATATATTGTTGCAGCCTACAAATTCTCGCGTCCCCAACAAGCTCTAAGTGATGAATGGTTGGGTAAGATGAATAATATTGAGATGGCCAAAAAAATATTGGTCACGGGAAAGCACTTGAGGAAGAGAGATAATGATGAATATGATGTTCAGAGCCTAAGACCTCCTTTTAGGTTAATCACCTTAATGCTATGCAGAATTTTCGGCATGCCCGATGGCACTGTATATAGGATACAGTGGGTCCCCATCATCCACTTCATAGCATTCAAAGGAACCATGTTTGACTGGGCTACTATCCTATCGGACAGTTTGGCATCCACGGTGACCGCTGTAGATGTATCTTTATGATTTAATGGCTGTCTGTTGATCTTTAGATAACTCTCCCAGCACATTACTCATACTTATAATTTTGCTCTTTGCAGGGATATTTTAGGTTTATTTTGGTTTTAAATACAGATTTGTTTCGAGTTCTGCATTTAGATTAACTTAGTTTAGGAACTTGCATATCATTTTAAACCATAAAATCAAAAGAATGGTGGATCGGGCAATAACCGGTGTAATTGAAGCGAATCTCCAAACCTAACAGTTGCCGGAACCGCTAACCGGACGGATTCCCCACACCAAACGGTGGAAAATCTAATTGGGATAGTGTACCGGGGAGAATCCCTTTCTGCTTGATGCTGCGATCTTCGGGGCATCAACGGTTTTTGGCACTAGAAGTAGGGCCTAAAAGTGCATGGCTGATAAAGGAAAATCTCCCACTGTCAAAAATGTTACTGAAAACCCGCTTAAAAGAGGAATTTCAGACAGCCCAAATCTTGAAGTAGCAAACCAAGAAAACCTCGTCTCTGATTCTGAACCTCAAGAAGTATTGTATGCTGTGCCTTTTGCAGAAATAGAAGATTTAAGGAGACATACACGATCTTATGTTAGACAGCTAGGTGGTTTAAATGCAGTAAATTTCCTCCCTAGGAAAAGTTCTCCTAGAAAAGAGTGACAGTACACCCGTGATTCAATTCTTGTGCAAAATTTTGAAGAGCTTGTGAACTTAACCTTGGAAGAAATTGCAGAACCCCTGAACAAGGTCGATCTTGAAAACCCAGAAAATATTTCAGATCAAGAAAGTCTTGGAGAACTTATTACTCCAAAGAACACTCCATTGAATTCACCATACAATTCTCCACCTGATTCTCCACATAGAGACATGGCCGTACTCTCTTGGAGAGCGAGGGGAACGTTGAATCTAGCTGGGCCATTCCACAATCTTCCAAAAAATTCAGAGAAAGTCTTGCCTAAATTCGACCCAGGGAAAGCTATTTCGGCCGAAGATCATCTCAAGAGTTTTTATTTAGCTCTGAATCTTTTGAATGTGCAACATGAAGACATAGTCTGTAAGCTTTTTCCATACACATTTGAGCCAAAAGTATCATCCTGGTATTTTAGCTTACAACCTAGCTCGATCTCAAGCTGGGATGAATTTGAAAAATGTTTCTTAAAGAAATATGGAAACCAAAAAACTGTAGCTACGCTTATGAAAGAATTATTGTCCATCAGAATGGAAAAGAAAGAAAAGGTTCAAGACTTTAACCAAAGTTTCAAGACTTTAACCAAAGGTTCACAACACTCTTAAATAATTTTAGTAAAGCAAATAAACCAGCAGAGGAATCTCTGGTTGAATATTATACAACAGCTCTTGAAGGACCCATAGCAATGTTCGTTAAAAGATCTAAGAAAACCACCCTGATAGAAAATTTCGAAGAAGCTAGAAAGGTGGAAGAGGAAGCGGATAGCATTGCTAAACATGCCTTAGAAGCAGAAACAAAACCAACAGTCAGTAAAAAAACCTTGCTGCTCACTAGAGGTAAAGAAGAATCATCAACAGACATGGAGAATGTAGTTAAGATGATGTGAAATTTGTCCAATAAAATTGTAGATCTCGAGAAAGATAAGGCTACTAGTACATCTAGGAAACCTTTCAAGCCATTTTACAAAAAGAGGGAAGACAACAATCAACCTCATCCATGCATGAATACTTCCCCTATTTTAAACCTAAATGAAATAGGAATGGAAAACTTCTGCACCTTTCATCAAGAACCGCATTCAGAGAAGAGCTACCCACAATGGATTAACTCTATGAGTTTAGTCATGATCCAAATGCTGGATTCACAGATTCCAGATCAAGACAATCCTCTAGAGGAATCGAGCCCTAAATTAGAAGAACCACCTTCGGACACCACTATGGTGCTATGGGATTGGGTACCTTTAACTGAATTAGCAAAAGAAGATCCCATAGAAATCTCTCTCTCTGCTGTGAACATTAATACTTGCAGTAAAGGTCCTATTATAGATCCTATGCCAAACTCGACTTCTCCCAAGCTTAAGGTTTCAAAAGATCTACCTAGAAGACATATAACAATCATTCCACCGCAACCTAAACCTAGCCAAACAGCCAAACATTGACACCATAGTTCAACAACCGAAGGTCACAATGAATAAAACAGACAATCCGGCTAGAATTGGGAATGATTCTGATATAGGATATGACATTATTGAGGATATAAAGAAAGTCAAATAAAATGTGTCAATATTCGATATGTGCAGTTTGCCTCAGCAATGAGATAAGTTGTTGCATGCTCTACAACCCCAACCCAGCATTCCATTAACGGATACTCAAGAAGATCCCGACATTAATGAGGCTAGTATCAGCGGGAAATCTAAATCTCAGACGTTGCCATTCCTGTTGAACTTTGAAATTTTCAATCATAATGTTCACAATTGTCTGGTATATTCTGGAGCATCTTCAAATGTCATGCCACTATCAATTTGTGAAAAAATTAACGGGCAACCTATTCCATCTCCGACCCAAATTATTCAGTTAGATAGAACTGCTGTCAAAGTTATTGGGGAAATGAAAGATGTCCTCATCAGATTATTAGCCGACTCTAGAGTTTGTCAGTTTATTGACATAATGGTAATTGATATTCCTAAGGCCTATGGTTTGATCTTAAGTAGGGACTGATCCACAAAGCTGAATGGTTACTTTGCAACTGATTGGTCTCATCTGTGGTTGCCTTATCAAAATAGACAGAATCAGATCAATGTCCTGAGAGAACCACACATGAAACAAAATCTAACTCAACTAGAGGAAAAGAATGAAGCTGTAACCTTCTCATCCTTGGATCTAGGGATATATTTCTTAGAAATTGATTCGGGTAATTATCAGTCTGAAACTATCAGCCATGAATCAGATGAACAGTCCGATCTCCTTCATTTTTCTCAGACTGATGATGTTGACTGTAATATAGTTAGTTTAGTCACTGACTTAGACCATAGAGATACTAACTTAGCTAAATCAAAAGATCTTTTTTGGACATTATACTTTGACGGTTCTAAAACTCTGGAAGGATCTGGAGCCGGTTGTGTTCTGATGGATCCGGGAAGAAATAAGCATTTTTTGTCCTGTAGGTTAGAATTTGATTGTACTAACAAAACTGCGGAATATGAAGCTTTGGTACACGGATTAAAGAAGGCCATCGATTTAAATCTTAAATACTTGAAGATTTTCGATGACTCAGAAATAGTTGTGAGATAGGTAAGAGACACCATTCACTGTCTCTCACCTCATTTGAAGGGTTATCAGGCTGAGGTATGGAATTTAATTATGCATTTTGATGCTTTCAATATAAAGTCTATTCCTAGATTGCAAAATTCTACAGCTGATATGTTAGCAACATCCACTTCTAGATCAATGCCATCTAATAACAAATGCTCAATTGAATTAATTTTCAGGCCCTCCATCCCTGACAATGTCACAAACTTCAGGGTTTTCGATGATGACGAACAGATTATCAATTTTCTAGCAAATGAAGACATTTTCCAAGGAGTTGTGATAGATGAAGAAGAACACGGTTCTGATTTGCTAAAGAAAGATGCGAGTAAAGGAAATTTCATCCCCAGAGGGGTAAGGTCACTCGAAATGCTGTTTGATCTTCAAAGTAAGTTCAAAAGGCCAGCTAATACCAAAACTAACATTTCATCAATGCATCATGAGTTAGTTAATTTAGGTACCGAGGCTGAATCAAAATTTGTCAACCTTGGCAAATGTTGTTCACTGGTAGAAAGAGATAGGTTCATCAAACTGTTTAGACAATATAAGGATGTTTTTGCATGGACCTATGAGGATCTGAAAACGTATGACATCCATATTATTCAGTATGTTATACCAATGAAAACGAGTGTCAATCCATTTCAACATCAATTAAGAAGGATGCATCCTACTTTGGAGCCTCTGATTCAAAAGGAATTAAAGAAACTCCTGGACGCTAAAATAATCTTTAAGGTCCGGCATTCTGAGTGGGTTACTGACTTAGTTCCCGTAAGAAAGAAGTCAGGAGAGATAAGACTATGTGTGGACTTCATAAATTTAAACATAGCTTCAGATAAAGACAACTATCCTGTCCCTTCAATGGAACAAATTCTTCAAATGGTGTCGAGATCTAAGCTATTTTCTCTTCTCGATGGTTTCTCTGGCTACAATCAAGTATTAGTAGCCGAAGAAGATCGTCTTAAGACTACTTTCCGCACTAAGTGGGGAACTTTCGCATATAGAAGGATGCCATTTGGCCTGATAAATACAGGAGCTACATTCCAGCGGGCAATGGATATTGCTTTCCAAGGATTAGGTGGGTGGTGTGTTGTTGTCTATCTAGATGATGTGACAGTTTTTTCAAAGAAAAGGGAAGATCATGTTGTCCATTTGAAGCATATTTTTTATTGTTGTCAGAAATATGGTATTTCATTGAATCCCAGGAAGAGTGTGTTCGCTATTCCCGAAGGTAAACTCTTGGGCCATATCATTTCCAAAAGAGGAGTGTCAATAGATCAGGAAAGAGTACAAGCTATCAATAGAATTCCAATGCCTCATAACAAAAAATCTATGCATTCCTTTATGGGCACTATCAATTTCGTCCGAAGATTTGTTCCAGATTTCACGCAAATTGTTAAACCTTTACAACAAATGGTTAAACAAAGCATACAGTTCAAGTGGACAGATTTAGAAAAGGATGAATTTAGAGACATTAAGATAGCTATAGCTAAAGCTCCTTCCTTAAGAAGCCCAGATTTTGATAAGGATTTTATCCTGTATACCTTTACTTCGGATGACTCCCTTGCGGCTGTACTCACACAAAAGGTGGAGCTAGGGGACGAATACCCAATCTCGTTTATGAGCACTGGTCTGCAAGGGGCTGAGCTAAACTATCCCGTGGTTGAAAAGCATGCATATGCTGTCTTCAAAGAAGTCAAACAGTTCAAACCATATATTCTTAAGAACAGAACTAAAGTTATAGTTCCCCACCCAGCTATTAGATCCCTCTTCGTTCAAAAGGAACTAGGAGAAAGGAGGGGAAACTGGGTCACAGCTCTTCAAGAATATGATTTAGAATTTAAACCAGCCACTATCATCAAAGGACAAGGCTTGTGCAAATTGATTACAAGAAACTTGACTGATGAAGAGCAACATTGGAAGAATGAAGCTGAGCTAAACTCAGTTGAAGTATGTCCTATCTTCACAACTCCTCAGTCATGGTATAGAGATCTGGTGCATTATTTGCAGCAAGGATACCTACCTGAGCACTGGAGCTCTAAGCAAAGGAGGGCACTCCGTTTGAAATCAGTAGCTTATCAAATCATTGATGGGATACTTTTCAGAAATAATTATGATGGAATTTTTCTTAGATGTCTAGAAAAGGAAGATGCAAGTAAAGTTGTTAAATAATTACACGATGGCCCTGCGGGTGGACATTATTTAGGGGAGACAATAGCCCACAAGATACTTAGAGCTGGATATTATTGGCCCACTCTGGTCCGAGATGCCCATGCGTATGCACGAAACTGTGATATATGCCAAAGAAGTGCCGGAAAATTACCTAAGGCAGCAGGACCCTTACAGCCGGTTATTATCTTTGAACCTTTTGAACAGTGGGGTATAGATGTTATTGGAGAGATAAATCCAAATTCTTCTTTGCAACATCGATACATCCTGACGGCTACCAACTACCTCACTAGATGGACGGAGGCTATCCCATTGCGCAAGATCAATGAAGATATGGTCATCAGTTTCTTGAAGGAAAACATCATAACCAGGTTTGGGGTTCCAATTTCCCTTGTTTTTTATCATGTTCCCTACTTTTCGTCTTTTAAAATAAATGAATTTGTTTATGAATGGGTGATTAAGCTGCATTATTCAGCCAATTATTACCCTCAAGGAAACAGATTAGCTGAATCTTCAAACAAAAACCTCATTCGAATTCTCAAGAAGACTGTGATAGAAAATCAGCAAAGTTGGCATATAGCTCTCCCAAATGCCTTATGGGCAGATAGGGTGACTCCAAAGAATGCATTATGGGTTTCCCCTTTCACTCTTGTCTATGGCAAGGAAGCCATCCTTCCCCCCAACATCTTGCTTCCATCCTTACAGTTGTCCCAAGCCTCTCGAGGGTCTGGTAGCCAAGTCTTACAATCTAGGATCAATACCCTGCTTCAACTTGAAGAAGCCCGACAGAAAGCTAAAGACTGATTCCATCAGCACCAAGACATAGTCAAGAGATGGTTCAATAAGAGGAAGTCTGGTAAAAGAAGTTTTGAAGTTGGGGATTTAGTCCTGAAATGGGATCATAATCATGAAGGCAAAGCGATGCACACGAAATTCCAACATTTATGGATAGGCCCTTACCAAATTTCAGCAAAGATAGGCCCATCCACTTATAAGTTGACAGACCTTGAGGGAGAAGAAGTAACCCTTCCTCTCAATGGCCTCGCCCTGAAACAATACTTTGTGTAGTCTCACTGAGACTTTCTGTACATAAATAAAATTTTTCTCTTATGTTGCTTTAGCCCTTTGTTTTCATTGTTTGCAGCTATGTTGTTTCTCTTCTCGTCATTTGAACCTTTTGTACAAAGTTTGTTTTCTGAAAGCTCTTGCGGTTGGGTTTCTCATCAAGATAGATCTCTCAAAGAAATCTCACAACTCATGAATCCGAAACTACGCTCGAATGAAAGTTTATCTATGTATTGTGCTCTTGTTGAACATTCTTCAGAAGGAAGGAACCCTATTCTGTTAGTCACACTAATATTGTTTAAATAGCAGAGATCTATGACTATCTTTATTACTATCCTCGGGATCCATGAACTCTCACACTTAAAGGCATCTCAAGAAGGTCATTGAAGTTGGACCCACGGAGAGTAGCACATCCTGAGGGCATAGGGTATTGAAATGACTCCATGCTGCAAATTTAGCAGTCAAAATGGCTTATGGTCAAGGGTCTGTTTTCCAGAGATTCTCGCCTCAATTGAAGCATGGCTGAGACAAAAGCAAAGCATGCAAGTCAAGAAAGTTGTCCAAAAGACTCAGCTCAAATTAGGCTCCTCTCCGTCAATGAGGCTTGATCAAATCAATAAAATATCTCACTCACACAAAAGGACATTATGGATTGAGGAGCCAAAATCAAAGATTATGTATAAAGAAAATATTTATGAAAGGCTCAAACAGCAAAGCTGTCAAAAATATAAACATCCAAAAGGATGCAAGCGGCATGGGAATGAGGAACAAGAGCAATAATGTCCATGAGAAGGTGTTTCAAATCCTATGGAGTCTATAGTAGTAGCCATCTGAAAGATGAATCTTCTAAAATGAACCCCATATGTTGGCCCTTTGAGAGTTTTAAAGATGTCTCTATCAAAGCTCCCTTTTTCCCAATGGCCAGCAGATAAAATGACTTCTTCCTTCGCCGAGATTCAAGTCCTCAACTAAATATTGCATATAAAATGGATATCTTTTAAGAAGGTTTTGGATCATCGAAATGAATTTTTTCAGAGATCTGTGTTCGCCAGTGACTCGCCAATTGTTGTTGGAGCAACATCCCCCCAAATTTTTATACATATTGGGGCCCCTCCTTTTACTTTTTTCTAGAAAGACTGCCTAAAGAAGTTAATTCTCCTTTTAAACTTAGTTTTTGTTTTCAACTGAGGAATCTGCTTTAAAAAATTGAAGTTTTTCTTCTAAGTTAAAATTCACGAAACTCTCTCGAAATTGCAGAAGGAATTTACAAAACTATTCCGAAACTGCGAAAGAAATTTACATGTCTCTCTCGAAATTGCGAAAGAATTCATGATTCTCTCCTGACACTGCAGAAGAATTCACGATTCTCTCCCAACACTGCGGAAGGAATTTACAAAGCTCTCCCGAAACTGGGGAAGAAACTTACATGTCTCTCTCGAAATTGCAGAAGAATTCACGATTCTCTCCCGACACCGTGGAAAGACTTAAAGTTGTTAGTCACTGAAATAGTGAAAACACTTAGTGTTTTTTTTTTGGAAGAACTTAAAATTCTCTTCCGAAACTACGGAAGAAGCTCAAAGTTTCTCTTTCGAAACTGTGGAAGAATTCAACATTCTCTTCCGAAACAGCGGAAGAATTCAACAAACTTGCCCGAAACTGGGAAAGAACTCAAGTTTCTCTCCAGACACTGCTGAAGAACTTGAGATCTCCTCTCAAAATTGCAGAAGCTTTCGTCAAATGTTGCCGTAGCAATTTGTCGATAAGCTTGAACAAAGTTATTTCGTAAGTTGCGGAAGGATATTCTGAGTCTTCCCAAAACTGCTGGACAACTCGGCAAAACCATTCGCGATAAGCTTCCGAGAGATTGTATTTCGAAAATATACAAAAAGCACTCCCGAAACGCCGAAGCAATTCGCCATCTTGTTCTGCAACTGCGGATGAAACTTGTAAGTCCTCCTTGCAACCGATGGTTGCGCTTAAATGCCGAGATGGCTTGAAAAGACTGCACCGTATAAGCATTAAAACCCTGTTTAAAAGGGCCACCTACCCGTTTAAATGCTGCACGTGTCTAGCTTTATATAAGGGCGGTGGGGTGTCGTTGATCCCATTGTTGGTTTGTTGTTCAAAGAACGTCGTTAGGAAGACCGCGTCGGCTTGCTCCAGCTCAACACATCCACCACCGCGTCCACCTCACTCAACCACTCTCTCGTCTCCAGGTAGGCTTTTTAACCGCCATCTTTGTCTCATCTCCACGTCGAGTTACTTTTTGGGTTTTTCTCGTTCATAAGGTGGGCCGATAGACATTGGTAGCATAAGTCATTTTTTTTGTTTTTACGACCGCCGTGGCCCCATAGGTTTCTCATTCCTACCAACTGAAAGCCGTAGCCATGACCATGCGAGTTTTTTACTGGCCGCATTCTGATCGTTTTCCTACCCTGATTCAAACTTCATACAGGCCGCAGACCGTTTCGCAAGTATTATTAATGACAGTAGTGGTTGTTTGAGATACTTGACCACTCACCTTTTCGGCTCAATTAATGAATGTGGAAAACAGTTCCTTGTTTCATTGTTTATTCATAGGATTTTTCCAATCCAGGCCAACCCACCATTGACCATTAGAAGTGCTACGATGAAGGGCACCCTCTCTCCAAGGACTAGGAGGGAAGTAGGTTTTTTCCACGTCATATGCTTACCTTTTCGGAAGCATTCCAAAAGTTCCTTATTAGGCATTGTCTCCGTAGAATAATCAAGTCTCAGGACCATATTTCGTTTTCTGAAATGATCTACTTTGCTTCCCCAGCATGCAACTTATAATTTTGTCTATATTTCTCATTAGCATGTTAAAATTGTCCTTCTCTATGTTACACTCTCATAACATGTTGCAAATTTTTATAATGATTCACATTTGGTTGCTAGCAGGGGTAAGCCACGATGCCAAAAGGTGGTGGAAAGAAAACTAAAGTGATGGAACCAGAGCCAGTGAGGCTAAGTACTAAAACTATGTTCCAAGACACTAAGTGTACCATCGGCGTTCCTCCCGAGGTCCATTGGGGAGATGTTTACCAGATGATCAGGGACCAGGATAGCCCAGATGTATTATTGGTAGAAGAACAAATATACCTCAACATCAGAACTTCCGGCATAGCTAGGTTTCCTACCTACCCTGAATTGTTCCCATGCTCTGAAGTGATCGGGTGGATACTGGAACATGCCAACCCAGAGACAAGAGTGTTGCATGATAGCAAGGGAGAGCCTTTCGCTTCATTCCATCCAGCGTATATTGCTGCAGCCTACAAATTCTCGCATCCCCAACAAGCTCTAAGTGATGAATGGTTGGGTAAGATGAATAATATTGAGATGGCCAAAAAATTATTGGTCACAGGAAAGCACTTGAGGAAGAGAGGTAATGATGAATATGATGTTCAAAGCCTAAGACCTCCTTTTAGGTTAATCGCCCTGATGCCATGCAAAATTTTCGGCATGCATGATGGCACTGTATATAGGATACAGTGGGTCCCCATCATCCACTTCATAGCATTCAAAGGAACCATGTTTGACTGGGCTACTATCCTGTCGGACAGTTTGGTATCCACAGTGACCGCTGCAAGAGAAGGTCTAGCCTTAAAAAAGTCAAAATTTTACATGTCTTCCTGTCTCATTGACTGTATTTTGGCCAAACTCTCTTTCCCCAGACTAGGTTGCACATGGGATAAAGCCAACACCCTGGTCTACACTACTTATAAAATAATGTGGGCTCAAAATTACAGAGCAAGCTATAAGCTCATCTGCGAAGAATTCATCATGCCTCTATATGAGCAGATGTTCAAGGAAGAGCCCAATTGTCTATCAAAAAATGCCATGGGGGTCCTGGAAAACTATGGCGATTTTTATTTCTCAGAGCAGGGCACCTACATTAGGATGTTTGGAGGTACCAAAGTGCCATACATTTTTCCAAAAAACGCTACTGATTATGTAGTCCTCAAGGAAGCAGTCAGGCAAATTTTCCTTGATGGAATAGGAGGGGTTCTTAACAAGCAACATAAGGCTTCTTTTCCTCCTTTGCCCTTATGGATAGGAGCCTACAAATTCTCAGGGGTTGCATCAGCTGAGGAATTCGTTCAAGAGCTGAAAGCTTCCCACTATGGTGAAATGATCTTCCATAGAAATGATAGGCAGAGCAAGGTTGCCGAGCATTGCAAAGAAGTTTATGCTCATTTTGAATATGCTCATTACTATGATGCCGAAAAATAAGTGTTTAGAGGCATCAGCAACATGACTGAGTTGCAGATTTGTCGTCAATGCAGTGGAGCAAGCTCTAGCTCTACCCTAGCCCAAAAAGCCAGTCTACAGAAAGAGAGAGAAGGAGCTGATGCCCTAGCCCGCAAAGAACAAAGATTGAAAGAGGAAGCAAGGCTACAACAAGAAGCAGAAGATGCAAGGTTGCAGAAAGAAGCTGAAGATGCAAGGTTGCAGAAGGAAGCGGAAGATCGAGAGCTGAAGGAAGAAAGTGAAAATCAGCAGCAAGCTGAAGAAGAAGAAAGAAGGCATAAAACTGAAGAGGAACAAAAGGCGGAAGAAGAAATTAAGACCGATGAAGATGCCCAGGCAGGTGGCTCCGAAACCCAAGATATGGAAACAGACATATCTCAAGCAGGTGTTTTCGGCACCCAAAATGTGGAGGCAAACATATCTCAAGCAGGTGTTTCCAGCACCCAAAATGTGGAGGCAGACACGTCTCAAGTAGTACAGACCCCACCCATAGAAGCATAAATACATGTAATATACCTCCCAATCGTCCCTTACACTCCATCAGAAGATCATACTATGTCTCGATGGGATGAATTTGTGTATGATAAGAAGAGGAAGGAAGTAGTCTTGAAATCGGAAGAGAGGATAAAGAGACTCTTCCAAGAAGATATTGTTACCCGGCGGGAGACCATGGTGATGCAAAATACAAATAAGGCTCCCATAGCCATGGCATCCGCCGCTGTGTCAGCAGCAAAAGAAACACAGGACAAGCGGTCGATATGGTTAGAGAATTTGAGTCAACAAAGAGGAGAGCTCGCATGTTGCAACATACTGTGGCTAATGAGTAGACTTATAGGGATCTTGTAGTGAATAAATATAATCGCATGTTTGTTGAGAACAAGGAATTGTCAGATAAGTATCACCATTTAGAAGAAGAAAAGGAGCACCTGGTGGTCCAGATGATGGTTCTAGAATCATAAAAGAACAATTCTGAAGCTAGAGTTTCTCATCTGCAAGCAGATAAGCAAGCAATGGTTGAGCAGTTAGAGCAGGCAGAGAGCAGAGCAATAGATATGTCTCCCTTTCATGAGCTGTCCTGTAACATTCTGAGACAAATGCACACCACACAGGAGCTGATTATTGAGGAGATGTGCAAGCTCAAAGCCATGATGGTTAGATTGAAAGAAGTCAATGAAGAGGCCTATAGGCTTAAGGGCAAATATACTCAGGTTAAAGCAAACATCCTGAGTCGGGTGGAATGGAGAGAAGGGAAGGTTGATTTCCCAAGCATCTCCCATTCAAGTCTGTAGATGATTTTAAAGAAGATATAGCCCTTATTGAATTTTGCAGGAACTGTTGCCCTTAAGCTAATGGCTAAGATCCAAGGAACAATGGATAAAAGTAACAGGCCTTTATCAAAAAATCCATGAAGTGCATGATAAGTGCAAGATGAGTTTTCCTCAGTCCCTCAAGGAGTTCCCAAGCAAAGAGCAACGTTTATCAGACTTGAAGGAAGAGCTAGGCATTCAAATAGAATATGTAAAGAAGATTGATGTCCTAGCCACTGATGATCTCCATCACTATATTGGGCTGTCATCAATATATAGTCATTTGCTTAAAAAATGTCCACCAAGCAGCAGTTGCAGAAAATCAGGGTGTTGAAGTAGAACTTGGTAAAACATGTAACTTCCCAGAAGATCTTGCTCCCTTCCCCAGCAAATGTGGTTATCAGAGACACTAGTATTTGGTTCAGTTACATAGCAGAGGAGGAAAAGAAAGCAGCAACAGCAGTAGTAGCCAATCCAAGTCCTTCTCTCCAGCAGTAGCAGCCAAGTCCAAACCTTTCTCTCCCACAGGAGCACCTTCCCAAGGGTGAACACGTTGATCCTAAGGTGTTGTTCCTATTTTTCATTTGGTCTCCCTATGTAGAAAGCGTAGAATCACTGGACAATTGTCCTTTTCTATTTTTGAGAAATTTTCTATTTAAGAAAAGGGCCACGATTTGTTTATTAAGAGGAAAAGTCTGTAGAGGACATGTGTAAAGAGCCAGGTGGCAGCACAAGAGGCATTTTGTAAAGATATAAATAGAAGGTTAGGGAATAGAGCTAAGGGACTTTTTGCAGGGAAAAAGAATTTTCTTAACTTGTACGAGCTATCTTGCACTTGCTCCAAGAAAATGAAATTTTCCTAATAAGAGCCTGGAGAGGATGTCTTTTGCATGGAAATGGATGTTGGATGCATGCTGGATTATTCTTGTGACTTTCATATTCTACAGTGAGATCTTTCTTGTTGTCTTGAATTATTTCTCTGTATTGAATGATCTTACTATTTCTTATGCACAATGAATTTTTCTCCTACATGAGTAATGGAATGCGTTATATGTGAATTGGAAGCTATCTTCTAATATCTGTTGCTTTCTTGCTGTAGATGTATCTTTATGATTTAATGGCTGTCTGTTGATCTTTAGATAACTCTCCTAGCACATTACTTATACTTATAATTTTGCTCCTTGCAGGGATAGTTTAGGTTTATTTCGGT
This sequence comes from Larix kaempferi, assembly GCA_027924585.1. NCBI lineage: Eukaryota > Viridiplantae > Streptophyta > Pinopsida > Pinales > Pinaceae > Larix > Larix kaempferi. The sequence continues at coordinate 7,289,261 of BSBM01000432.1, read as the reverse complement.
TTTAAATACAGATTTGTTTCGAGTTCTGCATTTAGATTAAGTTAGTTTAGGCACTTTGCATATCATTTTAAACCATAAAATCAAAAGAACGGTGGATCGGGCCATAACCGGTGTAATTGAAGCGAATCTCCAAACCTAACGGTTGCCGGAATTGCTAACCATATGGATTCCCACACCAAACGGTGGACAATCTAATTGGGATAGTCTACCGGGGAGAATCCCTTTCTACTTGATGTTGCGATCTTCGGGGCATCAACAGTTACCCATCAAGAGAGAGTGCTCCACTACACACAAGTTATCATAAAGTTTCTCCTTATCCCACTCAAAGGTTTTCTTTTTTACAAATGGCGCTCTCCACTGAGCTTTGGAGCTGAGCAATCCGTCCACCATGATTTGTTGGTTGGGGCTCAATTATACCGAGGAGACAACCTTGAGATAATATAGGATTGTAGTGAGTTTGACACTCACACCACTCTGTCTTACAATAGCTAAACTCAACTAATATTTCGAATGCTATATATGTATATACATTTAATATGACTTTATTTTTTTTGTATTTCATTTAACTCTCTATATATATACACACACTTAATGCGACTTCATTCTTTTACTCTATTGTAATGTATTTTCATTCATTTTAATATATATCTGTGTTAGCACCCAAAATGACCCCCCAAAGTTGTGGGAAGGGGACATTTCAGGGTAACCACAAAACCACTTTAGACTTATGCTACTGACCCAGAACAGTCAAAGAGGGATCTCTCTTAAACTCAAGAAAACTGGAAATAATCACAGATTTGACAATGACAAACACACGGAATTATTATTACTCAAGATAATCAATCAAAGCATACTCAGAAGGTTAGATTTATGCTGGGACAAATTTGTTAAAATTTTAGTGAGACAATCAAGGGAGAAGTGTTGGGCGATGGAGTCATGGCCTAATACATAAATCGAATAACAATGTTGCAGCGTGAAACATCAAAATAGAGGCAAGATATCCACCTACTTCCCGTCTAAGTGCTATTATCTAGTTAAAAAGGAAGAAAGAACTAACAGTCCATTGACATGAGCGACCCCCAGAGGTGAATTCGATATCAACTTTAGAATAAATATTGAGTGAATACCTGAAACAATAGGTAGAGCTTCCTACCAAGAATTTTTTCCTACTATACACTAATTCCAGATATGAGAAGGAAAACATAATGTAAGTAAATAACAAGAAGCACAATCACATGAGGAGAAGAAAAAAACAGACTGTAAGCAAAGCAACATATGAATCTATGTTAAATGCCAGCTTTAGGCACTGCAATTCTATTAATGATTGTGCTACAAAACAAAGATCGGCTCTCCCAGGCCTTGGCCCAATGATTTTCTTCAACCCTTTGATCTTCTATTATACAGATATTTATAGGATCCTAGCCTTGGATCGATTATAAAAAATAGTTACAAAATATGCTACCACCTATATGGCCCAGCTCGCCACTTTTGACAACAAATCATAAGGTGAAAAGGAATGCTAACTAACCATGACTATTTCTACAGGTGTCATTTGCAGGGTATAGACCACGATAGTCTTAAATGACCTACGGACCTTAAAAGGCCTCAAAACTGTTAAGATTCAATATTCTAAGACAGAAAATATCAGCATTGCATTTCATTTCACAACAATAGCATATACAGGATCACTGAAAGAACAACAAGCACAACATAAACACAAGAGACACAAATTTATCCTAGGAAACCCTCATAGGGTAGAAAACCCAGCACGGCTTCCTCAATATAGATGACCAACAAACACAAAGATGCAAACCATAGACATGAGCTCCTCCTCCATAGAAAACCTCTCCCTCACCTATGTGTTATTCACAAGTGAGTGTGTGTGTTAAATGAGGAACACACCTCCTTTATTTATACACAACTCCGACTTGTCTTTTATATTAACTAGGTTGGCCCCAACTTAACCATTGGGTTAAAAACCCCATTACAAATGACTTGGTCAACCCCTCTAGGGTGGTCTAATAACCCTTTGACCCACATAACACATACAGGGCCGACCCCCACTAGGGAATTCTAATAACCCAAGTTACCACATTCCGACGGAGGAATAAACATCTATGGATACACAATAAGGTCTTCACGGAGGAATGAAACATCTCCGGAATAATAAAGTACAAATATAATATTCTTAGAAGTTACAATATTTCAACACTCCCCCTTAACAAGAAGGATATTATAACAACATCTGCAAGAGAAAGGAGTCATCGACTACATCATACATGATACATCTATAAATCATTGGAAGCTTTCTTTATACATCATCATCAGTAACTCAAGTAGTTACTAGAACATCTTTAAGATCTTCAATACTAGAACATCAACATCTTCCATATCGAGTATTCATCTTCTGCAGCACTTGAACAGCTACAGCATCATCATCATCATTGGATCCTCTGATCAACAGCATCATCTGGATCTCTTGATCATGATAAGCGGCATCATCATCATACGATCATCAGCATCGTCATCATACGATCATCATTTGGATCATCTTGATCTACAACATCTGGATCATCTCGATCTACAGCATCTGGATCATCTCGATCTACAACATCATCATAGTAGCATACTCTGCAATACACACGATCCAATTATAGGATGATCAATCCCTCTCTCTTTAGGACATAGTTCCATGGATGATACAATCCAGATCAAGTTCTAGGATGATCAATCCTTATCATTTTAAGACAAGTCTCATGTCTATGGACGATGCAATCCAGATCAACTTCCAGGAGGATCATTCCTTATCACTTTAAGAAAAGTCTCATGTCTATGGATGATGCAATCCAGATCAACTTCCAAGAGGATCATTCCTTATCACTTTAAGACAAGTCTCATGTTTATGGACGATGCAATCCAGATCAACTTCTAGGAGGATCATTCCTTATCACTTTAAGACAAGTCTCATGTCTAGGGACGATGCAATCCCATCACATACATTTTAAACTAAGGGTCTAGGGACGATGCAGTCCTATCACATACATTTTGAACTAAGAGTCCAGGGACAATGCAGTCCTATCATCAATTCTCGGATATAGATGTCTACGAATCAATTCTGGGACCGAAGTTCGGGGAAGATACAATCCCCACCTGTCCACTAAGGACTTCATTCTCGAAGACATCTGTCTATGGATCAAATATGGGACCGAAGTCCCGGGAAGATACAATCCCCACCTGTCCACTAAGGACTCCATTCTCAGAGACATCTATCTACGGATCAATTCTGGGACCGAATTCCGGGGAAGATACAATCCCCACCTATCCACTAAGGACTTCATTCTCGGAGACATCTGTCTACGGATCAATTCTGGGACCGAAGTCCGGGGAAGATACAATCCCCACCTATCCACCAAGGACTTCATTCTCAGAGAGATCTATCTACGGATCAATTCTGTGACTGAAGTCCGAGGAAGATACAATCCCCACCTATCCACTAAGGACTTCATTCTTGGAGACATCTGTCTATGGATCAATTCTGGGACCGAATTTCTGGGAAAATACAGTCCCCACCTGTCCACTAAGGACCACATTCTCGGATACATATGTCTACGGATCCTTTTAGAACATGTTTTTAAGGATGATGCAATCCCTCTTCTTTCTCGGAGACATATGTCTACAGATCGTTTTAGAACATGTCTTCAAGGATGATGTAATCCCCTTGTCAACTTAGACCATGTCTAAGGACCATTCACCAACCTCACTGTCGGCATCACCAATATAGGTATCCACATCATCGACCTCACTGTCAATGCAGGCAATCTCATCATTAGTGATCATATCACTCCCCCTTTCTAGGAGGGTCCTTCTTAACTACACCAAGCTTGTCTCGAAAATACTCAAACTTTACTCGAGATAGAGGTTTGGTCAATATATCAGCAACTTGTTCGTCAGTGCTTACATACTCGAACTTGATAGCTCCTTTCTGCACCATATCCCATATATAGAAATATCGGATCTCTATGTGCTTTGACTTATCATGGAACACTGGGTTCTCTGTCATCTTGATACAACTCTGGTTGTCACATAGGATCTTAGTGGGTTCTATCTCTAAGTCAAATAAACCAGATAATAACTTCTGAAGCCATATTGTTTCACAATTAGCAGAGCAAGCAACTATATATTCCGCTTCGATTGTGCTGAGAGACACACTAGACTGCTTCATGCTAAACCATGAGATCATGGCAGATCCAAGACAATAACATCCACCTGATGTACTCTTCCTGTCTGAGACACTTCTTTCCCAATCAGCATCTGAGTAGCCATGTAATATGAAGTCATGATCTCCAAGATAATATAGACCAAAATCTATCGTACCCTTTAGATACCTCATCACATGCTTTGCAACTATTAAGTGAACTCTTCTAGGTTCCACTAGATACTGACTCAAGGTACTTACAGCAAAGCATATGTCTGGTCTAGTATTTGTCAAATACATCAATGACCCAATAATCTGTTTGTATAGAGTCACATCCACTAACTCTGATGAGTCATCAGCTAACAGCTTCAAGTCGGAACCCATGAGAGTGGCCATGGTTGTACATTCCAACATATCAAATCTTCTCAAGATTTCCACAGCATACTTTCCTAGGTTGATAAAGATTCCTTCTGGGCCTTTCCATACTTCTAGACCTAGGAAGTAATGCATCAATCTAAGATCTTTCATCTCAAATTCTGTAGCCATCTTCTTCTTACTTTCCATGATCCGTTTCTCATTCCCTGTCAGAAAGAGATCATCCTCATACAATAATAGTATGACAAGTTCATCATCCATAACCTTAAGGTAAAGGTTAGGATTAGCTTTACTTCTGGTAAAGCCCAAGCTTTGTCAAGAAGCTGTCAATTCTCCCTCTGTGACTGAACATCATTCACACTCTACATTGAGTGATCTTCTGCATATCTATCTGTTCCATCTCTCGTCAGATGGGTCTACTGATATGAGCCTCAATATCATTCGAACTCTGTGGTGAGTTCCTTCCTACATTCATGTCATCTGTATATAGAAACCATCTTCAACCTTGTAGCAAAGGTTGAGATCCACATTACCCATGGTGATCATTAAGCTCATCAAATGACTATCGATCCTGAGTACCCATACAGAGCCTGATTCACACTTCTTCTTCAATTACACCATTAATAGAATGGTCTTAACTAGCCACTTGGAGCAAACATCTCGTCATGATCCTCTTCCTCTTTCTAAGAGAATCTTCTAGCCACGAGCTTTCTATAGATTGTTTGATTTGTAAGTCTTCTTGTTGAACATCCATTACTTGTTCAGTGTTCATCATTCTTCATGATCTTTCCTACAAATGAAAATTAAGTACATGATTAGTAATACTTCATAATCATCAAATCATGTTGACATGAGAACCTATTATGCATACAAATATGATTTTCATAGTTATGCAACAATCTTGACCAATACTTTGGCACAACACTTTTCCATATCTTGTATGCATACATTGGCTATCTAGATGCCTTCCATCTCTACCAGAACATACTATCGAGAGCATGCATAGCTCTCAGCATGTCAGCAAAGAGGTTTCATTCTAGACAATCAACAATGGAATGTTTGTCCAACTTATCAATCATATGCATATTAGTAGTATACTGTTCAATGCTATATGAGTGTTTACACTCAGCATGATATATTCTAGAAATACAAATATGCATACAACCATTACAAGCAATATCATTTACTATTTCAGAGATTCAAATAACAACTCAAATACTTATCTTTTATGTTTGTGTGGTTGCCTCCCGCTTGATCTTCTATATGTCTTTTGAACTTCTATTCATTCTATACCACTGTGCATGCTCAAGTGTGCACTAGTGTCATCCTTATGATCTCATACACAAACATACATTCATTAGTATAATCTCAATATTATCAAAACATTATAATTCTAAATAATCTTGAATATGTATGGTCATGATCATTCAATACATAGGTATCTAAGATCCTAGCACAAAGTAGGATTCTAACATAGGAAGACATACCTGGATTAGATACATGCTTATTTATTTCTAACATACCCAAACAATATCTTTAGTCTCTTCAATGATTTAGAGACCTTGTGATAGTAACCTGCATACCTCATAAGTTAAGCATAGTAGAAATAAATCATACATACCTCGTAAGTAGAGCTTCTAAAGACTATGGATAATTCTTTGTCTTTATGTCATCATGGTCATAGAACTTGATTTGTCTTTCTTGATGTACCTATCTTTTGTTAGCAGACAACATCATCCTCATACAACACCACAGGTGCATTAGTACAATCATATAACCTTGATCAAAGAATGTCTTCTATCATTCTCATGCATTCATAATTTTACATTAATCAAGATTGTACTAACCTAAATAATATGAAGACAACCATATTATGAACTTAATTAAGAATCAGATTTCAAAACATACCTGTATCTTCTTAAGTCATACTTGTCGAGATTTCTTGTAGTCTTCGTATGTAAGGCCTTAGCCTAATCTCCCCCTGAAACTGGATCTGGAGCTCGATTAGGGTTTGTCAGAGAAACCCTAAAAATTCAAAATTTTACTTTCACACTTCTAAATGGATGGAAAGATGTGCCTTGATGAGCTGATCAAACTAGCATACTTCAATTTTGAAATCTCCAAAATTTGACCCCTCAAAATTGCCTTTGAAACTTCTGGATCTTCTAGACAAGATTCTGAACTATGCTTTGATGAATCCCACCCTTCTTCCCAATCAAAAGGTTCGATCCAAAGCTCTAAACTCTTATTTTTCTGAGGAGCTTCCAGTCGTGGTCAAAGACTTAAAAAATTCCAACTTTTGCAAAAGCCCTAATTTTCCACCTTTCCGATCAAAATCTCGAACTGGAGTTTGATCAAGCCCGGTCTTCTACCCAACCAAAAAATTCGATCTTGGTCTCTAAATTTTGATTTTGATCAGTAGCATTTAGCCATGGACTCGGCTTCCAAAAATTCCAACTTTCTCCGAAACCCTAATTTTCCACAGCAGTGACGATTCAAGAATGAAGGTGCTCAAAATCCAAATCTGTTTTGATAGAAATATGCACCTAATTGTTTCTATTGTAACTATGAAATTACGAATCCACAGGGTCTGAAACTTCTTCTTGTGGTATCCTGACCTGTCCTCTTTCCAAGCTTATAGGTCTGACTTGAATTGGATTCTCTGAGAGAGAGTTATGCCAAGTGTTGCAACGTGACCTATTTATGGGATAAAACAGGAGAGCTAACTTGTACGGTGTTCCACGTGTCACTTGTTCAACTTCGCCCTCTGGAAACGTTACCTGAGATAGTATAGTCTGTGCACTATCTATCACTTTTTATGAAATTTCATTTGGAGCTTCCTAGTCCAAGTTATGACCTTGTTTCCTAGGTCACCTGATTATGACTGAGATCTGGAAGAGGCTCAAAACCTAAATTGTACTGATCATAACTCACGAAGTACAACGAATATGAGGGTTTACTTTGGACACAAGGTACATGGGTATTTTATCTACAACCTGTAACGGTTTTCGATCCTGAAACTTTTCCAAAAAGGATTTATAGCGAAAGTTCCACAATGACTGGTTTTTGCTATACAAAACCCTAACCTTCAAATTGTCGTAAGTGAAGCAAGTGTCGTAAGTGCCATACATTGCCTTCCTTTAGGTTAGCTCTAATACCATGTTAAGATTCAATATGCTAAGACAGAAAATATCAGCATTGCATTTCATTTCACAACAATAGGATATACAGGATCATTGAAAGAACAACAAGCACAGCATAAAGACAAGAGACACAGATTTATCCTGGCAAACCCTCATGGGGTAGAAAACCGAGCAAAGCTTCCTCAATATAGATGACCAACAAATACAAAGATGCAAACCCTAGACATGAGCTCGTCCTCCTCCATAGCAGACCTCTCCCTAACCTATGCGCTATTCACAAGTGAGTGTGTGTGTTAAATGAGGAACAAACCTCCTCTATTTATACACAACTCCGACTTGTCTTTTATATTAACTAGGTCGGCCCCAACTTAACCACTGGGTTAAACACCCCATTACAATTGACTGGGTCAACCGCTCTAGGGTGGTCTAATAACCCTTTGACCCACATAACACATACAGGGCCGACCCCCACTAGGGAAGTCTAATAACCCAAGTTACCACATTCCGACGGGGGAATAAACATCTCCGGATATACATTAAGGTCTTCACGGAGGAATGAAACATCTCTGGAATAATAAAGTACAAATATAATATTCTTAGAAGTTACAATATTTCAACAAAAACTAGAGTAAACAGACAACTATACAATTATCCAAAGACAGACTTGTCGAGTGGGAAAGAGAAAAAGCACGAACAGGCTGCCACCTCATTCTTGAGCCTTCAACTAGCCTTGTAGCTCTAATAAGTCTTCTAGTTTCAGGGAATCTCCCTCCGGTGCTTCCTCTGCTGAAGGAGGAGGTGTCGTCTCTTTAGTGGGGATGATGTAATCTTTGATAATCTCCATGTCACGAAGGGTCTCCCCCTTATCTTATTTGTTCTACATCGAACCTATCTGTGTAACTGTCGGCCTTCATGCTCCTCAAGTTTGCTGGCCGAAATCTCGTCCACGTTGTCGAATACTAGTGGGGAGGAGGGAATATGCTCCTCCTCCACCTCAGACCATATTTTTTCTGGTACAACAACCACCTTGTCTCGCTAGTCACTCTCCATAACCTGATTGTAACTAAAAGATGTCTGAGTGGCCAAGCTCGCCACCTTTCTCATGCCACTACTCTGAATTAGGACGCAAGGACCATGCTTATAACGACCATGATGATGACGGAAGCTACATGTGATGACCTCCGCCATGATGGCCTGACCGAATCTGCCAATCGAGCAGCAATGATTCCTACCACCTGAGTCGACATAATACATGCTTGGCGTGGCCTTTTGGAAAGGTGGAAAAGCATACGACGACGTGGAGGTGGCCTCCATGCTATTTTGCAATCATTTTGGTGGCAGTAGAGATGCCGCCAAGCCACCTATCCACCTGGTCGAATTTAAACCGTGGATCTTAGTCCTTCTCACATCTAGAGCGTCAAATGGTGTTGCCCCTACCGTGTTCGCAAATTTGAATTTGGTCGGCCCGGTGCACAAGTAAGATTTGTGAACTCATTGTGAGTCGTAGATCTCTTCCCTACTGAATCAGAGCCATTGGAAAACGCTAGGGTTTAACCCAAGTTTGCAGATATGAAATGCAACCTTTCTCATGCATGTTAAAAGTGTGAACAAATCTTGGACCATCGATCCCCTCCATTGACCGTCAATCAACCTTGACATGCCCACCAGTTAATGCCTCCACCCGCAACTATGTAGCTTCCATCTTTCACCGCGAAGGGTGCCTTCCGACTGTAGATCTTTATCCTTTTAACCTCAGCTTCCCAAAGGTGCTTTTACATGCCTTGGGTATATTCCCTTGCCTTTAGTATACTAACCTCCATTTCGAATGTGGACTCTCTCAATCGCTCTCACGATGGACCGAAATCGTTGCACAAATCTTTGGATCTCCCATCTTCAGGCCATGGGAGTTGCAAGCAGAGCATCTTCTTACTGGTTCCACAGGCTTAAACCCCTTCAGACACTTAGCACAATTATGGTGCTAACAATAGGCTCCTATTGGGGATGCTATCCTCCCAGTGAGGTAGCAAAGAATTCCGTAGACTAGTGCCTTATCCATTGAGATTTTCTTACCACAAAATTAGCTATCTATAGCTCTTTATTGAAAACAAAAACTAAAAACTGGAATGAAGATTGCAAAACACTAGTGTAACTGAATGCTGAAAAGTACTCGGGATGTCGAGCTTATTTATATACAGAATACTCTATCCTACATTACCAGAATGGCCACCATATTATGTGATGTGAAAATTCCAGTGCAGTCAGTCCAGCAACTGATATCCTGAGTGGGTCCCCTCCTCATGCTTGACTAATATCAGACAAGAGAAATGCAATGTCAAAGAATACCGATGATAGTAGTGATCTTCTTGGTAAAAACAAAACTCCTTACCCCAACTGAAAAACATTTTCATGTAGCCAACTATGGGGTCGTAGAAAGTGTGATGTCCTTCAAATCTTTCTGCCCCACTACTGACCCAGCAAGTCTGCTTCTGCTACCACTCCTCTGGTTCTTTATCAGACTGTAGCTCTGTTTGCAGCTTGGCGAATTTTACCTTAAAGGATCTATAAGTAGCATGTTTATCTCCTCTACCACTCACGTCCAGCATGGGGATCAAGTATTTGCGGCAGGCTTCGAATAGAACCCGGAAGTCATGTCTGCTTGGACCCCTATACAACCTAACCAGAATGAAACAACCACCTTCATGCAGTTCCTTCTGCTGAGAACGAAACTCTGGAATAGGGGAGGCTGCTTCCACACATGGATCATTCATAACACCACCTCCTTGATTTCTTAAAATACCCAGATTAAAAAATTGGTTATGCTCTGGTGCTCCACTAGAAACCTCACCCTGATTTTCAAAAAGATCAAGTAAAGGGCCCTTTTGTTGAAACTAGGATTCCAGGCTTGTAAAACCTGCATAAAAATCATGCTGACCATCCTGGTCTCCCTCTAGCAGTTCCATTACCTAGTCAACCTGTTGAAAGTGTGTGTCAAGCCCAGGAAACTCCCCATGGATCTCATAATCTTCTTCAGCTTCAGTCCAAAAAGAAAACTCTACTTGTTGGGAAACTCCAGGAACCTCTTGATCGTCAGTCCCCTCTCCTTCACTTGGGTGAGGGCATGGATCTTCATGCAAACTCTTCAAGCTTTCTTCACTCATGGCCTTAAGAATGCTCCTTATTCTAGCGAATGATTCAGATTAGGGAAACAAGGCTTGACCACCTTCAACCTCAATATTTTCATGCCTTTCACTGGTGGAATTAGGGGCTACCACTGAGCCTTCTTCCCCAGCTGGTCCTTCTACGTAGTAGAACTGACTACGTGCCAGTTCGTTTCCTTCATTTATTTCTAGAAATCTTATGACCTCTTCATCTTTGTATTCATCATATAGGGGTGGGCCGAATCTCTCTTCCAAACTCTACACCATAGAACTCTTTATCTATTGAGTGCAATTTGCATGAAACAAACCAATACAATCCTTTCCTGGTATATGGTTGAGCCAACCATCTCCTTACTCACCATAAGAAAACAAACAGGGTTTTCCCGCTCATGCTTCTCCTCAGGCTCTGGTTTCCTTCTTATCTTATTTTCCTTGTCTTGCTCTGAGGCCTTCCTAGACATCTAATATTGTCCTCCAGCTCCAACAAATCAATGAACATATTCTGCAAGGTGGCAGACCTTCTCTCCAATAGAAGGAAATATAACTCAGGAGGAGAGATAGAAGCATAATGCAACTTAGTAACATTTTATAGGGGTTGAATTTCCTTTGGCATATTGTCATAGAAGCTTGCAAACCTCCTGTTAAAACTGGACATGGTTTCATCCTCTTTCTTTCTCATGAAGTAAAATTCTGAAAGAACTTGGTCGAGAGGTCTTCTCTTACCCCAAAACTCCAAGAGGACATAAGACAACCCTTCCCATGTATCAATAGATTTCGGCTGCAAGTGTTTAAACCATTTTTTGACGTCTCCTAGGAGGGATTGAGCAAAAACCCTCATGCAAACATCGTCATGGTCTACTTCAAAAAGATCCAGAAAATGCTCAAATCCTTGAAGATGTTTCTCAGTAGTAAGAATTTCAGCTTCTCCGTCAAACACAGGGAGGTATTTACGGTATTTAGGAGGGCAGTCATGAAGGATAGGGGGGATCTTTAAAGGACTTTATCTATGCTGAGACCTAGGAGGTGAAGGGGTATGCACAGGGAGAATATCATCAGCCTCACTTTCATGGGGCTTGCAAGGATGGTTATGGATCTTACATGGTTCAGAAGAAGGGAAAGGTTCAATTCTAGGGGTGAAAAGAGAATGTACATCTTTGAAGTCCAGTGAGGGATATACAAAGGAGACCCTCTTAGGACTTGGCGGTCTCTAGTTGAACAGAAGTCTCCTAATGTATACACATAAAGGAAAAAGACAACCGAAGCAAAGAACAATACCTCTTTGAAGAAATTGATACTTGGATACTTGGGTCTTCATCCTTCCATGCTTATTGCAACTGAGTTCTTCTCCAGTGGAGTAGCCATGGGATCCTTAGCATTTCAATGCTGGTGTGGAGTCACCAACCTCCCCAGTGGAGCTGCCCTTTAACTGAAGCTTTACTGAGTGGAGTCACCAGGTGAAAAACACACAACCCTTTTAATTCCTGATCGTTGTTCACCACCACCAACCAACTCTAAAAATTTTGTCATTCTCCCAGGGATGGTAAGCCATTCATCCCCGGCAATGGTGCCACTACATTAGCACCCAAAATTACCCCCAAGGTTGTGGGAAGGGGACACTTCAAGGTAACCACAAAACCACTTTACACTTATGCTACTGACCCAGCACAGCCAGAGAGGGATCTCTCTTAAACTCAAGAAAACTGGAAATAATCACAAATTTGACAATTAAAAACACACAGAATTCTTATTACTCAAGATAATCATTCAAAGCATACTCAGAAGGTCAGATTTCTGCGGGGACAAATTTGTTTAAATTTTGGTGCCATAATCAAGGGAGAAGCGTTGGGCAATGGAGTCATGGCCTAATACATAAATCGAATAACAATGCTACAGCGTGAAACATCAAAACATAGGCAAGATAGCCACTTGCTTCCGGTCTAAGTGTTATTATCTGGTGAAAAATGAAGAAAGAACAAATAGTCCATTGACATGAGTGACCTCCAAAGGTGAATTTGATGTCAACTTTAGAAGAAATATTGAGTGAATACTTGAAACAATAGGTAGCGCTTTCTACCAAGAATTATGTCCTACTATACACCAATTCCAAATATGAGAAGGAAAACATAATGTAAGTAAATAACAAGAAGCACAATCACATGAGGAGAAGAGAAAAATAGACTGTAAGCAAAGCAACACATGAATCTGTGTTAAATTCCAACTTTAGGCACTGCAATTCTATTAATGATTGTGCTACAAAACAAAGCTCGGCTCTCCCAGGCCTTGGCCCAATGATTTTTTCAAACCCTTTGATCTTCTATTACACAGATATTTGTAGGCTCCTAGCCTTGGACTGATTATAAAAAAACAATTACAAAATATGTTGCCACCTATATGTCCCCACTCACCACTTCTGACAACAAATCATAAGGTGAAAAGGACTGCTAACTAACCATGACTATTTCTACAGGTGTCCTTTGCAGGGTGCAGACCACGATAGTCTTAGAGGACCTACAGACTTTAACAGGCCTCAAAACTGGAGTAAACAGACAACTATACATTTAGCCAAAGACAGACTTGCCGAGTGGGAAAGAGAAAAAGCATGAACATGCCGCCACCTCATTCTTGAGCCTTCAACTGGCCTTGCGACTCAAAGAAGTCTTCTGCTTTTAGGGAATCTCCCTCCGGTGCTTCCTCTGCTAAAGGAGGAGGTGTCATCTCTTCAGTGGGACAATTTAATCTTTGATAATCTCCATGTCACAAAGGGCATCCCCCTTATCTTCTTCAGTCGATGTCAAACCTATGTACGAAACTGTCAACCTTCATGCTCCTCAGATTCGTTGGCTGAAATCTCTTCCATGCAGTCGAATACTAGTGGGTTGGAGGTAATATGCTCCTCCTCCACCTCAAACCATATTTGTTCTAGTGCAACAACCACCTCAGCTCCCTGGTCTCTCTCCATAACCCGATTGTAACTGAAAGATGTCTGAGTGGCCAAGCTCGCCACCTTTCTCATGCTACTACTTTGAATCAGGATGTAGGGACCATGCTTATAACGACTGTGACGATGACGGCAGCTACGTGTGATGACCTCCACCATGATGGCTTGACTGAATCTCCCAATCGAGTAGTAATGATGCCTACCACCTGAGTCGATGTAAGACATGCTTCATGTGGCCTTTCGGATAGGTGGAAAAGCATACGACAGCACTGAGGTGGCCTCCATGCTATTTTGCAATCATTTTGGTGGAAGTAGAGATGCCCCCAAGCCGCCTATCCACCTGGTCAAATTTAGACCATGGATCTTAGTCCTGCTCACATTCGGACCATTGGATGGTGTTGCCCCTACCGTGTTTGCAAATTTGAAGCTAGTCGGCCCGGTGCACAAGTAATATTTGTGAACTCATTGTGAGCCATAGATCTCTTCCCTGTTGAATTAGAGCCATTGGAAAACGCTGGGGTTTAACCCAAGTTCGTAGATATGAAACACGACCTTTCTCATGCATGTTAAAAGTGCGGACAAATATTGGACTGCCGATCTACGCCGTTGACCGTCGATCAACCTTGACATGCCCGTCGGTTAATGCCTCCGCCCGCGACTATGTAGCTTCCAATTTTATAAAGGGCGCCTTGCGACCATAGATCTTCATCCTTTTAACCTCAGTCACCCAAAGGTGCTTTTACGTGCCCTAGGTTTATTCCCCTACCTTTAGTCTGTTGACCGCCATTTCGAATGTGGACTCTCTCAATCGTTCTCACGATGGACCAAAATCATTGCATAGATCTTTGGATCTCCCATCTTTGGGCCATGGGGGTCGCAAGTAGAGAATCTTCTTGTTGGTTCCACGGGCTTAAGCCCCTTCCGACACTTAGCACAATTCTAATGCTAACAACATGTTTTACATATATATAAGTGTAATCATACTTAAGCAGGTTCAAAATATAAAACCAAGTGTTATACAAATTTTAGTATTACTTTTGAGATATAAGTCCTTGTAATCATAAAGATATCCCACTATCTACAAAAGAAAATTTTAACAATATAGGAGTTAGAGACCCCCCCCCTTGTACTCCATGGTTGATTATCTTACATAATAATCTATTATTTATATAATGTTTTTATAAGGGATAACTTATGGCCTAACATACCATAATAACCATAGTTTATGTGCTTATTTGTTTAATAACATGACTTATACTATCATATTAATTTATATGTTGAGCTTTATCACCTATATATATATATATCCTTGTATAGCATCCTAGGAGTGATGATACAAAAAGTAATACTTAGAGATCTCCAACCCATGTCCTTAGTGTCATTTTACCAAGATTAGGGTACCACTTTTGTATGACCTATTCTAGGTCTGCTAGTGATTATTAAGTCATAGTTATCATTATACTAACTATATATATATAAGCTCTATAACTTATTGGAATATTGCAACAAGTAACTTCTCTCTTCACTCTACGACAACGACACTCTAGAAGTTAAGTTTAACTAGTAAATTAACTAGTTATATTTAATCTCTCTTGGCCACCTTACCATTTACCTCCATTATTCTTAGTGGACTTAGTTATCCAACGTTTTAGTTGTGTCACCAATTTTAGTCTCCTACAACTTAAGAATTACTCACATAGTTACAAGGTTTACTAGTGGGGTATTGGCCTTGAGCTCTTCACCAGTAAACAAGTACAATAAATAATTTTATTTAAAAAATATTAGGTTTTAAAGGAGCAATGTTACACCAATGCTCATCTATAGAACTCATGCTACCCTA
This sequence comes from Larix kaempferi, assembly GCA_027924585.1. Lineage (NCBI taxonomy): Eukaryota > Viridiplantae > Streptophyta > Pinopsida > Pinales > Pinaceae > Larix > Larix kaempferi. Next base: position 7,273,612 of record BSBM01000432.1, on the reverse strand, counting down.
TCAGAGAAGATAGCTACCAACATTTTATTGCTTCATAGGACTTAAAGAAATTATCTATGCAATGAGAATTAACAGAAACAATCAATTCAGACTCGAATAGAGCATAGAATGCTACATTCATTCGATTAAAATTTTGAACCTATACAATGTGAGTTAGATCTAGGGGTATTAGTCTTGCCTGATTTACATTGTATTCACTTAGCCAGCGGTTTTTTGTCACTTCCAATCCATGTATTCCTTGCCTACGCATTTCTCTCCTAGGGCATGGAGTCTTTTCCTTCTTTCTCCAATGTATAGAGCCCAATTTTCCAATCATCCAATAAATCACCCCTTCTCCTTTGCAATCAATTCCTTTTAAGCCCATTATTCAATCCCTTCGGTTTTAGTTAGGGAGATAGATAGTTTGACAGTTCAACTTCGTAGGCCATTTATAAAAACAACTCCTCTTCCCCTTGCATATGACCCACTATTGGTTATGAATTCCACATAGAACATGTGGATTCACATCCTACATTAGTTCATGCGAATACTCCTGCAATAGTGCCAAGTGGATCTACAGCTTCTACAACAAGGATATACAACATGGATCTGCAGCAACCGTATTTCATCCTACAACAACTAACACATAATCAAAATGTTTTGGGTGATGATGATCACATGAGGCAAAGGATGGTCCTACATTAGACACCCTTGGTAAGAAAACTTTGAACATCCTCCTCAAAGGGTTAGAAAAAATTTCCCCTACATTTATTCTTCCTCTTTTTCCACACTCTATTAAATGGTCTCTTCCACCTTACGTTATACCCTCTCATTTTCTAGGATTCTACGGATTTTGTGGGACACTAAACCATGATATCCTCCTTTACTAAAGTACTCAAACTCAACAAATTTATATGCCTCCACTGCTCTTACTCCAACAAATATTACCACTATAAAATTCCTCAAAGTTACTCAGCCAAATTGATCTCTTTTGCATGCCAAACCAAATACCACTTATGGTTGGCAAGTTTCCATTCCCAACAAGGCTCACAGTATGCATAAATGCATGCCCAAGAGGGTTTACTACCTACAAAAACCCATGCCCAACATGGCATACTACCTCCTAATCCTCCCATTGTATTGCAACCAAGCACTGTAATGGCTCAAACTCTACACTACCGTTCTAGAATGCAACATTCCCATCAACATAATAAATACAAACATTATCACAAAAATCTTTGTAAAAAATGCTTGCAAAATCAAACTCCATGTTTCGTTGAAATTGCATGAACTTAAAATGTCCATCCTTTATTCGTATCTCTGCTCCATAGGTATTCCTCTACAATTATACACATAAGCATTCTCATTCTAGTATGTCTTTGAACTCTTGGATATTTCCTTGATTGTCTTTCACCACAAAAATAGCAATGACACAATATAGATGTCTCACCACTTCATTCCTCAAAAAAACCACTCCTACAATAGTTCCAATCATCATGTTCATTATACTCTCAACAAACTAGAATTGATCTTGTGACTGAGTGATTATCCCTTCAACAGATTCCTCTTCATGACCGGTATTCTCATATTTTGCATGTTGCTCTACTTTGGTAGCATATTGTTCCTCTTTGGACTTATCCCAACCTATTAATAATATTTTCTTCAAGCATTCATCATCCTTGAATATTTCATCCTTCTAGTTTTATATAGCCTTCATTCTCCTTGTAATTAAATTAGCAAACATATTATAAAACTCCTCCAACATCACATTATCAAACATATTATAAAACTCCTCCAACATCACATCTTCTATTGCATCTTCATATGACACTTTTGCAACATGCCTATCTTCTTTTTGTGGCATGATTTCAACCACATGCTCACACATAACCACTTTGGGATCTCTCTCCTGCATTAAATGAATGTATCCTTCCTCCAAATTAACTTAGAGATTCCACCCATTACATCTTGCAAGTAAAAGATCCCTTACCTTCTCCTTTCCTTCATTATTAACTTAGAGATTCCACCCATTACATCGTGCAAGTAAAAAATCCCTTACCTTCTCCTTCCCTTCATTAGACCTCATTTATGTAACCAATGCACAAAATTTCTCCTCAAGATGATGTTCTTTAGCCACACCTTCTTCCAATACATGCTTTGCACATAATTTCCTATTATGTAGAAACCTTATAAACAAAAAAACTCAATGATATGTAATACACTTACTATTTCAATCCTAGAAATGTCATATGCTTCCTAGCTAATGCTTGTTTCTTGTTCACCAACTCATTCAACTATAACATAGTGTTCATCAATATATTCATCCTTTAAAATAAAATTAAAAGTATATTTATATTACAAAATACATATTCATTAAACAAAAATTAATTATATAATTTTTTTTTCTATATTTAGAATTTTTTTTAAGTTCTTTTTATAAAAAAGGCCACTAAGATGGTAATTTATATCCTTTAATAAAGGTATAGATTTTCATAGTAATGTTTTTCTGGTTTTAATGTTATCTTTCTCAAATATAGTATGTTATTCAAAATACAAAGTTAATATATTATTTAGTAAAATATCTTTGTAAGTTTTGTTAGACAAAATGTTTTTTTTTTTTTCTAAGATGTTTTTGTTGTTAATCCCCGCTAGCTCACTGGGTTAAGTTGTGGGTCTCATCAATAACACGACCCGAGTTCAATTCCCCTTAGGGTGACTAAGTTGGGGTTTCTAAGACCACATTTTATAGTAATTTAATTTTAAAAATTATTTGAAAGCTAAAAAATTAAATCAATATAAATATATTTTAAAGTGATTTTTTTTTTCAACGGAAAAATCCCCTTCCTTAACAAACTTCCTCACATATCGTGGATGGTAGGTCGAGCAAACCGTCAGCGGTCATCCAAGCCAGAAGATGTCTCAACTGAATTGAACCCCGATGGATGGAATGAAATCCATCTATCCCCACCAACGGACCACCATAATTTTAAAGTAAAATTTACTTCTTAATATGTAACGTTTTAATGATTTAATATAAAATAATTAGTATGTTTTCAAAAATAAATTTCTTAATGTATATTTTGTTATCATTTAATATAAAGAAATTAATATAGTACATAAAATTAAATATAATTTATTAATTTGTAATTTTTTACTGAATTTTTATAATCTATAAACTTAAATTATAAAAAATAAAATAAATTTAATCTCTAATCACATTAAATTTAAAATAAATATAAAAATATTTAATTAAAAATAAATATAAGGTGATTTAATTATTACCGTGAAAAAAATGATGGCAGGCGAGGGGTGCCATATGGAAACGCAATATAACCCTTTTTCCCAAAAACACAAAACATGGTAATTCCATAATCATTTCCGAATTTTTTATTGCAAGGTGAAGTTGCCCTAGAGAAGGAGATACATTGAGGTTATTAAATTCAATGGTGATCGCTAAAATTATTTAATGCATACTAAATTTAAAGAACCTAAAATAAACCTATAAATAAATTAGGCCACCTAAATCTGGAATTCCAAAGACATTAAACCATTAATAGAATATTTTGGTGCGGGTCTAAACGTAATACTTTATTGTGAAGAGTGGTAACTAGGTTAAAAGATGCATTATTATTATGTCCCCAAAGGGGATCATATATGTATCGTGCATGTCTTATTAATTGACTTGTATAGCCTATAAAGTTTTCCTCCAACTATAGTTATTCTATAGTTGAAAATATCTTATTAAACAAAATAATAAAAAATGCAATTTTATGAATTTTTATTAGTTGCAGATTGTGATGTCATCCTTGTTTTTCCCTTCCCAGGAGGGGGCAGCGGGATGACGTCTTATAATTTTTAATTATGTTGCAGAGTTCTGAATCCTGACTCCGAACACGCAACTATTGTGGGAGATGTCAGCGATATATCACCTAAATATGCAACACAACACGGGACTTGCTTTGCCTTTTACTTTGTATTTTTCTCACTATCCTCTCTTTGTCAACACTTGACAGAGCATCTCTGTCTTAAAATATGTTATGTCTTACCGACCTTATTTTCTTACATGGCTGATCTTCACTGGCTTTATTCACTCTCTAGATTGGCGAATATTACATCTAATTAAATTGTTGATGAATCAACTAGTTTAAGGTCAACAACTGGTTCAAAAATCGTAGTTGTTTCGCATGTTGGATGTTAGTGATTATAAGTTTTTCCGGCAAGCCTCTCATACCAAATAGCCTTGCCTTAAGGTTAACATGTCCTCTGTCAGACAAGGATGGCTCCATCCCATCCTTATATTCATCAATGACGGACCTATCTCTTCGGGTCATGTTGTCATATGCCAGCGCGCAGTTTTGATGTTGACAACTGCTAGGAAATTTGTGTTAAGAATTGTAATCTCACCGGTCCACTACCCATTATTGGTACATTAATTAGTTGGCTGGTTAGTTTGTTAGTTTGACTAGGACACTTGGATCTCCCATAGTATTTACTGTCCCATGGTATTTACCCATGGTTTTGTCTGTGATGTAATCCTATATAAGTTTATGCCTAATAATGAGAAGGAAATCCATTTCCCATTTTGTTTATCCTCTTTTATCTTTGTTCCATATTTTAACATGGTATCAGATCGTATGGCTTGATCCATACCTGTTGTTGAATATGCCTTTTCACATAGTGGAAAGCACACACACGTAGAGTTTGATCTTATTACAAAGCTTTACTTTGAAACATGTACCTGCACAGTTGTCAATCATACATGATATATATATATCATGATCTAAGATAATATTTTCAAAATTCTTGTCATGACACTTATTTCCAAGTACCTTTAGTCATTCCCTACTTGCTTTTCCTCAAAAGCAATCGTATCAATGCTCATAACATGAGCTATATAAGAACATAACATAGCATATACATAATCTAAGAATATATATGCATAATTTAAGTACAATCAAGGGCATAGCATAAGTATATAAGCATACCTTGTGCATAACATATGCATAGTAGAAACAACTCTTGGTGCGCCATCTCAACACTGAATAAGACTTTTTATTCTAGGTGCTCTAGAGGTACCTAATAATCAATAGTAAACTAATTACTGATGCTCAAGATCCTCCATCTCAACATCAGTAATGACAATGAGTTGTAGTGATTCCAAAGCTTTATGCTCAGTACTCAATATAATAGTCTATGTGATCCAGGGCTTATGCCCAACAAATATAAAATTAATCCATGTGCTCCAGAGCTTATGCTCAACACATCATAAAGTACTCCATGTGCTCCAGGGCTTATGCCCAACATAAATGAAAGTAGTCCATGTGCTCTAGGGATTATTCCCAACACATATAAAAGTAATCCCTGTACTCCAAAGCTTATGCTCAACACATAATAAAGTAGTCCATGTGCTCCAGGGATTATGCCCAACACATATAAAATTAATCCATGTGCTCTAGAGCTTATGCTCAACACCAATTTATAATAGTCCAGGTGATCTAGAGTGTATTCACTCAACACCAAATAATTTTTCTATATTTATTATTAATGCATAGTATTCACAATGTCTGTTCACTAACCCTTTTGTAGGTTTTGTAAAATAACTTGAACACATAATGTAAGCATAACATGAACATAATCAGAATTTGAAAACTCATATTTGTAATAGTACTAGATATATATATATATATATATATATATATATATATATATATATATGTATGTATGTATGTATGTATGTATGTATGTATATAGTTCAATCTGTGAGTATAAGACGCTCCCATTGTATTAATATCGGACCTATTCCCAGCGGTCATTAGAGAATACCATTATAGGGACTATGGTCTTATACTACGGTGCATTCCAAGACCGTTTAGGTGTGCTTTGTGAGGTTTCACGGGCCTCCACATGACTCGCGGCTGCAACATGCCCATCCAACACAAGGACGATACCCTTTCACTTTATTATATAGTTTTAGGTGTATCTCCTACCGGTTCTCTTCAGGATGTTCATACAACTTGGGATTCCCATAGTTGTTCAAAATTTCACGATGCTCTAGAGTCCCCTCGACTCAACATCAAACCATAAAAGGTAAGTAGTCATGATTCTCTAGATTCCTCTCGACTCAACATCATACCATAAAAGATGAATAACCATGATGCTCTAGATTCCTCCCGACTCAACCTCATACCATAAAAGGTAAATAGTCAGGATGCTCTAAAGTCCTCCCGACTCAACATCATACCATAAAATATAAGTAGTCATGATGCTCCAGATTCCTCCCGACTCAACATCATACCATAAAAGATGAATAACCATGATTCTCCAGAGTCCTCTCGACTCAACGTCATACCATAAAAGGTAAATATTCATGATGCTCCAGAGTCCTCCCAACTCAACATCATACCATAAAAGATGAATAACCATGATGTTCCAGAGTCCTCCCGACTCAATATCATACCATAGAAGATGAATAACCATGATGCTCCATATTCCTCCCAACTCATCATCATACCATAGAAGATGAATAACCATGAAGTTCCAGAGTCCTCCCAACTCAACATCATGCTATTAATTTAACTTAAATTTTCTCATAATAGGATTTCAAATTTATCATCTTGCTTTCCATTCAATTTCTTATAAACATATTAAATTATTCATGCAAATGAATATCATAAGTCTAACTGTAAATTTTCATCATGCTATCTGTTCAAAATAGTTATTGAATCATAATTCATATTGGGAGATACCTCATGTATTACCTTTTGTTCACAAGTCTTGGTGAAGTCTTTTGTACTTGCATGCTTCACTTACAATCTTTTGCCAGAAGTTATTTACATCATAATCTCTTGTTCATCAAAAAGAAAAACATAACATATATCAAGCTCCTATCTTGATTGTATCTAAAAATTTTGTTTGCAACCAAACATTCTCATGTGTAATTCTAATACATTACTCCTTTTTCGACAAGTATAGTCACAACTGGATTTGGGCATATCTTGGTTTTGTCGATATTTTTAAGCATATTCATCATTTCAAAAACTTACGACCAAGTACAATATCTATTCTCAAGAAAACCTACAAACGCTCATGAATTCAACTACTCATGTCGAGTTTCTAAGAATCTTCTCATGCTACTATCAATCGTAACATTTAGTTTATGCTTTTCTATAGTTTTCTCACTAGTACTTTAATATATGAACTTTTAATCGTGCAATCAACACCATGCATTCAAATGGTTTAGACATTTTATTCTCCTATAACATTCTATAATAGAAGATAATTGCATGCCATGACTTTCAACTTATATAAGAAAGTAAATACTTCTATTTTTACCAAAAATACTTCATACTTTTCCTAAGTAGACATTTTTTTGTTGACATGTTTATCGCAAATAGAGTCTCGAATCTCATTTGCATGTTTTGACTATAATTTAAAACCATTTCAAGCATTGTTTCAAAAAATTAAAGGCCACTGCACTTACGCTACACTCTTCTAGTCATGCCATGTTTTGAAATTTTACATTTCTATACATAATATATCTATTACTTTTAGGCATACATACCTCATGGTTATATAGGAGGTAAACATATCAATCCTTATCTTCAGGTTTATTTTACTAAAGGCTTGAATCCTATCTTTTTACTTGGAACCAAATTCCCTCATAGAGCATAGGTACTTTAAAGCAATTTTACTTCCTATGTAATCTTTCTACTTGCTTGGCTATAGCATATAATACACATTTAATGACATATTGTTCAACTTTGCATGCTAATAATAAAAACAACTACTGATAGGGTAAATATTTACTAGAAAACAAAATAATGTGCAGAGTATGCAATGTACTTTCACGTTTGCAAGTCCATAGGACGTAGTGTTGTAACTGGGCTCTGATACCATTTGTAATGTCCCTCAAAATACGCTTTAAAAAAAATTTCTTTAGGGTCTCTGTATTGTCGTAAGACACCTGTTCATGTAAATTAACTTTAAGTACACAGACTTTATACATACTAAGATAGATTTGTATTTACCTCATGAAAATTCATATAATAAGTTTAAGGATAATCTATCTGCTCATTAAGTATATTTATGCCTAGGATCTATTCAACGTAAATAAGAATTTTTTATTAAAGTATACGACTTAGATCTCTTATTTTTAACTTATTCAAAACATGTTTAAGTTTGACGACCATTTGAACAATAATTTTTGTCTTATTAACGGGTTTATAAGGACTTAGCTTCTCCATAAGCTAATATATAGTTCTAAGCAATATGTGTCAAGTTCTCTATTTTAAGAAGTAACTTATCTCCAAATAGTTTAATTATTGATCACCTTTTTCAACCATTTAGATTTGTATAATATGAATAAAAATCCTATTCAATATATCAAGATATGGATTATATTTTCTCTACTCTAAAATTTTATGGCTTTGGGATCGCACATCCTCCCTATCCAACCAATAGGGGTTTTGGACCGTTCATCTACAATTATTTATATACAATTTATATAAAACTTTTACATATTTATAAAAACGTTATTTCATTTTAAATTATGAATAAAAATCCCTCATTCGATATATATAACCTAGATATTTTCTTTTAAAAGGAAAACTATACTTCAATTTTTAATATAGACAAAAGTTACCTTCATATAACATTTAACCTTCAAACTCAAACCACCTATAATATGGAGAAAGTATATCTATAAATAGCTTTTTAATTTCATATCTATAAACATAAATACCAAACATGTAATGGTAGATACCACATATCACACGGTGAGAATATAAAGATGTGAATCTATTAGTAAAACCCAATATCCCTACAAGTATATGTGATCATTTTAATGAAACAAACCCCATGATATTTTAACCTATTCATGTTTTCATTTAAAAAGAATAGCACATTTTTTTTTAAATAGAATTCATATATATATATAAACTGGTTATGTGTCAATGTCATATTATTTATCATTTTCCCCAAATAGCATATATAAGTTATGTATTCATACATCCAATATTTATGCATTCCCCAAAATAACTTAAGATAAATATTCATTTAATTCACTACAATTCAAAAAGAAATCTCACAATTTTATAGCTCAAATGCCCACGCTTTTTATTTTCCGTAACTCAATATATATAAATATCAAACTATGCCATATAAGCCTTGAATTATGCTTATTAATTAATATATAACTATAAGCATTGAACTCTATCCTTTCTCTAAATTTCAATAATAATAAAAAAATATAAACGTTGAGCTTTACGCCTTCACTTACCATGATCAATATTATTATTGTCACAACCCCAAATTTCTGAGTCAATATTTTTTTTTTTAAATTTTCGAACTTTTCACATTAACTACCTAGTTTATATTAATAAGGCTCCTTATTGATTATCTAATTTCAGATCTCTTTTTGTTAAATACGGAAAGTTCGTCCTACTAACATCTATATATTTATTTAGCAACATATTAAGTGAATATTTTAAATTGCAACTATAACCATTATTTTTAACTTATAAGTCATACCACTTCTTTAACCTTTCCTAAGACAAATATGTGTGAGAAAACAACACAACCACTTCACTATGCCTAATCTTGCATAACTCCATAACTTCAATAATTCTTTTAACATAATTATCCTCTTTATGGACAAAGCTAACATATTTATAAGTGTACACGAGATACAAACATACATTTCAAATTAAATATGGAATAATGACAATTTTTCTTTTACCAAACCTTTACTGACATATGGGTATAGACGACAAAACCATCCTAAATATTCAAGAGGTTTAAAACACATAAGAACATATAAACGCAACCACACATAAGATATCAAATATAACGATGAGACACATCAATGCAAGGCACAATATCAAGAAATTAAATACACAAATAAGGGACACATCACAATAGAGACCTTTTTTAACATGGTTCACCCAATCGAGGGGTTCACCCAATCTAGGACTACGTCCACAAAAGGTGTTATTTTATTATTTATTCAAAAAATGAAGTTACATCCTGCAACACACTTTTTGCCTTTAACTTTTCAAAGCCTCTTTCCTAGAGAATATTTGTGGAACAATTCCGAAGTAGGTAGTCGTACCCTATTTGTCAACATGATTTTGAAAATATCTCCTACTAACATAATAATATAAGGGTAACTTATTTCACTTTTCTAATCAATTCCGATCCTAGTCCAAAATTAGATAAATCTATCAATATGAGGTTTACACACTTATTTATATATAAGCACATACAACGGAAGTCTACCTTTCCAAGTAGCATTATATATATATATGGTTCAAATTCATAACATATTACATTGACCCAAGCTCATAGCTTATTCCATTTTTAAGAACTTATTCCATTTTTAAGAACTTATGTTAGCAACATAAGCAAATCTATATTCTATTAACCTCAAGATTAATTATACCCTACTTATGGAATTAAATCAAAATTAAGTAGATTCGAGGAAAAATGGGACCTAACACCTACCAAGCAGTCCTCTACCATATTCCACGAGGACATATGCACTAAGGAAAGGATCAAGCCATTATGTAGTTTATACCCTAACTCACACACAGTATAACTATGTGCAGCAAAAAGAGAAATCACCCAAGATAAAATGTTTTCAAACAGGAATATACAGAGAATGTAATCACGTTCTCAAATCAATAGAGATCTCGAAGAACAGAGAATCAACGCTGGAAACGCTACGTATATACTGGAAGCTAGAAAATCTCACTGCGAAAGTAAGGCAGCGTCTTATCACTAGCCAAAACCCATCTATATGTGGTAGCACTAAAACATGTAAAGATTTCCTTCAGGGATCATGTTTCACCACAACAGTATCAAATACTAAGAATATGATAGGAAGCATACAAAATGAACTCGATGGCATAACACAAAGGTTCAAGATCCTTAAAAGAGATCTTGATGTGGGAACAAATGCTAACACCAAGTTTAAGGATAGTTTTCCAACGCTTGCTCGCATGGAGTATAAAAATGAATTCCATCATTTGCTTACACTGGGATAAAGATAGTTTTCAGTATTCAGGCTTATCATAGATAATAAGAATATTTTTCCCACAAGTGCTTTGTACAGGAAAAAAGGGTAGTACCGAGATCAAAGACAAGTTCCAGACATTACGTATCAAAGGAAACATCAATCTGGAATACAGTTTCCAAGCATTTCATCATACAAGGAAAACTTCAGCAATAATACAATTTCCAAGCAGTCCACTCCACGGAGGTGTGGTAGAGTTCTCAAACTAGAAACCAAACATCGACTGAAACATACATTAACTAAGATATAAGTTCTGGGAAAAATATAACTAAAAGAAAACCATACCATATGTAGAGATTGTGGGCTAATAATAACCTACGCCCTCTTCCCTCAGGCTTACGATTTTGATGGAGTACTAACATTTATATATACAATCAAACATCTATACTGGGATCGGCTCTTTATTCTTATGTTTTAAGGCTTCGATCTAATTAGCTGTGATAGCTGTAATCTAAAACCAAGACAGCTTCGATCTATGACCGAGCTTAACTCCGTTTCGATTTGGGAAACAAAAATAATTACTTTACTACATAGTAAATGACAAATCATTGAATACTAAAATGTAACGCATCTATAGAACATATCTTCGATCAAACATTTGATACAGAGGTTCAGACAAAGACAGAGATACTAACAAAACACCTCTATGCTTAACTCATACAAGGATCTAGATAAAAGGTATAGTAATTAAAACGTATAAAGAGAGACTTCCCTGAATGAAGACGAGATACCCATTCGACTTGCTCCGATCCTCCCTTTGCGAAAATGCTAAAAGAAGAAAACTCTCCCAAACAGAAGTCGTCCTCTTCCTTTGCTTCAGCTTCGAGTGTTATTTTCCCGCTTCATTAAACCCTTATTCCCGGAGTTTACCAATTTCCCAATCCATGTAACTGGAATGCCTCTCACAGACCCTCTAATAGTAACAATGCAAGCATCCACTCAAGAACACCCAGACCTCAAAACTCCATTGGTATCGGATTTTTATTCCCAACCAAATGATTTTTTCCAGGCCTTTAATCTTCCCCAAGGGTTCTGATCCCACACCACTGCAATCGGGAATGCTTGTGGGTGCTTGTCCTCGTATAAATCATGGAAAACCCCTCTTTCTAGGCATACCACCGTAAAACATCCTCCAACAATTGTCGACAGAATATTTAGTTAAATGTGGGAGTCAGGTTCGTCCAGTCGAGCTCTAAAAGATCTTCTTAAATGCTAAGCATTGATTAAGAGCTTCCCTTACCTTTCTATTCCTCCGCTCCCACTCTCATACCTATGATCTTGGTGAGACTTTGATTCCTTCCTAAAGAAGACAAATGGCACAATCAAATCGTAGTGCTCTCCTTGCGAGACAAGTGGCGACCGAGCTTGATTTCAAATACTCCACTAGGGAGATATACTCGCTGAAAATACTCCCTACTTTCCTCCACCCGGTCCTAGTCAAGTGTTTGTTTTAATTCCACTACCTTCGTAATAATGGAGTGAACTCCTTCGGTGCATGTTATACATTTAAATGTAAAAAGGTGGTGATTGTATTCTTAGAATGTGTGGCCCTCAACTATGCATAAAATCCGATATAAGTACTTCAATAAATACTTAGTAAAAATATCTTATATGTTTTCTCCATTTCTGTACTTTTATTAATGTACTATTACCAAAACTCTTAAATCCAAGTTCATTCTTTTAATCAAAACATTGAGCTATTGTGATTACTAAAATAGTCTAAGATTAAAGCTTTATCATATCATACTTGAATAATCAATTATTCTTTTCAATCCAACTTAATAAAAATATTATAATTATTTCACAATATAATACCTATGTGAGTAATTTATGTACTACTGGAGAATTCCTTAAATAAATCCTTCCAATAGAAATTACACCTTAACCTCTATTCTTTTATAAAAATATATTCATTGTCATTATCATGTATTTCAATATAGGTTTTCCACTAGATATATATATCTATATTATAGTCCTTTTGATTTGTCAATGTTGGCAGGCGGTTTGGATGAGTCAGTTGTGCAGCATTGTGGATGCTATGAAAGATCAAAGATGTCATGCAAGAAGGAAAACAACTCATAAGTCAATAGTATTTTATGTATTTTTGGGTCATTTCGACCGCATTATGTGGGTTTTGGGTCATGCAGACCGCATTATGTGGGTTTTTGGGTTATCTTTTTGTAGAGTTTGTTAAGAAGTAGTTAGGCGGTTGCCTAAGTGGACTGCAAATGTAAAGGTGCAAGCCTATAAATAGACATAGCATTGTAGGTGTTGAGAGTTCCATCAATTGATCAATCGAAGAGACAGTTGAGCTAGGATGATTTTGCTTGTTGTTGTCTGTTAATTTGGATATGCGTCATAAGAACTATATTGCTGTATTTGTGGGTTGTTGCGAAGGTTAATATGAGATGATTTTGAGCAGAATTACTGTGTCTCTTTCTGTTTTCCTGATATGAATGTGATGTGCGACTTGAATACCTGAATGATGCAATGTTTCCTTGTTCCAAATGATGTTTTACTGCTAGATCTGTTGCACATTAATGGTTTATTTGACAATAAGATTTGTTGAATGATGATGCGATTCTGTCTAAATGCATAAGTTGAAATGCTAGATTTGTTTGTGAATGCCGTGATAAGTTGATAAATGGATGCACAAGGGTAACCATATGCTTTGTATGAGTTCTCCTTCAGTTAAAGCCAATACCAGTCTAGATTCTACCCTTGCTTATGAAGATATACTCCTTACTTGCTTTGCTGCTTCTGGGTCCCCTGAGGGAGGTACAAATATGGAGATTTATACCTTGCTGCTTATGAATCTTATTTTGCTGCTTTTGCTCTTGGGAAGAATTATGATGCTACTGATACTACTTACTGGTAGTTCTGGCTCAATAGATTAAACTGGTCCTGTAGCTTCGGTTCCTGTAGGGTCTGCTCCTGCTGCTGGTCTTGTTGCTGGATATGCGTCTAGATCTTCAGCTCGCTCTCTAAAATCTGGATCTGGATCTATATATGTTACTGCGACAGAACCAACTGCTGGCGGCTCTGAACTAATTTCGGAAGGAGGATATAATTTTTGCAAAAGGAGGTTTTTACAAGGTATGTTTCTTCTTCTTCTCTACAAAAGGCACATTGAAGGAGTTTTTTTTTCTAAGGCATATTTACAAGGAGTTTTTCCAAACTATCTCTTTTCTTGTTGCATTTTTACAAAGAAGACATTTTTTGCAAAATGAGGTTTTTACAAGCTATGTTTCTTCTTCTTCTTTACAAAAGGCACATTGAAGGAGTTTTTTTTTCCAAGGCATATTTGCAAGGAGTTTTTCCAAACTATCTCTTTTCTTATTGCATTTTTACAAAGAAGACATTTTTTGCAAAAGGAGGTTTTTACAAACTATGTCTTCTTCTTTTTTACAAAAGGCACATTGAAGGAGTTTTTCCAACATATCTCTTTTTTATTACATTTTTACAAAGAAGACATTTTTTGCAAAAGGAGGTTTTTACAAGGTATGTTTCTTCTTTTTTCCAAAGGCACATTGAAGAAAAAAAATTTCTATGGCATATTTGCAAGAAGTTTTTTCCAAATATTTATTTTCTTGTTGTATATTTGCAAAGAAAACATTTTTTTGAAAAAAAGATTTTTACAAAGTATGTTTCTTCTTCTTTTTTCCAAAACACATTGAAAGTGTTTTTTTTAAGGGATATTTGCAAGGAGTTTTTTCAAAATATTTCTTTTCTTAGACATATTTGCAAGGAGGTTCTTTGCAAGGATGTTTTTTTTTCAAAGTAGCTTTGCACTTTTTATTTAATTGAAAGAGGTTTTTTCAAATAGTTGTTTTGCTAAGGTATTTTGCAAATGATTTTTTTCCAAAGTAGTTTTGCACTTCTTATTTATTTGAAAGAAGATTTTTGTTCAGAGAATTTTTTCAAAGGAAAGTTAATTCCAAAAAAATCTTCTTCAAAAGACTCTTACAAAAATTTTAAAAGGTAAAGTAAATTTCAGTTCATGTTTTTATAAATTCCGTAAATGTTTTTAAATCTTAATTTATTTGTTTTTACTATAAAGTAACATGATTCTTTAATTTATCGTCTATAGATTAAACAACCATGGGCAATAAGAGAAATCGTAAAAGAAAAGCTGATCGTAAACGTGATGATGATGATAATAGAGAGAAACAAAAACTCAGATATATTGCCAAAAAACAAAGGGTTGCTGAAACAGAAGAGAGAACTATTGAAGATATAAATACAGATTTACATGACAATGTTGAAGAAATGGAAATTGAAAATAGAGTACAAGAAGAACAAATTGAAGTTGAAAAGAACATTGTAGAAGATGTAAATAGTGATTTACATGCTAATGTCGATGAAATCAATATTGAAGATCAAGTTCAAAATCCAGAAATTGAACCTGGTATGTATATATCATATATTTTCCAAATTCATTTTTTTATAATGAATTTTATTTTTTGATATATGTTAAATTAAATTTAACTTGATGTATAGGTACTTTTACTATTGATGATGAAATGTTAGAAGACATTGATTGCGACAAATATGGAGAAAAACTACCAATACATGTTGCACGATATCGTGCTACAAAATTTTATGATGAAGTTCTCAAAGATTACTCAATAGCAGGACAAGCACAAATTTTGAGATGTTTATTAGTGTCCTAGAAATTAGAAGGTGCTACATCGTTATTGGGTATTCACAAAGTAACAAAAGAGTCGAAATTGAAACAAAATGTGATGGAAAATATAGGCGATGCAATAAAAAAATTTGGAAAATCCAGGAAGAAAGATATCAGTGCTGCACGTAAAGCAATTCATACAGCAATTCTTTCAGCTAGTACTAAACAAAAGCGTTTGACAACAGAACTAGCAAAAGCAGTTGGAACATCAAGAAAAACATTATACAAACATAGCAAATTCAGAATGCAAATAGATGAAAATAATGAACTTGCTTGTTGGGCAATTATTTGTAGACAACCTTACAAAGATAGATTAGGAGCAGGGGTTAAAGATATTGTACGAGAATATTGGTTGGAACATGCTCGAGTTTCACCAAATTCAAGAGATGTGATACGCAAAAGAATATCACGAAATGTATATGAAAGCCAACCAAAACATATAATGGACATGACACAAGTACAATTGTTCAATAAATTCAAGGAAGATCATCGTGGAATTAATATATCAATCACTACATTTGTGCAACAAAAACCATGGTATGTTCGACCTATAACTATACGTGATACATGTTGTTGCCGTTATCATGTGCAATTTCAGTTATATTATGACACGTTTCTTGAATTTGGTAAAATGTTTTGGACAAATTCACCACCTCCGCCGACGATACGTGAATTCATATCTCAAATTTTATGTGAGAGAAATCACGATGAAGTATTTTATTCAAAGAAATGTGTCAATGGAAAACATTGTCATCATTGTGGAAATTTGGTGTTATTCCACAATAAATACCCTATCGATAATGATCAATCGTTGTCAAATGTAAATGTTGATTGGAAGAGATACGAATACATCAACTATAATACAAGTTCTAGTGATTCACGTTCCAAAAGAATTGATTTGCTAGAAGACAAGATATGCGTCACAGATTTTCTCAAAAAATTTGAAAACGAAATTTATAAATACACCCAGCATTCACATAGAGCACGATGGCAAGATCTTCAATTCAAACAGTCTCGTGAAATTTTTCCACCCGGAACAATTTTGTCGGTGGTTGATTTTGCTGAAAACTATACATTTGCTGCACAAAACGAAATACAGAGTGAATACTCTCACTCTGACCAAGTTTCGATATTTGTCCATGTTGTATATAGACATTCTCAACAAGATATCGATGGCATTGAAAGCACATGTGACAATCGAGATGTGATTAAAGAATATCACTTCTATATCAGCGATGATCGTACACACGACACACATTTTGTCCAACATTGTATAGAAAATATTTTCTATGACTCACTGAAAAAACGCGAAGTCAAATTCAAAGAGCATTGGATATGGTCTGATGGATGTGCGGGTCAATTTAAATCTTCACGATCATTTTTTTGGTTATGTCGACTTCATAAAGCGCTGAACATCAAACATCGCTGGAATTTCTTTGAAACTGGGCATGGAAAAGGTGAGCATGATGGTGCAGGAGCATGCGTGAAAAGAGCACTTCGAAGATGGCAAATGAACTATTCTTCAGCACGGTTTCATTCAGCTGCAGAGGTTGTCCAATGGTGTCAATTAAATCTAAGCCATGATTATAATCAACAATCAAAAGACGTGCGCAGGTATGTCCACTATTTTTTTAATTTATATTATTTCTTAAAATTAAAAAAAATGTATATACTAACATTTAAGTACACATGTACACTATTTATTGTGTAGGTTTTTTTGGCTTGTTGGGGTCCAAGATATAAATCGATCAATACCATATGACGCTAGCACCATACATGGAACTAGAGATCTTCACTCTATTCAAACAAAATCATTTCACAACGTGTTTGCATTTGACAGTAGAAAGCAATCATGCTTTTGTCATATTTGCATTGAAAATGTCGAGTCTACAGAAGTTTGTGAAAACATAACAAACAACTACGTAAAAGCTTGGAGACACACAGAGATTAATCCAAAAGGAAAAATGCCACTGGCAAGTGTTGAAGAATTAGAATCAGAAGAAATAGCAATATCGTCTGATGGCGATAGAATTTCAGATCTCGTAAGAGAAGGTAATAAACTTGTTTTTGACTTTTTAATCAATTGTTCATTCTAATCCTTCGCCATAAGTGGTCAATTCAATTCATTTAAATACGCTAACACCAATCATAACTTGCACAGGAGATGTTTTCGCTGTGATTGCACCTATAGACAACAACGAAAATGTCAAATATTATTTGATGCGATGCACTGAAGGAAAAATGAAATTATTGGAGGACTACAACGACAACGGATTTACATACGAAAGAGGATCCATCATTTTAAAAGGCTACTTTTTTCAGCAGACGCATATGACTAGAAATTATGTCTACTTTCAGGATTATGAGCCTGATGTTATATGTTGTCAATATAGTCATTTAGTATGTGCATCTTGAATAAAATTGATACAAGTTCCATCAAAAAAACAGTTGAAAACCAAAAAATGGAAACTATCCATATGTGACCATGAACGGATAGTTGAAGATGGTATTCCATTACGATGTTTTTAACTATATATCAAAAATAAATTGATCTATATTTTTGTCCATGTCAATTGTTGTGTGCAATATATTTTTTGTCCAATTATCAAAATTGTTGTGCCCAGTATATTTTTTCATTGAGATTTTATGAATATTTTCTTGAATGACAACTAAGCTTAAATGGTTGTACTGTAACATGCTTAAAAATGAATTCAAATATAATTTAAAAATTCAAAAGTACTTTATTCGGGTCCCCATATGTCTATTAGACCACTAAGGGATGAGATAACGGATGTGGCTATGCCCACTCCGCCCCGAATTTTTACTTTTGGTTGATTAATACTAACGAAAAAATACAAAAAGACCTATTAAATTTTGTAGTATATTAATCCATCGAACATGTTTCTTTAATACACACTTCACCATAAATATGATCTTAAATAGATGTCTTAAAATTGTAACCAAGTTCTCCATCCCAAATCTTTAATTTAAAATATCGCTTGTGCAAATTCACATAACTGAAATCATGGCAAATGGAGATAACGATCATTTGATTTTTAATCACAAGCAAGGATTCCAGGATTGTGAAGCTTATGCTAAATTAGAGAAATGATTATTTACAACAAATCAATGAAAATTCATCAAATTGTTGTTTAAAATCATTGCTCTAATTTAGCACAAACTTCACAATCCTGGAATCTTCGCTTATGATTAAAAAACAAAAAACCGTTACCCCCATTTGCCATGATTTCAGCCTCATCAAATGTACCTGAACATTGAAAATAAAAATTAAATTAATTAAAAATCCATTAATTTTGCCCAACATTAATTCTTACCATAACATTCATTTTCAACATTGAATATTTCCTAACTTAGATTATCATTTTAAAAACATTTCCAACACCTCCCATTCATTCAACATTTCCTACCCTTGGGTTCTCATTCATTCAACATTTTCTACCCTTGGGTTGCACCTATCAAGACATTTTAAACATTCATGCAAAACATATTATAATAACACTTATTCTCAACATAACAAATTGAAAACATTCATTCTTCCATAACACCTCTCATTCATTCTTTCCCAACATTTCTTTTTCTCTAACACCTCCCATTCATTTTTTTCCAACATTGATTCTTACCATAACATTCATTCTCAACATTCATCATTTCCCAACTTGAAATAACATTTCAAACATTCCTAACACTTCCCATTTTCTAACTTCATAACATTCATTGTCATCATTCAACATTTCCTAACCTTGGATTGCACCTATAAAAACATTTTAAACATTCATGCGAAACATATTATAAATATTATCAAAACTCATGCAAAACATATTCTAAACATTTACCAAATGAGAAGTAATGGACATGTACTCATGTATATAATCCAAAAAAGAGTTGATGAACTTGTGAATTCAATGTACATATATATATAATCAAAAAATAAATACCCTCCATGTTCAAAACAACACCAATATATAGATATCAACAAAAACTATAAAGTCTGAACCACTATCCATCTCGACCAATATCTTTCCACTATTTTCCACTAGGACCTTCCCTGGGACTCAACTCCACCTACAATACAAAAAAAACAAATTATAAATTTAGATCATAAATTATTTAAACAATTTTAAACTAAATTCAAAATATTAAGATATTAAACTCATCTACAAAACAATTCAATTATTAAAAAAATCGTACATCAAATTCTTTGGATGCATGTCCACCACTTTTTTCCCCTAGAGACTTTCCTTTGGCTCCAAAAGATCTCAAAGAGCCAAGCTGCAACATGTACAAAAACAATTTTCAAATAAATCAAGAAAATATAAAACATTAAACTTATATCAAAAATCATTTCTAGTTCGACAAAATTACCTCAGTGCCAATATCTGCATTCATTAAAGACCCCACATCTTCGCCCCCAATTTCCAAGTGGTCTCTTCCCTAAAATTTAAATTTTGTTAGTAAATAAAACATAGTAGATACAAATAATAAATTAAGCAATTAACTTAAAACCAAAACAAAAAAATTAAAATCATTAGCTCACAAGAGATGGTAAATCATCTAAAAAGTTGGAATCTAATGAAACCTGCATAGATAAGTCAAATTAACAATAAGATACATTGATATTTATTAAAATTCAAGTAAACAAAAAAAATATCATGTTCAATCACAAATATTATAATTAAAATACCTCTCCTGAGCGCTCTTCATTTTGACTAGGATGCTCTTGATTTTGACTACTGGAGACTCGAAAATTATTTGCATTTAACATTCTCGTAAACTACAAACAAAATACATTTGCTTAATATACTTATTCCCATGTAGCAAAATATTCAATTCAAAATGATTAATAAAAAATCAAATAGATTATCATAGCATAATCAACAAACCTCTCCCATGCTCGATGTGTCATTGGATAACACATCTGAAGCTATATCTCGACAAGACTTAGCATAAGCCCTGAGATCATCAATGCTCAATGCATCTACCTCGTCATTCGTCTTGTAGACAAAACTCTGACGAAGAATAGCGCGAGCCTTCTCTCGCCCCAAACCAACTTCTACTCCTGCAAGAGCTGAAGCTAAACCATCACCTACTGATTCCCTTCCAATTGTCCCTAGTTGAGATGTTGTCTCCATCTCCGATCTTAAAGCCACAACCCTTGGTGGACGAGGTATCTCAGGTGGAGGTTGTATAGTGGCAGGGTCTCTAAGAGCACCTTTTCGATTATATATTCTACCCTTTCCAGCTCCATAAAAGTCAGAGGGAACATCAGTATAGTTAGGCTTCATACCTAAAAAAAACTCCGCATAAAAAAATCTAGCAAAATAATTAGGAACCTCATCGTTCCAAGGCAATCGACCATAAGCTGCAAGAAATCGATCATATATGAAATGTGCAATTTGAGGATGCTTGAAATATTGCACTTTCAACATTTTTCGCTTAAGGCCTTCTTTGAAATTGAACATTGAATTGGCTTGTTCTCTACTGACTCTCTCCTTCACAACCTCCCACTTATCTGGACCCATAACTTGCTCCTTTCGCATCCGCATCAAATGAACAAAACTATTTGTAGTTGGTCCAAGTTCATCGTATGCATCAATGAATTTTTGCAAAGATGCCAAAACAATCTCTAGACTTTGTCGACTCTCTGGAGGGAGATCCAAAGAACAAAGATCATTGTTCAACCTGTCATAGTGGGATTTACAACTTTCAAGAATAGTTTGTTGCACAACACCTCGCCATGGAAGCTCATCAGGTAAATCAGACGGATAAGTTGATATGGGTGTACACCCCTCAGCTAGTGGAACATATGTCGTCCTAGCTCTAGGAGGAACTTCAGGACCCTGCTCTCCACCCACACCTATTCCATCATCTATATTCCTATCTTGATCTTCCCCTCGCTCCATCGAATTACGCACATCTTCTGAACATCGCTCTGCTTCAAATATAGCCGTAGTCAAAAATTAACTTTTTCCATAAATTCAAAACACAAAAAAATACAAATTATACATTATTAAACATTAATGTTCATACCAACAGAACGTTGGGATCGACGCTCTCCCACAGAAGACAAAGGAGAATCATTTGTACCCCCTCGTACTTGTTGGTGATCAAACGACTGGGACCCATGCAATAAACCTGAACCCTGCGGTGAATTTGACAACCTTCGACTACCAATTGGAACACCAATTCCTGAGGATTGTGATGACCTCCTACGCTTTCCCTTCGCAGACTCTCTTTCCATTTGATATAACTTCTAAATTTACACAAACATTAACATATTGAAAATGTACATAACTACCACTACAAGCATCAAGCCAATATTTGATTAAAAACTCCAACAAAATTTAAGTCCCCCTCCTAACCCTAATTAATTAACTAAAATTCCTTACCCTCCCTAATATTGCAACATAAAGGACATATCTAATAATCATTTCATTATCAAACACAATTAATTGAAATAGTATAATAACCTTAAAAACTTTTAATCCAACAAATATGTTTGAATTATATATGTCAACAAACAAACATCTCACTAATCATATATATGTATTCTTATTAAAAGAATTCCAACTTATATTTATGATATTACAATTTACACACATTTAAGTTGTACATGTTAACTCTACAAACTCAAAACATATCTATTAAAGATCTGCATACAAAATGTAGAACTTCATCAAATAGTATAACATAAATATACCGTTATTAAGAAACTTCTAGTTAACATCTATGATAAAACAATTTACAAACATTGAAGTTGTACATGTTCATTCTACAAAATTAAAAACATATCTCTTAAAGATCTGCGTAAAAAATGTAGAGCCACCTAAAATATTATAACTTATTTTCTTTTGTAAGTTCCTCTCCTAACTCTAAGAACACTATTGCAGCATAAACATGACATCAATAATCATCCTATATTGTAATAGTTCAATCACCTTCCTAATTTTTAAACTATCACTTATGTTTTCATTCTATATCTCAATAAACAAACATTCCTTAATTTTTATAAAAAAAATACTTAATAACTTACAATATTGAATTTTTAAGTAACTTTCTACGTTAACTCTGTTCATGAACAAAGTTCTTGAACTGAGTTTATGAACTCAATTGACATTCTTGTACCTGACTTAACATCGTAACACCACATGCTGATCATTTATATAGTTGTTTAGTATATCCTTTATCATCACTTCATTGATTAGGGTTTAAACTCGTGAGGGATTAGGGTTTAAATATCCATATATATGAAGAAGCAATAGAGTTACATTTCATAAAAATAAGACAGCTACATGTTATGATGTTTAATTTTCATTTTATATATTTCAAAACCTTACTTCATATCATAACTGCCCCCTATAATTTCATAGCATATCATGAACAGAACTCTGTTCATGAACAGAACTTCTATGATAGCAAACGAACATTCATGGTTGATGGAGTAGTAGTAAGTCCATAGTTTTCATGATATTATACAGATACCCAATTCCAAGTAGCAGGTGGAGATTCATTGTTGAATGCATGTGATTAGATTGAATCGAAAGTACTGCCTACGTCAATCAGAGAACCAATACCCTTTGAGCAATGATAACAACATTATTACAGCTAAAGATCATTACCTAATCATAGCTAGTACTATTATATTAATCATATTCTTAGACCTATCATATCTAATAGTTTCTATCAAGCACTCATAAGCATGAATAATCATGTAATACTAATACCCTTATCTGAAATCACATATAAAGCCTAATCAAAGCATTATAGTATTCTTAGTAAAGCTAACCAAGCTATAATAATTGTAAAGCTATCCTTATATTTTCTGTACATCGTATGATTAGACTGCAATCACTATAACAGTTCACATCTTAAATATAAATCATGGTATTCTGTTCATGAACAGAGTTCTGTTCATGAACAGAGTTCACGAACAGAGCTCTGTTCATGAACAGAGTTCACGAACAGAGCTCTGTTCATGAACAGAGTTCACGAACAGAGCTCTGTTCATGAACAGAGTTCACGAACAGAGCTCTGTTCATGAACAGAGTTCACGAACAGAGCTCTGTTCATGAACAGAGTTCACGAACAGAGCTATGTTCATGAACAGAGTTCACGAACAGAACTCTGTTCATGAACTGTTCATGAACAGAGTTCTTGAACATAAAACTGATTCTCTAAATTAAAAATTGCATTTAAAACATTTAACCTTCCAATATTAAGACCCATTACATATTTTTTTAATTCTAAGACTGCCAACAACATAAAAACAAAGTTAACGTAACGATGCATACCTGTATATAAAAATGCAGTGAAGAATCGTCGATCCCAACGCTGCCTCTATTCAACCCAGCAACGCTCAAAACAACACCTATTTCCTTCACAAACAACAACTAACGTCATCAGATAAGCCATATAACATACATAAACTCAATCATTACGTCAAAAGCAAAACGAAAACGCACCTTCAACCGTTCAGATAAAACCGCAGCACCGTCAAAGCAGCAACCCACCAAGACACACCTGCCAACGACAACAGACCAACTGACACACTACCTCCAACGAGCAGCAGCTAGCGCAAATCACACCCCGACGAAACGTTAAAGCCGACGATCAAGAGCAGAAATAACAACAAACCAATGAACACGCAGGTTAGAACGAACAGAGCGCAAATCACACCCCGACGAAGCGTAAGAGCCGACGAGCGACAGCAGAAATAGAGCAGACGCGAGTCGCGGAGAAACAGCGAGCCGTGGAACACAAGCAGCGCGGGGTGTCGAGCAGCGGGGTGGCGAGCAGCGGGGTGGGGCGTCGGCAGGGTTGCAAAAGTCTACTGCGGGCCCATGCGGGGTCCAAAGAATTCCAACAAGGAATGCCAAATGGCAGCCGATGCTGTCTTTTTATGCAGAAAATTTGTTCGGCCGAATAATTGTTCGGCCGAATAATTGTTCCGCCGAACAATTATTCGGCCGAACAAGTTTTCGGCCGAACAATTATTCGGCCGAATAATCGTTCGGCCGAATAAACTATTGCCCGAAATTTTTTTCCGTCCGGCAACCGTTTGCACAAATTTCAAGAGTCTCCGTTAAACGGGACGGAGAACTGTTTGTGGTTATTCGGCCGAATAACCTCAAAATTATTCGGCCGAATAATGTAAATTATTCGGCCGAATAATGTAAATTATTCGGCCGAACAATGATTTTTATTCGGCGAATAACTTCCGCTAAGACGATTTTGCACTGATTTCTCACGAAAGTGTTACCCACCTTCACATTTTCACCCTTCTTCATTTGGTGGAAACATGGTTCCGTCAACCCTCCCTTGAACATCTCAGGTGAGACTTCATCTGCTCCGCAGGTGTTGCTGGACAGGGTAAAACCTGTCTAGGCCAGTTCTTAGGGAGATCGTGGTGGGTTGGATGTCGACAGACTGAGGAACCCCTGTCGACTGGGTTTGTGTCAACAAATGGTTATGTTGTTGTGACCATAGCACGAAGTGAAGGACGGACATGTTGTGGCATCCGACAAGACCGGAAATTCAAGATTGGTTCGATCAAAAGTTGAAAGAGTTCGCTGAGAAAGAAAATCAGAACCCTAGGTTGTTGACGGATTAGTGGTTGGAAAAGTACATACGCGAAAGTCCACACAAATATTTTTTCTATGAATTCCCAATCATCTTGTATGAATGGTTAGTGAAACTGACCTTTCAGAATCGAAACTTTCAAGGTGGTGAGCCAACTTCTTAGATCCCAGAACTGATCCAAGAGCTGCAAGAGGTAGACAACAAAGCATCGTGGGCTATTGAAGTCTGGTTCAACAGTATATTGGAGGGCTATATCACTGAGTTTGCGGCTGATATGACAAAATCCTATAGCGAAGCCGAAAGGGAATTTTTCAATGGACCGCAAGGTAGGTTGCTGTTGTTGCTACAGTTTTCCATTAAGATGTTCATCTGTGAAAAGGACATACTGAGGATGCACCTCGACCAATAGAAACCTGGTGGGAGGCTATGGATACTGCGACAGCAGGGGGGGGAATTGAATGGAATGATATGGGGTAGATGGGTGCAAGTCATGACGAGACTATGAAGGAAGTTGATGAAGAGAGTGGTCGTATGATAAGAGGAGCAAGGTTTTGACAAGAGAAGAGGAAGAGGACAGGAGAAGGTCCTGCTGCGATCGAAACGCAAAACCACGAAGGAAGACCACAAGGGATGAAGCGACCTCATAGTGCCGATAAGGACAACCATGCTATGCCTAGGAAAGAGGTAGGACCAACCCCTAGTAGTAGCATACCCACACATCTGCTCACTATATCACAACTAGTAATAAATACGCCCTTGACACCACCGTGTCCATCGTGTCGATAGCATTTACTTACTAGCGGATCAGCGACTCTAGGAAAGAATCCCAGGATGGCGGGCGAAGATGCGAAGTTACCTCTGTTCCATGGAAATGGAACTGACAACCCAGAGCAATACTGGTTTTTATGTGAAGCTGTGTGGATTGTTAAACATATTATGGATGATGAGGCCAAGAAAGGTCAATTGGAGAGGACTCTTCGGGGTCACGCATTGGATTGGTTCATGAAATTCGTGCAGGTTCCTGTGGGCAGCCTAGATAAAACATTGGATGAAGTCAGAAAAGGATTAATTGCAGAGTTCAGAAAACCAAAGTCGGAAGCAAAATACATTACGGAACTGAAGGAGATCAAGCAGTATCTGAATAAAACTATTTGGGATTTTCACCAACGGTTGAAAATGCTATTGGCAAGGGTTAGCTTTGAGATGAGCGACATTCAGCATAAAGAATGGTTCATCGTAGCATTGCTAACCCATATCAGACTTCCGTTGATGCAAGAGAACATTGCAACACCGAGCGAGGCTCTGGAAATTGCGATGCGGTTAGAAGCTTTGTCGGTTGGTGAGAATGTAGTCGACATGTCTCCGATTCAAACATAAATGCCCAACCTGACAATTCAGTTGCAAGATATTAAGAAGGGTAAAGAACACCGCGAAGAGGTGTAGTGTACATGATGTCGTGCAGAGGGGCATACCAAGGATAGCTTCCCAGATTTCTGTAACTATCTGGTATCCGGAGCGTCAAACCCATTGAGTGGCGGAGATATGCCATGGTGCCGCATCTATCAGGTCTATGGGAATCGACATGAGGAGTGTCAATACATGCATAAGATGGTCACAAAGCCGATGAATTTGTATTGTACATTCTGCAAGTCTGTTGGGAACGAAGATAAGGATTTCCGTGCATATGGCCTACTTCAGGAAAGAATGTACAACTCATGCTATGTGAAGGATGACCATCATGTAGTACAAGAGCCACATGTGGCCCAGCTGCCACCTCAACTGTAGATACAATTTGTACTGTAGCCGCAACCACATTATAATCAGATGCAGATGGCTCTGCAGTAGCCAAAGTACGTTCAATCAGCACCGTATGTTCAACCAGGGTAGTATGTTCAGCTGCAACCAAATCCCTTGCAGCAACAATTTAATCAACCGCAATATCAGTACAAGGAGGATTCCGCGAAGAATTCCAAGGAGGACAAGGAGGAGGCTTTGGTCGAGAAGGAGGACGAGGTCGTGGACCTGTCCATTGTTATAATTGTGGAGTATTGGGACACTATCAGAGAGATTTCCAGAAGTTGAAAACAAAGTGTACAGATTGCTTTGGTATTGATCACACTGTCTGGAACTGTCCACAGATGATTACAAGATGGCAGGCAGGGAATGTTTCGTAGTTGCAGAACCAGAACCAGTTTCAGAATCAAAATCAGGTTCAGAATCAGCAACCGCTGTAGAACCAGAATCAGCATCAGAATCAGAACACAAATCATAATGTGAATCAACCCGTGCAACCACCGCCGAACCAAAATCAGGGATCAACCGTTGTGACAATTTCAGCAGAGTCGAGGACGCAAGATGGTGATGTTGTTGTTATCACTCATGGAGGTGCGATGACATGAGAAGATGGTTCGCATATGCTCATTTGACTGGATGGAAAGAAGAAGGTGCAGTTTGATATTGATGCTGTGTGAGACACATTCTTTGAAGCACGCAATGCAATGGGACGAAACCTTGGTAAGACAATTATTTGCGACATGCCCCCTGGTTTTTACTCAACCTAGGAAGCAAGCCCATCGTGGTAGTATGGTACTTTACAAGACTTCTTTGAAAGTTTTTTATTGTTGGCACGTGATCCTTATGCTCTTTCCGAGATCGAGAGTTTGTTGCATCGACTGCCCAAGGGGTGGAAAGATCCCACGGTAAACTATCTGTAGAGAAATAAGACAGGAAAAGAGATGCACATAAATGTCTAGATTGGGGACTACGACGTAGATTCAGTTATTCTGGATCTAGGCTCAGATTTCAATATTCTCACAAAGCAGGCATGGAAAAAAATGGGGATCCCAATGTTTATCCTAATTTCACAAGCAAGATCACTGAAAGAAACACAATCACAAGATAGAAAAATATTTACCCTGGGAAACCCTGAGGGGGTAGAAAACCCAGCAAAGCTTTCCTCAATATAGATAATCAACCAATACAAGATGTAGTACCCAAACAAGAGCTCCTTATCCTCCTAAGCAGACCTCTCTCTCTCCTATGCACCAATCACAAGTGAGTGAATGGATGAGATACATGAGGAACACACCTCCTCTATTTATACTCATGTTCTAACTGACTTTTCACCCTAATGGGGCTGACCTCTCCTAAGAGAGTCTAATAAACCCTAAACAGCTAACTCGGGGCCAACCTCACATGGGATATCTAATAACCCTAGTTACCACACTCTCTCAAAGGAATAAACATCTCCGGATATACAATAGGATCTCTTCGGAGGAATGAAACATCTCCAGAATAATAAAGTACAAATATAATATTCTTAGAAGTTACAATATTTCAACACTGCCACTTAACGAGAAGGATATTATAACAATGCCTGTAGGAGAAAGGAATCATCAACTACATAATACATGATACATCTATAAATCATTGGAATCTTTCTTCATACATCATCAGTAACTCAAACATTTACTGGAACATCTTCAATATCTTCAATATTGGAACATCAACATCTTCATTACTGAGTCTTCATCTTCTGCAACACTCAAACAACTACAGTAATATCATCATCTGGATCTCTTGATCAACATCATCAACATCTGGATCCTCTCGATCAACAACATCAACATCTGGATCGTCCTAATCAACAGCATCATCTGGATCTCTCTATCAACAGCATCATCTAGATCTCTAGATCAACAACATCATCTAGATCTCTCTATCAACAGCATCATCTAGATCTCTAGATCAACAACATCATCTGGATCTCTAAATCAATAGCATCATAGCAGCATACCCTGCAACACACATGATCCAATTACTAGATGATCAGTCCCTCTCACTTTAAGACATCTCTCATGTCTATGGATGATACAATCCAGATCTACTTCCAAGATGATCAATCCTTATCAATTTAAGACAAGTCTCATGTCTATGGACGATGCAATCTAGATCTACTTCCAGGATGATCAATCCTTATCAATTTAAGACAAGTCTCATGTCTAGGGACGATGCAATCCGTGATCCTTTTAAGACAAGTCTCATGTCTAGGGACGATACAATCCGTGATCCTTTAAGACAAGTGTCATGTATAGGGACGATACAATCCGTGATAATTTTAAGACAAGTCTCATGTCTAGGGATGATACAAGCTATGATCCTTTTAAGACAAGTCTCATGTCTAGGGACGATACAATCCGTGATCCTTTTAAGACAAGTCGCATGTCTAGGGATGATACAATCCCATCACGTACATTTTGAACCAAATGTTCAGGGATGATGCAGTCCTATCACGTACATTTTGAAGCAAGTGTTTAGGGACGATGCAATCCTATCACGTATATTTTGAACCAAATGTTCAGGGACGATGCAGTCCTATCACGTACATTTTGAACCAAATGTTCAGGGACAATGCAGTCCTATCACGTACATTTTGAACCAAATGTTCAGGGATGATGTAGTCCTATCACATACATTTTGAACCAAATGTTCAGGGATGATGAAGTCCTATCACGTACATTTTTAACCAAATGTTCAAGGATGATGCAGTCCTATCATGTACATTTTGAACCAAATGTTCAGGGACGATGCAGTCCTATCATGTCCACTAGGGACCACTTTCTCGGAGACATATGTCTACGGATCTCTTTTAGGACATATGTCAAGGGATGATACAATCCACTCATCAACTTAGACCAAGTCTAAGAATCACTCATCGACCTCATCATCAGTGACCACATCACTCCCCCTTTCGAGGAGGGTTCTTCTGAACCACACCAAGCTTGTCTCTGAAATACTCAAACTTTACTCAAGACATAGGTTTGGTTAATATATCAGCAACTTGTTCGTCAGTGCTTACATACTTGAGCTTGATAGCTCCTTTCTGCACCATATCCCGTATATAGAAATATCAGATCTCTATGTGCTTTGACTTATCATGGAACACTGGATTCTCTGTCATCTGGATACAACTCTTGTTGTCACATAGGATCACAGTGGGGTCCATCTCTAAGTCAAACAATCTTGATAACAACTTCTGAAGCCATATTGCTTCACAACCGGTAGAGCAAGCAGCTATGTATTCTTTTTCAGCTGTGCTGAGAGCCACACTAGACTGCTTCTTGCTAAACCACAAGATCATGGCAGATACCAGACAATAACATCCACCCAATATGCTCTTCTTGTCTGATACACTTCCTGCCCAATCAACATCTGTGTAGCCATACAATCTGAAGTCATGATCTCCAAGATAATATAGACCAAAGTCTATCGTACCCTTCAAGTACCTCATCACATGCTTTGTAGCTATTAAGTGAACATGTCTAGGTTCCACTAGCTACTAACTCAAGGTGTTCACAGCAAAGCATATATCAGGCCTAGCATTTGTCAAATACATTAATGACCCAATAATCTGCTTGTACAGAGTTACATCCACTAACTCTGATGAGTCATCTGCTAACAGCTTCAAGTTGGAATCCATGGGAGTGGCCATGGCTTTACATTCCAGCATATCAAATCTCTTCAATATTTCCACAGCATACTTTCTCTGGTTGAGAAAGATTCCTTCTGAGCCTTTCCATACTTCCAGTCCTAAGAAGTAACGCATCAAACTGAGATCTTTCATCTCAAACTCTACAGAGAGTTTCTTCTTGCACTCAACAATCTGTTTCTCATTCCCAGTCAGAAATAGATCATCCACATATAGCAACAATATGACAAGTTCATCATCCATAACTTTGAGATAAAGGTTATGATCATCTTTACTCTTGGTAAATCCCAATATTGTCAAGAAACTAACAATTCTTCCATACCAAGCTCTAGTAGCTTGCTTAAACCCATACAAGGACTTCTTCAATTTGCATACGTGGGTTCTTCTATCTTCAACCTCAAATCCTTGTGGTTGTTCTATGTACACTTCTTCCTCAATCACACCATTCAGGAAAGCTGTCTTTACATCCATCTAATGTAATTTCCACTTCATCATGGACACAAGTGCCATGATGGTTCTAATGGAAGTGTAGCTTGCAACTAGTGCAAATTTCTCTTCATAGTCAATTCCCTCTTTCTGAGAGAATCCTCTGGCTAGAAACCTTGCCTTATATTTTTCAATGCTACCATCCGCAGCATGCTTTATTTTGTATATCCATTTGGAGGATACCACACTCTTGTCTTTTGGTTTGGGAATAATGTCCCAAACATCATTCTTCATTATTGACTAGTACTCCATCATTTCCTCCACCCACTCTTTCTTATGAGATGATTCTTCATAACTAGTGGGTTCTTGATCTACAAGATCACACATTAAGACCATATAGTTGGAGAATGTATTTGGTTTCTTGCTCACTCTAGTGGATCCTTCAGGAGCTCCATACTTTTATGCTCCTAGTATAATGTCTATTTCCCATGCTGGATTTCTTTTTCTTGATATGTTTAAGGTAGGGGGTTCTTGTGGTTCTATTATGTCATGGTCTTCAGGTGTTACATATTCAGGGGTGGGTACAGCTTCTGTAATTCTGGAAGGTGCATCTTCCTCATATACTTCTTCATACTGGCACTTCCTAGATCTCTTGAGAGCTGCATCTTCATCAAATGTCACATCCCTACTTATTTCCATATGATGGAATTCTGGGATGTAAATTCTAAATGCTTTGGATGGTTCAATCCAGCTTGGTCCTCTTTTCTTTTGGAATGTGAATGTATACTAGGAATCCAAATATCTTGAAGTGACTTACCTCAGGCCTCTTCCCTATGAACACTTCTTCTAGGGTCTTGAAATCAAGAGCACTATGAGATAGTCTATTCTGCACATAGACTGTTGTCCTGGTTGCTTCAACCCATAGATACACAGGTAGGTCTTGATCATGTATCATTGTCTTTATTGCTTCCATGATGGTTCTATTCTTTCTCTCTGCAACACCACTTTGTTGAGGATTGTAGGGAGTGGTTAGCTCCCTCTTGATTCCAGCTTATTTACAAAATAATTCAAAGTCTTTTGAAGTATACTCTCCACCATTATCTATCCTGAGTATCTTGATCTTCTTTTCTGAATGATTTTCTATCAAGGATTTGAATTCCTTGAATTTTCCAAAGACTTCATCCTTTCCCTTCAGGAAATATATCCAAGTCTTTCTTGAGTAGTCATCAATGAATGTAAAGTAATATTCATATCCACTCAAGGATGTAGATGGCATTGATCCACATACATTTGAATGAATCAACTCCAACATACTCTTAGTCTTTGTTTCACTCTTTGGAAATGGGTTCTTGATATTCTTCCGTTTTACACATCCTTTGCATGTGCCATCATGGTCAATGTTTAAGTCTGGTAATCCTATGACTACCTTTCTCACATGAGGTAGTCCTTTGTAGTTAATGTGAGAAAGCCTTCTATGCCATAGCTCACTTGGGCTAGTGGCTTCATCAATAAGGGTAGCCTCTGGATGGCCCTTGAGTTTGTATAGACCTCCTTCCTCTTCACCAATAACAATTGCATCCTCACTTGATTTTCCTTTGGGCCACATGAGTACTTGTCCATCTATGAATGCAAACCTATAACCTTTCTTATCTAAAGCTGAGATAGAAAGTAAGTTCTTCTCAAACCTGGTACATATAAGATTTCCTTCATCTTCAATGGAGTTCCAGAATCAAGCTTGTAGTTTGCTTCACCAATTCCTTAGATGGGATATTGATAGTCATCTCCTAGAGATACCTTTTGTGGAGATGTCTTCTCTTCAAGTTTTGAAAGAGTCTTCTTTTGTCTTGTCATGTGCTTTAAAGCACCACTATCAATGAGCCATGTATCTTCTCCAGCTGTTACTAACCCAGAGAGAGCAGAGAATAGAACATACTCTTATGCATCTTCTTCTTCTACTTTATCTCTTTTCTTTCGAGGCTTTTCCTCCTCTTCTTCTTCACTAGCATCTTCTGCAAGATGTGCATGATGTCTTTTGTGAATATTCTTCTTCTTCTTCTGTGAAGTACAATTTCTAGCAAAGTGTCCTAGTTTGGGACAATTGTAACATTGAACTGTGGAGAGGTCTCTTTCTGAGCTTACTCCTCCTCTCCTTTTAAATCTATGAGGAGGTTGAGAATCCTTGTGGCCATTCTTCTTGGATTTGAAGTGACTCCTTCTTCTTCTGGTGTGAGTGGCCAAAGCTTGGTCATCTTCCTTGAGCATGGCTTCTCTATTGGCTACCCTAGCCTCTTCTTGAATGCAATCCTCCCATACAACATCAAACTTCATACTTTCCTTTATTGCACACATAGTTTGGATGAATGACTCCCAAGGCCTAGAGATACCATTGAGTGCAATCATGACTAGTTCATCTTCATCAAGGATGTCTCCAGTGGCCTCTAGTTGTTCTTTGAACTGGGAGACCCTTGAGAAGTAATCTTGAATATATTATCCTCTATTCATTTTGGTACTCTTCAATTGAGTTCTTAACTTCATCTTCCTGATGATGTTCCTACCTTCATACATTCTACCTAGGGCATCATACATTTCCTTTAGAGTCTTCTTGGATGCCACTTGAGGAATCAAGTGGTCTTTGATAAAATCAGCAATGATTCTCTTTTCCCTAATCAAGTCCTTCTTATACTTCTCTTTGGCTTCATCTTCTTTAGGTTCTGCAATCTCATCTTTGATATATTGGAGAATATCATTATCTTCAAGAATGAGACCAATCCTATATTTCCATGCCCAGAAATTCTCTATACTTTCTAGCTTGTCTTCAAGCTTAGTGCTTGGAGCCATCTTATCCAGGAGGTCACAGAAATTGAAGTTTCTCAAAAGATAGAATAACACTTACTAGGAGATGTGCTTGATTGAATTGAGATAATTGGTGAATTATGCTTTTGGAAACTTCAACTTTTCACCCTTCAAGTATGATCAGCAACTTTTGAATCTGCAATAGAATTTGCGGTCTTCTGGTTCGCACCTTTTCTGGTTTTCTGGTACACAACTATGCACTTTTTCTAGTTTACTAGTTTTTTGGTCCAAAAGTCAAACTAGGGTTTGACAAATCCTGCGGTTCTACCCACTCAAAAAGTTTGATCTAGGGCTCAAAACTTCAATTTTGAGGAGGGATATCCAGCCATGCAATCAGAATCCAAAAATTCCAACTTTTGCAGAAACCCTAATTTTCACCGGAGGAGGAGAGGTATTTTCACCTTGTGAAAGATGTCCTATTCAGGCTAGCTCTAATACCATGTTAATTTTAGCCTAATTTCACAAGCAAGATCATTGAAAGAAACACAATCACAAGATAGACAAAGATTTACCCTGGGAAACCCTCATGGGGTAGAAAACCTGGCAAAGCTTTCCTCAATATAGATAATCAACCAATACAAGATGTAGTACCCAAACAAGAGCTCCTTCTCCTCGTATGCAGAACTCTCTCTCTCCTATGCACCAATCACAAGTGAGTGAATGAATGAGATAAATGAGGAACACACCTCCTCTATTTATACTCATGTTCTAACTAACTTTTCACCCTAATGGGGCCGACCTCTCCTAAGAGAGTCTAATAACCCCTAAACAGCTAACTCAGGGCCGACCTCACATGGGAGATCTAATAACCCTAGCTACCACACTCTCTTGAGGAATAAACATCTCCAGATATACAATAGGATCTCTTCGGAGGAATGAAACATCTCCAGAATAATAAATTACAAATATAATATTCTTAGAAGTTACAATATTTCAATAGAGTCCATGGTGAACTCTCTGCAGAGAAATAAGACAGGAAAAGAGATGCGCATGAATGTCCAGATTGGGGACTATGACGTAGATTCAATTATTCTAGATCTAGGCTCAGCTCTCAATATTCTCACAAAGCAAGCATGGCAGAAAATGGGGATCCCAATGCTGAGCTGGTCTCCCGTGTAGCTGCGATTGGACAACTAAGCCGAGGTAACACCAATTGGGAGAGTTCCGTTCCTTGTTGTAGATATTGAGGGGATGAATACATATGCTGATTTCGATGTTATCGAAGTTGTCGATGGGGGAATATCCTATCCCACGTTGCTAGGTATCAGATGGGCCAATGATAGTATGGTCATAATCAATTTCAAGAAGTGGGTGATGACTTTTGAAAATCAAGACCTCAGAGTTATAGCTCCATTGGATCTAGCTGAAGGGTGCAGGTATGTTGAACCTATAAAGGATGAAGTTGGAAGAGGACAGGATCATGCATATAACATTTCAGAAGATTACATACATTCGACTATCGACGGTGAACTTGAATGGCGCAGCTTTAGCTCTACGTCGTTTGATTTTGATGATGCCTTAGAAAATTGGCAGAATCACATGCATGAGGTTTCATTCAGGAAGTGTGGTTTTCTTATGCAGTCGCTGTGCCATGTCACAATTGAAACTATTGAATTACCAGTATATGAAGGACTACCCAGGTTGTCTGCATTTCTAGTAGCATTTGAAGACAAGGTGTTAGAACCATAGCGGTTGCTGGCCCTAGATGAGGCGTTGAAGGCTGCTCCAGCATGTTGGTGGGAGACTCATAAGAAGTCAATTACTGAGTGGTCACAGTGTCGAAGACTGATGACGGTTCACTTTGGAGACACAAAAATATACCACACCAGAAGGTATGATGGGAGGAATGACCCTAGCAGTCATCTGATGGAATGTCAGATTCTGTGGGCCTTGTGACCAAGGGATGAATGGGTCCATACCTTCATCCACACTTTGGATGAAATGCCACGATCATGGTATGCCGCAGCTGAGTTGCGCGGGGAGATTACCATCTGGTTAGAGCTGATGGTTTGCTTCACTCATACTTTCAGTTTCGAGGATGCCAATCCAGATGTTCACAATGCCCTGCAGCTCATCTGTGATGTCATTCTGAAGGTGGTTCCAGTTGCCTACCCTCCGAATCCGCATACGCATTGGTAGATGCAGTCAATGATGCAATGTTATAATATCACTGGAGGGACCAAGGATGGTGATGACCCATGTAATATCAATATTCCAGAATCAGAAGGGAGTCGGGATGTCGTAGTACCTAACACACCGACCGATTCGATCAGTCAACCACTGAAGCTTAGGAAGGTCAACATTGGGATGGAGGAGAACCCAAATTTTGTGAATGTTGGGGACTAATGGGATGAAGAAATGATGGCGAAGGTCACATGTTGGCACGGGATAGATCCACAGGAAGTGCAGAAGCCGACACTCTCGGTACTCATGGGAGCACAAGAATTGTTAGATTAGTTAAGTCAGTCATGTGGACCATTTTGTAATAGCATAGAAGCATATAAATAGAGTAGGATTGTAACCCTAAGGGCATTGAAGTTTTGGATGATTATCTTTTGGGTTCCGTTTCGTATCTGCGATACGATGTATTAACAGTTTCTGTGAGGTTTATTCCGTAGGGTTGGTGAATGAATGGAGATGTTTAGTTATGGTGTATTCTATGTCTTTAATATTATGCAATGATGAATGTGAAATATATTATGTGAATGTCTTACATTGGTTGATGCGAATATGCTGTAGAAGTACTGTTAATTTGAATAAGTATGTCAAATCTGTTTCAAATGTTTGTTGAGCTTTGCGAATCACTTAAGATGTGAATGATAAGTTAATGGTATGTTTTGAATAGTATAATATCTGGTTAGTGCGAAGGTAATGTGGGAATATCCTCTACATTACTGTGGAAACTTGGTTCCAGCATCCCCCTTATCCATCTCGAGTGAGACTGCACTTACTCTGCAGGTGTTGCTGGGAAGGGTTACACCTTTCTAGGCCGGTGTATAAGGGAGTTTGGGTTAATAGTTTGTTGGCGACAGTACAAAGTGAACCCCTGTCGATAGACGCTGCGTCAACAAATGGTTCTGTTTTCAGGACCCTAAGGAAGAAGAAAAAAGGATATGTTGTGGCATCCGACAAAACCAGAGATCCAAGAGTGGTTCAACAAGAAGGCAGAGGAATTCACAAAAAGCGAGAAGTGAATCTAAAACGATAGCGACCAATTGGTTAGAAAGATACATCTACTCAGACATCCACGAAATATTCTTCTGTGAGTTTTCAGTGTTGTTGCATGAGTGGCTAGCACGACTAACGTTCTGAAAGAATCACTGCCAGAAGAATGAACTTGATTGTTGGACCCCAGAGTTGGTATGATAGTTGAAGCAAGTCGATAACAAGGTATCGTGAGCCATTGATTTTTGGGTAGATAGTATCCTTGAAGGATACGTGACTGAGTTTGCAGTAGATACTATCAAGTCGTACATCAACGCCCAAAGGAACTTCTTCAGGGGGGCAAGAGGAAGGTTCCTATCATCATTAAAATTATGGATTAAGATGCTTGTCTACGAAAAAGGAATATTAAGGATGTCTTCTGATGAGTATAAGAATCGGTGTGTGGAGGGTGAAGGTATCACATAAATGCGAGTCTGAGGAAAATATGTGGTAGATGGACATGAGCGACGAGGAGTTTCCAAGGGACGCTGATGACGAGTGCGGTACCTTGAGGAGTGGATCAATATTCCGATAAGAAGAGGAGGACTAAGAGAGAGTCTCCTAAGAGGACTGAAACAGAGAACTGCGAAATAGGACCACAAGGAAGGAAGCGACCTTATTGTGAAGGAGACCTCGACCAGACTACCCCGGAGGAAGAAGGAAGTCAGATCATAAGTCACCATGTACCTTCGACCCCGCACACTACTCTGAATTTTATAGGAATAAATCCGAACTATTCCCAGAGTTTCCCTATGTGTAGCGGCAAGAGTAGCGCTTCAGTAAAAAACAATATTAGCAGCATTAGGATGGCTGACGAGGGAAGGATGCCTACCTTCCAGGGGAACAGAGCAAAGGATCCCGAATAGTATTGGTTTATATGTGAAGGAGTTTGGACCGTGAAGCGGGTTTAGGATGACGCCATAAATATGGGACAGCTAGCGATGACCCTTACGGTTCAGGGGTTAGACTGGTACATGAAATTTGTAAAGGTTCCAG
This sequence comes from Larix kaempferi, assembly GCA_027924585.1. Taxonomy (NCBI): domain Eukaryota; kingdom Viridiplantae; phylum Streptophyta; class Pinopsida; order Pinales; family Pinaceae; genus Larix; species Larix kaempferi. Next base: position 7,235,311 of record BSBM01000432.1, on the reverse strand, counting down.
TGGGAACAACAGCTAAAAAATTGGAGCAAGTCAAAATGGCAATGATTGATGAATTTAATAAAACAAAATCTAAGTCGCAATATGTCACTGAGCTTAAAGAGATTAAGCAATTCCCCAATGAGTCGGTGTGGGAATTCAATCAATGGTACAAGACATTGATAGCAAAAGTGAGTTTCCCGATAAATGAGCTGCAACACAAAGAATGGTTCATCGCAGGAATAGTACCGCATATCTGTGGACCATTGATGCAACAAAAGGTTGTGACATATGTAGAAGCATTATAAATTGCAATGAAGCTAGAGGCTTCACCAATCAATGAAGTAGGGATAGGAATGGACAGAGTCCAGGCACAGTTGGACAACTTAACACTTCAATTGGAGGATTTTAAGAAGGGAAAGGAAATTCACGGAGACATATGGTGCACCAGATGCAGAAGTGAGGGGCACCATAAGGACAATTGCCCAAAATTTCGTGAGTATTTGCAGTCAGGGGCACCAAACCCCCTTCTTTAAGGAGGCATGCCATGGTGTATTGTCTGTCAGACCAGAGGGAATCAACTAGAGGAATGTGTATATCTACAAAAGATCGTATCAAAGCCAGCAAACTTATAATACAAGTTTTTCCGATCGATTGGCCATGATGAGAAGGACTGCAGGGCCTATGACCCGTTGCAAGAGCGAATAGTTGACACATATTTTATGAAGGGAGAAGAGCCACCAGTGGTGTAGCAGTAATCGCAGTATAGTCAAGCGCAGTTTAACCAACCACAGCAATACGACCAGGGGAAATACTGGAAACCGTAGTATGGGTACCCGCAGTATCCACCACTGGCGTATGGCCAGCTGTAGTATGGGAAGCAACGGTATCAGGAACCCCAGTATCAACCATATGGACCACCACACGGAGGTTTCAGAGGAGGATTTCGTGGAGGCCGAGGTGCCGGTATGGGAAGTGGAGGAAATGCTGGATGAGGAAGAGGACCAATCATCTGTTATAATTGTGGACAACAGGGTCACTACTAAAGAGATTGTCCAAATCCAGTGCCGCAGTGTACATATTGTAATGCTGCAGATCATAGTATAGAATACTTCCCTTAGATTATTGCGAAATGGCAAACAAAGCATCCACCCCAGAACCAGAACCAAAATAATCTAAATGCACCACCTGCTGTACAGATGATCTCGATAGAACCCAGAGGTAACCACGAATGGTCAAGATAGTAACACGAGGACGAGCAGTGACAGGCGGTGATAGGTCACACACCAATGTTAGACTAACACAACCACAACGGAAGCAGGTCACCTTCGACGTAGAGGCAGAAAAGGACATATTTTTGAAGGCACAGGATGCAATGAGGAAAAGGAGGCAGCTACCTCTTGAGGAAGAAATCTATGACATGCCACCAACGCTCGACTCGACGAAGTCACGAAGGAAGGAAAACACTCTAAAATCCTTCCTGGGAAGTTTCCTGGACTTGGAAAAAGACCTAGATGCATTGGAAGAAATAGCTAGTCTAATGCAACGACATGGAGGTGCACGAATGGAACAGAGATTTAATCGCATACATAAAAGGAAGACGGGCAGGGAGATGCGGATGTTGGAATAGATCGGAGAATTTGAACTCGACTCTATAATTCTGGATTTGGGTTCAGACATGAATATCCTGACTAAACAAACATGGGAGACAATGGGAAAGCCGCGAATGACCTGGTCAGTAGTGCAACTGCGTCTGGAGAACCAGAGCAAGGTCACCCCACTCGGTCGGGTATGTCAACTTCCAATTGAAATTGAAGGGCTCAGGATGTATGCTGAATTCGATGTCATCGAAATTGTGGATAACACCAATCCCTATCCGATACTACTGGGGATAGATTGGGCTATGGAGAATCAAGTGATCATCAAACTTAAGAAAAGGATAATGTCATTCAATAATCAGGAAATGAGAATCATCACACCACTAGACCCTACAGAAGGGCTACGCTATACGGAGCCAGCCAGAGATGCATTTGCGGAAGGGTGGGACAATTTGTATAACATTTCTGAAGATTATGTTAATCCCACCACGAATGGAGAATTAGGATGGCGTAGTGACAACTCAGCATCCTCTGATTTAGATGAGGCCCTTGAGAATGGCAGAATTGGTTGCATGAAGTGTCCTTTCAAAGATGTGCACGGATAACATAGTCCCTACAAAGGGTAGCCATGGAGGAGTATGTGTTACCTACCTATGATGTATTACCCAAATTGGGCACGTTTCTCACAGAATTTGAGGAAAAAGTGGCAGAACCATAACATCTACTAGCCCTGGAGGAAGCCCTGAAGGCTACTCGTGCGCGATGGTGGGAAGGTCATAAATCAAACATCACATCTTGGCCCAATGTCGATGCCTCATGGAGGTTAGGTTTAGCGAAGCTGCAGAGTACAAAAAAATGAAATATGATGGAAGAAGCGACCCAAAGGAGCATCTGAACGCCTTCCAACACCATTGGGGATCAAAAGCAAGATAAGAGTGGGTGCATGCATTTGTACATACATTGGATGAGGTGTTGCGGAGCTAGTATGTCGTAGTAGAACTGTGACATGGGACGACCTCTTGGGAGCAGCTTACCATTGGCTTCAGCTAATCATTCTCGTTCTCAGATGAGAATCCCTTGATCCACACCACGCTACAGGCGATCCACGACAAGATATTTGAAGTGGTACAGACCGGACAATCGATGGCACTCCAATGGATTGCGACACCAGAAATACTGATGGAGTGTTACAACATCACTGGATATCCTGAAGATGATGATGACCCCAGGGCTACGTATGTCCCAGAATCAGAGAGTAGTCTCAGTGTTGTGGCACCAGATATACCATCGGACAAATTTCAGCAACCATTAAAGATCAATAAGGTGAACATTGGGTCGAAGGAAAACCCCAAGTTCGCAAGCATTGGAGACTACTGGGATGCATCGACCATTGCGAAGATGACTGACTTACTGCATGAGTTTCAAGATTTGTTTCCAATGAAATTCTCAAAGATGAAGGGAATTTCAGGAGACTTAGGGAAATAAAGATCCCCCTGAAAGCCTATGCGAAGCCAGTTAAGAAACGATCGTATCGATTGAATCCAAGATACAAGGAACGCGTGCAAGCCGAAATCGAAAGAATATTGGAGGAAGGAATCATAGAACCAGTAGATGAATCAGAATAGATCAGTCCAATGGTTGTCCAGGACAAGAAAACTGGTGAAGTACGAATATGTGTCAACCTATGGAAATTGAATGATGTCTGCGTACATGATCCGTTCTCGACCCCATTTGCAGATGAGGTGCTTGAAGGACTAGGAGCTCAAGAGATATATTCCTTTATGGATGGATTTTGGGGATATCACCAGATCAAGATTGCAAAAGAAGATCGACATAAGACTACATTCGTCACAAAGTGGGGATGCTTTCAGTACACAGTGATGCCATTTGGATTAAAGAATGCTCATGCAATCTTTTCTAGAATAGTGGTAGCGGCATTCAAAGATTATATTCATAAGTTTATCGATGTTTACATGGATGATTGGATGGTATATGGGTTAGTCAAGAAACATGTCGTGAACTTAAGACTCATGCTCGAACGTTGTCGACAGCACCAAATTTCCCTGAACCTCAAGAAGTGTATCTTTTGTTCTCTGTTTGGCATACTGTTAGGACACATTGTCTGTAGAGAAGGAATGTTGGTAGATCCGGTGAAGATTTCCATCATTGTTGACCTCCCACCACCAATGACGGCCAAACAACTACGAGCAACACTGGGACACATAGGTTACTACAGGAATTTCATTTGACGATATGCAGCCATCACAGCACCCATGGAGAAGTTACTAAAGAAGGATGATAAGTTTTAATGGACCAAGGAATGTCAGAAAAGCTTGGACATATTGAAAGAGAAGATGGTCACCGCACCAATCCTCGCATTTCCAGATTGGACGAAGGAATTTCACATACACGTTGATGTGTCGTCAGTCGTACTTGGCATTATCTTGGGCCAACCAGGAACCGACGACATCGACCACTCGATAGCTTTCGCAAGTAGAAAGTTATCTACTGCGGAGAAGAACTATACAACCACTGAGCAGGAAGGGTTGGCGATGGTCTATGCTTTGCAGAAATTCTGGCATTACCTCTTAGGAGGCCACTTCAAGATGTTCACTGATCATTCTACATTGAAATACTTGGTGAACAAGCCTGTGTTGGGGGGGAAGATCTGCCACTGGCTATTGTTGTTTCAAGAGTTTGATTTTGAGATTATCGTAAAGCCGGGATGGTTGAACATGGGACCTAATCATCTCTCATGGATAGACTCAGGGGAAGAACCAAGGATCATCGATGAAGGATTTTCGGATGCTCGATTTTTAGGATTGGCATGGTTGATAACCACTATGAACAAATCATTCAATTTTTAGCAATAGGGGAGGCACCGGTAGAGTTCATTACCAGCCAAAAGAAGCAGCTAGTTGTCCGAGCTACAAACTTCCAGTTAATTATACAAAATGGGCCCGGATGAGATTTTGTGAAGGTATGTCCTAAAAAAGAGTAGATTCTGTCGGAAGCTCACGACGAAGTTGTTAGGGGACACTTTGGTGGACGAGTGACTACTAGGAAGATCCTTTGAACAGGACTATGGTGGCCAACTCTACACGGAGATGCTACGAACTATGCCAAGAACTGCGATATATGCCAATCAACCAGGAAGCCATCACGTCAAGATGAAATGCCACTAGTAAGACAAGTAATGTTGCAGGCCTTCAATAAACGGGCCATTGATTTTGTGGGACCCATCAACCCACCTAGGAAGAGAAAAGGGTCGTGTTACATCATCACTCCAACAGACTACCTAACGTGTTGGGTGGAAGCTACACCAATGAGAGATTGTTTTGCTGCGACTGTAGCATGATTCCTATTTGACAATGTGGTTAGTAGGTTTGGGTGCCCAAAAGTATTATTAAGCAACCAAGGGATGCACTTTGTGAACCAAACAATTTTTGCGATGACAGAGGAATTTCAAATCCAACACAAGAAGAGTACGCCTTACCACCCACCGGAAAATGGGACAGTTGAGGCGTTCAACAAGATATTGGAGCATGCTCTCACCAAGGTGTGCAATGTGACCCATGATGACTGGGACCTAAATATCCCAGTGGTCCTCTGGGCATATCACACCACATGCAAGCGACTGACTGGCCAAACCCCATTTAAGCTCATCTACGGCCAAGAAGCAGTTATGCCGATGGAATACATAGTACCGAGCTTGTGCATCGTAGTAGCCATAGGGATGAGCGATGATGGTGCACTGGAGGAACGATTGAAAAAACTAATACAGCTTGACGAAGATCGATTCATCACAGGATTCCATCAGAAAGTAGAAAAAGACCACCAGAAGGCATGGCACGACTGCCATGTTAATTCGAGGTACTTTCAGAACGGGGAAAAAATTATGTTGTATGACAGTAAGTTTGCAAAACACCTTGGTAAGTTGCAAATGCACTTGTTGGGACCATATGTTATCACTTTTGTCACCAACGGAGGCATAGTACAGTAACAGAGCCTGGATGGAATACCGTTACCTAAATTAGTCAATGGGAATAGGTTGAAGCCCTATCACCATGATCCGACGCAGAGCGAATGTTGACGAAAACAAAAAAAATAGGATGCTAGGTGGCAGGATGACGCACCAACAGGAAGAGAGTGTGCAAGCAAGAGTGGTTGTATCGCAGTTCGGGTGCGACAGCTGCAGGGTCACGACCTTGTCAAATCAGCAATCATTCTCGACTGTTAGCAGATGGGACTTTTTCAGATGATCGATCTTTTTGGCAGGTATGATCGCGGGGTCAGACATGTTTAGCACATGGCAACACACAGTGGCAGCATGGTCAGTGGCACCACGGGTAATGGTTCACACGGTTTTGCAACGAACGGAAGTATGGTTGCCAATCACACACGTAGGAAGTCCGATCTCAACACATAGGACATAAATGATGACAGAATCGACACATCAGGTGAACAGATTTTACGAATGATTTTCGAAGCAGGCGTTCTGAAAGATGAAATGCATAAATACCAACACTAGAGGCTAAGCAAAGCCAAGAGGGATTTACCAGATGAGAGAAATACATGCTGTGAGTAGGTTAGGTAATTGGATAAGCTAGGAATTCCAAGGAGGCTATGGAAATGATCCATTTACTTTTGTGTGGTAGCACACCAGGTGTGTTGCGAGCCTGAAAGACCAGTGTGCATGAGCACATTGATCAAAGAGTGGCGTGGGCACTCGGGTGTCATAGAGGCGAAGTATCACTCGAGATGTCTAAGTATGTAGGGGTAGTTCGAAGCTTCGTGGTCCCGGTGATCACCAGATTGACACGAATGGTGGGCCTTTGGTCTCGATAGGAAGTGATCCCAGGTGCAAAATAGATGTGCCAAAGTAGTTGGCCTAGTTCGCACCTCGATGTTGTCTATCAACTCTTCCTCCATTTGCATCAGGTTCCCAGAGACTGGAGGATGAGTTTGAGAGGTACATGACAGCAAGCCGACCGAGCCCCGTAAGAGTTTGAGAAGTACATGATAGTGATCCCACGATTAATGACCAGAGTTGAGAAGTACACAATAGTGAGCTCAAGACAGCAAGAATAGTTTCAGAAATAGAACACAACAAAGGAAGGGTGAAAACCAATAGTGTCTAGCTGAGGTTGCTCAGGACGAGCCACAAGTTTGTGTTGGGGGCCTGTTGGCACAGGATAGATCTACAGGAAGTGCGGAAGCCGACAGGTGTGAAAGGGTCATTCCGTGAAAGAAGGATCACTCGCAATACTCACGAGAGCACAAGAATTGTTAGATTAGTTAATTTTGTCATGTGGACCATTTTATAATAGAATAGAAGCATATAAATAGAGTAGGATTGTAAGCCTAAGGGCATCGAAGTTTTGGATGATTAGCCTATCTTTTGGGTTCATCTTGTATCCCCGATATGATGTATTGATAGTTTCTGCAAGGTTTATTCTGCAGGGTTGGTGAATTAATGGAGATGTTCGGTTATGATGTAATCTATGTCTTTAATCTTATGCAATGATGAATGTGACATATATTATGTGAATGTCTTACATTGGTTGATGCAAATATGCTGTAGAAGTACTGTTAATTTGAATAAGTATGTCAAATTTGTTTCAAATGTTTGTTGAGCTCTGCGAATGACTTAAGATGCGAATGATAAGTTAATGGTATGTTGTGAATACTGTAATCTCTGGTTAGTGCGAAGGTAATGTGGGCATATCCTCTACATTACTGCAGAAACTTGGTTCCAGCAGCCCCCTTATCCATCTGGGTGAGACTGCACTTGCTCTACAAGTGTTGCTGGGAAGGGTTACACCTTTCCAGGCCGGTGTATAAGGGAGTTTAGGTTGATAGTTTGTTGGAGGCAGTATGAAGTGAATCCCTGTCGATAGACGCTACGTCAACAGCATAGACTTGTTGCATGAGTTCCAATATTTGTTCCTGACAAAGTTTTTCGAGATGGAGGGAATAGTCGGGGATCTAGGGGAGATGAAGATTACATTATAGCCAGATGCGAAACCAATTAGACAACGACCATATCGATTAAATCTGTGACACAGGGAATGGGTCAAAATTGAACTTGACTGCATGCTGGATGCTGGAATAATTGAGCCAGTTGAAGAATCGGAATGGACTAGTCCAATGGTGGTGCAAGACAAGAATACATGTGAGGTATGCATTTGTGTCGACTTGAGGAAGTTGAATGACGCATGTATGCATGATCCATTTTCGACGCCACTCACTGATGAGGTGCTGGAAGGAGTGGGAGGTTAAGGGATGTATTCTTTCATGGATGGGTTCTCTGGCTATCACCAAATTAGGATCGCGAAAGAGGATCGCCACAAGACAACATTTGTGACCAAATGGGGTTGTTTCCAATACACTGTGATGCCGTTTGGGCTTAAGAACACACCTGCGGTATTCTCCCAAGTTGTTGTCACTACATTTAGAGATTTTATTCATAAGTTTTTGCAAGTTTATATGGATGATTGGATAGTTTATGGATTGATCAACGATCATCTGGCAAAGCTGCGACTAATGTTGGGGTGCTGTCGGCAGCACCAGATATCGCTGAACTTGAAGAAGTGCATTTTCTGTGCACCATTAAGGATGTTGTTGGGTCATATTGTTTGTAAGCAAGGATTTTTGGTTGACCCAGCAAAGATTGCGCTCATTTTGAGCTTAGCACTACCTACCAATGTTAAGCAGTTGAGAGTGAGGCTAGGGCACAGAGGGTACTATCGCAAGTTTATCCGTGGTTATGCAACGATCACAGCCCCTATGGAAAAGTTGTTAAAGAAGGATGCGGTATTCTTATGGAGTCCAGAATGTCAAGTAAGTTTCGAGACGTTAAAGGATAAGATGAATTATGCACCGATATTGGTATTTCCTGACTGGAGCAAGGAATTCCATGTCCATGTGGATGCATCATCAATTGCATTGGGAGTAGTGCCCGCACAACTAGGGGAAGGAGATATGGATCACCCAATTGCTTTTGCAAGTCGCAAGCTGTCATCTGCGGAGAGAAATTATACGACTACTGAAAAGGAAAGGTCTGGCGATGGTATATGCGCTGTAGAAGTTTAGGAATTACCTTTTGGGGTGTCACTTCAAGATGTTAACAGACCATTCTGCTTTGAAATACCTGGTCAATAAACCTGTGTTGGGGGCGAAGATATGTCGTTGGTTGCTTCTCTTTCACGAATTTGATTTTGAGGTAATTGTGAAGCTAGGTTGCTTGAATGCGGTGCCAGATCATCTATCACGAATTGAGACAGGGGAGGAACCAACCAACATTGAGGATGGGTTGCCAGATGTGCAGCTATTCAAGGTCGAGGTGGCTTACAACTACTATGATGACATAATTCAGTTTCTGGCAATAGGAACTGCACCAAAAGAGTGTAACATAGGTCAAAAGAAGCAGTTGGTAGTTAAGGCTACAAATTTCCATTTGATCGCCGGACAACTATATAAACTAGGACCAGACGATATTTTGAGGCACTGAGTCCTACCTCATGAGCAAGGGCAGATTTTGTCAGAGGCACATGCAAGAGTGGCTAGTTGACACTATGGAGGTCGTGCTACTACCAAGAAGGTGCTTCGTGCAGGGATTTGGTGGCCCACTCTTCACAATGATACGACAGATTATGCATGGACTTGCGATGTGTGTCAATGAACTAGAAAACCTTCCTGGAGGGATGAGATGCCGCTAATACCTCAAGTGATATTGCAACCATTTGACAAATGGGCTGTGGATTTCGTGGGACCTATCAACCCACCTGGGAAGTGCACTGGTGCGCAGTACATAATCACAACAACAGATTATTTGACAAGATGGGTGGAGGCCGCACCAGTTGTAGATTGCACTGCTGCGACTCGATTTGGATGCCTGAAGATATTGATGAGTGATCAGGGAAGTCACTTCATTAATCGCATCATCAACGCTTTGACATAAGAGCTTCAGATCCAGCATAAGAAGAGTACGCTGTATCATCTGCAAGCAAATGGAACAGTAGAAGCCTTCAACAATGTTTTGGAGCATGTGCTTACAAAGGTTTGTAACGCGAATCACGATGATTGGGATTTGAATATTCCAGCAGTCTTGTGGGCATATCGCACCACTTGTAAAAGATTGACGGGACAGACACCATTCAAATTGGTGTATGGGAAAGAGGCAGTTATGCCTATGGAGTATAGTATTCTGAGTCTACGCATCGTGGAAGCGACAGGCATGAATGATTAAGAAGCATTAGCAGAACGACTGGAGAATCTAGTACAGCTTGAGGAAGACCGCTTTATTACAGGTTTTCACCAGCGCATGGAGAAGGATCGGCAAAAAGCTTGGAATGATCGCCATATAAAAAACAAACAGTTTTAGCAAGGCGACTTGCTGCTGTTGTATGACAGCAAGTTCATGAAGCATCCAGGGAAGTTACAGATGCATTGGCTCGGTCCATATCGCATTAGTTGCATATCTTTGGGAGGCGCAGTACAGCTGCAGCAGTTAGACAGAGTGATGCTACCAAATCTAGTGAATGGTAGTAGGTTGAAGCCCTATAGGATGGGCTCGGAGCCACACAATGCTTGAACAACATTGTAAAAAAAAATGCAGGATGCTAGGTGGCAGGATGGTGCACCAGTAGGAACAGAATGTGCACATAGGAACAATGATCGCGTAGTTAGGGGTCCAGGCCACAACAAATGCAGGGTCGTGGCTCAGTCAAATTAGAAATCATTATAGATCGTTAGCAAACAACACTTTTTCACGTGATAGGTCTTTATGACAGCTTTGACTGTTAAATTGTTGGGATTGATGTCAGAGTCAAGCACGTTTGGCACGCATAACAAAAGGTGGCAGCATGGTCGGTGGGACCATGGTTGATGCTTCACATGGTTGGCACGAATAACAACCGGTGGAAGCATGGTCGCTGCTCTGCACGTAAGAAATCAATTCTGAGCACGAGTGTTATGGATCCGCATTATCGGGTGTAAGGGTCTTCCTCGAGCAAGTGATTTTTTTTTTTTTTTTGTACTAACAACTTCAAATCAAATGAATGTCATAAACTTAACCAATAATTAAAGTTCTTTTCAAGTTTAAAAAGGTAACTATTCAATCAACTAAACGTGATCCAAGTACATTGAAGGTTTTCTCCTTTGGATATGTAAGATGGTACGTTCTTAGTCAAATCATTTTCCTGTAATTCCTAATCATGCAAAATTAATCATGTATGACGATACCTTTGTTCCATCTTTTAACATAAAGAGCATAGATGCATTTCTAGTTTGGACATAGTCTCTAATCGTAACTAGGTTGAGAACAACTCATAATATTTACAAAAATAAAGTACTTTTGGAATTCTAAATTCAATAAATTGAGACTCTTACCATAAGAAAGTTCAATATAAACAATGTATTTCCATTACTCCCATTTCATGAAATACTACTTGACTTAATTTCATCATTGCACTTCAAACCTATCATTCAATTCACTTCTATAAATGTAAAATGATCTAAATACCCAAAACTATATTTCACTTTTATGATCCTATTTTAATAATTTAATATGAATGAAATATTTCATTTCAATTCCATTGAATGTATAATTGGCATAATTTTTTTTTCTTTTCCTATCCATTAGAAAATCAAATTGACATTATAAAATACTTTTCAATAATATTGACTTAAATAAAATACTTTGTTTCAATTATCATGGAAATACAAATTTTCATACATAACATACTTCATTTCAATTCTTTTAAAACATGAAATTAACTTAAATAAAATATTTCATTTCAATTCTTATTGAAATACAAATTTACATAATATTTCATTTTTCATTTCAATTCCTATTGAAATGCAAAATTCACATAAATAAAATACTTATTTCAATTCCTTTGAATTATAAAATTAACTTAAACAAAACAGTTTCAACCTATCACTCAGACATATCCATACCTTAATAGTGATTGACTCAATTTATATACTAAAGGTTTTAAGGAGAAGTTACGAGGAGCCATCATGGAACTTACGGTTACTTACTCCTCTCTTGAAATTAATCATAAATTCATAAATCAATTAATAAGGGAGGAGGTGGGAAATCGATCCCAGCTACAGATGTGAGGTAGAGTTGTAAGTTTAATTATTACAGATGTGAGGTAGAGTTGTAAGTTTAATTATTGTGGTTAGAGACAGTAAATGTCCCTGTCATTCGCCAGATCAATTGGAACTCTAAAAGATCAAGGTAAACATACAATTATAAAAAAAATAGCGCCAATGGGAAATTATGACAGCTGTGTGTTTGTATTCAATTAGGGCGAGCTTGAATGTTTCCAGACAGAGAATTTGTACTTAGCAATGCATTCGAATGATGGATCGGATCTCATCTACAAACCTGGTCTGATAATCTAATCGCAGGTCAAGGGCCCGAATCCTCCAGAGTTAAATCGAACTTTACATCAACCAATCTTGATAGAGAAAGACAATTTCATAATTGCAGTCGATGACAATCGATCTTCATTAACAAATCTTGACAGAGAAAAGTTCAGAACTATAATGAATGACAATCGAATGGATGTGCAAGAATATGTAATTCTGGAGACGCCTTATTAATGCTCAATGAACACGCGGAGGATGATAACTCCTGGAAATGTCAAATAGGAAATCGATTTGATATGGAGATTTCGTAATGGGTAATTTTTTTGATCTCAACCAGGAAATAAGTAATACCTGCAAATGTCGATTTCCTTTGATAACAATCAAATGAGAATTTATAGCTCTACACCAGTTCTAATACCTGCAAGGTGTCAATTTACTTTGGTAATAGCCAAATAAGATTTTATAGCTCTACAGTAATTCTCTCGAAAGCGTTTCCACAAATTAGAAGGCAGGAACGGAGTTTTTTTTTTTTAATTTAAAAGAAGAAATACTGCTATTCTTTAATGATCAATCCAGGAATGCGATTGCATGACGAGGGCAGATTTCGAATTTATTCCTCCTGACAGAGTACGAGGCTCCTATTGCTAGGAAGGTAATTAAAACGCTATTGCGACCAGATCCAATCGTTCCTTCATAAAAAACTGAGTGTAATTCTTTTGACAGAAATATATGGCTCAGGAATTTATAAAACAATTCGATCTTCCCGATCCGATAGTCAAAATAGAGCAAAGGAGTTTCTATGACAAAAATATGGCTCAGGAATTTATAAACAATTCGATCTTCCCGATTCGACAGTCAAAACAGAACAAAGGAATTTCTATGACAGAAATATGGCTCAGGAATTTATAAAACAATTCGATCTTCCCGATTCCACAGTCAAAATAGAATAAAGGAATTTCTATGAGAGAAATATGGCTCAGGAATTTATAAAACAATTCGATCTTCCCGATTCGACAGTCAAAACAGAGCAAAGGAATTTCTATGACAGAAATATGACTCAGGAATTTATAAAACAATTCGATCTTCCCGATTCGATAGTCAAAACAGAACAAAGGAATTTCTATGACAGAAATGGCTCAGGAATTTATAAAACAATTCGATCTTCCCGATCAGACAGTCAAAACAGAGCAAAAAAATTTCTATGACAGAAATATGGCTCGGCAATCTAAATGAGAATCGAATTTATAAAGAATTAAATAGAGATCTGATAGATCTAGAGTTCAATTCATAACAGAAATAATGCAGAGTTTACAAATTAAAAGAATCGAATTTAAAAAGAATAGACAGAGTTCATACCCCAGATCGATTTTACAATATGGAAAAGAAACAGAGTTGTATCCCTAAAATAAATCTCAGTTGAATATGCTAATCAAATTGCATTGCTAGGAATTTAAAAGCATATATATATTGATAACAGATTAAAAATACATTAAAACACAGTAATTAGATCGATCATATTATATACAGAAAACAATATTGAAAACTATTGAACCTGGTTGGTTTTGTCGAGTCCGAGCTGGAATGGATATTTGATGTAGTCGCCGACTTGATTATCTGATCAATCCAGTTTGACAAGATACAGACAACCCCTCAATTGACCACCCTACCATATCGAGGTTAATCTTCTTCACCTCGAACCCCTGAGCTCACGGGGTCGTAAGAACACACACAAATAACATCCCGAAAGGATCTCCCAATCCTCGTTCCGGTTAATCCCAACTCCAAGGATTATAACATAATCCGAGATTATGATGACCATCCAGCATTAGGGAGCAAGAGATCCCTCTCTCTTTCTCCTCCCTCTTTATATAGGAAAAGCTCTTGTACCATGTGTCTATCCATGCATATTATTTAATTTAATTTAATATTTTAATTAACAATATTCTCAAATATATGTGTCTCAATGTCTTCAAGGTGCACCTAATTCCCTAAATCAGTGGAAGTTAGGTGTAGAAGAGTCCTACTCTTCCCTTGGTTCTCTTTTAGTTTACTTCATATCGTTTGTAAACTAAATGTTTTTATTTATTTAATTTCTCTTACTAGAAATATAAAATTATAAAGAGATTGTTTTATCTTTATTTATTAAAAACTAATTTAACACCAAGTTAAAAAGTTGTTCTTATATATATATATCTATATATATTAATATAATATAAGTATATGTTTTTTTTGTTTTTTTTTGTTTTTAAGTAGGTGAGTGAGGTATTTCAAATTAAACAAATTGTTTTTGTTTAGTTCTCTTTCCAAATTTCTTTTTATAAATCTTCTTTTTTCCAAATAAAATAAGGAATAAAATATCAATTCTTTTAATATTTAAATTTCTAGAATCTTCACATGTATTTTATATTCTAATTATGCGTGCATGAATAATTTTATTTTCCCACTTTTCTTTGTCTAGGTACCTCTTCGGCGAGCCCTTCTGACAGCATCTTTCTTTCTTCTTATGGGGAGCACTACATAGCGATCGGGAGTCGTTACCGTGATCTCTCAACTACGCTCCTTGGAGACTAAGGGATGTTGAGGGATAAGGCTCTCCTTATTGCACGCCCCTCAACTCATCGCATGTGACCAAATCATTATGATTTTTCCCGTACGGCATATGCTTCCCCGGGTGAGCTGAAATGGCTTCACCCGTGCGTGGATTTACTAGTTCAGGGTCGACAGTCAGTCGTTGTACCCCTAAGTGTTATTTCCGTTCTTACGACCCTGATATTTCCATTGTGGGTCAGTCGGTAAATTGTTTTACCTGCCACTGCACACACACTCAAATGCGTATTAGTAGCGCTGCACTAATAAACATTTCAACGTTCATCATTTTTATTTTCTTAGTCAGTCGAGTATAAACAAATCATTATTTTTCATTTCAAGTAATTCCAATGTTCATCATTTTCATTTTCTCAGTCAGTCGAGTATAAACAAATCATCATTTTTCATTTCACATATAAAGTCTAAAGCAATCATTCATGGTCCAAGTTTTATAAATCCGGGTCACTTCAAACCAGTGCCCTCAAATAGTCAAATCAGTTGTAGATCTCAAACTAATCTGGTCAATCATAACTCTAACATAATCAAAATCAAACACAAGTGCTGAGGCGGGCATTACACCGGGAGATGGCGGAATGATATGATGAAAGGATCGGGAATTTATGTGAACGGATTTGCAAATGATTTCAGAGATAGGTGTCCCAGACATGAAGAAAACGCATAAATACAGGCATAGGAGGATAGTTGAGCAAAGAGGTATCTATCTGACGAGAGGAATCCATGCTGCGAGCGGGTTAGGAAGCTAGATAACTTAGGAATTCCAAGGAGGCTATGGAAATGATCCATTTCATTTCGTGTGGTAGCACACTAGGTGCGCTGAGGGCCCGAACGACGAGTGTGCATGAACACCTAGAGAAGGAAGCGGCGCGGACACTCGGGAGCAACAAAGATGAAGTCTCATCCAAGATGTCTAAGTTTGTGGTGGTAGTTCAAAGCTTCATGGTCTATGCGACCACCAGAACGACAGGGGCGATAACCCCGTGGTCCCGATAGTAGGTGATCCCCAGTGCGAAATAGATGTACCAGATTAGTTGGCTTGTTTCGCACCTTGGTGTTGTTCATAAACTTTTCCTCAGTCTACACCAAGTTTCCAGAGAGTGGAGGATGAGTTTGAGAAGTACATGACAGCAAGCCGAAAGATCACCATATAATTTTGAGCAATACACAATAGCGAGCTCCAGATAGCAAGAACAGTTGTAGAGGCATAGTCAGGTGATAGATGAGTCTGAGTACACCATGTCCAGCAGATGTGGATTGAGAGCGAACCACAAGATTGTGTTGGGGGCCTATTGGTAGGCGGTTTGGATGAGTTAGTTGCGCAGCATCACGTATGTTGCGAAGGATCAAAGATGTCGCGCAAGAAGGAAAACAACGTGCAAGTCAATAGTAGTTTATGTATTTTTGGGTCATTTGGATCGCATTATGTGGGTTTTAGGTCATGTGAATTAATTATGTGGGTTTTTGGGACATCTTTTTGTAGAGTTTGTTAAGAAGTAGTTAGGCGGTTGCCTAAGTGGACTGCAAATGTAAAGGCGCAAGCCTATAAATAGACATAGCATTTTAGGTGTTGATAGATCCATCAATTGATCAATCGAAGAGACAGTTGAGCTCGGATGATTTTGCTTGTTGTTGTGTGTTAATCTGGGTATGCGACAGAAGAACTATATTGTTGTATCTGTGGGTTGCTGCAAAGGTTAATATGAGATGATTTTGAGCAGAATTACGATGTCTCTTTCTGTTTTCCTGCTATGAATGTGATGTGCGACTTGAATACCTGAATGATGCAATGTTTCCTTGTTCCAAATGATGTTTTACTGCTAGATCTGTTGCACATTAATGGTTTATTTGACAATAAGATATGTTGAAAGATGATGTGATTCTGTCTAAATGCATAAGTCAAAATGTTAGATCTGTTTGTGAATGCTGTGATAAGTTCATAAACAAATTTACAAGGGCCCTTCTTCATTCGGCGGAAACATGGTTCCGTTAGCTCTCCCTTGAACATCTTGGGTGAGGCTTCATCTACTCCGCAGTTGTTACTAGACACGGTAAAAATTGTCTGGGCAGGTGCTTAGGGAGATCGCAGTGGCTTGGATGTCGACAGACTGATGAACCCCTGTCGAATGGGTTTGTGTCAACAGTCAAATATGATGAAGTAAACCTTCCTCTAATAAAATATATATAAATTTATCATAATTAAAGTTATAATCTCACCCACTTAAATATATATATATATCAATCTCTAATTGATTCTTTAATGTAATGAATGCCCTCTCCTTTTGCTAAGCTAGGGGTCATAGGTTAATTAGGATAAAATAATTAACCTAGTGTTGACCATTAGGTCTTAGGAGTCTTTTACTACCTTTCGGCGGTCAATGGATAGATATGGGATTCCTCACCCATGGTAAGGTTTAGTATTGTCTTTGTAGGTTAGGACAACTTCTCGTACTTTTACCATTTACACTTAGTAATTAAACTGCATAGTTTACAATGTTTACTATTGGAGCCTTGGCCTTGAGCTCCTCACCAGCAACCAATACAAAAATTAATTATGTTTACAAAAATAGTAGTGCTTAAAGGAGGAATATTACAATTATCTTGCCTATATAACTTTCAGACTTATTACACGCAAAGTACTTCTTATGAAACACGCAAGTTGCCTAGAATAGGAAAACTTTAACCAACGAATATAACACACTAACTATGTAGTGTTAGTCTATAACTTAACACGTTGTCCACATATGTCTATCTAGTCATTTAACTTGTAGATATTTGTAGTCTACGCGGGCGCTAAACGAGGCAGTCGAAGACACAGACAAAAGGAATAAGTTGGAGTTGTGGAGGATGGAAACATTAGGTAGAAGGTTTTGTACAGGATTAATATTTAAGACAGGTGTTGATTGGCTATAGGATATAATAGAATGATGTGGATTATTTACATCCAATTTTCATATGATGCGCAGACAGGCAGGGTTTAACCAACGAATATATCATGTTGACTATGTAGTGTTTATTCTATAACTTAACATGATGTCCATAAATACCTATCCAACGTTTGAAGTTCGAATGTTGGTTAATGCAGAGCAGGGGAAGCCAACACATATCATATCACACATAGTCTAACCCGCAGATCAACGCAAAGGTACAGAAAACAACATGCATAGTTTTAACTCTTTAACAATCAGACTGAAACACATAAACCACATAATCTACTAAAGCAGAGTCGTTTTGTACTTTAACTGTCTATCCATTCATTGGTGGATTATACCTAGACCAGCGCATGCCTTCCAAAGAAAGAGTTGATTCATCGAGGAAGGGAATGACAAAAAGAAGGTCTTCTAAGTATTAAAATTTAAAGAGTAATGTGATTGGGAAGCATCAGAACTTTCCATGAGAATACATCGAACATGCAGACATTTTTATAGTTAAATGACAGGTTTAACTAAACCGGGCTCACAGTGACCAGACACGGTGAGAGGAATACGTAAGGTTATAAAAGAGAAACCATTCGCATATCAAGTTTTACAGTGGGGAAAATAAGTAGAGCTTAAATAATTATTAAGAGAACGGATTAAAACCCCTTGACAGAGTTAAGAGGTCTACTCCCACGCTGTGGAAGGATTGCTTTAAACTGGGTAAAATTAACAACTATCCTATCAGATTTTTCAATGGGGAAAAATAAAGAGTCAGATCAGCACAATCTTAATAGAATCGAGTTGAGACAGGAAGATCAACGTGATTAAAGTTCAACATCTAGCTCGTGAATTTTAATTAGATTGGTTTTACACAGTATATATATGTGTGTATATATATATATCTACTTTTTATTCACAACTCATTCGGCTACCGATGTAGAAATAAATTAAGCTGAAATTAAACTATTGTTTTGACCATGAATTGGTTTCATATGCCATTTAGACAGTCATGCATAGAATGGTGGGTTTAAACTGTGACTAACCTAGAATTTATTTTAGAAAAAAATCCATACTTCCAATCAATTGAATTAAAGTCTAACTCTGTCATTCAACATACAACCGACACAAGTTTGTTTATTTACCCAAAATATATAAAACACAGTATATGAAATTTGTGACTGCATCTAACGGAATTCCATGGCAGAGCACAGAATATAATATGAATAATTCACCGTACACGTAAAGAAAAGGAGAGGATAACAACCATTGTTCAACTTCTTAAATTTAACTCACAATAAAAGAACAATCAACAATTTATAAATTATAAAAGAATATGCGAGATAGTTGTACTTATGTGATAAAAAGAAAACGTGGAAATACTATTAGCAATTAAGTGGGCATCTGAAAGCTTGACTTCAACGTTCCTCCCATCCAAATTGATTATGCCTGACGTAGGCTTTCCCATCAAGAGATCACCCCCGAGCTGGGAACGAATCCACTAGGGTACGAGAGCAATATTCTGTTTTAATAAATTCAATCTTCATCATCTTTTCCATTCCCTTCTTCTCCCTCAAAGAGCTCCGTTTATGAACACAATAGTGCCATTTTTATAGTTGAATTTAGGTTTGGGTTACCAAGATAAATTCTTGTTTGAACTTAACTTATAACTTTAGTTAATTTTAACTGATCGAATTTCATAGTCAATCTTTAATTAACTAGTTAATTGATCTTTAACTTAGTTTAGCTAACCTTAACTAATGGACTTACATAGTCCATATTTAATTAATTAGTTAACTGATATTTAACTAAGCTAACTTTAACTTAGTTTAGCTAATCTGAACTGATTGACTTACATAGTCAATCTTTAATTAATTAGTTAACTGATATTTAACTTAGCTAACTTTAACTTAGTTTAGCTAATCTTAACTCATTGACTTTCATAGTCAATATTTAATTAATTAGTTAATTGATCTTTAATTTAGCTAACTGAATATTAATAGCTGAGGTTTATCCAAGCATAACCATGCATTAACTACTAGTTAACCTTTCTTCTTTGGTAGATAAAATTTTATAGCTTTTAATGTATTTACTTTTAAGCAAGAACAACCAATCCTTCTTTAATTTTACTCAATTTCTTTAACTTATTTGCAATAATATTTTAAATCGTTATTAATAAATAAAAATATGTTTTATAGGTATAACAATTCATTTTTATCTTTTATTCCTAATTTATAATTAGGAAATATTAATCATTTTCCACTTAGGAACTTTAACAAAATATTTTGTCGAGGCCAATGTACTAATGTTGTTTAGGATAACTTCTTATTTTTACTTAATGGTACTCAATATGGGTTAGCTCCATGCAGATAGTTAGGTCAAGGTAGATTATTACTACCTTTCGGCGATTAGATGTTTCTCCGACGTCCTTATCTAGGACTAATTATTAACATGCTTTTAAACTTTAAGTGTTTTCTTAGTGAACATCTCAGTTCACTTCAAGTGCTCAGGACATTAGGATGACCATTGTCATCAAAATCATGGCTATCAAGCTATTCACCCTCTCCCCCTAGTGGATTACATGCCCCAATTGTTTTTTTGCGTCAAGCCTTTAGTCTCCTAAGTATACAAATTCACTTAACACTTAGGAAAAATATAATCATACTTAAAAAATTTAACCTGCGGATATCTTGCCATGAGCTCCTTGTCGTTTGTGGG
Source organism: Larix kaempferi (assembly GCA_027924585.1). NCBI lineage: Eukaryota > Viridiplantae > Streptophyta > Pinopsida > Pinales > Pinaceae > Larix > Larix kaempferi. The sequence continues at coordinate 7,215,120 of BSBM01000432.1, read as the reverse complement.
TATACAGTTGTACTTTTTGTTGCAGAAACCGTAAGGGAGAAAGAGGGATATTACATTGTCCTCATGGTTAAATTCGTTAAAATGTTGTTTTCATGAATTACAGTCTTCCCAAGAAAGGGAAAGTGAAAATGTTGCAACACACTATGGTGGTATGTAAACACACTGCTCTCTGCACCTAAGCAGTTCAATATGATATGTGAAACGCTCTAGAGAGTACAAACTATTTGACTGATGCGAAGGACATTGACGGGATTTTCCAATAGTGAGATTCAATATTTGTACGTTGTCCTTGTTGACACCGATGTAGCTAAGCAAATTTTTGAATGCGTGAAAATATTATTGAAGACTCCATCGATGTTTGAAGATCGTGACAATCATTGAAATGTTTTGACATTCTGAGTGCTATTGTTGTGTATTGTGTTGAAGACCGTGAGGAATTTTCTTCCTATAGACAGTTTCTATGTTGTTATATCCCAAATTTCCATGTTTATATTGATGTTATATACTGGGCATAAAGCCTCGATGCATATGATTTATTTTAATATACTGGGCGTAAGCCCCAATGCACATGTTTTACTTCTATTATATGATAGGCGTAAGCCTCGATGCACATCACGTATTTTTTATTGTAGTTATACATATTTGGGAATGGACCCTAACAGATGCAAGTTATTGCTATATACCGAGTGGAAAGCCCCAATGTATGAATTGATGTTTTATTATGAGATTGGGTACAAAACCCGAATATATTGAGCTGAACTTTGTTACATACTATGCAGAGTTATGATATGCATGATTGACTTTATGATGTGTTGAGCATGGACTCTGGAGAACATGGATGACCTGTGTACTGGGCATAAGCCCCGATGTACATAGAGGACTTTTTTTATGTACTAGGCGTAAGCCCCAATGTACATAGAGTGTTGGGCATAATCCCTAGAGCACTCCAAGCTAGATAATAAGTACTAGATCCGAGGCCATTTGTATGTCTAGATATGCTTCACAAACACATTCTAGTACTAGTGTTGAGTGGGATGCTCTGGAATTGCACTAGCGTAATGCCCATGTGAAAGTGTTGAGCCAAAGCTCTGAAGAGCACTCGGGGTTACTTGATATTAAAAGTGTTGAGTCGAGAAGACTCTGAATAGCACTATTATTCATCACAATTATTTAATTGGTTAGATGAATCATTTCTATCTCTCATCAAGGACTGCGGAAACTACCATGTTAAACGAGGGAATCCAACATGCAAGAGGGACATAGAGTTACCTAACCTAGTCGAATACCCAAACCTACCAAAAGACCTTGTCCAAAGAATTGGACCTTGTATTATATAATTATCAAAGATTTATTATGCTATTTAATTAATTAAATAATCAGATTGATTATTTATAAAAGAAGTCTCACTCATGTATAAATAGTATGCATAAGATATTTATTCATATCATTAATATATATAAAGGAAAGATTGTGATCTAACTTATAGAAACACATAGATATAACAAAGTAAATAAATTATAAAAGTTTCTTTAAGATAAAGTCATAAAGTAACAAGTTAAAAGTCCTAGATAAACTAAGAGTAAGTAACCAGTTAAAATGTCTTTTACATATATTATAAATCAAATTTAAAATAAAAACTGAAGTTAGTAGTAGAAATATTATTATTAACTCAATAGATATATTTCAAAAGTTCACCTATATAAAGAAGGACAATTCCCAAGGTGGGGGATCATCTTTTTCTTTCTATCATTCTCTTATTGTAAGAGAAGAGAAATGTCCCACAAAACTAAAGGAGCTTATTATTTACAAGATCTGATCATCATCAACAATCTTCCCTAGGTCCTCTATTGTCCTATTGCATGTTGGAACCAGCTCGGGGGGATCCAGATAGAACTAGGAATAGTTCTAAGGGTCATGGTTGAGAGGAACATGGTAGTTCCAAAGTTATTCGATTCACAGCTGCAGGTCGGCTAAAAATATTTTTGTTCCATTAACTAGTGTTTGAGTGTGCAGGTTGTTCAAGGGAGAGGCAAGCTACAGGAATCAGCTATGAAACCACATATTATTTTACAACTGAATGAATTAGGATTTAAATTTAAAATTATTGTGCATCACTTTTGTTTCTATAGTTATAATCTCATTTTCTTTTATGGAGCAAGGGCTGAATGGCATGGGCTCCCAGGGTGAAACATTAAATTATCTTAGTCCATTGCTATGTTTTTGGTTAAATACTTTATTACATATTTAACCATGTCTTAAAATTGAGCACAAGATCGAGCAGATCTAGATGTGCTAGCTTGCGCTAGATCTCCACGTAAACCATGTTTACCTTTAAAAATCTTTCCTAGATTTCTTTTACAAAATTTAGTTATGTTGATTATTTTACACAGGATCACATCAGTTCAAATAATTTTCGTATTATAAATTCTTTAAACATTATAAGTTTAGGGATTGTATTTATAAAGAATGCAAACTTTCAAATTAAATATTTATTTAAAACAGCAAACATAAATCTCCCAAGGATCCAGGAAATCCTACCAAAACGCTTTAAAACCAGCATTTAATTTTATTAAGTAAAAAGAACTAAAACTCAGACCAACACTGAAAGTATCCATTGCATTAATAAATCGAATATCTTGTAGGATCTCAAACCTAAATTAAAAGATCAACCCAACATAAAATTTTCTACCATACATTTAAATTCAAAACAATTTAAATACCAGCATTAGATTATTCAGGGTATCAAGTACTCTTCCCTTATCAAAATCCAGTCAATTCATGGGCAGACCCCATACGTTTTAGCGTGAAAGACCAACGATGGGTCCATCCTTTCTTTAAATCTTTAATAAATTCATCCATTTAAAAATAACCCACGGAGGCATTCCATGCCCTCACGAAATCTACAGGGGTTTCATTTCTTTATAAACTGGGCGGAGGTCACCCAAAAGAAAGCCAAACGCATGCAAATACAGAGCTAAATGCTCTCAGCATCATTTTACATAAACATTCAAAGAGTATCAAACTCACTAAAATACAAACGCAGAGCTACCGCTTCCTTAACCATAAGAATGCTTAAAAATCGCAGAGCCATCCACGACCTCAAAGTAAATAAACGAATTACAACTTTAAGACAAAATACATTCCTTTTTATTTTGAAAATCCTTCCAGACAGAGTCATGATTTTTTTTATAAACAAAGCTAAACTAAAATCCTACGTATGAAAACCAGAGAACAAAAGAGACTCACAAAGGTGTCTAAAAGTCAACGAAGTACGATTTAAAACATAAGCAACATTTTATTATAATCAGACGGTCATGCTAGACAGAGATACAAATAAGTTCCAAATACCCAAAATATCTTATTAGACCCCAAACGCCGAGAATAAGAGCCTGTTAGGCTTTAAAAGTATCTAGTTCCATTTCCCATTCAAGCCATAGAGAAGAAACGTAATCTACAACATTAAAACAAAACCATTTAAGGGTTTATCGCTTCAATTAAATCCACCATTGTTTCAAATTCAATATTTAAAATAAATTATAAACAATGGCCCAGAATGCCCATAAGCCAAGAAGATCCAAATCAAAACCCACAGTCACTTTCATCTACGCTAACTAAGGCAGAGCTTGACCAAAGCTTCACCCAAAAACTAAAATCCCGAAGGACTTCATCATTACAAAGATACAACCAAACGGTAGAACATTCAAGAATGTTTTCCTTTACTGCGATAGGGAGAGAAAGAGTCATGTATGAGTCCTGGGATTACCAGGTTTACGCTAAGTCCAACCTTCTCTACCCTATTAATACCATCCCAAATGCAGAGACCATTTTTCTTATCTGCAAACCTTTCCAGTAAGAGTCAAAGAACAACAAGTTAAATACTGTAATGATTACAACCTACAGTGAAAAGCATTTCTGAAAGCCACGATTTGAAAGAGTAGCTTACCTATATTTTAAACAAGGTGTTCTCCATGTCTGCGCAGGATACAGTGAATACGTTGAACATGAGCGTAGCTCAGGTTAGAGCGTAGAGCTCTATGGAACCAGAGCAAAGCGTGAGGCTTCCATCCAAACTCCAAATCCACGAAATGATCAAACTGGTCTCTAGGGCCAAGGGTAGAACCCTCATCCAGTTGGCAAGCAAACATGTGAATATCACATGGGTATCATTCAAAGCTGCAACGAACCCCACCAGCGCTGTAATACTTTACCCTTTCCCTATAGTTAGGGTCACGATAGCGTTCAAGCTTCCCTCCTTTTCATACATAGCATTTAAACTAAAGTTTCCTTTTATCCATTTCAATTTCATAGGGTTAGGTTTTTGCTAGGTAGAAAAGCTTAGGAATTTTAGTGTAGGATCTTTCATTACTACCCCTCCAAAACAAGTTTCGAATGAAGCTTTATCAAACTTTGCTAAGTAAGCCCAAGGCAAAACATCACTCACCTCTTACCTCTCGGCAGCCCCGCCAGTAACTCAACTACTCAACTTAAACTTCAAAGTATTCTTATTCTCTTCATAAAGTCCATCAATCCTGAACTAATAACATATAAGGATTTCAATACTTTAGAAATTCAAGCATACATACATTTAAACTATAAGCAAGATGCAGTCATAAAGACCATTATGTTTTATACAAGTACTAACTGATCGATCAAACTAATATGTTAATCATTTGAGGTTCATTTGTATACTATGCCAATACATCGTTTCCGTAGAATCATAAAATAGAAGACGATCACATCCAATTTAATCAAACAGTGAATCATAAACCAATGTTCATAAACCATGTATTCTCATTGTTTCCGATGAGTCTTATAATTATTTCCCAGTACTGAAGTTAATTGGTTCAATATTTACTTGAATAGACGATGTTAGCCGTACAGAAATTTTTTTAATTTTTTTGTTGTTTTTGGGACATTACAAGTGGTATCAGAGCTCAGCTACAATACTAAGTGACCTATTGGGCTCATTACAGGAAGCATCCGCTACAGATACATATAGTTCGAAACATGTACTTTTAACTTTCTTTATATAAACTAACTGTAACATCCCCCAATTTCGACGCCTATTGTTATTATATTTGTAAAAATAATTATGAATTTTGTATAGAGGCCCTGGTGAGGAGATCAAGGCCAAGGCCCCACCTTGTAACTTATATCGTTAAGTTGTAAAGCTTAGAAGACTAAGGGGTAGTGACGCAACAAAAGGACGGCAACTGTGTTCACTAGGAGAGAGTGGTCATCTGGCTAGGAAGCCATGAGAATCTAAGGCAGGAATGACAAATGTCATCTTAGTTCCAGCAAGCTTACGAAGAAGAGTGACGATTCACTTTTGTCCCTAAGGTCGTAAGTATCGTCTTAAAGTTAGTGCTATGTATGATGCTATGGCCTAGAAATATGTATACTTATATACATTGATTAATCCTTATGTATAATACTAATAGGATTAAGCCATTATTATTTGGTGTCTAGTAAAAGACTATGGCCAAGAGATATATGTATATATTCTTATATATATGTAGACAAGATAGATATATGTTTACATATATATATGCACCAGTTAATCCTTGAAGGATTAAACCATTATTACATGGTGTTTAGTAAATTACGAAGATAGATATATGTTTACATATATATAGGTATGCAAGTTAATACTTATAATAGGATTTAGCCATTACTGTAAAAATTATAGGTATAAGTTGTTATATTGGTATATATTTATTGGTTGTTACCTTTTCAAGAGTATAATATCTTATCGTTGAAAGGAAACCTTATATAATAAATATATTGTAGTCATTTATTAGTTTAAAAATAGAGTGCATCCTAGTTACTCTAATAAAGGAGGAAGTTACCTTTATAGAGTATTAAATGGTTCGACTTACTATGTATTTTATGAACTACTCCAAAAAATTTGGTTAACACTAGATATCGATCTGGAGAGTTTAATAAATATAATTTTTTTTATTTAATCCCACGATCCTCCAGTTTTGGGCCACAACTCCCTTAAAAGGAGGGAACGAATAAATCAATGAAAGGTTACGTTGATCAGGATGGGCATTATAGAAGAAAACTCATGGAGGAAATTAAAGTGACGATTACCCTCACCTGAAGCACCAAAACTTAAAAGAGTTCATTGATGAGTGGAGGATCTCAGCAAGATATTTGTGGAGGGTTGTCTCCCTATTAGGGAAGCCCCAATACCTGTAAAACCACCATCCGAAAGAGGAGCCCAGGGTTAACCTCACGGCGTGCCACTTGCACTTCTAAGATGGTCTCGTTGAAGCCATTTGTCAGAGGTGATGGCACATGCATCTTGTCTTCCGGATTAGGGCTGGAATTGGTTACATTTTAATGGTTATTTATGGTGATGGGGGAAGGAGGCGAAAGGGACTCATTGTAATTTGAGTTGAGTCGTTGCATTCGCCCCACAAGAAGTATTCACGGAGAAGAACTAGGTAAGATTGTTTGTAGAAGAGTCTCACAAATATCTCCTCCTGAAATATTGAATAGGGTTCATACTTAGAAGCTAAGTGCAACCATGATAGCAATGTCTACTATAACACTTCTTAAAACTTGAGTTGTTGACTGGACCGGTGAGAGAGTAGTTATGGAGAGTGTGTTATCCATTATTTTATTTAACCTCCGATGGTGCTTTAAAGAGAGGGATATACCACGAAGGCGCATGGGGAGATAGACTTTCGTATATCGAACTCTGAGTCGAGAGGGTAGTTTTCTTTTCAGCTACTTTACAGTTGCTTATGAATATCAATCCCCGCGTCTACACATTAGTATCTTCGATTTGTGTACATAGACCTTGATCTCTGTGTCGATAGAATGGGTGATTTTATATTTTCCTCTGCCTAAACTAAGTCTCAGCGTGACAAATAGGTATGGTCTTTGCGGCCTTCCACCAGAAGGAATGGTTCCGATGTACTATGAGGAAAAACGGTGAGGCGTTTTCTCTGGGGAAGTCTCTCTGCATTGACAGAAGACGTTTGGTTTTCGGCGATAGGAAGATATTGTGGATCTCGGCGATGGGAGTGCAAACCAACTCTGCTATTTTTATTTAGCGTTGAACCCTGCACGGTAATGGCAGCGGCAGTTTCTGGGTAAGATCTCTCCATGAAAGAATTTGTAGTTTTACTCTAACGCCTTCTGCAAGTTTAGTTTTAAAACTCTGTAAATCAATGGCGTGCAGGCTGGGTGAGATCTACGTATACTCTTAAATCACGGCATTTTCCTTTAATTATTTCTGCATGATTAAAGGGGGCTCTACGATATAATTAATCCCTGCAATTTATGTATGTAGGATTCACTTTAAGAGTTGGCTTCAAACTTTTTCTTTTACATTCTTACATTTGTGCGAGTATGCTTGGTGTTAAAGTGTTGGATCCTGCAATCGTATAACTGTATACGATCTATGCACTATCCTTCTGATTTAAGGTGAGTAAGGGACAAATCTCCCCTTTAGGTTACTGTCCAGGATCTCGAGTGTTCCCTTATGTATTCTTGTACTATCATAGGAGTGATCGACGATAGAGCATGGACCTGGAAAGCTATGTTCTTACATTATCTTTTTTTACTACCGAATGTTGTGAAGGTTTGAGGAAACAACTAGGGGGAGTGAGCTCAATCTCATAAATAGATGGGGAAAATCATAAGTCTCTTCTCGTTTTAGGTTATTGGTGAGGACGACTCCTTGGAAGACCAATCCTATGAAATATACATTCCAAACGTTTATATAGTTATAGCCATGTACATTGGTTTTACTTTGGTGAAGTTGGTTTTGCATCCACGCCACTTAGCTCATACAGTTTGGCTTGATTAGCCAATAGATTATATGCACATCTTTCTATAGGTTGGATGCTAGATCAAATTACCTTACTTGGTACATACATGTATTCTTAATGTTTAGTAACATGATCTCTTGGTTTGAGACTAGAATGTTTAAAGTATATTATTAAAATAGAGATATAGTAAAGCAAATACTCCATTAACCTTTATAATACTTATATCTTAGAAGTTTTAATACTAAGTAATTTAAAATAATAAGACATGAACACTTTATCAGTTATATCTTAGTGCTTGAAATGCTTTCTAGGATAGGGGTTTGTGAAAAGATTTGAAGCTCTTTTAGTTAAGCAAATCTATTTTAGAGGAAGACAAATACAAGGATATTTAGTGGAATAATTTATGGGTAGGAGATAAGGAACTTAAAAATTGAAAAGAAGTATATTGGATCATGTTATTAATGTTGTAAAATACTTGGATTATATTAGCTCGTCCCATTGTCATATAAATGTTTATATATATATAGGGTAAGAAATTAAAAGAAGTTACATTAGCTTGTTTCATTACCATAAAAAGGTTTTTTGCAAATATTTTATATACATATATATGTGTGTGTGTGTGGGTGTGGGTGTGCATAAGTAAATACAAAGGTCATATAAAGAAGTGTAGTTATATATGTAAAGTAGAAGTTATTATGAGATTTAAATATGCTAGTCATTTATATCATATGTAACTTTCTTTATTTTAAGGATAAGGTTCAAGACGTTAAGTGCATAATACATCTATATGCTAGTTCATTTATATTATATGAATATAGTTGATTCATGAAAAGCTCTATGTGATAGAGTCTTGACGGAAGAAGGAAAATTGTCACAGCAACCATGTTTCTCATTGTAATCATATTACTTTTTTCCTAATAATAAATGATGCACACACCTTTGTGGACTAGCCCGTGTACGGGTGAACCACATTACTTTTGGTCTCGCTTACTTGTCTATGGCCTTTGTTATATGTGTATGTGTCTTCATGACGATTGTATGAATTTTTCCTCTCATATGAGTAATCTGTAATAGTTGATGTTTATTACACTTTTGTCGAATGCATCTTGGCAAAGGGTATTTCATGTTAAATGTTGATAAAATATATTTCGTGTTAAATGTCGTGCAACGGATATTTCACGTGTTCAAATGAAGACCATAAAGCTGTAAGTATTATTTTCGTTCAAGTTTGTAAATCCTCAATCTCGAATGGTAGTATTTGAATATGTGCTAGTATGTTATCAATGCTTGGAAAGTCTCTATGGCTGAAATTATATTTCTATAAACATAGTATACAAGTACATTGGTCCTTCACGTACAGAAGTTCCATACGAAATCCAATGAAGTGCATAAGAATCACTTATTATAAAAAAATAACTACCACCTGAGGTTAGTACATACGAACTCCCTTGCATGAATATTCAATGATAATTTCCGGAAATGTTCAATGTCGAATTTATTAAATAGAAATCTAGATACTAATTAAATATTTATAATTCTGCAAAGCATTTTAATGGTGATTAGACTGTTTGGAAGGGGAAAGAGACCACTTAGAAAAATTTTAAATTTTTACGAATTTTGGGTTCGTGACACTAACAGATTTATGTTCTTACAAATTGATGAAACATTGCAGGTACAATTACAGCCTGAATGATGAATACATAAAAGACAGCAGTATACATGGAAACTTGAACTCCCCACCATGAGAGCAAGAGATCGTGGTGGAATTGAACTCAAATCTAATGAAATCAATACAGAAGTTACAAACTGAGTTGCAGAGCTTCAGAGATGATAATATGCAGGAAAGATGGGAACAACAAGCCATAAATGAAGCTCTGCTTCAGAGCTTAACAGGGGAAAAATCCCATGGACAGTCCACCCACTCACCCAACATATCCAAGGAAAAAAACTACCACACAAAAAGATCCATTAGTCCTAAAAAGGATGAGTATGAAGAACACATACCTGAACTCATGGAAGAGGACTGTAAGAGCTCTTCCAATGATGATGGTTCACCTTCCCCTTGTAAGAAAAGGAGGAAAAATGATGACAATTTACAAGGAGAGTTCTGGAAGATTAAATCCCCAAATTATGATGGAGAGATAAACACTGGGGAGAAAGCTGAGGAGTGGCTATTAGGAACGAACAAATATTTTAAAGTCCACAATTATTCCAGGGAAATGCAGGCAAGGCTCACCATTTACAACTTAAATGGTTAAGCATCTAAGTGGTGGAGAGACTTGAAACATACACAAATGCATGAAGTGAGAGACATAAGATGGAGTGTTTTCAGTAAATTGTTTCAAGACAAATACAAGTCTGAAAGATTCTTTGAGAAGAAGATCAAAGAATTTCATGAACTAAATATGGGATCCCTAACTATGGAAGCTTTCATCAACCGATTCCTGGATCTACTACATTATGTTCCCAATATAAAGGGTAAAAAAGTCAAGATACAACAATTCTTAGGATTCCTACCTCCCAATTTTTGAGAGAAGATTGAGTTTGACATGCCTAAAACTTTAGATGTGACTTTACACAAAGCTAGACTCTGTTATGAATATGGACAGCCAAGGAATGATAACATAAACAATAACAGAGATAGATTCATAACTTTTTCAGACAACTGAAGACCGAGTTTTAGGCCACCACCTTACTGGAAACAAAAGAGTAGTTTCCCTCCCAACAGAGGTTTCAACCGTCCTCATGCACGGCCAAATATGACCGGACCACATTCAAATAGACCATCTTTTAACAAAGGAGCAAAAGCTTCCCCACCAACCATTACTTGCTGGAAATGCCAAGGGCCCCATTATTTCCGAGATTGTCCCAACAAGACGGACGGAGTTTTACACAATGTACAAGCAAACCCAACAGTAGGGGACATGGAAAGAACCCCAAGGATTTATGCCGTACTTGATGGCCGACAAGCAAATCACCAGGCCACTATGGTCGATATTGAGGGTAAGATCTCAAACACAACTATTTTAGTTTTTATAGATCCCGGTGCATGCCAAATATATGCCTCCCCTAAGATAGTGGATACTTGTAAGTTAAACCGAGAGAGTCACGAAAAACCATGGATGGTACAACTAGCCACTGGTACCAAACGAAAAGTCTCCGAACTAGTTAAAGTTTGCGAGATATATTTGAACGGGTTCCCAACTAAGGTGAATTTAAAAATCCTACCACTAGGTTCTTACGACTTACTTATAGGCATGGATTGGTTGGAAGAACATCATGCCCTGCTTGACTATTTGAACAAGTCAATACTATGCACAAATAACCAAGGGAGTCAAAGAAAGATTCAAGGTATACCTAAGAATTTTTTTGTAAGACAAATATATGCCTTACAGGAGAAAAAGTGCATAAGAAAGGGTTGTAAACTCTTCGCAGTCAACATTCAAATAGTAGAGGCCGATAGGGAACAAAAGATCGACGACTTCCTAGTCCTTGTATAATTCAAGGATATATTTCCCGAGGAAATTCCAAGGCTACCACGTAAACGAGACCTAGACTTCTCCATAGAACTGACACCCGGGTCAGTACTAGTTTCTAAAGCCCCTTACTGCATGATTCCACCAGAATTGGTGGAGCTCAAGCTTCAATTACAAGAGTTGATTGAGAAAGCATACAACTAACCAAGTGTGTCTCCTTGGGGAGAACTGATACTCTTTTTCAAGAAGAAGGATGGGATGATGCGGATGTGCATCGATTACAGTCAACTCAACAAGTTGACCATCAAGACCCGTTACCCACTCCTTAGAATTGATTACTTGTTTGATCAAGTCAGAGGAGCAAATATCTTCTCGAATATCGACATACGATCCGGATATCACCAAGTAAGAATTCGTGACGAATACATTAGTAAGACCTCCTTTCGAGCCGGATACAGTCATTATGAGTTTGTGGTAATTCCTTTTGGATTGACGAATGCACCCACAAACTTTATGTGCATGATGAACAACATCTTTTGTAAATACCTAGACAAGTTCGTTTTAGTCTTCATTGATGACATTTTTATCTACTCCAAAAGTGAAGAAGAACACGAAGAACATCTCCGGATAGTGTTACGAGTACTACGTGAACACCAACTGTACACTAAGTTTAGCAAGTGTGATTTCCACAAACCCCATATACAGTACCTAGGTCACATCATTTTTTAGAAGGGGATAGTAGTCGACCCTAAAAATATTAAAGCCATAGAGGAATAACCTACACCCATGTGCATGACCGACATAAGATCGTTCATAGGGTTACCTGGATACTACCGAAAGTTCATTGAGAACTTCTTGTGGATTGCTTGTCCTATGAATTCCTTGCATAAAAAGGAAAATAAGTTCCTTTGGATAACCAATTGCGAGGAAAGTTTTCAAAAGTTAAAGCAACTTTTGACGAGCGCACCTATTTTACAGATAGCCGATACCAACGGAGACTTCGTTGTTTGCATATATGCAAGCAAAGAAGGACTCGGTGGATTCCTTATGTAGAATGACTTCTCCATCTGCTACGAGTCAAGAAGGTTGAAGGAACATGAACAAAAATACCCCACACACGATCTTGAACTAGCCGCCATTATCCATGCCTTGAAGATGTGGAGGCATTACCTTATGGGAAAGAAGTTCCTACTGAATACAGACAACATGAGTTTGAAGTACTTGTTTGACCAACCTGACCTAAATGCTAGGCAAGCCATGTGGCTAGCCTTCCTTAGTGAGTACCACTTTGAGCTAAAGCACATAAAAGGAAAGGAGAACAAGATTGTTGATGTTTTAAGTCGATAGGCTCATATGTTATATGAGGTGACAGTAAGTCAAACTAACTTAGATTTGCACGACGGGATTAGAAGGACATGTAAGAATGATCGATTCTAGGTCGAGATCCTTAAAAATATCCAAGAGGATAGGTTATTCCAACAACAAAAAGAATATAAAATAGATGAGTCAGGACTGCTATGGTTGAAAGAGAGACTTTATGTTTTGGAGAGAGGAGACATTAGACCTCAAATCCTCACAGAGTTCCATCAGAAACCCTATTCAAGGCATTCGGGATATCAAAATATGATATTAGCGGTAAAGAAACACTTCTTTTGGCCTAAGTTGAAAGCCGACGTAGCCTTATTCATCACTATGTGCCAGGAGTGCCAACTGGTCAAAGTAGAACACTAGCACGCTTCAGGATTACTACAACCATTACCCATTCTAGAGTGGAAGTGGGAGGTCATCAGTATGGATTTCATCACGGGATTACCCAAGAGTAAGAGACAAGATGACTCCATCTTTGTAGTATTAGACAAGTTATCAAAAGCAATATACTTTATACCGGTGAAGTCTACTTACAAAGCTGTCCACATCGTGGACATCTTCCTAAAAGAGATCTTCTGATTGCATGGGATACCCAAGGAAATCATTTCAGATCGAGACACGAATTTCACTAGTAACTTCTGGAGGTCATTTTTCTCCGGTTTGGAGACACAACTTCATTTCAGTACTGTGCACCATCCACAAACCGATGGACAGATAGAATGGTTGAACCAAATCCTTGAGTATATGCTTAGGATGTATGTTATGAACAATCCCACGAAATGGGAGGATTATCTACACCTAGCAGAGTTTTCTTACAACAACGGATACCAGACCTCTACCAAGATGAGTCCCTTCAAGGTACTCTATGGAAAAAAGTGTAGGACACCGGTGACCTACGATAGTCCGGTAGACAAACTTATGCTGGGTCCATATTTACTAAAGGACTTGGAGCAGCTAGTTACCAAAGTACAAAACTTGAAAGAGGCACAAGACCTCCAAAAGAGTTATGCGGATAAGAAAATAAAAGACAAATATTACCAAGTCTGAGAGCATGTCTTCTTGAAAGTAAAGGTAAAGAGAAGCTCTTTGAGCTTGGGGTGATGTGGAAAGCTAGCCCCCATATTTTGTGGACCCTTTGAGATACTGGCAAAGAAAGGGTGAGTAGCATATGAGTTACCCTTACCAACTCATGTAAAAGTTCATACTGTTTTTCATGCATCTTTATTAAATAAATATGTCTATGATACTAAGCATGTGGTTGATTGGTCCTTATTATAGGTAGAACCCAAGGGGGAATTCATGTCGGAGCTGCTCCACATTCTGGACAAGAGAGAGGTGCAACTTAGAAGATGAACCATCGTCCAATTGAAAGTGAAATGGAGGCACTTTGGACAAGAGGAGGCTACTTGGGAAAATGAAACCACCATGAAGGAGGCTTACCCCGCCTTATTTCATGACTTCATTTCTTGTCCCTAGAACACTGGGACGGTGTTGTTATAAGCGCAGAGGGATGTAATATCCCAAATTTTGATGTTTATATTGATGTTATATATTGGGAGTAAAGCCCCGATGCATATGATTTATGTTGATATACTGGGCATAAACCCCAATGCATATGTTTTACTTTTATTATATGATGGGCGTAAGCACCGATGCACATGACGTATTTTTTATTGTAGTTATACATATTTGGGAACGGACCCTAACAGATGCAGGTTATTGCTATATACCGGGTGGAAAGCCCCAATGTATGAATTGATGTTTTATAATGAGATTGGGTACAAAACCCTAATATATTGAGCTGACCTTTGTTACATACTATGCAGAGTTATGATATACATGATTGACTTTATGATGTGTTGAGTGTGGACTCTGGAGCACATGGATGACCTATGTACTAGGCATAAGCCCCAATGTACATAGAGGACTTTTTTAATGTATTGGGCGTAAGCCCCGATGTACATAGAGTGTTGGGCATAAGCCCTAGAGAACTCCAAGATGGATAATAAGTATCGGATCCGAGGCCATTTGTATGTCTAGGTGTGCTTCACAAAAACATTCTAGTACTAGTGTTGAGCAGGATGCTCTGGAATTGCACTGGTGTAACATCCATGTGAGAGTGTTGAGCCAAATCTCTGAAGAGCACTACTATTCATCACAATTATTTAATTGGTTAAATGAATCATTTATATCTATCATCAAGGACTGCGGAACCTACCATGTTAAACGAGGGGATCCAACATGCAAGAGGGACCTAGAGTTACCTAACCTAGTCGACTACCCAAACATACCAAAAGACCTTGTCTAAATAATTGGACCTTGTATTAAATAGTTATCAAAGAGTTATTATGTTATTTAATTAATTAAATAATCAGATTTATTATTTATAAAAGAAGTCTCAATGATGTATAAATAGTATGCATAAGATATTTATTCATATCATTATTATATATAAAGGAAATATTGTGGTCTAACTTATAGAAACACATAGTTATAACAAAGGAAATAAATTATTAAATTTACTTTAAGATAAAGTCATAAAGGAACAAGTTAAAAGTCCTAGATAAACTAGGAGTAAGTAATAAGTTAAATGTCTTGTACATATATTATAAATCAAATTTAAAATAAAAACTGAAGTTACTAGTAGAAATATTATTATTAACTCAACAACTATATTTCTAAAAGTTCAACTATATAAAGAAGGACAATTCCCAAGGTGGGGGGTCATCTTTTTCTTTCTATCATCCTCTTATGGTAAGGGAAGAGAATTGTCCCACGGAACTGAAGGAGCTTATTATTTCCAAGATCTAATCATCATCAACAGTCTTTCCTAGGTATTCTATTTTTCTATTGCATGTTGGAACCAGCTCAGGGGGATCTAGATAGGACCAGGAACGGTTCTAAGAGTCATGGTTGGGAGGAACATGGTAGTTCCAAAGTTATTCGGCTCACAACTATAGGTCAGCTAAAAATATTTTTGTTCTATTAACTAGTGTTTGAGTGTGCAGGTTCTTCAAGGGAGAGGCAAGCTACATAAATTAGGTATGAAACCACATATTATTTTACAGCTGAATGAATTAGGATTTAGATTTAAAAGTACTATACCTCACTTTCGATTCTATAGTTATAATCTAATTTTCGTTTATGGAGCAAGGGCTGAATGGTATGGGCTCCCATGGTGAAACATTAAATTATCTTAGTACATTGCTATGTTTATGGTTAAAGACTTTATTTCATATTTAACCTTGTCTTAAAATTGTGTGCAAGATCTATTAGATCTAGTTGTGCTAGCTTGTGCTAATCTCCACGTAAACCATGTTTACCTTTAAAAATCTTTCCTATATTTCTTTTACAGAATTTATTTTATGCTGATTATTTTACACAGGATCACATCAGTTCAAATTATCTTTGTATTATAAATTCTTTAAACATTAGAAATTTAGGGCTTGTATTTATAAAGAATGCAAACTTTCAAATTAATTATTTATTTAAAATAGCAAACAAAAATCTCCCAAGGATCCACGAAACCCTACCAAAACGCTTTAATACCAGCATTTAATTTTATTAAGTAAAAAGAACTAAAACTCAGACCAACAGTGAAAGTATCCAGTGCATTAGTCAATCGAATATCCCGTAGGATGTCAAACCTAAATTAAAAGATCAACGCCGCATAAAAGTATTCTACCATACATTTAAATTCAAAACAATTTAAATACCAGCGTTAGATTATTCAGGGTATCAAGTACTCTTCCCTTATCAAAACCCAGTCAACTCATGGGCAGACCCCATACGTTTTAGCGTGAAAGACCAATGATGGGTCCATCCTTTCTTTAAATATTTAATAAATTCATCCATTTAAAAATAACCCACGGAGGCATTCCATGCCCTCACGAAATCTACAGGGGTTTCATTTCTTTATAAACTGGGCAGAGGTCACCCAAAAGAAATCCAAACGCATGCAAAAACAGAGCTAAATGCTCTCAGCATCATTTTACATAAACATTGAAAGAGTATCAAACTCACTAAAATACAAAGCAGAGCCACCACTTGCTTAACCATAATAATGCTTAAAAATCGCAGAGCCATCCACGGCCTCAAAGTAAATAAATGAACTACAGCTTTAAGACAAAATACATTCCTTTTTATTATGAAAATCCTTTTAGACAAAGTCATGATTTTTTTTTATAAACACAGCTAAACTAAAATCCTACGTATGAAAACTAGAGAACAAAAGAGACTCACAGAGGTGTCTAAAAATCAACGAAGTACGATTTAAAACACAAGCAACATTTTATTATTATCAAAGGGTCATGCTAAACAGAGATACGAATAAGTTCCAAATACCCAAAATATCTTATTAAACCCCAAACGCCGAGAGTAAGAGCCTATTAGGCTTTAAAAGTATCTAGTTCCATTTCCCATTCAAACCATAGAGAAGAAACGTAATATATAGAATTAAAACAAAACCATTTAAGGGTTTATCCCTTCAATTAAATCCACCACTGTTTCGACTTCAATATTTAAAATAAATTACAAACAATGGCCCAGCATGCCCATAATTTGAGAAGATCCAAATCAAAACCCACAGTCGCCTTCATCTAGGCTAACTAAGGCATAGCTTGACCAAATCTTCACCCAAAAACTCAATGTTGATGTATATGGAACTTCAGAATGTATTTCACATATATGTATATTGTATTCCTATAGAGATGTTATTATTCCTCCATACGAAAGTGTCGTCATTTATATTGTAAGTGTCGTAACTTATACTTGATGGGTTATTAGACCACCTTGTTGGGGTCAGCCCTGTATAAGTCATGTGGGTCAAAGGGTTATTAGACCACCCTATTGGGGGTCGGCCATGTGGGTAAAAGGGTTATTAGACCACCCTAGTGGGGGTCGGCCCAGTCAGCATTATGTTAAGTGGTTAAGTTGAGGCCGACCTAGTTGAGTAAAGGTCAAGTCAAGTTAGTGTATAAATAGAGAGTGTGTCTCTCTCATTTTACACATTCTATTCTCTCACTCACACTTGGGAGAGTGGCGCACTTGTGGAGGAGGAGGCTCTGCTGCTAGGAGAAGACTATCTCTTGTATTCTGGTTGTATCATTGCTCTATCTATCTCTGAGGAAGTTATTGGGGTTTTTCACCTTTATGGTTTTCCCCAAGTAAACTCTGTGTCTCTTGTGTGCTTGAATTATTGTGTCCATGATTGATATGCTGTAGATTTGCTGTACCTGTTGTTCTCTCAGTTAAGATCCTAGATCAGATTGAAGTAAATTCTGAAAATTTAACATGGTATCAGAGCTAGCCTAAAAGAAGGCATGATATGGCATGTATGACACTTATTTCACTTATGATGCTAGGGCTTGATATAACAAAAACAAGTCATCATATCACTTTTGCTACAAATCCATTTTGGAAAAGTTTTCGGATCGAAAACTTTTACAAGTCGAAGATCAAATTCTCATGTACCTTGTGTCCAAAGGACAACCTCTAATTCGTTGTAATTTGTGATTTATGATCTGTACAATATAGGGTTTCTGCCTCTTCCAGATCTGAGTCATCACGTGACCTTGGGAAAAAGGTCATAACTTGGGCTAGGAAGCTCCAAATGAAATTTCATAAAATGTGACAAGTAGTACACAGACTGTACTATCTCAGCAAACTTGTTCAGAGGCCGAAGTTGAACCAGTGACACATGGCACACCGTACAATTTCGCTCTCCTGTATTATACCATAAACAGGTCACGTTGCGACACTTAGAATAACTCTCTCTTAGATAATCCTATTGTGGTCAGACCTATTGCGATGGAAAGACAACAGGTCAGGCTATCTCAGGAAAAGTTTTCAGACCCTGTGGATCGAAAATTTCAGAGTTACACCAGAAACAATCACGTACATATTTCTATCAAAACAGAATTATTTTTGAGCACCTTCATTCATGGCTTCCGAAATTTAGGGCTTCGGAGAAAGTTGGAATTTTTGTAATCGAAGACGATGGCTGGATGCTACTCATCAAAATCAAAATTTAGAGATCAAGATCAAATGTTTTGGTTGGGTAGAAGGCCGGGCTTGATCAAACCCCAGTTCGGGACATTGATTGGAAAGATGGAAAATTAGGGCTTCTGAAAAATTTGGAATTTTGGAAATCTGTGACCACGGCTGGAAGTTCCTCAGAAAAATTGCAGTTTAGATCTTTGAATCAAATCTTTTGGTTGGGTGAAGCTCCAGGAAACTCAAACCCTAATTCAAGGTCCTCCCTAGTGAATCCAAAAATCTAAAAGGCAATTTCGAGGGGTGAAACTTTGCAGATCTCAAATTCTGAATATACCAACTTGATCAGCTCATCAAGGCGCATATTTCTATCCTTTCAAAAGTTTGAAATTCAAAGTTTGAATTTTTGGGGTTTCTTTGACAAACCCTAATCCAGCTCGAGGTCCAGTTCTTGCAAATCAAGTGGATTGGGTTAATCCTAGAAGAAGATGGATTGGTCACCTGCATAAGTGAAGAAGTTCCTGTCTCAGAGGGAGATGAGGCTAAGGCCTTCCATTAGAAGATTACAAGCAATCTTGACAGGTATGGCTTACAGGTCTGTTCCATGGTTAAGTTTATCATATGTTTGTCTTCATATCATTACAGTACAATCTTGATTAATTACTAGACTTGTCGTATCACCTTAATAGAAGATATTCATTGATTAAGGTTTTGACACTTATGATTGTACTAATGCATTATGGTGTTGTATGAGGTTTATGTTGTTCGCTGACATAAAAGGTACACCAAGAAAGACAAATCATGTTCTACTTCAAGAACATATGATCATGGTGACATGAAGACAAAGATTGATCCATTGTCATGGATCACATAGAAGATCTACTTACGAGGTATGTATAACTTGGTTCTACAATGGTTAACTTATGAGACATGCAGGTTACTAGCACAAGTCACTGAAGAGAACCAAAAGACATTATGCGGGTATGTTAGACATAACTAGCTAGCATGCTAATCCAGGTATGTTTTTCCTATATCCAGCTAGAATCCTATCTTGTGTTAGGATCTTATACTATTGTGTTGTTGATAATGATTATTCATGAAGTCATAGGTTTGAATAGTCATGGTTGTATGCATATTATGTTTCTTACCATAATTGATGATATGACTAACCAGAAGAATCACGAAGGTATAGGTTTGAGTAATCACGGGTTTATGCATTGATGATTTAACTAATCAGAAGAGTCCTATGATCAAATAAGAATATGCATGAGTAAAAGAAGACTTCCCTGAAACCTTGAATACTAATGTTTATTATCTGTGAATGATCATGACTATACATGTTTAAGATTATTGTGTTTTGATAGTATTAAGATTATACTAATAAATGTGTGATTATGTATGAGACCTCAAGGATAACACAATGATGATACTAATAAGCATGCATAGTGATTAAGGATGGATATAAGTTCAAGGACAGGTAATCCAGGAAGCAAAGATCAAGAGGGAGCACACTCCAGTTGTTCCTGCAAGAAAGCAAAGGAGCACACTTCAATAGTTTCTGCAAGGATGCAGATATTCAGAGGGAGTTGACCACTTCTCACAATCCACATCAGAATGGAGTTGCAAAGATTCATAGGGAGTCCACCCAGCAACCAAACAAAGATAAGTATTTTTAATTATCATTTCTTGCATATTTGTTTATTTAAATAAAATTGTTTAATGATGTATATGCTCATGTTCCTAGACTTAGGATATGTATTGTGCATATTAGAATGATTGCATTAATGAACAGTATACTACTAATATGCATGTAATGGGTAAGTGGCCTATGTCACTATACAACATTCTAGTGCTACTTATCTAGAATGAAACCTCTTTGCTGACATGTTGGGAGTAGTGAAAACTCTTAACAATGTTCTGGTAGAGACTGGAAGGCATCTAGAAAGTTGTGGAACATGGATAAATGTTGTATTGAAGCATTGGCTAAGATAATTGCATGACTGTATGACATATTTCTTTATGTGTAAGAATTTGTCTGAAAATTATGAGATGTTTCTAATCATGCAATTTAACTTGTTTTGTAGAAAAGACCGTATACCTTCACCTACAAAAGAAGGACTACAACATTTGTTCAAGCAACAAAATTATCTATTGAAGATATTGAAGTTCCCAGGATACGGGAAGAATGCCATGATCCATCGATCATGAAGAACGATGTTTGGGATGCGTTCCCAAGAGCTGAAGGGAAGTCTGTTGTGACTTCCAAATGGAACTATCAGATCAAGCATGCTGCAGATGATAGCATAGAGAAATATAAAAGTGATGAAATAGAAGATACACCAGATGGATTTCAAGATAGCCTTCTTGAATGGTGTAGTCATATATGTGTGCAGAACTTGGTAGGATAGACAGCTTTCTATCCAGTTTGGGCTTTACCAAGAGTAAAGTGGATTCCAACCTTTACTACAAGGTTGAGGAAAGCAATCTAGTGATACTACTTTTGTATGTGGATAACCTGTTTGTTACAAGTGAAGATAGATTGATTGCCGACACCTAGCGGAAGCTTGCTGCCGAGTTCGAGATGAAGAACTTGGGGATGATGCACTATTTGTTTTTGGCATGGAGGTGTGGTAGAGTGCAGATGCAATCTTCCTTATGCAGTAGAGATCCTGAAGAGGTTCAGGATGATGGATTGCAAGGCCATGGCCACACCTATGGCATCGAATCTGAAGCTTCTTTGTGATGCTTCATCTGAGCCGGTTGATGTCTCTATGTATTGTCAGATGATTGGATCCTTGATGTACCTGACGAACATGAGACCAGATATTTGCTTTGTAGTGAACACATTGAGCCAGTTCCCGATGGATCGAAGGAGTGTTCACCTGGTTGCTGTAAAGCATGTTCTGAGGTACCTGAAGGGTACAGCGGATTATGGGCTCAAGTATGAAGCGAATCAAAAGTTTAACCTGCAGGGTTATGTTGATTCACATTGGGTTGCAGTGCTGCAGATAGGAAGAGCACATCTGGATGCTACTTCAGTATGGGATCAAGTGTGATCTCTTGGTTTAGCAGGAAGCAGTCCTACGTAGCATTGAGTACAACTGAGGCAGAGTATGTTGCAGCCTGTTTAGCTAGTTGTGAGGTAGTATGGCTACAGAAGCTACTATATGAGTTATTTGATCTCCCGTTGGATGCTACTGGTATCTTTTGTGATAACCAAAGTTGTGTGAAGCTGTCCGAGAACCCAGTGTTTCATGACAGGTCGAAACACATAGAGATCAAATATCACTATATTAGGGATATGGTGCAGAGAGAAGTTGTGAAGTTCCTGTACATTGCGACGGACGAGTAGATTGCAGATGTGCTGATGAAACGACTAGCCATAGTGAAGTTCGAGTACTTCAGAGAGAGGCTTGGTGTTCTTTGGATTGATGACACTTCGAGGAAGAAGTGATGGACACACTTGCAGAGGCCATTCCAAGCATGTTGGAAGGAGGATCCTTCATAGGGCTCTGGATGTAAGCGTTGGATGATGAGCATCAGGACGATGCTCCAGTTACTGATTTGTATATGCATCAGGATGATGATGGATATGATCAGTTGGATCATTTATATGTATATGTATGTATGCATCATGTTGGATGCTAGATATGATCAGTTGGATCATTTATGTATGTACACATCATGTTGGAGGCTGGATATGATCGGTTGGATCATTTGTATGTATTTTGTATATGCATCATGTTGGATGCTTGGACTATGTATCTGTATATGTATCAGGTGGATACATTGTATGATCAGGTAGATCATGTATGTTGATATGTATCATGTATGATCAGGTGGATCATGTATCTGTATATGTATCAGGTGGATACATTGTATGATCAGGTAGATAATGTATGTTGATATGTATCATGTATGATCAGGTGGATCATGTATTTGTATTTGTATCAGGTGGATACATTGTATGATCAAGTGGATCATGTATGATGATATGTATCAGGTAGATACTTGGTATGCATCAGGTAGATGCATGATATGATCAGGATGATCGTGGATGACGAGCTTCAGGATGTTGCTCCAGATGACTTGCAGTAGGCTGTTGCAGTGATGATGATTAGGATGATCATGTATACATCAGGATGATGTATGGTGAGTATCAGGTTGATACTCTATGGCCGTGGATCAGGTTGTGCAAATGAGCATATAATTTGGCCCTGGGAGATTTGCAGATAGTCTTTCAAGGTTTTTCCTATGGCATATAATTTGGCCCTGGGATATCTGGAAAATGCTCTTTCAAGGTTTTGCTCTGGGTGGACATATAATTTGGCCCCGGGAGATCTGCAGATAGTCTTTCAAGGCTTTTCCAATGGCATATAATCTGGCCCTGGGATATCTGGCAAATGCTCTTTCGAGGTTTTGTCCTATGGCATATAATATGTCCCTGGGAGATCCGATAGGTTGGGCTTTGTGCCCGTAATAAGTCCTGGGATGCTCTTGCGAGGTTTTTCCATGACCACATATAATCTGTCCCTAGGAGATCCTATAGGTAGAGTTGTGTGCTCGTAACATCCTGGGATGCTCTTGTGAGGTTTTGTGGTGACCACATATAATCTGTCCCTGGGAGATCCTATAGGTAGAGTTGTGTGCTCATAACAGCCTGGGATGCTCTTGCGAGGTTTTGTTTATAGGTCACATATAATATGGCCTTGGGAGATCCTATAGGTAGAGCCGTGTGCTCGTAACATCCTGGGATTCTCTTTCAAGGTTTTGTGACGCACGTAATAAGTCTCGAGGATTCCACAGTATGGCCAGTGATGACGAAGACCTGCGGATGGTGGGCCTACATCCAGTATGAAAAAGGACTGGCTCTGTAGAACTTCCTATGATGAGTAGATTCAGCGATTGATTGAGATAGCAGCAGCAGTGACGATGATGATGACTCAATGACGATTATCCAGTGACGATGATCCAGAGAAGAAGATTTGTGCTAGAAGACCTGTGTCGAGAAATACCTTCCTAGTTAAGAGGGAGTGTTAATGTATATGTAACTTCGGAATGTATTTCACATATATGTATATTGTATTCCTATAGAGATGTTATTATTCCTCTATACGAAAGTGTCGTCATTTATATTGTAAGTGTGGTAACTTATACTTGATGGGTTATTAGACCACCTTGTTGGGGTTGGCCTTGTATAAGTCATGTGGGTCAAAGGGTTATTAGACCACCCTATTGGGGGTCGACCATGTGGGTCAAAGGGTTATTAGACCACCCTAGTGGGGGTCGACCCAGTCAGCATTATGTTAAGTTGTTAAGTTGAGGCCGACCTTGTTGAGTAAGGGTCAAGTCAAGTTAGTGTATAAATAGAGAGTGTGTATCTCTCATTTTACACATTCTATTCTCTCACTCACACTTGGGAGAGTGGCGCACTTGCGGAGGAGGAGGCTCTGCTGCTAGGAGAAGACTATCTCTTGTATTATGGTTGTATCATTGCTCTATCTATCTCTGAGGAAGTTATTGGGGTTTTTCACCTTTATGGTTTTCCCCAAGTAAACTCTGTGTCTCTTGTGTGCTTGCATTATTGTGTCCATGATTGATATGCTATAGATTTGCTATACATGTTGTTCTCTCAGTTAAGATCCTAGATCAGATTGAAGTAAATTCTGAAAATTTAACACTCAAATCCTGAAGGACTTCATCATCACAAAGATACAACCAAACGGTAGAACATTCAAGCATGTTTTCCTTTGCTGCGATAGGGAGAGAAAGAGCCATGTATGAGTCCTGGGCTTACCAGGTTTACGCTAAGTCCAACCTTCTCTTCCCTATTAAAACCATCCCAAAAGAAGAGACCATTTTTCTTATATGCAAACCCTGCCAGTAAGAGTAAAAGAACAATGAGTTAATACCGTAACAATTACAACCTACATCGAAAATCATTTCTGAAAGCCATGATTTGAAAGAGTAGCTTACCTATGTTTTAAACCAAGTGTTCTCCACGTCTTCGCAAGGTACAATGAATACGTTGACCATGAGCGTAGCTCAGGTAAAAGCATAGAGCTCTATGGAACCAGAGCACAACGTGAAGCTACCATCCAAACTCCAAATCCACGATATGATCAAACTGGTCTCTAGGGCCAAGGGTAGAATCCTCATCCAGCTAGCAAGCAAACATGTGAATATCACATGGGTATCATTCAATGCTACAACGAACCCCACTAGCGCTGTAATACTTTACCCTTTCCCTATAGTTAGGGTCACGATAACATTCAAGCTTCCCTCCTTTTAATACATAGCATTTAAACTAAATTTTCCTTTTATCCATTTCAATTTCATAGGGTTAGGTTTTTGCTAGGTAGAAAAGCTTAGGAATCTCAGTGTAGGATCTTTAATTACTACCCCTGCAAAAGAAGTTTCGAATGATGCTTTAGCAAACTTTGCTAAGTAAGCCCAGGGAAAAACATCACTCACCTCTTACCTCTTAGCATACTTGCCAGTAACTCAACTACTCAACTTAAACTTCAAAGTATTCTTATTCTCTTCATAAAGTCCATCAATCCTGAACTAATAACATAAGGATTTCAATACTTTAGAAATTCAAGCATACATACATTTAAACTATAAGCAAGATGTAGTCATAAAGACCATTAAGTTTTATACAGGTACTAACTGATCGATCTAACTAAGATGTTAATCATTTGAGGTTCATCTGTATACTATGCCAATACATCGTTTCTGCATAATCATAAAATAGAAGACGATCACATCCACTTTAATCAAACAGTGAATCATAAACCAATGTTCATAAACCATGTATTTTCATTGTTGCCGATGAGTCTTATAATTATTTCCCAGTACTGAAGTTAATTGGTTAAATATTTACTTGAATAGACGATGTTCGCTGTACAGGAAAAATTTTAAATTTTTGTTGTTTTTGGGACATTATATACATTTCCCTTCAATGCGTGTTGGTATACGGAATCTTGAAGTTGCCTAGAATACTCAATCTTGAAACTATATGGAGTTGCAAACAAATTAACTACATTCAATTATTGATGTACCCTCCTGCATGATACCTCTCTTCATTTGCGTTGGTGAACCGGATGTGAAGATTGTTGCTGCAAATTTTCTATGAGGTATGAAACCTACGATTTGTTTGAGGTATGAAAGAGGCAATAATACAAAATATATTGCAGCAAATAGTTCAAATTATGACTATCTTCACATTACCGGGTTGATCATTTATTATTGTCCCGGAGAGACACCATAGTTAGGTAGTGTAGCAAATTTTAATATTCTTTGAGGGCTGTGAACATTGCTCTTATTTCCTCAATAACAGAGATTAAAATTAGGTCATTTGAAGGAGTCTTACAATTGGTGCTTGGAAACTAAACCTCATATTATTATGTCACAGAAATAGTTCTTCGTATTTATTGCATAGATCATTTGTTTTTGCTAATATATGTAATGGAGTTATACGGGATTGCATTGTGGAGTGTATTGATTGCAGATATTATTGTCATGTAGACTACTGTAGAAGAGTGAAAATTATTGCAGAGAGAAAAGAATTATGTGTGCAAGTAACCCTCTTCTTAATTTGTATTATTGTTGTAGAGCTTGTATTGCAAAGTTTGTTGGGTCTATCTGACATCACAACTAAAGGTGCATCGATTTGCAGAGTTTGTGGTATATTCAGTTTTAGCCTGAGGTAATAGGTGCTTGCTTTTATGTTCATATTTCGGAGAGGTACTTGTGACTCCAGTATAGTCAATGAGTCTTTGTTGTTGTGATGGTTTAGTTAAATGGCTACTTGTGCATATATTTTACTCCTATTGGTACATCCCAAATGGTACATTTTCCCATGAAAGTCTATCAAATCATGGTGTGCAAAAGAAACAGACATTGAACTACATTTTTTGAAGACCGTGAAGTTGAATTTGAATTTGAAGAGTCATTGGTATTAGAAATAAATCATTGGCTGGAAAATTCTATTATGCACCTACATACTGCCATGAATGTATACGCATAAATATGTATTGCAAAGAGATAGATGAGTTATTTTCTTTGTTGAGGGGGGCGAGTTTATGTATTCACTCAAAAAAATAAAAATCAAAGAGACTCAACATCATCAACTTATCTAGATCATAATCAAGGAACTCAAAGCATCAACTTTGGAGCACAAAGTTGATTCAACCTCATAATCAGCAATTGTTGTAAGTACATTTGAGTTTTGTAGCTTGCAACTAGTTTCCTTTGTACCATTCAAAATTAAATTGAATTGAGTTGTAGTGTATTTGGGTGCATTTTCGGCTGAGACTAACACCTTTCATTTAATTCTAAGGTTGAGTGCTTGTAAAAGGGTGGAATTGCAAGAAGCCCTTCTTTATTTGAGAAAGTCTTCAATTTTCTAATGGCAATGATGAATGAATTGGTAGAGTTATTGAACACTCTACTTCTCTCCTCTGTCGAAATCAATGTCATGATCGACAAGACTATCCTCACTCATATTCGAGATTCTATAAAGATTCACAAGACAAATTTTATTTCCTACAACTTGAGTTGCAGCTTCAATAAGAAGAAAGACATTTTGAACCTGTTCATGTTGAGAAGAATCCGCTTCATGATTCTATTCAACATCATACACAGAATCATGCCACTTCAGAAGTACATGAGAAAATCAGTGGCACGCCATCAGAAGTGAAATAAAATGAAGATGAAAACATGCATACAGAGGCTTTTCTTGTTCCTTCCAAGCCCATCATCAAACTATGGAAGGAGATTAGCCATAACAAGCAAAGAACTGGTCTTGGATACGACAAGGAAGTGACAGTTCACATTCTTGATTTATCCAAGCCCATTTAGTTTCATAGTGTTGGATTCATCAATGAGAGTTCATATTCATCTACATTAGTTCAGAATTTGACATGCCAACACTGTGATCAAGTTGGCCACATGAAATATCATTGTTTTGATCTTCACCCTTGTAAGCTATGTGGAAAACATACACACTCACTAGACATATACTTCATTCTGAAGAAACCTGAAAGAGAGAAGATTCATTATGGGTGGATCTCTTCTTGGCAATGGTCATCAACAAGCAAGAAGATTTATAAGTCATACCGGAGACTTTATTCGTGAGTATTGACACATCTTGCAGTTGAGACATCTTCTTCTCCTCACTGTGTACCTAACAGGGGGGAACATAATGTTAGGCATCAAGTTTCGAAGCCTTGTCCTTCTTACAACAAACCATTATAGCATTCCTCAAGTAAGTCATATCAAGCGAGCCTGATCCATAGTGAGTTTGGACAACCACCAGAATGAGAGATGCCACCTGATTCCGATATGCATGTATTCTGAAGATAGAAGATAACCATGCCATAGAGTACTCATGTGTTTTGTGTCTAGTTGTGACACCATGAGACTCTCCTCTCCTCACGTTGTTCTTGACAGGGGGAATGAAGACCATCAGTAACAAGTGAGCGAGTACAAGTGATCAAAAACAAACAGGCCTGTGAAGAGATATGTTCAACTGAGCTCCAGAGTTGGTGGTCATCCTAAAACCACCGGTATCAAGAGGACCTTCATTTTGCAGAAGCATGTGCAAGCTTCTAGCTAACTTGGAAAATAGTTGTCAAGATGGAAATGTTCAGCAAGTTGCAGTTGTTCACTTCCTGTTTTCATCTCTCTAGTTGGTTTGGTGACAGCCCATACCAACCATTCCAGAGAACTCTGAGTGAGTTTTGTCTCCAAGTTCGAGAGTTTGTGGTCAACATTAAACACACACATAGTAGAATATTTCAGCCTTTTGCTAGCCTATTTCGGTTGATGGTCAACCTAAAAACCATCCCTTTAGAGATCTCTTGTATTTAGTAGAAGCATGTGCAAGCTTTTAGCTAACCTTCTTAGTAAAGGATGTTCGAGATGGAAATGTTCAGCTGGTTGTAGTTGTCCACTTTCAGTTATTCATGTCTCTTCTTTTCCTTGGACTCATATACACCCTTCGGATTAAGGGGGGATTTGTTGGAGTCTAATCCTTGATGTGAGGAATATTAATGTGAGGTTATGCCAAGAATCACCCGAGAGTCTAAGAGTCCACTTGGGAATACGAAACCCAATGGACATTTCTCATTGTATATATATGTACATTTGGTTAATGAGAAGTATAGTGTGCCTTCACACTTATTTTGTTTGTGCTTCATTTTGTATTTGGCTTTGTGTGTAAGCCAATCTACTCATTTTCCAACTAGGCAACCTCACATGACACTTTATTGTTTCATGATGGTCTAGTTTCCTAAGAGAGAGATCCATATTGTTATCCTATGTAATTTTTGTTTGAATTAATTAACAAATTCATATCTTAAAAAAAATTATAAATATAAGAAAAATTGAAACATATTTTTTGTAATTTGAAGTTATATATATGTTTTGTAATTTCCTTTAATTGTGTTATGTTATTTAAATAAATTTAAAAATATTTAATTATACTTAAATTGACAAATTTCATATCATCAATTGAAACTTAAACTAATTTCATTATAAAATTAATAAAAATAATGATGAAATAATAAAATTCAAACTTAAACCAATTTCATTATAACATTAATAAAAATAAAGGTAAAATACTAATTTTGATGGTTTATGTAAATCATTTTAATTTAAAAATCACGTTATCTTAATTATTACTTTAAATGTAATTTTTTATTATTAAAAAATCTAAATTATAAATTTTCATAATAATTAACCATAAATTAATTATATAAGTTTTTAAATTCAGATTCACATTATTTAAAAAAAAAATCATTTTATAAAAATGATAAATAACAGAACACTTTATATCCGATTAATAAAATGTTTGGCATTTTCTTCATAATGTTTGTCTAGTTTTAATGTTATCTCTTTCAAATACAATATGTATTTAAATTGTAATTCATATATATACAATTTTAATTTCAATATTTAGGTAATTGTAAATTTGTATTTAAAATTATAATTTTTTTTGAAATATTAATATAAAACAAATTAATTAATTCTAAATAATATAATAATCATAAAATTATTTATATTTCTATTATTTTAAATAGATAGACAAATACATTTTTCTCCTAATAGATCTTAAAAATATAAAAGTATATATTTTTTTAGAATGATTACTATGTAATAAAAAGCTTCTTCTAGCATGTTACATAGTAAAAATAATGAACAAATTTAAATAATAAAGAGAATGAAAAAATTCAAATAGTAAAGATAACGAAAAATTTCAAAATTTTAATGATGTTGATAATGATTATTATTAAGTTTTATTTAAATTAATTTTAGTTTATAAAACTTAAACAAAAAAAATTACTTGATCTGGTTTTATTCTTTACTTTTTTTCTAAAACATTTAAAATATTCATAAATCACTATTAAAATGAATGAATTAAAAATTTAATTAATAATATTGATTTTGTTATTAAATACAATAATATTATTAACTCATCAACTTAAGATAAAAAAATTAAAAATTAAAATTTTATTTTTATTTTCAAAATTTTACAAAGTTTAAAATTCAAAAAACAAAAAAATTTAAAAAAATATATAAATAAAAACAAAATTATTTATAAATAATATTTAGAAAAATGAATAGAATTATCTCAACATTTTACAATCAATTTCAACTTTTTAATGGTTTTAACACAAGTGTAAATTTATTTTAAAAGATTTTTTTGTAATTAAAGCAATATTTGTTTAAAAAAGAATAATGTATAATATATTTATGTATTTATGTATTTTAATATAAAAATAATAATAATGTATAATAGATTTGTGTTATTTTATATAAATATTAAAATATTAAAATATTATAAAAAAATAAAATAAAATACTTAAAGAATTAAATTTACATAAGTTTAATTATAACCATTATTAAAAGTTTGACATGGTTACTTACTTGAAACTATGTAAAATAAGATCATTAATATTAAAGCAATGCATTTTAAAAATCAATGGAACTAAATAAAAAGGGAAATCATTAACATCAGGTAAATAAAAATAGGTGAGATATATTTGAAATTGCATATACATTGAATAAATACGAAAAGCTAGAAGTGTTTGACTCGGCTCTAAACGTAATATTATGGATTCTTTCTTATCAAACGGTTGTAACCAAATGAAAACTTGCCGTTAAAAGTATCTAAATATTATTATACTAACGCAACGGTGGACCGTGTTCTCCCATAGAATTTCTCCTCTGGTATTCTTTGTTCACCACTCACGTGAAGATGGTGCCAGAAAACATATAAAGCACAGTGTTGATACCTTGCGACGGGACCTCAAATCCGCTTGGCTATTAACCTTCTGTGAAAAATCAATTAAAAGATTTTTAACAGTTTGAAATTTAATTAAAAGAACACTTATATATGTAATCAAAGTTAATTAAAAGAACACTCAATCCTCTAAAAATCTATCATAGAATGAGGATGGGCATAATAATTAAAAAACGAATTCACATATATAAAAAAATTATATGATTCATCAATGAATCCAGGAACTAAACAATTATATGTTTCATAATTCATAGGCATATATTTTTCGGACTCTATAATCCGATTTTTCATAAATTCCAGCAGCAAGAACTTGTAAAGGCCATATAACTGAAAACTAGAACTTATAAAGGCCTTTAACTTTATAAAGGCCATTTAACTTTATTATCAAAACATCCACAAATTCGTAATGTCGTCCACTTTCCATTCTCCTTCAATAGTATCCACATGATGAACATAAAATCCTGCATTTGTTGGTATCTCTGGGAAATCTGAATCAAATAATTCCAATCGCAAGCATCCGTCTGAATTTTCCAATTCTGAACCATGCCCTGTACTGCTCTCTCCGTCTTTTGAGAAAACATCCATCAACCAATCATTTTCCAATTCTGAACCATACCTTGTACTGTCTGCACTGTTTTCACTGCTCTCTCCTCCGTCTTTTGCAAATAAATTGATCAACCATTCATTTTCTTCACCTAGGTCATTTGATCGTGCAGGAAAAATACTATCCATCTCCCAATGTAACACCAGGTCTTCTCCACCCAACAAATTCGTACTACTGTCTTCTGCATTATGCTCTTCTTGTTTTTCTTCTCCCCCAGCTACTGATATTCGATTCACAGAATTTTCTGCAAAGTATTCTGACAGCAACAAACCGTTGTCCAAATCCCTTTCCTGGGATCTCTCTAACGGCTCACCTGGCTCAACATTATTCAATGGTGGAATATTATTCACATAGTGGCTAAACCCTAGATTTGGGGCCATCACATCTTCACTAAAATTCTCCAAAAAGGTAAAACGAACGAGCTCAGCTCCTGACTGGCTATCATAAGGACAAAAACAACTTGTGTCATAAATATCTGACCATCGGCCATCATTCGCCGACCACAAGCCCTGGCATTCATTGCTTCCTGAATTGATTTCGCAGCATGGATTCACAAAACTATGACTACATAAATTCCTTCCAGGAACATCTGTTACTGCCATATATGTTCTTACCATCCAACAACTATCTGAAGAATGCCCAGCACCATACTGATCATCAGGTGAACTCATGTAAAGAGGAGAAGCAGCAGCAAAGTTGCTTGCGCAGCTATTAGGCGAAATTCGAGCTTTTGGAGGTGAGATTGAGGAAGTGTTATAGAGCTTTCCTCCGAGAGTGAAATATTTGGTGCACCTTCCACAGATATATCTAGGCTGCAACTTCTTGTAGCGTCTCTTGTTATTCATAAACCTAAACCTGCAATACTCCCATGACTTACACCGAGGACATGCGGGATTCATCTTCCTGAAAATCTCCTCCATGTTATACTATAACGGCTTGTAATGAAAAACTATTTGCAAAGATGAAAAGCCTTGGAGTTCCTAATGCTCTCTCTATATAAACAAGCGATTGTAGCTTTCTTTTGGCTTTTTGCTTAGCTTTATTTTACTTTCTATTTTGGTTTGTGAAAAAGCACCTGCTATTTTCATGTCTCCCCAATTTAAAAACCCTGTGATTTGCCTGGATCATTCAACTTCACGTGCTCATTTCCTTATGCCGACGGATCGCGCACAATGAACATTGATGTCATTATCGTAAACATGAACAATGCGTTAACGGATGGTCATGGCAGGATGCCTCTTAGCCATGTCATTGTCATTTACTATATTTAATAACAACGTGTCAATGGATGGCATCGGGATTCTGATTCCTTGACACTTTCTAAAAGGAAAGTTATATTGAAATATAGGTGTAAAAAGAGCTCACTTAGTAATAAGTCGCCTATAAAATTTGTACGCAACCCAACGGCTAGTGGGCTTGCAGAGTGGAAGTTATCATGGTATGGTAGAGAGCTAACGTTCCATATTTAGATTTGCTTTTCTCAAAGTTACAATTTTGAATAGCTTTTATCCCTTTCCTTATGAGAGTTTAGAACCTCTACACATATGACAATTCAACCATATTAGTTTATAGTGGGAATTTTTTCTTACAACCACATTAGTTTAAAGAAAATTGAGTTGGTGAATGGCTTCAATATGAGATACATTCATTTTTATACCACTGCATATCAGTTTTAGTGATTACCTCTCCTCGAAACTATAAAATGAAAAACAGGGTGTCACTTTTGGTATTCAGAGCTGAGAAATAAGCTCGAAAGAGCCGTGAGCATAGGGATTCTGTAACCGACGTCACCACCCCACAAACAATGTGAGTCAGGGGATACTTCAAGAAGCTCCCTGTTACCATACTCATTGATTTTGGTAGCACTCATAACTTCATTGATCCTCGGATTGCCAAACAGGCTGATTGTTTTGTCCATCCTTTCTCCCACTTTGAGTTCATGGTTTCCAATGGGGGCAACTTACCTTGCAAGGGGAAGTGTCACAATGTGCCTATCTCTATGGCAGATTATAACCTGCACTCTCACATGTTTTCCTTGTCCTTAGGCCAATGTGATGTGGTTTTGGGTGTTCAATGGTTACGCACACTTGGCCCCATATTATGGGATTTTGTTGAACTTTGGATGCAGTTTTCAGTCAATGGGGCACAACACAAATTTATGGGCTTACAACCAGGGTCTCTCTGCATCATCAGTTCCCATCACCTGGAAAAAAATACTTAAGAAGAATTCACATGGTGTCATTGCTCAGCTCCATTCCATTTAGATGCACCCATCAACAGTCTCCACTACTTCCTTGGATAGATATGCAGGTGTCTTTGCTGAACCAATGAGCTTGTTGCCTTCAACAGACCTTTCTAGTAAGAATTTAGCAGCATCTACCTCTCAACAGGAAATGATGACTATTTTGCATACATTACAGAAGTGGAAGCTATCCCTATTGGGGAATTATTTCTGCATCAAGATTGATCTCTAGAGTCTGGAAACTTTCCTGGAACAACCGGTCTCCTCCCCAACACCCCTGAAATCGGTTATCCAACTCATGGGTTATGACTATGCGACCAATTACCAGAAGGGTAAGGACAATATGGTGGAAGATGCTCCTCCTCGCACATTTGATGACCCAGTTTCTCTTATAGCTAATTCTCTGCTTGTTCCAAATTGGTTGCAATCTGTTCAATGGGGCTATCTCTTCTATGAACTCCATGCTTCTTCATCAGTAGGGCACTCTGGGTTCCTTAAAACGTATGACCAGGAACAATGTAACTTCTTTTGGCAGGGACTCAAAAGGACAATTCAATAGATGGTGGTTGACTGTGATACTTTCCAGGTCAACAAGGGTGAAACGACCCTCCTTTTGGGACTGCTCGAACCCTTGCCCATTCCTCCACAGATTTGGACAACTATTTCTATGGATTTCCTAGTAGCGCTCAAGTGGTATAGTGCCACATCTCAAAGGACACCATATGAAGTAGTCTTTCGACAGGAACCACTAGTTCTTCTTCCATACACCTTCAGCAGCTCCCCAGTTCAGGCAATTGACTCAATTCTTCGAAACCGTGATCATCTTCTTCTCATTCTGCAGGTCAATTTTCACATGGAAAGAATTCAACTGAAACAACAAGCCGATCAACACCGTTCTGAGCGCACTTTTCACATCGCTGATATGGTTCTTCTTCGTCTACATCCTTCCATGCAATTCTCCCTGAAACTCCAAAGGTGCCAGTGGCTCGAAATGCAACCCGAGGATGCTACAAGGGACCCATTCCTTCAGATTCTGCATCAATTTCCACATCTAAATATTTGAGGACAAAGCTTTTTCTAAGCGAGAGGAGATGTTAGGAACCCATGTCTTTACTTTGTTAGTATATTGTTGTTGGACGCATATGCTTTGTAAGTCGTCCCGTAGTATTTGTTGATCCGTACTTTATATTAGCCCATAGTATTGACCCATAGTATTGGACGCATATGCTTTGTAAGTCGTCCCATAGTATTATATGTCCCATGGTTTTGACTCATAGTATTGGCGCCTAGACTTAGCCCATGGTTTGTATTGACACATAGTATTGACCCATGGTATTGGCACCTAGTCTTAGTAAATAAGTGTGTGTTGAGGCCTATGAAGGCACCGTGAAGTTAATTGTATTGAGCTTGCTCAAAGGAGGTTGCCCCCTGGCTCAACATTATTCAACGGTGGAATATTATTCACATAGTGGCTAAACCCTAGATTTGGGGCCATCACATCTTTACTAAAATTCTCCAAAAAGGTAAAACGAACGAGCTCAGCTCCTGACTGGCTATCATAAGGAAAAAAACAACTTGTGTCATAAATATCTGACCATTGCCATCATGCACCGACCACATTCCCTAGCATTCATTGCTTCCTGAATTGATTTCACAGCACGGATTCACAAAACTATGACTACATAAATTCCTTCCAGGAACATGTGTTACTTCCATATATGTTCTAACCATCCAACAACTATCTGAAGAATTCCCAGCACCATACTGATCATCAAGTGAACTCATGTAAAGAGGAGAAGCAGCAGCAAAGTTGCTTGCGCAGCTATTAGGCGAAATTCCAGCTTTTGGAGGTGAGATTGAGGAAGTGTTATAGAGCTTTCGACCAAGAGTGAAATATTTGGTGCACCTTCCACTGATATATCTAGGATGCAACTTCTTGCAGCGTCTCTTGTTATTCATAAACCTAAACCTGCAATACTCCCACGACTTACACCGAGGACATGCGGGCTTCATCTTCCTGAAAATCTCCTCCATGTTTTACTATAACGGCTTGTAATGAAAAACTATTTGCAAAGATGAAAAGCCTTGGACTCCTGATGCTCTCTATATATAAACAAGCGATTGTATCTTTCTTTTGGCTTTTTGCTTAGCTTTATTTTACTTTCTATTTTGGTTTGTTAAAAAGCACCTGCTATTTTCACGTCTCCCCAATTTATAAACCCTATGATTTGCTTGGAACATTCAACTTCACGTGCTAATTTCCTTATGCCAATGGATCGCGTGCAATGAATATTGATGTCATTATCGTAAACATGAACAATGCGTTAACGGATGCTCATGGCAGGATGCCACTTAGCCATGTCATTGTCATTTACTATATTTAATAACAACGTGTCAATGGATGGCATCGGGATTCCGATTGCTCAACGCTTTCTAAAAGGAAAGTTATATTGAAATATAGGTGTAAAAAGAGCTCACTTAGTAATAAGTCGCCTATAAAATTTGTACACAACCCAACGGCTAGTGGGATTGCAGAGTGGAAGTTATCATGGTATGGTAGAGAGCTAACGTTCCATATTTAGATTTTCTTTTCTCAAAGTTACTATTTTGAATAGCTTTTATCCCTTTCCTTATGAGAGTTTAGAACCTCTACACATATGACAATTTGGCCATATTAGTTTATAGTGGGAATTTTTTCTTACAACCACATTAGTTTAAAGAAAATTCAGTTGGTTAATGGCTTCAATATGAGATATATTCATTTTTATACCACTGCATATCAGTTTTAGTGATTACCTCTCCTCGAAACTATAAAATGAAAAACAGGGTGTCACTTTTGGTATAAAGAGCTAAGAAATAAGCTCGAAAGAGCCATGAGCATAGGGGCTGTTAGTTCATTCGTTTGTTTGTGGGGATGTTAAAATACTTGATAAATTTGGTTGGTACTATGTATATATATATATGAATTTTATTTTCATATTTTTAATAATTAGCTTTTTAAATAAAATAATAAATTTTTAAATAAAAATTATATTTATATGTTAAATAATATTTATCAATAATTTAATATTTTTTAAATAGAAATATTATTTAAATTATAAAACAATAAATTAAAAAAAAAAGATAAATTATATTATATATAATATTCAAACTACATTTTCTTTTCAAATATACATATTCAAACTTTCTCATTTATGTTAAAATAGTTGTGTAGTTTTCCACTCACATGATTAAATTAACAAAATCAACTTAAAGGATGTTTATGCTTTAGTTAGGTGGTTATTTACTTTGCATGACTTCTCATTTGGTTTTGGATGTTAAGGTTAGGATTAGAGTTAGAACTTATGAAAAACTAAATTTAGGTTTCTTCTCCAACTTTTGTTAGAGAGCAAGGTTATGGATAAAGATTTCAAATAGATTTGTGTAAAAAAAATTAAACTTATACCTTAGGTAGCCTCTTATATTAACATTAATTTATTCCGACAAATATTATGTGGTTTTGTAATTTTGAGCTATTAACAAATCAATTTCTTATATAAATAATGATAAGCTTTTCTTACAATAGAAGCTAGGTGAATTAGCTCTATTAGTTGACCTATCAAATCCGATATCTAAATGTTTGTTAAACAGATTCCAAAAAAAAAATCAAATTGAAGATATATTACATGATATTGTATTAAAATATATCTAAAGTGTTAAGATCCTAGTGGGTGGCCTTCACTAACACCTCGAGGTTTTGGTGCAACGGTTCTTACCATTTGGTATCATAGCACTTTCTTGGGCTTGTTGGGTGGAATTTCTGCAAATTTTTTTTTTTTCACATCTGTTGCAGCTTCGGATTTGGGAATAATACCTATCCGCTTAACTGTGGGAAGTAGTTGGGCATAAGCCCTAAAACTCATTGTGAGGAGTACCACAGGAACCCCAAAGTAGCTGGCCCTTTGAGAGGACCTACCAGTGAAAAGGGCAATGACCCCTACCTGATTCACTAGTTCCCACCCCTTGAGGTAAAACAAGAGCTGTCGTTTGTGGTAAAGCGGTTATCAGTTTTACCTGAGCCATGGAGTGAGGGGGTACTTCCCCAATACGCAAGCCGTCAGACAACATTGGTGGCCGAGTGAAACACCTGAACTATTAGGAAGCCGTACATACCTGGGTTCCATATCTATTTTCAGTTGATTAACTGTTGCCGATCACTTCCGCTCCAGATCCAGCCGTTTCAGATCTATTCTGAAATTCGTTCCATATCCAGTCGTCGTTTCAGATCCATCCATTTTCGATCCCTTCCACGCCATTGCAGATCCATCTGTTCCGGATCCCTTCGGCGCCGCTGTTCCCGATCCATTTCTGAATAAGAAAAAAAAAGGAGGGAGGAGTATAAAATTCTGTTTTTCGGCCATATTTTCCTTGTTTCAACTCTGTTTTCCCTGAAACTTCACTGACATCCTTGCAATCTCATTCTGCCTATTTCATTCCTAAAGACCCTATCCCAAATTCCAGTTCCCAAGACCAAAAATCCCACATTTGTCAATTTTTAGGGTTTGCGATAACTTCTTCAATTTTCACCCGATTGCCTTCAAATTTTACCATAGAGTTCCTGCTTCTGAAATCCCCATTTTCTGCTTCCCTGTCCCTCAGAAAGTGTCAAACACCTAGTCAAACCCCAATTACCCCTCCAAGTTTTTCCCAAATCCAAATTTCCCCTTACTAAATAAGCTTATGTTTGTGTTTTTCTATCCATTCCCCCCCCGCCCAACAATAAAAAAAAATAAAATTCTTGGTTATGGTCGTCACTCACACAGGAGCAAAAACCATGGAGGAAGCACTTGTAGCCATCCAAACCAAACTCCAAGATCTGGATGAAAAATTTCTCAGCCTCCATCTTCAGCATTCAGCCATGAACACTAACCGACAGCCAGCATCTTTTGCAGCCACCGAGTTCTCTTCTTCCAGAAATTTTCATGGGCCGAAGCTTGATTTTCCTCGCTTCAATGGTACTGATCCGACTGGATGGATATACCGAGCAGAACATTATTTCAGTCCGCATAATACTTTTGATGTCGAGAAAGTTCCACTTGCATCCTTTCATTTGGAACAGGAAGCCCTTCAATGGTACCGTTGGTTCATCAAAGCTCATCCTGAGCCAAACTCGACAGATTTTTGCCA
The DNA here is from genome assembly GCA_027924585.1 of Larix kaempferi. NCBI lineage: Eukaryota > Viridiplantae > Streptophyta > Pinopsida > Pinales > Pinaceae > Larix > Larix kaempferi. The sequence continues at coordinate 7,176,173 of BSBM01000432.1, read as the reverse complement.
ACTCCTTTTGCCACAATTTGGTCCTAATGTTTTAGATGACTTCATAGGAGCACTCACTAAACTTCACCAAACTGGCATATTGAGAGAGTATCAGACGGAATTTGAGAAACTAGCCAATCACACAGAAGGATTGTCTGATGAATTCTACAGGAGTTGTTTTATCAGTGGTCTCAAGGATGAAATCCGCTCAGAGGTCAAAATGTTTTGTCCCAACACAATGATGGAAGTCCTAGGGTTGGCTAAGTTGGTCGAGGACAAGATCACAGCTCAACAACGCTCCGAACCCACCTTTGTTCCCTTAAGAAATATGGGTTCCCAATGACCTCCCATCACACCTGCTCCTCAACCAACTCCTATCAAGCAATTGTCTAAAACAGAGATGCAGGCACGCCGAGAAAAAGGGATTAGTTATAATTGTGATGAGAAATTCACTCAGTGACATAGATGTATTCAACAAAAGGTCTATCTCTTGGATGTGGATTCTCTGCCTGCCTCAGAACTTGATGAAGAAGCTCCAGGTACAGTAGATGATCAGGTCGACATTCAACACCCACCTGTTGACACCCCATCTCAGGATGACCCACCCGAGATCTCTCTTCATGCTGTAACCGGCGTCACCACCCCACAAACAATGCGAGTCAGGGGATACTTCAAGAAGATCCCTCTTACCATACTCATTGATTTTGGTAGCACTCATAACTTCATTGATCCTCAGATTGCCAAACAGGATGATTGTTTTGCCCATCCTTGCTCCCACTTTGAATTCATGGTTGCCAATGGGGGCACCTTACCTTGCAAGGGGAACTGTCACAATGTGCGTATCTCTATGGAAGATTATAACCTGCGCTCTCACATGTTTGCCTGCTCCTTAGGCGAATGTGATGTGGTTTTGGGCGTTCAATGGTTATGCACACTTGGCCCCATATTATGGAATTTTGCTGAACTTTGGATGCAGTTTTCAGTCAATGGGGCACAACACAAATTTATCGGCTTACAACCAGGTTCTCTCTACATCATCAGTTCACATCGCCTGGAAAAAATACTTAAGAAAAAATCACATGGTGTCATCGCTCAACTCCATTCCATTCAGATGCACCCATCAACAGTCTCCACTACTTCCTTGGATAGATATGCAGGTGTCTTTGTTGAACCAATGAGCTTGTTGCCTTTGACAGACCTTTTCGGTAAGAATTTAGCCGCATCTACCTCTCAATAGGAAATGATGACTATTTTGCATACATTACAGAAGTGGCAGCTATCCCTATTGGGGAATTATTTCTGCATCAAGATTGATCTCCAGAGTCTGGAAACTTTCCTGGAACAACGGGTCTCCTCCCCAACACACCTGAAATGGGTTATCCAACTCAAGGGTTATGACTATGCGACCACTTACCAGAAGGGTAAGGACAATATGGTGGAAGATGCTCCTCCTCGCACATTTGATGACCTAGTTTCTCTTATAGCTAATTCTCTGCTTGTTCCAAATTGTTTGCAATCTGTTCAACGGGGCTATCTCTTCTATGAACTCCATGCTTCTTCATCAGTAGGGCACTCTGGGTTCCTTAAAATGTATGACCAGGAACAATGTAACTTCTTTTGGTAGGGACTCAAAAGGACAATTCAATGGATGGTGGTTGACTGTGATACTTTCCAGGTCAACAAGGGTGAAACGACCCTCCTTTTTGGACTACTCGAATGCTTGGCCATTCCTTCACAGATTTGGACAACTATTTCTATGGATTTCCTAGAAGCGCTCAGGTGGTATAGTACCACATCTCAAAGGACACCATATGAAGTAGTCTTTGGACAGGCACCACCAGTTCTTCCTCCAAACACCTTCAGTGGCTCCCCAGTTCACGCAATTGACTCAATTCTTCGAAACAGTGATCAACTTCTTCTCATTCTGCAGGACAATTTTCACATGGAAAGAATTCGACTGAAACAACAAGCCGATCAACACCGTTCTGAGCGCACTTTTCACATCGATGATATGGTTCTTCTTCGTCTACAGCCTTCCATGCAATCCTCCCTGAAACTCCAAAGGTGCCAGTGGCTCGAAATACAACCCGAGGAAGCTACAGGGGACCCACTCCTTCAGATTCTGCATCAATTTCCACATCTAAATCTTTGAGTACAAATCTTTTTCTAAGGGAGAGGGGATGTTAGGAACCCATGTCTTTACTTTGTTAGTATATTGTTATTGGACGCATATGCTTTGTAAGTCGTCCCTTAAGTTGCCCCCTCGAAGGTTCAAAGGAGGTTGAAGTGCATTTTTTGAAGACCGTGAAGTTGAATTTGAATTTGAAGAGTCATTGGTATTAGAAATAAATCATTGGCTGGAAAATTCTATTATGCACCTACATACTACCATGAATGTATACGCATAAATATGTATTGCAAAGAGATAGATGAGTTATTTTCTTTTTTGAGGGGGGAGAGTTTATGTATTCACTAAAAAAAATCAAAATCAAAGAGACTCAGCATCATCAACTTATCTAGATCATAATCAAGGAACTCAAAGCATCAACTTTGAAGCATAAAGTTGATTCAACCTCATAATCAGCAATTGTTTTAAGTACATTTGAGTTTTGTAGCTTGCAACTAGTTTCCTTTGTACCATTCAAAATTAAATTGAATTGAGTTGTAGTGTATTTGGGTGCATTTTCGGCTGAGACCAACACCTTTCATTTAATTCTAAGGTTGAGTGCTTGTAAAAGGGTGGAATTGCAAGAAGCCATTCTTTATTTGAGAAAGTCTTCAATTTTCTAATTGCAATGATGAATGAATTGGTAGAGTTATTGAACACTCTACTTCTCTCCTCTGTCGAAAACAATGTCATGATCGACAAGACTACCCTCACTCATATTCGAGATTCTATAAAAGATTCACAAGACACATTTTATTTCCTACAACTTGAGTTGCAGCTTCAATAAGAAGAAAGACATTCTGAACCTGTTCATGTTGAGAAGAATCTGCTTCATGATTCTATTCAACATCATACACAGAATAATACCACTTCAGAAGTACATGAGAAAATCAGTGGCACGCCATCAGAAGTGAAATAAAATGAAGATGAAAACATGCATACAGAGGTTTTTCTTGTTCCTTCCAAGCCCATCATCAAACCATGGAAAGAGATTAGCCATAACAAGCAAGAACTGGTCTTGGATACGGCAAGGAAGTGACAGTTCACATTCTTGATTTATCCAAGCCCATTTAGATTCCGAGTGTTGGATTCATCAATGAGAGTTCATATTCATCTACATTAGTTCAGAATTTGACATGCCAACACTGTGATCAAGTTGGCCATATGAAATATCATTGTTTTGATCTTCACCCATGTAAGCTATGTGCAAAACATACACACTCATAAGACATATGTTTCATTCTGAAGAAACCTGCAAGAGAGAAGATTCATTATGGGTGGATCTCTTCTTGGCAATGGTCATCAACAAGCAAGAAGATTTATAAGTCATACCGGAGACTTCATTCCTGAGTATTGACACATCTTGCAGTTGAGACATTTTCTTCTCCTCACTGTGTACCTAACAGGGGGGAACATAATGTCACGCATCTAGTTTCGAAGCCTTGTCCTTCTTACAACAAACCATTACAGCATTCCTCAAGTAAGTCATATCAAGCAAACCTGATCCATAGTGAGTTTGGACAACCACCAGAGTCAGAGATGCCACCTGATTCCGATATGCATGTATTCTGAAGACAGAAGATAACCATGCCATAAAGTACTCATGTGTTTTGTGTCTAGTTGTGACACCATGAGACTCTCCTCTCCTCACGTTGTTCTTGACAGGGGGGAATGAAGACCATCAGTAACAAGAGAGCGAGTACAAGTGATCCAAAACAAACAGGCCTATGAAGAGCTATGTTCAACTGAGCTCCATAGTTGGTGGTCATCCTAAAACCACTGGTATCAAGAGGACCTTCATTTACCAGAAGCATGTGCAAGCTTCTAGCTAACTTGGAAAATAGTTGTCAAGATGGAAATGTTCAGCAAGTTGCAGTTGTTCACTTCATGTTTTCATATCTCTAGTTGGTTTGGTGCCAGCCCGTACCAACCATTCCAGAGAACTCTGAGCTAGTTTTGTCTCCAAGTTCAAGAGTTTGTGGCCAACATTAAACACACACATAGTAGAATATTTCAGCCTTTTGCTAGCCTATTTCGGTTGATGGTCAACCTAAAAACCATCCCTTTAGAGATCTCTTGTCTTTAGAAGAAGTATGTGCAAGCTTTTAGCTAACCTTCTTAGTAAAGGATGTTCGAGATGGAAATGTTTAGGTGGTTTTAGTTGTCCACTTCCACTTATTCATGTATCTTCTTTTCCTTGGACTCATATACACCCTTCGGATTAAGGGGGGATTTGTTAGAGTCTAATCCTCGATGTGAGGAATATTAATGTGAGGTTATGCCAAGAGTCACCCGAGAGTCTAAGAGTCCACTTGGGAATATGAAACCCAAGGGACATTTCTCATTGTATATATATGTACATTTGGTTAATGAGAAATATAGTGTGCCTTCACACTTATTTTGTTTGTGCTTCATTTTGTATTTGGCTTTGTGTGTAAGCCAATCTACTCATTTTCCCACTAGGAAACCTCACATGACACTTTATTGTTTCATGATGGTCTAGTTTCCTAAGAGAGAGATCTATATTGTTATCCTATGTAATTTTTGTTTGAATTAATTAAAAAATTCATATCTTAAAAAAAATTATAAATATAAGAAAAATTGAAACATATTTTTTGTAATTTGAAGTTATATATATGTTTTGTAATTTCCTTTAATTGTGTTATGTTATTTAAATAAATTTAAAAATATTTAATTATACTTAAATTGACAAATTTCATATCATCAATTGAAACTTAAACTAATTTCATTATAAAATTAATAAAAATAATCATGAAATAATAAAATTTAAACTTAAACCAATTTCATTATAACATTAATAAAAATAAAGGTAAAATACTAATTTTGATGGTTTAAGTAAATAATTTTAATTTAAAAATCACGTTATCTTAATTATTACTTGAAATGTAATTTTTTATTATTAAAAAATCTAAATTATAAATTTTCATAATAATTAACCATAAATTAATTATATAAGTTTTTTAATTCAGGTTCACATTATTTAAAAAAAAAAACCATTTTATAAAAATGATAAATAGCAGAGCACTTTATATCCGATTAATAAAATGTTTGGCATTTTCTTCATAATGTTTGTCTAGTTTTAATGTTATCTCTTTCAAATACAATATGTATTTAAATTGTAATTAATATATATACAGTTTTAATTTCAATATTTAGGTAATTGTAAATTTGTATTTAAAATTATAATTTTTTTTGAAATATTAATATAAAACAAATTAATTAATTCTAAATAATATAATAATCATAAAATTATTTATATTTCTATTATTTTAAATAGATAGATAAATAAATTTCTCTCCTAATAAGATCTTACAAATATCAAAGTATATATTGTTTTTAGAATGATTACTATGTAATAAAATGCTTCTTCTAGCACGTTACATAATAAAAATAATGAAAAAATTTAAATAATAAAGAGAATGAAAAAATTCAAATAGTAAATATAACGAAAAATTTCAAAATTTTACTGATTTTGATAATGATTATTATTAATTTTTATTTAAATTAATTTTAGTTTATAAAACTTTAAAAAAAAGAAAAAAATTACTTGATTTGGTTTATTTTTTATTTTTTTCTAAAACATTTAAAATATTCATAAAACACTATTAAGATGAATGAATTAAAAATTTAATTAATAATATTGATTTTGTTATTAAATACAATAATATTATTAACCCATCAACTTAGGATAAAAAAATTAAAAAATTTAAATTTATTTTTATTTTCAAAATTTTACAAAGTTTAGAATTCAAAAAACAAAAAATTAAAAAAAATATATAAATCAAAACAACTTTATTTATAAATAATATTTAGAAAAATTAATAGAATTATCTCAACATTTTACAATCAATTTTAACTTTTTAATGGTTTTAAGACAAGTGTAAATTTATTTTAAAAAATTTGTTATTAATTAAAGCAATATTTGTTTAACAAAGAATAATGTATAATATATTTATCTATTTTAATATAAAAATAATAATAATGTATAATAGATTTGTGTTTTTTAATATAAATATTAAAATATTATAAAAAAATAGAATTAAAGAATTAAATTTACATAAGTTTAATTATAACCATTATTAAAAGTTTGACATGGTTAATTATTTGAAACTATGTAAAATAACATCATTAACATTAAAGCAATGCATTTTAAAAATCAATGGAAGTAAATAAAAAGGGAGATCATTAACATTAGGAAAATAAAAATAGGTGAGATATATTTTAAATTGCATATACATTGAATAAATACGAAAAACTAGAAGTGTTTGACTTGGCTCTAAACGTAATATTATGGCTTCTTTTTCAACAAATAGATGTAACCAAATGAAAACTTGTCGTTAAAAGTATCTAAATATTATTATACTAACGCAACGATGGACTGTGTTCTTCCACATAATTTCTCCTCCAGTATTCTTTGTTCACCACTCACGTGAAGATGGTGCCAGAAAACATATAAAGCATAGTGTTGATACCTTGCGACGGGACCTCAAATCCGCTTGGCTATTAACCTTCTGTGAAAACTCAATTAGAATATTTTTAACAGTTTGAAATTTAGTTAAAAGAACACTTATATCTGTAATCAAAGTTAATTAAAAGAACACTCAATCCTCTAAAAATGTATCATAGAATGAGGATGGGCATAATAATTAAAAAAACGAATTCACATATATAAAAAAATTATATGATTCATCAATGAATCCAGGAACTAAACAGTTATATGTTTCATAATTCAGAGGCATATATTTTTCGGACTCTATTATCCGGTTTTTCATAAATTCCAGTAGCAAGAACTTATAAAGGCCATATAACTGAAAACTAGAACTTATAAAGGCCTTTAACTTTATAAAGGCCATTTAACTTTATTATCAAAACATCCACAGATTCGTAATGTCGTCCACTTTCCATTCTCCTTCAAAAGTATCCACATGATGAGCATAAAATCCCGCATTTGTTGGTATCTCTGGGAAATCTGAATCAAATAATTCCAATCGCAAGCATCTGTCTGAATTTTCCAATTCTGAACCACGCCCTATACTGCTCTCTCCGTCTTTTGAAAAAACATCCATCAACCAATCATTTCCCAATTCTGAACCATACCTTGTATTGTCGGCACTGTTTGCACTACTCTCTCCTCCATATTTTGCAAATAAATCGATAAACCATTCATTTTCTTCACCCAGGTCGTTTGATCGTGTAGGAAAAATACTATCCATCTCCGAATGTAACACCAGGTCTTCTCCACATAACGAATTCGTACTGTTGTCTTCTGCATTATGCTCCTCTTGTTTTTCTTCTCCTCCAACTACTGATATTCGATTCACAAAATTTTCTTCAAAGTATTCTGACAGCAACAAACCATTGTCCAAATCCCTTTCCTGGGATCTTTCTAACGGCTCAACTGGCTCAATATTATTCAACGGTGGAATATTATTCACATAGTGGCTAAACCATAGATTTGTGGCCATCATATCTTCGCTAAAATTCTCCAAAAAGGTAAAACGAACGAGCTCAGCTCCTGACTGGCTATCATAAGGATGAAAACAACTTGTGTCATAAATATCTGACCATCGGTCATCATGTGCCGACCACATTCCCTGGCATTTATTGCTTCCTGAATTGATTTCGCAACATGGATTCACAAAACTACGACTACATACATTCCTTCCAGGAACGTGTGTTACTTCCATATCTGTTCTTACTATCCAACAACTATCTGAAGAATTCCCAGCACCATAGTGATCATCAGGTGAACTCATGTAAAGAGGAGAAGCAGCAGCAAAGTTTCTTGCACAGCTATTAGGCGAAATTCGAGCTTTTGGAGGTGAGATTGAGGAAGTGTTATAGAGCTTTCCTCCGAGAGTGAAATATTTGGTACACCTTCCACAGATATATCTAGGCTACAACTTCTTGCAACGTCTCTTGTTATTCATAAACCTAAACCTGCAATACTCCCACGACTTACACCTAGGACATGCGGCCTTCATCTTCCTGAAAATCTCCTCCATGTTTTACTATAACGGCTTGTAATGCAAAACTATTTGCAAAGATGAAAAGCCTTGGAGCTCCTGATGCTCTCTATACATAAACAAGCGATTGTAGCTTTCTTTTGGCTTTCTACTTAGCTTTATTTTACTTTCTATTTTGGTTTGTGAAAAAGCACCTGCTATTTTCACATCTCCCCAATTTATAAACCCTGTGATTTTCCTGGATCATTCAACTTCACGTGCTCATTTCCTTATGCCGATGGATCGCGTGCAATGAACATTGATGTCATTATCGTAAACATGAACAATGCGTTAACGGATGGTCATGGAAGGATGCCTCTTAGTCATGTCATTGTCATTTACTATATTTAATAACAACGTGTCAATGGATGGCATCGGGATTCCGATTCCTCGACGCTTTCTAAAAGGAAAGTTCTATTGAAATATAGGTGTAAGAAGAGCTCACTTAGTAATAAGTCGCCTATAAAATTTGTACGCAACCCAACGGCTAGTGGGCTTGCAGAGTGGAAGTTATCATAGTATGGTAGAGAGCTAACGTTCCATATTTAGATTTGCTTTTCTCAAAGTTACTATTTTGAATAGCTTTTATCCCTTTCCTTATGAGAGTTTAGAACCTCTACACATATGACAATTCGGCCATAATTAGTTTATAGTGGGAATTTTTTCTTACAACCACATTAGTTTAGCGAAAATTCAGTTGGTGAATGGCTTCGATATGAGATATATTCATTTTTATACCACTGCATATCAGTTTTAGTGATTACCTCTCCTCAAAACTATAAAATGAAAAACAGGGTGTCACTTTTGGTATTTAGAGCTAAGAAATAAGCTCGGAAGAGCCGTGAGCATAGGGGCTGTCAGTTCATTCATTTGTTTGTAGGGATGTTAAAATACTTGATAAATTTGGTTGGTAGTATGTATATAGATATATGAAATCTATTTTCATATTTTTAATAACTAACTTTTTAAATAAAGTAATAAATTTTTAAATAAAAGTTATATTTATTTGTTAAATAATATTTATCAATAATTTAATATTTTTTAAATAAAAATATTATTTAAATTATAAAACAATAAATTAAAAAAAAAGATAAATTATATTATATATAATATTCAAACTACATTTTTTTTTCAAATATACATATTCAAACTTTCTCATTTATGTTAAAATAGTTGTGTAGTTTTACACTCACATGATTAAATTAACAAAATCAACTTAAAGGGTGTTTATGCTTTAGTTAGGTGGTTATTTACTTTGGATGACTTCTCATTTGGTTTTGGATGTTAAGGTTAGGATTAGAGTTAGAACTTATGACAAACTAAATTTAGGTTTCTTCTCCAACTTTTGTTAGAGAGCAAGGTTATGGATAAAGATTTCAAATAGATTTGTGTAAAAAAAATTAAACTTATACCTTAGGTAGCCTCTTATATTAACATTAATTTATTCCGACAAATATTATGTGGTTTTGTAATTTTGAGTTATTATCAAATCAATTTCTTATATAAATAATGATAAGCATTTCTTACAATAGAAGCTAGGTGAATTAGCTCTATTAGTTGAGCTATCAAATCTGATATCTAAATGTTTGTTAAACAGATTCCAAAAAAAAAATCAAATTGAAGATATATTACATGATATTGTATTAAAATATATCTAAAGTGTTAAGATCCTAGTGGGCGGCCTTCACTAACACCTCGAGGTTTTGGTGCAACGGTTCGTATCATCTGGTATCAGAGCACTTTCTTGGGCTCGTTGGGTGGAATTTCTGCAAATTTTTTTTTTTTCGCATCTGTTGCAGCTTTGGATTTGGGAATAATCCCTATCTGCTTAACTGTGGCAAGTACTTGGGCATAAGCCCTAAAACTCATTGTGAGGAGTACCACAGGAACCCCAAAGTAGTTGGCCCATTGAGAGGACCTGCCAGCGAAAAGGGCAACGACCCCTACCTAATTGACTAGTTCCCACCCGTGAGGTAAACCAAGAGCTGTCGTTTGTGGCAAAGCGATTATCAGTTTTACTTGAGCCGTGGAGTGAGGGGTACTGCCCCAATACACAAGCCGTCAGACAGCATTGGTGGCCGAGTGAAACACCTGAACTGTTAGGAAGCCGTACATACCTGTGGTCCATATCTATTTTCAGTTGAACTGTTGCCGATCACTTCCGCTCCAGATCCAGCCGTTTCAGATCTATTATGAAAGTCATTCCAGATCCAGTTGTCGTTTCCAATCCAACTGTTTTTTATCCCTTCCATGCCATTGCAGATCCATCTGTTGTGGATCCCTTCCGCGCCGCTGTTCCCGATCCATTTCTGAATAAGAAAAAAAAAAGGAGGGAGTAAAAAATTCTGTTTTTCGGCCATATCTGCCTTGTTTCAACTCTGTTTTCCCTGAAACTTCACTGACATCCCTGGAATCCCATTCTACCTATTTCATTCCTGAAGACCCTATACCAAATTCCACTTCCGAAGACTAGAAATCCCACATTTGTCTATTTTTAGGGTTTGCCATAACTTCTTCAATTTTCACCCGATTGCCTTCAAATTTTACCATAGAGTTCCCGCTTCTGAAATCCCCATTTTCTGCTTCCCTGTCCCTCAGAAAGTGTCGAACACCTAGTCAAACCCCAATTACCCCTCCGAGTTTTTCCCAAATCCAAATTTCCCCTTACTAAATAAGCTTGTGTTTTTGTTTTTTTATCCATTCCCCCCCCCCCACAATAAAAAAAAAAAATAAAATCCTGGTTATGGTTGTCACTCGCACAGGAGCAAAACCCATGGAGCAAGGACTTGTAGCCATCCAAACCAAACTCCAAGATCTAGATGAAAAATTTCTCAGCCTCCATCTTCAGCATTCAGCCATGAACAATAACTGACAGCCAGAATCTTTTCCAGACACCGGGTTCTCTTCTTCCAACAATTTTCGTGGGCCGAAGCTTGATTTTCCTCGCTTCAATGGTACTGATCCGACTGGATGGATATACCGAGCAGAACAATATTTCAGTCTGCATAATACTTTTGATGTCTAGAAAGTTCCACTTGCATCCTTTCATTTGGAACAGGAAGCCCTTCAATGGTACCGTCAGTACATCAAAGCTCATCCCGAGCCAAACTAGACAGATTTTTGCCAACTCCTTTTGCCAAGATTTGGTCCTAATGCTTTTGACGACTTCACAGGAGCACTCACTAAACTTCACCAAACTGGCACAATGAGAGAGTATCAGACGGAATTTGAGCTACTAGCCAATCACACAGAAGGATTGTCTGATGAATTCTATAGGAGTTGTTTTATCAGTGGTCTCAAGGATGAAATCCACTCAAAGGTCAAAATGTTTTGTCCCAACACAATGATGGAAGTCCTAGGGTTGGCTAAGTTAGCCGAGGACAAAATCATAGCTCAACAACGCTCCAAACCCACCTTTGTTCCCTTCAGAAATATGGGTTCCCAACGACCTCCCATTACGCCTGCTCCTCAACCAACTCCTATCAAGCAATTGTCTGAAACAGAGATGCAGGCACGCCGAGAAAAATGGATTTGTTATAATTGTGATGAGAAATTCACTCAGGGACATAGATGTGTTCAACAAAAGCTCTATCTCTTGGATGTGGATTCTTCGCCTGCCTCAGAACTTGATGAAGAAGCTCCAGATACAGTAGATGATCAGGTCGACATTCAACACCCGCCTGTTGACACCCCATCTCAGGACAACCCACCCGAGATCTCTCTCCATGTTGTAACCAGTGTCACCACCCCACAAACAATGCGAGTCAGGGGATACTTCAAGAAGCTGCCTCTTACCATACTCATTGATTTTGGCAGCACTCATAACTTCATTGATCCTCGGATTGCCAAACAGGCTGATTGTTTTGTGCATCCTTTCTCCCACTTTGAATTCATGGTTGCCAATGGGGGCACCTTACCTTGCAAGGGGAAGTGTCACAATGTGCGTATCTCTATGGCAGATTATAACCTGCACTCTCACATGTTTTCCTTGTCCTTAGGCGGATGTGATGTGGTTTTGGGCGTTCAATGGTTAAGCACACTTGGCCCCATATTATGGGATTTTGCTGAACCTTGGATGCAGTTTTCAGTCAACGGGGCACAACACAAATTTATGGGCTTACAACCAGGGTCTCTCTGCATCATCAGTTCACATCGCCTGGAAAAAATACTTAAGAAGAATTCACATGGTGTCATCGCACAGCTCCATTCCATTCAGATGCACCCATCAACAGTCTCCACTACTTCCTTGGATAGATATGCAGGTGTCTTTGCTGAACCAATGAGCTTGTTGCCTTCAACAGACCATTCCGGTAAGAATTTAGCCGCATCTACCTCTCAACAGGAAATGATGACTATTTTGCATACATTACAGAAGTGGAAGCTATCCCTATTGGGGAATTATTTCTGCATCAAGACCGATCTCCAGAGTCTGGAAACTTTCCTGGAATCTGGAAACTTTCCTGGAACAACGGGTCTCCTCCCCAACACACCTTAAATCGGTTATCCAACTCATGGGTTATGACTATGCGACCACTTACCGGAAGGGTAAGGACAATATGGTGGAAGATACTGCTCCTCGCACATTTGATGACCTAGTTTCTCTTATAGCTAATTCTCTGCTTGTTCCAAATTGGTTGCAATCTGTTCAACGGGGCTATCTCTTCTATGAACTCCATGCTTCTTCATCAGTAGGGCACTCTGGGTTCCTTAAAACGTATGACCAAGAACAATGAAACTGCTTTTGGCAGGGACTCAAAAGGACAATTCAACGGATGGTGGTTGATTGTGATACTTTCCAGGTCAACAAGGGTGAAACGACCCTCCTTTTGGGACTGCTCGAACCCTTTCCCATCCCTCCACAGATTTGGACAACTATTTCTATGGATTTCATAGCAGCGCTCAAGTGGTATAGTACCACATCTCAAAGGACACCATATGAAGTAGTCTATGGACAGGCACCACTAGTTCTTCTTCCATACACCTTCAGCAGCTCCCCAATTCAGGCAATTGACTCAATTCTTCGATACCGTGATCAGCTTCTTCTCATTCTGCAGGAGAATTTTCACATGGCAAGAATTCGACTGAAACAACAAGCCGATCAACACCGTTCTGAGTGCACTTTTCACATCGCTGATATGGTTCTTCTTTGTCTACAGCCTTCCATGCAATCCTCCCTGAAAATCCAAAGGTGACAGTGGCTCGAAATGCAACCCGAGGATGCTACAGGGGACCCACTCCCTCAGATTTTGCATCAATTTCCACATCTAAAGCTTTGAGGACAAAGCTTTTTCTAAGGGAGAGGGGATGTTAGGAACCCATGTCTTTACTTTGTTGGTATATTGTTGTTGGACGCATATGCTTTGTAAGTTGTCCCGTAGTATTTGTTGATGGATAGTTTATATTAGCCCATAGTATTGACCCATAGTATTGGACGCATATGCTTTGTAAGTTGTCCCATAGTATTATATGTCCCATGGTTTTGACTCATAGTATTGGCTCCTAGACTTAGCCCATGGTTTGTATTGACACATAGTATTGACCCATGGTATTGGCACCTAGACTTAGTATATAAGTGTGTGTTGAGGCCTATGAAGGCACCGTGAAGTTAATTGTCTTGAGCTTGCTGAAGGGAGGTTTCCCCCTCGAAGGTTCAAAGGAGGTTGAAGTGCATTTTTTGAAGACCGTGAAGTTGAATTTGAATTTGAAGAGTCATTGGTATTAGAAATAAATCATTGGCTGGAAAATTCTATTATGCATCTACATACTGCCATGAATGTATACGCATAAATATGTATTTCAAAGAGATAGATGAGTTATTTTCTTTGTTGAGGGGGGAGAGTTTATGTATTCACTCAAAAAATAAAAAATCAAAGAGACTCGGCATCATCAACTTATCTAGATCAGAATCAAGGAACTCAAAGCATCAACTTTGGAGCATAAAGTTGATTCAACCTCATAATCAGCAATTGTTGTAAGTACATTTGAGTTTTGTAGCTTGCAACTAGTTTCCTTTGTACCATTCAAAATTAAATTGAATTGAGTTGTAGTGTATTTGGGTGCATTTTCGGCTGAGACCAACACCTTTCATTTAATTTTAAGCCTGAGTGCTTGTAAAAGGGTGGAATTGCAAGAAGCCCTTCTTTATTTGAGAAAGTCTTCAATTTTCTAATGGCAATGATGAATGAATTGGTAGAGTTATTGAACACTCTACTTCTCTCCTCTGTCGAAAAAAATGTCATGATCGACAAGAATACCCTCACTCATATTCGAGATTCTATAAAAGATTCACAAGACACATTTTATTTCCTACAACTTGAGTTGCAGCTTCAATAAGAAGAAAGACATTCTGAACTTGTTCATGGTGAGAAGAATCCGCTTCATGATTCTATTCAACATCATACACAGAATAAGGCCACTTCAGAAGTACATGAGAAAATCAGTGGCACGCCATCAGAAGTGAAATAAAATGAAGATGAAAACATGCATACAGAGGTTTTTCTTCTTCCTTCCAAGCCCATCATCAAACCATGCGAAGAGATTAGCCATAACAGGCAAAGAACTGGTCTTGGATACGGCAAGGAAGTGACAGTTCACATTCTTGATTTATCCAAGCCCATTTAGTTTTAGAGTATTGGATTCATCAATGAGAGTTCATATTCATCTACATTAGTTCAAAATTTGACATGCCAACATTCTGATCAAGTTGGCCACATGAAATATCATTGTTTTGATCTTCACCCTTGTAAGCTATGTGGAAAACATACACACTCATCAGACATATGCTTCATTCTCAAGAAACCTGCAAGAGAGAAGATTCATTATGGGTGGATCTCTTCTTGGCAATGGTCATCAACAAGCTAGAAGATTTATAAGTCATACCATAGACTTCATTCCTGAGTATTGACACATCTTGCAGTTGAGACATGTTCTTCTCCTCACTGTGTACCTAACAGGGGGGAACATAATGTCAGGCATCAAGTTTTGAAGCCTTGTCCTTCTTACAACAAACCATTACAGCATTCGTCAAGTAAGTCATATCAAGCGAGCCTGATCCATAGTGAGTTTGGACAACCACCAGAGTCAGAGATGCCACCTGATTTCGATATGCATGTATTCTGAAGATAGAAGATAACCATGCCATAGAGTACTCATGTGTTTTTTGTCTAGTTGTGACACGATGAGGCTCTCCTCTCCTCATGTTGTTCTTGACAGGGGGGAATGAAGACCGTCAGTAACAAGCGAACGAGTACAAGTGATCCAAAACAAACAGGCCTGTGAAGAGCTATGTTCAACTGAGCTCCAAAGTTGGTGGTAATCCAAAAACCACCGGTATCAAGAGGACCTTCATTTAGCAGAAGCATGTGCAAGCTCTAGCTAAATTGGAAAATAGTTGTCAAGATGGAAATGTTCAGCAAGTTGCAGTTGTTCACTTCCTGTTTTCATCTCTCTAGTTGGTTTGGTGCCAGCCCATACCAACCATTCCAGAGAACTCTGAGCGAGTTTTGTCTCCAAGTTCGAGAGTTCGTGGTAAACATTAAACACACACATAGTAGAATATTTCAGCCTTTTGCTAGCTTATTTCGGTTGATGGTCAACCTAAAAACCATCCCTTTAGAGATCTCTTGTATTTAGCAGAATCATGTGCAAGCTTTTAGCTAACCTTCTTAGTAAAGGATGTTCGAGATGGAAATGTTCAGCTGGTTGTAGTTGTCCACTTCCACTTATTCATGTCTCTTCTTTTCCTTGGACTCATATACACCCTTCGGATTAAGGGGGGATTTGTTGGAGTCTAATCCTCGATGTGAGGAATATTAATGTGAGGTTATGCCAAGAGTCACCTGAGAGTCTAAGAGTCCACTTGGGAATATGAAACCCAAGGGACATTTCTCATTGTATATATATGTACATTTGGTTAATGAGAAATATAGTGTGCCTTCACACTTATTTTGTTTGTGCTTCATTTTGTATTTGGCTTTGTGTGTAAGCCAATCTACTCATTTTCCCAATAGGCTACCTCACATGACACTTTATTGTTTCATGATGGTCTAGTTTCCTAAGAGAGAGATCCATATTGTTATCTTATGTAAGTTTTGTTTGAATTAATTAAAAAATTCATATCTTAAAAAAAATTATAAAGATAAGAAAAATTGAAACATATTTTTTGTAATTTGAAGTTATATATATGTTTTGTAATTTCCTTTAATTGTGTTATGTTATTTAAATAAATTTAAAAATATTTAATTCTACTTAAATTGACAAATTTCATATCATCAATTGAAACTTAAACTAATTTCATTATAAAATTAATAAAAATAATGATGAAATAATAAAATTTAAACTTAAACCAATTTCATTATAACATTAATAAAAATAAAGGTAAAATACTAATTTTGATAGTTTAAGTAACTAATTTTAATTTAAAAATCACGTTATCTTAATTATTACTTTAAATGTAATTTTTTATTATTAAAAAATATAAATTATAAATTTTCATAATAATTAACCGTAAATTAATTATATAAGTTTTTTAATTCAGGTTCACATTATTTTAAAAAAAAATCATTTTATAAAAATGATAAATATCATAGCACTTTATATCTGATTAATAAAATGTTTGGCATTTTCTTCATAATGTTTGGCTAGTTTTAATGTTATCTCTTTCAAATACAATATGTATTTAAATTTTTATTCATATATATACAATTTTAATTTCAATATTTAGGTAATTGTAAATTTATATTTAAAATTATAATTTTTTTTGAAATATTAATATAAAACAAATTAATTAATTCTAAATAATATAAAAATCATAAAATTATTTATATTTCTATTATTTTAAATAGATAGACAAATAAATTTCTCTCCTATTAAGATCTTACAAATATAAAAGTCGATATTTTTTTAGAATGATTACTATGTAATCAAATGCTTCTTCTAGCACGTTACATAGTAAAAATAATGAAAAAATTTAAATAATAAAGAGAATGAAAAAATTCAAATAGTAAAGATAACGAAAAATTTCAAAATTTTATTTATGTTGATAATGATTATTATTAATTTTTATTTAAATTAATTTTAGTTTATAAAACTTAAAAAAAGATAAAAAAATTACTCGATTGGTTTTATTTTTTATTTTTTTCTAAAACATTTAAAATATTCATAAATCATTATTAAGATGAATGAATTAAAAAGTTAATTAATAATATTGATTTTGTTATTAAATACAATAATATTATTAACCCATCAACTTAGGATAAAAAAATTTAAAAATTTAAATTTATTTTTATTTTCAAAATTTTACAAAGTTTAAAATTCAAAAAACAAAAAAATTAAAAAATTAAAAAAAATATATAAATCAAAACAATTTTATTTATAAATAATATTTAGAAAAATTAATAGAATTATCTCAACATTTTACAATCAATTTTAACTTTTTAATGGTTTTAAGACAAGTGTAAAATTATTTTAAAAGATTTTTTTGTAATTAAAGCAATATTTGTTTAAAAAAGAATAATGTATAATATATTTATGTATTTTAATATAAAAATAATAATAATGTACAATAGATTTGTCTTATTTAATATAAATATTAAAATATTATAAAAAAAAAAAAAAATACTTAAAGAATTAAATTTACATAAGTTTAATTATAACCATTATTAAAAGTTTGACATGGTTACTTACTTGAAACTACGTAAAATAAGATCATTAACATTAAAGCAATGCATTTTAAAAATCAATGGAAGTAAATAAAAAGGGAGATCATTAACATTAGGTAAATAAAAATAGGTGAGATATATTTCAAATTGCATATACATTGAATAAATACGAAAAACTAGAAGTGTTTGACTCAGCTCTAAACGTAATATTATGGATTCTTTATTATCAAACGGTTGTAACCAAATGAGAACTTTCCGTTAAGAGTATCTAAATATTATTATACTAAGGCAACGGTGGACCGTGTTCTTCCACAGAATTTCTCCTCCAGTATTCTTTGTTCACCACTCACGTGAAGATGGTGCCAGAAAACACATAAAGCACAGTGTTGATACCTTGCGACGGGACCTCAAATCCGCTTGGCTATTAACCTTCTGTGAAAAATCAATTAAAAGATTTTTAACAGTTTGAAATTTAATTAAAAGAACACTTATATCTGTAATCAAAGTTAATTAAAAGAACACTCAATCCTCTAAAAATCTATCATAGAATGAGGATGGGCATAATAATTAAAGAAACGAATTCACATATATAAAAAAATTATATTATTCATCAATGAATCCAGGAACTAAACAGTTATATGTTTCATAATTTAGAGGCATATATTTTTCGGACTCTAGTATCCGGTTTTTCATAAATTCCAGGAGCAAGAACTTATAAAGGCCATATAACTGAAAACTAGAACTTATAAAGGCCTTTAACTTTATAAAGGCCATATAACTTTATTATCAAAACATCCACAGATTCGTAATGTCGTCCACTTTCCATTCTCCTTCAAAAGTATCCACATGATGAACATAAAATCCTGCATTTGTTAGTATCTCTGTGAAATCTGAATCAAATAATTCCAATCGCAAGCATCCGTCTGAATTTTCCTATTCTGAACCACGCCCTGTACTGCTCTCTTCGTCTTTTGAAAAAACATCCATCAACCAATCATTTTCCAATTCTGAACCATACCTTTTACTGTCTGCACTGTTTTCACTTCTCTCTCCTCCGTCTTTTGCAAATAAATCGATCAACCATTCATTTTCTTCACCCAGGCTGTTTGATCGCGCAGGAAAAATAGTATCCATCTCCGAATGTAACACCTGGTCTTCTCCACCTAACAAACTCGTACTGCTGTCTTTTGCATTATGCTCTTCTTGTTTTTCTTTTCCTTCAGCTACTGATATTCGATTCACAGAATTTTCTGCAAAGTATTCCGACAGCAACAAACCGATCTCAGAATCCCTTTCCTGGGATCTCTCTAACGACTCAACTGGCTCAAAAATATTCAACAGTGGAATGTTATTCACATAGTGGCTAAACCCTAGATTTGGGACCATCACATCTTCACTAAAATTCTCCAAAAAGGTAAAATGAACGAGCTCAGCTCCTTACTAGCTATCATAAGGACAAAAACAACTTGTGTCATAAATATCTGACCATCAGCCATCATGCGCCGACCACATTCCCTGGCATTCATTGCTTCCTGAATTGATTTCGCAGCATGGATTCACAAAACTACGACTACATAAATTCCTTCCAGGAACATGTGTTACTGCCATATCTGTTCTTACCATCCAACAACTATCTAAAGAATTCCCAACACCATACTGATCATCAGGTGAACATATGTAAAGAGGAGAAGCAACAGCAAAGTTGCTTGCGCAGCTATTAGGCGAAATTCGAGCTTTTCGAGGTGATATTGAGGAAGTGTTATAAATCTTTCCTCCGAGAGTGAAATATTTGGTGCACCTTCCACAGATATATCTAGGCTGCAACTTCTTGCAGCGTCTCTTGTAATTCATAAACCTAAACCTGCAATACTCCCACGACTTACAGCGAGGACATGCGGGCTTCATCTTCCTGAAAATCTCCTCCATGTTATACTATAACGGCTTGTAATGCAAAACTATTTGCAAAGATGAAAATCCTTGGAGCTCCTGATGCTCTCTATATATAAACAAGCGATTGTAGCTTTCTTTTGGCTTTTTGCTTAGCTTTATTTTACTTTCTATTTTTGTTTGTGAAAAAACACCTGCTACTTTCATGTCTCCACAATTTATAAACCCTGTGATTTGGATGGATTATTCAACTTCACATGCTCATTTCCTTATGCCGATGGATCGCGCGCAATGAACGTTGATGTCATTATCGTAAACATGAACAATGCGTTAACGGATGGTCATGGCAGGATGCCTCTTAGTCATGTCATTGTCATTTACTATAATTAATAACAACGTGTCAATGGATGGCATCGGGAATTACTCGACGCTTTCTAAAAGGACAGTTATATTGAAATATAGGTGTAAAAAGAGCTCACTTAGTAATAAGTCGCCTATAAAACTTGTACACAAACCAACGGCTAGTGGGCTTGCAGAGTGGAAGTTATCATGGTATGGTAGAGAGCTAACGTTGCATATTTAGATTTTCTTTTCTCAAAGTTACTATTTTGAATAGCTTTTATCCCTTTCCTTATGAGAGTTTAGAACCTCTACACATATGACAATTCAGCCATATTAGTTTATAGTGGGAATTTTTTCTTACAACCACATTAGTTTAAAGAAAACTTAGTTGGTGAATGGCTTCAATATGAGATATATTCATTTTTATACCACTGCATATCAGTTTTTGTGATTACCTCTCCTCGAAACTATAAAATGAAAAATAGGGTGTCACTTTTGGTATTCAGAGCTGAGAAATAAGCTCGAAAGAGCCGTGAGCATAGGGGCTGTCAGTTCATTCGTTTGTTTGTCGGGATGTTAAAATTCTTGATAAATTTGGTTGGTAGTATGTATATATATATATGAAATTTATTTTCATATTTTTAATAATTAGCTTTTTATATAAAGTAATAACTTTTTAAATAAAAATTATATTTGTTTGTTAAATAATATTTATCAATAATTTAATATTTTTTAAATAAAAATATTATTTAAATTACAAAACAATAAATTAAAAAAAATAGATAAATTATATTATATATAATATTCAAACTACATTTTTTTTTTCAAATATACATATTCAAACTTTCTCATTTATGTTAAAATAGTTGTGTAGTTTTCCACTGACATGATTAAATTAACAAAATCAACTTAAAGGATGTTTATGCTTTAGTTAGGTGGTTATTTACTTTGGATGACTTCTCATTTGGTTTTGGATGTTAAGGTTAGGATTAGAGTTAGAACTTATGAAAAACTAAATTTAGGTTTCTTCTCCAACTTTTGTTAGAGAGCAAGGTTATGGATAAAGATTTCAAATAGGTTTGTGTAAAAAAAATTAAACTTATACCTTAGGTATCCTCTTATATTAACATTAATTTATTCCGACAAATATTATGTGGTTTTGTAATTTTGAGTTATTATCAAATAAATTTCTTATATGAATAATTATAAGAATTTCTTACAATAGATGCTAGGTGAATTAGCTCTATTAGTTGAGCTATCAAATCCGATATCTAAATGTTTGTTAAATAGATTCCAAAAAAAAAATCAAATTGAAGATATATTACATGATATTGTATTAAAATGTATCTGAAGTGTTAAGATCCTAGTGGGCGGCCTTTACTAACACCTCGAGGTTTTGGTGCAACGGTTCGTATCATCTTGTATCAGAGCACTTTCTTGGGCTTGTTGGGTGGAATTTTTGCCAATTTTTTTTTTTTTTCGCATCTGTTGCGGCTTCTGATTTGGAAATAATCCCTATCCGCTTAACTGTGGGAAGTACTTGGGCATAATCCCTAAAACTCAATGTGAGGAGTACCACAGGAACCCCAAAGTAGCTGGCCCATTGAGAGGACCTGCCAACGAAAAGGGCAACGACCCCTACCTGATTGAGTAGTTCCCACCCGCGAGGTAAACCAAGAGCTGTCGTTTGTGGCAAAGCGGTTATCAGTTTTACCTGATCCATGGAGTGAGGGGTACTGCCCCAATACGCAAGTCGTCAGACAGCATTGGTGGTCGAGTGAAACACCTGAACTGTTAGGAAGCCATACATACCTAGGGTCCATATCTATTTTCAGTTGAACTGTTGCCGATCACTTCCGCTCCAGATCTAGCTGTTTCAGATCTCTTCTGAAAGTCGTTCCAGATCCAGTCGTCGTTTCAGATCCATCCATTTTCGAGCCCTTCCACGTTGTTGCAGATCCATCTGTTGCGGTTCCCTTCCGCGCCGTTGTTGCCGATCCATTTCTGAATATGAAAAAAAAAAAAAGAGGAGGGAGTATAAAATTCTGTTTTTCGGCCATATCTCCCTTGTTTCAACTCTGTTTTCCTTGAAACTTCACTGACATCACTGCAATCCCATTCTTCCTATTTCATTCCTGAATACCCTATCCCAAATTCCACTTCCCAAGACCAGAAATCCCACATTTGTCTATTTTTAGGGTTTGCCATAACTTCTTCAATTTTCACCCGATTGCCTTCAAATTTTACCATAGAGTTCCCGCTTCTGAAATCCCCATTTTTTTCGTCCCTGTCCCTCTGAAAGTGTCGAACACCTAGTCAAACCCCAATTACCCCTCCGAGTTTTTCCCAAATCGAAATTTCCCCTTACTAAAGAAGCTTGTGTTTGTGTTTTTCTATCCATCCCCCCCCCCAACAATAAAAAAAAAAAAAAATCCTGGTTATGGTTGTCACTCGCACAGGAGCAAAAACCATGGAGGAAGCACTTGTAGCCATCCAAACCAAACTCCAAGATAAAGATGAAAAATTTCTCAGCCGCCATCTTCAACATTCAGCCATGAACAATAACTGATAGCTAGAATCTTTTGCAGCCACCGGGTTCTCTTCTTCCATCAATTTTAGTGGGCCGAAGATTGATTTTCCTTGCTTCAATGGTACTGATCCGACTGGATGGATATACAGACCAGAACAATATTTTAGTCTGCATAATACTTTTGATGTCCAGAAAGTTCCACTTGCATCCTTTCATTTGGAACAGGAAGCCCCTCAATGGTACTGTTGGTAAATCAAAGATCATCCCGAGCCAAACTGGATAGATTTTTTCCAACTCCTTTTGCCACGATTTGGTCCTAAGGATTTTGACGACTTTACACGAGCACTCACTAGCCAATCACACAGAAGGATTGTCTGATGAATTCTATAGGAGTTGTTTTATCAGTGGTCTTAAGGATGAAATCCGCTCAGAGGTCAAAAATTTTTGTCCCAACACAATGATGGAAGTCCTGGGGTTGGCTAAGTTGGCCGAGGACAAGATCGTAGCTCAACAATGCTCCAAACCCACCTTTGTTCCCTTAAGAAATATGGGTTCCCAATGACCTCCCATCATTCCTTCTCCTCAACCAACTCCTATCAAGCAATTGTCTGAAACAGAGATGTAGGCAAGCCGAGAAAAAGCGATTTGTTATAATTGTGATGAGAAATTCACTCAGGGACATAGATGTGTTCAACAAAAGCTCTATCTCTTGGATGTGGATTCTCTGCCTGCCTCAGAACTTGATGAAGAAGCTCCAGATACAGTAGATGATCAGGTCGACATTCAACACCTGCCTGTTGACACCGCATCTGAGGACGACCCACCCGAGATCTCTCTCCATGATGTAACCAGCGTCACCACCCCACAAACAATGCGAGTCAGGGGATACTTCAAGAATCTCCCTCTTACCATACTCATTGATTTTGGTAGCACTGATAAATTCATTGATCCTTGGATTGCCAAACAGGTTGATTGTTTTGTCCATCCTTGCTCCCACTTTGAATTCATGGTTGCCAATGGGGGCACCTTACCTTGCAAGGGGAAGTGTCACAATGTGCGTGTCTCTATGGCAGATTATAACCTGCGCTCTCACATGTTTTCCTTGTCCTTAGGTGGATGTGATGTGGTTTTGGGCGTTCAATGGTTACGCACACTTGGCCCCATATTATGGGATTTTGCTGAACTTTGGATGCAGTTTTCAGTCAATGGGGCACAACACAAATTTATGGGCTTACAACCAGGGTCTCTCTACATCATCAGTTCACATTGCCTGGAAAAAATACTTAAGAAGAATTCACATGGTGTCATCGCTCAGCTCCATTCCATTTAGATGCACCCATCAACAGTCTCCACTACTTCCTTGGATAGATATGCAGGTGTCTTTGCTGAACCAATGAGATTGTTGCCTTCAACAGACCTTTCCGGTAAGAATTTAGCCGTATCTACCTCTCAACAGGAAATGATGACTATTTTGCATATATTACAGAAGTGGCAGCTATCCCTATTGGGGAATTATTTCTGCATCAAGACTGATCTCCAGAGTCTTTAAACTTCCCTGGAACAACGGGTCTCCTCCCCAACACACCTGAAATGGGTTATCCAACTCATGGGTTATGACTATGCGACCACTTACCAGAAGGGTAAGGACAATATGGTGGAAGATGCTCCTCCTCGCACATTTGATGACCCAGTTTCTCTTATATCTAATTCTCTACTTGTTCCAAATTGGTTGCAACTTGTTCAACGGGGCTATCTCTTCTATGAACTCCATGCTTCTTCATCAGTAGGGCACTCTAGGTTCCTTAAAACGTATGACCAGGAACAATGTAACTTCTTTTGGCAAGGACTCAAAAGGACAATTCAACGGATGGTGGTTGACTATGATACTTTCCAGGTCAACAAGGGTGAAACGACCCTCCTTTTGGGACTGCTCGAACCCTTGCCCATCCCTCCACAGATTTGGACAACTATTTCTATGGATTTCCTAGAAGCACTCAAGTGGTATAGTACCACATCTCAAAGGACACCATATGAATTAGTCTTTGGACAGGCACCACCAGTTCTTCTTCCATACACCTTCAGCAGCTCCCTAGTTCAGGCAATTGACTCAATTCTTCAAAACTGTGATCAACTTCTTCTCATTCTGCAGGACAATTTTCACATGGCAAGAATTCGACTGAAACAACAAGCTAATCAACACCGTTCTGAGCGCACTTTTCACATCGCTGATATCATTCTTCTTCGTCTATAGCCTTCCATGCAATCCTCCCTGAAACTCCAAAGGTGCCAGTGGCTCGAAATGCAACTCGAGGATGCTACAGGGGACCCACTCCTTCAAATTCTGCATCAATTTCCACATCTAAAGCTTTGAGGACAAAGCTTTTTCTAAGGGAGAGGGGATGTTAGGAACCCATGTCTTTACTTTGTTAGTATATTGTTGTTGGACGCATATGCTTTGTAAGTCGTCCCATAGTATTTGTTGATCCATAGTTTATATTAGCCCATAGTATTGACCCATAGTATTGGACGCATATGCTTTTTAAGTCATCCCATAGTATTATAGGTCCCATGGTTTTGACTCATAGTATTGGCGCCTAGACTTAGCCCATGGTTTGTATTGACACATAGTATTGACCCATGGTATTGGCACCTAGACTTAGTATATAAGTGTGTGTTGAGGCCTATGAAGGCACCGTGAAGTTAATTGTATTGAGCTTGCTCAAAGGAGGTTGCCCCCTCGAAGGTTCA
The DNA here is from genome assembly GCA_027924585.1 of Larix kaempferi. NCBI lineage: Eukaryota > Viridiplantae > Streptophyta > Pinopsida > Pinales > Pinaceae > Larix > Larix kaempferi. The sequence goes on along the minus strand of BSBM01000432.1, from coordinate 7,150,835 downwards.
AAGGAGGTTGAAGTGCATTTTTTGAAGACTGTGAAGTTGAATTTGAATTTGAAGAGTCATTGGTATTAGAAATATATCATTGGCTGGAAAATTCTATTATGCACCTACATACTACCATGAATGTATACGCATAAATATGTATTGCAAAGAGATAAATGAGTTATTTTCTTTGTTGAGGGGGGAGAGTTTATGTATTCACTCAAAAAAATCAAAATCAAAGAGACTCAGCATCATCAACTTATCTAGATCATAATCAAGGAACTCAAAGAATCAACTTTGGAGCATAAAGTTGATTCAACCTCATAATCAGCAATTGTTGTAAGTACATTTGAGTTTTGTAGCTTGCAACTAGTTTCCTTTGTACCATTCAAAATTAAATTGAATTGAGTTGTAGTGTATTTGGGTGCATTTTCGGCTGAGACCAACACCTTTCATTTAATTCTAAGGTTGATTGCTTGTAAAAGGGTGGAATTGCAAGAATCCCTTCTTTATTTGAGAAAGTATTCAATTTTCTAATGGCAATGATGAATGAATTGGTAGAGTTATTGAACACTCTACTTCTCTCCTCTGTCGAAAACAATGTCATGATCGACAAGACTACCCTCACTCATATTCGATATTCTATAAAAGATTCACAAGACACATTTTATTTCCTACAACTTGAGTTGCAGCTTCAATAAGAAGAAAGACATTCTGAACCTGTTCATGTTGAGAAGAATCTGCTTCATGATTCTATTCAACATCATACACAGAATAATGCCACTTCAGAAGTACATGAGAAAATCAGTGGCACGCCATCAGAAGTGAAATAAAATGAAGATGAAAACATGCATGCAGAGGTTTTTCTTGTTCCCTCCAAGCCCATCATCAAACCATGGGAAGAGATTAGCCATAACAAGCAAAGAACTGGTCTTGGATACGGCAAGGAAGTGACAGTTCACATTCTTGATTTATCCAAGCCCATTTAGTTTCAGAGTGTTGGATTCATCGATGAAAGTTCATATTCATCTACATTAGTTCAGAATTTGACATGCCAACACTGTGATCAAGTTGGCCACATGAAATATCATTGTTTTGATCTTCACCCTTGTAAGCTATGTGGAAAACATACACACTCATCAAACATATGCTTCATTCTGAAAAAACCTTCAAGAGAGAAGATTTATTATGGGTGGATCTCTTCTTGGCAATGGTCATCAACAAGCAAGAAGATTTATAAGTCATACTGGAGACTTCATTCCTGAGTATTGACACGTCTGGCAGTTGAGACATCTTATTCTCCTCACTGTGTACCTAACACGGGGGAACATAATGTCAAGCATCAAGTTTCGAAGCCTTGGCCTTCTTACAACAAACCATTACAGCATTCCTCAAATAAGTTATATCAAGCGAGCCTGATCCATAGTGAGTTTGGACAACCACCAGAGTCAGAGATGCCACCTGATTCCGATATGCATGTATTCTGAAGACGGAAGATAAGCATGCCATAGAGTACTCATGTGTTTTGTGTCTTTTTGCGACACCATGAGACTCTCCTATCTTCATGTTGTTCTTGACAGGGGGGAATGAAGACCATCAGTAACAAGCGAGCGAGTACAAGTGATCCAAAACAAACAAGCCTGTGAAGAGCTATGTTCAACTGAGCTCCAGAGTTGGTGGTCATCCTAAAATCACCGGTATCAAGAGGACCTTCACTTAGCAAAAGCATGTGCAAGCTTCTAGCTAACTTGGAAAATAGTTGTCAAGATGGAAATGTTCAGCAAGTTGCAGTTGTTCACTTCCTGTTTTCATCTCTCTAGTTGGTTTGGTGCCAGCCCATACCAACCATTCCAGAGAGCTCTGAGCGAGTTTTGTCTCCAAGTTCGAGAGTTTGTGGTCAACATTAAACACACACATAGTGGAATATTTCGGCCTTTTGCTAGCCTATTTCGGTTTATGGTCAACCTAAAAACCATCCCTTTAGAGATCTCTTGTATTTAGCAGAAGCATGTGCAAGCTTTTATCTAACCTTCTTAGTAAAGGATGTTCGAGATGGAAATGTTCAGCTGGTTGTAGTTGTCCACTTCCACTTGTTCATGTCTCTTCTTTTCCTTGGACTCATATACACCCTTCGGATTAAGGGGGGATTTGTTGGAGTCTAATCCTCGATGTGAGGAATATTAATGTGAGGTTATGCCAAGAGTCACCTGAGAGTCTAAGAGTCCACTCGGGAATATGAAACCCAAGGGACATTTCTCATTGTATATATATGTATATTTGGTTAATGAGAAATATAGTGTGCCTTCACACTTATTTTGTTTGTGCTTCATTTTGTATTTTGCTTTGTGTGTAAGCCAATCTACTCATTTTCCCACTAGGCAAACTCACATGACACTTTATTGTTTCATGATGGTCTAGTTTCCTAAGAGAGAGATCCATATTGTTATCCTATGTAATTTTTGTTTGAATTAATTAAAAAATTCATATCTTAAAAAAAATTATAAATATAAGAAAAATTGAAACATATTTTTTGTAATTTGAAGTTATATATATGTTTTGTAATTTCCTTTAATTGTGTTATGTTATTTAAATAAATTTAAAAATATTTAATTATACTTAAATTGACAAATTTCATATCATCAATTGAAACTTAAACTAATTTCATTATAAAATTAATAAAAATAATGATGAAATAATAAAATTTAAACTTAAATCAATTTCATTATAACATTAATAAAAATAAACATAAAATACTAATTTTGATGGTTTAAATAAATAATTTTAAGTTAAAAATCACGTTATCTTAATTATTACTTTAAATGTAATTTTTTATTATTAAAAAATCTAAATTATAAATTTTCATAATAATTAACCATAAATTAATTATATAAGTTTTTTCATTCAGGTTCACATTATTTAAAAAAAAATCATTTTATAAAAATGATAAATAGCAGAACACTTTATATCCGATTAATAAAATGTTTGGCATTTTCTTCATAATGTTTGTCTATTTTTAATGTTATATCTTTCAAATACAATATGTATTTAAATTGTAATTCATATATATACAATTTTAATTTCAATATTTAGGTAATTGTAAATTTGTATTTAAAATTATAATTTTTTTTGAAATATTAATATAAAACAAATTAATTAATTCTAAATAATATAATAATCATAAAATTATTTATATTTCTATTATTTTAAATAGATAGACAAATAAATTTCTCTCCTAATAAGATCTTACAAATATAAAAGTATATATTTTTTTAGAATGATTACTATGTAATAAAATGCTTCTTCTAGCACGTTACATAGTAAAAATGATGAAAAAATTTAAATAATAAAGAGAATGAAAAAATTCAAATAGTAAAGATAACGAAAAATTTCAAAATTTTATTAATGTTGATAATGATTTTTATTAATTTTTATTTAAATTAATTTTAGTTTATAAAACTTAAAAAAAAAAAAAATTACCTGATTTGGTTTAATTTTTTACTTTTTTCTAAAACATTTAAAATATTCATAAATCACTATTAAAATGAATGAATTAAAAAGTTAATTAATAATATTGATCTTGTTATTAAATACAATAATATTATTAACCCATCAACTTAGGATAAAAAATTTAAATTTATTTTTATTTTCAAAATTTTACAAAGTTTAAAATTCAAAAAACAAAAAAATTAAAAAATTTAAAAAAATATATAAATCAAAACAATTTTATTTATAAATAATATTTAGAAAAATGAATAGAATTATCTCATCATTTTACAATCAATTTTAGCTTTTTAATGGTTTTAAGATAAGTGTAAATTTATTTTAAAAGATTTTTTTGTAATTAAAGCAATATTTGTTTAAAAAAGAATAATGTATAATATATTTATGTATTTTAATATAAAAATAATAATAATGTATAATAGATTTGTGTTATTTAATATAAATATTAAACTATTAAAATATTATAAAAAAATAAAATAAAATACTTAAAGAATTAAATTTACATAACCATTATTAAAAGTTTGACATGGTTACTTACTTGAAATTATGTAAAATAAGATCATTAACATTAAAGCAATGAATTTTAAAAATCAATGGAAGTAAATAAAAAGGGAGATCATTAACATTAGGTAAATAAAAATAGGTGAGATATATTTGAAATTGCATAAACATTGAATAAATACGAAAAACTAGAAGTGTTTGACTCGGCTCTAAACGTAATATTATGGCTTATTTATTATCAAACGGTTGTAACCAAATGAAAAATTGCCGTTAAAAGTATCTAAATATTATTATACTAACGCAACGGTGGACCGTGTTCTTCCACAGAATTTCTCCTCCGGTATTCTTTGTTCACCACTCACTTGAAGATGGTGGCAAAAAACATATAAAGCACAGTGTTGATACCTTGCGACGGGACCTCAAATCCTCTTGGCTATTAACCTACTGTGAAAAATCAATTAAAATATTTTTAACAGTTTGAAATTTAATTAAAAGAACATTTATATCTATAATAAAAGTTAATTAAAAGAACACTCAATCCTCTAAAAATCTATAATAGAATGAGGATGGGCATAATAATTAAAAAAACGAATTCACACATATAAAAAAAATTATATGATTCATCAATGAATCCAGGAACTAAACAGTTATATGTTTCATAATTCAGAGGCATATATTTTTCGGACTCTATTATCCGGTTTTTCATAAATTCCAGGAGCAAGAACTTATAAAGGCCATATAACTGAAAACTAGAACTTATAAAGGCCTTTAACTTTATAAAGGCCATTTAACTTTATTATCAAAACATCCACAGATTCGTAATGTCGTCCACTTTCCATTCTCCTTCAAAAGTATCCACATGATGAGCATAAAATCCTGCATTTGTTGGTATCTATGGCAAATCTGAATCAAATAATTCGAATCACAAGCATCCATCTGAATTTTCCAATTCTGAACCACGCCCTGTACTGCTCTCTCCGTCTTTTGAAAAAACATCCATCAACCAATCATTTTCCAATTGTGAACCATACCTTGTACTGTCTGCACTACTCTCTCCTTCGTCTTTTGCAAATAAATCGATCAACCATTCATTTTCTTCACCCAGGTCGTTTGGTCGCGCAGGAAAAATACTATCCATCTCTGAATGTAACACCAGGTCTTCTCCGCCTAACAAATTTGTACTGTTGTCTTCTACATTATGCTCTTCTTGTTTTTCTTCTCCTCCAGCTACTGATATTCGATTCACAGAATTTTCTGCAAAGTATTCTGACAGCAACAAACCGTTGTCCAAATCCCTTTCTTGGGATCTCTCTAATGGCTCAACTAGCTCAACATTATTCACGGTGGAATATTATTCACATAGTGGCTAAACCCTAGATTTGGGGCCATCACATCTTCACTAAAATTCTCCAAAAAGGTAAAACGAACGAGCTCAGCTCCTGACTGGCTATCATAAGGACGAAAACAACTTGTGTCATAAATATCTGACCATCGGCCATCGTGCGCCGACCACATTCCCTAGCATTCATTGCTTCCTGAATTGATTTCGCAGAATGGATTCACAAAACTACGACTACATAAATTCCTTCCAGGAACATGTGTGACTGCCATATCTATTCTTACCATCCAACAACTATCTGAAGAATGCCCAGCACCATATTGATCATCATGTGAACTCATGTAAAGAGGAGAAGCAACAGCAAAGTTGCTTGCGCAGCTATTAGGCGAAATTCGAGCTTTTGGAGGTGAGATTGAGGAATTGTTATAGAGTTTTCCTCCAAGAGTGAAATATTTGGTGCACCTTCCACAAATATATCTAGGCTGCAACTTATTGCAGCGTCTCTTGTTATTCATAAACCTAAACCTGCAATACTCCCACGACTTACACCGAGGACATGTGGGCTTCATCTTCCTAAAAATCTCCTCCATGTTTTACTATAACGGCTTGTAATGCAAAACTATTTGCAAAGATGAAAATCATTGGAGCTCCTGATGCTCTCTATATATAAACAAGCGATTGTAGCTTTCGTTTGGCTTTTTGCTTAGCTTTATTTTACTTTCTATTTTGGTTTGTGAAAAGCACTTGCTATTTTCACGTCTCCCCATTTTATAAACCCTGTGATTTTCCTGGATCATTCAACTTCACATGCTCATTTCCTTATGCCGACAGATCATGCGCAATGAACATTGATGTCATTATCGTAAACATGAACAATGCGTTAACGGATGGTCATGGCAGGATGCCTCTTAGTCATGTCATTGTCATTTACTATATTTAATAACAACGCGTCAATGGATGGCATCGGGATTCTGATTCCTCGACACTTTCTAAAAGCAAATTTATATTGAAATATAGGTGTAAAAAGAGCTCACTTAGTAATAAGTCGCCTATAAAATTTGTACGCAACCCAACGGCTAGTGGGCTTGCAGAGTGGAAGTTATCATGGTATGGTAAAGAGCTAATGTTCCATATTTAGATTTTCTTTTCTCAAAGTTACAATTTGAATAGCTTTTATCCCTTTCCTTATGAGAGTTTAGAACCTCTACACATATGACAATTCGGCCCTATTAGTTTGTAGTGGGAATTTTTTCTTAAAACCACATTAGTTTAAAGAAAATTCAGTTGGTCAATGGCTTCAATATGAGATATATTCATTTTTATACCGCTGCATATCAATTTTAGTGATTACCTATCCTCAAAACTATAAAATGAAAAATAGGGTGTCACTTTTGGTATTCAGAGCTGAGAAATAAGCTCGAAAGAGCCGTGAGCATAGGGGCTATCAATTCATTCATTTGTTTGTAGGTATGTTAAAATACTTGATAAATTTGGTTGGTAGTATGTATAAATATATATGAAATTTATTTTCATATTTTTAATAATTAAATTTTTAAATAAAGTAATAAATTTTTAAATAAAAATTATATTTATTTGTTAAATAATATTTATCAATAATTTAATATTTTTAAAATAAAAATTTTATTTAAATTAAAAAAAAGATAAATTATATTATATATAATATTCAAACTACATTTTTTTTTTCAAATATACATATTCAAACTTTCTCATTTATGTTAAAATAGTTGTGTAGTTTTCCACTCACATGATTAAATTAACAAAATCAACTTACAGGATGGTTATGCTTTAGTTAGGTGGTTATTTACTTTGGATGACTTATCATTTGGTTTTGGATGTTAAGGTTAGGATTAGAGTTAGAACTTATGAAAAGCTAAATTTAGTTTTCTTCTCCAACTTTTGTTAGAGAGCAAGGTTATGGATAAACATTTCAAATAGATTTGTTTAAAAAAAATTAAACTTATACCTTAGGTAGCCTCTTATATTAACATTAATTTATTCCGACAAATATTATGTGGTTTTGTAATTTTGAGTTATTATCAAATCAATTTCTTATATAAATAATGATAAGCATTTCTTACAATAGAAGCTAGGTGAATTAGCTCTATTAGTTGAGCTATCAAATCCGACATCTAAATGTTTGTTAAATAGATTCCAAAAAAAAAATCAAATTGAAGATATATTACATGATATTGTATTAAAATATATCTAAAGTGTTAAGATCCTAGTGGGAGGCCTTCACTAACACCTCGAGGTTTTGGTGCAACGGTTCGTATCATCTGGTATCAAAGCACTTTCTTGGGCTCGTTGGGTGGAATTTCTGCCAATTTTTTTTTTTTTCGCATCTGTTGCAGCTTCGGATTTGGGAATAATCCCTATCCGCTTAACTGTGGGAAGTACTTGGGTATAAGCCCTAAAACTCATTGTGAGGAGTACCATAGGAACCCCAAAGTAGCTGACCCATTGAGAGGACCTGCCAGCAAAAAGGGCAACGACCCCTACGTGATTGACTCGTTCCCACCCGTGAGGTAAACCAAGAGCTGTTGTTTGTGGCAAAGCGGTTATCAGTTTTACTTGAGTCGTGGAGTGAGGGGTATTGCCCCAATACGCAAGCCGTCAGACAGCATTGGTGGCCGAGTGAAACACCTGAACTGTTAGGAAGCCGTACATACCTAGGGTCCATATCTATTTTCAGTTGAACTGTTTCCGATCACTTCCGCTCCAGATCCAGCCATTTCAGATCTATTCTGAAATTCGTTCCAGATCCAGTCGCCATTTCAGATCCATCCATTTTCGATCCCTTCCATGCCATTGCAGATCCATCTGTTGCGGGTCCCTTCCGCGCTGCTGTTCCCGATCCATTTCTGAATAAGAAAAAAAAAAAGGGAGGGAGTATAAAATCTGTTTTTCGGCCATATCTCCCTTGTTTCAACTCTGTTTTCTCTGAAACTTCACTGACATCCCTGCGATCCCATTTTTCCTATTTCATTCCTGAAGACCCTATCCCAAATTCCACTTCCCAAGACCAGAAATCCCACATTTCTCTATTTTTAGGGTTTGCCATAACTTCTTCAATTTTCACCCGATTGCCTTCAAATTTTACCATAGAGTTCCCGCTTCTGAAATCCCAATTTGTTTCTTCCCTATCCCTCAGAAAGTGTCGAACACCTAGTCAAACCCCAATTACCCATCCGATTTTTTCCCAAATCCAAATTTCCCCTTACTAAATAAGCTTGTGTTTGTGTTTTTCTATCCATTCCCCCACCCCACAATAAAAAAAAAAAAAAAATCCCGGTTATGGTTGTCACTCGCACAGGAGCAAAAACCATGGAGGAAGCACTTGTATCCATCCAAACCAAACTCCAAGGTATGGATGAAAAATTTCTCAGCCTCCATCTTCAGCATTCAGCCATGAATAATAACCGACAGCCAGAATCTTTTGCAGCCACCGAGTTCTCTTCTTCCAGCAATTTTCGTGGCCCGAAGCTTGATTTTGCTCGCTTCAATGGTACTGATCTGACTGGATGGATATACCGAGCAGAACAATATTTCAGTCTACATAATACTTTTGATGTCCAGAAATTTCCACTTGCATCCTTTTCATTTGGAACAGGAAGCCCTTCAATGGTACCGTTGGTACATCAAAGCTCATCTCGAGCCAAACTGGACAGATTTTTGCCAACTCCTTTTGCAATGATTTGGTCCTAATTCTTTCGACGACTTCACAGGAGCACTCACTAAACTTCACCAAACTGGAACAGTGAGAGAGTATCAGACGGAATTTGAGAAACTAGCCAATCACACAAAAGGATTGTCTGATGAATTCTACAGGAGTTGTTTTATCATTGGTCTCAAGGATGAAATCCGCTGAGAGGTCAAAATGTTTTGTCCCAACACAATGATGGAAGTCCTAGGTGTAACGCCCATATTTTTGATTCGGCATATTTATTAGTTAGATACACCATACTTTATTTCTTATATATTCTGTTGAACTCAGCTCGACTGAGTAAACTATATTGGACCTCGTTATATGATGTTACTCTGTTTTATGATTTCACCATGATTATGATGTTACTATGTTATGCGATTATGATGTCATGATTATCATATGATTTCCTTATTTTACGATTGCAGTATATGTTTATATGTTTTCATTAATGAAATGTGAAATATATGATTCGGTACGTGGATACCATCTTTTTATATGAATTGTTGAAATGTTATATGTCATATGCATCTATGATGAGCTAAAAGGTTACATGAAATAAAATGATAACATGGATCAATTGGAGATCAATGGAAAATGCTTTCTATAAATTGTATTTTGCAAAACACTAACCTACAGGACACAAGGGCTATGGGATAGCCAGTTACTTGATCTGATATATATTGGAAAGGAAAAACATGTTCATACAGCAAACCTTAGCAGCCAAAATGAGGATACGATAACACAAACTGATAATCCCGATAGCAGCAAGTATGAGTTGATAAGGGCGTAGGCCCAGTATGTTGAGAGGGATGGATGTGTTTCCCACCCTATGTTTCCATGAGACCCGAGGTCGTGGGAGGTCCGTGCTGAGACACGCTCCCCATGTTGTTGTGATGACGATGGTCGGATGCCTGCTAGGGGAGGATAGGTCCGCTGTTCAGCCGACGCTATCGCTCTCAAGTTCTATGTGGTCAGATCGGTGAGTCCGACATCCACTGTTGTACTAGCAGAGGAAGGATAGGGAGGATGCTGGACGTAGGTTATGATGGGAGGATGTGTTAGTTAGTACTGTTGGGGGTTTAGTATTCCTTGATTCCGAGTTAGTGGAAGTAGGCACCCTTCCTTGTACATGATTGATTAAACTAATGTAAAGATAAAGAGAATGATGTGAAATCGTAAAGAATTAACTGTTAAATAACTGAGAATGTTGAAGTAATTGTACTATATATTATGTTTTCTTCTACATGGGGGTAAATACTACTATTAGTTAGCAGATATGCATAGGCCGGATGGGGTTTGTCTATAGTACATTTATGATGTGTGCATACGCTGGCCACGCATGCACACCTTGCACATGTACACTAGTATCGAGATACAAACACTTAACATATTGAATAAATGTGTAAGTTGTCATAAGTAATTAGGTTAATCATACATTGACCGAATTCAGATAATGAATATAAAGTTATCTAAGATGTGTAAAACAAGTCAATTAAGCTACGCATTACCCGTTGGTAAACATTGTGATATACAATGGAGACAAGTGTCATCAGTTAACATTGTCGTCTGAGAATTGTTGTAAAGAAGGTAAGGGTACTGTTTAGTTAATTAGTAAGGTTGTTTAAGCACTTAAGGGTGCTTTGTTTAGAAGAACGATGATAATATGTAGATGTTAGGGTACTCAAGTGATAAACAAGTGATGTAAAAGACATCTTTATTAAATTCACCATTATTATTACCTTATGGGGATTTAAATTAATATTATTACCTAAAATTTATTTTAATAATACTACTACCCATGTCGTAACAATTGCAAAATAGGTGAAATTTAAATATTGATTAATGAATGATTAGAATGTGATTATTTTACATTTCTAAGTTAGACATAATAGGATAACTATTTTTGGAATGAACGTGATGTGATGGAAAATGGTTATTTAATTATTCAATGTTAATCTTGGAATTTAAACCTCAAGATAAGTGATCTCGACGGATAAGGTAGACCATTAAGACACATCATGTCCAAGTTGAAAAGGGTCAACTAATTTTATAATATTTTATTAATTACATTAATAACATTAAATACCAAGGATGGCGAATAGACTTGTAATTAATGAAGCTTGTCCCGAATGGATAACCTTTGGGTGATAATTCCCACCGTAATAAATACTTACGACCGTCAATCCAAAACCAACTAATTTTTCCATGAGAGTAATTAATTATACATTTTTATAAAGAACCGTGTATGAATGAACTGGTGATAGGAGTAAATGTTGAGGGGCTCGAGGGGGGGATTTTGGGGCGGTGGAGTAAGCCCAAGATATTCTCGAGGAAGGGAAATTATATAGAGGGGGAGAGCTTGGAGTAAAGGAGGGGTTTTTTTTTGGGAAATAAAAGAAGTTTGGGAGAACAGAGAGTTTTGAGAACAGAAAGTTTGGAGAACAGAAAGTTGGGAGAACCGAAGAGAGGATTGCTCTCGGGATTATCAGATTGTGGGCTCGGGGGCTTGGAAATCCTTTGATTTCCAAGGGCCAGCAAGATAATAGCTGGTCGGTAGGGTGGACACTTCAGTTTGGCTGTCTAAGGGGTTATACAACCTACTACAACCTACAGTTAGCATCAGCATCAGGTAATTTCCTTGTTATTTACGTTATTTGATTATTATGCTAAATCTTACTGTAAACATGCATAACTTGCTATTTACTGATTTACCAAGTTGTGAAACATATTCTTATGCTGGAACATGATTGTTGAAAAGAAAATAATGATATGTTTGTTTATTTTAAATTACGAATGTAAGGTTGATGAAAACACGACAGTACACTGAATATCATTTAGACGCATAGTAATTGTTATAAATTTACTCCCATACACTTGATAAAGTTTAAAACGTAGAAAATTAACTGAGAAATTTTACATAGTGCTCTGCTGTAAAAACCAGAGCACTACATATGGTATCAGAGCGTTTGTTCAGACTCTTGAACCTACAGGCCTATTCATGTTGCACCTAGAAAATCTACTTAATAATTTACCTACTTGACCTCTAGCCATAGTAAGCTTCGAGGGTGCACCTGCAAAAAGTACAATGGGAATAATATTAGAAAATGAAAGAATATATATGCACATAATTATATTTTCATTCTTTTATAACTATTGCTGCACACGCAAAAGACTAGTATGATTTGGCCAAAGTAAATAAAACATATATATATATAAATATTATGAAAAAAAAAGAAATCTATAGCATCTAGACCATGTGTCAACCTGTAGACTACCTGCATGAAACATAAAATGAGTAAGAGAAGTTGAACTTAACATACAGGTAGAAACAATGAATTAATTATCTACTACCCCCAGTCAAATTTTGAGAATCACGAGCACAAACACATAAGTCAAATTTAAACTACTGGTTCAAGTTGGAAGATCACACTCTAATGAAAATTATCTCTATATTCTTATTTAGTGAAACAGTCTAAAATTATTCATCACAGTCATAATTTACCCTAGACTAAAAACTCTAAGTTACCCAAGGGCTCTACCCTAGATGGCTTGGATCACTCAAACGTTTAAATATGAGTTTTACATGCCAGTTAAGGTTCAAGGTAATTTCATCAAGACAATTCAAGGTTGCGCCCTAGATGGCAGAGAATAATGAGACTAAGCTTCTCATAAGAGTTGTGCCCTTGGCTCACTTAGCAAATTTTTTTTATTTATTTATTTTATTTTTGCAACAGAGCCTAGTCTACGCCCTCACTTCTTAGCTTACACTGAGCTGAAAACTTAATAGCTTTTTAGAAAATTTATTTGCAGAGTTTATGGGGATGCGCCCCCTCTATTGAGAGTTCGTGCTCTTGTTTATTGCCACAAATTTATTTGCAGAGCGCTGGGCTGCACCCCCTCAAAATCTAGATCACACAGAGTTTAGAATAATAAAGATAGTATTCAAGGGCGGACAGAGATATGGAAACGCCCTACTTCAAACATAAAGACAATATAACAGAAAAAAAAAACCACGAATTCGAATTAGCCTCATAACACAGTCAATATGCCAGTTCAATTCTCAGGCTATAATACATGTTATTTTAATAATAAGCAGCTTATGCTTTGCAAAAAGTAACATGACAATTTATTGTGTAGGTAGCTTATACAACAGCTAGACGCACATTTTTTATTTTTTTTACCACGGTGTCTATTGTTTAAAACAATATCACGCCTTGTCGAAACCCTCGCAAAACGTGGCTCAGAAAGCCTGGCAGAACCGTTCACAATGGCTCCACTCAAAGCTCTTCCTTGCAGTTGAGGAGGCCTCGAGCAATGCCAACACTCTGATTTGGCTAATTGTTTTGCATCCTTCCTATACAATATTCCGACTGCAATCTAGGCTTAAGATTCCATTAAGCAGAGAACAAAAAAAAAAAATATTGCAGGAAACATTCAACTTAAAAATCAAAACAGCGATGGGAATCCAGAAGGACATATAGTAACGCTGTACAGTAAGTAGTGCAGAAAAGCTTCAAAACAGTATCAGCCGCAAATCCCATGTGATAGATTCAGGCTACAAACATTTTATATTTTAAGCATGGAGGAGTGCCACTAGGGCTAACGCTACAGCCCTCTCTCTTCTAATCTTTCTAAGGAAACCGTCATACGATCCTTGGCTAACCCCATGTTCCCATTGGATAAGACACTGAGGGTACGGGAGGGTGTGTTTGATTCTGTACTAAGACCATTATTGCAGAAGTTGGAGGTTATTCTGCGAGGATTTTTTTTTTTTCTTTCTTTTTTCTTTTTGCCTTCTATTCTCCAGGGTCGCTTTACAGTATTAATCGGGGAGGACAGACCTGGAATCGAAGCCAAAGTTCACAGATATATTTATTTGTCGGACGATACTTTGGTACGTCATCTTCATTTTGTAATTCATTTTTTCGTTGAGGGTTTATCATATTTGTGTGTTCCTATACGTAATAACGAATATAGTACCATGATTTAAAATATCTGAATGCCAAAACAACCCCTATGCTTTGGAAAACGGATGGAAATTGAACTGGAACAACCATATTGACGTCCATAGTTTTTGGGGAAATAGGGGAGTGGCATCAACTCCGAGATAAGCCTTCAACAATGGCTTAAATCCCCCAATGCTTCCCTTCTGTCTTTAAAAGGGTCGATGTCGTCTAGATTTGAAACGATGTCTCCTCTGATACAAATTTAACAGCCTATCTTATTCATTTCTCATATCTAAATTTAACAACTTGATAATTTCAATTGCCCTATCCATTTTTTTTCGATTTTATTTTGCTAAAGCATTGCAAGTCGAAATCGCCAGCCAATGGGCAGGCCAGCACATAACCCCAAATTTGTCCCAATAACAAAATCAAGAACTTCCAAGCGGCCTCATGGAGTCCGCCCAAATTCACTAATAGCTCGCACCAAAATGCAAATGGTGAGGCACCAAAACTCAAATAGTGAGAGATGATACATCAAAATGCAAATAGTGAGGGATGATACACCAGAATGCAGATAGAGTGGACATGCAAAGGTTGTGGGTTGAGAGAGGTAGCATTCAAATGGCAATATTTAATACTCCATTGGAAAATACCATTCACACTTAAAAAAAAAACTCAGGTCGCACGAGATTTAGGGTTTTGCAGAGGTAAAGGAGGTGAAGATTTGCATGCTTAAAGTGAAGGAGGTGAATACCTACATGTAGAGAGGATAACACGTAAAGAGGTAATGCTAAACACCCAAGTTTGCAGAGGTAGAAAATACTTAAACATGGGAAGCAAGAGGAAAACTACCAAATAAAATGAAACCTACCAAATTAAAAGCATAAAGGAAAGGAAAGGAAAACTACCAATTTAAACGGAACCAGGTGGAGATTATACCTGAAATCAGACGGAGCTTGAACCATTTTCCATGGCGGAGTTACAGAGCTAAAACTCAGAAAGAGAAGGCAAAATGGCCGCGCCTTGGGGATTGACTCTATTTAGGGTTTCCCCCACTTTCCGAGGGCGGTGGGTTGCTTGGAGAGACCGCGTGTCCTTCATGCATACTCGCTCTTTGCATGGCGGTGAAAGGCCGCGTGGTAAAAATCTACGGTTTATAAATCTGCGTATATATTTGTATATAGTTGTAAAAGCATGTATATATGTTCATGAAATATATATAGGAGGATATAATATATGTGGTATTAAAATTAAAATTTATTTTTATATATTTTGAGAGAATGTATGTTTTATAAAATTTAAAATTATTTATATTTTGTTAGATTATATGTATTATAAAAATTAATTAATTTAATTTTGTTATAACATACGTTGTTAAAATATATGCTTTATAGGAATTTTAAATTTTAGTATTAAACTTAACTATGATTGGTTGAGGTTTAAACAATTAATGTTAATTAAGTTGTTTAGGTTAAAGGGTAACATTTAAAGTTAACTAAAATAGAGATATTAAAAATTTTGCCGAGATTTCAACTCCTAGTCGAAGGGATGAAAGAGACCCGAAATCTCAAAAACAAGACACCATTAAGACCAGCATGACGAGCTGAACACCATGACAAGATTGTTTAAATAAAAACGACTATAGATTTTACTGCGCTAATCTTGACAATTTGTTATCTCATGATGCAAGTTATTGAATACCTACATTTTAGTTCCGCGTATATTTGATTGAACAACTAAGGATATGATTTTATTTTAATAACTCAGGAACTATCATGGTGACAACACGCAGAGGTCGAGGTTGGGGTCAAGGTCGACCACCGTCACCACCACCTCCGCCACCGCCAGCACCGCCACAACCAACCTCAACACCAGAAATGCAGATCATAATGAGGTCATTGGAGGCTATTATGACCACGATGAACAGGCAGTCGGAAAGGGCCGCCGAGGTGGAAACCACTCAAGTGAGTCGAGAGAACTCTGAAAGGGCACATGGCCCAAGACTGGAACCGCTTCAGGACATATCGAGGGAGTTACAAAAGATAAAAGTTCCAGAGTTTTCAGGAGGACGACCCGGTAAGCATGCAGAGGCATGGCTGGAAGGCATGAAGAGATGCTTCGCATTGAATGAGTACACATCTAGTTCCAAGGCTAGGATGGCCGTCTTTCAGCTTAAAGGTGATGCTTTGAATTGGTGGTCAGACCTCGAGAAGCAGTTGCACCTTACTCCTCTTACAACTTCTTGGGAACTGTTCGAGGAGAGGTTCCACATGAAGTATTTGCCAAATTATTACAAGGAAGAACAGGCAGGTGCACTCCATGCCTTAGTACAGGGAGACAAGACAGTGGAGGAGTATGAATCTCGGTTTATGGAACTGGTAAAATATGTTCCTTACCTAGATGCAGATGATTGTCAGGTAGAGCGTTTTGTGTATGGACTTAACTACAAGATTAGAGCTGCGGTGCGGATGTGGAAGCCAACTTCAGTTGCCATGGCAGTTGAGTATGCTCGTTATGCAGCTGATATGTCAGATGGAAAAGGGGGCAGTAAGTTGACAGGAACCAATCAGTATGTTTCAGGGAAGGTGTCACGTCCTTACTTCAGGGGAGGACAATCTAGACCTCCTCCTTATGGTAACCGGTTCACACCGAGGGGTAATACTTCAACTAACTCAATCTCGCAGGCATCGTCCGCAACCCACCAAAGCCAGGGACGTACACAGGGAAGTTCCTATAGAGGAGCAAGGGGTTTTAGAGGAACCAGGGGAAGGAACTCATCTCAGAGGATTCCTTCGAGAAACATGCAAGCCCCTCCCAATCTCTCTTGTTGGGGATGCGGAGGTCCTCATTTCCAGCGAGACTATCCCAAGGGTCAGTCAAGCAGCAGGCACAGGGAAGGAAAAGCACCCATGGATAGTTCGGGTAACAATCATCGGATTCATGCAGCGGTTCATAACCACCAAGCAGAACATCAGTCTACCGTAGTAGAATCCACTCGTAATGTAAACAATGTCAAACTTAAAATTTTGTTTGATCCAGGAGCAACTGATAGTTTTATTTCACCATTTGCATTAGATAAATGTGGGTTGGCAGCCTACGAGCACGATGATTTCAAACTGGTTGAAATGGCTTCAGGAGCTAAGCAAACAGTAGGTCTTAAAGTAAGAAGTTGTGAGGTTGACTTAGGAGTGTGCACCACTAAGTTGGATGCTTATGTCACCAATTTGGGGACTTATGACCTCATTATTGGCATGGATTGGTTAGAAGACCATAGAGCTTTCATAGACTGCTATGCGAAGAAGGTGTTGTGCCTCGATGACGAGGGAAGGACAATTCAAATCCAAGGCTTGAAGAGGAAGGTATCCCTCCGCTTCATCTCTATGGTGAAAGCTAAGCGGTGCCTAAGACAAGGATGCCAGTTGTTCGTAGTGGAGGCCGTGAGCGATAGTAAAGGACCTTCCTTGAATTCTTACCCAGTACTTTCCGAGTTCAACGATGTCTTTCCGAAGGAATTACCAGGACTACCTCCAGAAAGAGAGCTCGATTTCACAATCGAACTAAAACCTAGTGCAGAACCTATCTCAAAAACTCCGTATAGAATGACAACTCCAGAGCTCCGTGAGTTACAGATCCAGTTAAAAGAGTTGCTAGATTTGGGACTGATTAGACCTAGTATCTCGCCGTGGGGAGCACCAGTGATCTTCGTTAAGAAGAAGGATGGATCCCTGTGACTGCATAGATTACAGAGATTTGAACAAAGCCACAGTGAAGAACAGGTATCCCATACCAAGAATTGATGACCTCTTTGATCAAATGAAAGGTGCGTCAGTCTTCTCAAAGATTGATTTACGATCAGGGTATCACCAGTTGAGGATCAAGGAAGGCGACATTCCTAAGACTGCCTTTCGAACTCGATTTGGGCATTACGAGTTTGTAGTGGTACCATTTGGTTTGACCAATGCTCCAGCTGTATTCATGAGCCTCATGAATGGTGTCTTCCGAAAATACTTGGACCGCTTTGTTCAGGTCTTCTTAGATGATATTCTTTTCTATTCTAAAAGTGAGAAGGAGCATGAGGAACACTTGCGGTTAGTCTTGACATGCTTAAGGGAACATAAACTTTATGGTAAATTATCAAAGTGTTCCTTCTTCCAAAAAGAGATTCACTACTTGGGGCACATCATCTCAGGTGAAGGGATCTCTGTAGACCCAGAAAAGGTAAAGGCCATTGAAGATTGGCCAATTCCAAGGAATGCTCATGAGATGCGCAGCTTCATGGGGTTAGCAGGCTATTACCGGAGGTTTGTGGAAGGATTTTCTAAAATTGCAAAACCTATTACCACCTTGCAACGCAAGGGAATCCGGTACGAATGGACCGATGAATGCGATGCCGCTTTTACAGAGTTAAAAAGATTGTTGACAAGTGCACCGATCTTGCGGGTACCAGACATGGATAAAGATTTCATGGTATGCACCGATGCCTCGAAGCAAGGATTAGGAGCGGTGTTGATGCAGGAAGGTGGGGTAATAGCTTATGCATCTTGAAATTTGAAACCTCATGAGGAGCAGTATGCCATGCATGATCTAGAATTGCCAGCAGTAATGTTGGCACTAAAATTATGGAGGCACTACCTAGTTGGTAGAAGATTCACCCTTAAGACAGACCATCAGAGCTTGCAGTACATCTTTACCCAAAGGGATTTAAATGCTAGGCAAAGGAGATGGAGTGAGTTCATGAGTGAATATGACTTTGGTATCTCTTACATCAAAGGAAAGGAGAATGTGGTGGCAGACGCTCTAAGCCGAAGGCCGAGACTTTTCTCCTTAATTCCCTTGAAGGTTGACTTGAGGGAAAGGGTACTAGGACAACTATTGGGCGATAGTTGGTATCTAAAAGTAACCTCAGCTATTCAGAATGGAAAGGAACAGGAATTGAAGTATGATGGGTACCATCTTGAGGAAGATGGATTGTTGCGGTATCAGGGAAGGATGTATGTTCCTAAGGAAGGTGATATCAGGAAAACAATCCTTAGAGAGGCCCATAGATCACATTACTGTGCGCACCCAGGGGTGAAGAAGATGTATGCTGACATGAAGCAACTCTTCTTTTGGCCAGGTATGAAGATGGATGTAGTGGATTTTGTTTCGAAGTGCCTTGAGTGTCAACAAGTGAAGGCAGATCACCATCACCCGGCCGGTCTCCTACAACCGCATGATATCCCTCTGACTAAATGGGAAGTCATTTCCATGGACTTCGTTGTAGGACTACCACTCACATCTCTGAGACATAATGCTATTTTGGTGGTAGTTGACAAACTGACCAAAAGTGCTCACTTCATTCCAGTCAGAGACACCTATGATGTGACAGATGTGGCAAGGGTATTCATAAATGAGATTGTACGTCTTCATGGAGTTCCTAAAAAGATAATCTCTGACAGAGACCCTAAGTTCACCTCCAGATTTTGGACAAGCATGCAGTCAGCATTGGGGACACAATTGAACTTAAGCTTAGCTTATCACCCCGAGACAGATGGACAGACAGAGAGGGTGAATCAAGTGATGGAGGACATGCTTAGGATGTATGTTATGGATCAACAGACACAGTGGGAGAAATATCTTCCTTTAGTGGAGTTTGCATACAACAATAGTCATCACAGCTCCATCGGTATGCCTCCATATCAGGCATTGTATGGGAGGCCGTGCAGGACACCACTCAGTTGGGACAGGTTAGAGGATCGAGTTTTAATTGGGCCTGAATGGATTCAGGAAATGGAGGAGCAAGTGTTACAAATTAGGCAGCGGCTGAAGGAAGCACAGGATAGGCAAAAGAGTTACGCTGATGCACACAGATCAGATAGAACTTATGAAGTAGGGGATCGGGTATTTATTCGCATCAGACCAAATAAAAGTACCATTCGGTTTGGGAAGGGTACCAAGTTGTCAACTCGCTTTATAGGTCCATTTGAGGTTCTTGAGAAAATCGGACCAGTTGCTTATCGTCTCGCGCTGCCACCCCCACTTGCATAAAACTCATAATGTATTTCATGTTTCTGTATTACGACATTACATAGCTGATGAAACTCACAAAATTCATTGGAAGGAATTGCAGGTCTCGGACGAGGGAACCTTCAGGGTCGAACCATTACGTATACTTGATCGTAGGGTTCGACAGCTCCGTAGTCGCCATGTGGACCAAGTTAAGGTCCAATGGGACAAGTATAGCCCAGGGTCTGCTACCTGGGAGGATGCAGAGACCATGCGTCGAGATTTTCCCTCACTATTTTGACCATAACTTCGGGACGAAGTTTCCCGAAGGGTGGGTGTATGTAACGCCCATATTTTTGATTCGGCATATTTATTAGTTAGATACACCATACTTTATTTCTTATATATTCTGTTGAACTCAGCTCGACTGAGTAAACTATATTGGACCTCGTTATATGATGTTACTCTGTTTTATGATTTCACCATGATTATGATGTTACTATGTTATGCGATTATGATGTCATGATTATCATATGATTTCCTTATTTTACGATTGCAGTATATGTTTATATGTTTTCATTAATGAAATGTGAAATATATGATTCGGTACGTGGATACCATATTCTTATATGAATTGTTGAAATGTTATATGTCATACGCATCTATGATGAGCTAAAAGGTTACATGAAATAAAATGATAACATGGATCAATTGGCGATCAATGGAAAATGCTTTCTATAAATTGTATTTTGCAAAACACTAACCTACAGGACACAAGGGCTATGGGATAGCCAGTTACTTGATCTGATATATATTGGAAAGGAAAAACATGTTCATACAGCAAACCTTAGCAGCCAAAATGAGGATACGATAACACAAACTGATAATCCCGATAGCAGCAAGTATGAGTTGATAAGGGCGTAGGCCCAGTATGTTTAGAGGGATGGATGTGTTTCCCACCCTATGTTTCCATGAGACCCGAGGTCGTGGGAGGGACGTGCTGAGACACGCTCCCCATGTTGTTGTGATGACGATGGTTGGATGCCTGCTAGGGGAGGATAGGTCCGCTGTTCAGCTGACGCTATCGCTCTCAAGTTCTATGTGGTCAGATCGGTGAGTCCGACATCCACTGTTGTACTAGCAGAGGAAGGATAGGGAGGATGCTGGACGTAGGTTATGATGGGAGGATGTGTTAGTTAGTACTGTTGGGGGTTTAGTATTCCTTGATTCTGAGTTAGTGGAAGTAGGCACCCTTCCTTGTACATGATTGATTAAACTAATGTAAAGATAAAGAGAATGATGTGAAATCGTAAAGAATTAACTGTTAAATAACTGAGAATGTTGAAGTAATTGTACTATATATTATGTTTTCTTCTACATGGGGGTAAATACTACTATTAGTTAGCAGATATGCATAGGCCGGATGGGGTTTGTCTATAGTACATTTATGATGTGTGCATACACTGGCCACGCATGCACACCTTGCACATGTACACTAGTATCGAGATACAAACACTTAACATATTGAATAAATGTGTAAGTTGTCATAAGTAATTAGGTTAATCATGCATTGACCGAATTCAGATAATGAATATAAAGTTATCTAAGATGTGTAAAACAAGTCAATTAAGCTACGCATTACCCATTGGTAAACATTGCGATATACAATTGAGACAAGTGTCATCAGTTAACATTGTCGTCTGAGAATTGTTGTAAAGAAGGTAAGTGTACTGTTTAGTTAATTAGTAAGGTTGTTTAAGCACTTAAGGGTGCTTTGTTTAGAAGAACGATGATACTATGTAGATGTTAGGGTACTCAAGTGATAAACAAGTGATGTAAAAGACATCTTTATTAAATTCACCATTATTATTACCTTATGGGGATTTAAATTAATATTATTACCTAAAATTTATTTTAATAATACTACTACCCATGTCGTAACAATTGCAAAATAGGTGAAATTTAAATATTGATTAATGAATGATTAGAATGTGATTATTTTACATTTCTAAGTTAGACATAATAGGATAACTATTTTTGGAATGAACGTGATGTGATGGAAAATGGTTATTTAATTATTCAATGTTAATCTTGGAATTTAAACCTCAAGATAAGTGATCTCGACAGATAAGGTAGACCATTAAGACACATCATGTCCAAGTTGAAAAGGGTCAACTAATTATATAATATTTTATTAATTACATTAATAACATTAAATACCAAGGATGGCGAATAGACTTGTAATTAATGAAGCTTGTCCCGAATGGATAACCTTTGTGTGATAATTCCCACCGTAATAAATACTTACGACCGTCAATCCAAAACCAACTAATTTTTCCATGAGAGTAATTAATTATACATTTTTATAAAGAACCGTGTATGAATGAACTGGTGATAGGAGTAAATTTTGAGGGGCTCGAGGGGGGGATTTTGGGGCGGTGGAGTAAGCCCAAGATATTCTCGAGGAAGGGAAATTATATAGAGGGGGAGAGCTTGGAGTAAAGGAGGGGTTTTTTTTTGGGAAAGAAAAGAAGTTTGGGAGAACAGAGAGTTTTGAGAACAGAAAGTTTGGAGAACAGAAAGTTGGGAGAACCAAAGAGAGGATTGCTCTCGGGATTATCAGATTGTGGGCTTGGGGGCTTGGAAATCCTTTGATTTCCAAGGGCCAGCAAGATAATAGCTGGTCGGTAGGGTGGACACTTCAGTTTGGCTGTCTAAGGGGTTATACAACCTGCTACAACCTACGGTTAGCATCAGCATCAGGTAATTTCCTTGTTATTTACGTTATTTGATTATTATGCTAAATCTTACTGTAAACATGCATAACTTGCTATTTACTGATTTACCAAGTTGTGAAACATATTCTTATGCTGGATCATGATTGTTGAAAAGAAAATAATGATATGTTTGTTTATTTTAAATTACGAATGTAAGGTTGATGAAAACACGACAGTACACTGAATATCATTTAGACGCATAGTAATTGTTAGAAATTTACTCCCATACACTTGATAAAGTTTAAAACGTAGAAAATTAACTGAGAAATTTTACATAGTGCTCTGCTGTAAAAACCAGAGCACTACACTAGGGTTGGCTAAGTTGGCCGAGGACAAGATCGCAGCTCAACAACGCTCCAAACCCACCTTTGTTCCCTTCAGAAATATGGGTTCGCAATGACCTCCCATCACGCCTGCTCCTCAACCAACTCCTATCAAGCAATTGTCTGAAACAGAGATGCAGGCACGCCGAGAAAAAGGGATTTGTTGTAATTGCGATGAGAAATTCACTCAGGGACATAGATGTGTTCAACAAAAGCTCTATCACTTGGATATGGATTCTCCACCTGCCTTAGAAATCGATGAAGAAGCTCCAGATAGAGTAGATGATCAGGTCGACATTCAACACCCACCTGTTGACACCCCATCTCAGGATGACCCACCCGAGATCTCTCTCCATGCTGTAACTGGCATCACCACCCCACAAACAATGCGAGTCAAGGGATACTTCAAGAAGCTCCCTCTTACCATACTCATTGATTTTGGTAGCACTCATAACTTCATTGATCCTCGGATTTCCAAACAGGATGATTGTTTTGTCCATCCTTGCTCCCACTTTGAAGTCATGGTTTCCAATGGGGGCACCTTACCTTGCAAGGGGAAGTGTCATAATGTGCGTATCTCTATGGCAGATTGTAACCTGCACTCTCACATGTTTGTCTTGTCCTTAGGCGGATGTGATGTGGTTTTGGGCGTTCAATGGTTACGCACACTTGGCCCCATATTATGGGATTTTGCTGAACTTTGGATGCAGTTTTCAGTGAATGGGCCACAACACAAATTTATGGGCTTACAACCAAGGTCTCTCTGCATCATCAGTTCACATCGCCTGGAAAAAATACTTAAGAAGAATTCACATGGTGTCATCGCTCAGCTCCATTCCATTCAGATGCACCCATCAATAGTCTCCGCTACTTCCTTGGATAGATATGCAGGTGTCTTTGCTAAACCAATGAGCTTGTTGCCTTCAACAGACCTTTCCGGTAAGAATTTAGCCGCATCTACCTCTCAACAGGAAATGATGACTATTTTGTATACATTACAGAAGTGGGAGCTATCCCTATTGGGGAATTATTTCTGAATCAAGACTGATCTCCAGAGTCTGGAAACTTTCCTGGAACAACGGGTCTCCTCCCCGACACACCTGAAATGGGTTATCCAACTCATGGGTTATGACTATGCGACCACTTACCAGAAGGGTAAGGACAATATGGTGGAAGATGCTCCTCCTCGCACATTTGATGACACAGTTTCTCTTATAGCTAATTCTTTGCTTGTTCCAAATTGGTTGCAATCTGTTCAATGGGGCTATCTCTTCTATGAACTCCATGCTTCCTCATCAGTAGGGCACTCTGGGTTCCTTAAAACGTATGACCAGGAACAATGTAACTTCTTTTGGCAAGGACTCAAAAGGACAATTCAATGGATGGTGGTTGACTGTGATACTTTCTAGGTCAACAAGGGTGAAACGACCCTCCTTTTGGGACTGCTCGAACCCTTGCCCATCCCTCCATAGATTTGGACAACTATTTCTATGGATTTACTAGAAGCGCTCAAGTGGTATAGTACCACATCTCAAAGGACACCATATGAATTAGTCTCTTGAGAGGCACCACCAGTTCTTCTTCCATACACCTTCAGCAGCTCCCTAGTTCAGGAAATTGACTCAATTCTTCGAAACCGTGATCAGCTTCTTCTCATTCTGCAGGACAATTTTCACATGGCAAGAATTCAACTGAAACAACAAGCCGATCAACACCTTTCTAAGTGCACTTTTCACATCGCTGATATCGTTCTTCTTCATCTATAGCCTTCCATGCAATCCTCCCTGAAACTCCAAAGGTGCCAGTGGCTCGAAATGCAACCCGAGGATGCTACAGGGGACCCACTCCTTCAGATTCTGCATCAATTTCCACATCTAAAGCTTTGAGGACAAAGCTTTTCTAAGGGAGAGGGGATGTTAGGAATCCATGTCTTTACTTTTTTAGTATATTGTTGTTGGCGCATATGCTTTGTAAGTCGTCCTGTAGTATTTGTTGATCCATAGTTTATATCAGCCCGTAGTATTGACCCATAGTATTGGACGCATATGCTTTGTAAGTCGTCCCATAGTATTATATGTCCCATGGTTTTGATTCATAGTATTGGCACCTAGACCTAGCCCATGGTTTGTATTGACACATAGTATTGACCCATGGTATTGGCACCTAGACTTAGTATATAAGTGTGTGTTGAGGCCTATGAAGGCACCGTGAAGTTAATTGTATTGAGCTTTCTCAAAGGAGGGTCCCCCCTCGAAGGTTCAAAGGAGGTTGAAGTGCATTTTTTTAAGACCGTGAAGTTGAATTTGAATTTGAAGAGTCATTAGTATTAGAAATAAATCATTGGTTGGAAAATTCTATTATGCACCTACATACTGCCATGAATGTATACGCATAAATATGTATTGCAAAGAGATAGATGAGTTATTTTCTTTGTTTAGGGGGGAGAGTTTATGTATTCACTCAAAAAAATCAAAATCAAAGAGACTCAGCATCATCAACTTATCTAGATCATAATCAAGGAACTCAAAGAATCAACTTTGGAGCATAAAATTGATTCAACCTCATAATCAACAATTGTTGTAAGTACATTTGAGTTTTGTAGCTTGCAACTAGTTTCCTTTTTACCATTCAAAATTAAATTAAATTGAGTTGTAGTTTATTTGGGTGCATTTTCGGCTGAGACCAACACCTTTCATTTAATTCTAAGGTTGAGTGCTTGTAAAAGGGTGGAATTGCAAGAAGCCCTTCTTTATTTGAGAAAGTCTTCAATTTTCTAATGGCAATGTTGAATGAATTGGTAGAGTTATTGAACACTCTACTTCTCTCCTTTGTCGAAAACAATGTCATGATCGACATGACTACCCTCACTCATATTCGAGATTGTATAAAAGATTCGCAAGACACATTTTATTTCCTACAACTTGAGTTGCAGCTTCAATAAGAAGAAAGACATCCTGAACCTGTTCATCTTGAGAAGAATCTGCTTCATGATTCTATTCAACATCACACATAGAATAATGCCACTTCAGAAGTACATGAGAAAATTAGTGGCACTCCATCAAAGGTGAAATAAAATGAGGATGAAAACATGCATAGAGAGGTTTTTCTTGTTCCTTCCAATCCCATCATCAAACTATGGGAAGAAATTAGCCATAACAAGCAAAGAACTGGCCTTGGATACGGCAAGGAAGTGACAGTTCACATTCTTGATTTATCCAAGCCCATTTAGTTTCAGAGTGTTGAATTCATCAATGAGAGTTCATATTCATCTACATTAGTTCAGAATTTGACATGCCAACACTGTGATCAAGTTGGCCACATGAAATATCATTGTTTTGATCTTCACCCTTG
This sequence comes from Larix kaempferi, assembly GCA_027924585.1. Taxonomy (NCBI): domain Eukaryota; kingdom Viridiplantae; phylum Streptophyta; class Pinopsida; order Pinales; family Pinaceae; genus Larix; species Larix kaempferi. The sequence goes on along the minus strand of BSBM01000432.1, from coordinate 7,124,406 downwards.
TAAGCTATGTGGAAAACATACACACTCATCAGACATATGCTTCATTCTGAAGAAACCTGCAAGAGAGAATATTCATTATGGGTGGATCTCTTCTTGGCAATGGTCATCAACAAGCAAGAAGATTTATAAGTCATACCAGAGACTTCATTCCTGAGTATTGACTCATCTTGCAGTTGAGACATCTTCTTCTCCTCACTGTGTACCTAACAGGGGGGAACATAATGTCAAGCATCAAGTTTCGAAGCCTTGTCCTTCTGACAACAAACCATTACAACATTCCTCAAGTAAGTCATATCAAGCAAGCCTGATCCATAGTGACTTTGGATAACCACCAGAGTCAGAGATGCCACCTGATTCCGATATGCATGTATTCTGAAGACAGAAGATAAGCATGCCATAGAGTACTCATGTGTTTTGTGTCTAGTTGTGACACCATGAGACTCTCCTCTCCTCACGTTTTTCTTGACAGGGGGGAATGAAGACTGTCAGTAACAAGAGAGAAAGGACAAGTGATCCAAAACAAATAGGCCTATGAAGAGCTATGTTCAACTGAGCTCCAGAGTTGGTGGTCATCATAAAACCACCGGTATCAAGAGGACCTTCATTTAGCAGAAGCATGTCCAAGCTTCTAGCTATCTTGGAAAATAGTTGTCAAGATGGAAATGTTCAGCAAGTTGCAGTTGTTCACTTCCTGTTTTCATCTCTCTAGTTGGTTTGGTGCCAGCCCATACCAACCATTCCAGAGAACTTTGAGCGAGTTTTGTCTCCAAGTTCGAGAGTTTGTGGTCAACATTAAACACACACATAGTAGAATATTTCAGCCTTTTGCTAGCCTATTTCGGTTGATGGTCAACCTAAAAACCATCCCTTTAGAGATCTCTTGTATTTAGCAGAAGCATGTGCAAGCTTTTAGCTAACCTTCTTAGTAAAAGATGTTCGAGATGGAAATGTTCAGTTAGTTGTAGTTGTCCACTTCCACTTATTCATGTCTCTTCTTTTCCTTGGACTCATATACACCCGAGAGTCTAGGAGTCGACTTGGGATTATGAAACCCAAGGGACATTTCTCATTGTATATACATGTACATTTGGTTAATGAGAGATATAGTGTGCCTTCACACTTATTTTGTTTGTGCTTCATTTTGTATTTAGCTTTGTGTGTAAGCCAATCTACTCATTTTCCCACTAGGAAACCTCACACGACACTTTATTGTTTCATGATGGTCTAGTTTCCTAAGAGAGAGATCCATATTGTTATCCTATGTAATTTTTGTTTGAATTAATTAAAAAATTCATATCTTAAAAAAATTTATAAATATAAGAAAAATTGAAACATATTTTTTGTAATTTGAAGTGATATATATGTTTTGTAATTTCCTTTAATTGTGTTATGTTATTTAAATAAATTTAATTATACTTAAATTGACAAATTTCATATCATCAATTGAAACTTAAACTAATTTCATTATAAAATTAATAAAAATAATGATGAAATAATAAAATTTAAACTTAAACCAATTTCATTATAACATTAATAAAAATAAAGATAAAATACTAATTTTGATGGTTTAAGTAAATAATTTTAATTTAAAAATCACGTTATCTTAATTATTACTTTAAATGTAATTTTTTATTATTAAAAAATCTAAATTATAAATTTTCATAATAATTAACCGTAAATTAATTATATAAGTTTTTAAATTCAGGTTCACATTATTTTAAAAAAAAATCATTTTATAAAAATGATAAATGGCAGAGCACTTTATATCCGATTAATAAAGTGTTTGGCATTTTCTTCATAATGTTTGTCTAGTTTTAATATTATCTCTTTCAAATACAATATGTATTTAAATTGTAATTCATATATATACAATTTTAATTCAATATTTAGGTAATTGTAAATTTGTATTTAAAATTATAATTTTTTTTGAAATATTAATAGAAAACAAATTAATTAGTTCTAAATAATATTATAATCATAAAATTATTTATATTTCTATTATTTTAAATAGATAGACAAATAAATTTCTCTCCTAATAAGATCTTACAAATATAAAAGTATATATTTTTTTATAATGATTTCTATGTAATAAAATGCTTCTTCTAGCACGTTACATAGTAAAAATAATGAAAAAATTTAAATAATAAAGAGAATGAAAAAATTCAAATAGTAACGACAACGAAAAATTTCAAAATTTTATTGATGTTGATAATGATTATTATTAATTTTTATTTAAATTAATTTTAGTTTATAAAACTTTAAAAAAAATAAAAAAAATTACTTGATTTGGTTTTTTTTTTTTTTTAAACATTTAAAATATTCATAAATCACTATTAAGATGAATGAGTTAAAAAGTTAAGTAATAATATTGATTTTGTTATTAAATACAATAATATTATTAACCCATCAACTTAGGATAAAAAAATTAAAAAATTTAAATTTATTTTTATTTTCAAAATTTTACAAAGTTTAAAATTCAAAAAACAAAAAAATTAAAAAAAAATATAAATCAAAACAATTTTATTTATAAATAATATTTAGAAAAATGAATAGAATTATCTCAACATTTTACAATCAATTTTAACTTTTTAATGGTTTTAAGACCAGTGTAAATTTATTTTAAAATAATTTTTTGTAATTAAATCAATACTTGTTTAAAAAAAAAATGTATAATATATTTATGTATTTTAATATAAAAATAATAATAATGTATAATAGATTTGTGTTATTTAATATAAATATTAAAATATTAAAATATTATAAAATAAAATACTTAAAGAATTAAATTTACATAAGTTTAATTATAACCATTATTAAAAGTTTGACATGGTTACTTACTTGAAACTATGTAAAATAAGATCATTAACATTAAAGCAATGCATTTTAAAAGTCAATGGACGTAAATAAAAAGGGTGATCATTAACATTAGGTAAATAAAAATAGGTGAGATATATTTGAAATTGCATATACATTGAATAAATACGAAAAACTAGAAGTGTTTGACTCGGCTCTAAACATAATATTATGGCTTCTTTATTATCAAACGGTTGTAACCAAATGAAAACTTGCTGTTAAAAGTATCTAAATATTATTATACTAACGCAACGGTGGACCGTGTTCTTCCACAGAATTTCTCCTCCAGTATTATTTGTTCACCACTCACGTGAAGATGGTGCCAGAAAACATATAAAGCACAGTGTTGATACCTTGCGATGGGACCTCAAATCCGCTTGGCTATTAACCTTCTGTGAAAAATCAATTAAAAGATTTTTAACAGTTTGAAATTTAATTAAAAGAACACTTATATCTGTAATCAAAGTTAATTAAAAGAACACTCAATCCTCTAAAAATCTATCATAGAATGAGGATGGGCATAATAATTAAAAAAACAAATTCACATATATAAAAAAATTATATGATTCATCAATGAATCCAGGAACTAAACAATTATATGTTTCATAATTCAGAGGCATATATTTTTCGGACTCTATTATCCGGTTTTTCATAAATTCCAGGAGCAAGAACTTATAAAGGCCATATAACTGAAAACTAGAACTTATAAAGGCCTTTAACTTTATAAAGGCCATTTAACTTTATTATCAAAACATCCACAGATTCGTAATGTCGTCCACTTTCCATTCTCCTTCAAAAGTATCCACATGATGAGCATAAAATCCTGCATTTGTTGGTATCTCTCAGAAATCTGAATCAAATAATTCCAATCGCAAGCATCCGTCTGAATTTTCCAATTCTGAACCATGCCCTGTACTGCTCTCTCCGTCTTTTGAAAAAACATCCATCAACCAATGATTTTCCAATTCTAAACCATACCTTGTACTGTCTGCACTGTTTGCACTGCTCTCTTCTCCGTCTTTTGCAAATAAATCGATCAACCATTCATTTTCTTCACCCAGGTCGTTTGATCGCGCAGGAAAAATCCTATCCATCTCCGAATGTAACACCAGGTCTTCTTCGCCTAACAAATTCGTACTGTTTTCTTCTGCATTATGCTCTTCTTTTTTTTCTTCTCCTCCAGCTACTGATATTTGATTCACAGAATTATCTGCAAAGTATTCTGACAGCAACAAACTGTTGTCCAAATCCCTTTCCTGGGATCTCTCTAACAGCTCAACTGGCTCAACATTATTCAACAGTGGAATATTATTCACATAGTGGCTAAACCCTAGATTTGGGGCCATCACATCTTCACTAAAATTATCCAAAAAGGTAAAACGAATGAGCTCAGCTCCTGACTGGCTATCATAAGGATGAAAACAACTTGTGTCATAAATATCTAACCATCGGCCATCATGTGCCGACCACATTCCCTAGCATTCATTGCTTCCTGAATTGATTTCGCAGCATGGATTCACAAAACTACGACTACATAAATTCCTTCCAGGAACATGTGTTACTGCCATATCTGTTCTTACCATCCAACAACTATCTAAAGAATTCCCAGCGCCATACTAATCATCAGGTGAACTCATGTAAGGAGGAGAAGCAGCAGCAAAGTTGCTTGCGTAGCTATTAGGCGAAATTCGAGCTTTTGGAGGTGAGATTGAGGAAGTGTTATAAAGCTTTCCTCCGAGAGTGAAATATTTGGTGCACCTTCCATAGATATATCTAGGATGCAACTTCTTGCAGTGTCTCTTGTTATTCATAAACCTAAACCTGCAATACTCCCACGACTTACACCGAGGACATGCGGGCTTCATCTTCCTGAAAATCTCCTCCATGTTTTACTATAACGGCTTGTAATGCAAAACTATTTGCAAAGATGAAAAGCCTTGGATCTCCTAATGCTCTCTATATATAAACAAGCGATTGTAGCTTTCTTTTGGCTTTTTGCTTAGCTTTATTTTACTTTCTATTTTGGTTTGTGAAAAAGCACCTGCTATTTTCACATCTCCCCAATTTATAAACCCTGTGATTTGCCTGGATCATTCAACTTCACGTGCTCATTTCCTTATACCGATGGATCGCGCGCAATGAACATTGATGTCATTATCATAAACATGAACAATGCGTTAACGGATGGTCATGGCAGGATGCCTCTTAGTCATGTCATTGTCATTTACTATATTTAATAACAACGTGTCAATGGATGGCATAGGGATTTTGATTCCTCGACGCTTTCTAAAAGGAAAGTTATATTGAAATATAGGTGTAAAAAGAGCTCACTTAGTAATAAGTCTCCTATAAAATTTGTACGCAACCCAATGGCTAGTGGGCTTGCAGAGTGGAAGTTATCATGGTATGGTAGAGAGCTAACGTTCCATATTTAGATTTGCTTTTCTCAAAGTTACTATTTTGAATAGCTTTTATCCCTTTCCTTATGAGAGTTTAGAACCTCTACACATATGACAATTCGGCCATATTAGTTTATAGTGGGAATTTTTTCTTACAACCACATTAGTTTAAAGAAAATTCAGTTGGTGAATGGCTTCAATATGAGATATATTCATTTTTATACCACTGCATATCAGTTTTAGTGATTACCTATCCTCGAAACTATAAAATGAAAAACAGGGTGTCACTTTTGGTATTCAGAGCTCAGAAATAAGCTCGAAAGAGCCGTGAGCATAGGGGATGTCAGTTCATTCGTTTGTTTGTAGGGATGTTAAAATACTTGATAAATTTGGTTGGTAGTATGTATATATATATATATGAAATTTATTTTCATATTTTTAATAATTAGCTTTTTAAATAAAGTAATAATTTTTTGAATAAAAATTATATTTATCAATAATTTAATATTTTTTAAATAAAAATATTATTTAAATTATAAAACAATAAATTAAAAAAAAAAGATAAACTATATTATATATAATATTCAAACTACATTTTTTTTTTCAAATATACATATTCAAACTTTCTCATTTATGTTAAAATAGTTGTGTAGTTTTCCACTCACATGATTAAATTAACAAAATCAACTTAAAGGATGTTTATGCTTTAGTTAGGTGGTTATTTACTTTGGATGACTTCTCATTTGGTTTTAGATGTTAAGGTTAGGATTAGAGTTAGAACTTATGAAAAACTAAATTTAGGTTTCTTCTCCAACTTTTGTTAGAGAGCAAGGTTATGGATAACGATTTCAAATAGATTTGTGTAAAAAAAATTAAACTTATACCTTAGGTAGCCTCTTATATTAACATTAATTTATTCCGACAAATATTATGTGGTTTTGTAATTTTGAGTTATTATCAAATCAATTTCTTATAGAAATAATGATAAGCATTTCTTACAATAGAAGCTAGGTGAATTAGCTCTATTAGTTGAGCTATCAAATCCGAGATCTAAATGTTTGTTAAATAGATTCCAAAAAAAAAATCAAATTGAAGATATATTACATGATATTGTATTAAAATATCTCTAAAGTGTTAAGATCCTAGTGGGCGGACTTCACTAACACCTCGAGGTTTTGGTGCAACGGTTCGTATCATCTGGTATCAGAGCACTTTCTTGGGCTCGTTGGATGGAATTTCTGCCAATTTTTTTTTTTTCGCATCTGTTGCAGCTTCGGATTTGGGAATAATCCCTATCCGCTTAACTGTGGGAAGTACTTGGGCATAAGCCCTAAAACTCATTTTGAGGAGTACCAAAGGAACCCAAAAGTAGCTGGCCCATTGAGAGGACCTGCCAGCGAAAAGGGCAATGAACTCTACCTGATTGACTAGTTCCCACCCGTGAGGTAAACCATGAGCTGTCGTTTGTGGAAAAGCAGTTATCAGTTTACCTGAGCCGTGGAGTGAGGGGTACTGCCCCAATACGCAAGCCGTCAGACAACATTGGTTGCCGAGTGAAACACCTGAACTATTAGGAATCCGTACATACCTAGGGTCCATATCTATTTTCAGTTGAACTGTTGCCGATCATTTCCACTCCAGATCCAGCCATTTCAGATCTATTCTGAAAGTCGTTCCAGATCCATTCGTCGTTTCGGATCCAGTTATTTTCAAGCCCTTCCATGACATTGAAGATCCATCTGTTGCGGATCCCTTCTGCGCCGCTATTGCCGATCCATTTCTGAATAAGAAAAAAAAAAAGGAGGGAGTATAAAATTATGTTTTTCGGCCATATCTCCCTTTTTTCAACTCTGTTTTCCCTGAAACTTCACTCACATCCCTACAATCCCATCCTGCCTATTTCATTCCTAAAGACGTTATCCCAAATTCCACTTCCCAAGACCAGAAATCCCACATTTGTCTATTTTTAGGGTTTGCCATAACTTCTTCAATTTTCACCCAATTGCCTTCAAATTTTACCATAGAGTTCCCACTTCTGAAATCCCCATTTTTTGCTTCCCTATCCCTCAGAAAGTGTCGAACACCTAGTCAAACCCCAATTACCCCTCCGAGTTTTTCCCAAATCCAAATTTCCCCTTACTAAATAAGCTTGTGTTTGTGTTTTTCTATCCATTCCTGCCCCCCCCACAATAAAAAAAAAAAAAAATCCTGGTTATGGTTGTCACTTGCACAGGAGCAAAAACCATGGAGGAAGCACTTGTAGCCATCCAAACGAAACTCCAATATCTGGATGAAAAATTTCTCAACCTCCATCTTCAACATTCAGCCATGAACAATAACCGACAGCCGGAATCTTTTGCAGCCACCGGGTTCTCTTCTTCCAACAATTTTCGTGGGCCGAAGCTTGATTTTCCTCGCTTCAATGATACTGATCCGACTGGATGGATATACCAAGCAGAACAATATTTCAGTCTACATAATACTTTTGATGTCCAGAAAGTTCCACTTGCATCCTTTCATTTGGAACAGGAAGCCCTTCAATGGTACCGTTGGTACATCAAAGCTCATCCCGAGCCAAACTGGACAGATTTTTTCCAACTCCTTTTGCCACGATTTGGTCCTAATTCTTTCGACGACTTCACAGGAGCACTCACTAAACTTCACCAAACTGGAACAGTGAGAGAGTATCAAACAGAATTTGAGAAACTAGCCGATCACACAAAAGGATTATCTGATGAATTCTACAGGAGTTGTTTTATCAGTGGTCTCAAGGATGAAATCCGCTGAGAGGTCAAAATGTTTTGTCCCAACACAATGATGGAAGTCCTAGGGTTGGATAAGCTGGCCAAGGACAAGATCGCAGCTCAACAACGCTCCAAACCCTCCTTTGTTCCCTTCAAAAATATGGGTTCCCAACGACCTCCCATCACGCCTGCTCCTCAACCAACTCCTATCAAGCAATTGTCTGAAACAGAGATGCAGGCACACCGAGAAAAAGGGATTTGTTATAATTGTGATGAGAAATTCACTCAGGGTCATAGATGTGTTCAACAAAATCTCTATCTTTTGGATGTGGATTCTCCGCCTGCCTCAGAACTTGATGAAGAAGCTCCAGATACAGTAGATGATCAGGTCGACATTCAACACTCGCCTGTTGACACCACATCTCAGAACGACCCACCCGAGATCTCTCTGCATGCTATAACCGGCGTCACCACCCCACAAACAATGCGAGTCAGGGGATGCTTCAAGAAGCTCCCTCTTACCATACTCATTGATTTTGGTAGCACTCATAACTTCATTGATCCTTGGATTGCCAAACAGGCTGATTTTTTTGTCCATCCTTGCTCCCACTTTGAAGTCATGGTTGCCAATAGGGGCACCTTACCTTGCAAGGGGAAGTGTCACAATGTGCGTATCTCTATGACAGATTATAACCTGCTCTCTCACATGTTTTCCTTGTCCTTAGGCGGATGTGATGTTGTTTTGGGCGTTCAATGGTTACGCACACTTGGCCCCATATTATGGGAGTTTGCTGAACTTTGGATGCAGTTTTCATTCAATGGGGCACAACACAAATTTATGGGCTTACAACCAGGGTCTCTCTGCATCATCAGTTCACATCGCCTGGAAAAAATACTTAAGAAGAATTCACATGGTGTCATCGCTCAGCTCCATTCCATTCAGATGCACCCATCAACAGTCTTCACTACTTCCTTGGATAGATATGCAGGTGTCTTTGCTGAACCAATGAGCTTGTTTCCTTCAACAGACCTTTCCAGTAAGAATTTAGCCGCATCTACCTCTCAACAGGAAATGATCACTATTTTGCATATATTACAGAAGTGGCAGCTATCCCTATTGGGGAATTATTTCTGCATCAAGACTGATCTCCAGAGTCTGGAAACTTTCCTGGAAGAACGGGTCTCCTCCCCAACACACCTGAAATGGGTTATCCAACTCATGGGTTATGACTATGCGACCACTTACCAGAAGGGTAAGGAAAATATGGTGGAAGATGCTCCTCCTCGCACATTTGATGACCCAGTTTCTCTTATAGCTAATTCTCTGCTTGTTCCAAATTGGTTGCAATCTGTTCAACGGGGCTATCTCTTCTATGAACTCCATGCTTCTTCATCAGTAGGGCACTCTGGGTTCCTTAAAATGTATGACTAGGAACAATGTAACTTCTTTTGGAAGGGACTCAAAAGGACAATGCAATGGATGGTGGTTGACTGTGATACTTTCCAGGTCAACAAGGGTGAAACGAACCTCCTTTTGGGACTGCTCGAACCCTTCCCATCCCTCCACAGATTTGGACAACTATTTCTATGGATTTCCTGGAAGTGCTCAAGTGGTATAGTACCACATCTCAAAGGACACCATATGAAGTAGTCTCTGGATAGGCACCACCAGTTCTTCTTCCATACACCTTCAGCAGCTCCCCAGTTCAGGAAATTGACTCAATTCTTCGAAACTGTGATCAACTTCTTCTCATTCTACAGGACAATTTTCACATGGCAAGAATTCGACTGAAACAACAAGCCGATCAATGCTGTTCTGAGTCACTTTTCACATCGCTGATATGGTTCTTCTTCGTCTACAACCTTCCATGCAATCCCTTGAAACTCCAAAGGTGCCAGTGGCTCGAAATGCAACCGAAGATGCTACAGGGGACCCACTCCTTCAGATTCTGCATCAATTTCCACATCTAAAGCTTTGAGGACAAATCTTTTTCTAAGGGAGAGGTGATGTTAGGAACCCATGTCTTTACTTTGTTAGTATATTGTTGTTGGACGCATGTGCTTTGTAAGTTGTCCAATAGTATTTGTTGATCCATAGTTTATATTAGCTTATAGTATTGACCCATAGTATTGGACGCATATGCTTTGTAAGTCGTCCCATAGTATTATATGTTCCATGGTTTTGACTCATAGTATTGGCGCCTAGACTTAGCCCATGGTTTGTATTGACACATAATATTGACCCATGGTATTGGCACCTAGACTTAGTATATAAGTGTGTGTTGAGGCCTATGAAGGCACCGTGAAGTTAATTGTATTGAGCTTTCTCAAAGGAGGTTTCCCCCTCGAAGATTCAAAGGAGGATAAACGTAGAAGACAAATCCAAGAGATAACAGAGGAGCAAGTGGAGTTTGCCTGAATCCTGTCGCCTCTGATTTCTTCTCCCCATCCAAACAACCATTGGGTTCACTGACCATGAGTGAAGCTCAGGTCAGGGCACAAAAACCCTCTCAAGATGTGTTAAGGACTGAGCAATACCAAAGTGATACGATGGATAATGAAAGCCAGTGTAGAACCCCAGGTCAAAACCCTCTCTCGCCCCGCTGGCCATCACTACCACGTGGTTATCACATGCAACATTTAAATCTTATACCTAACCTCATTTATGAGTTCAACATCCCATTCAAGCGCTATAGTGGAAGTTCATGTAGGTACCAATGAAGTGCTGGTATCAAAATAATTATCCCAAGGTTTTAATACTTTGCCTTTGCAGTTTAGCCTTGTAACTTGCTAACACATGGTGATAGGGTTATTAATGGAGACATTCCCTCATGGTGGCACCTCCACATACATAGAGAAATACATTAGCAATTTTCTCAGTACGACAGGACCCCAAAGCTTAACCTTAACGCTCTGCGGCTCTACTAGGGGTACGTTCCCTTTTGGAGCACTAGGTTGCTCTCATTGACCCCAAATTTCCACCAAAAAATGACCATCATGCCTGAAGAGACCAATTAGACAATTTATAATTATGCATCTGATTATTAAATGTCATAGAAGAGAATCTTAAATATTACTCTAGCATTTGTAAAACATGCGACAGGGTTACATTATCTACTCTGCACATCGCTTCCGCAGAAACAAAAGAAATATAACTAGTAAGACTGTTTTTCTTAGAAACCTTAAACTCTTAGTGTCGCAAACACAATACCGATGTTTTTTCCTAGTACTGAAGTTAATTTATAATACATCATCTTTAATTAGATTTTATTTACAGTAGCGGAAAATTTTTAAATTTTTAGTATTTTAGGGACATTACATCTTCACATGGTCTTTGGTGCCAACTATGCAGAAGGGTTTCTTCTTGGGTTTTTACACCAATGAACATTATTTTCGTGGTTCCTTTGGCTCTGGGCATTTCCTAAGGCGTCTGAATGGTCTACGCTCTGACCTGAGCTACGCTCATGGTCAGAGCACCTGATGGTTGCTAGGTTTATAGATACGAGCGTGACATGTAATGTTATTCCTTCACATGCTACTTCTTTGCTTTTCCTTCTAAATTTATCCAGTATTTTATGTTCAACTCAGTATTTAGCTCCTGGTCACTATTGGAATGGCAGGTGGTTGGTTGCGAAACTCCTTTGTGTGGGTTGCTATTAGATGTCCAACATCTATGGCGTCGTTGGCTTGAGAAATGGTAGGTTCAGGTGTTACCAACCCCTACTCCTTCCTGTCGCATCTTTGGAGGGTGTACTGTTTGTCTTTGATGGATGGGACTTCGTGAAGCCCTTTGGGCTCATTGTAACTTACTTGAAGTTCCATAGGGGTCTCCTTTGGATGGACTGGTTACTAAATTTGTTAGTTTGTTAAAATGGGGATAACCCTAGATGGTTTTTAGTTAGATGTAGAAGTTTTGGCCATTCGGCTATATGATGACGTTTGAGGTTTTGTGACGTGATATAATACCCACATTGTATAACTTGGGGTTTTGAAAAGAAGTACAGATACCTGCGTTTTCTATTGAACATTGAACATGTATGGATGATATTTAAAATGTTTTGGGCCTCTACGTTTTTCTATGAAATATGTATGGTTAATGTCTATTTGATCTCTGCGTGTACTATTGTTGTTCTAGCCTGAAGGCAATTGATTTGGTATTTTTGAATAAAATGTTTAAGAGCGTAGCTCTGCGATATCCTGTGTTTGTTTATGCCGGTGGTGTCTCTGTCTAACATCTAGATAGTTTATTTTCCTGGGTGATTTGGGTTGCTCCCGAGATTGGATAAAAAGACCTGTGCCTGTCAGTTTATTTGTAAAATCTATTCTGGTTGTCATGCTATGAATCTGGTGTTGGTTGTGGAATTTGACTCTTAGACCTATGCCTTTGATTTCTTGTCTATAGGAATTATTCATATCGTAAATTATAATGTATCGTTTTGTTTTCAATGTGGATGTGATTATTGACGAAGGATAATCCTAGCCAGGGTTTTGCTAAATAGTAGGTAAGAGAGTTATATGTACAGCTCCATAGCTGGGCTGCGTTACTTTTCTTTCATAAGTAGCTAACCCTATGGTTTAGAGTCTGGAATAAAATACGTCTAAGTTTACGAATAACAAAATGTTAATGTGTGTTGCATTTTGGGTTATCTTGTAAATAAAATAGTGTCCAGACCTAAGTCTGCGATTTCTTTTTTGCTTAAAGGACAAAAAGGATGACAATGGGATTTGATATCGGGACCTGCGTTTTATCAAGCTTATTTACATTGGTTGTCAAGGGAAGAGTCTTTTAATTTAAATGGTAGATGGACTTGGTCATCAGTTAAATAAGGATGTATAGTACTTGATTTCATCTCCTGTAGGCATGGGTAACTCCACAATAAGAATTAAAGATTGGGCCTGCGTTTTTCTAAGTTTTCGTTGGTTGTAAATAAAGAATGTTTTTAAACCCTAGTCCTAGATGGCCCTACAGGTACCACGATTTCGTTTTGGTCATAAAGATCCAGTAGGTATAGGCTGGGCCTGTTTTGCAATTCGTTGGGGTTTTTAATTTTGGAAAAGAAGTCTGAGTTTTGAGAAACATACAAGGAATAAGCCATTAGATAAGAAAAATAAATAGAAAGCTATAGTATAAGTAACTCAAAAATCAAAATGTGGTTTTAAATGCATATTGATTTCCAGAAAGTTAGTCAACCATTTGAAGATCTTTTTTATTGTTAAGGTTTTCTGCTGACATGAGTGTCTGGCACAGGCTAGCTATGTTATCCCTACTAGACCTTTAACTGGTTTTTAAATCATTCTCCTAAGCTAAAAAAGATAATAAATTCTGTTTTAAAAGGGATCTTTGATAATAAAACTTTAACCCAAAATAACCCATGCCGGTTGGCCCTTTCTCCATGAAGAAATGAATTATAAACTCGAGTGAACAGTGCTATATAATAAATCTAATTTTACTTAAATTTGAGATGGAGAATTTTGTAATTCATACCTGTTTTCCTTGAAGTTCGATCCTCCACTGCAGGGCCTTCACACTCAAACAATAATTAATACAGAAATCTTATGGACTTGGCTGACCTGTAGAGTGATCTTTTAACTGAATAACTTTGGGACTACCATGTTCCTCCCAACCTGGTTCCAACATGCAATGAGAGAAGTAAAGGCCCTAGGTTCAACTGTTGGATTATATCTGGATATTAATGTGAGACTACTTCAGTTCTTGCAGCAAAATTCTCCTTTATTATCATAAGAGAATGATAATGAAAAAAAGATGATGATCCCCTATCTTGGGATCTGCCCTCTTTTATATATGGGAGTCTTGGTGTATAGTTGTTTGAATAATTATTTAGTTTCTTTAATTAAATTAATATATATATATATATATATATATATATATATATTTAAAAGATATTTTTACTAAATATCTTGTCCTTGTTAATCTAGGACTTTTATTTGTTTTAACTAGAAGTGACTTTAATTTATTTGTCACTTAATAATAAAAATAGTAGTTATATATTATACCTATAATTAACAATACTATTTAATAATACATATTAATAGTATGATAATGTGATAGCCATCTATGCATAAACTCTATGCAATATATATATTTTATAAATAAATAATAACATTATTATTATTACTTTTTATAATAATATTAACTTTGAGACCTTTATGTAAGTCATGCACATAAGACTATTCTTAGTCATTTCATACTTAAGTTATGGTAATTTTCTTTTATTTATTTATGTATCTCTCATGATACTTCTTTTTAAAATTAAGGACAAGGTCCAACACTTTGGACAGTATTTTGGTAGGCTTGGATAAGCACCTCTAGGTCTCTCTCTTGCATGTCGAATTCCCTGGTTTAACATGGTAGTTCCAGCAGTACTTGATGATAAATAGAAAATGATTCATTTAACCAAATTAAATAAATGTGATGAAAATAGAAGTGCTATTCAGAGTCTTCCCGACTGTTGTCACCAGGTTTGTCGTACAATTTGTTCAAGTTTTCTGCTATTAAGGTGATTTGTCAAGGTGATTAGCCAATGGCATATTTCGCAATCGAAGCTCTTTAAAGGATTGATTGTGTTGCATTCAAATTACAATTTCTTGAAAGACTGAAGCCTAATGTTTTATTCGTGGTTAGAGTTTACATCAATAAAAAGAAGATGATGGTGTGACAGAACATCCAAAGCATTATAAGTGTCAACAAATTTACATGTGAGCGCACCATGAAATTTCAATCAATGATATCATATTATTCTTTATTATGTAATCTCCGGAAAAGAGGGAACGCACTCATCCTGGTAATCATTCATATTGAATCTCTACTCTATTTCAACACAATTTCTCTGAGAACAGTTTCCGCAAACTCACAGTCAAAGGGGGCGTAGTTCAACAATCTCATATATTCTATTTTTATGGCTAAATTTAAAAAAAATCATGGACAATTTGTAATGTGTGTTCACTTTTTCATTTGATGGAAAGTTCGAGCTCTTCACCAAACAAAGTATGCTCACAACATTTGCGTAGAGGGAGTTTATCATTGTTGATTTCTTTTTCCAAGATGGATATTATGGATATATCATTCTATCGTTGAGTCAATCGTTTGGTCTTGGGTAGTCTACTACACAGATTTGATTTTGATCCAAGTACAAGAAACAAGTGTACAGTTGCAAGCAAATGTTAAACAAAATTTCAAATTTCTTAGTTCCATTGATTATCACAATCTCCCTTATTATCCAATTAGTGTGGTTTGTAGCTGGAACAACATATTTCATATTCAGAAATGGTGTGTGGCCAAATATTTGAAAGAATGGACATAACTTTGCAAAGGAAATACTCCATTTCAAAACTCTTGCTCGAATGTATCATACATGAAAGGCAAAAATATGTGGCCTAATAAACAAGCCAAGAGAGATGGAGGAGGTTACTAAACTTTCTTTGAAATCAAAAGATGTTCTCAACAAGTGCTAGATGAGATTCTTGGTCAAAGCAACAAGTTGAAGGCTTCATCAAATGCAATCATATAACAAATCTTCAGCTTACGTGGAGGAAACGAAGGGACTATCATGACTTTATTCATTATAATATTTTTGTTTATAAACAATATTATATGATGACTCATAGGTATTCTGTTGAGAGATGTAAACTAATACGGGATCTGTTTCTCACGAGTAATCTCTATTCTTTTATATATACATGGAGATTTGGTTGGAGGGGTGAGTTCCAGTCGAGGGCTAAGGCAGGGCATGTATGTACTATGTTTTTCTTAATGTAGGATGGATGCTTTGAAATGATTATGATCATTTGAACCCTGTTCTGTTTTAATAAATTAGTTATATGTTATCAGCATTCTGTCTATGTGTGGTCTTAATATTCCATACCATGATTCTTTTGATCAATATACAACTATTTTTAATGCTTTGAATGTAGAATCTGATTCATGTTTTTCATAAAGTTATGCTCATAGCCATTTATTATTATTACACATTACAATGGTGCATTTCCTACAGTCATGCTTCTATTGTAGCTTGATCTCTGCAATGTTTGTTTATCTACTATCATTACATTCCTAGTTATCCATTACACATTATTTAAGATTTCTCTAAGCTTGGATCTCTTGCAGTCGAGGGTTAACTTTAGTGATAACATCTTTTGGCACCATTGCCGGGGACGGAGGAATGAAGTCATCTTCCCCATGGTTTGATATTGATTAGATCCTCTTCTTGACAGTGAACAAGAGGTCAACATTTATATGACTGCAGATTTCTTCACCAGGCGACTCCAAAGAATCCAGAGGCAACTCTGTTTGTTCAGGATCGAGAATGCCATGAAATGATCTAAAGGCTGCCATGGTGGCTCAGAGGTTTGCACCTCTTGACTTTTCTGAATTTATTGGTTTCCCGCATCGAGTATCGGCTATGTCAGAGTGGATAGATTTTCTGTCTATCTTCCGAGAAAAGAAAGAAGAAATTCCTGCACATCACCTCATTAAGTTTCATGAGTGCATGGATCTTCTATCCGTACCATGATTCTTTTGATCTAGTAACCCTGAGTGCTCTTCAAAGCTTTTAACTCAACACTTTCACATGGGCATTACGCTAGTGCAATTCCAGAGCCTCCTGCTCAACACTAGTGCAATTCCAGAGCCTCCTGCTCAACACTAGTGCTAGAATGTGGTTGTGAGGCACATCTAGAATATTCAAGTGGCCTCAGATTCGGTATTCGTTTATCAAGCTTGGAGTGCTCCAGGGCTTATGCGCAACACTCAATGTACATCGGGGCTTACACCCAATACATAATAATAATCCTTCTAGGTACATTGGGGCTTATGCCCACTACATAGGTCATCCATGTGTGTCTGAGTCCATGCTAAACACACAACATAAGCCAATCAAGTAAATCATAACTCTGCACAGTAAGTGACAAAAAGGTCATCTCAGTATATTTGGGTTTGCACCCAAAACATACGATAAAACATAAATCAAATCATTAGGGCTTCCTTGCCCAATATATAATCAATAATGTAAATCAATCAGGGTCCATGCCAAATATGTCAGTCTACAAAAGAATAAATCTCGTGTGCTAGGGATTATGCCCAATAATCAAAATAAACCATATGTGTTGGGGCTGTGGGCCCAATATAACATCAGAAATAGTTAGTCCAAAATTCAGGATATTACATATTCCAAGTGTGGATATTAAATCCATTAGGAAGTTTGAGATCCATTTATGTATCTCAAGTTCATATACATGGTCAGGGAAGGATCTAGTGCCTTAATTTATAAATAAAACTTCCAGGGATCAAGGGCTATTAATATTGCATCAAATTACCACACATGACCTCTCTAAGGGATATAGAGCCTCTAAGTATAAATATGAGAGCCATTAATAGGTTTTGAGAATGAAGTATTACTCTTACTGGAAATATGAGAACCATTAATATGTTTTAAGAACTAAGTACAACTCTCAACACCTTGAAAATAGATAGGCCCAAGAAAAATTCATTATACTTAGGTCATAAAATTAGCTTATAGGGATCAAAGGCCTTGTACTACATATCATACCTCAACAAAAGAAATTTGTAGTATATATTTATCCTCTAAGTGTGAATATAGGTGGCATTAAGAGGCCATGAATGAGGCCTTGAAAAATTACAAAAAATATTTTATCTCCTACTAGGTAGATGGGTTCCAATAGGAGGTATTCAACATTGTGGATGGGTGTTTGGGCCAATATGCATTAATCCCTAAAGAAATTTTCTAAGGATTAAAGGCCATCAAGAAGGCCTCAACCACCATAGAATATTTTTAAGAGTATATTTGGTGTCATACTAATATTTGCATGGATGTAGAAAGATGCT
Source organism: Larix kaempferi (assembly GCA_027924585.1). Taxonomy (NCBI): domain Eukaryota; kingdom Viridiplantae; phylum Streptophyta; class Pinopsida; order Pinales; family Pinaceae; genus Larix; species Larix kaempferi. The sequence continues at coordinate 7,106,548 of BSBM01000432.1, read as the reverse complement.
AAAATGGAATAAATTGTGAAATCAACGAGCATGTTGTCTCACTCTGTGATGAAGGGTGATTGAGAGAAGTAGTGGGTATTTTGAAGAAATTGGGTTTCACAACAAATTTTAATACATATTCTCCTCTATTGCATGACTGCGCCAAAATAAAACCATTGGAAAATGGAAAACTGGCTCATACCCTTATGATCATAACACGATTTAACTCTATTTGTTTCATTGAAAATCATAGGTACAAACAACAAGGGCGCCAAAATAAAAGCATTGGCAAAGGGAAAAACTGTTCATACCCTTCCGATCATAACATGATTTGACTCTAATTTTTTCATTGAAAATCATAGGTACAAACAACAAAGGCATGGAAGAGAAGCCCTTGAACTCCTCTGTCAAATTCTAGGGTTCGATGTGGCCCCTGAACGCAACACTCTAGATAGTGTGCTCAGTTTATGCAGTGGCCTAGAAATGCTAGAGAAAAGAAGACAAGTCCATGCTCTTCTGATCAAAACTGAATTTGATTGTGAATTCATTGTGGGAAGTGCCCTTGCTGACATCTATGAAAAATGTGGAAGTGTCGAAAATTCCTTCAATGTGTTTGATAAAATTTCTATAAGAGATGTCATTTCATGGACTTAGATGATTTCAATATATGCTTACCCTCATAAAACCCTAAATTATCATGTCACTATAGAAGATCTATGTTCATTGATTGTCGATGCATCAAAGAAGTGGCCTCCTTGGGTGGTGTTATTCTTCTCTTGACAATAGAGTTCAACAATAAACACGGTGATTACAAAGTTTCTCTCACGATGGAAAACTTATGTCAATAAAATTTGGACTTCACAATCTTTCATTTGAATACATATGGGCCAAGCACCAATTCTAAGTGCCCCCACACACCAAGCGAAATTCATTCAGCTGTACCACGTAATCACCAAGGGAAGAGTTGCAAAAATTAGGGTCCGAGCCTCCAAACTGTAAGCGATGTATGGTACGTAATTACAAGGGTCACGACTAGCTAGAAAACCCATACCTCAAGTGCCTTCAGTGATTAGGAGAATGGAACCTTCTCGAATCTCATCCATCTACGGAGATATCCATCTAGTCATCCACTTCTACTTTCACCCCTAGGTAATTTTATCTCTTTTGGCATCTCACTGAGGATACGCTTAAATTTGTAATTTCACTCTTTGCAAAGATAATGTATTTTCAACTGATATGGAAATGTTTGATGATGAAATAAAACAAAAATAAAATAGATACAGAGAAGGCAATGGTGAAGAATATGTTGTTGAGTTCCGCGAGCTTTCCCTTTAGAAATACAGATCTCTTGATTTTTGATCTTTCCTTTATAATGGAAATATAAGGACATTACTACTAATAGGCTGATAAAATATCACAATTATAGGTTGCAGGGTATTCTTTCATAGCTCCTAAGTCAGCATAAGATGGAATGAATCGGAAGGAGTTTTTAGTGTCTTGTTGAAAGCATTAGTCAAGGATAATTACTTACTTAGACAACACTAAAGAACCTTCAAATAGAGAGGTTGGATGATACTTCATTATTAGTCCCCACAATTTTGATTTATTGTCACTGAATTATTAGACTTAAATAAGAGTTTATTAGAAACATAGCAGGAGAAGATGTATATGAACTCATCATGGGCACCAAGGAGCATATGCAAAAAGGATTTATAACAGGAGCTATGTGGGATCCAGGGGAAAAGCTGTTAGAAAAACAGGATCGCAGAGCAATAACAATAAACAGAAATGCAAATATAATCACACATACACATTACAAGAGAGACACAGATATATAGTGGTTCACCCAAGATGGGCTACGTCCACACTGAAATTGCCAATCCTTATTATTATACCATCTAACAAAGTGAAGGGATACAACCTGCACCACAACCACTGCACTTCCTCTTCACTATCTCACGGTCTCTCTTCTGATCTCAGAGGTCTTTACAATGCATAATACCTAATACATCAACCATAGCCTTGTTACAATGTATTTCTTTTATATGGAAAATACAATGGGAAAATACCACGGGTTACCCAAAACCATGGGCCCAAAAACTGTGGGCAAAAACAACCCCAAAAAAAATTTCTCGGGGTCGTTTCCCCCGAACCCCCATTTTTTGGGGGCGCTTCCCCCGAACCCCAAGGTTGGGGAAAGAGTGTACAGTCCTCTGAGGTGCACGGCTAGGCCAATATCATTTATGAGACTGGAATATCTGGCTCCACAACCAACAATCTCCCACTTGGAGACTGAACACAACAACTCCATCGCTACTATACTTGTTGGACCTTGGACTTGGAAAATTTCTCATCTTCATCTTCACCTTCATGCTAGAAGGCGAACTGAAACCGAGCAGGAACTCAGTTTCTCTCTGGTCATTACCTTTGTGAACATGTCTGCAGGATTCTGGCTATTATGTATCTTTTCCAGCTTCAACAGTTCATCTTCCAAAACAGAGCGTATGAAATGGTACTTGAGCTGTATATGTTTAGTCCTGGAATGGAATGCTGACTTCTTTGCAAGATGAATGGCACTTGTTAACACCCAAAAAGTTCTCACTATCTCATTCCCTTATTCACATGACCCATTTTCCCACTTTTTCCACCATTTGAGCCTCTAAAGCCATCAAAAGGTGACCAAAAAGACCATAATACACCTTTTTCCCCTCAAAATATGTATTTTTCCTCAAAAAACACAAAAACCCTAAAAAAGGGTTCAAAATTCCCAAAAAATATTAAAAGGGAATAAAAATATAAAAAATATTCAAAAAAGGAAAAAGAGGGAAAAAGATACCTAAACCATGTTGGTTAATACCATTGGTTTCCTTAAAACCATAATGGTATTCCCCATCACCAAAAACTATAAAAAGGTGATAGGGGCTCCTCACTTTTCATCCACATTTCATCATATCCTTATGCTACCAAATTCCCTTTGAGAGCCATTGCTTCCCATTTCGAGTTTGAAGATCCCCATTGAAGCATTGGAGAAGAAGAGACCATTGGACATTGGAGCTTCTCAACCTTGGAGTTGCTCAACACTTATCATCCTCACCATTTGAGGTAATACAAAATCAATTATTTTTAAATTTCTTGTTCTTCCCATAGATCTCATTGTTTATGTTCTTAATTTCAGTTTTTTATTTCTTTTGCACATGTTAATGTTAGATGAAGTTACATTAGTTTTTACATACTTTTATTGAGACTGCTGCTACTAGTTAGCAGGTGCATCCTTGCACATGCTTGGTTGAAAAACCAAGCAACAGTTTTTGGCGACTCCGCTGGTTTTCGAACTTTAAATTTTTGCTTTAGATCTTTATTTTATTTGTTTTTCCCATTTAAAACTGTAGATCTGCCATACTAGTCAGCTTCTTGATAGCTTCCCTAACCATTGGCCCTTTCTGCAGCCCGAAACAGCCCAAAATTTCAATTTTTGGGTTGATTTTTCGCTTGTCGTTTTTTTGTCCGTACATCGTGACTTTCTGCACCCACAGTCACGCGGTCCATTGCAACTGTGAGCCTTTTTTCCATGCGGTCCATCGCAGCTTTTCAACTTTTTACCGCATAGTTCATCGCGGCTGGGCAACCTTTTCACGTGCGGCACATTGTGACTGTTTCGCATTTTTCCCCCGTGGTCCATCGCGACTGTTTCGCATTTTCCCGTGCGGCTCATCGCGACTTTTGACCACTGCGTCGCGATTCACATCGCGAGTTTCTCCCACATCGTTGCGCAACTCATCGCGGGTTTTGAGCAGCGATATTTCCTATTTCGTTTCGGCCAATTTTTTCCAAATTTTTTTTGCCCAATCAGCTTATTTTTCCAGCATCAATTTCTGCAATTTTTTATAGCCCACTGTGTCATTATTGCAGCATTATTAAATTGATATTTGTTAGATACTTCATTTATCTTTTTGAAAATTTTCAGTTAATTGAAAGAAATGTTTTTAGCTATTTCTGAGATTCTAAGTTTATACATTGCAAAGTTAGAACCATATTTCTAAAATTGCTCAATATTTTTCCCAAAGAAAGACTCTAAAAATCCATTTTTTTTTACATCTTTTATTTGCTTTACTTTTTAAAGAATCCATATTTTTTTTGAAAAGGTTATTAAAGCATTTACATTTGAAACGTCTTTCATTTTTTTGCAAATTAGAATCTTTATTTTAGTTTGTGATTAAATCACCCACGTGAGGCACATTGTTTTGGTATACACCTACATCAGCACACAATCTGTCACAATAATTTCAAGTGAGCCTTAAAAATTACCTTAACTCAACCAATATTCTAACCACACTTTGGGAACAAAAGAAGAATTTTGTAGCTAGGTAGGACTGAGGGGATAAGTATCCAAACAACACCCCTCACTCATTTTTCATGTTGAGACATAGTCATTGACACTTAGGGTACCAAAATACCTTATTGTTTGTTGACATGGTTTAACACCAATTTATCGAGAAGGCCTCTCCCTTAGGAGGGTTGAAGTAGCCATACTAGTTCCGGAAGCCTGAGTGGAATACTGCTATCCATTCAGTAACCGAAGGATACCTTTCGTAGTTCTCGTTGTACCACCCTTATGGGAGTGCAACGACGATAGAACCAAACTGCAGATTCACCCAGCCGAACATGTCATGAACGAGGTATCTTAGTGGCCAAAATTTTAGGATTTTCTACCCGGTGTCCCTCCCAGTAGGGGGATATCTAGCCTTTGATTCTGAAAGTTATATTGTTTGAATTGGATTTCATCTCCTTGCAGAGGATATACATTGTTGAGTCATAATACTTTTTAGTTAGGTGTTTGCATGCTCCATTACCTCCCTTTGGTCATAGAGTACACCCTTTCCTATTTTTAGGAACTACTTGCATGTTGGTTTCCTGACCACATTTTTTATTACTCCACTAACTATAGCACAGCTGCTATAGTAAGTGTTTTGAGGTGAGGTTGGTTTTTGGCCTGAGTTCCATTTATTTTATACGCTTCCCTCTTGCACGCACGTTTGCATTAGGGCTTTAGAGATTTCCACTCACCACCAGCTAATAGTTTTTTCCCAAACTGTCACCATTGATTCCCCGAGACGTTCTCGGCGCTTCCGAGGAGACCCCCCGTAGTACGGTTCCCTTGAATCCACACATCATCATAATAGAGCACCTTCATCCGATTCTAACGCACCTCATTTCACATCTGATTCTGAGGCAGAATCCAAAAATCCCACATACACCACACCTACTAGCCCCATGGCTGGTTCGCATTACGACAACTTTTTCACAGGGGTTGTTGTTGGAACATCATCCACCCCTGCCACCACAACGACCACCACGATAGCCACACCTCCCTTAGGGATGCATAATATGGGACCTACACCTACATTAGGTACGCCTACCATGGGACCCCTTCCCAATACAAGACCCCCACCTAACTTAGGCATTCCCACTATAGCAACTATGCCTACTATCCCTGCTACCACTCAGATTCCAACACCACTTGGACATCTTCCCAACCCATCTGTGACTTTCGTTGCACTTGGTGGCGTGGGCCCCTCCCACACTCTTATGGGTGGAGGGCACATACCTGCCATGACAAATATCCCCCTAGGGGGCAGTGGCATAATACATAACGCCACCACCAGCACTTATGCCCCCATGACAACATCACACCCATCCGCCAGTTTGCCATCTATGGCTAGCCTTAACCTACCAGACTTGGCTAGGATAACAAATGATCCCATCCAACATGACCATACTTGGCCCCCCATGCCCACAAATCTCCCCTCAGACATCCCAAAGTTTGAAGGGAAAGCTGGGGAAGACCCTAAAAACCATATCATGTCATTTCACATATGGTGTTCCTCAAAATCCATAGTAGATGCTTCTATTCAACTCAGACTTTCACAAAGAACTTTCACCTGCTCTGCAGTTAAATGGTACATTGAGCAGCCACATGGGACACACCCCACGTTTACATCCCTCGCCTCAACTTTCCTTCAGTTCTTTCAACTACCTATATGCTATGATGCAGGGGTGGAAATAATTTTGTCTTGTAGACAGAACACCACTACACACATCACTGATCATATCCATGAGTGGCATAAGCACCGTAGTCTCTGCAAGATAAAGCTTGACGACCGTATCTTTTTGGATTGGTTCCTCAAATCACTCCTCCCTCTCATAGCCAAAGATGTAGCTTATGAACGACCCCAGTCAGAAGAAGAACCCATCTTAAAAGCTCAGCAGCTCGACCTCATATATGCCCAGTCTGGATATCTATACACCATTTTACCTGATGCCCCACGTGGCAATCCATCCAGGCATGACGCGACAGGGGCATCCCATGCCGCTGACACTATTATCGGCCAGGTTATGGGGCAAAACAATCCTTTTACCATGATGAGTACAAAAAACGCCCAAGACCTTTCTAGGGCTACATCTCATCTAGAGCTACAACTTCGTATGCTCCAGTAATGCACACCCACCCCACTCATGGATCCTCATGTCCACCACAGTGTTATGGGAAAGCACCATCATCTTATGGACCACCTCCATATTATAACTAGGAGGCCCATCAGACTCTGGTTCAGACACAAGCCCAATCGGCTTATTATCCTCAATAGGAAACACCTCTTTCTCCAACACTTAAAGTAGCTCAAGGTTACCCACAACCGCAACAAGAACCAGGTACGCTGTTGAATATTGTAACTTCTAAGAATATTATATTTGTACATTATTATTATGGAGATGTTTTGTCCCTCCGAGGTGACTCTATTATGTATCCAGAGATGTTTATTCCTCTGATGGTTTGTGGTAACTAGGGTTATTAGACCCACCATGTGGGGGTCGGCCCTGAGTTTATATTTTAGAGTTTATTAGACTTCTCCAGGAGAGGTCGGCCCCATTAGGGATTTTGGTCAGTCAGGAACTAATATAAATAGAGGAGGAGAGCTCCTCATTTGACACACACCTCCACAACTCAGAAAGTGGCGCACTTGTGTCTGGGAGATCTGCATGTAAGGTAGAGAAGAAGGACAAGTCTTGGAGGACATCTTGTATTTTGGTTGATCATCTTATTGAGGCAAGCTTTGTTCGGTTTTCTACCCCATGAGGGTTTCCCAAGGTAATTTCTGTGTCTATCTTGTTATTATGTTTCTTTCAGTGATCTTGCTAGTATATTTGGTTTAAACTTAACATGGTATCATAGCTAGCCTGAATAGAACATCTTTCACAAGGTGAAATTATATTTCTCTCTCTCTCCCAAAAATTAGGGTTTCTACAAAAGTTAGTATTTTTTGGATTATGGTTGCATGGCTGAATAGCCCTTCTAAATATCTATCTTTTGAGCCTTGGATTGAGGTTTTTGGTTGGGTAGAACTCCGAGAAAATCAAACCATAGTTTTACCAAAAGTGCGAGAAACCAGAAATTCTGTTGCAGATCCGGAAAAGTGAAAAGTTAAAGTTTTCGAGTAAAAACTACTCTATCTCTTATCTCTTGGACTCCCCCAAGAGAAGATGGCTCCAAACACTAAGCTTGAAGACAAGCTAGAAGGTATAGAAAATTTTCGAGCATGGAAATACAGAATTGGTCTCATTCTTGAAGAAAATGACCTTGCTCATTATATCAAGGATGAAGTTGCAGAACCTAAAGGAGATGAAGCCAAAGAGAAGCATAGGAAGGATTTGATTAGGGAAAAGAGAATCATAGTTGATTCTATTAAAGACCACTTGATTCCCCAAGTGGCTTCCAAGAAGACTCCAAAGGAAATGTATGATGCCCTAGGAAGGATGGATGAAGGAAAGAAAATCAATAGGAAGATGAACCTAAGAACTCAGTTAAAGAGTACCAAGATGCATAAACGAGAATCCATTCAAGACTACTTCTCAAGGGTCTCCCAAATCAAGGGGCAACTAGATGCCATTGGTGATACTCTTGATGAAGATGAACTTGTGATGACAACTCTAAATGGTCTCACTAGACCTTGGGAGTCATTCATACAAACTATGTGTGCCAGAAAAGAAAGTATGAAGTTTGATGTACTTTGGGAGGATTGTGTACAAGAAGAGGCTAGGGTTGCAAACCGAGAATCCTTGCTCAAAGAAGATGACCAAGCCTTGGCCACCCATACCAAGAGAAGAGGGAATCAATCCTACTCCAAAAGGAATAGTCACAAGGAGTCTCATTCTCCACATAGATTTCAAAAGAAAAGAGGAACTAATCAAAGAAGAGATTATTCCTCTTTCCAATGTTTTTCTTGTCACAAAATAGGACACCTTGCTAGAGATTGCCCTCTAAAGAAGAAAAAGGGTTCTCATTACAAAAGACATCAAGCACATCTTGCAGAAGATGATAGTGAAGAAGAAGTAGAAGAGGAAGAAAGGCCTCACAATAAAAGACCTAGAAGTGAAGAAGAAGAAGAAGAAAGGACCTTCTTCAAAAGAAGATCTAGGAGAAATAAAGAAGAGGATGCAAAAGAATATGTTCTTTTCTATGCACTCTCTGGATCTATAACTCTTGGAGAAGATACATGGCTTATTGACAGTGGTGCTTCAAAGCACATGACAGGTCAGAAAAAGACTCTCTCAAGACTTGAAGAAAAGACTTCTCCACAAAAGGTATCTCTAGGAGATGACTTTCAATATCCCATCAAAGGGATTGGTGAAGCAAGCTACAAGCTTGATTCTGGTACCTGCATGAAAATGAAATCAATATTGTATGTACCAGGATTGAAGAAGAACTTGTTATCCATCTCAGCATTGGATAAGAAAGGCTATAGGGTTGCATTCATCGATGGACAAGTATTAATGTGGTCCAAAGGAAAATCTATCAAGGATGCAATTATCATTGGGGAAGAAGAAGGAGGTTTGTACAAGCTTAAGGGCCTTCCAAAAGTAGCTCTTGTTCATGAAACCATTAGCCCAAATGAACTATGGCATTGGAGACTTGCTCACATTAACTACAAGGCACTACCTTATGTAAGCAAGGTAGTTATAGGTTTGTCAGACTTAAAGATTGATCATGATGGCACATGCAAAGGATGTGCAAAAGGGAAGAATATCAAGAACCCATTTCCTAGGAGTGAAACAAAGACTAAAAGTACATTGGAGTTAATACACACTGATGTATGTGGACCAATGCCCTCCATATCCTTGAGTGGATATGATTACTATGTCACATTCATTGATGACTATTCAAGGAAAACTTGGATATTATTTCTGAAAGGTAAGAATGAAGTCTTTGGAAAATTCAAAGAGTTCAAGGCCTTAATAGAAAATCTCTCAGAAAAGAAAATCAAGATTCTAAGAACAGATAATGGCAGAGAATATACTTCAAAGGAATTTGAAGACTTTTGTAGAGAAGCTGGAATCAAGAGGGAACTAACCACTCCCTACAATCCCCAACAAAATGGGGTTGCTGAAAGAAAGAATAGAACTATTGTGGAAGCTGTAAAGACTATGATACATGATCAAGATCTTCACATGTATCTATGGGATGAAGCAGCCAGGACAGTTGTCTATGTACAAAATAGACTTTCTCATAGTGCTTTTGAATTTAAGACTCCAGAAGAAGTGTTCACAAGAAAGAAGCCTGAGGTAAGTCATCTCAAAATATTTGGATGTCCTGTGTATATTCACATTCCAAAACAAAAGAGAACCAAGTTGGATCCCTCTAGTAAGAAAGGAATATTTGTTGGATATTGTGAAACATCCAAGGCTTTTAGAATTTACATACCTGGTTTTCATCATATGGAGATGTAACATTTGATGAAGAAGCAGCTATCAATAAATCTAGGAAGTGCCAACTTGAAGAAATCTATGAAGAAGATTCACCTCCTAGAGTTACAAAAGCTGTACCCATCCCTGAAGATGATACACCAGAAGACCATGACATGATAGAACCACAAGAACCCCCCATTACAAATCTATCTAGGAAAAGAAGACCAGCATGGGCTAGAGACATTATTCAAGGAGCTGAAAAATATGGAGCTCCTGAAGGTTCCACTAGAGAAAGGAAGAAACCCAAGTTAGTATCCAACTATGTGGCCTTAATGTGTGATCTTGTGGATCATCAACCCACCAGCTATGAGGAGGCAGCTCAAGAAAAAGAGTGGGTAGAAGCTATGACAGAAGAGTACCAGTCAATAATGAAAAATGATGTTTGGGATATAGTTCCCAAACCAAAGAATAAAAGTGTGGTTTCTTCCAAATGGATATTCAAGATAAAACATGCTACAGATGGTAGCATTGAAAAATATAAGGCAAGATTTGTAGCCAGAGGTTTCTCTCAAAAGGAGCGAATAGACTATGAAGAAACATTTGCACCAGTTGCTCGGTACACATCAATTAGAACTATCATGGCACTTGCATCTATGATGAAGTGGAAATTGCACAAGATGGATGTTAAAACAGCCTTCATGAATGGTGCCATTGAAGAAGAAGTGTACATAGAACAACCACAAGGATTTGAGGTTAAAGATAGAAGAACTCATGTATGCAAGCTGAAAAAGGCTTTGTATGGACTAAAGCAAGCTCCCAGAGCTTGGTACGGAAGGATTGACAGTTTCTTAACAAGTATGGGCTTTACCAAGAGTAAAGTTGATCCAAGTATTTATCTCAAAGTTATGGATGATGAACTTGTTATATTACTATTGTATGTAGATGATCTATTTCTAACAGGAAATGAGAACCAAATTATCGAAAGTAAGAAGAAGCTTTCTTCAGAATTTGAAATGAAGGATCTAGGATTAATGCACTACTTCTTAGGTCTAGAAGTATGGCAAGAACCAAAAGGAATCTTTTTAAATCAAGGTAAGTATGCTATGGAGATTTTGAAAAGATTTGATATGTTGGAGTGTAAGGCCATGGCTACTCCCATGGACTCCAACTTGAAATTATTAGTTGATGAATCATCAGAATTAGTGGATGTAACTCTATATAGACAAATCATTGGGTCATTGATGTATTTAACAAACACCAGACCAGATATATGCTTTGTTGTAAATACCCTGAGTCAATATCTAGTAGAACCAAGGAAGGTTCACCTAATAGCTGCAAAGCATGTAATGAGGTATCTAAAAGGTACATTAGATTTTGGTCTTTACTACCTTGGAAATCATGAACTTAGATTACATGGTTACTCAAATTCCAATTGGGCAGGAAGTGTTTCAGATAGGAAGAGTACATCAGGTGGATGTTATGGACTTGGATCTTCCATGATCTCTTGGTTCAGCAAGAAACAATCCAGTGTGGCTCTCAGTACTGCTGAAGCAGAATATATAGCTTCCTGCTCTGCTAGATGTGAAGCAGTATGGCTTCGAAAACTACTATCTGGAGTATTTGACTTAGAATTGGATCCCATTGTGATTATGTGTGACAATCAAAGTTGTATCAAGATGATAGAAAATCCTGTATTTCATGATAAGTCAAAACACATAGAGATCTGATACTTTTATATACGAGATATGGTGCAGAGAGGAGCTATTAAGCTTGAGTATGTGAGCACTGAGGATCAAATTGCTGATATTTTGACCAAACCTTTGTCTCGAGTGAAATTTGAATACTTCCGAGACAAACTTGGTGTGGTTCAAAAGGACCCTCCTCAAAAGGGGGAGTAGTGTAGTCACTGATGATAAGATTGCCTCATCGACAGCAAGGTCGATGATGTGCATACCTATTTTAGATACTTAGATCACTTAGACTTAGGACTCTTATACTTAGAATACTTATTTTCTCTTACTTACTTTTACTTTACATGTTTTATTGATGTATCGGTGAGGATACATGTCTTATTGATGTATTGATGAGGATACATGTCTTATTGATGTATTGATGAGGATACATGTTTTATTGATGTATTGGTGAGGATACATGTCTTATTGATGTATTGATAAGGATACAGGTGGGGATTGTATCATCCCCGGACTTCGGTCCCTTGAATTGATCCGTAGACGTATGGTCTCCGAGAATGAAGTCCTTAGTGGACAGTTGGGGATTGTATCATCCTCGGACATCGGTCCCTTGAATTGATCCATAGATGTATGGTCTCCGAGAATGAAGTCCTTAGTGGACAGGTGGGGATTGTATCATCCCTAGACTTCGGTCCCTTGAATTGATCCGTAGACGTATGGTCTCTGAGAATGAAGTCCTTAGTGGACAGGTGGGGATTGTATCATCCCCGGACTTCGGTCCCTTGAATTGATCCATAGATGTATGGTCTCTAAGAATGATGTCCTTAGTGGATAGGTGGGGATTGTATCATCCCCGGACTTCGGTCCCTTGAATTTATCCGTAGATGTATGGTCTCTAAGAATGAAGTCCTTAGTGGACTGATGGGGATTGTTGCATCATCTCGGAACCACTAGTTCAAAATGTACATGATGGGGATTGCATCATCCCGGAACCACTAGTTCAAAATGTACGTGATGGGGATTGCATCATCCCGGAACGACTAGTTAAAAAGGTACGTGATGGGGATTGTATCATCCCCGGACTTCGGTCCCTGAATTGATCCGTAGACATATGTCTCCGAGAAAGTGGTCCTTAGATTTTTTCTAAGTTGACGAGTTGACTGTATCGTCCCTAGACATGTTATGGTGTCTTAAATGATGATGTGGATACTTGTATTGGTATGGATACTTGTATTGATGATGTGTATACTTGTATTGGTATGGATACTTGTACTGATGATGTGTATACTTGTATTGGTATGGATACTTGTATTGATGATGTGTATACTTGTATTGGTATGGATACTTATACTAATGATGGGGATACTTGTATTGAATGGATACTTGTATTGATGATGTGTATACTTGTATTGGTATGGATACTTGTATACTTATATTGGTATGGATACTTGCATTGGTATGGATACTTGTATTAATGATGTGCATACTTGTATTGATGACGATGTTGATGATCATGTGATGACGATGATGATGACGATGCTGAAGATCGTGGGATGACGATGCTAATGATCATGTAATGACGATGCTGATGATCGTGAGATGACGATGCAAATGATCGTGTGATGACAATGATGATGACGATGCTAAAGATCGTGTGATGATGATGTTGATGATCATGTAATGACGATGATGATGACGATGTTGATGATCGTGTAATGACGATGATGATGACGATGTTGATGATCGTGTAATGACGATGCTGATGATCATGATATGACGATGCGGATGATCGTGTAATGACGATGATGATGACGATGCTGATGATCGTGTAATGACGATGCTAATGATCATGAGATGATGATGTGGATGATCGTGTGATGACGATGATGATGATGCTGCTAAATATCGTGTGATGACAATGTTGATGATCGTGTGATGATGATGCTGATGATCATATGATGATGATGGTGATGATCGTATGACAACAATGATGTTGATGTTCCAGTAATTGGTCAAGTTACTGAAGATGATGTATTAAAGAAATCTTTCGATGATATACAGATGTATCATGTGTGATGTAGTCAATGACTCCTTGCTCCTGCAGATGTTGTTATAATATCCTTCTTGTTAAGGGGGAGTGTTGAATATTGTAACTTCTAAGAATATTATATTTGTACATTATTATTCCGGAGATTTTTTGTCCCTCTGAAGTGACTGTATTATGTATCCAGAGATGTTTATTGCTCTAATGGTTTGTGGTAACTAGGGTTATTAGACCCACCATGTGGGGCTCGGCCCTGAGTTTATATTTTAGGGGTTATTAGACTTCTCCAGGAGGGGTCGGCCCCATTAGGGATTTTGGTCAGTCGGGAACTAATATAAATAGAGGAGGAGAGCTCCTCATTTGACACACACCTCCACAACTCAGAAAGTGGCGCACTTGTGTCTGGGAGATCTGCATGTAAGGTAGAGAAGAAGGACAAGTCTTGGAGAACATATTGTATTTTGGTTGATCATCTTATTGAGGAAAGCTTTGCTGGGTTTTCTACCCCATGAGGGTTTCCCAGGGTAATTTCTGTGTCTATCTTGTGATTATGTTTCTTTCAGTGATCTTGCTAGTATATTTGGTTTAAACTTAACATACACCTCATAACCCTCCTTCTTACTACCCACCACAACCTACTCCAGAGCTTGCATGACCTCAAAACCCACCTACTTCCCAAGGGCATGTGTACGCACAGCAAAACCAACCTCAAAACTAGAACAATCAGCAAAATCAAGGAGGTCAACAGAATTGCGAAAGAGGAAGAAACCGTGGAAACAACCAACAAAAAAACCGAGGACAACCACCTAATCCTCCCAATAATAATAATGTTGCTCCTGCAAGTCAAAACCCTAATCACCCACCAAAACAGGGCAAAAACCCTAATTTGAGAACAAACCACCTGTGTTCCATATGTGGAGTCTATGGCCATTACACACACAATTGCCCCCATTTGGACAGAGTGCATCAACTCTGGATTGACGACGCCCAACGACAAGGATATGCTACATAGCCAACACCTCCTCCCTAACCACAACCCATGATATTGCAAAATCCCTTACCAAACCAAGGCATGGTAAACACTCATCCAAACGATCCCCCTCAAGGATCCACTGCAACACAGTAGCAAATTACCTATGCGGCAGCTGATTACCAGCATACAGAGTCCAACACTCACCATTTGCTAATGATGTCAATCTTCAAACCCGTCAAAATCAATATGGATTAGCCCTGAGGCCACACCTACCGACCTATCTTTGAGTACTCCACCAACCGATCAACCATTTCGCATACCCAATATGCCGATGGACAGGGGTCCAAAAGCACCTCGCATCTCTTTAAGACAAATCAACAATAACCCTAACGCTCGTGCAGCTTCCAACTATAACATTGTAGAAGACTTAGCCCAGTCCCCCGCTGCTATGTCCGCTCTAGAAATCCTAAAAAATTGTCCTGCATAGAGAAAATTGTTGTTATCTGGCATTGGTTCCATAGACCTTAACAACTCCAACATGATGACTTTCGACTTAGACCAAGCCGAACCTCGTCTGCCTTCATGTCTAGCTTTTCAAGTTTCTGTGTCCATTCGCAACCTCATCATTCATTGATGCATAATCAATGAAGGTGCCTCCACCTGCATTATGTCGACTTTCGTATGGCAGAAACTTGGATCCCCAATGCTACAACCATCAACTACTGCATTGTGAGCCTACGATGGCTGTGCAGCTCAACCTCAAGATTTGTTAATGAACGTACCCGAACAGCTTGGGGGAAAATTGGTTCTCATAGATATATAGGTCATTAACGCGCAACTTGATTACAATCTCTTTCTGGGACGAAGCTACATGTACAAAATGAAATCTGTCGCTTCTTCAGTTTTCTGCATCATGATGTTCCCTCATGAAGTACGCATAGTCAAAATCGACCATATTACATACTATGATCCCAATGCCCCCCCAGTGCCTGAAAATTTTCTTCCCATGATCGAACAACCCATTCAGAGTGCACCCACATCATTCGTCTCCTCAGTCGGACCTGGGATATATTCGGATACTCCCATAACCACCAATTTCCCTTCTATCCCACCCCCTCTCCGGGTAACTGAAGTATCCAATTTATGCACCCTCTTGCACAACAAACAATAACATACTCAACAACATCAACCACTGCCACAACCACCCACAGTTCCTAGTCATATCAGAACAACACCGATTCACACTATCCCATTCTTGTTTTTATTTTCAAGAGTTGTTAGCATGCCAGTAATGGCTACACTTAACCTTCCAGGTTTAATGTTAGGTTTAACTGTATGGTATGTACCTACCCCAACCCCCCCACTGACTCCAACAGTTGTTTTACAACCGGTGCAACCCATGAATGTTTCAAACCATCCATCACCTGGCATACCGAAACTCCAAAATCGCCCACCACCTGGTGGTTCGAACCCCCAAAACCGACCAACTCCAATAGGGGGCACTACATCGACATCTAGTTATGTCCCCCCTCAATCCCACCACACGGGGGGAGAGGTCCACAACTCGCACCCCCCCAGTGACTTCCAAATTAGCTAAGGATCCCCCAACCCGTGTGCTCCCTAAGTGCTCCTTGTGCAATGATATAGGCCATGCTACCCATCTATGTACACAACTACCGGCACTTCAAGAACACATGAATATGTTGGATGACGACATGAACATTCCAGTTGTCAAACTAGAATTACCCCCTCAGCCTCACAATAAATCATTGTGCACAAACCACCCTTGTGCGATATGCGGCCTCTACTGCCATTATTCGCATCATTTCCCTGATCTCCCAGATTATAGAGCAGCACTATACGAATTGAATAATACCAACCTAGAGATATCCCCACCACTCATTGAGGAAATATTACCCTGGAATCTTCTCGTTTAGAAGAAATCAATACCATTTATATGATTTCAATTACCTACAAACCCGAACAAATTGATTTAATGACACACTACTTCTACACTGATGAGGAAATCCTAGAAACACTCACTGCACTGGACTACCCTTGGGATGATATGCACCATCGATCATATTTCATCCCCGAGGAATCTACGTCCACCATGGCGAACCAACTATCTGTTGAATCCAAGGACTTCTTACCAACCAAGGTCGATTGGTTCAAAGATACAATACCAGCTCCAGAAGCCTTTGAAGAAGGTAACATGGCTCAAATCTCTCCCATTATAAAAATTGACATCTCCAACACCCCCGGAAAACCTGAGCTTGTCTCTTTAGGCGCATCATGCACTGAAAAAGAAACCCAAGCTTATAAGAAACTCTTCCAATAATTTCAATATGTCTTTTCCTGGTCTTATACCGAGATGCCTAGTCTTGATCCTACCATCGTAGAACATCACATAGACACTTGGCCCAAATTATCACCGGTCCGCCAAAAACAACGTCCCATTCACCCATCCAAGCTTCCACCCGTCAAAGCAGAAATTGAGAAGCTTCGAGCAACAAGTTTCATATACCCGATTGCATATACCACCTGGGTTTCAAACCCAGTACCATTCAATAAGAAAGTCAGCACCATCTGCGTCTGTACTGACTTCCGTGACCTCAACCTAGCTTGTCCCAAAGACAACTTCCCCACACCATTTATTGACCAACTAATCGATGCATGTGTGGGGCATGAGGTACTTTCTTTTATGGATGGCTTCTCTGGATACAACCAAATCAAAATCCGTAAAGAAGATCAATAAAAGACCGCTTTTACTACCCGATGGGGCACCTGCTCCTATCGCGTCATGCCTTTCGATGTCAAGAACGCTGGAGCCACTTTCCAATGAGCCATCACTTATTGTTTTCATGACCTGAATAATATCATATTAGTTTACCTAGACGACCTCACGGCTCGCTCTAAGAAATGATCTGACCATTTAGATGATCTTCAAAAATTCTTCTTGTGTTGTCAAAGATACAACATCCGCTTTAAGCCACTCAAGTGTGTCTTTTGCGTTCTAGCAAATCACCTACTGGGTTTTATCATTTTAGAAAAAAGGATCACCGTCGACCCTCTAAAGGTCCAAGCCATAGTAGACCTACCGTCACCTCCTACATTAAGACAGCTTCAAAGCCTCAAGGGGAAGTCCAACTTCCTTCGTCGCTTTGTCCTAGACTATGCCACCATGGTACATGGTTTCCTCTGTTTACTACACCTTCATACCCATTTTAATTGGGACGACCAAGCAGAAGGGGCCTTCAGAGACCTGAAAAAATCACTTAGAAGTGCCCCCTTGATTTCTCCTCCAGATTTCACATGAGACTTTACCCTTTACATTTTGGCATCAGATTACGCCATTTTCGGAGTACTCATCCAAGAAGACTCTGCTTGTCAAGAACATGTCATTTACTATGTGAGCCAAACCTTGTCAGGCCCACCACTACACTACCCACATGAAGAGAAAATGGCCCTCGCCATCGTTTTTTCACTACAAAAGCTGCAACATTACATTCTCCTAAGCCATACCACGGTTGTGGCCAATTCCAACCCAATGGTCTATCTCTTGAATCGCCTCCTTCTACAAGGCCGTGTTTCCAAATGGGTGATTATCTTACAAGAATATGACCTAAATTTTAAAACCCCGAAGAGCACCAAAGCATTAGCACTCACTCAACTCATTGTGGACTTACCATCTTCATCGTCATCACTAGCTATCCATACTGATATAATCGATGAACATTTGTTCATCATCTCGTCTGACGACCCTTGATATGGCAACATTTTGGTATACCTCCGCACACATAAGTTTCAACCCAACATCGACCATGACGGACGCCATTGCATTCATCACCATGCCCCCCGTTATCTCCTCTTGGGTGATGTCCTCTATCGATGTGGCATCGACACAATCCTACGACGATGCCTTTCCCAAGACGAAGCAGAACAAGTCCTTAACGACTGTCATAGCAGTGCCTACAATGGCCATTTCTCTAGAATGGCCACCGCCCAAAAGGTAATTTGTGCAGGTTATTTTTGGACATCATTACTCACTGATTGTATCACAGCAATCAAACATTGCCAAAATTGCCATCTTTTTGCACCCAAGGAAAGAACCCCCCCGCCCCCCTTCATCCAGTCGTCACCGTTGGACCATTTTGCAAATGGGCCATCGACTTCATGGATTGAAATCCTGCATCCATGGGTGGCCATAAAGACATTATTGTGGCTGTCAATTACTTTACCAAATGGGCAGAAGCCATGCCTACTTACAAATGCAAAGCCAACACTGCAACCCGTTTTTTCCTCAACCATGTTATTGCTTGTTTCGGAGTACCAAAGCAACTCGTCTCAGACCACGACTTTCACTTTGAGGATTCCGTTTGGAGAGAATTGTCAATACTCCTTAAGTTTTAACATCATTTCTCCTCCGCCTACTACCCCCAAGGGAATGCCAAGTCGAAGCTGTTAACAAAATTTTGAAGACTATCCTCTAGTGCACTGTCGACAAACATAAATAAAATTGGCGTCATATGCTTTTTCTCGCATTATGGGATTACCGTACGTCGACCAAAACCACCACTGGATTTACCCCATTACATTTAGTTCACGGCGTGGAATCTGTCCTCCCCATTGAATGCCAGATACCAACATTAAAAATTTCTGTAGAACTTCTCCCCGATACTTCACTAATTAAAGAACGCTTACTTCTTTTAGAGCAGGCCGACGAAGATCGCCGTGCATCTCTCCAAACAATCGAAGCCACAAAGAACATATCTAAACTCCATTACAATAAACATGTTCACCCACGAGAATTTAGTGAAGGAGACCTGGTACTTGTTTACGACCAAGCCCATGACAAAATAGGCAAAGGAAAGTTCCAATCTATGTGGCAAGGCCCATATATCATACAAACTTGCCTTGGACATGGAGCATACATTTTGACCGACTCGGAAGGCAATCCCATGCGCAACCCCCATAACGGGTTGTACCTCAAAATATTCTACCCATAAAAAGCTCCTAGACACCATGGTCCATACTGTACAATTTTTTCATTAGTTTTTTCGCTGTAAATTTTCAAAACCTTACATTTTTATTTTTCCATGCATGAACACAGATGGATCCTGTTCCACTCTACCACATTAGCTTTACCGATGGTGCAAGTCATTGGTCTCCAAATCTTGCTTCAGCAGCTTGGGTAATTTATTCCCCTTCACATGAGCTGATCCACCTCGACGGAGTGTGCATAGGTGCTGCCACACACAAAAAAGATGAGTATGATGCTGTGACCGGTCTCCTGGCACTGGTCTCCAAATGGGCATAAGTCACCTTAGTGTTTTCCTAGACTCCCAACTCCTTGTTTCCCATCTCAACAACTGTTACCAGGTACGCGATCCCTCTCTATTTAGAAAATTCCTACACACTAAACAAATGATTCGACACTTTGAATCCATCTCTTTCACTCATGTCCTAAGAAATCTAAACACTGTAGCAGACCAAATGGCTAACAACGTTCTAGATTGGCACGTCAACCAAAACATGTAGGACATCACGACATGCATCACATAGGCATCAAAAAATCAAAATAAATAAATCATCATAACATTACATCCATGTGCATAACATGTGCCTCCACAGGCGTACAAAAAATCATAACTTTGCATCCACGTGCATCGAACATGCCTCCATGGGAAAAAAAACAAACTACAATTGCATCCACGTGCAACAAAACATAAACAAAAAGACTAGATGTGCATCCACGTGCATACATGACTATATACCAAAACGCATAAATATATATATATATCATAAGATTCATAATGTCAGCAGTGCTCTCAACACCCAAATATACAAAAGGTACACCAGCCATACAAAAATGAGTATCAACGAAATACATCCCCATATGCTCATCAGCATTTGGGGACAGGAACAAGATCACCTAATCATCACGATCACCGGGCTCCTCTGGCTCATCCTCCTCTAGCTCCTCTGGATCATACTAATCCCGATCCCTCCTCTCAGCCATCACCACAGCTACTCTCAGCAAGATCGACCGCCACTCAAGGGGAGCATCGAAACAATGGTCGAGAACATGCCAATCTAGATCTCTCCAACCATCATCTGGAACACCCACTAGTAGCGCCTCCAAGGTATCACGTACATCCTCTAAGGAATCATCTCGCTGATGCACAACTCCTTGTACATGAGGCGGAAGTGCCACTACCAGTGGAGGTACCATCATCATCATCCATCCCCGATGTCCTATATGGTCCACTGGAGGCCTCAGACCAACATCTGCAATGACCCAGAGTGAATCAAGTCAAGTATCATATAAAACATCTAAAACATGATATAATAGAGAAAGAAAAAACAAAGACGTACCATCCAACCCCCAAGCCTGTCCCTGAGCTCGAGGCATCTCAGGGTCTCCCCGGAAGTCCATACCCGGATATGGATAGTCATCAATAACAACAGGCGTCTTCTCCCAATAATCATACATATCCGACAAGAAGAACCACCGGATGCCACCACCACCTGAGGGCATCATCTCCCCCCACCGCATTATCTGCGGCTCACTCCTCCATCCCTCCCGAACCGGCACACGTGGCCGCAAGGTAGGTACCCGCTCAAAGAAGAAACAACAGAGGAAAGAAGCATAACTGAACTCTCCTCCCTCTCAGTTGACCTTGTTCAGCTCTCGTTGAAACACAAGCCAAAAACATCTTCCCCCAAGCAAAGTAGGTCCCTCTCAAGACACTATGAACCATCATCATTTGCCCCCCAGACAAAGGATGGGGTGCCTGTGCACCAAGCAACTGTAAAACACAAGCTGCCACCGCCTGCATCCTTGGATCCTGCAGATCCGATATACTCAGTGCGCTATTCTGGCCACGGGCTCCTGGAATGCAGAATCTCTCTAGGAGATCCTCAATATCCATACCAGCCGAAATCCTCGACTGGGTGTCCCCTATCTCACCCAAACACGGCAAGCCAGTAAGAAACTACACATCGGTCAAGGTGATCTCCACTCGCTCACCTTGCACTATGAAATCCACCTCCTCCGGATCCCAGAAGTCAACGAACTTGTTCAGCAGATCTCTGACTAAACGCATGATAGGAATCTGAGCAAACTTTAGTAATCCACCCAAAGCCAAGGCTACCTGCACATTTGGGTCATCCCGAATACTTCCCATCAATCCCACATCAATCTCCCTCTCCCTCCACGACACCAACGGCCTCCTCAGCATCCTTCCAAAACACCACAAAAAAAATTTAGAAAAATAAAACAAAATTTTTTCCCGACCCAAGCGATCCCCATCGCGACTTTCGGTTCCTTAGCTGCGATGAACATCGCGTCCTTCATCCTCACAGCCACGATGAACATCATGGGTATCATCCCTCACAGCTGCGATGTGCATCGTGGTTGTAAGTCCTCATAGCCACGATGAGCATCGCGACTGTCGGACCCACAGCCGTCATGCACATCGTGACTGTAAGCACCCACAACCGCATTGAACATCGCGACTGTAAGCACCCACAGCCGTGATGAACATCGCAACTTTCAAACCCACAGCTGCGATGCACATCGCGGCTGTCAAGCCCATACTCGCGATGTGCTTTGCGGAAAATGACCCGAAACCCATGATATTCCACGTTGGAAATCCAACGTGGAATACTCGCAGCTTCCGAGACCCCGGCGCTCAACAAAAGTAAATAATTTGAAAGGTTAAGGCACATAGGCTTACGTCAAACTTGCAAAATGAAAAACCAATGGTCAAATCTCCCACAAATCGAGAAAATGCTCTAACCCAATTGAATTACTCTCTCAAACTCAACGGTGAAAATGACACTTGTCACATTGGGCCCACTTGCTATTTATAGAAATTTGACCATTTTCAATCAACCATTTCGGCATCATACGACGTCCATTTTTCAAACCATTGGTACCATTGGAATCAGCGCAGTGAGAACTTCATGATAGTCTACTCCTTTTCCCGATTCCACCAGGTCCCATTTTCGGGCATTTTTTACATGCCCCTCGTCACCTCGATTTTCATGCCACATCAACCGTGGTTCGTTTTTGACGAGTCTTATATCTCCAGATTCAGTTCTCCGCGCTCGTGACAATGCTTGAGACCATTTCTCGCTCTGATAACCAGATTTTTCGAGCATTTTTTCCATGCCCCTCGTTGCCTCGATTTGCATGCCACATTAGCCGTGGTCCATTTTTCATGAGTCTTATATCACCGGATTCAGTTTTTCACGCTCATGATGATGCTTGAGATCATTTCTCGCTCTCACCCCCATCATTTTTGAGCATTCTTTCAAAATGCCACTCATCGCCTTGGTTTGCGTGCCACATCATCCATTATCCTTTTTTGACATTTTTTATATCGCTAGATTCAGTTTTCCATGCTCGTGATGATGCTTGAGATCATTTCTCGCTCTCACCCCCAGAATTTTTTGGCACTTTTTCACATACCCATCGTCCCCTCGTTTTGCATGCCACATCGGCCATTGCCCATTTTTTATGATCTTTATGTTGCCAGATTCCTTTTTCCGCGCTAGTGACGATGCTCAAGATCATTCCTTGCTCTCACCAATACCTTTTTGTTCGGTATAAATTTATATCTTTTTCGGGCCGAGCAATTCCTTTACGAAAAAGGAACTCAGGCAGTTTCTGTTAAGATCTTTTCTGACTCCTAAAAAATGAAAAGATCGCTGAGCAATCTTGCTTCCTTTCATGCTCGCTAAAAGTATCTGAAAGGGCGTCTACCTGGTATAAGTTTACCCATTTTCCAGAACTTGTAGACTAATTACGAAAAAGAAATACTCTAGTCACATAGGCTAGAAGAGTTCTCCATTTTCATCATTTTATGCTTTTTTGGGCCTTGGAGACTAACATATGAAAAAGAAGACCAATGGAGTCTACTTACCACTTTCAGACTCTCTAAAATTGAAAGCAACCATGAGCTATCACCATCTTGGGCTCGTATAAATCCACAGGACAGTACTCCACCACCAATGCAGAGTCTTCTTATCATTTTCAGACTCCTTAAAAATGAAAGCACTCACGAGCATAAACAGTCCTGGGCTTGCATAAATCCACAGGATAGTACCATTTCAGAGAAAATTTTTATCCCTTCTTAGATCTCATTAAAACCATGAAGAAGGACCCAACGGTGCTTTTCGGTGCCACAACAGATCATGTCTACCGATAAGGCAGCTTCCCTACTTTGGTCGCCTTTGTTCAGAGCATTTTGTAGTATGTCACCTTGAGAGTCTCCCAAAAGCATCCATCAGCTTGTCCCACCAGAGTCACTCCAGTCTACAATACATACCGCTAAGCTATGATCCTCACACCTAAAAGTTAGTTTCGTATGCTGCCAGGTCAACCATTTCATCATGCTCTGAACAAAGGAAGTTTAAGTCCACTCACTATATAACCCTAGTTATTCCCCATCCCCACAGTATGCTAGTCCTACCATCAGTACTATCACATGTCAATTGTACACCTCACGCTCCTATCAAGGAAACATCATTCCCTTGATAGTTGGTGGTCTCCCTCTGTCGACGCCAACCAAATCTATTCCAGACGATAGACTCAGAGATCCCTATGCCTTGGACTCATCACCATTTGTGATGAGTTCCTACGGATAATTTTGAAAGGAGTCCTCAGTGCCTCTCCAAATGATTGTTTCTCACATGCTTGGCTTCAAGACCCCAGATATCACCTGACTCTACCACATTTGAGAGCCTAATTGAGGAAACAACTAGTTACATTTTCTTATGGATATCCAGGTTGCGCTTCGCGACAGTATTCAGATGTACCCCAGTTTTGTACTCCCTCGAGTATACAGTTACAAATACTCCTCAAACGTTGACTCATTTACTGACTCTACCACATTTGAGAGTCCAATTGAGACCCTATAGATGTTGGACACCTTCAGTTCAAGCAGTTCATCCACCCTTTTGAAACCTTATTCTAAATGGTTGTTGCTCTTTTCAAGTGTATCAGTTATTGAGATCAGTCATGGTATGACCATGAGTACGTCCCATAATTGTGTCCCCTCTGGACCATTATGTTGTACCAATATATTTTTATGTATTATTCGAGTCCCCCTTCTTCGGCCTAATTGATATGTATATGTCTTGATACGAGCATGGGTATGCTCGCCTCATCCATTATCAGAGATTATTCCTCTTTCATATTGAGGCCATGTATTTTTTATGTTTTTGCAGCTTCCAAGGGGTCGTTGTTCCAGTCTCCAATCGATCACTTCGCTTCTCCAAACCCCAGGAAAAAGACAAAAGAACTATGATGTCTATTGGCCATACGATGAGCTCCTGCCCTCACACATCAAGGGGCAATCTATTAACACCCAAAAAGTGCTCACTAGCTCATTCCCTTATTCACATGATCCATTAGTCTACTTTTTCCACCATTTGAGCCTCTAAAGCCATCAAAAGGTCACCAAAAAGACCATAATACACCTTTTCCCCCTCAAAATATGTATTTTTCCTCAAAAAACACAAAAACCCTAAAAAATGCTCCAAAATTCCCAAATTTTTTTAAAAGGGAATAAAAATATAAAAAATATTCAAAAAAGGAAAAAGAGGGAAAAAGATACATAAACCATGTTGGTTAATACCATTGGTTTCCTTAAAACCATAATAGTATTCCCCATCACCAAAAAGTATAAAAAGGTGATAGGGGCTCCTCACTTTTCATCCACATTTCATCCTATCCTTATGCTGTCAAATTCCCTTTGAGAGCCATTGCCTCCCATTTTGAGTTTGAAGATCCCCATTGAAGCATTGGAGAAGAGGATACCATTGGACATTGGAGATTCTCAACCTTGGAGTTTCTCAACACTTATTATCCTCACCATTTGAGGTAATACAAAATCAATTATTTTTAAATTTCTTGTTCTTCCCATAGATCTCATTGTTTATGTTCTTAAATTCAGTTTTTTATTTCTTTTGCACATGTTAATGTTAAATGAAGTTACATTAGTTTTTACATACTTTTATTGAGACTGCTGCTACTAGTTAGTAGGTGCATCCTTGCACATGCTTGGTTGAAAAACCAAGCAACAACACTCTGGCTATCACTATACAACCTGCTATCTTTCTGCTTCTTAGCCACTTCCTCCATAAAACTTTGCAACCAAATCATCTCTTCACAAGCCTTTATAACAACAACATACTCTGCTTTTGTTATTGAAAGTGCAACAACCTTTTGCAATCTCGAAATCCAAGTTACTGTTGTTCCACCTACAATAAACACATACCTTGTGGTGCTCCTCCTGCTATCCTTATCACCTACCATATATGCATCAACATATCTTTGTAGAACAGTGTATGAATCTCCAAAACATAATGCTTGAGTGGTATTACCTCTCAAATACCAGAGAATCCATTGTACTTCCTTCCAATGTTTTTTACCTGGATTGTTCATATTTCTCACAACTCCCACTACATGTGCAATATCTGGTCTTCTGCACACCATGGCATACATCAAGCTTCCAAATGTCGATTGATAGGGAATATTGGATATGTAATTTGTCTCTTCCTGTGTCTTGGGACATATTTCCTTACTTAGACTGAAATGGCTAGCCAAAGGTGTACTAACTGGTTTTGCATTCTGCATTCTGAACCTCTCCAACAACTTTTGTATGTACTCACCCTGAGACAATGTCAATTTGCGATTTTTACTATCTCTTGTTATTCTCATACCAAGGATTTGCTTTGCAGAACCCAAATCCTTCATCACAAATGAATTAGCTAACATCCTTTTGAGCACATTTATATCCTGCATGTTAGACCCTGCAACAAGCATGTCATCCACATACAATAACAAGATAATATAACTTCCATTATCTAGCCTCTTGAAATAAACACAGTGGTCAGAATGACATCTACTATAACCTTGTTCTGCCATAAACCTATCAAATTTTAAATACCACTGCCTTGGAGCTTGCTTCAATCCATGCAAGCTCTTTTTCAACCTGCATACAAAGTCCTCCTTACCTTTGACCTCATGCCCTTGTGGTTGTTGCATATATATCTCTCCCTCCAAATCCACATGGAGAAAGGTTGTTTTTACATCTAACTGTTCAAGATGCAAATCTTCTACCGTCACTAGACTTAAGATAGTCCTAGTTGAAGTCATCTTAACAACATGATAAAATATTTCATCAAAATCTATACTTTTCTTCTGTGCAAACCCGTTTACAACAAGTCTCACCTTGTACTGCTTGTTACCTACTTCTTATTCCTTCAACCTGTAAATCCATTTGTTCTGCAATGCTCTTTTACTAGCAGGCAAATGAACCAAATCCCAAGTCTAGTTTCCTACCAATGAGTCCATCTTCTCATTCATGCCTTGCTCCCACTTATTTCTAGTTTCCATCTGCGTTGCTTCTTCATAGCATTCTGGTTCACCAGCATCAGTCATCAATAAATAATACATTAAAGGAGAGTATCGTTGAGGGAGTCTACTTAATTTGGTAGATCTTCTTGCAGTTGTTGGAGTTTCAGGTACTTCTTGTTGTTCTTGATTTTCTGGCACCTTTGGAACTTCATTTTCTTCAATTTCATCAAGTACTGTGTACTATGTCTTTTCCTTTTCCCGTTTCATTCCTTGCAACTGATCTTTATACATGACCTTTTCATTGAATATCACATCTCTACTCCTAATGACTTTGTTATTTTCATAATCCCATAAGCGATAACCAAAACCATCAATCCCATATCCAATAAAGGTACATTTCTTGGATTTAGCTTCAAGCTTTGTTCTACTTTCTTTATCAATATGGAGAAATGATTCACAACCAAACGTTCTCAGAAATGAGTAGTTTACCATTTTATCTGTCCATGCCTCCTCTAGAATTCCACCATCCAAAGCACTTGAAGGCCCTTTGTTTATTAAATAAAAAGCAGTATTTACAGCATCTGCCCAAAACTGTAAGGGCAACTCTGCATGCAATCTCATACACCTTGCACGCTCCATGATCGTTCTTTCCATCCTTTCTGACACACAATTTTCTTGTGGTGTTCCTGGGACTATCTTCGCTCTACAAATCTCATGGTATGAACAGTAACTATCAAACTCCTTGCCGCAGTACTCACCTCCATTATCATAACTGAGACACTTCAACATTTTTCCTGTCTCATTCTCAACCAAAGCTTTCCACTTCTTAAAAGTAGCAAACACATTAGATTTCTATCTAATGCAATAAACCCAATTTTTCATAGTTGCATCATCAATAAATGTAACATAATAATAAGAGCCACCAAGAGATTGTACCTGATCTGGTCCCCATACATCTGTATGCACAAGCTCTAACTTTTCATTCTTCTTCTGTTTCCCAACCCTGAGAAATCTGACTCTCTTCTATTTTTCATAAACACAGTTCTCACAGAATTCCAAACTTACCTGCTTCAAATCTAGCAGCAACTTCCTTGAGTGGAGAATTTGCATTCTCTTCTCACTCATGTGGCCAAGCCTATGATGCCACAATGTTGTATCTGTTCCTATGGAAGCTAAAGAGATAGAATGGTCAGTATTATGAGGACATAAATACAACGTACCTACCCTGTCTCCTTTTGCTATCACCATTGATCCTGTAGTGATCTTCCACCACTTTTCTCCAGATGTAGATAGACAGTCGCCATATCCCAACTGCCCTGTTGAGATCAGATTTCTTTTCATAGCAGGAATATGCTTTACATCTTTCAACAACCAATCAGTTCCATTCTTAACTTCTATCCATACCTTACCCATTCCAACAATTTTACATGGCTCATCATCACCCAATAAAACATGTCCAAAATCGCCTGGAACATAATCATGAAAGTATTTCCTATGGGGTGTAGCATGACATGAAGCCCTTGAATCTACTACCCAATAAGAACTAGTATTATCTAATGCAAGAATCAAAGCATCTTGTAACACATCACCTGCTACATTTGTTTCTTGGGTAGTTTCCTGCTATGCATCTCCTTTCTTCTTTAGAGATCTGCAGTCTTTCTTCAGATGTCCTTTCTTTCCACAGTTCCAGCACTCTATCTTTCCCAGTCTGGACTTGGATCTGCATGTTTTACACTTTCCAAGATTGCCTTGGATCTTTCTTCTCTCCTTTTGTCTTCCCCTACTCTCCATGGTCAACGCATTACCTGATGTCTCACCTGTGTGTTTTCTTCTCATTTCCTCGCTAAGAATATCACCAATAACATCATCAAATTTCAAGGTGTTTGAACTAGAGACAGAGTTACTTACAACCATGACCAAGCTATTCCATCTTTCTGGCAATGAACAAAAGATTAGAAGAGCTCTAACCTCATCATCTAAGTTCACACTTACAGAACTTCGTTGATTTGTAACTGTATTAAATTCATTTAAATGATCATTAACAGATCCACCTTCAGACATCTTCATATTAAATAAATGGTTCATTAGAAATACCTTGTTGGAGGCCGAGGGTTTTTCATACAGCTTACCCAATGTGCTCATCAAACCCTCCATTGTCGTTTCTTTTGAGATATTGAAAGCCACCGACCAAGCCAGGGACAACCATATTGTTCTCAGTGTTTTTCTGTCAAGAACCTCCCATTCTTCATCCTTCATAGCCACCGATTGCTTTGCTCTTCCTCCCAACGACAGGAATAGATCCTTCTATTACAGATAGTCCTCCATTTTCATCTTCCATAACTGGAAGTTTTGGCCGTTAAAATTCTCGACCTTAAACTTTCCTTCTTCTACCATCGCTCCCACTCGAACTGGAAACCCTAGTTTCCTACGGGTTTAACTACAAAATAGACCTTTGGATCTGATACCAATTGTTAGAAAAACAGGATTGCAGAGCAATAAAAATTAACATAAATGAAATATAATCACACATATATTACAAGAGAGACATATATATATTGTGGTTCACCCTGGATGGGCTACGTCCACACTAAAATTGTCAGTCCTTATTATTATACCGTCCAGTAAAGTGAAGGGATACAACCTACAGCACAACCGATGCACTTACTCTTCACTGTCTCACAGTCTCTCTTCCAATCTCAGAGATCTTTACAATGCATAATACCTAATACATCAACCCTAGCCGTGTTACAATGTCTTTCTTTTATATGGGAAATACAATGGGAAAATACCACGGGTTACCCAAAACCATGGGCCCAAAAATTTTGGCGAAAACAACCCCAAAAAAAAATTTCTCGGGACCGTTTCCCTCGGACCCCCATTTCTCGGGGGTGCTGTCCCCACACCCCTGTAACTCGGGGGTGTTTCCCCCGAACCCCAAGGTTGGGGAATGAGTTTGCAGTGCTCTGAGGTGCATGGCTAAGACAATATCATCTATGAGACATGAAGATATGGCTCCACAACCAATAAAAGCCCATTCAATCTTGTGCTCATACATTGCCAGCACGCCTTCTTGGATTTGAGTAACATCCTTAGAAGGATCGTATGCCATACCATTGTGTTTCCCAGAAATGTCAGAGAAGGATATGTTGGAAAATTTTCTTGAGGAGGTTTTCTTGTTCCAAGAGAGGTTTTAGAAATGTTGTTAATTTCATATTTATCATTTATCCTGTGGATACAAAGTTTTGAATCTCCATAGATTTGATTGTTGTTGATCCCTTTCTCAGTATCTATCATTAACAGGGATTTCAGAGATTTAAGCTCAGTTCAATTATTTCAACCTGGCCTAGAATCCAGCGTGAAAAGAAAGTGCAAAGAATCAGATTGGAAGAGAGATCCGTCAGTGCCACAAACCCCAAGATGGCCTTGGCTGGCTCCATCAAAAGTCCCTAGTTGATTCTTTTGTCAAAAGACAGAGGCCCTACCTGCCTTGCAAGATTGGGGATTGGGATAACCTTTAGCTCCTATAAACAAATTTGATTTTAAATAACTCTTTGAGGAGTGAAGGACTTTCCTTAGAATAAGTTTCCATTTTTGGTGAGCCAGATGCCCCTTGTAGCAAATGTAGGGGAGGGCTCTATGATCACTCACAAAATGGTTTTCCACCCAATATTGGAAACCATCAATCAAGGAATTACACCTTTCCATGTCACAGAACCACCAAAAGAAGAACACCCCCTTTCATACCTTTGTGGATAAGGAGCAATCCTTGAAAATGTGTTGTGTTATTTCATCATCATTCTAACATAAGGAATACATCCCTAGATCTTGATAAGATATTCTCTTGAGAATATTCCAAGTCAGAATCATGTTCAATAAAACTGGTGAAAATATCTTTTTTTATTTTAGGGGTGCCTTGAGTTTCCAAATAGTTTTCAACCACCAACTGGTGTCTCCTTGATCTTCAATAAAACTAGTAGTGTAGCCTAGTTTGGAGCTCATTTCGTTGGCACTGTTTCTGAGTTGATTTCGTTGGATAACTGATTTTGGTGTTACGTTGTAGTATGATTTTTTTGCAATCTACATGCCATTTGGATCCTCAATGTTTATATATTTTGGTTTAGATATGGATTGCACTCATTGTTGGTTTGTTATATTGACCATTACATGCCTATATTACATATTTGGTGTCTAATGTGTTGGATTTACATTGATGTGCATGATTATATAATAGTTTTATCAAAATTTTATACATTTTTTAATATAATCAGTGCTTTCCTAGTCTGTTTTGAGATTTTTTCTAATCCAGTTCTCGTCTAGTTTTGGATCTGATAACATTGGTCTATAGATATTTTCTACAAGATTCAATAAACTTACCATTCATTCATATCGAGTTCATAGGGGAAAGTATGACAAAGAGTGGTGCCTATGGAGCATGTTTCAAAATAAACAACTCTGCACCAATGTCTTTTTGATATTGATATAAATTATTCCCACTTTGTGATGACTGCTGATAAGGTTGTTTAAGATATGCAAATCCCACAAGCAGAGATTATAATTTTGACTGTATCTATTATTTAGTAAATGCTTGACAGGGTTTTTATTCCACTTCTAAATAGAACGTGACTTAGATTAGAAAGATTTTAAGGTCACAAAATGGCCTCAAAACAAAGAAAATGTACTATAAAAAACGACCAATCGCATTCTAGTAGATGACATCATCCCCCAAGGTTGAGGTGGCATTGCATGAGTTAAGAATGTTTATTTGTCAAATTTTCTATGGTGGATGAAAACACATAGTTAACCAAGGTAGTGGTGTAAGTACTTTTAAGTCATAAAGTAAAGTACTCATAATGATAGTTTTTTCATAAAATAATATTAATCATTTTCAAGTAAAGTACTTATAATTCATAAAGAAGGTTCTTTCACATTTTTTTATAAAATAATATATTATTATTTTTATGTTTTTAATTTTAAAATTTTTTTTTTTCCTCGAAAAAAAGCGTAATTTCATTTCATCCTTAAGAATACGAAATTACATAGAGTGTCATCACTCAGATTGAGTGAATGAAGTAAGCTTTGAAAACCAACTGTAATGCCTTTGTCTGAATAAGAGGAGATGTTCTCACCACGTGAGCAATAACATCTATTACATCAGATTAATAATAACCGGTGAAAATCAGTATAGATAACAGAGATTTACGTACCAACCTGTGTAGGTCATTTAGTTGCAAAAATCAAGCTTGTAAATATATACATAAATTTATCGTTCAGCTGAGTTCGAAATAAGTACATTGGACTTCCAAAAAACAAAAAGAGCAAGAGAGAAAAATAAAGATCAGTCTATGAATGGCCTGTGGTAAAGATCCCTGCTGACCCCATCAATGAGTTCAGTGACTTTCCAAAATCCGGGAGCTAGGAGCAATCCTTCCTTCGAGGCTTTGTCCACCTCTGAGTTGTTTTCCCGAAATATATGCCTGCAATTGAAACTATAAAAGGTGTAAGAGACATTCTGAATTTGTTCCAAAACAGCAGCAATTTTCCGGTTTTTGCACTGATACAATCCATTGACCCAGTTGATCACATTCAATGAGTCCCCAAAAAATGTAACAATCCTAACAGAGTGTTCCAAAGCAAAGGAGAGTAGAAGCTTGAGGCTGAGAATCTCAGACCAGTTATTGGTCCCTCTCCCTATTCCAAATGACATCAGAAAATAATGTAAAGGGGACAGAAATAGAAGAGCCCCTCCCCCACAAAGATCGTTCAGACAAGCCCCGTCGAAGAAGCCCCATGGCTGAGTTCGATCAATGTCCAGCGGTTGAATGTTCCTAAGAGTAGTGGTCTGTCTGCTACGATGAAGAGCTAAATGGATGCCGCAGCTGTTGATGGCCACTAAAGCTAGAAGTCCCACTTTGTCCGAGAACAGGCAGTTGTTCCGGGATAACCAGATGCCCCAGATAACAATAGTGGGAAGGCCTTTATAAGTAGCAAACACAGGGTTATCTGTCCAATGACGCCAGGCCTCCACAAGGGAGTGCCCTTCCCACAGAAAATTGACCTTAAAGATCCGAGACACAACCTTCCAAACCTCCTTAATGAAGCTACAGTGGAGAAATAGATGTAGTACAGTTTCCTCAAATTGGGAGCACAAGTAGCACCTGCTAGCACCCTGTAGGTTTCTTTTTTGCAGAGAGTCCCAAGTTGGGATCCTGTTAGCTAAGATACACCACATGAAAATGCGAGCTTTGAGAGGGATCTATAGTCTCCAGATAGATTTCCACCACCACACCGGTTCCCTGTCCCTGAAGTTTTCACTGATCCACTGATAGCCATATTTCGAGGTATAAATACCTGAGGGATCCCTGTCCCAAATCAAGGTGTCATCTTCATCTTTGAGAAAGATCTGATCCCTGCGAAGAGCTCTCAAATATATTCTAATTTCATTCTCCATGTCCAAGTCTAACCAAAGGTTTCTTCTCTCCTCCAGATAGGCCTTCCCATCCAGATGTTTTCCTCATCCACTAAATGATGTAGAACAGAAATATTATGCAGCCGCAGTTCCATGATCAGTCCAGCTGACAGTAGGTGTTGTGCTTCGCATCCCACCCAAGGATCTCGGCCAATCCTCAACCTTCGCCCATTGCCAACATCCCATACAAGGTTCTGTTCAATAACATGGAAGGAGGAGACAAGAGCTTTCTAGATAACAGACCCTCCTTTATGTGTCTTGACCGGGGCCTGAATCCACTCCTCCACAGAATCTGGTTCAATATATTTTAAAGTCATAATTCTAGCCCAGAAACCTCCAGATGTGATTAACGTCCATCCACATTTGGCAGCCAAAGCCTGAGAAAAATAAAATATGTTTTTGAGTCCCCATCCTCCCAGAGCTTTAGGAGCAACAATTCTGTCCCATTTCACCCAAGGTGTCACATGTGCATCCTCCTTTCCATTCCACAAGAAACGAAAACAAATTTTCCTAGCAGCTTCCAGAATCCCCTTCGGTATCCAAGCAAGGGACATCCAGTATACTGGAATGGCTTCCAGCACCGACTTCACCAATATCAACCTGCCAGCACGGGAGAGCCACCTGAAGCTCCAACTTTTGAGTCTTTTTTCCAGCTTTTCCAAGAGCCAAACCCAGTCGCGTTTCAAATAGTTATTGGGCTTTAGGTGAAAACCCAGGTAGCGTAACCCCTCCGAAAGGTTAAGGAGCTGGAAGGGGAACAGATCAGTGAAGGTGTGAAGCTCCTCCTCTTCCAGTAAAGAGACAGTAAGAGAAGATTTGTCATTGTTAATCTCCATTCCAGTTGCAGTGGAGAAGAGATCCAGGATTTCTTTATATTTAACGGCCTCCCCTCTAGAGCCAGAGAAAAAGATCAGTATGTCATCCACAAAGAGCAGATGTGTGAGCGAGGTGCCAGGTGCCACCAGGATTCCTTCAATATCGCCCGTTCTCTTAGCATCCATAATAGACCTGCTCAAGCTTTCAGCCACCAATAAAAATAACAGAGGGGACAAAGGGCATCCCTGGCGTAAGCCTCATCCAGAGTGGAAGAAGGGGTTCGCTGCTCCATTCATTAGTATCGAGAAAGAGACAGTGGTAATACAACTCAGGATCTAGCGAATGAAACCAATCTCGAATCCCAAATGAGTTAGCATAAGTCAGATATAAAGCCAACTGACCTTGTCAAATGCCTTTGAAAGATCAATTTTAAGTATTACACCTTTGTGCTTGCTGGATTTGATACTGTGTAGGCCTTCCTGCGCTAAGCAAATGGCTTCATGAATCTGACGCCCTTCAAGAAATCCGAACTGCTCCTCAGAGATATGAGTGGATAATATAGGTTTGAATCGACGGGCAATCACTTTAGTGACAATATTATACACACAGTTGCAAAGAGAGATGGGACGAAAATCATTGAGCTTGGAGGGAGTGTCCACTTTGGGAATAAGAGCAATGAAAGTAGAGTTTATGCTGGCGGGTACTTTTCCTTCCCTCCTGGAATCCTCAACAAGATGTAAGAGGTCTTCACCAATAATATCGAGGAGTGCTATAAAGAACTCAATCGTCCAACCATCAGGCCCCAGGCTTTTATCCTTCTGAAAACTGCATAAAAATTCCTTCAGTTCATCCATAGTAATGCTATCCATCAACATCCGGTTATCCGCCTCTTCAACAAACCGAGGGAAAAGTTGAGCAACTCTGATAACCTCTTCAATATTCACCCTGTTGTTGGCTTTGAAAAGGTCCTGGAAGTGATTAACCTTAATCCCTGCCAAACCCTCAAAGGTGGCCTGGGAATTACCATCAGAATCTTCAAGGCTCCAAATAGTGTTGACAGATCTTCTTCCTTAAGCGTAAGCATGGAAAAATTTTGAGGTTTCGTCCCCACTTTCCAGCCAGATGGCCCTACTTTTAAGCCTCCAAGCCTCTTCGTTGTGTAAAAGGATCCTGTTCCTCTTGTCCATCAGCGAAACAAGATGTTCCTTGGTATCCTGAGTGACAAGCCCACCTCCGGATCCCCCCAAAATGTTGGAGATAGCCTCTTCGATGTCCTTAAGCTCCTTGTCCTCCCGACTTCTCTTAGCTGCAGCCCAAGATTTGATAGGTTCCTTGAGTAATTTTATGTTCTCCGAAAAATGAAAGGCTGCAGTAAGAATGGATCCCGGGTGATATGGTATCCAATGCTAATGGAACAGATCAAAGAAGGTTGGATCCTCCAGCCAAACCTTATTGAATTTTATGGGTGTGGGAGGTTTGTGAGGCCCATCCTTCAGTTCCAGAAAAATCGGTTCGTGATCTGAGCATCCCCCCGACCCAATCCATTGCCTGACATAAAATAGAGTCTCTACAATCTGCTCAGAGATAAGAAAATGGTCCAACCTTTAGCCACTCTTTCCAGTCCTGCTCTCATGTTCCTCTAGGATGGCTTCAAGGATACCGGCTCCACATCAATCCAATTGCCATCAGAGAGCTTCCTAATAAAAAAGTTTCTAAGAGGGTCCACTTGAGCATGTGGCCCCCAAATCTCAGCATGCCCAAGAGAAAAATTAAGATCCCCTCCCAGGATCGTTGAGTCACCATTGAGCAGATCTTTATCCAACAGAGCATTCCAAAAAGGTTCACGATCACAGTAAGGACCATATATGTTAACAATAGTAAAGAGTTTGTCAAAATCCAGAGACTTACAGGTCATGCCTAAAACTGAGTGCATTCCCCAAAGAGAGGAAACACACACCTTAGCTTCATTCCAGCCAATCACCAAGCCTCCAGAGCGGCCCCTGGCATCCAAGCCCTCAAAACCCCAACCAGGGAACCAAACCTTAAGTTTACTAACAGCATCAGCCCCACTGCACATAGTTTATTGTAGTAGCAAAATATTAGGATGTTCCAGATGCAACATCCTTCGCAACATTGGTCTTTTGGAGGGACCAGCAAGACCTCAGCAGTTAAGGGACATGATCTTCATCGGATCCCTTCGTTGTGGGCATTCACCACTCTAAGTTCCCTTTCAATAGACAATTGTTTACCGTTCTTAAGGTCCGAACAGGCTCTGGTCTTAGCATGGGAAAGGAAGGATTTCCTTCCTCTGGGTTTGCGAGGTTTAGGTTTCTCTTTCCCCAGCCCCCCCCGCTGGAAATTTGTTCATGGATCTCAGGAAGTAACCTGACTCCGAGGAGCCAGTGGGTGAAGAGGGTTCGAGAGATGTAGTCAATGAATCAGGGTTAAGATCAGGGCTAATGACTGGTGAGCATTCTAGCAGTGAAGGATCCTCGACAAGGTGTGTATCCACAGGGTTAAGTGGGGTCAAAAAAGAAGTCAGTAGCTGAGGGGAAATGTGCAGATTCTTAAAGCCATCCACCCAATCCAAACCAGGAAAAGTAAAGTTATTAAAACTAAGACAGAAGGAAGGGTTGGAAAAAGTAACAGAAGTAGCACCTGCAGCCATGTCTGGTGACCGAAGGAAGGATAGCAGAGGACCCTCCTGAGCAGAATCCTAAAGCTGTGTAGAGTGTGGCTCTTCGGCAACAACAGTGTGACCTAGAACAGGGACCGAACCTTCCTCTGCCTCATTTTCAGCTACCTCCTCTGCGCCAGTGGGAACTTCACCATCTGGGTGACTCTCCAATGGAGTCTCCAAATGAGAATGCTCGAAACCCTGCTGACCCGTGGTATCCTCTATCGATGCCAACCCGACCTCCTTGGCCACAATCCTATGCTTCAAAGTATTACCAAACTTCATACGAACAGGAACTGTGCAATCAATAGCCGGATGTCCATATTCGTGACATCGCCTACACCGGAAAGGCACATTTTCATAGTCTAGGGTCTGTTCAAAGGTATAAGGTCCCCATTTCAAATCCATAGCCTCGAATAGCCCATCCCTAATGTTGATACTCACCAGTATGCATGCTACCTTCTGCATTGCTGTTGCCACAAAAGAAAAGTCAGCATCCAGGTAAGACCCCAGAATGTTTCCAATCCTCCTGAAGTGTTCCTCGGTCCAGTAGTGGAGAGGGAGTCCCGGTAGCCGAACCCAGAGCGGGATAACATCCATTCCTTCACGGCTAGCATCAAATAGGGGGTTCCACGACTTTAGCAGTAGTGGGACTTTAACGATTGACCAGTTAAGGCTTAATTCCCATTGTGCATGTGCATCCGATGAGAAATGGAAAGCAAACCACTCGCCCGAGAGCCCCACGACACGAGGAACATAACCACAGTGTCCCAACCAAGCCCCAGAGGCCCACGAGATCACTGTCTTGTGACTAACCGGATTTCCATAGACCCTTCCAACCAACACAGATTTGACCATCCCGATAATCTGATGAATGCCAATGTCTTCCCCCAGTGCGTAGTTTGGAGCCTTTCCGGAATTCTTAATCTATTTCCTCCGGCTCTTCACCCGATGATCCTTAGATATCAACCCTATTGTTCCCTCTTCACGTCCACAGTCCCGTTGATCGGAGTCCCCAAATGGACTAGAAAACCCCCGCTGTTCTGCAAAGTCCAGGTTGGCTGCTACAAACCCACAGTGAGGTAACGGAGAACCTTCCCTTCGCTCCTCAATACCCACCGCCTCGACTTTGAAATCCTGCATAGATGATGGAGGGTTGGTGCTGTCAGAGGAGTTGATGAAATCCAGCAGCTCGCCAATTCCTGCACTCAGCGGCTCCGGTGATGGTGAGGTGCAGAAGCCCCTAGCACCCTAAATGTTCACAGCGTGCAACTCCGGTGAAAATTGAGCAGCAGGCCCTTCCCAGAACGGCGAGATAGATTGGAATGGTTGAAAGACAGTCGTCGGGGAGGCGTGAGGTCCATCAGGAGTCCGCTTACCAGCAAAACCACTGAACCCTAAACCACCATGCTCCTCCTAATTCCGGAAAGCGCCAGGTGGCGAACACCAGATATCTTGGTGTCGCAAGGTGTCACTACCGTAGTCTACTTCATCCATCGATACCCAAGAAAAGAAGAGCCCAAACCTTGTTACCAAGGTTGAAATCCATCTTGGATAGCGTGCAGTGCATCGTACAGGCTGACGACCTGCGGTCGTCTGCAGAAAGCCTCCCAACGCCCGTCGCTCTCCATCGTCCGCGTTTTTAATTTTAAATTATATATTCACTCTATTCTATTTAATATCATAATGTCAAACTAATATATATATATATATATTCATTTCACATTTTTCATAAAATAATATTTTTGTCATTTTCATATTTTTAATTTTTAATTTTTAATTATATATCCACTCCATTTTATTTAATATTATAATGTGAAACTAATATATATATATATATATATATATATATCCTTGTACTTTTAAAATAAATTAAATTCATGAATGATATTAATATAAAAAATGTATGTTAGTTATGCATATAAATTTATGATTTTGATATTAATTTACCAATATAGATTTAATGAATAAAGAATAATAATAATAATGCAATGTGGATTATAATAATATTATTAACATTTTACATGTAAATAACTTTTCAATTAAATTACATTATATTAAATTAATGAGAAAAGTACTAAATATAAAAAATCAACATAAAATTAAAAAAATAGCTCTTAAAAAAGTTTTTTATTATTTAATTTCATTTGAAAGTTCAAGACAAATAAATACTAAAGGACAATAAATTTTTGGGAATTTACAATGAATCTTAGTCACATCAATGTAAAGTTATTTTATTAATTTGATTTGTAGTGAATTTTGAAAAGTAACTCAACCATGGTTATTTATATTTTACATAGAAAATAGTGTGGGAGGTGACTTGTCATATAGGCATACCCCATAGAACCCCCAACTCATAATATTTTAATATATCTCATATTTTTGTAGTTCATCTCTTAGGAGGCCATTTTTTGACCTCAAAATCTCTCTAATATGATTTGTTGTGTGGAAGTGACAAATTCACTAAATTCATGAAACTTTTGGAAGTAGGTTTTCAATTTCTCACTTACTGTTTATTGTCCGATCAAGCTTTTTTTTTAAATATTTGTTGAAGTTTTCAAAATACTTTCCAAACACTCTTTTAAAATTTAGACTCTTTTAAAATTTAGTAATGTTTGAATGAATACAAATGTTCTGCAAAAGAATGGGGATACAACTTCGCATTAGTATTTTATTTGTTGCTTCTTTTAGTTTTTCAAAGGATTTCAGTTGATCAAAAGAACTAACCTTATGGTTCTTCAACATAAATATAGTTTTTGTATATTCATAAAAGAGTTGCAAATAAATTAATAATCCTGTTGAAGTTCATGTACTGTCTTTAATTGTTTCCTTTGTTATAGGTTGACTTTTCCTTTATTATATAGCAAGAAAAATTATATTTCTCATCATTTCCAAACTTGGCAAATGAATGAAATTGTTTATTTATTTTGTGCTAGTTTCAAAATTCATACTCATTTTTTTCTTAGCTTCAGTTCCTTGGGGTGTGGGAGCATTTATTTTCTTATGTGTCAGACAAGATTAAAGTGAAAAACCCAGTCCGTTGGCATGCACCATCACACTAAGTATCATTTTCTTTTCTTTATTTCCAGTAGTTACTTATTTAGTCCTCAAGGTTTCCTATAACTTACTTTTACTTGTTGCAAGTAGAATTGCATTATTTTATTCCATTTCCTAGACAAGGGAATCCCACATATATGCATTTGAATGGACAATCACTGCGATGAAAATCCTATCTAAGATGTTTGTGTGCATATAGTACATGTTCATTGTTTATTTGATGACTTCATTCATTTAATTGCGATATGTACCATACTGCCCAAATTTGGAATTAGTTCACTATATGTCCCGTTATATTTGTCCCAAGCAGCATGGTTTTTTCCTTCATGCTCTTTTTGTGTAGATTATTATTATAATGTCTTGTTTAATTCCCGGTTTTAGATATTTAGTGTTATGTCCTTAAGATGATATTACACCTGAATAGTATTCTATGGTTGTTGATTGTAAATGATTATCTCATTATGGGAAACTTAAAAATAGATTCTATGTTCTTGTGACCCTCGGAAGAGGCCAACAACAGAGCAGGCACTGCATCATCCTTTCTTCCTTATTGGTATTGTATTTTTTTTCCATTGATAAAAAATTTGAATTCAAATATCAGCTTTCTTATTTTATTTGCTAATAATATTTATTTTATAGGTAACTCACTTCAAATTGTTCAAGTTGGAATTGAAAGAAATATCTATTGTATGTAGATTGGCATGCCTATTCCATTTTCTCTTGGAGGAAATTTCTAAGCTGATACATGTGCAGCAGGTAAACCTTAATTAATGAGCAACATACAGGTACGGTTTGATCATTGTTTCCTTTATGTTGTATCTATTAAATCTTAATAAAGACATCTTTCAGATTAAAAAAAACATTCCAAGACACAATTGTGCCTCACATTTTAGAGAATCCTTTCTTGTTATTTTACTACAACAAAGTGTCCATTGAGTGCATATTGATTGCAGTGGGCTACCTCCAAACATTTTGACACATTCACCTCAAAATTTACATTCTCTGCAACAGAAGATTTATCCATTTCACTCTTCTATAAGGTTGGGGAAATGCTCTACTCCCTTTGCCACATTTCCTGATATATATCGAAGAGTTTCTTATGTTTTCCAAGATGAATTTTGTTCTTTCTGCATGAAATTTCTCTCATGTTTAGAAATATTCTTCTCATTTCCATGAACTTTTCAAAAACATGATTAACTATATGTTCATAATTTCTCTTGCTCTAAATCTGTTTGTACAGTTACTCCCATAACTAAGAATACTTCCCCCACTCATAGTCACATCCTAGCTTCACATCAAACCACCCCCTTTTATAGCATCTAAAACAACCTTCCTCATCCAATCTTTTATAAATTTAGAATGTGCCAACATTGAGGTATTATTTTCAAGTTGAGCTCCACTTACATTTACAAATTTTCTGTAAGCAATGACATTAAGTTCACAATTTTTTTATTATCAGTGTTTGTCTAGACCACATCAACCAAAAGAGACCTATAAATAACCTTCAATTATAGAATCCCAAAAGGTACTTCTCCATTAACTATTGAGAGGGGAGGATTTGAAGCACTATTGTGGAACATATATTTTTCAAAGTACTGCCCTGTAGAGCTTGATATGTTTGTAGGACTCCCTGAGTTTTCCTCTTTTTGATAGGAGAAGGAGATGAATAACCTACAAGTCTAGTTGTTCCAGACATAGGAGAAGTTGGTACTCAATGAGGATAATTTAAGCTTCCACTGATATCGGTTTGATACATAGCCATTCTTTCTTTGTTGTTTTCATAATTCTTGCAATCAATGCTTTTGCAATTTTCTAAGCATAAAATATTTCCTTGGAAACAATCACAATACTTCTTCAAATATTATGATTTATTGCAATGACACCCTTTATTATGTTGAAAATACCAATTTTTTCCTTCATATTCCTTCAAATTACCAATGGCATACTCATCAATAGCCTCAACCTTCATAATGGAGAGTAGATGCCAATAGGTCTTTATCCAAATGCATGTCAAGGAATTAGTACAACTAACATTCAGGGACAGAGTTTGGCATTGTTAGTGTGAGAAAAGTTCAATACACATGGGTGAAGATGTGTTGGAAGAAGCAATGATGTATTTCATTCACTTCAATAATATGGGCTGAATACATTGCATATAGAAAGAGATGTTGCTCTTCATTTTTCCCATAAGCAACTGCGCTTGTTTTTGTTTGTTTTTGTTGCATCATAATCACCTTATCACAATCTTGTCCCGACACATGATTGACTTTGGCATGAAATTATACTTCATTTAAATATAACACTAATGACCTCCTAGGAGCTAAGTCCAACAAACTAAACATTACATTGATTTTTCTAACACCCTCCTCTAGAATCTTAAAGTTTATTTTGCTCTTTATAATTTTCTACGATATTTTTATATTCTCAGACTTGGGTTAGTGAAAATGTCCGCTACTTGACCTTGTGACATGTGAAAAATGAGTTCTATCTCCTTAGTTTGTACTTACTCCCTGAAGTGGTGATGTTGCACTTCAGTGTGTTTTGTTTATGAATGAAATACAAGATTAATCGGTCATTTCTATAGCTCTTTGATTGTTACTACAAATCTGTTGGCTACTTTTGTTGTAAGTTTGAATCACTCAATATCCTGTAGAGCCAAATTGCTCCAACGGTTGCTTTATATTTCTTCGTTGATGAATAAGCTTCCAAGTTTTAAAGCACAATATAACGTTGATTTTCTGCCATTATCTTTGCATCTGAAAACCTGCTCAATCTAAAATTTTCATTTTTTTTCAATGCAACTTCAAAACGCAGAGTCTAAAGTGACTCATGACTAATTAACTTGTAAGTAACTTTATCATTGTCACCACGTTAAATTAACATAAGATAAAGTCAGAAGCTATGTGATACACGATGCGACCATTATTAAATATTAACCATCATACCTATTTACACGCCCATTCGTTTTCCAACTGAATTGAATTGCCAAACAATGTAATAGCATATGCTCATGAGATTCTTTGGATAGATAGCAGAAAGAAAAATTGAGACGGACCATCGAATACCAGTTTTTTATTTGGTTCCATGTCAAAATACAACCCTTCACTGCTAACTTCAAGAATGCTTTTTATTTTTGGCCATAACCAAAAATTCCAAATTCCCTTCTAGATGTTAACTTCTCTTTTATGAACAAAAGTATCCTCAATGAGATTGTATGCTTTCCAAATAGTGTACTCACCCTATTTTTGTATCTCCCATCCGAATT
This sequence comes from Larix kaempferi, assembly GCA_027924585.1. Lineage (NCBI taxonomy): Eukaryota > Viridiplantae > Streptophyta > Pinopsida > Pinales > Pinaceae > Larix > Larix kaempferi. The sequence continues at coordinate 7,063,469 of BSBM01000432.1, read as the reverse complement.
TATTCCATCTATGCTTAAATTGAAGTTTTCATTTCTATAATTATCTCCACAAAGTTCTTTTGCTCTATTAGAGATAACAGAAGGCCATCTTAAGGGAGTCTTCGATCCTCTTTTCTGAAATGTGCTACTTTGAATTCGAGTATGTCGATCCTCTAAATAATAATATCAACTATTGTCAATTACTCGCATTGAAATATGTTGCAAGCTAGCTCCAACTGTGGGTAATAAACATATTGGTTGTGCTTGTTTGCAAGGGTCTTCCCAAAATAAGGCTGTCCATCTATCCTTTATTTCATAAAACCCAAACTTTTGAATCAGATTTAAAACTTGTGTAGAAGTGAGTATTGTTCCATATAAATGATCCTGTGGATAAGTTAGTATTCTTTAGTAACGAATATATCCTAATATTTTATGTTAATCTACATACTCTATTTTCCAAAGAGTGGCCCACAATGTTGTTCTGTCAATCAAACAGGGCCATACAATCTTATCATTGAGGAATATATTGAAACTATTTATCCTTCTGAATCCAAGAACACATTTAATATTTGGTTGGCAGACCCATTTCTCGGTCACCAATGGCAATTTATGTTCAGAAGTAGAAGCTCCCCAAAGGATATGTTTTTGCAATTTCTCAATTTCCTTGATCACGTTTATTGGAGCCGTCGATGCTGACAATACATATATTGGAATAGCCTTTAGTAAGATTATTGTTTAGTTGCATTTTATATTGTATTATTAACATAGACCTTTCAATAGCCTTCATCTCTAGCATTGTTGATACATATGCATACTCTTGTGCATCCTACAATTTAGCTGGGGATGATTCCTATTCTTACATAAAATTCTTTCCAGTTACATGAGTAATAATCTCGGGGACTTTTGTTAACTTGTGACTTTCCCAAATTGACACTACTGTTTTAACATGGTAATTGTTATGTAGGATGTGTCCAAGAAGATATCAACGTTTTTGCAGCAAGGACCTTGGGCAGTGTGTATACTCTCAGCTAATGGATCAATTTCAAATGTGACTCTTCAAACAAGGATGTCAAGTGGCATTGTAACATATGAGGTAGGGATTCAATACCTTTCTTGAAACACTTTTATTTAGGATAGTAGTTTTTGTCATATATTTTTGAAATAATGTCGTAGAATAGATTAAATATTTTGTCTATTTTCACCTACTGCGAAATTGTGAACCTGAAATTCCTATTTGGAAAGGAGTATTAGGTACATCAACACTCTTATAACTTATTGCAAATGCCTCTTATTATTATTCTTGAGAAATATCTCCATATGTGGTGGATTTGACCAATAGCAGAGGTTTGCCTACTAAAAGTCATTCTAGAAAGGATGATAACTATAGAGTATGAACTATGAAGAGCTTCATCCTCCACTCTATATAGTCTCATTTGAACCAACAATATTGAATCTTCTTGTTTTTGGTAAATTTTTTGAATCGGAGATGCATGGATAGGAGTTTCCCTTTGGAGGTTTACATAAAAGTTAAAACCCTCTAAAGTTCTCGCATTTTCCAAGATTTTCTATATCAATGATGAATCTAGGAAGGATGATAACTATAGAGCATGTAGAGCTTCCTTTGTTTATTTATTTAAAGTTCCATCCGGACTGACACCTTTGGATAATTCATGTTTTGGCCATCTTTTTTAATTGGAGGTGCATGTACAGGAGTGCTCTTTTGTGGTTTCCTTAATATGTTTGGGTGTTTCATTAGTTTTTATTTTTAAAGGTGAAGGCACAATGTTTTCTATGTTATCTAAATCCTATGAGCTCCTAAACTAGCCTGGAGAAATAAATGATTTGCACTGAAAATTTTCGAGGCTTATAGGTTGTAGTTGGGCAGATTTCTCCTATACTGTACTTTAAGCTCATTTAGAATAGTAGCTAGAAGCACACATTTATTGATCAATTGCACCTTGTTAAAATTTATGTTCATGCCTCTTTGATTTGAGTAGATCACACGTGTTTTTGTCTTGTTTATGAGGTATGCATACAGTTATTGAAATCATCCACATGCATTCATCATGTTACAAATAAAAGTCATATATGAGGCACATTGCACAATGACTAAGGTCACAACTTCTCATGTCTTTGTTTTCTCAGTCATAGACCTTAATGCTTTGTAGGTCAACAGAGTGTAGTTGCATTATGATTTATGTGTGATTTGATAGGTATTTGTTACAGTTAGCATCAAGAGAGAGACATCAATCCCCACTTTTTAGCATCTTTTGGAGAATCATGAATTTGAGGTATTTGTCAGCTCCAGATCCTTTGTCCATTCTACCTGCAAGTAAAGTTAAGTTATAGAAAATATAGAAAGGTCCCACGGTATTTGAAAGGTTTAGGTTAGGGTGAGGTAAAGGACCATGTATACTGAGATGTTTATTCCAAGGCTACTACAACTTAATTACACCAATTTTTCCCATTGTATACTTTAAGAAAGAAGAAAAGGTAGGAAAAAGGAAAGATGTTGACAGTTCTTGAAGCAAGGAGAAGACTTTCAGATTTCTCGATTAAAGATGAACTTATTTGGTATCGAGAGAGAATTTTGATCCTTGATACTTATGTTAGAAAAATTGATTCCCATTTTAGATAGGTGCCCTTTGTTCAAAAAAATATGAACACTATATTTTAAGACAGGGCCAATTGAGAAAAAGCTAAACACAAGATTTTAAGAAAGGGCAAACAATTTTAGGTTAAGTCTATTCTGGGCTTAAGATATCTCCTTATGTTCAACAACTAATTGAAAAACAGTTTTTGTATTATAAATATTTATCACTTTGCAATATGACATCATTGATTTATGAAGAAGTTTCCTCTTTGTCGTGCATGTGTGCTCTGCAAAATACCATGGAATCATAGCTTTAGTAATTCTGCAAGTCTATGAATAATTTTGGTTTTGGGGCATGCTAACAGTGAAATTGCCCTAGGCATATGTTGTGACAGGATTCAACATGTTGGTGAGTACATCTTTTGGTTCCAATATTTGAGATGAAGCCGAGTTCTAATCATTGGAATTTTCAGAGTGACATGGGACACCATGTTCATTGCTTCAATTTAGACTTCAGTTCAGAACTCGGTTCTATTTTTAATAGGGGCTGCATGCATGTAACACTTGGCACATGCATGGGAGAGTGATTACTTCAAATGGGTACTTTCTTATTTTGAGATCTGTTATTTCTTTGACTCCTAGGTTGATCCCCAAATATTTTTTCCAGCGAGGGAAAGGACGGAATCCGTATCCATAGATATTCAAGTTGGTCTCGGTCATGATGCTATATTGTTGAAGGTTAGGACTACCGAGCAGGATCATACCATGTTCTAGCTTGGAGGGGAAGTTGGCTGCTTAGAATTCTAGGAACAGAAACATAGTGAAGTTAGATTTGGTGAGTTACACAGTAAAATCTATCTTTGGTTTTTGACTACTTCCTCCAACAATAGGCCACATAATGGTTGTTTAATCCACAAAAGTAACAAGGTAATGAATATCAACATTGGTATGCATTATGATTTGTCTTCTTGTAACAAAAACAAGTGACATAAGGTTTCTAGTTCTGAAACCTTTCTTACTTTCACTTGGGATTTCTCTCTCCCAAGTTACTCGTTCTTCCAACTGTTGGAATGTGCATGGGTGCTTAACTTGTTTTCTTGCTACCTTTCTCAGAGCTTACAAAGGGATGTTGATCATTCTTTGTGATCTATTCTTTCATTGGAGTTGTTGTATTTCCTCAATCTTGAGCCTCCACAAAGATTATATTTGAGGCTTTCACATTATTTAAATTTGTACTAGAACATCCACCTTTGACTTCCTTACCACCATAATATCCTAAATGAACATGTTGTAGTCTAGACTTAACTGCAATGGGGCTCTTCATGCCTTAACCATGATTTTCAAGACATTGGCCATCAAAACCCATCCTTTGCAAAAACTTCAAGCCTCTCTCTTTGGTATGAAATTCAAAACTAGAAAAAGACTCATATGTCGATTGAAATTGAGCAAGGGGTGAAGTTGAAGTGCTTACCCTAAAATTCCCTCAATCATGGTATGCGCATCTTGAGTCAAAACAAGGCTCCTTTTTTCTTAATATTTTCCACCTCCATTTAAAGACTCATCAATATGGCTTTCTTACAAGCCAACTATTACACTATATTTTCCACAACCTAGACATTTTTCTCCTTAAGAAGCTTCCTTCACATGGATTTACAAAGTTTTATGCAATTCTGAACATTCTTCTCGTCCAACTACTAGAAAGTCTTTTCTAGTTGTTCATTATCCTCATAGATTTGTTTATTAATATCCTATAGTTTCTAAAGTATCACTCTCTTATGATATTTTCCCATGGATGCCTTACTGCAAGTCCATAGATTCATAAATATATTTCTATGATACCAATTGATTTAAATCTTTTGGATGAGTTGAAATATCCCAATGGCACTAACATCAAATTTTAGTTAAAACGAAATAATAGGTATCTTGAATATTATCAACCATATATTATTTCCTTATTAAGAAATAATAAAACTGAAGACAAATGAAATCATAGAACATTATACCAATATTTTTAAGGAGAACCCTTTTGAACAAAAAACTCCAATACGATATTCAATCTAATAGATTGCAACCAATGCATATTGTCTTTTATTAGAATTACAAATCATGCAATCTAGGTGTTAATATTGCTCCTCTCCCCAATTCTTAAAGGGTGCGAGCTCAATGGAAGAGTGCTTTCCTTACAAGAAGGAGGTTGGTGGTTCGATTTCTCCATGCCCTAATGACATTGAAATGTGTTTCTAAAAAAATATTTGTCGTGATAATTTATATTAGTTGCTAAACGGGAAGCAAAATGTGGTGAGAGTGTGGGAGTAAAAATGGACGATAAATTGGGCGCTAGAGTGGTAGCAAAACATGGTGCTAATGTTGACATCAATAGAGATGTAAAACTAGGCATTAACAAGAGGCCCAACACTTGACGCTAATGAGGAAGCCAAATATTGCATTGATATGGTAGAAAAATAAGATGTTACTTTGGATGCAAAACATGGCACTACATAGGAAGCAAAATATGGTGCAACAATAGAAGAAAAAATTGGCTCCATCTTGGTAGGAAAACACGATGCAAAAAATGAAGCAAAAATTGGTGCAAAATTAGAAGCGAAAATTGGTGCATATTGGAAGTAAAATGTGGTGCAAAATGGGATGCTAAAGTGGTAGCACATATGGATGCAAAATTGGATGTCAATTTGGATGCAAATATGGCATGAATGTATATGCAAAAATAAATGCTAACACAATGCTTTTAAGGATGCAAATAGGGTGCTTATGTGAAAATCCTCACAGTAGATCTAAGAGATGATGTATAACTCACAAGAAAGTAATTGATTAAGCAAGAAAATAGAAGAAGAGTGGTCAATGCAGTATAATGAGCAATAGAATAATAATACAGTAGAACTCAGACAGAAGAAAAAATACTTCACACACACTAATTCATTAATCACAAATGGACAAATAAATAACACAATGCATGAGGAATTTGAATGCCTAAGGTGGCAATTCGAATTAGCCTTCATGGAGTGATCAAAAGATCACTGGAGTGTTATCGAAGCACAACTAGAAGTCTTCATCATCATCAATGGAGTCATCAATGCTCAAGTAATTGTCAAACATCAGTCAAACTAAGTCCGGTAGGTGTAACTGAGTGTAACGGAGTGTAACTGAGTATAAACTGAAGACAACTAGACTGGTAGGTGAAGGGTGATTTTCTTCCTAAAATCAAGGAAGAAGGGCGCATTAATCAACTGGAGGGATAAAATTGATCAGTGAGAAGCTCTCGGGGGTTAGCTAACTAAGGGCTAGGTGCTGGACTAATGACTCGAATGCATGCAAACCCTAAATGATGCATGAAAACCCTAAAAGTGCATGCATGAATGAAAATGTAAATGATCAAAATACTCGTGGGACTAGGATGGAGTATAGGAATATCCTAACACCCCCCCTTAATCCATCCTGGGCCTTGGTAACTAAGACCAAAGGTCACCCAATACAATGAATAATAACAGTCAATAAACCAAGGAAATGGGGAAAATTTCATAGGAAAAATACCCCCCCTTAAAACAGACTGTAAGGCACACATAAAAAATAAATGCTCCAAACTCAAGCAGGTGTGATGCTTGGTCATATGTCTGGAGGTATATTCTTCTTGGGAAGAAGTGGATCATTCTCAAAAGGCATGTGCGTGTACTTGCTCTTCAGTTCGAATGTGATGAGAACAAATCCAAAAGTATGAGAATGATCCTTGAACCTGTGATTCGAATCAGCTAAGATAGGATCAAATATTTGAATGTGTATATAGTCTTTTGTCTTCTCCTTCGAACCATCATAGGTGAGATTATGCCAAAAAGAACTATTACATGTTTGCTTGAAATCAAAATCAGATTTAAGACTTAAAAAACAGTTTCTTGAGATCTCCTTTGAACCAGCAGGGGTGAGATCAAAACCATCATATGTATGAGAAATTATCCCAAGTAGTGATTGCTTAGAATCCAAATTAGATCCAAGACTTGAATCATGGTTTCTTGAGATCTCCTTTGAACCATTAGAGGTGAGATCAAAACCAGTAATTGCATGAGAAATTATCCCAAGTGAATGGAAATGGCCATAATCTTGAATAACCCTCTGAAAGCATGAATTAATGATCATATAGTAGTAAGTAAGAGGTGAGTAATCAAGGAGAGTGAATGCATTACCTCCAATGGCTGAATTTACCTCCGAAACATTCATAAGATCATGATGCAAACCAACAAACTTTGGTGCAAGAGAGGATTTAGGACCTTCTGCAATATCTAGAATGTGACCTGACACAGAAAGAGAATAAAGTTGGAGCATGAGTGTAGAATATGCAAGTTCTTTATGGACAACTTCAATATGAGATGATACTGGTTCATGATCTGAGATATCATCAAGGAGGGAAAATGCAACACTTTGCTTGCTCTCGAATGGGTTTGGACCAATCCCTTCATTCTGTCTGCCAAATCTTTCATCCAGGTGGGCCCATAGCTCTTTTGGAGATTCAACATCATCAAGGGAATAGAATGCCAAGCTTCCAAAGATAGCAATCATGATGGCTACAATAGCTCTTCCACCTTCATTTAACGATTCAATCTTTTCTTCATAGGATTCGAACTCTCTTTCAAAACAATAATGAAAGAGATCACGTCTCTTCAAATATGCTATCATTTTTGGTTTCCATTCAACATAATCGAATAGATAAAGAGGAGGATCTTCTGAAAACATTGAAGCTGTAGAAGACCTGCAAAAACAATAGAGAATATCTGCAACTGCTACTGCTGCACTCGAAATCTTGGTAATAACCTGCAAAAAACTATCAAGAATGGAGATAAACAATACTCTCAACATGCTCTGATACCAAGTGAAAATCCTCACAGCAGATCTAAGAGATGATGTATACCTCACAAGAAAGTAATTGATTAAGCAAGAAAATAGAAGAAGAGTGGTCAATGTAGTATAATGAGCAACAAAATAATAATACCGTAGAACTTGGATTAAAGCAAAAATACTTCCCACACACTAATTCATTAATCACAAATGGACAAATCAATAATACAATGCATGAGGAATTCGAATGCCTAAGGTGGCAATTCGAATTAGCCTTCATGGGGTGATCAAAAGATCATTGGAGTGTCATCGAAGCACAACTGGTGTCATCGGAGCACAACTGGAATTCTTCATCATCATCAGTGGAGTCATTAATGCTCAAGTAACTGTCAACCATCAATCAAACTAAGTCTGGCAGGTGTAACTGAGTGTAAACTGAAGACAACTGGACTGGAAGGTGAAGAAGGGCGAGTTGCTTCCTAAAATCAAGGAAGAAGGGTGCATTAAGCAACTGGAGGGCTAAAACTGATCAGTGAGAAGCTCTCGGGGGCTGGCTAACTGAGGGCTAGGTGTTGGTCTGATGATTGGAATGAATGAAAATGCACGCAAACCCTAAATGATGCATGCAAACCCTAAAAGTGCAAGCATGACTGAAAATGTAAATGATCAAAATACTGGTGGGACTAGGATGGAGTATAGGAATATCCTAACAGCTTATGGGGACGTCATTTAGGAAGTAAAATATGACGATCTCTAGGAAGAAAAATAGGATGTTATTTAGGAAGAAAACCTCGACGTCGTTTAGGAAGCAAAATTGGACGTTATTTTGGAAGCAAAAAAATGGGTGCTATTTTAGACATCAGAAAGGATGCTATCTAGGAAGCAAAAAAAGACGTTATTTTAGACTCTTTACATTTTTTCCATGACGCGTCCCATTTACTGTCTATTTTGACCACTCAATGAAAAAGAAATTTACACTAAAACGGGACGCTAGTTCCGGGATTTGTTGTAGTGAATTCTTTGACAGAAATAGGAATTCGTTCTTGGCATCTAGGTCTACAAACTTGTGGGATACTAATATTCCATACAGATATACAAACAAAACCATTAATTTGTACCTTAATAGTATAGATATTAGGGATATTTTAAGTGAGACACCATGCATATATCCTCACATAGTTGAAGCATACAAGGGAATTGCATACTTCAATATAGGAATACATCATACCTACATACAAGCAAAAAGAGATCCATACATGCAATGGCTACCTACTATGTTCATTTATTCTAAGGATTACATTGCAAAAATTGTAAATGAGTGGGATCCAACATGGAAGGTTCCATTCGCATAAGAAGAAGAGGCTGTGCAGCAGGAAAAACCTAATATTCCAACTTCGAAAGAAAAGGAAATTGATGGCATAGAAGTTCCCCCTAAAACTACACAATAATCTGCGCCATTTAAGAAGAGGAAAAAAACGACTCATCCTGAAAAGTCATCAAGGAAGAAAAGGAAAATTTCTAAAGCTAGCCTTGTTTAGACACTGACAGTGGATTATATTGACCAAATTGTCATGGAGGTCAAAAATATTATTTAAAAAGCAATGGATAATGTAGCTACAAAGGAAAAAATTTAAGATATTGCAACACATCAAGAGGAGATATTGTTGAGGATCGAATAAACATTTGAGAAAATGAAGGAGTTGATATTGATGACCAAGGGAAAAGGAAAGAATGATGTGGAGGCACACTTATACATGTATGTGTGTATCTCATAAACACACCCTATTGTGCATATAATGGAAACAACAGAATCACATCAAAGGATGAAAATATTATCTGTAGCTCTGGTGCTTCCCACTCAAGAGTTGCAAGAATCTTTAAGTCATGTAGAAATGATTCTATTACACTTACCTATGAATGAAATACATCCACTACATACGTCCATTTTTCAACAAATAAGATGGAGACATGAAGTTGTTACAACTGGCTGGTACAAAATCCATAATGAGAATGAAATTATTCTGGAAGAATGTTCCAGGATGAAAATAGAAAAGGAGAAGATTGTGCAAAAGACATCAGAGTTGGAGATGAAACCAAAAGAAGGAGTCACAAAAAGTGATAAACTAAAACATGAAGTGGAAGAAGTTTAGTATAAGGCCTTAAAGCTACAAAAGGTAGTAGAAGTATACAATGCGCTTCCAGAAGTTCAAATCGATGAAGATACTCCTCCAAAAACAAAAGTGTTAAATATAGGAAACACAATTCAATTTATACATGCTAAAATTGAAGAACTATTCGCAAGAAAACAACCAGGAACATCTCCATAGGTCAGAGTAGAATGTGAAAATAGGTTAGAAAGAATAAACATTGGAATAGAAAATAACAGGACCTTGAAGTTAAAATGACTCCAGAGTTGCATGAAGAAAGTAATCAACTATGGGGAAAGTTGTTCATCGATGAGTAGTTGAAGGAAGTATATCAAAGGCTATAGGTTGTGCAAGAACTGGAACAAAGTATGTGTGACAACTTAACTTGCTTACTAGCTATTGAAAAGATGAGCAAAATGGGAGAGTACAGAAAAAAATGGCAAGAAGTAGGCAATATCTGAGATGAATGGAAGAAGATAGCTAACAGGGTTGAACCTTTACAAGGACAAGCTATTAGCACAACAAAAATTTTCCCATAGTTACAAGGTGAAATCATAGAAGTTGTTGATGAATGTTTAAAAACTACAAATTTATCTTCTAATGAGAAGGTGGAAGCAAGCATTTTTGCTAAAGAAGGAGAAATCAAAGAAAATTTTGTAGCTTTAAAGGAAACTCTACAGAATTTTGAAATTATAGCTCATCTAAGAACGTTAGTAGAAAATATTACTCCTAAACAATAGGAATAAAGCACAAAGCTAGGGCGAGTGGTCAAAACAAACAATTGCATGAAAGCCACCGTAAAATTGAAGTATAACTACATAAGAGAAGTTTAAATTGCGCATGGAAAGCACCTATTTTTTGTTGATTTCAATGTTAGAATAATTAACCATCTATTCCTTAGTATTATGCAATTATTTTTCTTCCTAGGTGTTTAGATTATGTTAGTTGTTCACCTAGTGCTTGGTTGGCCACCTTAGTCATTTTTATCCATTATAACACCCTCATTTTCTTTTGTTCTGGCTTTTACGGATCTTTTATGAGCTAGAGTGCCTTACTTCCTTTATTATGCTTTTATCTAGCTTTTGTGAATTCAAGGAGCTCTATTCCTACTTTTCATATGGATTAGGATGAGAAAGTGTGCTAGGATGACTTTGGGAAAGTTTGTATGCTTTTGACTCAACCCCTTCCTTCTTTTTCTCCTAACAAACCTCCAACCAGGTTCCTTTCGGTCACTCATGCCTACCTAAGACAACTTAGCTAGTTCGTGACCTCTACTTATGAGTAGGATTTTGATGTTGACTAGATGGGGGGATTTTTTTCTATTATAAGACTACCACAAGTGATATTTTCCACTTGCCTCTAATGCAATAAAATCACTATGAGATGTATAATATATTGTAATCTTATTGATGAATAATATAGAGTGTAAGTTTACGCCTATTGGGTTCTCCCTCTTATGTTTCTACTTCAATATTTCTTCTTTATTTCTACAAATCTCTATTTAAATTCTCAGTGAGGACAACCTTGTTTTTCGATACTATATTGTCGAAATTCTTGAATGGAATTGAACCTATTAATAATTTATACATGGTTTTATAAATTAGGGATCCTAGGGATCAAAGCTTCTTGCAATAATGCAGCAAAATTAGTGGAGTTACCATAAAAATGTTGGGGCAATTTCCTTGAGTCCTTTGGCTTTCCATTGGGGTCTACCTAGGTGTGATGCACTCTCGAATGTGCCTACTGACTAAAGAGGACATCATATATTAGATATATCATATAGTCCTCCAATGTAATATTTCAAATAGTTTGATTTGCAGGTATTGAAGATCAAGTTGCAAAAATATCAACACAATTAGAATGGTGAAAGTATCCTTGAAGTGACTCATTCTCCTATTGCATTAGAATTTTATGGGAACTTTGATTTCTCCTCTTCATATGTATCTTATACAAGAGAATACATTCAGACCTCTATTTTTGAAGAATAACTACCCTTCCATCTCTCATCATGCTCTCCTATCATTCTTCAAACTGTGAGGATGATAAGTTTGTTGTGGCAAGTCATTCACACCCTGAGCCTTCTCTAGAAGATGAAGAGGAATTCAATTCCTCTCTTTCATATGAGGATTTTGGTTCAAATTTTGGTTGGTATTGGATGTTTTGAAGGATAAATCAAATTCTGTAGATTATGCATTCTCCTTGCTTAGTCTCTTGCTTCAACCTATACAGTACTACTACATGATGACAAGCACATTTCCTCTTGAATATGGAGAATATAAAGTCTCATTTGGACCTAATCTCATGAATTTCAAGTCTAGTGAGCATCTATATTCCCTCTACTATCAGTGGATAATAATTTTTATACATGGTTAAATACATCATGTAGCTAGTTATGTTCCTGATTCAGTTGAGCACAACATTCCACTTCTTCCCAAGAAGAATATTCCTCTAGTCATTTGACCAAGTTCACACCTGCTTGGAGTTTGGAGAGATTATTATGGTTTATTTCATGTCCATTATTTTTGGGGGGGATTTATTCCCAAGTGTTTTTCTCTCTTTCCTGGCATATATGAACATAATAAATTTTAAAGGGTTACCATAACCCTTTGTTTCTTGGGCCTTGATTTTGATATTTCACTCACATAAGTCAAGCTTAAGGGGGGGGCGGGTGTTAGAAAAATTAACCATCCAAGCCTTAGTATTATGAAAATATTTTTCTTCCTAGGTGTTTAGATTATGTTAATTGTTCACCTATTTCTTGCTTGACCCACCTTAGTCAATTTTTTCAATTATAGAACCTTCATTTATTTAGTTCATGCTTTTACTGAGCTTTTATGGGATAGAGCACCTTCCTTGATTTATTCTACTTTTATCCATATTTTATGAGTTCAAGGAAATTTATTCATGCTTTTCACATGGATTAGGATGAGCAATCGCGATAGGATGAATTTGGGCAAGTTTGCATTTTTTTCTTGAAACCCTTCCTGATTTCTCTCATGAAAAACCTCCAACCAGTTTCCTTTTGGTCACTCATGGACTACCTAAGCCAACTTAGCCAATTCATGACCTCTTCCTATGAGTTGGATTTTGATGTTGCCTAGATGGGGGGATTTGTTCTATTCTAAGCCTACCACATGTGAGCTTTTCAAATTTCCGCCAGGGCTCTTGAATTCTCTCTAAGAGGTGTATTATATATTGTAATCTTATTGATGAATAATATAGAGTGGAAGTTTACACCACTTGAATTTCTTATTTTTTTTGCAAATCTCTGTGTAAATGCTTAGTGAGGACTACCTTGTTTCTAGATCCTGACTTGTTGAAATTATTGCACGGTCTTGAACATATTTAGAATTTCTATAGTCAAAGGTGGATAAATACCATGAATCATGTATCAGTGATAGAAAACTGCGCAAAAATGAAAAACAACTCTTAAGTATTGATCAAAGGTTACATGAAAGAGCAAAGATTCAAACTGGTAAGTAGAAAACGAGAGTACACAAAAGGAGAGTACTGTAGAGGAATTCATGATCAAAAGGAGAAAAAAATTATGAGGTGTTGACATCAATTCCAAAAGGGGGGATTGTTCAACTTTGATTGTCATTGATGTCAGAGGGGAGTTAGTATCCATGTGCCAGTTTGAAGAAATACATAAAGTATGTGCATAAGTCCCTAATCCATTTATTCATGATACTTCAAAGTTGATGTCAAAGATGTGGTTGGACAAGTCTCAGAAGCACGCAAGAGTCTCAAAAATAAGAAGTGGTTGGACATGTATGCAAGTCTTAGAAGTGTGCAAGACCCAACAAGGAATGGTACTTCAATGGCACAATACCCAACACGTAGTGGTTCCTAGGTGCGTAACTCCCTCTATGCCAAGGACCAAGTGTGTGCAAGACCCACAGGTCATGATTCCTAAATTGCGCAGATCAAGACAAGTGGCGGATGTGTGAATAAGCTTGACCATGAAGAATGGAAGAATGGATGTTATCATCCAACTTGTGGAAACGTGGTCTACAAAAGTTCAGTATAAATAAGAAGCTAGGTTGTGAGTGAGAAGTAAACTTGAAGATTAACAAGAGATAGTATTTTGAATTGGAAATATTTGAATTATTGGGGTATCAATGGTTTGTTGATACAAAACAAAATGATCTATCCAAGAGCTAGGTGCGCAAGAACATAATGTTAGGATAACTAATACTCCATCCTTGTCCTACCTAGCATTATTTATTTTTTCCTAGTAGGTGATGATGTCGTTTTCCCCCTATTGGTGTGCATATGCCATATAGGATGCATAAACCACCTAATGTGCCATGCATGCATCATTTTAGGACCACCTGAGTCAGTTCACTACATTTTAGGAGCCAACTCAGTGTTTTAGATTAGTCCACCTGAGTTAGCTAACTCTTGTGGGGGGTTTATGCTTTGATTTCCACTGATTGTGGTTTCATGCTCCCTTTTCTGAGTGATTTGCATGCCAAACTCACTAATGCGCCCCTTTTGGTCAGTTAATTGATTGTGTCTTTAGTTAACTGAGATTTGGTTAGGTTTAATTGAGTTTGGGATCTCTGTAGCACTGATAGAGGTGACAATTCCTATGCTAAACAAACTGAGACTTGAATTATCCTAGGTGATTCGAATTCTCTCCATTGTAAAATCATTGTTCACTATACTAATTATTGGATCATGTGACATTATTCTGTTCGTATCTGAGTTGTCATGCATGATTAATTATTTGCTCATTTTTACTGCAATTTTCACTGTAATTCATCTTTTCTACTCATTCTTTCTTTGTGAGGTATACTCAGATCCATGATCTGCTGTGATTTAGAATTTCACATGATATTAGAGATTAGTGAGCGTAGGTTGAGAAGATTCTTTTAGTAGTGCACCAAAAGCCTCTTGATTTCCACAGCAAATCCCGGTGCTATTGCATTGAATTCATTGGAGAAATCCTTTGAGGTCTAGCCAGGTGTGAAGGATCCAAAAAAATGTTCCTATTCTTTTAAAGCAGTGTGTAGTAGTAGTCTATATCCATACTTGAGAATTTTTTGTAGGATATTGAAATTTTTTTAGTGTAGCAATAGCAACAGTTCATATGGAGAATTCGAATGCTCCTCTCTCTCCCAGGATCCTAACACCCTTCAATTATCTTGATTGGAGGGATGATGTGAGGATGGTTCTGTGCAACAAGTCATTATACAGGGTAACAATGGGAAAGGAGGTCAAACCTCAAGAAGCCATTGAGAAGGCCAAGTATCTAAATAGATTGGATGAAGCATTTGGTTTGATGTGTATTCATAATTTCATAGATCTTCTCTTCCACCTCGATGAATTGAAGACTCCAAGAGAGGTTTGGTTGAAGTTGGAGACCCTATTCGGAAAACAAGATGAGATGAGGGGCCATATTCTGTAGAATGAGTTGATTGCTCTTTAACCCAACAGTTTTGAAACAATCCAACAATTCTTTTCAAAATTGAAATATTTCGTCATGAAATGCAAGCAATGTGGCATTGAGAAGAAGGATGAGCAGTTGATGCTATACATTCTGAGCAAGCTTTTTCCCGAGTTCTCCATATTCGTTTCTACCATCCATTAAGGGATATTTTCAATCTCTGGTTGGAAAATGCCATCCTTAGATGTATTCATTGAATCTCTCATCCAAGAACAAGAAAAATTGATTCAGATGGGCGCCTTGAATGACTCCAAAACTCAATCTCTTATGGTTGGAGAGTCAAAACACACGAATGAAAAAGGGAAGAAAAAGGGAAAAGAGAAGAAGCAATTCGAACCTAAGAAGAATGCCAAGTCCATTCCATTGAAAGGATCCTCCAACTTCAAGAAGGACAAGCAAAAGAAATTTGATAAATCCAAGTGTACATACTGCAAGAAGGGTAACCATCCTGAGTGTTCTTGTATGAATAAGACCTTAGATCAAATGGAAAAAATCCTTGAATAACACAACATTTCCCTCCCATAAGGTGCAATGAAGACTGATCTAGGTGGGAAGTCAGAAGATCATGAGAGATGCCATGCATTGAAGGCTAGATTCTTACAATCCCAAGCTTTTCTTATTGATTATGGAGCCTCCAACCACATGGTTAACTACAGAGAGCCATTTTCTTCATTAGATCTCACCGATGGACCCAGAATACACATGGGAGATGACTCTCAAATATTTGTTGAAGGGAAGGGAACTATACAGCTTGAGCATGGAAATTTCAACAATGTGCTATATGTGCCTTCTCTTGTAGCTAATTTGTTGTTGTTTATTAGATGACACACACAGGTTCACCAAAGAAAGTATTATTTAGACTTGACATAGTTGAGGTTGCAAAGATCTCATCTGGGAAGATGATAGCCAAAGGAGTTGCAAATCATTCCTCCAAGGCATATGAGTTCTCCTATTTCTTGCCATATTCACATCAAAGTGCTCTCTTGACTCATTGTTATAATTCAAAATCTGCACTTCTCTGTCTGTGATCACATTTAGATGTTGATCACACAAAAGGACAACTTGGATTGAAGAGCATGATGACCCTAGATGATGAATGGCCTAGACTTACCCCTCTGCAGATGACAAAACTCTCTTTTTACCTACTTTTAGGGAAAAACACTACCCTACAAGCATGATAGTAGCATTTTCCTCCATAAATACTCTACTCCACTTCATTAAAGTAGCATTTTCACTGAGAAATACTCTACTTTGCTTCAATAGAGTAGCGTACAGCTTCAGAAATCTTGCAAACGTTGGTTGTAAAGTTGGGAAGTTGCATGTTGAACGCTACTCCACTTAACAAAAATAGCGTACACCTTAAAAAGTAATAAAAAATATATTAATTTGACGAATTGGGATTAGTTGAAGTTGGTTTTGCAACTTCCCCAACTTCCCAATCAAACTACCTCTCGATCCAAACTGCCTACCTTGTCGCATAAATACAAGGGGGATAGATGAGAGAGGGGAGGAGAAACTATGCATTAAGGGTTGTTTTGTTGGAGGAATTCCAAAGTTAGTATGAAGAGAAGGAGCCCAAGAACCGGTTGCACAAGCACTTTGAATGATCACGTATAATTGTACTAATTATTTGCTTTTGACAATAAAGGTTGAAATGCCCTTCCCGTACCAATCAAATGTCTAATGCATTACATATTTATTTGGATTAAATGCTTGATTGTACTTGATGTCTAAATTGTATTTCAATTTCATCATTGTTATATCAGTTAAGATACGCTGAGGAAGGTATCTATTGTATTACAGGTTCATCAAACGGAAGATCAAGTGGAGGATCATTCGAAGGAGCAAGCGAAAGCTAGGATCGAACTTCGTTAATAAGGTATGCCTTCAAGAACCTTGATCTCTTTCCTTTTGTAGAATCCTATGTGATATGATTAATGTATTTACCTGTCACCCCAGAAGTTGGTAGTGTCCCTCTCCTTGCTATAGCGTAGATTTCCCGAACAATAGACTGGCGACTCCGCTGGGGACCGGTTGTTTTCTATTCTAGGAGACGCATTTGACTTTCCTTCCAGTACTTTTTAATCATTTTGATCCTCTGAGAGGCTCTGTAGGTTACTGTAGCCTGTTTTCTTTGCTTGACTCATCCCAGTTTGAAGTTTTAGAGCTTGTTTCAAACCCTTTTTGGCAAAAAGACTGGTGTCTCTTGCACACAGTAGCGTTCACCTCTTGAAAAATGTTGGTTTGGCTACTGTACAGTAGGGTACACCTCCTGAAAAATGCTAGTTTTCCTACTACATAGTAGAGTACACCCCCTGAAGAATGCAGGTTTATACACTACAAGGTAGAGTTTTTTCCTGTAAGTCTATGTTTGCTTTTGGGATTGGATTTCCACTTGTTTGGTTTTATTTCTAGCCTCTTGCCTTGTCTTCTTAACTAATCCTTAAAGTCTTTATGCCCTTGTTGAGACTTTTTTTCCTCTCCTAAGTCCCTTAGGTCATCTTTTGCTTGCTTGAGTACTTTTCAGGTGTCTTGTTTGTTTGCGGCTCTTTTTGAAGGTCATGCTTTGTTCCTTGTTGGACATAGTTGCACTCATGTACCCTAGTTTTTTGTTGCAGGTATACAAACCTTTGTTTACGACATTTGTTGCTTGTTGCAACACTAACCATGCTTTGACGGTGTCTTGGCCTTTGATTTAGGGTTTGACCCCAAGTTGGAGTCCTTAGGGTGTTTTCAAAAGCTTTTTGAGTCTAGACACTTCCTGATTGCTTTGTCAGTTTCATTTTCAAGTAAGTTGAAGTCTTTTAGTTTGCTTCCATCCGAGTCTTTGTGATTGTAAGGCCATATTTGGTTCAATTTCCTACCATTTGCTTGGATTAGTGCTTTTTAAAGTTCTTGATGCTTTGGATCAACCTTTGAAGTTTTCCTTTCCATTTTAAAGTGTCTCTTATCCTTCTTTTCTTTCCACTCTGTCTTCCAAGCCCAAGGTTTTTTCTCTTTTAAAACTTTGTAGGACAAGTCTTCGTCAAATCATTGATTTGATTGTTGTGATCCTTAGAGTTTCTTTTCCTTACTTACATTGCTTTTTTAGGTCTTACTTGCTTCCATTTTCGAGTTCTTTTTCTTTTACATATATCAGAGAAAGATAAAAAGGAGTTTGGTAGTTTAAAGTAGTGAGACTTATAATCATTTCGAAGTAGCATAGTTTACTTTGTTTTGAATTTGAAAAGAAAATAAAAAGAGACTTGTTTTAGGTTTGCTTATCTTTAGTTTTGGAGAACAATGAATGAGAAAGTTTAGTGAAAGTTCTTTACTTTTATGTACTTTTCATTTATATCACAACCATGCCACACAATGCACTGCAACCTTTGAGTAAAGAACAACCCTTCAAAAGAATAATTAATAAAATTTATTAGCAACTTTTCTTTCTAGGGATGTCACTACACCAATTAGCTTAGGCTAGGGTTTTGGATTAGAACACATTTTAACTATCCGAAACCATTTTCATTACTCAATAATCATAGTGAGACTGTTTTTAGGTAAACCCATTGACATCAAAGTTGTTCTGGAATCTCCACTGAAACTAGAGTTAAGCACGAGGTCTTGCGAAGGTGAAATAGGGAGGATACCCCTTCACTTTTCATTCAAAGCATACACTAAGGCTGGTTCGCATACGGGGATCCTTTTGGATTTCGGGCTTAGCTACCCTACCCATGCGTTCTAGTTGGACCTGCGACTGTCCCCCAGAGTTTCTTTCATGTTAATGGTAGCCTTAGTATCTTGACTTTAGGGCTTCTTACACAGGTGGCAGTGAAAGGCCATTTTCATTGTACGTAGGACAGATACGGAAGGTAACCCTTTTTAGTAATCCCGGGAAGGTGGTTTGGTGATTCAAATGCTTACACCTAGGGGACCTGAAATGGACACCGTATAACTATTGTTTGATGCTCTACTAGCTTGTTTTGGGCCCTGATCATCCCAGACTTTCTATTGAGAATATTCGCCATCGTTGTTTGCCTGGTTTTGGATACGTAGGATTTTGTAGTGGTGTGCTCTTTGTGCTGCTTGTTTTTAGTTGGCCTTAGATATTTCAGGTTTGTTGAGTCAGAAGCTATGGATAACATCCCAGTGAGCACCAATCAAGGCATCCCTGTTGAAGGGGCTCCTTGTGCTTTTCCATTCATTGGGAACATTGGTACTCCCTTAATGGCTACTTTGAATCTTCTGGGATTCACTATAGGGCTACCAGTTTAGTTGTTTTCCACTCCGAATGCCTTGCATGCTCTTGATGCTTCTCAAGTAAGCACTTCACATCAAGAGCAGCAGAACCCTATGCCTACTTTTCCAATAGCATCTTCTCCTCCTCCTTCTACCTCATGTGGTGAAAGTAGTAATACTAGTAACCAATAGTCTAAAAGGAATAGACAGAGGAAGAATAGGAAGAAGATGCCAAAGCAAGGGGGAAACCACCTAGCCTCTAGAGGTCATGCCGGGGAAGCCACCCAACCTCTGGAGGTCATGCTGGGATAAAACACTTAGTCACTATGAATCATAATGAACCTTTCCACCCTGCCTCTGGAGGTCATGCTGGGGGCACCCAACCAGCCTCTGAAGGTCATGCGTGGGGCACCTACCCAGCCTTTAGAAGTCATGCTGGGAGCAAAATTTCAGTCAACGCAAATTATACTGAAAGCATGTCTTCAACCACTGATTCTCTTGTTGAGGACACGTCATTGATCACTGCTAGTCATATTAATGACAAGTCACCAGTTATGTCCAGGTATGTCCCTTTTCAGTAGGCACTACTATGTCACAATCAAATTATGTGGCATATTGTTCCTTGAGTCCAATTGCTACTGAGAAGAAGCCTTTGAATTCATGCTTACCTTCTCGAGACTGGGTCCCGGCAATTGACCAGTTGATGACTCCATCTGAAGATTTAGACATGCATTCTATTTGGGATGATATACTTCCCTCTGAAGAAGTTTTCTTAGAGTCTATAATGCGGTCTTCCATTCATTTTGACATTTGATTCACCTTTCGAGCATTCTTCCACCTTCACTTCGAGCTCGTTAAAAACAGTAAGGAAGTTACGAGCATTCTTTCACCTTTCCTTCGAGCTCATTAAAAATAGTAAAGAAGTTAGGAGCATTCTTTCACCTTTTCTTCGAGCTCGTTAAAAACAGTAAGGAGGCTCCGAGCATTCTTCCATCTCTCCTTTGAGCTCGTTAAAAACAGTAAGGAGGTCACGAGTTTACTTTTTCGGACTCGTTAAAACTTTACAAAAAAGATCTTTATAGAGTTCTTTTATGCTCTTGTTAGACTCTTTAAATATGACAAGATTGCTGAGTATAGTTGTCATTTCAGACTTGTTAAAGGATTTGAAGCGACATCTGCTTAAGTATAAGTTTAACCATTTTCCGGACTTTTGCAGATTATTTACGAAAAAAGAATACTCTAGTCATCCATGGCTAGAAGAGTTCTTCTTCCATTGTTTTACACTTTTTCGGGGGAGGAGACTAACTGTACGAAAAAGGGCCTTTTGGAGCATTCTTTAGGGTTTTCAAGCTCTCTAAATATGAAAACACCAAGCGAGCATTAACCTACTTGGGCTCGATATTAAAATCCACGAGTAGGTGAATGGAGTTATTGTTTAAGTTTTTCAGACTCCTTAAAATTGAAAACACCAGCGAGCAAGAACAGTCTCGGCTCGATATTAAAATCCAGAGATCAGTATTATAGAGTATTCTTCTATCTCTTCTTCAAACTCTATAAACAATGGAGAAGGTTTTGAGTCTTCCTCCCATGGGCTCATTAAAATATTTACATGGTTGGATTTATTGAGTTTTCATTCTTTCTTGGACTCATTAAAACAACAAGAAAGGTATTCTTTTATCTAAAAAGAATAAGGGATAAGAAGGGTATATCACATCTTACAGTTTCAAAGCCAGTTCATCCAGTCCTATCCTTGAACACAACACCTATTTGAGTCTATCATTTCAGTTGGGTTTAGTTTTTGACCTTAGGGTGAACCTGATCTCCAAGTTGTTTACTCCCCCGGTTGGTTATTCTTCCAACCATATGGAGGGTCTTCTAATGTCTCCTACATTGCAGGCTTATATCAATTTCCCATCATGTTGAAAAATGCCTAAGTCACATTGTGTCGTGCTCACTGTTCAAGGATACACCCTATGTCGGCCATTCTATAGTTTACCTTGACCTCATGTGTCGGCCATCCTGGTGTCAGTCTTGTTACTTGTACTACTCCACATTAGCTCATACCATTTGAGTTTTCCTCGTGTTGGATGATAGAGGATGCCTTAAGGCCTCCCTTCCAATGCACTTCTTCCCATCGACATCAACTCATTTTTCTCTAGGAATGAAGTTTAGAGTTTCGGTTAGTACCTTGAGGATTGCAGTCACCAGTGGCAATCTCTCTTGCTGTTGAATTATGAGAATACATCAATGTCTCTTATTTGACAGGTTCCTCAAGTGTTCGACGTCAAGTCCATTTATTCACACTTGTTGGATCATACTAGGTACCTTGGGCCCCATTATCATTATCGGTGGAAGCCCTCGTGTTTGTTAATGGTATACATCAATGACTAGTAATCAAACGATACCCCCCATGTTCGACTTTCAGCTCATTTATGCACATGGTTAGGGTTTGTACCTTAGGTTGTTTGGATGAAGACCTTGGTATTTTGATAGCATTACCTCATTATGTTATCACCCAAGCTGCGCAAGACTGAGCCTTACTCATTTTTTGGCTCTCCATGAGACATAGATCCAGTTTGTTGTTATGGCTATGATCTCTCATTCTGACATGGATCCACGCTTGTATTTCAGTGGGCATGCTATATATACATCTCCTAGTTATGTATCGGAGATAATGTTGTATCATGGTACACATCTGTATGATGTCAAGATTGTAATTGCTCGCTGACCTTGATTGTTATTTCAGGTACTTTTGTGACTTGGTTCTGTGGTTTCTTGCTCCTCTGCTGACTTGGAATTACAATGTATTTCGGACATCATTTCCCTCTGACCTCACACATTAGGGGGCATCTATTATAAGTCAAATCTGAACTTCTCCATCCATGATCAAATTTAGTTGTTGATCACACAAAAAGACAACTTGGATTGAAGAGCATGATGACCCTAGATGATGAATGGCCTAGACTTACCCCTCTGCAGCTAACAAAACTCTTGTTTTACCTACATGTAGGGAAAAATGCTACCATACAAGCATGATAGTAGCGTTTGCCTCTAGAAATACTCTACTCCACTTCATTAAAGTAGCGTTTTCCCTTAGAAATACTCTACTTTTCTTCAATGGAGTAGCGTACAGCTTCAGAAATCTTGCAAACGCTGGTTGTAAAGCAGGGAAGTTGCATGTTGAATGCTACTCCACTTAAGAAAAGTAGCATACACCTTAAAAAGTAATAAAAAATATATTGATTTGACGAATTAGGATTAGTTGAAGTTGGTTTTGCAACTTCCCCAACTTCCCAATAAAACTACCTCTCGATCCAAACTGCCTACCTTGTCCCATAAATACAAGGGGGATAGATGAGAGAGGGGAGGAGAAACTATGCATTAAGGGTTTTTATGCTGGAGGAATTCCAAAGTTAGTGTGAAGAGAAGGAGCCCAGTATCCGGTTGCACAAGCACTTTGAATGATTAGGTATAATTGTATTGATTATTTGCTTTTGAAAATAAAGGTTGAAATGCCCTTCCCATCCCAATCAAATGTCTAATGGATTGCATATTTTTTTGGATTAAATGCTTGATTGTATTCGATGTCTAAATTGTATTTCAATTTCATCGTTGTTATATCAGTCAAGATACGCTGAGGAATGTTGATGTATATGTAACTTTGGAATGTATTTCACATATATTTATATTGTATTCCTATAGTGATGTTATTATTCCTCTATACAGAAGTGTCGCCATTTATATTGTAAGTGTTGTAAGTTATACTTGATGGGTTATTAGACCACCTTGTTGGGGTCATCCCTGTATAAGTCATGTGGGTCAAAGGGTTATTAGACCACCCTATTGGGGGTCGGCCATGTGGGTCAAAGGGTAATTAGACCACCCTATTGGAGGTCGGCCCAGGCATCATTATGTTATGTGGTTGAGTCAAGGCCAACCTAGTAACGGTTATTAGGAAAGTCAAGTCAAGTATAGATAGAGTGAGGGAGGCACTCTATTTGATCATTCTATTCT
This sequence comes from Larix kaempferi, assembly GCA_027924585.1. Lineage (NCBI taxonomy): Eukaryota > Viridiplantae > Streptophyta > Pinopsida > Pinales > Pinaceae > Larix > Larix kaempferi. The sequence goes on along the minus strand of BSBM01000432.1, from coordinate 7,040,224 downwards.
CCCTCACACTCTCGAGAGAGTGGCGCACTTGTGGAGGAGGAGAAGCTGCTGCAAGGAGATGTCTATATCTTATGCTTGGGTTGTATCATTTCTCTATCTATCTCTGAGGAATTTATTGGAGTTTTTCACCTTTATGGTTTTCCCTAAGTAAACTCCGTGTCTCTTGTGTGCTTGCATTATTGTGTCCATGATTGATATGCTGTAGATATGTTGTACATGTTGTTCTCTCAATTAAAATCCTAGATCAGATTGAATTAAATTCTGAAAAATTAACAAGGAAGGTATCTATTGTATTGCAGGTTCATCAAACGGAAGATCAAGTGGAGGATCGATCGAAGGAGCAAGCGAAATCTAGGATCGAACTTCGTTAATAAAGTATTCCTTCAAGAACCTTGATATATTTCCTTTTGTAGAAGCCTATGTGATATGATTAATGTATTTACTTGTCACCCTAGAAGTTGGTAGTGTCCCTCTCCTCATTATAGGGTAGATTTCCCGAGCAACACTCATGCAAATGAGACAAGAAGACTCTAACATGAAACATTCGGACACCTAAAATTCAAATACCTACAGCAGTTGCAAAAGGAAGAGATGGTTGAAGGTTTATTGGACATAAAGTTCTCTCAAGGAATCTGCAAAGGTTGCTTGGTAGGGAAGAATCCACAGCGAATGTATGATGTTGGGAAGGAAAAGAGAGCTTCCTCCATACTTTATCTGATTCATAGTGATGTTTCAGGACCGACTCCCACTACTTCAATAAATGGATCCAAATACCTTCTCATATTCATTGATGACTACTCTAGGTTCTGCTGGATCTATTTTCTCAAACAGAAATATGAAGTATTGAAAACATTCAAAGTTTTCAAAGCCTGATTTGAGAATTCTATTGGAAGGACGATCAAGGCACTCAAATCAGATAATGGAGGGGAATACATCAAGAAGGAGTTGCAGTAGCTATGTGATTTTGAAGGTATTCAAATGAAACATGTTGTCCCATACACACCACAAGAAAATGGTGTATCAGAGAGGAATAATATGTCATTGAAAGAAATGACTACCTGCTTGCTTGAAGGAAGAGATCTCCCATCAAATCTCTGAGCAGAAGTAGTGAACTGTGCCACATCCATTTAGAATAGGTTACCCCACAAATCTGTTGATGGGGTCACCCCATTCAAATCATTGAAGGGAGACAAACTTGATGTATCTCACCCAAGGGTTTTTGGATCCAAGGCATGGGCTAGAATCCCCTCCAACAAGAGGAAAGCATTTCAACCTCAAAGTAGCGAATGCATTCTTCTTGGATATGTAGAAGATGCAAAATCTTACAAATTGGTCGAGATCACAACCAAGAGATGCTTCATTGAAAGAAGTGTTCAAGTCAATGAGGATCCATTGCATGATCTACAACTAGTTGAAGAACAAGGTGTAACTGATTTACCTATTCCATTTTCTCCTAATGATGGTTATGTAGGTAATCCACATTCCGATTCTGAAGAAGAAGACCAATATGATGTAGATCTATATATTGAGTATGAAGCTCTAGCAGATCCAAATCCATATGCAACACCTACTCCCAATACAATGGGTCAAAATCTTATTGAGGAAGAGGGGGACATTGTTGGAGATCCATCTGACTACAAAAGAACAAGATCTCAATACCAATATTCAAACATTGCACTTTTCCACAGAGATCCACTTCTCCGTGAGAGGTGATTCATGATAGTGGGGTCTGATTTATAGTCTTAAAGAGAGGATTTCCATGATCCGAGATGGAAAGTAGCAATGGATGAATAATATGAGTCACTACATAATAATGAGACATGGTATCTTGTCTCTCTTTCCCCAGGGAGGAAACTAGTTCAGTGCAAATGGATCTACAAAACAAAGATTGCATCTGATGGATCTACAACCAAGTACAAGGCTCACTTGGTTTAAAGGGGTACTCACAAGTTCAAGGTTTGGAATACAACGAAACAATCTCTCCTGTAGCAAGAATGGATTTAGTAAGGGTTGTTTTGGCCATTGCAGCTTCAAATGCATGTGAGGTACATCACATGGATGTAAAGAGTGCTTTCTTGCATGGTGACTTAGAAGACTTGAGATCTACATGAAACATCCTTAGGGGTACACTGATGATCCTTCCTTGGTATGCAGATTGAGTTTATCATTGTATGGGCTTAAGAAATCCCCAAGGGCATGGTATGCAAATATGGATTCGTTCTTACTTTCACAAAAGTTTGAAATATGCAAATCTGATTGCAATGATGACATGCAATATAAGGGAGGATGTCTATTGTTGATTGTTTTGTATGTTGTAATATCTCGAATTTTGGACTAACTATTTTATGATGTTATATTGGGCCACCGCCCCAACACATATGATTTATTTTGATTATTGGGCATGAGCCCTAGTGCATATGATTTATTCTTTTGTAGATTGACATATGGGGCATGGACCCTACATAAATTTCATTATTTGATTATATACTAGGCAAGGAAGCCCCAATGTCCTCCCCAATGTCCTAATTTATGTTTTAACCATATGATGTGGGTACACGACCCTAATATACTAAAATGACCTTTTCTTACATACTATGCAGTGATGTGAATGAAATAATTGACTTATATGGTGTGTTGAGTGTGGACTCATAAATGATTACCTATGTACTAGGCAAACGCCCTGATGTACCTAGAGGAAATATGATGTACTGGGAGTAAGACCTGATGTACATTGAGTGTTGGGCATAAGCCCTGGAGCACTCCAGGCTTGATAAACTAATACCAGATCCAAGGCAACTTAAATATTCTAGATGTGCCTCACAACCACATTCTAGCACTAGTGTTGAGCAGGGACTCTGGAATTGCACTAGAGTAACGCCCATGTGAGAGTGTTGAGTTAAATGGCTCTGAAGAGAACTTGGCGTTACGAAGTTTCAAAGTGCTGAGTCGGAAAGACTCTGAAGAGCACTTTTATCACATTTATTTAAATTGACTAAATGATTCATCTTTTTATCCATTATCACCTACCGCGGGAGCTACCATATTAAACGAGGGAATCTGACATGCAAAGAGAGAGATTAGAGGTACCTAACCAAGCTGACCAAGATCGTCCTAAAGAAATGGACCATGTCCCTAAAAGTTAAAGAGAAAAGAGTGTCATGTGATGACACATAACTAAATAAGAGATAATTACTAGTAGTCTTTTATGACTAACCTCAATAAAGGCCTTCAAATTATTATTATTATTATTATTAGGAGCTTTAATAAAAATGGTGCCATTATTTAAATTATGGAATATAATTAGTATATCTGATTTAGGCATTATTTAATATTATAAGTGGTGTATTAATAGTTAAGTGAAACGTATTTAATATTAGAATAACTATTAGTATAATTGTTGTATTACAATTATTGTTATTTCAATTACTATTAAGAGCATAAATCAAAATCACTTATAATAAAACATTTGGAAAGAATCCTAGTTCAAGAAGACTAGATATTTTTAATTAAATAATATCTCTTAATTATTAATTATCTAATTTAAAGAAACTGATTGTTTTCAACTGTCCTAATTGAAAGACTTACCTACTTAAGGAGGGTGGACCCCAAGTTTGGGGATTACCTATCATTCTTGGTTATTATCATTCTCTTATTGTAGTCCAAGAAAACTATTATGCTCCAAGAAGCTGAAGCAGCCTTACTTAAAAATTATCAGAACTGAACCAGAAGTGGATCTAGGGCCTCTATCTCTCATTGCATGTTGGAACCAAGCTCGGGGAGATCCAGATAGAACTAGCATGGTTCAAGGGTGAAGGTTGGGAGGAACGTGGTAGCCCCAAATTCATTGTAACAGATCAACTGAGCTCAGAGGCCTCTACACTATTTATTGTTTGAGTGTGCAGGTTACTTCAGGAAGGGAGCAAGCTACAAAATAATCAGGTATGAAATATGAATCTTCTGTTTCAAGTTATAATAGATGGTTAGATAACTAACATAGGATGCTCCCCCAGCATCATTTAGACTAGTTTCTTCTTCCATCCTAAACTAGTTTAAATATAGACTTTTTGATAGGAACAAACAAATAGCATTGTTGTAAGCCAGGATCAGTAGAATTTCTAGCAAGTTCCTATGCTAGACATCCTAGAAAACTCGTAACCTAGAAATCGGTTCTCAAGAATTTAAATAAACTCAGATTGCTCCTTCAGGGTAGAACTATTGAATTTATATATATATGTTCTCCCATTTTTTGAAACAATGCTTGATTTTCTTAAGCTTCGTATAGCTAAGATGTGAATGCTGTTCACATTAATATTTGTATTTCTGTTGTTTCCACTAAAACCCTATATCAATTTTAAAACATCAATACATTTCGAAACTACTAACCCTTACAGGAAGACAAGCTCAGACTTCGAAATCACCAAGTATTGCATGCATCAAGTTTTGGAGGCTCAAGACTGCACATTATTATTATCACCCACTGTGACGATCAAAACATAGAATTTAGTCATCATCCATTTACCAAAGCTATTATCGAAATTATAGTACCAAGCAGTAAAACAAAACATAGTATGCTCCCAGATCGTTTCTTTATCAACGCGTCCATCAACCACTACAACAAAAGCATCACAGCCAACACATCACAAGTTTTAATGCATCACATAGGCTGCATGATTTATAAACTTAGTATCTGACATTTCATTCCTACAACCTAAACTTTTGAACAAAAGCCCAACAAGTTTCATTTCAGAAATCAAACAGTCCATGGCATTCAATTTCATTAACATAACATTTCACGAGTCGTGAGATCGAACCCCATTCAAACTCTGCTATTTCACTAAATGCCACAAGCATATCGTTTGTACAGCAACCCATACCCTTTCAAGGCTCAAACCAAATAGAAGCTAGGGTCACGATTCCTATTTAAAATACAGAAGGGTTACACCACATTCATCAAACCAATTTATACATGATATTATACAGAGAAATTCACAAACGATGGTATAGGGATTGATTCCCACCACCATCTCATTATACAAAGAAACATTATTCACCAACGACAGTACAGGTATTGATTCCCACAATCATTTCATTTAAGAACCTTTGTCTTTCTACCTATTCAATCAACCAAAAATGTAGCAGTAAGACCCAAATCATAGATCATGACAGGTGCATTTATTCAACTTCAAAGTTACGAATCGTGCCATCAAAATAGTCATATAACAACCCATATCCATATGAATTGTAAAATGCAGAGAATCTGATAGGGTACCAAACCCTTATAGATGTTATACATAAGGACATTTTGGGACCCTTACACATATATTTTAGAAACATAAATATGTAATGTAAACCCCAGTTCGTCTTGGGCACCATTGCCAAATAAACGGAAGTTCAACCAAAATCAAATACAGAGGCAGATAGCCAAAACCTCATACTAGAATCCTCTAGAGTCTGCAAACGACAAATAGATACATATTCACACAACAATCTAGCCAAATGGCGACTTCCAGGAACACGAAATGTTGTCACAAATGAACTCAAACAAGTTCACAGGTTCCCAATAAATACACATCAACAGTGACCACCATAGAGGTGAAAGGAGGGGCTAAGAGATGGAAAATTATGGACTTACCATTTTCCAACATTGCAACTGCTGAATACCAACCACGTAGAAGAGAAACGCCAGCCAACACCTGTATTCCAACCATGACATATGAAGTCAGGGTTCTGAATTTTATATCACAAAACATATAATGTACAATAGTAGGAGTGTAGAACTTAAACCCGAGAGAAATTACCTTCAAATATTTGTAGTCACCATCGTTATTTCCATATGGTATGCTGACCATGAGCCACAGCTCAGGTCAGTAGCGAAACCCTCAATGCACCCACAACAGATAAGAGAAGACAACCACGAAAATGTCATTCATTGGTGTAGAACCCTAGAGTAAACCCCCATCACAGCTCGCAGCGTGGCCATGTGCATTCGCAGATATACATTCAATGCTACGACCAACTACCATTAATTCGATATTGACCCAACACTATAAAGTATTAGGATCATTCGATATTCACAACATTGTAAAATATAATCAAATATTACAAAAGCCCCAAACTCTTCATAGCGCCATTAAATAATTACAAGGTCAAACAAGTAGTGATGTTTCACAAGTATCACAAACCCCAATGAGGCTAAAAAAAAAAGAAGTGCCAATGTTAAAAGCTATCTCATTGAAGACTTAAAGTAGTTGCTAGGAGGGTGGAGTAGGAATTCTAGATAGATGCCTCATAAGTACACCTGCAAACCCAAAACAAGTAGATGCATTAGCAATAATGCTAAGTAAGTCTGGAATCTCCATTTCTTACACCTACCTCTCGACAGCCCTGTCAGGGTACCTTTCCAGTTCAAAAGACCAAGTATCTCATCATGAGCATCAATCGCCACCAATAAAGGATCCTGTTAACACCAAAATTGACCCCCTAGGTTGTGGAGAGGGTAATTCTTGGTAACCACTAACCAGTATTTGGCTTATGCTTCTGACCTAACACAAGCAGAGAGGGCTCTCTCTTTAACTTTCAGAAAACTAGAAATCATCAAGATTGTCAATAATGAAGCAACAGACCAGCATTCAACATTTAAGATATTCAATGAAAAACATGTGCTGAAGATCAGATCTCTACTGGAACAAATTTATTAAAAAACTTTGGTAAGAGAATCGGGAGGAGAACTATTGGGAAATGGAGTCAAAAGATGAATCATAAAACACATAATAGTGCAGCTGCATAATATATCTAAACAGAGGCAAGGTAGCCACCCACGCACAGTCAAAGAGCTTTAAGGGGTGAAATAGAAGAGGAATGAATAGTCCATCAATGTAAGGCATCTAACATGGATGAATCCTACATCAACTTTAGCAGAATATATTTGGTAAAATACTTGGAATAAGCTAAGCATAGCATAATCTCTATGAATTCTACTTAACTATTACCCTGATCCAAGCATGAAGGAAATAGCACAGAATGGAATAACAAAGAGAGAAAACACATTTGCACATTGGAAAATAAGGAAACAGACTGCAAGAAAGATAACACATGAATTCTCTGCAAATAACCCAGCCTCAAACAGTGCTGATGTATTAACAATAAAATCTCAAAAAATAGAGTTGAGCTCTCCTAGGCTTCAGCCAAATGATTCCCTCACCCTTTTCTCTTCTATTACAATGAATATATAGCTGTCTTAAGATTCATACTCGACCTAATCTTAACATAAAATGGTTACAATTTTTGGTGACACATCATCAATACAACTCTGCCACCTATCCTTTCAAAACATAAATTAAAGGATATGCCTAACTACTTTTTACATCAGGAAGCAATTTTCAGTAAATGACAAAATTTATTATAAAGCAAAAAAGAGAAGATATTATAGATGCCCTCTAGGTGGCTGCTCCACTAGCTGACCGCCTCCTACTAGCCTTTGAAAACTTAGTTTCTGCCCACCTTTAAATGCTAGGTGTTACATTTATTTAACCCTTTAAAATTACCCTCCAAGCCTTCGTTGAGCTTCACTCCAAGTGGTGTGATAAAAGCAGCAAAACTGCTCATGAAACTGGTGAATATGACAAACCCATTATCCTTGAAATATTAATTTTCTGTCTATTATTCCAATGTCAGGTGCTGCACCGCTTTAAATATCTTTCCTAGCATCGTTTTAGTTTCATTTCAAGAGATGGAGTAGCAGCTCTCTCCAAGATTTGAGCTATTCTTCGTAGTATCATTTGAAAAACTAAGGCGTGACTCAGAGAGGACGAGCAGGTAGAGCACGCTTACAAACAGCTAAGAGCCCAAGTGTACATCCAATCCCAGAAATTACAGCAGGAACAAGACTGTCATCAAATCATACATTGCAGCTCTCCCAACAAGAACACTGTAAGACACAAAATCTCCTAGGCCCAACTTTATGCCTTGTGAGGTTGAAATAGTAACTCTCCCTCCTAAACTGATGAGTGCCTTAAATTTATTTCAAACCTTTAATCTTTCTCGACAACATCCTGTACAGTAACCTTTATCCCTTTAGCGTAATTTTCTCATTTTGTGGAATTGGAAACAAAGAACATGAGGAAACGCAGCAGATGACTTTTGCATTTTAAATGAAATTCGAATGTATATTATGAAAATATCACCTTCCCTAGTGCTTTCATTGTTTTCAGCTTGATCAAACCAATCGACCTGAGCAAGCCCACGATTCTCATCCTGCATAATGGTTAGAAATAAATTGCAGAAGCCATAAAATTGATGTGGGCGTGTCTCTTAATATGCTACAGTGAATGGAACCAACATCGACCCTGGATGCAAATCTTGTCGAATCCTCCATGAATAGTTCGGCTGCTGTATGGCCATTCGATGTGCATGGATTGGCATTAGACTAAAATCCACGCAAAGGGTATTGGCATCCTGTGTTCTCAAACCTGCTATAGAATATCTCCCACACCAGGACAAAAGGCGTTTTCTCTACCTCATCACATTCGACGTTAGGGTTTTGGAGTTTTGGCGCCTCAGTCACATGCAAAGACAGACCGAAAAATGAATGGGACCACCTTGTGCTATTGAATGGGCAAAAAAATCGACCCGATATGTATATGAACCCTTGCATCTGGCGTTCTTCAAATTTTGTTGACCATCGCCATCTACCTTTTAGCTGGAAAATAGACATAAAACCAATGTTGGCTGTGAAAAACGATTCAACAAAGGGTACCTGCAAATGTTTCCACGACCATTGACTTGGTCGAACCCATCCTCTCCCTTGAAGTTCTCACTATATAACCAGATCTCAAATTTATACAAATCAACTTCTGAAACCTGCATCGAAGAACCTCAATCGATGATGAATTTATCAAACCAAATACCATCACAAGTGCACCACATTTTTATTCTTTGCCAATAGCCCAACCCCGGCATGCAACCTTAGAAGATGAGAGAGTAAGATCTCCTTTGCATCCAAGGAAACGGCCCTACGGAGAGTGTCTCAGTTTCTACAAAGTTTGCAGATGGATAAAATAGCATTAGGGTTTGGAAACTCCGGTCAAACCACTTTCTTTTTATACCCCTGTAAATAGCTTTTATTTAAGAGGTAGTATCGCATGATCCACTTGCTTGTTTTATACTACCATTCACATGTATGCGATGAGCTTGGAGGGTGACACGTATGAGGGTGGTATTCTTATCGCAACCCGCTATTTCTTATCCCCAGGTTACTTCGGCGATGCGATGACCGTCAATTTTATTTGCCAACCAAATCGTGCTGCATTTGCGATTTGCATGGAGCCACTTCACTCATCTCAACAACTCCATCATGTCACCTTAATGCTGCTCGATGTTGACTTGTTGTTCAGCATTTAAACGTTGGTTGGAATATCATTCACATTTCTCTCTTTTTCAAGTGTGGAGGCTTTATCCCACATGCAAACCAAAACTTAATATTCCCACTCGTTATATATTGTATTGATTATATCATATCTCATGTAACGAACAAAGGAGGAAATTGTGTCGTGGATGATGGAGTAATAGAGGATGTGTGGGGCCTTCTTCACTTGAGGCTCGGTCCCATGGTGAGCCCCCAGTGTTGGGCTTATACCTTTTGGTCTTTTGTATACGAAAAAATATAATTCCCAACTTTGGCTTATTTTATAATTTGGAACCTTCTCCTCATAATGCTTTGAATTTAGCAAAGAAAACTATTAAAGTCCTTTTCATATAGCTTCCAACCTAGGTTAAATCTTTCTTTATAAACCATTAAAAGGTCTTTTCCATAACATCTTTTGACCTTAGGCTAATAATAACAATTAATGCCTTTTCTCTAAAAAATTAAAACCTTTTTCCTCATAAAGCTTAGCCTTGGCCCATAAAGTTTTGAAATGGCCAAATCATGAAAATATCAAAGCTTTTCTCCTTCGACTTGGAAAAAATCCTCTAGGTCCCTCATAAAGACTTACTTTCACAAACACTTAGGACCATTTTTCTTTTGCGACCATGGTGTCTGCAACTGAAGACAAATGTGCCTTCTCATCTAAGCTTTGAAACCCCCCATCATGAGAAAAATGTCCTAATTTTGCACTGCCAATGCTGCCCGAAGACAATTAATGTCGCCGAAAGACAATTAATCACAAATTTTTTTGGGGTGCTAACAGATACACTCCACCTGAATTACCAGTGAAACTTTAATACATATGCATTCAAACCTTTACATCCGAAAGAAGGAGATTCATATTATTGCATTCAACAAATTGGTACACATGCGACAATTCATACATCTAAACCATTTTAGAAATACTTTCGCAAAGCTCTAGAACCTTATAAACAGTAAACCATGAGACTTATGAAGCTAAGACATTTCAAAGAGTAGAAATCAAACATTGGTACAATAAGTACTTATCAGTGCTAAAGTTAGTATTCATCATATCTTTTCCGGTTTATTCTAGTGTTGGAAATTTTTTAAATTTTTGCTATTTTTTCGGGACATTACATATGTGGATGACTTGCTCATCACCGATGGATATCATACTCGGTTGAAGCATATCAAGTCTTCCTTGAACAAAGAATTTGCTATGACAACTCTAGGACTGTTAAAACAATTCATTGGTCTTGAAGTAACTCAAAATGCTTTAGGGATCATGAATTCACAATCAAGGTATGCATATGATTTACTCACAAAGTTCCATATGGCTGATTGCAAAGCCACATATTTTCCCTTCTTATCTGGCATTAGAATGGAAGAAGGTGGTTCTACTCCCTTGCTTAATAGAACTGTTTACATATAGATGATTGGAAGCTTGTTGTAATTGACACATTCGAGACCAGGTCTATCACATGTTGTTGGTGATGTGGATATGTACATGCAGGATCCACATGAGCTACATTGGAAGGAAACAAAGAGGATCTTGCACTATGTGCAATGTATGAGAGAGTTTGGTATTCATTATTCTACTCGTGCTCAGCTAGATCGAGTTGGTTTTACTGACTCAGACTGGGATGGAGACAATACTAATAGGAAATCTACTTTAAGGTACGTATTCATGTTGGGATCAGGACCAATCTGTTGGTCAAGTAAGAAGCAAGCAGCACTCGTACTTTCTTTAGTAGGGCAGAGTACAAAGGGGCTATGAATGCAACTATCCAGGAAGTTTGGTTGCATGAAATATTGATAGAGTTTGGAATTTGTACTTCTCCTTCAGTAGACCCTTTTTGTGATATCCAAAGCGCCAACAAGATCTCCAGTGACTCGGTTCAAAAGCAAAGGACCAAACATATTGACGTTCACATGAACTACATGAGGGAGCTAGTGCACAATAGGATCATCTCACTACATTATTTCCCTATAGAGGAGATGATTGCATAAATATTCACTAAGTTTTTCACTTAGAATATATTTGTTTATCTCAGATCTCTACTTGGTGTGAAAGTTGTTTGAGCTCCCTATTGTCCTATTTTTTAGGGGGGGTTCCCATGAGGTTTTCCCCATTTCCTTGGTTCATAGACAGTTATTTTATTTCCATAATTTATTTGATTGTATGTGTCACCTTTGGTCTAACTAATCGGGGCCCAGGATGCACAAGTGTGGATTAAGGGGGGGTTTTAGGATAATTAATACTCCATCATTGTCCTACCTAGCATTATTTATTTTTTCCTAGTAGTTGATGATGTCAGTTGACCCCAATGGTGTGCATATGTCATCTAGGATCCATCAGCCACCTAATGGACCCTACATGCATCATTTTAGGACCACCTGAATCAATTCCCTACATTTAAGGAACCAACTCAATGTTCCAGATCAGTCCACCTGAGTTAGCTAACTATTGTGGGGGGGTTATGCTCTGATTGCCACCGATTTTGGTCACATGTGCCATTTTCTAAGTCATTTGCATGACAAAATCACTAATGTGCCCCTTTTGGTCAATTAACTGATTGTTTCTTCAGTTAACTGAAATTTGGTTGAGTTTAACTGAGTTTGGGAGCTCCAAAGCACTAATAGAGGTGACAATTCCTATGCTAGATAGATTGAGACTCAAATTCTCCGAGGTGATTCAAATTATTTCCATTGTAACATCATTGTTGACTATATTGATTATTGGATCATGTGACATTATTCTGTTCTTATCTCAGTTCTCATACATGATTAATTGTCTGCTCATTTTTCCTACAATTTTCATTGTAATTCATCTTTTCTGCTCATTGTTTCTCTGTGAGGTATAGTCAACTCCATAATCTGGTGCAATTTAGAATTTCACACATAAGATAAGTACAATGGATGGTGTGCATGATGATGTGGTTTATATGAGACAGATGCAAATGAATAGAACAACAGTACAATAGACAATGCATAGTATCAAATGAATATGCAAATGTGTAGAAATAGAACCGTATGTTGAACAAAATGCAGAGTGCAAAAGCATATGAAACAGAAGAACTAGTGTGTAATACTGAAGCAAAAGAAGTGAACTAAGAGCTAATGATAAAGTGTAGCAGTTGCAAAGAACATAGAATATAAAAGGTGCATAAAGGAAAGTAATGCATCAAATCTGAAGTGTTCACTCATCAACAAACAATAGGAAGAACTTCTACAATTATACCAGGGTGGCAGGATGGTGCAAGGACAAGGGGTTAGAAATTCCTTCGGGTTGGAGGTTGTAAATCAAGGGGGTCGATCCCTCCTTCCAATTGGTGTTGGTAAATGAGGGACTTGGTTCTTCCTTTAGGTTGAAGCCTGTAATCATGGGGTTGGAGCCTCCTTCTAGTGAGTGCTGGAGAGTCTTGGAAGTTGGCAATTCTTATGAATGTAATATTTATTATATATATAAGAAAGCATTCTATGGTTTTTTTTGTTTGGATTTCCACGTCAAATCTTTGTGTTATGTGAAGGTGTTGATTAATGACATTATTTATGGTGAATACATAATATAATTATTGTTTGATTTTGGTAGAAGTGAAAATTGGTTAACACTGTGCTTACGATTCATCCCCCTCTTAGTATTAATAATAGTTCCAACACAATTGAATTTCTCAACTTCGCAAAAGGTTTCTAATGAAATAACTAGGCTTCAAGCAAAACCTTCTTTGCAATTTGAATATGGATTCGAATCAATACCCAAATAAGGATATTTCCTTATATGTTCACTCAACAAGCGAAGCTTGATATTGCATATTAAAAATATTGTAAGTGACTTTGATTTAATGAAAAGTGATATCTTGTGTTTACAATAAACAAAAACGAACATTCTTCTAAACGAAGGTGTACTTGTACAAAAGTACCACTTTCTCGCAACATTTTGCATTCATGACATATGAAATATTATAAGAAAAGCATTATGGTCGAAAAAATGATCAGTGACACAACAAAACATGTTGAAACAATCATTTCTAGATTCCAAATTGGAAAAACACTTGTCAAACTAGCAAATACCTATGTTGCACCACATACACTAGTCCAAGAACGTTTTCACTTTGTTCATAGTATCATGGAAAATCTTCAACCCAATGAGCATATTATCATTGTTGGTGAATTGAACTTTGACATGTTGCAAAATATAAATGCACATAAAAACTTTTATGTGTTCATGGAAAGCCACAACTTCAAGTTACATACAATAAAATAAAAGCAACAAGCAATACTCTCTCTCTTCTAGACCATTTTTGGAAAACTTTGCAAGATGATGAAACTAGCTTCTGTATGTATGAAGCTTATTGGACAGAGCATAATATCATTTTCCTTTGAATTCCTTTACATATATTTTCAAAGACTTTTTCTCTGCGTTGATATATATGTCTAAAACCAACAATGCTTCGGCAATTTTTTCACTAGGGAAGAAAAACGTAGATACATGCAACATTGCCATATACCTAGATTCCTTGTTCTTTCCTTTGTTTATTGCATTGGCTTTTTCTTTTGACTATTCTCTCAATTTTTTCAAATTCATGAATAAATCCAATCAACACATTTCAGTAACGCCACACTGTTTTCAGTAGCAATAGAGCTTTGAACCAAGTACTTTTCCTTCCTTTTTTCCATTTATCCAAATGCAACCAACTTTCCACTATGGCTTTGATGAATCAAGCCAGTAATTATGAGAATACAATATTATAACTCTTGGATGACGATAGGAAAAAAAATAAATGTATTTACTTTTTTTCCTTCATTCTTTTTAAATTCTACGATGCAAACGAAACCCACACTTTAACCCACACCTTAGTCAATAATTCATTGTAACATTATTTTCGTTCATTGTTTTTATTTTGCATTTGCTTACTATTTTAAGTTAGAAAAACATAACTGCCACCATCTTCTATCATACAACTCTCTTCAATGACATATACAAATGTATTTGAAGGATATATCATGTTTGTATGTGGGCCTACATAAAGCAAGAATCCAAATTTACCTATTAAAGTAAAGTTAATGCATGCTGACTTAGTAGACAAAGACATACAACTAATAGTCACAGTGAACATTAACAATAATCTTATAGCTCAGTTCATTGGTTTTTTTCTCCCACAAATAGTGTAATAATCATAGACTTTCGACTTAAAAACAAGGCAAAATACGTCAGGGGAAATGCAAAGTATTCATTGTTCTAGAAGAAGATGATTCAGTTGAACCAATATAAAAAATTTGTCATCATAGTAGGATACCACCAGACACGACTATATCTTCCATGTTGGATTCACTGAGCACATACTCAGTCAATTCGATTGTGGCATTCGTCATTAGCTGTCAACGAAGTGACCATACATATGAATTAATCATTAGAGATGGGCATGCAGTAAACGATATTTTGTAATTGTATGTTTCTAGCCTAGTTGAACTCAGTTTCTTGAATTTCATATACCATTGCAAACTTAGCAACAAACTGCAACAAACTTACAACCATTTCTGGTGCAACTAAATGAAAGTTTCAAGAACCTTTTCTCCAAATATACGAATAGTTGACATAAAGAAATATACGTATGTACCTATTTAAAAATAATGTCAGAAATGGATCAAGAGGATGCCAACAATTTCCCTTTGCCACATCAACATTCATCGATGTCCTCTTTGATGAGACTATACAATCACATATGATAGCTTTCATAGAATCAATGGCCTAGTCAAGTTTCTATTTTCTAATTTGCTTTATTTGTTTCAATTAAATTTTGATTCTTTTCCCTTCCTACCACAAAAATACCAATCTATGCAAAACAAAACCTATGTAATAAACTGAAAATAATCATGCTCAACAATAAAAAATATATATTCTAGCATGGCATGTTTCATAAAATAGGTTCCCACCCCTTGATTCTGATACCTATTCTTTTGAATTACATGCAACAATCTAATTTCTCTTTTGAAACCTATTCTTTTGAATTACATGTAACAATCCAATTTCTCTTTTGAAATATACGAAAAAAAAAAACAAAAGTTGTCTTTGTCACTTTCACATGGCTTCATTTAGGCTTCAAGTTCTATCTTTTCGTTCTATGTTCCTTAGACACAAATATGCATTGAGTAAACATCGCTTTTGTCCAACAACTTCTGACATTGATTGGCAATGCCCCTGTTTTTCCTATTTTAAGTTTACTAATGGATTTTACCAACTATCTTCTCAGGCATTCTCGAGTTCTTGGATACAAATATTGATATTTAATAATAGCATTCTACATGCAAACATTTACCAACTATCTTCTCAAGCATTCTCCAATTCTCTTAGATACAAATATTGATATTTAACAATAGCATTCTACATCCAAACAAAAAAAAATCAATGTTTGGGAACAAGTTCTAAAACCTAGAGCACCTATATTTGGAAGAAAAAAATAGTTACATGTCCCAGTCATAGTGCTCTCACCCATAGTACTCTTCTAGAACAATAGTACAGGTTTAACCAAATATTCCCTCATAGCACAACATGCTTTCTTCCTACATTGTTATACATCTCTTACATAGATAGAGTAATAGCATAGCTGCTTATACAAGACAATTGAATATAAATGTTTACATTTATTGTAATTAATGTTTCTTGCAACCAAAAGTCAATAGTGTATGAGTGCTTCCTATCATGCTTTATTATTTAATTTTGCATTCTCTATTATCCACATTTCTTTGACACACATTCAACTTTCTTTCCTATAGAAACATCAATATATTTAAACACTATCCATGCTTACTAGCCTTGCACTACATTCACCTCAATTAATTTTTTCCCTTTTGGACATTGACAATTTAGAACCTTTACAAGCAATTAAAATCCATTTCATTACCGCTAGATGCACTTAAGCATCACCACATTTTTACAAATCGATCCCATGATTTTTTTCTTTATGATTATATCAACAATAAAAAAAATACCAGGAGTTTTCCCTTTTCTGTAGAGATATGGATACACCTTAAAAAAAAATCTTAAATACAATGACACTAAAAAATAATATATATTCCATCTAAATTCTTTGCAAAGCTCTCAATTATTTGCATGCAACTGTACAATAAAAAATAATTCAGTCTACAAATTAATCTACTGGTTCTTTTTATCCTTTTCACATTACATTTTGCAATTTATTGGAATATATTCCTTGATCTTGTCTCCCACAACAACCTTTTTTTATTGCTTTGTACCATATGTGAAAGTCAATATTTTCTTTGTCCCTTGGTCTTCATTGACCTATATCTATTATCTATTTCAATTAAACAAAAATTCCAACACTATTATTATTATCTTTGCAAAAGTTTAAACTTTCAGAACACTTCCCTATTGTGCATGTAAAAGGAATCTTAAGAGTAAAAACTGTTTTCTTGCCTTCGTTCTGAAGACTCTGCAATACTTGTAGCCATCCCATGTTGCATAATCCTTCTCATTGTGCAACCTGAAAACAAACAATGACATCAAATATGTTCATTGCTTACAGTGTACACTCAGAATTGATGGCGACACACTTGATTTCACATTGCACATACCACAACTCTAGAGGTGTTGCCTAGAAATTGCAGCAATTTCTTACGAATACTAAAACAAAAGCATCTCTTCAATTGTTTTCCATCTCTTGAGAATATGTCAAAATACATTGTATACATTGACAATGGATAACATGATTGCAAAAAAGGAATCGTTAGTAATCTAGACTTGGTTTAGTCATCTACTTTTTTTTTTGGCTCTAATGTCTTTAACTTGAAAACTAGTATATCTTTTGGAAATTGCAATTTTCCTTGGTGATGGTAGTATGTAGTGGCAACCCTAAATGCCATCATTGAATATAGGCCAATGGGATTTTGGTTTCTCAATTTTTGCTATGTATACAATATTGTTGATGCAAAATACTTTGTAAAATTAAACTTATTCCACATTAATGGCAATGTTAACTATGTTGGGAACCTTTTTTCCATTGCAAAAATTCAGAATTTTCCTTTTGAAAATTGTTAACATGGGAAATGTTTACTTACTATTGGGTGCATTCTAGAAATATGTTTCTTGCAATCTATGCCTAGTTTTTTGAAACCAATGCTTTTGTTCACATGCTCCTTCGTTAAAATAGTATAGAATATCATTTATTGGTAATTACATTTTTAGATTCTGCATTTGGGCGATTTTTGTATGCTACAACTAGACTCCATACCTATTTATGCATATGCACTCGATTAAGATCCCAATCTTGATATAGAAATTTGGTTCTATATGCATCTACATTGTTCCTTACCCCCAATTTATGATTCCATGTTTAAGTTAGATGCTACAAATAAAACATGAACTATTGAATAATACTATGCTGCTATTGTAATCGATGACTCTTTGGAATATTAAAATGCATACGTGTCCATGTCTTTCTTTTGCATGCCAATAATTTAACATTAACAGTTGTTTCCGTTGTTTTTAGCCTTTGGATTGAAACATTTCCCACATGCTTTTGCTACAGTTTAGATGTATTTGTACATGATATTCCCTTTGTTTATTTGGGAAAAAAAATGTTTTTATTTTTTAAAAAATTCCAATTTCTATTTATGCAATTTGCAAATTCCAAATTCCAGTTTATGCTTACGCAATTTGCAAAAGAAATCAAGTTCCATACCACTATGTTAGGGACATAGCCGCTATGTGGCACTTGTGTGATCTATGTATTTGTACTATGTATTTATACTGCAGATAGTGTACTCACTCCATTCATATATGGTCTAGTTATTTCTTGTTCATACATCTCAGATGAAACTATCGTTTGGTTGTTTTGGCTCTACCTTGTTACTCTAATATTTCTTGTTCATACATCTCAGATGAAACTATCGTTTGGTTGTTTTGGCTTTACCTTGTTACTCTAATAGGGCCATTCTTTTTTTGATAACCTTGGTGGAGAGAGTTACGAATGGAGAGATTTCTCTAGTAAATTAACCTATATTGCTTGTCTTTGTCTTTTTCAAATGCATCTATATCATATTTCCTTTATTTCCCTTTGTCTCAATGTAGTTGTTTTTTTATCTGGTCGAAGTATCTAGTATATGACTAATGATACTTATTACTGAAATTGGGGATTCATGTCCAGGTCATTCCATAGAATGCAATGTAGTTTTTCATCCAAATGAGGGTTTTCGCTTCTCAAATCACTGGTAAGATATCTCTCCTGATAAATATACTTTAGAGACGATTCTTTTATTAGTAATAATCTATCTTCATATGGATTTTCTTTATGTCATTATTTCTCCTTCTCGTAAGTAATGCATCATCTATCTTTGGAATTGTGACAAAGGGTTATTTTGGTGAGGTCAACGTATACGTAACTTGTTCTTTGACCATGGATAATATCCAAGTTCTTGGGTGGAAATCGACTAGACCAAGCCTATGATAAGGATTTAATTCTTTGTTTTATTTTGATTCTTCTCACAACTTTTATTATTTTTCTTATTATAAGCCTCATTTTTTTATGATGTCACGATCTTGATCCAATAGGAACATCCTCTTCAGCCAATTAATTTGTTTCTATACTATATTTATAAGTTGAAGTTCTTAGCTCATGACATGGGTGTTCATAACTCTTTACTTTTAGAGGCTTTGCATCGACATAGAGGTGTTCCAAGGTATGACTTTCCACAAACCCTCATCTTGTTTTAACAAGTAAGTTTCGTCGGTCCTTGACGTGGCATACTGTATATTTGCTTAGCATCCTCTATTAGCATATTTCAAGCCAATCCTCTTAGGTTATGGCTCTGTTAGTCGATTCGTAGCTTCTACTTATTTCAAGGTATTTTAAATCCTCTTCTTCTCATGGTCATCTAGTGTTTGGTGTTTTGTTGGGGACTTTTATCTAAATTATTCTAATATGAGGGAAGACCCTCAATGCTTGGTGATCCTTCCCTACTTTTTTAATATACATGGTTAACTTTATTTGTACAAGGTGTTTGCCTACATATTGGGTTTTGTTTAGCTATGTATTGGGTTGTTCCTTTTTTTGGCTACTTGTAACAAATGTGGAGGATGTTTACTATTGAATAATTCAAACGAGTATTTTATGTAATTTCTTATTTTTATGATATGAACAACCAACCATTAATTTTGGGGTGATGATGCTTTTCTCTTATAATGATCTTCCATATATATTCTTAACTTAAAAGATGAAAGAATAAAAAGGTATACAATATATGAACTCGAATTCTTGTTTCACATAGTAATTATTTAGATATTATGAAAGTATTTAGTTTATTGTTTTTAATACAAATAAAATATGAATGATGTTACTTTTTTTTCTTTATCATTTTTCTCCTAAAATTTTAAGGTATCCTCAATCCGTATTTTCTTTATAGATTACACATACTCAACACAATCATCTGAGTGTGATTATTCCTTGTTCTGAACATTTGACCAAGTGAACTTATTTTACACTCTTGGATTAAAACCCTAGCTTGTTACAATAAAGGGTGAAATAAGGAGTTCCTTCCCTTTAATGCATTCTGTAGAGATCTCTTTGTTTTTGTATCCAAGATTATATACATGTTTGGGTCATTGAGGGAGTTGTAATAGTTCCTTAATTATGTTTTCAGATACATGGGTGCTACCTGAATTTATGGGGATAACGTAGATATTTTCTAAAATTTTGTCTCGATCCTATAATAGAAATAATAGGGATGATGCAGAATCATGAGCTCCTTTAAAACACTTTAGTTGCCACATAAAACTGAAAAACACGAACCTCTTACTTTAAGAGGCAATTAGAAGTATTTGCATAATGAATTTTAAGATGACATCTGAAGACAAAATATAGGAACTCAAATAATCTTTCATAATATATATATTTTACTTTTAGAAATTTTGCGTAGTTGTTTATAAAATTTGTTTTTCTAAAATTGGTTGTTTAACTTTTGAGCACAATATAACATATATGTATGTGTGAGTGCATCATTATATGAACTACTTGATAGTATTTTTGAATAATTTTTTTTACATAGTTAGATGGCATCTTCTACTAGTGCAAGAAAATTTTTGCAACATTATTTATGATGTTTTCATATTTTTATGATTTATTGAAGTTGGAAAACCCTCAAAAAAGGATGATGTGTGCGCGTGGAGCACTTGAGGGTCATAATTTAATGATTTTTTTTAATTTATATGTGTATAGATATCTTATTCTTCTAGTACACCATATAACTTGTTTGAGAAATGGTGAAGGTATTCAAAAGTTACAATAGGAATCCTAAAATCTGGTTGCACAAAAAAGTGGACCCAACTTCATGCACCTTCCTGCCACACAGATTTATCTCCCTTTCCCTACATCTATTTTTCACTCTCTATTAATTTACCCTTCTTGAGGAAACAATTCAAACTATAAGTAATACAGTAACAAGTACTTAAACTCAATCGTATCCTTATTTTATTAAGTATTCAAATAAACAAAAGGAAGTCTAAATCCACTTTTTTTTCTTTAAAATCTTTTTTTGATTACTTCAGTAATAAGGGATATACTGAGTATATATTTTATTCATCATAACAAAATAACAAAGGGTTAGATACATATCTAATAACTTTATTAAGAGTTCCAACCAATCACATAGATAGCTTCGATCCTCCCAATCTTAAACTTGAAGAAAAGTTCATATTTAGGTCCATGTTACAACAATAATAGTGGATTTTCCCCTAAAATCCCTCTTACAACATCTACCCAACTTCATCACGAGATGTGTCCTCTCTTCCCCTTTAACTCTAACCACAACCCCAACTATGGAGTTTCCTTCTTCAGTAGGATTCCACCTACACTGCAAGATAATCCTACTCTGGTATCACTTTATGCAGAGGGACCTCATTCCCCTACAAATATTTCTTTTTCAATTCAAACACACAAATCCAAGGAACAATAGGCCCTGGAAAGAAATCACACACATCAATTTAAAAATCATAGTTCAAACATACAAGATTCATACATGAAAAACATAGAACTCTTGAACTCATATTTTGTGCTCAAAAGGCCTTCTCTTAACTCTCAAATAGTTTACCAATTTGCATTGAAGTCTCAAAGGGATTTATCCTCTGAAAATTACAAGTGTGTTCAAAGTAACTTCAAATTCCTTAATTATCAAATTACAAGCATGTTGTTCTAAGTCTCAACCATGCATTTACATCAAAATTTTCTCAATGATTTCTAAAGCTAAATATTTTACATGTAGAATGTTGCAAAATTCATGCGGTTTAACCTTCTTTCAATTCTTTTCTAATCATCATTCTTCTTCTTATGTTCTCCTTTTCTCTGATTCTTCAACCTTCTTCTATTGTTGTTTGTTATTCTTATTTCTAACATTTACATCTTTTATTTCTTGTTCATTTTCCCTATGCACCTCCTCTTATTTTCTTCTATGAGAGATCCCTTCTTCTCACGACCTCTCTCCTTCTCCTCTCTACCACCTTCTCCTTCTTCAAATGGACCTACCTTCTTAATTTTACCAACCCAAAATAAAACAAGGAGGCAAATAATAAATTACCATACCTTCTTTATTTTACCTCTATGGCTTGGCAGACATTAGATAAATAAAATGCATTTAATAATTTACTTTGAATCTTTAATGATTCATTAGTAAATTTAGCATGGG
Source organism: Larix kaempferi (assembly GCA_027924585.1). Lineage (NCBI taxonomy): Eukaryota > Viridiplantae > Streptophyta > Pinopsida > Pinales > Pinaceae > Larix > Larix kaempferi. The sequence goes on along the minus strand of BSBM01000432.1, from coordinate 7,018,146 downwards.
CTCTAAATAAAAACAGTACTACACCTCTTGAATTTATTTAAGAACTAAAAATACACCAAAACCATGGGTGCATCCTTATATAAGAATTTGATTAGCAAGTAGGCTAATAAAATTTGGACGTCAAATTGATGACCAATGACCCAAATGAAAATTGATCCATTCAATTATGAGATTCCCATGAGACGATGGAGGTTTAGTGGACAACACCAGAAATAAAGAACCTTGAATTGATGCAGTTGTGGATGGATTTAGATCGATGGCTAGAATGGAATTCAACTTGTTCCCAAAATGTTCATCACCCAAATTTGAAATGCCATAATGCAATATCGATGGTTCTTAAGGAAAATAATGGATGACATGGATCAATTCGGGGTTTTTCGTATGTCTATACTACAATTTTACTTTGGATCACCAAAATAGATGGGTCATAAAATATATAATCCAAATACTTCAATGTTTTATTTTCCTCTATAACATATTCTTCTCACAATGAGCACTATAATGGAACAATCAGTTAATGACTTCATCATTCACACCTAATTTTCAAGTCAAGGACTAAATAGAAACCATGATACTTGAAATAAAGTAAATACATTCTTCTCCTCTACCTAAAGCACCGTACATTTATGACCAACATACTAAAATAAAAACATCAAAGTCATGATAAATATATATCCACTCCAACTTACTAATGTTGTCCAAACCAAAAAGCTTCATAATAACCATCTACAAAATCTAGATACTAAAAACTGAGAAAAACAATAACATTCATTAGCTTTCTAAGACATCATAAACATAACATAAAACCAATTATAAGAGAAATGAAATATATCCCTTAAAAGATAAGGCATACTCAACATAATCTTCAAAATACAAAATTCCTGAAGATCACACTCGAACTATATGAGGAATTGAAATGCTGGTGAAAGTTGAAAGGAGGTGCTTGATTCTTTGACACCAAGAATTCAGATGTAAAATATGAAGGTTGTATATTCCATTGGCCCATTGAACAATAAGTGTGAATCTCCAAACATCTCTATAACATAAATACAATTCATCACTCCAAATTGGAACAAACACCACAAGGCCATCAATTATGCTTCAAAATTCAACCCAACACCACATCTCATCCATAGCTTGAAAATATGTTCTTCATTAATTCTTGGGATCAGTCCACATTCACAAGAACTATCTTGAGTAGTAATATTTAATTCTACCATGTTATTTAAATAATTTTTTTTTTTTAATTGTATTGAAATTGACAAATTCCATATCATAAATTGATATTGGTTTCAATTTAAAACAATTTCATTATGCAATTAATAAAAAGAGGTAAATTAATAATTTTAATTATTTAACTAAAACTTTTTAATTTAAAATCACTTTATATATGATCCTTTCTTCATTAAGAAAAAATCAAATTATAAATTTTATTAATAATTAAAACCATAAATTAATGATATAAGTGTTTTAATCATCAACACAATAATTTTAAAAAGTTACTTTTATAAAAATGGTAAATAACATCACAATTTATATCCATTTAATCAATTGTTTGGGCTTTTCTTCATAATGTTTCTCCAGTTTTAATGCTATATTTTTAAAATACGATATGCATTTTACTTATTATTCATATATATCATTTTAACTTCAATTTTTATGTAATTTTAAATTTGCATTTAATTTTTTTGAAATATTAATGTAAAATAATTAAAATAATTAAAAATAATGTAATCATCATACAAATATTTATTTTTATATTATTTTAAATAATTAAATAAATAAATTTATCTTTTAATAAGATCTTACAAATATAAAGTTTATAAGTTTTAGTATGTTGTAAGAGGCTTCTTCTCTAGAATGCTAGATAGTAAAGATAATGAAAAAAAATGATAAGTAAAGTTATGGAGATTGATAATGATTGTTATTATTTTTGCTTAAATTAATTTTTATTTGTAGAACTTTTAGGAGATAAAAAAAATAATTAGTTTACTTTAAATTAATTTTGCTTTATAAAACTATAAAAAAGATAACAAATTATTTTCTTTGTTTTAGATTTTTTTTCTTAATAATGATGATGATTAAAGAGCTTAGAGTATTTTTAAGTGGTCAGAGTTTTTTCATTTAAAACATTCATAAATCTTTAATTTGATGAATTACAAAATTGATGTTCTTATTAAAAGATCTTAGAAAGTTTTTAGATGATCATATTTTTTACATTTATAACATTTAGATAGTCCAAAGCTGGTCTTAGAAAAAGTTAATCATTATCATTACCAATAATATTTTTTCTATTAATAATATTATTAACTAATTAATTTATAAAATAAAATAAAACAAATAAAATTTAAAATTTAACATATTATAAAATTTAAAATTAATCCTAAACAAAACAATTTGATTTATAATAAAAATTAAAAAATAAATAAAATTATTCTATCCTTTTTTAATTCAATTTTAATTTTTATATAACTAAAAAGGTATTTTACTTAAACCAATATTAATTTAAAAAATCGGTTTCTGGTGAAAGTTGGAATGTTTTTTTGGCTCCAGAATAAGGAATTTTGTCAAGCTTGATAAGCAGACTGTTAGCTTAAGGAGATGTAGACCTTCAAGACATATTGCCTATTTTTCAAGGTTCTTGAATGGGACTCTATGCTGTAACCGTGCCAGTGAGTGTCTCACTGTTCTCTTAATATAAAACATATTTCTTTTTGTTAAAAAGAAAATATTTAAAAAGTAATAATATATAATATGTTTATATTATTTAATAAAAAATATAAAAATTAACATACTATTAAAATTAATAAACTTTTTTTTTTAAATAATAATATATAATATATTTATATCATTTAATAAAAAATATAAAAATTAACATACTATAAAAATAAAATAGTTAAAGAAATAAATTTACACAAGTTTCATTAAGATAAAATAGCCATCATTAATACATGGTTGCTTAAAACAATGTAAACCCATTCATTCCGTAGTTTACACAATCATTCGCTAAGTTTTTATTGGCAGGTGAAGGATGGAATATTGGCTGCTCCAAAGAAAGGAGACCATTAGATTGGAGTATTAAAGTGAATGGGCAAGAAAGGAGATCATTAACATTAAGCAATGTATATTAGGTAAATAAAAATAGGTCACATATATCTGGTATTCCAGAGACATTAAACAAATACACAAAATAGAAAAGATCGATTATTATTATACTAACGCAACAATGGACGGTGTTCTTCAACAGATTTTATCGTAGGTATTCTTTGTTCACCACTAATGTGAAAATGGTGCTGGAGTCTGCTTGGCTATTAACCTTCTGTGAACATTCAATTAAACGATTATTAACAGTTTGTTTTCTAATTGTAAACAATCAGATATCCGCACTGTGGAACTCAGGAAGTAAAATGAACTGCTAAGTGAGATATCTCGACCGATCATCAATTGAAATCTAATAAAAAGAACACTTAGATCTCTAATCGAAGTTAAGTAAAAGAGCACTCAATACTCTAAAAGTCTATCATAGAATGAGGATGGGCATGATAAATAAATCAACGAATTTACATATATAAAAAATTATATGATTCATATATGAATCCAGGATATCAACATTTATATGTTTCATAATTCATAGTCCTCATATATCATTAGGACTATATAATCCGTTTTTTCATAAAAAGCTATCTATATCGATAATATTCCAGGAACAAGAACTTACAAAGGCCAGAAGAACTAAAAACTAGATACATTTTTAACTCCATTATCAAAACATTAAAAGATCCGTAATGTCATCCACTTTCCATTCTCCTTCAAAATAATCCAGATGATGATCATCAAATCCCGCATTTGTTGGTATATCTGGGAAATCTGAATCAAATAATTCCAATCGCAAGCATCCGTCTGAATTTTCCAATTCTGAACTACGCCCTGTACTGATCTCTCCGTCTTTGAAAAAATATCCATCAACCATTCATTTTCCAATTCTGAACCACACCCTGTACTGTCTGCGCTGTTTTCACTGCTCTCTCTTCCGTCTTTTGCAAATAAATCCATCAACCATTCATTTTCTTCACCCAGGTCGTTTGATCGCGCAGTAAAAATACTATCCATCTCCGAATGTAACACCAGGTCTTCTCCGCTTAACAAATTCGTACTGCTGCCTTCTGCATTATGCTCTTCTTGTTGTTGTTTTCCACTAGCCACTACTGTTCCATTCACAGCTTTTTCTGCAATGTATTCTGACATCAACAAACCATACTCTGAATCCATTTCCTGGGAAACCTCCAACGGCTCCATTGACTCGACAATATTTAACGGTGGAATATCATTCACACAGTGGCTAAACCCTGGATTTGGGACCATCACATCTTCACTAAAATTCTCCAGAAAAGTAAAAGGAACGAGCTCAGCTCCTGATTGACTATCATAAGGACGGAAACAAGTTCTGTCATAAATATTTGAGGATCGGCCACCATCATGTGCAGACCACATTCCCTGGCATTCATTGCTTTCTGAATTGGTATTGCTGCATGGATTCCCAAAACTAAGACAACATAAATTGCTTCCACAAAAACGTGTTCCTGCCATATCTTTTCTTAGCATCCAACAACAATTTGATGGTTGTGTATGTAATCCATTTGAAGAATTTCCAACACCATATTGATTAGCTGAACTCATGTACAGAGAGGGATCAACAGCAAAGTTGCTTGGGCACCTATTACGCGAAATTCCCGCTTTTGAAGGAGAGAGTGAGGAAGTGTTATAGAGCTTTCCTCCGAGAGTGAAATATTTGTTGCACCTTACACAGATATATCTAGGCTGCAATTTATTGCAGCGTCTCTTGTTATTCAAAAACCTAAACCTACAATACTCCCACGACTTACACCGAGGACATATGGCCTTCATCTGCCTGAAAATCTCCTCCATGTTTTGCTATAACGGCCGCTTGTAATGCAAAATTATTTGCAAGGATGAAAAGGATAGAGCCCCTGATGCTCTCTCTATATATGTATACAAACAAGCCACTGTGACTTTCTTCACTTTTTTATTAGCTTTTTTTTCTTTCTATTTTGGTTTGCGGAAAAGCACCTGCTATTTTCCGGTCTCCCCAGTTTATAAACCGTGTGATTCGCCTGGATCATTCATCTTCAGGTGGTCACTGTAAATCGTGGTAATTTCTTTCGCCGTCTATCTGCAAACCTTCTGCCGATGGATCGTGGGCAATTAACATCGTGATGTCATTACCGTTAACATGAACAATGCGCTAAGGGATGGCAGGATGCCTCTTAGTGATGTCATTGTCATTTACCATATTTATCCATCATGTCATTGTCATTTACCATATTTATCCATCAACAACGTGTGAGTGGATAACCTCGGATTACTTGATGCTTTTAAAATGAAATATAGGTGTAAAAAAATCTCAATTAGTATCCTATAAAATTTGGAAGCAACCCAACGGCTAGCGAACTTGCATTGAGAAAGTTATCATGCTCTGGACTCTGGTAGAGAGATAGCGTTAAAACATGTAGCAAAGAGTTGTTTGTGTCCCGTTCTTTCTTCAAGGTCCTAACTTTCCGTATTTAGAGTGTCTTTTTTCAAACTTACTATTTTAAAGACATGAAAAGCAAAAGCTAAATAGCGTTTATCCCTTTCCTTATGAGAGTTTAGAGCCTCTACACATGTGAAAATTCAGCCAAAGAAATAATCATCATATGTACGATGGTTTTTTTTTTCCGATTATTAATTCTATTGTTGAATGGCTTCAACAATAAAATATATTGGTGATTACCTCTCCGTCAAGACCACAAATGAAAAATATGATGGCACTTTGGGTATTTAAAGCTGAGAAATAAACTCTAAAGAGCCGCGAGTATCGAGTTTGTAAGTTCCTATGTTCGTAGGATGTTAAAAAAATGTTAAAATAGTTGAGAAACAAGATTATAGAGAAGGAAGTTAATATATATATATATATATAAAAGTTCCTCAAAATACTTGAGAAACAAGATTATACATAAGGAAGTTATTTGGCTAGTAAATTATAGATATATATAGAGTAAAATAATAAAAATTAATAATTTAATAAATTTAAAGAAATAATAAATCTTAAAAATCATTTCTTTCGTAAAAAAAATGTATATATTCAAACTTCATTAAAAAAACACAGATATATTTGAACTTTTTCATTGAAGTTAAAATAGTTGTGTAGTTTTCTATTTAAATGGGTAAATTAATAAAATCAATTTAACGCAAGGATGTCTATGTTTTAGTTAGGTGGCTATTTACTTAGGATGACTTTTCCTTTGGTTCTCGATGTTAAGGCTCAAATTTAAGTTTTTTCTCAATGTTTTGATTGTTTTTTCTCAATTTTTTTATTAGAGAGCATTAAGGTCACACACAATTTAAGGTTTGATTTAGATATGTGTTGTTTTCACAAAAGAAAAAAATTAAACTTATGGATTTTCATATTGACATTGATTTATTCCCATAAATATTGTGTGCTTTTGCTATTTTTAATTATAATCAAAATTGATTTCTTATATAAATAATAATAAGCATCAATGTACATTTTGAGTAGGCTTAATGGTTAAGAAGATGTGTTCCTCCTTATAGGTTACTCGTTTGAATACGGAAGCGAGTAAAGTATGTACACCTCCATAGACTAAGCAATCAAATTGTTGCATAGAAAAAATCCCTTGTCCCATAAACAATGAGGTCTTTCCCTTTTTAATAGTGATAGCCCGTCATTCCCAACCAACCCAGGAGGTTTTGATTCCCTTGTGTAGCCCAGCCATTCAATACGCATTTACCCATAACCCAATTCAACCACATTACCCATTTCCCCTTTCCACTTCTACACTTTAAACTTGCCCTGCTTGATTTGACACGATGATGCTCCAATGCTACCTGTACGTCTTTGTTTAAATGCTTGATTTGACATGATGATGCTCCAATGTTACCTATACGTCTTTGTTTAATTGCTAGGACTCAATGTCGGGACTCAATACTGGTGGCGATCCCAAGAGTTGATGCAGTCGATACCAGGAGTAGTCGATTTATTATTTTAGGTTTCGGAACCAATGGAGCATGTATTCTTATTGGATGTCATCTTTGTCTTTTTTGGACATTCAATCTTTTTATTATTATGTATATTTTTAATTGAAAACCACTTACTAGTGTTTTCTTGCTTCTTTTATCTATTTAAACTAGTTGCACGTCCTTACTCTATAATGGTATATTATTCAGCGAGTTGTGTAGTATTGGGCTACAGTAAACCTACTTATTTAATTACGCTTTCAAACTATGATCGAACACATATGGGACAAGAATCAATAGAAATATGATCCCCCTTGTTCCTTATCTTACACCCTTCTTTATTTTATCTAACTTTCATGTTTCTAGCTCAGATATCGCTCTTGACCGACCTGTCAGTGGAGATTATTAGGTAGGAGATCCCAGATCTCTGCTTCCCCATCGTAACAACAACCGGGAATTTTGTTCCTGTGATAGGAAACTATGTAAATGCTTACAATAATTGTCAAGTCCTAGGCCATGTAGAGACTCTCTAACATAAGTGGAATACTTAAATACTCTCTTTCCCTACTATGCACCCCAATAATGTATCTGACTGCTTATCATATTTGCAGTCCTTCTTTCTTAGTTTCAATTCCATTCTAATTCCAAAAGTGAGATAAGAACTCCAATCTTTCAACCTATGCCTTCTTTTTAACAACCTAGTTAGCTTCCTTCCAGCTTCTTATTCCTTACCTACTCTTATTGATATTGAACGACTTCTTCCCACCTCACTTTGACTCGCATGGAGACGTTGAACTTTTCCCATTTCTTGAAAAGGTAGGTGTTACACTAGAAGCTATCTCTATTAGTTGAGTGATGCAGTCGTCTATTTAAAAACATTAATCCATATAAAAGTATTTAGGATGGACTAAAGTTAATTACTTTAGGTATCCTCCCATCAATTGCTTGCTGTGTCATTTCAAAATATTCTCCACCAATTCGATTGGGATGAGGTTATGTTAATCAAGATAGATGGAATAAGGTTATATATTTGGGTGAGGTTAATACAAATTAAAGTGAGATATCCTCATACTAAACAGAATATATTCATCTTGAAATCTTGTTCCATTAATCATTAGTCAATTATGATTGATTTATTTTATTTACATAATTAATAAATATTTTTATATAATCTTTTTTTTAAGAAGAAATTGTTTTTGAAAATGATTGAATTAATTTTATAACATATTTTTATTTTTATTGTTATAGGAAAAAGAATTGTTAATTTTAATAATTAGATAATATTTGAAATTTTTATTTTAAGAAAAGGAGTTACAAATTTTATTAATTAATTATTTTTATTTTCTTATTGTTAAATATTTATTACACATTTATAAATATAAAATATTCATTATTATAGTAACTATTTAAAAATAAAATTAAGAGCATATTTATATTATGAAATACATATTTATTAATAAAAATTATTTATATAATTTTTTTTTCTATATTTGGAATAATTTTTTAATATTTTTTTTAATAAAAGAGACTATTAATATTGTAATTCATATAAAAACTTAAATGTCCTTTTTTGATAATGTTCCTCTCATTTTAATATTATCTTTCTCAAATATAATATGTATTGAGTTATTGAAAATACAAAGTTAATATGTTATTTAGCAAAATATGTTTGTAAGTTTTGTTAGCCATAATGTTTTTACTTATTTTGTAAGTTTTAGACACGAGACATTTTAATTTTAGGAAGAATGTATTTTTTTTGTCCAAATATAAATTGAAATACCTTTTTTCCTAAAAACAAATATTATTCAACAACTTTTTTAATATCTAATAAACTACATTAGTCTATATTAATAACTATCATCATATATATAATAATTTGATTTGTAAATTTATGATTAATATAAAAAAGTTATTTTATAATAATGGTTTAAAAAAAGACTTAAAACCTAAAAGCTAAATTAATATAAATCTATTTTAATCTGAAATTTATTTGACATCATAAATTTGTTAATATGTAAATTTGATATCATTTAATATAAAATAATTAATGTATTTTTTAGAATTGAAGTTCTTTATGTATAATTTTTTATCATTCACTATAAAGAAATTAATATAATACATCAAATTAAAGATAATTTATTAATATGTAAAATTTTTACTCGGTTTATATAATAATATATCGTATTGTCTTAAATGATTAAAAAAAGGTCACATACTAAACAATTAAGAAATATATTAAAGTACTATCTACTCATATGTATGTCATTATTATCTAAATTGAAATACCTAAAAAATACAAACTCTTTAATTTTTTAAAAATAAAATTCAAATATTGCAATATTCACATATTAAGTAATTAAGAAATTTATTAGAGTAATGTCTAGTATAGGTAGAGGATTAATACTATGATACAAAAGGCATAAGAGCACAATGGAAATTGCTTCAACAATAACCAGAAGTAAATATTATCTAAGTCCAAACAACTAAAAATATTAACTCTTCATCTTTTTAAAAGTTAAAATCCAAGTATTACAATATCAGCATACTAAACCATTAAGAAATATATTAAAATTTTAGAGAGAGAAAATTCAATCTCTTACACTCGTACACATATTTTCACAAAACATGATGAAGGATATAGTAATATAAAGTACATACCAATATGTAGATATTAAACACAAAAACATTTGTGAAATTGAAATGTATATGAATACATTAATCACCAAAACCATTTTCTATAGTACATTCTAAGGACAAACTTAAAACATAAAAGATGGAATAAAATGATTCAAATATTTATTTTCATAACAACATATGAAACAATCACTGTGACATCCCTCTCCAATGATGAAAAAACATTATGTTTGATTTATTTTAAAATTATCTTTATTAATTTTGAGATTATGCAATGAGAAAGCGAGATGAGAAATCGACTGACTTAAGTTCTAGGAGGACTATTGTGAACAAACAATTTTATTATATTAATAAAAGAATGAGTAGGAACAACCAAGTTAAATGAGGAGATCATGCATGGAGAAGTGGGGGACACGTTAGAGTTAGCTTCTGGGAAGCCAGAACAAGTGTCAGAAGTGTATTTAAGACACTAGACACACCCTGAAAATCAGGGATTTGATTAGTTGCGAAAATTCCATGAGGAATTGGCTGCTAATGGTAAGACCTAGGCAAACTATAAAAGAAGGGCATATGTGAGGAGGCAGGACGCTGTCTAGTATGCCGGTAAAGATTATACTTGCTGCGTGAGCACTCTGTGTTAGGTAAGGGAATCAGAAATTGTTACTGGGTTTCAGGGTTAACTGTCCACACTTTTCATGCATGCATCTGGCTCGGGGGTGATTACGGACAGACTGGGCGTTTGTATCTAATCTATGGTTGGGAGGAACGTGGCTGTTCCTGCTACATTCGGCTACTAGTTTCAGGTTTTTCCAAAGTTCAGACTCTTCAGAATTTGCTATTAATTTTATTTCTGTCGAATAAGTTAACAGAGTGGAATCAGTTAGTCGTTTTGCTTATGAATTCTTATCTTGAATAAATTCATATAAGATTATATTTCAGATCGCGAATATGCTGAACGAGTATAAAATCTGGGAATTCTACGGAATTAATTATAGTAAGATATATATAGTTGAGTATTATTGTTCAATTTTAGATAATTATCTTCGTTCATATTGATCTATGATTCAAAAAGTTAAACCCTAGACATGTCTAAAGATTTTCTGTTCTGGAGAAAGTATTTTCATTGTAAGGTCTCTCTCCACACTTGATTTTTTGGAATATTCGATGTTATTATTCTATTGAATTTTGTTTTCTTTCGTTAATCATCGAATGGAAGAAAAGACCTCGAAGAGTCGCATTGAGTTAATCTTTCTCTCTTTAAAACTGTTGATGTGAGTACATATTACGAAATGGAACCATATGATTCCTACTCGGCAGTCATTAGAAGTCAAGGGTTTACCACTTAGATTATAGATATATATGTCCAGAGGATTCGGAATTATATTTGCAAACAATCTTTTACAAATAGTAATTAAACAGGTTACATACTCGACAGTTTACACTTAAGATCCATACACAGACAGAACTTAAAACTCTTTTCTATTCACATAAAGATCCAAAAGAATATATATAGCCAGAGACCAAATCGCATCCTTAACGGATCTCAGATCTCATATATATATTAGATAAGTTTTTTTTTAGATCTAATCGCATATTCAAAGGACTCCAGATCACATTATGGAATATAGTTATAGGGTTTTGAGCAGGAGTGTTAATCCCGCACAGATAATTAGGGTTTCTTTTTAAAAATTAACTGGGAAGTCTGAGATCACATTTCAGCGTAGAAATTCACTCAAACGACCCCAAACATGAACGAGCCAGAGAAATCATTTTTATTTTCAGACATCGATTTTTAAAATTTAGACTACGATTTTTCCCACCCGAGTTACATTTTCTGGGCGTTACTGGAAGATAAAGTTTTCTCGTTCTTCTAAAAAAAAAACACATAGCTTATTCATCAACAGGTGTTATTGACTGCTCATTTAATAAAAGAAAACTAAAACTTTACTGGATGCTTGAACTAGCCTTTGAACCTTTCGAAGAATTAGACAAATGACAAAGCATAACTGTTGGTTCTAGAGCGAGTTCCTAATCGAGGCTTATTACAACTTTGGCATGTTTTAAGGACTGTTATTAACTTCTGAGAGTAGAAATACTGGAGTTTCTAATAGACTATATTTAACTATTTTTCTTGACAGAAGTCATTTATAAAAGCCTGGCGTTTAGGCCCAAACATTAGTCATGTCCAAAACCCTGGCATTTAAGCCCAGACATTAAACATGTATTTTTCTTTAAATTAACTACTATTAAAAACCCGGTTTCTATCAAAGTGACAGCGAAAACAATTTCGAACAAACAAACGTTATTACAAAAGTTGTTACATGGAATTTCTGGCACTGCAGTTCGGAACCTATACTAGCTGATAATTCTTCAGAAAACTTATCTATTATTAAACCAGTTTTACTAATGCCGAGGAGGGTTTTGATGCAACTTCTTCCTGCAAAGATGGAGCTTGGTAGGGAGCGTTTCCATCTTACCAAAACGTATGCCCCAAATCGCCCAGCATCTGCACGTTTCAACATCCTGCCACGGACATAGTAAGGAAGTTAGTGTCTGTAACATCTTTACATAAAGTTTTAAGGAAAACAACTGTTTTTTTTTACTCATGACCCTTACCTTTGCGAATAAATGGTTGGCCATGGCTCTTTCATACTCAAATAAGTTATCTCTCAGCAAAACCCCTGCGACGAGGGTTTCTTTCCTTCCAAAGAATCCCAAACATTTTTTCTTGTGCGTAACTCCCTGCAATGTGCATCATATTACCATTGGAGAAGTATCGAATTCACAATAAGTGATGTTTTCATTCCAATACTGGAGAGACATATCCAAACTGTCGAATGGAAAACTGAGAGGGTTATTGTTTAACAGATAGACTTAGCTTATTCGAAATTGGAGCCAAAGTTATTGTGGAAGGGTTCTGTCACCTCCCCATTTAAGACACTTGAATAAGAGTCACATGGGTCTGTACCATGCTGCGATTGCTGGCAGCCCTCGAAGACTACACCTGGAGCGATAAACCATCCACTCAATGACCTATTTAAGTTTAAAGGTACCACGATTAGATATGTCTGAACTCAACATAAGGCTTGGACCGGAGGATCGTTGAAGATTGAAATCTTAAATATGAACTAGAGCCTTGGAAGGCGACCATACAATAGATCATTTTAGTGTATAGTATCACTTGTAGATAAAAGGTAGTATGATCTCATAGTACGGGACTTACATTCGAAGGTTACAAGCTCTCGTCAGTTAAATGAAAACTTTCATGCCCAAGACATGGTATCCCTTCCACAGTCTAAAACCCATATAATAAGATCGTCGATACCTATCTTACACTTCTTTGAAATTATGCCGAACCTTCAAAGTTTAAGGAGTGATTTTTGGACGTTGTGAATTCAGGTCTGTTTATTATTCCTTGGTCACAACTTGTGAAGTCACCACAATTCCTGCAACAAAGATTAGGGAGGATTATTTTTAAAAGTGAAATATCTTGGCCTCACAAATAACACTTACATTATGAAGAAAACCTTTAAATTAAGGCCCAACCCTGTGTAGGAAAACATGTAAGCGAAGTCACCTTTAATTAGTGACACAGTTCTACATCATAAAGATATTCCGATGGTGTAGGTGAATCTGCAAAAACAAATACAGAGTGTTGTTAGCTACAGCTAAGTAAGCGGCATGACAACCTTAATTACTCCTCTAAAACCAGTAGGAAGAATGCAGGTGTATGGAGTTAAATATGTTCAGCATACAGAGATTTATTATTAGTTAAGGGTTTGTGAACATATAGCAAAAGAAAAAAGAAAAAAAAAATTTGGGAGACATTACATATGGTATCAGAGCGAGGTTTCAACCCTGTCGCCTGGGAAACACCTAGGTTTTGGTTGCACTTTAAAAATTTTGTTTTTTCCTAATAATGTATTCGAATGTTGTATGCATTTGTTTCAGTTGAATTTTCAGATGACTTCGCACGAGGAATACGGAGAAGAGCCTGAAGGAAACGAACAGGCGAGAACATCAGAACATTCGGAAGCAAGTCAGGTATTAGAAACCATGAGAAGCCTGATCGTAGAGATACAGAGTTTCAAAGCAGACAATGAGCAACTGAAGAAAGCTCAGGAAAAACAACAAGAAATCAATGAAATTTTGCTGCAGAGACTTCATGAAAGGAATAATGGCGAAAAACAGAAGGAGAATACTAAGAGGAAAGAGGAGACTGACGAGAACGCTGAAAAGAAGGGAGATTCTTCCAATGAGACTCAGAAATATGAGCATCAAGACAGGACCATAGGGAAAAGAAAGGTTGACCATCTGGAAGGTGAGTTCAAAAAAATAAAACCTACCAGCTTCGATGGAGAATCAAAAACCGGCGAAGAAGCGGAAGCCTGGCTGCTGGACATAAAAAAATACTTCCAAATCTACAATTATTCCAGTAATATGAAAGTCAGAATGGCTGTGTACAACCTGAAAGGGAAGGCCAGCATATGGTGGCAAGACCTGAAGATTTCCCAGGGACTGAAAGAAAAGAACCTTGAATGGTCGGAATTTAAAAAATATTTCAAGAAACAGTATTTATCAGAAAGTTATTATGAAAGAAAGACCAAGGAATTCTACGAATTAAAGCTGGGTCAAATGACGATGGAAGACCTTATCAATAAATTCCTAGACTTACTACGGTTCGTTCCTTATATCAAGGAAGAAAAACTGAAGGTACAGCGGTTCTTAAGCTGTCTGCCGTAGTCCTATAAAGATCGAATTGAGTTCGATAATCCCAGAACTTTAGAAGAGGCACTGAGAAAGGCCAGACTGTGTTTTGAGCAATACAAGCAAAGAAATGATACTACTAAAGCATGGAAGGACAAGAAACAGGAAAAGTTTAATCAGCGGAAGAAAGGTTACAAACCCCCGCCCTTCAGGAACATGCCCAAAAACTTCCAAGGAAATTCATTTCCTAAGAATGAACAGTTACAACAGAAAACTTTTAAAACCCCTAACATGGGCATAAAAGGAAGTATCGACATCCCTAAAGAACCCCTGAAATGCTGGGAATGTGGTGAAGCTCATTTACGCAGGAATTGTCCCCGATACAATGAAACAAACAAAGTACTGCATAATATGCAAGAAGCATCCACGGTGGGAGACATTGGGAAAAGTTATCACCGAATAAATGCATCCTTGGAGGACCGACAGGCAGATCATCAATCTGCCATTGTGGAGATTGAAGGTAAAATTTCTGACTATATTTGCTCTATTTTAATTGACCCTGGGGCAACCTTAAGCTACATCACTCCCAAGATGAGGGAGCACTGCCAACTCACCAAGGTAAAGCACCCAAAACCCTGGTTAGTTCAGTTAGCTACAGGAGTAAAAAGGAAGGTTACTGAATACATATCTGATTGTGAACTTCAAATACAGGACCACAAAAAAAGATTAATCTAAATGTGTTGCCTTTAGGATCTTACGACATGATAATAGGTATGGACTGGCTTGAAAAAAATAAAGTAGTACTGAACTGCTTTACCAAAAACTTTACCTACGTTGCGAAAGACCAAACTCTAAGAACAGTGATTGGAAAACAGAAACCTGTCTCTGTTAGGCAGATTTCTGCTATGCAGCTAAAGAAATGCATGAGAAAAGGATGCAAGATTTACGCTGTAAGAGTATCTGATTTACTTCTCAACGAAAGTCAGACTTCTATAGCAGAGCATCCTGTCTTAGGTGAATTCCTAGACGTATTCCCAGAGGAAATACCGGGGTTGCCTCCTGTTCGGATATCCATCATCTATTTCGGGATACATATCTATTTCAGGATCATCTATTTCGGGATACATATCTACTTCAGGATCTTGCATGATCTATTTCAGGATATGCAGTCCAGTCACCAGTTTGATGCCTCCAGCACCTTATCCACCTTCTTCTAGCACCCGGGAGCCACTTTCCACAGAGTTTTAGCCCTCCTAAGCTGAAAGGCGCCCTCTTTTCACCTACTGACTGAGAAGGGCGCACTTGTTCACCTACCACTGCAGATTCACTCCAGTTACATTCAGTTAGCTCCGATTCTGATTGATTTCACTCCGATTTCACTCCTGACTGACTGTTTCACCTCCGATTGACCTCCAGTTCGATTAGGTGACTTGCTCTGACTCCAGTTAGCCTCCCATGCGCCCCCACTGAGCCTCCAGATCCTATATCAGTGCTACACACTTCAGTTACATTTATTATGATCAGTTAGACTCAGCTTGACACCTGGATGACTGTTTGTTGTGATTGATGAGCAACACCGATGATTGATGAGGACTCCTAGATTGAGTCAAGCTACTCCATTTCAGTGATTCGAATGGCCTATTTAGTCAATTCGAATTGCTCATTGACAGGATTGGATTGTATTGTAATCTATTGTAATTCATTCACCCTTTCTGGGATAGAGAGCACTGCTGCATGTTTTTGCACAGTTTTGCACCATATCTTCTTATTCATCTGTTGTGACTGATTTATTTGTTCATTAGATCTGCTGTGACTAACTTTACATGGTATCAGAGCCATGACAGGGACAAGATTTCTTTTCTACAGGTGTTCTACATGAAGAGAGAGCAATCTTTGCTCACCAATATATTTTAGCAGCGGCATGCAAAATCTCATGTGCATTCGCTCATGTGCATGCAAGGCTGAAAACATAGTGTTTGTTTGTGTGTGATTTGCAGGTTTCTTACTTCCTCCATGTGCATTCGCTAATGCAAATATGGAGACTTCTTCTTCACAAAATATTCTTACTCCATTCAACTATGATGAATGGAAACCAAAGATGATTGCATTCTTGAAGAGACAATGTCTTTTTGATATGTGCATTGGTAATGCAAGAGTTTTTGATTTCGATGAAGAGGAGAATGATTGGCTCAATGATTGTGACAGAGCTTTTGGAGCAATATGTCTTGCTATGTCTCCTTGTATGCGCTACCTCAATAAGACTGCTGAAAATCCAAGTGATCTATGGGTCCAACTTGACAGAGAATTTGGAAAGCAGGAAGAAGAGGATCATGCTAGCCTTTTGGAGAACAAGCCCAGTGAGATCTCCTTATGTGTTCCTTCCGATCATGTGTTGGCCTCAACAATTGTTCAAGATGAAGAAGAAACTGTAGATTCAACACTCATTCTCTCAAAGTCTTCTATTTCGAATTCTGAGCAAGATAAACAAGCTCATACTCTAGATTCCGAAGAGGTTCTTGAATCCTCTCTTTCACATGAGTTTGTCGGCATGCGGAATAATGATCTACTTGATGTTTTGGAGGTAAAATCTGATTTTGGAGGTGAAGCATTCGCCCTCCTTGATTGCATGCCTTCTATAAACTTATGTTCTATCATTTGCAAAGTTTCTCAGAGTTTTAATGAAGATGAAGAGCACTACCATTCGCTTGAGTTCAATTCTCATGCACTTTTTGCTGATTTTGGTTTTGATCTCACCCTTGTTGGTTCAAAGGAGATCTCAAGAAACCATTCATCTATTTTTGGAGCTGATTTAACTTCTATTGATAAGAAGTTCAAGTTTCAAGATCTATTTGATCCGATTGGAGCTATTCCTACCTCACTTGTTTCGAATCACAGGTTCCAGGATCATCCTCATATTTTCAGATTTGTTCTCACCTTTTTCGGTATGAAGAGCAAGTTCTTAAAGTCTCCACATTCGCTTGCATCCACTGATGGAGAATTCAAGCACATGTTTTTGGAGCATGATCCATTTACTCCGAAGAGTAAGATACCTCCAGACATATCTACTTGATTTTGGAGCAGTTAAATCTTTTGGTGTACTACAGTCTATTTTGAGGGGGGGTATTTTTCCCATGAGGTTTTCCCCATTTCCTCGGTTTATTGACTGTTATTAGTTTTTGGATTATTGTATTGGGGTGACCTTTGGTCTTAGTTACCAGGGCCCCACATTATTTTAGTTGGCACATCATAGTCTAGCTTGAGGGGGGGTGTTCGGATATCCATCATCTATTTCGGGATACATATCTATTTCAGGATCATCTATTTCGGGATACATATCTACTTCAGGATCTTGCATGATCTATTTCAGGATATGCAGTCCAGTCACCAGTTTGATGCCTCCAGCACCTTATCCACCTTCTTCTAGCACCCGGGAGCCACTTTCCACAGAGTTTTAGCCCTCCTAAGCTGAAAGGCGCCCTCTTCTCACCTACTGACTGAGAAGGGCGCACTTGTTCACCTACCACTGCAGATTCACTCCAGTTACATTCAGTTAGCTCCGATTCTGATTGATTTCACTCCGATTTCACTCCTGACTGACTGTTTCACCTCCGATTGACCTCCAGTTCGATTAGGTGACTTGCTCTGACTCCAGTTAGCCTCCCATGCGCCCCCACTGAGCCTCCAGATCCTATATCAGTGCTACACACTTCAGTTACATTTATTATGATCAGTTAGACTCAGCTTGACACCTGGATGACTGTTTGTTGTGATTGATGAGCAACACCGATGATTGATGAGGACTCCTAGATTGAGTCAAGCTACTCCATTTCAGTGATTCGAATGGCCTATTTAGTCAATTCGAATTGCTCATTGACAGGATTGGATTGTATTGTAATCTATTGTAATTCATTCACCCTTTCTGGGATAGAGAGCACTGCTGCATGTTTTTGCACAGTTTTGCACCATATCTTCTTATTCATCTGTTGTGACTGATTTATTTGTTCATTAGATCTACTGTGACTAACTTTACACCTCCTCAACGAGAAATAGATTTCTCTATTGAACTTTTACCAGGATCTGCACCAGTGTCAAAAGTACCTTATAGGATGAGTATTCCAAAATTGATGGAATTAAAGATTCAGATTCAAGAGTTACTAGACAAAGGGTATATAAGACCTAGTGTTTCTCCTTGGGGTGCACCGGTCCTATTTGTCAAGAAAAAAGATGGGACTCTAAGACTATGTATTGACTATAGACAACTGAATAAGGTAACTGTTAAGAATAAATACCCCTTACCACGTATTAATGATTTGTTCGACCAAGTAGGGGGAGCCAGAGTCTTTTCCAAATTAGATCTTCGATCTGGGTACCATCAGATTCGTATTAAAAATGAAGACATAAGCAAAACCGCATTCCGTACTCGATATGGACATTATGAATTTGTAGTAATCCCTTTTGGGCTAACCAACGCCCCTGCCACATTCATGTGTTTAATGAACGGTATCTTCAACAAAAACTTAGACCAGTTTGTGCTGATATTTATTGACGATATTCTAATATACTCCAAGTCGGAGGAAGAACATGAGCAACATATAAGAATCGTATTGCAAACCTTGAGGGATCACCAGTTATATGCAAAGATGGAAAAATGTGAGTTCTTCAAAAAAGAAATCCAGTACCTAGGCCATATCATTTCTGCGGAAGGAATTTCCGTAGACCCACAGAAAATAAAAGCCATAGCATATTGGCCGGTACCGAAAGATGTGACGGATATTAGATCTTTCATGGGACTCACCGGTTATTATTGGAGATTCATTGAGGGATTCTCAAAGATCGCCTATCCCATTACCTCCCTACAGAAAAAGGGGATAAAGTTTGTATGGTCCAGCAAGTGTCAAGAAAGTTTTAAACGACTCAAGGATTTACTGACCAAGGCACCTGTTCTAAAAGTAGCAGACCCATGTAAAGGGTACACGGTCTGTACGGACGCTAGCAAAGAAGGAATAGGAGGTGTACTGTCCCAGGACGGACATGTAGTGTGTTATGAATCACGGAAACTAAAGGAACATGAACGCAACTACGTGGTTCATGATTTGGAATTAACAGCAGTAGTACACGCACTGAAAATGTGGCGTCACTACCTGCTGGGAAAAAATTTCTTGTTATTAACCGATAACACTTGTGTCAAGAATCTATTCAACCAACCAGGACTCAATGCCAGACAAGCAAGATGCATGGCCTTTTTAAGTGAATTCGACTTTGATGTAAAACAGATAAAAGGTAAGGAAAATACAGTGGCAGATGCACTGAGTTGAAGGACCCACGAGGTGTACGAGATAATAATGAGTCAACCAGAAAGTAATCTCATGGAGAAAGTATTAGTGGCAAACAAACAGGATGCAGATTACATAAATCTGCAAGGTAAATTACAACAAAATGAGAAAAAAATAAACGGGACAGATTTCAAAATGGATCAGAAAGGCCTGATTTGGTTCAAAGATAGGCTGTACATGCCTAATGTTGCAGAATTTAAATTATTTATTCTAAATGAGATGCACAAACCCCCTTTTGCAGGTCATCCCGGTTATCAAAAAATGATAACAGCCCTTAGAAATCAGTTCTTTTGGCCTAAATTAAAAACTGATCTTGCTGATTATTTATCTAAATGCTTGGAATGTCAACAGGTGAAGGCTGACCATAGACATCCTGCTGGTTTATTACAACCGTTACCAATTCCTGAATGGAAATGGGAAGTGATTTCACTAGATTTTATCACAGGCTTGCCAAGAACCCAGCGGCAACATGACTCTATAATGGTGGTGGTTGACAAATTTAGCAAATCTGCACATTTCATTCCGGTAAAAACCACCTACAAGGCAGCAGATATTGCAGGAATATTTCTAAAAGAAATATTCAGATTACACGGAGTACCGAAAATGGTAATTTCAGATAGGGATGTAAAATTTACCTCCAAATTCTGGAAATCTTTATTTGCAGGTTTGGAAACAAGAATTAATTTCAGCACGAGTTATCATCCTGAAACGGATGGACAGACTAAACGTACAAATCAGATCATTGAAGATATGCTGAGAATGTACGTTATGGAGAGACCTACCAAATGGGAAGACTATTTACATCTGGTAGAGTTCGCCTACAACAACGGGTATCAGGCGTCATCTAAAATGAGCCCATTTGAAATCCTTTATGGAAGGAAATGCACTACCCCAATTAGCTGGGATAGTCCGGTCGATCGTTTATTGGTAGGACCAGATTTACTGAAAGTCATGGAACAAACCGTCCAAAAGGTACAGAAGAATTTAAAGGTGGCCCAGGACCGCCAAAAGAGCTATGCTCATCTAAAAAGACGGGATAAGGAATTTTCAGTTGGAGACCATGTATACTTGCAGGTTAAACCAAAGAAAAGTTCACTCCGGCTAGGGAGTTGTACTAAACTGGCACCACGATTCTGCGGGCCTTTCCAAATACTGGAAAGAATTGGACCCGTAGCTTATAAACTGGCATTACCAGCACACTTAAAGATTCATAATATTTTTCACATTTCGTTACTGAAGAAATATATTTATGACCCCACTCATATTATTGATTGGAATTTGATACAGGAGGCTCCAGAAGGCGAATTTCAAGTGGAACCTTTACGCATTCTGGACAGGAAAGAAACAGTACTTCGGAACCGAGCCATCGCTCAGGTAAAGGTGCAATGGAAGCACTTTAATCCTGAGGAGGCAACCTGGGAATTGGAAAGCGATATACTAGAAAAGTACCTGAATCTATTCCCAGAACCCATGGAGGAAGACTAGAACACTGAGGACAGTGTTCACAATAAGGGGGCGAGGATGTGACATCCCTCTCCAATGATGAAAAAACATTATGTTTGATTTATTTTAAAATTATCTTTATTAATTTTGAGATTATGCAATGAGAAAGCCAGATGAGAAATCGGCTGACTTAAGTTCTAGGAGGACTATTGTGAACAAAAAATTTTATTATATTAATAAAAGAATGAGTAGGAATAGCCAAGTTAAATGAGGAGATCATGCATGGAGAAGTGGGGGACAAGTTAGAGTTAGCTTCTGGGAAGCCAGAACAAGTGTCAGAAGTGTATTTAAGACACTAGACACACCCTGAAAATCAGGGATTTGATTAGCTGCGAAAATTCCATGAGGAATTGGCTGCTAATGGTAAGACCTAGGCAAACTATAAAAGAAGGGCATATGTGAGGAGGCAGGATGCTGTCTAGTATGCCGGTAAAGATTATACTTGCTGCGTGAGCACTCTGTGTTAGGCAAGGGAATCAGAAATTGTTACTGGGTTTCAGGGTTAACTGTCCACACTTTTCATGCATGCATCTGGCTCGGGGGTGATTACGGACAGACTGGGCGTTTGTATCTAATCTATGGTTGGGAGGAACGTGGCTGTTCCTGCTACATTCGGCTACTAGTTTCAGGTTTTTCCAAAGTTCAGACTCTTTAGAATTTGCTATTAATTTTATTTCTGTCGAATAAGTTAACAGAGTGGAATCAGTTAGTCGTTTTGCTTATGAATTCTTATCTTGAATAAATTCATATAAGATTATATTTCAGATCGCGAATATGCTGAACGAGTATAAAATCTGGGAATTCTACGGAATTAATTATAGTAAGATATATATAGTTGAGTATTATTGTTCAATTTTAGATAATTATCTTCGTTTATATTGATCTATGATTCAAAAAGTTAAACCCTAGACATGTCTAAAGATTTTTTGTTCTGGAGAAAGTATTTTCATTGTAAGGTCTCTCTCCACACTTGATTTTTTGGAATATTCGATGTTATTATTCTATTGAATTTTGTTTTCTTTCGTTAATCATCGAATGGAAGAAAAGACCTGGAAGAGTCGCATTGAGTTAATCTTTCTCTCTTTAAAACTATTGATGTGAGTACATATTACGAAATGGAACCATATGATTCCTACTCGGCAGTCATTAGAAGTCAAGGGTTTACCAACTTAGATTATAGATATATATGTCCAGAGGATTCGGAATTATATTTGCAAACAATCTTTTACAAATAGTAATTAAACAGGTTACATACTCGACAGTTTACACTTAAGATCCATACACAGACAGAACTTAAAACTCTTTTCTATTCACATAAAGATCCAAAAGAATATATATAGCCAGAGACCAAA
This sequence comes from Larix kaempferi, assembly GCA_027924585.1. NCBI lineage: Eukaryota > Viridiplantae > Streptophyta > Pinopsida > Pinales > Pinaceae > Larix > Larix kaempferi. The sequence goes on along the minus strand of BSBM01000432.1, from coordinate 6,995,582 downwards.
TCGCATCCTTAACGGATCTCAGATCTCATATATATATTAGATAAGTTTTTTTTTTAGATCTAATCGCATATTCAAAGGACTCCAGATCACATTATGGAATATAGTTATAGGGTTTTGAGCAGGAGTGTTAATCCCGCACAGATAATTAGGGTTTCTTTTTAAAAATTAACTCGGAAGTCTGAGATCACATTTCAGCGTAGAAATTCACTCAAACGACCCCAAACATGAACGAGCCAGAGAAATCATTTTTATTTTCAGACATCGATTTTTAAAATTTAGACTACGATTTTTCCCACCCGAGTTACATTTTCTGGGCGTTACTGGAAGATAAAGTTTTCTCGTTCTTCTAAAAAAAAAGCACATAGCTTATTCATCAACAGGTGTTATTGACTGCTCATTTAATAAAAGAAAACTAAAACTTTACTGGATGCTTGAACTGGCCTTTGAACCTTTCGAAGAATTAGATAAATGACAAAGCATAACTGTTGGTTCTAGAGCGAGTTCCTAATCGAGGCTTATTACAACCTGGGCATGTTTTAAGGACTGTTATTAACTTCTGAGAGTAGAAATACTGGAGTTTCTAATAGACTATCTTTAACTATTTTTCTTGACAGAAGTCATTTATAAAAGCCTGTCGTTTAGGCCCAAACATTAGTCATTTCCAAAACCCTGGCATTTAAGCCCAGACATTAAACATGTATTTTTCTTTAAATTAACTACTATTAAAAACCCGGTTTCTACCAAAGTGACAGCGAAAACAATTTCGAACAAACAAACGTTATTACAAAAGCTGTTACATGGAATTTCTGGCACTGCAGTTCGGAACCTATACTAGCTGATAATTCTTCAGAAAACTTATCTATTATTAAACCAGTTTTACTAATGTCGAGGAGGGTTTTGATGCAACTTCTTCCTGCAAAGATGGAGCTTGGTAGGGAGCGTTGCCAGCTTACCAAAACGTATGCCCCAAATCGCCCAGCATCTGCACGTTTCAACATCCTGCCACGGACATAGTAAGGAAGTTAGTGTCTGTAACATCTTTACATAAAGTTTTAAGGAAAACAACTGTTTTTTTTTACTCATGACCCTTACCTTTGCGAATAAATGGTTGGCCATGGCTCTTTCATACTCAAATAAGTTATCTCTCAGCAAAACCCCTGCGACGAGGGTTTCTTTCCTTCCAAAGAATCTCAAACATTTTTTCTTGTGCATAACTCCCTGCAATGTGCATCATATTACCATTGGAGAACTATCGAATTCACAATAAGTGATGTTTTCATTCCAATACTGGAGAGACATATCCAAACTGTCGAATGGAAAACTGAGAGGGTTATTGTTTAACAGATAGACTTAGCTTATTCGAAATTGGAGCCAAAGTTATTGTGGAAGGGTTCTGTCACCTCCCCATTTAAGACACTTGAATAAGAGTCACATGGGTCTGTACCATGCTGCGATTGCTGGCATCCCTCGAAGACTACACCTGGACCGATAAACCATCCACTCAATGACCTATTTAAGTTTAAAGGTACCACGATTAGATATGTCAGAACTCAACATAAGGCTTGGACCGGAGGATCGTTGAAGATTGAAATCTTAAATCTGAACTAGAGCCTTGGAAGGCGACCATACAATAGATCATTTTAGTGTATAATATTACTTGTAGATAAAAGGTAGTATGATCTCATAGTACGGGACTTACATTCGAAGGTTACAAGCTCTCGTCAATTAAATGAAAACTTTCACGCCCAAGACATGGTATCCCTTCCACAGTCTAAAACCGATATAATAAGATCGTCGATACCTATCTTACACTTCTTTGAAATTATGCCGAACCTTCAAAGTTTAAGGAGTGATTTTTGGACGTTGTGAATTCAGGTCTGTTTATTATTCCTTGGTCACAACTTGTGAATTCACCACAAGTCCTGCAACAAAGATTAGGGAGGATTATTTTTAAAAGTGAAATATCTTGGCCTCACAAATAACACTTACATTATGAAGAAAACCTTTAAATTAAGGCCCAACCCTGTGTAGGCAAACATGTAAGCGAAGTCACCTTTAATTAGTGACACAGTTCTACATCATAAAGATATTCCGATGGTGTAGGTGAATCTGCAAAAACAAATACAGAGTGTTGTTAGCTACAGCTAAGTAAGCGGCACGACAACCTTAATTACTCCTCTAAAACCAGTAGGAAGAATGTAGGTGTATGGAGTTAAATATGTTCAGCATACAGAGATTTATTATTAGTTAAGGGTTTGTGAACATATAGCAAAAGAAAAAAAAAAAATTTGGGAGACATTACAGTCACAAGATCTGCAGCCCGGATATGTATCCCGACACTCTTCTATAGAACTCATGATGCCCTATTAGAGAACATAGCTACCAGCATTCTATTGCTTCATAGGATTTAAAGAAATTATCTATTCAATGAGAATTAACATAAACAATCAATTCATACTTGGAAAGAGCTTAGAATGCTACATTCATTGGATTAACATTTTGAACCTATACAATGCAAGATAGATCTAGGGGGTATTAGTCTCCCCTGCTTTACATTGTATTCACTTGGCCAGCACTTCGCTGTTGCTTCCGCTCCAGATATTCCTTGCCTCCACATCTCTCTTACTAGGGCATGGATTCGTTTCCTCCTTTCTCCAATGTCTGGATCCCAATTTCCCAATCGACCAACAAATTTCCCCTTCTCCTTTGCAATCAATTCCTTTTAAACTCGTTATTCAATCCCTTCAGTTTTAGTTAGGGAGACACATAGTTTGAAATTTCAACTTCCTAGGCCATTTAGAAAAACGACTCATCTTCCCCTTGCATATGACCCACTATTGTTGATGAATTCCACATAGAACATGTGGATTCACATCCTACATTAGTTCATGTGAATACTCTCGTAGTAGTGGATCTACAACTTCTATAGAAAGGATCTACGACATGGTTCTCCAGCAAGCTTATTTCATCATACAACAACTAAAAAGAAATCAAAATGTTTTGGGTGATGATGATTTCCTAAGGAAAAGGATGCTCCTGCATCAAACAACCTTGGTAAGAAAACTTTGAACATCTTGCTCAAAGGGTTAGCAAAATTTTCCCCTACATTTCTTCTTCCTATTTTTCCACTCTATCAAACGGTGTCCTCCACCTTGCGTTATACCCTCTCATTTTCTAGGATTTTATAGACTTATATGACACTAAAACATGATATCCTCTTTTACTAAAGTACTCAAACTCAACAAAATTATATGCTTCCATTTCTCTTACTCCAACAAATATTACCACTATAAAAGTCCTTGGTTTAGACAGCCAAATTGATCTCTTTTGCATGCCAAACCAAATACCACTTATGGTTGGCAAGATTCCATGCCCAAAATGGCTCACAATATGCAGAAATGCATGCCCAAGAGGTTTTACTACCTACAAAAACCCATGACCAACAGGGCATACTATCTCCCCATCCTCCCGTTGTATTGCAACCTAGCACTGTAATGGCTCAAACTCTACACTACTGTTGTAGTTAAGTGGATTGCATAGTTACCCACAATAAATGATATCGATTAAACAAGTAATTATATAGATATGAACAAAATATAAGTAATGGTGGCAGAGCCAACAAGTCTTTCTATTACTCAAAATCGAAGTACTTGATACAATGTCTCAGTGCCTCCCTATATCCGACTCTCCAGTCTATATATAGTGTTTACAGACAGTTACATAATGACCTGTCGGTTCACTAACCAACGTGACTAACTAACTCGACATGTAGTGGTCGACACACTAGTTCGACATGTTCTACGAAGTGGTAAAACGAAGGACCTAGTCAGGTGGCCGACCTAGGCTCCTCCAACATATCCCCCACAACAAAATCGTTATTTGTCCCAAAGAAATTAGAAAGTAACTGGAGTTGGACGAACATATGAGCTTCACTACGGTTTGTCTCGTATACTAAGTGTAGACAATTAATGAATATGAGTTGGTACCGACTACTACCTTGGCTAGAAATGGGTCGTCAAGTCAGGGACCATGTTCACTCAGGTAGACGAAGTTGACAACATGATCTGGTACTGAAAAACATTTGACGACTGATGCAAGCCTGCAGTCGACGACAGCAGCAACGCCTGTTGTTTTAGAGAAGAAAGCGCCCAAGAAAATAGTTACTTGGACTGTTAATGTTCTGATGTTCGCTTCAGCTTTCACACCAATTGGTTATTGAAAGAAGAGTGACATAGATTCTATTGGGGCCAATGAACATAATGACAAATCCTGGTCTTGAGGCTTCGAGAGTGCTCAAAATTTCCATATATCATGGAGTGGAGACGAGTTGTCAGGAAACAAATGTTGAAATGCTCATATATCATGAGAAGAGTTGGGGTGTGACCATAAGACTCAAGTATTTTTGATAGAACAACAAAGGAAAGGGAACAGAGGCGGTAAAGAAGAATGCCATGGCCTCCCGAAGAATTTAGTGTGATGCGATATGGTTTATGGGTATCCTATATATAGTGAGTGGCCAATGAATTGGTTGATTGGTTGGGTTCGAATGGATGGAGAATGATAATTATCAAAGTATGGAGAGATGGTGGTCATAGACATCATATGTAGCGACTACATATTTGTTGGCGTACTCGTACGTATATCAATCTGATCGATGCTTTGAGAATGGAGTGTATGCTAACATGGTAGTGGTTTATAAGATGAAACTCTGAAATGTCGGTGATCTTGATGGATCTAATGGTAAATGATGGTTTCTGTCACTCATGTGAAAAAAGAATATCATCATGCTTCATTCGACATTATGTCTTGTCACAAACAATTGATTAGTGATGATGGTGAATCATTTGATGTATTGTTGGTTGGATTTGTGTCGGTTCGGCCATGCATCTTTGTTCAAGATTTTATTGTCATTATGTTCCACTTTGTCTATAGTTAAATTCTTTCTTTTTCTCCCCCCACCCTTTTTTTCATGCTTTGTAACATTTTAGTTGGGCATCATTGACAAGTTTGGGGAATACGCTCCCTTGTAGTGTTTTCAGTCGAACTGCTTCATTAGTGTGGATTTCTTCAATAACATAGGGGCCTAGCCATGCAATGTGTATATTTTTAGGTTTCCCTTGGATTCTATTGTCATTAAGCAGGGCTATATCACCAACTGATATATTTTTGTTCTTTATATTTCAGTCGTTCCAAGCTTTCTATTGTTGTTTTTGGATTTCTTGATGGTGGATTGGTATCTGTCGTTGTTCTTCAAGTTTCGATAGTTGGGAGTACCTTTCTTTTCTGTCTTCTTCTATATCAATATGTATTACTTATGCAATCGTTGCTGCTTGTTTTCAAAAATGTAGAGGAATGATTGCTTCTTGTCCATATATGAGGTTAAATTGTGTCTGACTTGTCGATCTTTTGTATGTTGTTCTATATGCCTATAGTACTGCAGGTATATTGTCGTCCCAGTCATCCTTGTTGAGATTGCACATTTTATTCAATCATGTAGTTAGCGTTTTATTTGATGCTTCTATTGCTCCATTAGAATGGGGGTGATATGTTGTATTGCTTCTATGCTCGATCAAAAATTATTTCATGAGTATGACAATTGTTTTGTTAACAACATGGGTCCCCTGGTAACTAATCAAGGTGAGTGGACAACCAAATCTTGTAATAATGTTCTCATAGATGAATTTGGCAGCTATTCTCGACAGGTTCTGCTTCTACCTATTTAGTAACATACTCGATCGCAGTAATGATATATATTCCTCCCGTTCGTCAACTAGGAGACGTAAATGGACCTATGAAGTCGATTTTCAAAATTTCAAAATTTAAGTTCGGATTTACTGATATTAATGGCATTTGAGTACTTGGAAATGGTCAGACAAGTCGCTGACATCTGTCGCATTTAGTCACAAATTATTGACAATCTTTGTGGATTGTTGACCACCATAATCCTGACTGCTCAATTTTTTTGGCTGTCATGTCAGCTTGAAAATGTCTGCCGGCTAGTCCATTATGTGCTTCATTAATTATACTTTTTCGTTTGTGGTCAAAAACACATTGTCGTAGTACATCATTTGATCCTAGTTTATAGAGAAATCCATTTATTATAGTATATGGTGCATCTTTCATTGCTAAAATCTTCTTTTGCTTTTCATGCATTCCTTTTGGAGCTTGTCCTTCTTCTAGGTACTGAGAAATCTATGCTAAGTCTAATGGAACAACTTCAATTCTAAATAAGTGAGCATCACGTAAATCATCCTCAATTCCAATTGGTTCTTCTCCTGTGTCTATTCTTGACAAGTGGTCGGGTGTGACATTTGATTTACCTGGTCAAACTATAACTTCAAACTCAAATTCTTGGAATAATAGTAGCCATCGACATATTCTTGATTGGTGGAGGGGTTTGTTGACCAAGTATTTCAAGGCCTGATGATCTGTATAAAAAACAAAAGGATTGGCAAGTAGATAATGTCGGTATTTCTGAAGTACAAATACCATACCCAGTGCTTCTCTCTCAGTTGTTGAATAGCTCCTCTCTACCTTATTTAATTTTCTGCTATTGTTAGGTTAATCATTTCCATCATCTCTAGGTTGGGTGAGGGTTTCAACGACTGCTATACTAGACGCATCAATATGTACATGAAATTTAATCGACTAGTTTGAAAATCTTAAGATGGGAGCTTTGACTAGTTTTCTTTCTAATATGTCGAACAATGTAGTGCATTTGTCTGTCCACTAATAGTCTTGATATTCTTTCATAAATTATTATAATGGATATGTCATGTAGGATTAGAGACGAATAAGATTTCTGTAGTATCCTATATTCCCTAGCAACACTCTGACTTGTTTGGATTTAATTGGCGGTTTCAAGTCGAGGATGACTTTAATGTTTGCAAAGTCGGCTTTTATTCCTTCATTACATACGAAAAGTCATGTGGGCCCCGTTTGGGTAAGTTAGTACATCAACTTCCCAGGGTCATAACTTTTGCATACGATCTCCATTTGGGGCGCTCGGTAGCCCGTTGGAAAGGTCTATCCGAGATTTACAACTTTCGACTGGGGCCAAATGTACACCAGAGGTAACCATTTGGCCCCCCAAATTGCCAAAAAAGGTCATTTAGGGCCTCAAAATGGCCCCGGAAGTTTAGGACCCAAAAAACTGCTAAAAATAGTACAATACCAAAATTGCCATAAAACTGTTTTGAGCCAGTTGGAAAGGTGGGTGGCCACAGATATCCACCTGGATCATTCCATTTGTATTCTTGTCAAGTGTTGTAGTTTGTTCAGTTTGATATTGTTACATGCAGCAACTTGTCAGTCAAGTCGTGGCTGATTTTCTGATGATATTTGGCTATTTGTTGGCTGTAGGAAATTTTTCAATAAATATTTGCTTCTATTAGTAGATCATTTTGTGGGGAAAACATAAAATATTTGATAAAATTTTCTCTTAATTATTTCCAAATGAATGTTTCTCCTCTTGCTTCCTCCATTTTATACCATTTGTTTGGTAAATTGTCAAGTGTACTTGGGAAGAGGTGAGGCCAGGTTCTTTCATCTCGCTATCCCAATATTTTCGATTCTTTTCCACAGTTGTCTATATGATTTTCGGGATTTTGACCTTTTTTGAAGATCGGAATATTTGCTTCTGTCATGAGTTTTCTTCCTCTTAATATTTAAACAAAGTATGTCGATGCACGGTAGTCCATGTCTGGAGTCTCGACTAATGTGTATGCCACCATCTTCCATCTTGACATGTGAAGGTTTTGGCTAAAATATGAAGTCGACCTTGTTCTCCTGTATTCTTTGATACTTTCTCGACATCGAATGCAGGTGATTCGTGTTATTTGTATCTCAACGGGGGAATACCCGATGACTTGTTTCTTACTAGTGCAAGCATTGAATATTCTCTAATTTTTCTTTCGAAAATCTTTGAAATAATGGAGACAGAAAAATAGGGTTGGATTTTCTTCTTGGGGATAACCTCAGTCATCTGACATTCTCATGCCTATAATTCATAATTCTCTATTTTCCATTCGTAGAGTTCATCATCTGAATTATAACCAACTGATGCAGGGTTTCCGAGGGGGATCTCTCCTTGTGTGTTAGGTTCAGTATAGTCTGCATTGTTCGTTACTTGATATAACTGTCGAATGTCGGCTTCGACATCAGTAGGCTCTATACAAGGTCGTCCTTGTGAATGGTGAATGGGCACAATCACTTTCTTCCCATTTCCTTTAAGTTTTATTCTATCTTTATCAAGAGATATTGAAGCTTTCATCTTCCTTCCCCATTTTCGGCCAACTAAGGCAGGAAAGGAACTGGAGCCTTCTTTTGGGTCGATAATTTCAAAGTCAACTTGCAGTGTGGTTATGCCCATGATGGATATTTCGACATTTTTCCATACCCCAATTGGTTCGATCAATCCTTGGTCGGCTAGTTTGAGATAGATTCCTCACTCATGTAGTTGTGGTTTACCAAGATGTTCCCAAGTGTCTCTAGTCATGATATTTGCTTGTGATTCAAAGTCGAGGATGACTTGTCGAACAAAGTATCCTTCAATTTTTAAGTCGACAAGTGGGTCTGCATAATTTTTATCTCTTTGATTTAGTCGATAGAGATTTCTAGTGTGTTTTCCTTCAACATATTTACTTTTAATAGTGTGTAGTAGGTCTAGAAATTTTGTGACAACTTCTTCCTTGGTTATTAAATTGAGAAGTTTATTGATATGGATTTGTCAAAATTCATGATTGTCTTCTTATGATGCTAACTCTTGAAATATTTTTGTAGCATTATTATATAAGTGCTTTTGTGCAATTGGATTAGGATAGTCATATTTACATTTTATTTTTCTAATTTGCGGATTATCGGCACCAATTTTAGTTCCTTGATGAGTTACAATATGAAGATTCTTAGTTTTAAAATTATCAGACTTTGGAACACTAGAAAAGATGTTAACGTTCTTTTTATTAGTAATTTTTTCAAGTATGGTGGGGAAATCCTCCAAGAAGAGATCACCCACCCCACACTTGGAACAAAATTTCAAATATGTCTGATCTTTGTAGGGACAGTCTACAAACAAATGGTATTCACTCAGACATGTAAAGCATTGTAGTCGTTGACATGGTCGAGGATCTCAATTTCCGGTGTTTCATCCAGGACCTTGAAATCCTCCTCATCGATGGAAGTTCTTATTTCTTCTATCGTATCGTCGGTCGTCGTTCTTGTTGTTTCTATTGTTCCTTTGGTCGAAAACATTGGTTTGATAGACTGCGTGGTAATTCTGTTTGTTCTTTAGATTTAAGATACATTCTGCTGTGGAATGAGATTTGACTTTGCATATGGTGCACCATCGAGCTTGATTGTTTTTCATGTTGCAGGGACAATCTTTTGTTGGGTGTGAGTCATGTTCCTAGAAGATGTCACATAAACATTTCGTTTACACACAAACATGACATCCTGTTGGCAGTAATCTTTTGTATGACCAACTATTGAACACTTTGTGCACCAAATATCATCTCCTCACAAACTGATTTCGCGAATAGATTTTTGCATATTTTCCAGCTGTTCTTCAATGTGGTGGTCAACAGGATCCATAGGGTAATCATCATCCATTTCTATATGCAATGCTTTTTTCAAAGCATCTTCATATGTATTAAAACTAGTGAAACTCATGTGCACTCTGATTTTCTATATAAGTCCAGCCACGAACCATTGGACCAATAAAGATTCTTCATTGTCGTGCTCGATCTGGCTCAATGGGTCTTTAAATACTTTATCATAGTCCCTTATAGTCTCTGTCGATTCCTGAGTTGTCATATTTCATTTCTTGGCAGCAAGATATTTGGCATCTCGTGTCTTGAAGAAAGACATAAATTGTTGTTTGATCTGAGCTTTTGATGTAGTGGGAATCCTTTCTTTAAACGTGATGTACCATGTGAGTGCTTGTTTTCGAAGCGCACCCGCAAACTGTTCCATTTGTTTGTCTTAATTAGAAATAGTATTAGCTTCCAATATTGATTCGCAAATGAACCAATGTATTGGTGGGTCTTCATCACCTTCATAGAAGGGGAGGTGTATCGTTATGTGTGCCATATTCACTGCAACTTTGAATTCTAATATCAAATGTGGTGACGGTGGATTGTCTCCAATGACAGAATTGCTTGTACACATGCTTTCGACAAGTACTATCTCTCAATGTGCACTGACAGGAGTTAATGCATGTTATTCACTTTCGACAACAATATGAATGGCTCTGGTCGGTTCTTCATCGGTTGTCGGGTACTGACTTTCTTCGACAACTTCTATCCAAACCCAGGTAAAGTTATTTTCTATCTGGGTTTTACTTCGCTTCGGAGATCTTGAATTACTCAACGAATCACTTAATGCTGTAAGTGGCTGGGGGGGTCCTTCCTCACGTTCTGAATAGAGTAGATGAAAACATTGGTTGGAGAAATCGGGTTGAAAAGTAACCCAATTTCATTCTTGCATTCGATGAATCAATAATATGTCGACCTCATCACCTCCATCCTTCCATCAAGTACAAATTCCATTTTGGCCAGCGTGAATTCCTAAGTCCTCTTCAACCATTTTTTGTACTTGGTCACTCTGAGATAGATATAATGAGGAATGCATAGTTATAGATTTGGGTATACTCACCTGGAGAGCACTACCATGCTCCATCCATAGATCTTCATCCATCGATTACAAGTCTTCATCAACACCCTTAGTTTGTCGAGCTCGACTCGACTCTAGAGTTATTCCTTTTGCATCTATCACTATAACCGACTTTCATTAGGTTGATTATACTCTTAACAAACTATAATTGAGCTTGTGATCAGTGATTATCCCTTCAGGAGATTCCCCTTCATGACCGGTATTCTCATATTTTGCATGCTCCTCTATTCTGGTAGCATGTTGTTCCTCTTTGGATTTATCCCAACCTATTAATATATTTGCTTCAAGCATTCATCATCCCTCAATATTTCATCCTTCTAGTTTTCTATAGCCTTCATTATCCTTGTAATTGAATTAGAAAACATGTTATAAAACTCCTCCAACATCACATCTACTATTGCATCTTCATATGGAACTTCTGCAACATGCCCATATTCTTTTTGTGGCATGATTTCAAGCACATGCTCACACATAGAAACGTTGGGATTTCTCTCTTGCATTAAATGAATGTATTGATCCGCATTGCAGCTGGCAATTCATTGACGTTGATGCAATTTGGACAATTTGGTACTACAATTGGAATCCTATTACGTTGTAAATCAACTCTCAGAAGCTTACAAGATCATCATTGCATCCTTAAAGATGTCAACATCCATGCACTGCTGGTTATTTTTTCAGAAATTTCAATCTGATCTAAGATCTTAACTAAGAGAATAACATGTACAGCATATCTACATCATATCTACAGCATATCAATCATGGACACAATAATGCAAGCACGCAAGATACACATAGTTTCACCGAGATAGTCTTCTCCTAGCAGTATCTTCTCCTCCTCCACAATTGCGCCACTCTCCAATGCGAATATGACTGAGAAAGTGAATGATGAAATAGAGTGCCTCCCGCACTCTATTTATACTTGACTTGACTTGCCTAAAAACCTTTACTAGGTCGGCCTTAACTTAACCACATAACATAATGCTGACAGGGATGACCCCCAATAGGGTGGTCTAATAACCCTTTGACCCACATGACTTATACAGGGCCGACCCCACCAAGGTGGTCTAATAACCCATCAAGTATAAATTACGACACTTGCAATATAAATGACGACACTTCCGTATAGAGGAATAATAACAGCTCTATAGGAATACAAACACTTCCATATAGAGGAATAATAACATCTCTATAGGAATACAATATACATATAGGAAATACATTCCAAAGTTACAAATACATCAACACTCCCTCTTAACTAGGAAGGTATTTCTCAACACAGGTCTTCTAGCACAAGTCTTCTTCTATGGATCATCGTCACTAGATCATCAACATCGAATCATCATCGTCGTCACTGTTGCTGCTATGTCAATCAATCTCTGAACTTCTCGTCATAGCAAGTTCTACAGAGCCAGTCCTTTTTCATACTGGATGTAGGCCCACCATCTGCAGGTCTTCATCACTGACCATACTGTGGAATCCTCAGGACTTATTACGTGCGTCACAAAACTTTGAAAGAGCATCCCAGGCCTTTTACGAGCACATAGCTCAACCTATCGTATCTCCCAGGATCTTTTACATGTGACTATCACAAAACCTTAAAAGAGTGTCTTGCCAAGGAAGATCTCTAAATAGCATCTGAGGCCTTTTTCGTCCTGTCCAGATCTCCAGGACTTATTACATGTGACCCCTATCAAAAAACCTTAAAAGAGTGTCTTGACAAGCAAGATCCCTAAAGAGCATCTGAGGCCTTTTTCATCCTATCCAGATCTCCAGGACTTATTACATGTGGTCTCCAAAAAACCTTAAAAGAGTGTCTTGCCAAGCAAGATATCTAAAGAGAATTTGAGGCCTTCTTCATCCTGTATAGATCTCCAAGACTTATTACATGTGGTCTAGCAAAACCTTAAAAGAGTGTCTTGCCAAGCAAGATCTCTAAGGAGCATCTGAGGCCTTTTTCATCCTGTCCAGATCTCTAGGATTTATTACATGCTACCCTTGCACAACCTATCCATGGCCACATAGTATCAACCTAATACTCACCATACATCGTCTTGATGTACATGATCATCATCACTGCATCATATTGATGCATGTCATATGGAGAAACATCCTAAAGCTCGTCATCTATAATCCATGGGGGCTTCACTAGAAGCTAATATAATACCACGTTCATTCATATTGCGGTATTAAATATTCATGAAAACCTAAAAATTATATTGCTTATATATTAAGGGGAAAATGGTTCTTTTTATTTAATGTAACAATACAAAAATACTTTGGGGTCCTTTTTATATGGGCGGGCTGACAAATATCTTCCAAATGGAGATGGCGGGATCACGACCGGATGAGAAATTGGGTTGATGCAAGGCTTGGGATTACCAATACGCAGGGAAATCGCGTCTTGAGGCATGCTTGAGGCCAGGGGTTTCATGGTGAAGTGGGTTTCCAGTTGTTCATAGTCAAGAGACAGTGGTCATTGACAACCACTTGTTACCAATATCACTCAGCTAGTTGTTACCAATAGCCTTGGGAGGATCTAATCCTCCAGGGCCTGTTATAGGTCCTCGATAGGCCTTGGGGGCTTGAATACCCAACCCCTCATGCATATTACAGGACTTGGGAGGTTTAGTTATCCTCCTAGAGCTTGTTACAGGCCCTAAGGGCTTGGATAACTAGCCCACAACAAGCTTAGTCAACGATTGGGGAACTAGAACATGCAATCTAAATGTTGTACTATGTGCATTGGCTCTAGTGACATACAAGAAGTAATATCCTATCTCTTCATTAGACCATTAGATGTTGCAAATCATAATGATATGTGGTTGAGTAATTGCATTGTAGGTGAGGTAATGTGCATCCACAATATACATCGAAAGAAGCAAGGTGCATTGTAGAATGCATGTGGGGTCATAAGAGGGGTATCATATCAATATACTAGGTAGAAATATAAAGGGGTATAAAAAATGTTAGTGAAAAAATTGATACATACAATATCTAGTGAAAATAAGGGTTTTTTTAAATTGGGAAGGCATATTGGGAGGGGGTTAAAAAAATTGATTTTGGAAGGTATTTTCCAATATTTAGTGAAATTAGGGTTATTGTTTCATATGCCACAAACGAATGTGCTATGATAGCAGTTTATTGAGTGAATCCCCCGTGCTATGATCATCCTGATCATACAATGCATCCACCTGATACATACCAAGTATCTACCGGATACATATCATCATACATGATCCACCTGATCATACAATGTATCCACTTGATACATACACAGATACATGATCCACCTGATCATACAATGTATCCACCTGATATATATAAACATACATGATATACCTGATCATACAATTGTATCCACCTGATACATATACAGATACATGGTCCAAGCATCCAACATGATGCATATACATATACATGATCCATCTGATCATAACAAGCATCCAACATGGTGCATATACATATACATGATCAAACTGATCATAACAAGCATCCAACATGATGCATATACAGAGCAGTAACTGGAGCATCGTCCTGATGCTCATCATCAAGCGCTTACATACATAGCCATGGGAATGATCCTCCTCTCACCATACTTGAAATGGCTCCTGCAAATGTGTCCATCACTTCTTCCTTGAAGTGTCATCAATCTGAAAAACATGAAGCCTCTTTCTGAAGTACTCGAACTTCACTCTGGCTAGTGGTTTCATCAACACATCCACAACCTGCTCATCCATCGCAACATACAGGAGCTTCACTGCTCCTCTCTGCACCATATCCCTGATATAGTGATATTTGATCTCAATGTGCTTCGACCTGTCATGGAACACCCGGTTCTCAGACAGCTTCACACAACTCTGGTTGTCACAAAATATACCAGTAGCCTCCAACGGGAGATCAAATAGCTTAGACAGTAGCTTCCGGATCCATACTACCTCACACTAGCCGAAAAAGGTGCAACATACTCTGCTTCGGCTATACTTAGTGATACAGAGGACTGCTTCCTACTAAACCAAGAGATCACACCTGATCCCATAATGAAGCAGCACCTAGAAGTGCTCTTTCTATCTGCAGCATTGCCTACACAATCTGAATCAACATAACCCTGTAGGTTAAACTTTTGATTCGTATCATACTTGAGCCCATAATCAACCATACCCTTCAGGTACCTCAGAATATGCTTTACAGCAACTAGGTGAACACCTCTCGGATCCGTCAAAAATTGGCTCAATGTGTTTACTGCAAAGAAAATATATGGTCTCGCATTCATCAGGTACATAGAGGACCCCATCATTTGATGATACATAGTGACATCAACTAGCTCAGATGAAGCATCACACAGAAGCTTTAGGTTCGATGCCATAGGTGTGGCCATGGCCTTGCAGTCCATCATCCGGAATCTTTTCAGGATCTCTATTGCATGCTTCCCTTGTCCAAGGAAGATCCCATATGCACTCTGCCACACCTCCATGCCTAGAAAATAGTGCATCATCCCCAAGTCCTTCATCTCAAACTTGGCAGCAATCTTCCTCTTCATGTTGACAATCAATCTATCCTCACCTGTTACAAACAAGTCATCCACATACAATAGTAGTATCACTGGATTGCCTTCCTCAACCTTGTAGTAAAGGTTGGAATCTGCTTTACTCTTGGTAAATCCCAAAGTGGATAGAAAGTTGCCTTTCCTACCATACCAAGTCCTAGGAGCTTGCTTCAAGCTATACAAGGCTTTCTTCAACTTGCACACATATGACTCTTTGTCATGTGTCTCAAAACCAAGTGGCTACACCACATACACTTCCTCCTCGACTACACCATTCAAGAAAGTTGTCTTGACATCCATATGGTGTATCTTCCATTTCATCACTGCATCTAGAGCAAGTACTGATCTAATGGAAGTGTATCTATCTATAGGAGCAAAAGTCTCTTCATAATCAATTCCTCTTTCTGGGAGAAGCCACAAGCTACAACCTCACTTTGTATTTCTCCATGCTACAATCTGCAGCATGCTTGATCTTATAGATCCACTTGGAAGTGACGACAGACTTCCCTTCTAGTCTGGGACCACATCCCAACCATCATTCTTCATGATTGACGGATCATGGCATTCTTCCATTACTTCATCCCAGATCCTGGGAAATTCAATATCTTCAATAGATAGATTTGTTACTGGAACAAATGTTGTAGTCCTTCTTTTGTAGGTGATCGTATACAATCTTTCCTACAAGACAAGTTAAATTGCAAGATTAGAAACATCTCATAGTTTTCAGAACAATTTCTTACACATAAAAAAATATGTCATACAGTCATGCAATTGTTTTAGCCAATGCTTCAATACAACGTTTATCCATATCCCGTAACTTTCTAGATGCCTTCCAATCTCTACCAGAACATTGTTAAGAGTGTGCACAACTCCCAACATGTCAGCAAAGAGGTTTCATTCTAGATAAGTAGCAATGGAATGTTGTACAGTGCCATAGGCCACTTACCCATTACATGCATATTAGTAGTATACTGTTCATTAATGTAATTATTCTAATATGCATAATACACAACCTAAGTCTAGGAACATAAGTATATACAATATTGAACAGTATTATTTAAACAATCAAATATATAAGAAATGACAATTCAAATACTTATCTTTGTTTGTTTGTAGGGTGGACTCCCTCTCAATATTTGCTTCCTTGCAGGAGCTACTGGAGTGTGCTCCCTCTTGATCTTTGCTTTTCGGATTACCTATCCTTGAACTTATATCCATCCTCAATCACTTATCCATACTTACTAGTATCATCATTGTATTATCCTCGAGGTCTCATGCATACATACATTCATTAGTATAATCACAATAATCTTAAACATGTATAGTCATGATCATTTCAAACATAGATAATAAACATTAGTATTCAAGGTTTCACGGAATACTTCTTTTACTCATTCATATTCTTATTTGATCAAAGGACTTTTCTAGTTAGTCATATCATCAATCAAGGTAAGAGACATAACATGCATAAACCCTTGATTACTACATTTCTAACTTCATGAATAATCATTATCAACCATACAATAGTATAAGATCCTAACACAAGGTAGGATTCTAACTTGATATAGGAAAAACATACCTCGTTATCATATTTGCTAGTTATGTCTAGTAATGTCTTCTTGTTCTCTTCAATGACTTGTGCTAGTAACCTGCATATCTCATAGGTTAAGCATTGTAGAACCAAATTATACATACCTCGTACGTAGATCTTCTATGTGATCCATGACAATGGATGAATCTTTGTCTTCATGTCACCATGGTCATATGTTCTTGAACTAGAACATGATTTGTCTTTCTTGATGTACCTTTCATGTTAGCAGTCAACATCAACCTCATACAACACCACAATGCATTAGTACAATCATAAGTGTCAAAACCCTAATCAATGAATATCTGCATTCATAATTTTATTAAGGTGATACAACAAGTCTAAAGTTAATCAAGATTGTACTAACCTTAATGAAGAAAAACATACCATAGACTTAATCATGAACAGATCTCGAAACATACCTGGATAAGTCATACCTATCGAGATTGGTTGTAATCTTCTTATGTAAGGCCTTAGCCTCAACTCCCTCTAAAACATGAACTTCTTCACTTATGCAGGTGACTAATCCATTCTCTTCTAGGATTAACCCAATCCTCTTTTATTTGTAGAAACTGGATCTCGAGTTGGATTAGGGTTTGTCAGAGAAACCCTAAAAATTCAAACTTTGAGTTTCAAACTTCTGAAAGGATAGAAAGATGCGCCTTTCTGAGTTAGTCAAGCTGGTATACTCAGAATTTGAAAACTACAAAGTTTCACCCCTCAAAATTGCCTTTTAGATTTTCGGATTCACTGAGGAGGACCCTGAATTAGGGTTTGAGTTTCCCGGAGCTTCACCCAACCAAATAGTTTGATCCAAATCTCTAAAATTTGATTTTTCCAAGGAGCTTCCAGCTATGGTCACAGATTTCAAAAATTCCCATTTTTGTAGAAGCCCTAATTTTTCATTTTTCCGATCAAAGTCTCGAACTAGGGTTTGATCGAGCCCGACCTTCTACCCAACCAAAAAATTTGATCTTGGTCTCTAAATTTCTATTTTGATGAGTAGCATTCCGTCGTGGTCTCTGATTACAAAAATACCAACTTTCTCCGAAACCCTAATTCCGGGAGCCATGAATGAAGGTTCTCAAAATCCAATTCTGTTTTGACAGAAATATGCACCTGATTGTTTCTGGTGTAACTCTGAAATTACAAATCCATAGGGTCTGAAACTTCGACTTGTGGTAGCCTGACCTGTCATATTTCCAACCCCATAGTTCTTACCTCAATTGGATTCTCTAAGATAGATTTATGCCAAGTGTCGCAACGTGACCTGTTTATGGGATAAAACAGGAGAGTGAACTTGTACGGCATGCCACATGTCACTGGTTCAACTTTGGCCTATGAAAACCTTCCCTGAGAAACTACAGTCTGTTCCCTACCTGTAAATGTTTACGAAATTTCATTTGGAGCTTCCTATCCCAAGTTGTGACCTTTTTTCCTAGGTCAGCTGTTTATGACTGAGATCTGGAAGAGGCAGAAACCCTAGATTGTATAGATCATAAAGCACAAATTACAACGAATTAGAAGTTGTTCTTTGGACACAAGGTACATGGGGATCTTATCTTCGACCTGTAAGAGTTTCAAATCTTGAAACCTAACCGAAATTTATTTATAGTGAAAGTGCTATGATGACTATTTTTTTCTATATCAAGCCCTAGCTTCGCAAGTGCAACAAGTGTCATAAATGCCATACCATGCCTTCTTTCAGGCTAGCTATGATAGCATGTTAGTTTCTCAGAAATTTAAATCTGATCTAGGATCTTAACTGAGAGAATAACATGTATAGCATATCTACATCATATCTACAGCATATCAATCATGGACACAATAATGCAAGCATACAAGAGACACAGAGTTTCACTAGGGAAAACAAGAAGGTGAAAAACCCCGCAACTTCCTCAGAGATAGATAGAGAAATGATACAACCCAAGTACAAGAGATAGTATTCTCCTAAAAGCAGCTTCTCTTCCTCCACAAGTGCACCACTCTCCAATGCGAGTATGAGTGAGAAAGTGAATGATGAAATAGAGTGCCTCCCGCACTCTATTTATACTTGACTTGACTTGCCTAATAACCTTTACTAGGTCGGCCTTAACTTTACCACCTAACATAATGCTGACAGGGCCAACCCCCAATAGGGTGGTCTAATAACCCTTTGACCCACATGACTTATATAGGGCTGACCCCACCAAGGTGGTCTAATAACCCATCAAGTATAAGTTACGACACTTGCAATATAAATGACGACACTTCCGTATAGAGGAATAATAACATCTCTATAGAAACACAAACACTTCCATATAGAGGAATAATAACATATCTATAGGAGTACAATATACATATCGGAAATACATTCCGATGTTACAAATACATCAACAATTAAATATGTCAACCTCCATGCACTACTGGTGGGAGAACCTCTCGACAAAGATGGAAAAAAGCAGAGACCCAATCAACACATGGGATAAATTCGTTGAACACATACGGAAGGAATTTTACCCACCTAAATACCTCAAGCAATAGTATAAGAAGTGGCAGTAGCTAAGGCAATGAAAATACCAATCAGTATAGAGTTACACCGACGAGTTCTACTAACTTATGGCTAGACTTGACATCTAAGAAGAAGAGAAATTGCTTGTTTTAAAGTACGTTAGCGGATTGTCCTGGTACATTCAGCAAGAGATGGAATTTATGACTGTCAATATGCTTGCAGATGCTTTTCACTATGCCAGCAAAATGGAAACCAAGCAAAAAGGAAAAGTGCACTTCGCGATAAAGCCGACATGAGGATGACCACCCGACAAGAAGGCACCAGCTGACTTCAACAAGTCGAAATATTTTTAGCCAACAGTGCCAAATCCAGACCATGGTAAGAATCCTTTTCAGAAGGAGAACATAGCAAACAACCATTGACTGGAAAATGGTGTGATTACCACCACTCATCTTGGCATGATATGTCTGAATGCAAAGCTTGGAAGACATTTTTGGAAAAAGTGTCGATTTCCGATGCGTTTGACAAAACGGTGGAAGAATTTGATCTAGATGCAACGACCCTTTTGACCTCCACCACTTCAGCAGCCTCGACTATTGTCGAAAAGGAGGAATGAGAACGCCTGTTTCATACACAGATATGGGTCTAGAGAAACCCATTGCATCGGATTATGGACAATGGGAGTCGGAAGAACTTCATTTATGAAGATCTTGTGAAGAAACTAGGTCTTGTTACCACTCTGCATCCTTAGCCTTACAAAATTGGTTGGATGAAGGATGGACAAGAACTTTGGATCACTTGACAATGCAAGATTTCCTACTTCATAAAACATTTTGAAGATGAAGCACTCTGCGATGTGGCACCACTCTCTGTAGCCGACGTCCTGTTTGGGAAACCTTACCTCTAGGATATACATGGAAGTTATCAGTCATGGCCTCAAAAGGTTATCGTTTGAATCCAAAATCGATTGTTCAGCATACTAGAGCGTCCACCTACACTAATGGTTGCACTGATATCTTCCAAACAGACAAAGAAGCTCATCAATCATGCTCAAAAGTTCGCATTAATCATGATCAAGCCACAACATTCTAATAAGACTGCAACAATGAGTTGAGTCACCGACCAATGCAGCTCTTGACAGAAGCAACAAGTCGATCATATTCTTGATGAGTACTAGAACCTTTGTCAAGCTCCAGATGGAGTACCTCAACATTGTCAGGTAAAACACTCCATTGAACTTGTTCCTGGTTCTTCTTTTCCTAATGCATCTATTTACAAAAGATCCATTCTCGAAAATGAAGAGATTCGTAAACAGATCCAAGAATTAATCGACAAAGGTCATATCCGACCCAGCTCCTCTCCTTGTGGAAGTCCCGTCGTCCTAGTTCCGAAGAAAGACGGGACTTGGTGCATGTGAATTGACTACAGAGCTCACAACAAAATTTTAGTGAAGAATCAGTACCCTCTGTCGCGGATAGACGAGATCATTGACTGTCTAAAAGGTGCTAAATTCTTTACTAAGCTTGACCTCAAGTCGGGATACCATCAGATTCCAATCGAGCCCTCAGATGTGTGGAAAACTACTTTCAAAACCAAGGAAGGATTGTTTGAATGGTTAGACATGCCTTTTGGCTTAACCAATGCAGCTGCGACCTTCATGCGACATATGGATAACCTTCTTTGACCTTTCATCAGAAAATGGGTAATTGTCTACCTCGACGATATATTGATTTTCAGTTGATCATGGGAAGAACATGTCAGACATCTTCGACAAGTCCTTGACAGTCTCCAGCAACATCGGCTTTATCTAAACATGGACAAGTGCTCTTTTGTGATGACCAACATCAAATATTTGGGGTATGCATATGACTCTGCAGGAATTCACGTCGACCCAGAAAAAGTACAGATCCTCAAATATTGGCCCATTCCTAGAAGCATTCAAGAACTAAGAAGTTTTCTTGGTTTGGAGAATTTCTATCGACGAATCATACTCGGCTTCAGTCACATAGCCTCTCCCTCGAATCAGTTGACGAATGGAAATGGGAAATCTGTCTTTTAGTGGACAACAACACAACAAGCAACTTTTGAACAACTCAACACAAGCTCTGCGCTACACCAGTACTTGTGTTACCTGATTTGCATCATCCCTTTGAGATTGAGATGGATGCATCAGACTATGCCTTGGGCGCAGTGATCACTCAATCTAGTCACCCAGTCGCTTTTCATTATGAGAGTTTTAACGACATAGTTAGAAGATACTCAACGTATGAAAAAGAACTGTGTGCCATTGTGCAATCTCTCAAATAATGGAGGGATTACATCCTTCACAAGGAAATGGTCATTCTCACTGATGACAAGCCTCTACAGTTCGCTCTGACACAATCAAAGTTGCAGACAAACTGACAACTCAAGTGTATTAATTGCCTACAACAATTCCAGTTGGTGATTACATATCAGAAAGGTAAAGCTAACGCCGTCGTCGATTGCCTCAGTTGACCACCCATTACTCTCCTTTTGACACTGATGAGTATGTAGGGATACGCCATGACCAATTGGCCACAATTGTATGAGGACTACAACTTCTCAACATTCTATCGACAATTATACACTAACAAGTCGTCAACCTCAGACTCCAACTATTTCCTGAAAGATACCTTGTTATGCAAGCTTGGACAACTTTGTGTACCAACCGGTGAGCACCGATAAAGGCTCATTTGGGACGTGCACTACATCAAGACTGCGGGGCACTTTGGAGTAGCAAAGACACTTGCTACCCTGCAAAAGTATTTCTTTTGGCCTACACTTAAATCCAACGTCAACAAGTACATCCGATCATGCATGGTTTGTGTCATTGCTAAGCCACCTAATCGACGATAGGGATTGTATACACCTTAGTTAGTTCCTAGTCGACCATGGGAATCTATTTCTATGGACTACTTGATGAGTTATCCTACTAACAAACATCAACATGACGCAATATTAGTAGTAGTCCACCAATTTTCCAGGATGGCCATTCTCATACCATGTATGAAGACCACGATAGCGAAGCAGACTGCTCAGCTCTTGTTTGCACATGTTTGGAAACACTTTGGTTTACCCACAACCATTATTTTCGACCGAGATGCCAGATTCATCAGCATCTTTTGGAAGACACTCTGGCAATTTCTAGACACATGACTCTCATTGTCAACATCTTTCCATCCTCACACCGACGGACAAACGAAAGTTGTGAATCGCTTGGTAATACAACTGCTTTGCATGTACAATCACCAACATCGACGCACATGGGATGAAAGTCTTCCATACATCCAGCACAACTACATTTGTGCTCAACACAACTCTATAGGAAAGATTCCATTTGAAGTCTGTTATGGATTTCATCCCTCAGCGCCTATCGACTTGATCAGCTCCTAGACACAGCCGAGTGACACCGACTACAGTCAGTGAGAAGTTGATAAAGCAGTCAAGTTCAGAGATTAGATATGCGACATCCAGAAGCAAGCACATGAAATGTTGCACAGAGAAAGTGAGAAAGCTAAGGCTTGACACAACAAGCATCGTATTCCTCATTCATTCCAAGTTGGGGATAAGGTCTAGTTACTTCTCAAGAAGGATAGCTTCACAGGCCCATTAAAAAATCTCAAGCCTTTGTGATATGGTCCATACAATATTCTTCGACAGATTGGCGAGAATGCTTTCCAGCTCGACATTCCTGCATTCCTGGGTCTGCATCGAGTATTCAATGTGGATCTACTTTGACCATACCATGCACCCTTGTTGGAACAGAACAACTTGAAGACAATAGAACCCAAGGAAATCCATCCAGATGTTCAGGAGCCTCTTCCTTGTGACACCATTGTGGGATGATGAGTATGTCATACAAGGACGGACACAATTCCCTTGTTTTAGGTTGCTAAGGCTAGCCAGATCCCATCTCAAGGAAAGTGGTACTCTGTTATTGAATTAACTGATAAGTTTCCTCACCTTTGCGAGCAAACAATGGGGTCTAGTGTTTCTTAAGGAAGGAGGTCTGATCCACATCGCAGTTGGAAAGTCATCGACATTGATGCAACTTCGACAAGTTTCAACTTCAAATTGACAAGTTATCTCCGATAGATTAGCTCTGTTAGGTTCTGAACTCGACACAACTCTGGCAAGTCTCGACTTCGACACACCTCAACACATTCGAACCTTTGACATGTTCAACAACCTCACAGTTCGTGAGATCGACAAGCAGCGTCGACATGCGACCAGTGACTATCGAACTTCGACAGACTGTCTCTGTCTTCCAGTTGACTGTAATGTTTGAACTGTTGAACCGTTCTAACTTCTTCTTTGTAACTGAACGTAACAGGTAGGCACCCAAGCATATCAGAAACTTATATAAGCATGTATAATATTGTAACATACATCAATCAATAGACAAATATTATCATGTCTTAGACTTGTTTTACAGCAATAGAAGACAGTTCGCATTCTTGCACATTGTCTGTGCGTATTTATGTTTATCTATGTAGTGTAATCTCGCTTTGCTCATTCTGCTTATTCTTAATTGCTTCCACCATAACAAGGTTGACTCATTCAGTCGAACTATTGTCCCCCTCGTGCTTCCTGGACATGACACAAATCATGTACCCTTCCTCCAAATCAACTTAGAGATTCCACCCATTACATTTTGCAAGTAAAAGATCCCTTACCTTCTCCTTTCCTTCATTAGACCTCATTTAAGTAACCATTGCACAAAATTTCTCCCGAAGATGAGGCTCTTTAGCCACACCTTCTTCCAATACATGCTTTGCACACAATTTCCCATTATGTACAAACGTCATAAACAAAAACTCAACGATATGTAATACACTTAATATTTCAGTCCTAGAAATCTCATAAAGGTCATATGCTTCCTAACCAATGCTTGTTTCTTGTTTACTAACTCATTCATCTATAACATGGTGTTCATTAATATATTCATCATTTAAAATAAAGTTAACAGCATATTTATATTAAAAAAAACATATTCATTAATCAGGAATTAATATAGTACATAAAATTAAATATAATGGATTAATATGCAATTTTTTACTAGAAATTAATATAGTACATAAAATTAAATATAATTTATTAATATGCAATGTTTTACTGGATTTTTATAATATATAGGCTTAAATTATAAAAAATAAAATAAATTTAATTTCTAATCACATTAAATTTAAAATAAATATAAGGTGATTTAATTATTACCGTAAACAAAATGATGGGAAGCGAGGGGTGGCATATGGAAACGCAATATAACCCTTTTCCCCACAAAACATGGTAATTCCGTAATCATTTCCGAAGTTTCCTTTGCAAGGGGAAGCTCCCCTCGAGAAGGAGATACATTGAGGTTATTAAATTCAATGGGGTGATCCCTAAAATTATTTAATGCATACTAAATTTAAAGAACCTATAAATACATTAGGCCACTTAAATCTGGAATTCCATAGACATTAAACCATTAATAGAAGATTGTGGCGCAGGTCTAAACATAATACTTTAATAGAACTATTATTATACAGAGGCAACGACTTGTTATGTAAATCCTCCGTTTTATTTGTTCACCAAAAACTTCAAACTGGTGCTAGGAGATCTATGCAGAAGCCTTTAGACCTGCAATAGGCCCTCAAATATAATCACAGTAAATCGTGGTAATTTGCTTCACCATCTATAATCGTGCAAACCTTAATAAATTGATGGCATTGTCACTCACATGAACAATGCGTTAATGGATGGCATCGGATGTCTCACGCTTTCTAAAAGAAAATTTATATTTAAATATAATATAAAAAAGGGATTCCTTAACTTAATATATATAGATATAAAAAAGCTAACTTAATATTAATATAGATATAAAAAAAAGCTTACTTAATATGAATATATAGCTATAAAACATAGCATAATAAATAAGAGAAAAACATTCTATGTGGACAAAAGGTTAGGATAGTATTTAGTTTGTGCATAGGATTAAGAGTATATGATATTAGAAAGTATATGATGTCAATAGAAATGGCATCAAGAATTATCACAAGATAAATAGACTTTTTTATCAATATTATTTAATATTATTTAGGTTGAAATAACTAAAATATATTAATTTTTCATTTTTTTTAAAATAAAATATAAATATTGCAATATTCACATACTAAACAATTAATAAATTTATTAAAAATAATATTTAGTTTATATAGAGGGTTAAAATTATTGTGATGTATCGTTAATTTTTTTTTTTTCTTTAAATAATATGGCATACTACAAAGTCTTGTTATCCATATAAAGTTAACATGCTGGTGCTAAGTTGAAAGGAGAACTTTTGCTAGAAAAATTTTACTGGTTCTAAGCTTTCCCTTTATTCATTGCACTTGAACCAGATTATTAACCCATAAAGTCCCCCTTATGCAGTTGCATTACCAATTATGAAGAATTCATTCGATCTATAGTTTATAGTTTTTTCTTATCCTATCAGTATAACACTCTATCTACTTACCCATTTATCCAAGTTGTATAATAGATGAAAAACTATTTATAAGGAGTAAACATTCCATTATGTATTATAGTCTATATAAAACTATAACCATATCCCTTAGCATAAAGTATCTATGAAATGGTTTACAACTCTGCATAACTAAGTTTTTAAGTAGGATATCATGACTGTATTACCCCGCCCTGATGGCTCTGCCATTTTATTTAGTAATATTCCACAAGATTTTGGGTTTTCTATTTGTTTTTAAATACAATGGCTTATTTTAATAATGTGTATAAATCATGTAATTATGCCTTCGTCGATTATTATTGCTAACCCGTTTGAGTAGGGTATAGAGTAACTGATTTCTATATGTAATTATGCCTTCTTCGATTATTATTGCTAACTTGTTTGAGTAGGGTATAGAGTAACTGATTTATATATGCATAAAGGTTAATATTAATATCCATATATACATAATTAAAATAAGGAAAAACCTGGACCGTATAATAGAAAAGAAAATAATAGGCTCTATGAAAAATATCCACATTTTTTTATCTCTACTACACCTAAATACAAATCCCCGTGTCGGGTCTTTAAGAAAAAAATAATAATAACCAATGGTCTATTATCTTCCCTAAATTATTATCAACAAAATAACTTAAACTAAATGAAAACCACGATTAAAATTTTCCAGAATGTAAATAAGAATGAGAAAAACTTAAAAGGAGGTGCTTCCATTGCACCTTTACCTGAGCATTAACATAATTCTAGAGTATATGCTCCCTCTTGTCTATAATGCACAGAGGTTCTACCAGAAATTCACCTTCTCATTCCACCTGTATCAGATTTCAGTCAATAGTATGAGTAGCATCATGTATATATAATTTTTTAAAGAGATATTTGAAAAACATTATGTATGCATATAATTTTTTAAAAGAGATAAATGAAAAAATTTATGTACTCTCATTGTGGTAGGAAGTGCAAGTTGATAGGCAACCGGTCATATTCTTGCTAGTGCTTTGAAAGGCCCACAATACCTTGGAGCTAATTTCAAACTTTTTCCCAACTTAATAAAACTTTTCTTGGGTTTAACTTTTAAATAAACATGATCAACAATATTGAATTATTTGGGAACTCGTTTTATATCAGCGTAGCTTTTTTGCCGATCTTGTGCTACCTTAAGATTTTGTTGTACTTGTTTTGCAGTTTGTTCCATTTACTCTAACATATCACGTCCTAAAACCATTCTATGAACAATTCTATCAACAAGATTTCCCCATGAGATAGGTGTGTTGCGTTTCCTACTATACAGTATTTCAAAAGGGCTCATCTTTGTTGAGGCTCGGTAGCCATTATTATATGCAGACTCTACCAAATGAAAATACTACTCCCATTCAATGGGATGGGATTATCAATGAAATACTTTCTTAACATGTCCTCCAATACTTGATTGGTTCTTTTAGTCCATCCATCCATTTGGGCATGATATGCAGGACTGAAATTCAACTGTGTATCAAGACCCTTCAATAAAATTTTCCAAAAATTGTCTGTAAACTTAGCATCTCTATAAAAAATAAGAACTTTAGGAATGCCATGCAACTGAAAATTTTCATTCATAAAAATATTTGCTATGTTAACAACATTATAAGTTGAATTAACATGAATAAAATGGGCATCTTTACTCAATTTATCCACAGCTACCATAATAGAATCATGTTGTTTAACATTCTTAGGAAAACCTATTATAAAGTCCATACATATAACTTCTCATTTCCATTCTGGAATAGGAAGAGGTTGAAGTAAAACTACAGGATGTTGGTGTTCTATTTTTACTTGTTGACACTAAATACATTTGGCTAAATATTCTATTGTTTCACCTTTCATATTTGTCCAATATAATTCTTTCATTAGCATACTAATCATTTGATGCCCAAAATATGGCTTTTTATGTAATTTATATAGTATCAGTTGCTTAATGTTTTCTAAATTTTGAATATATACTCTATTCTTAAAAAAATTAGATCATCATTTCCAATCTTAAAATCTGATAATCCTTTTTCTATCTTATTATCTTGTAATTTTTCGATTATTTTTTTATAATCCATATCATTTTCAGTTGCATCTTCAATTTTGATATGCAAATCTGATTTACGACTGCTCACAGAAATTATAAATATCATATTTCCATGCCTGCTTAAGGCATCTACAACCTTGTTTTCTTTTCCTTTTATATGCCTGATTTCCAGATCATATTCAATTAAAAATGCTAGCCACCTAGCCTAACATGCATTTAAATTTTGTTGATCAAATAAGTATTTCATACTTATGTTATCCGACATTAATAAGAATTTCCTTCCAATAAGATAATGCCTCCATACTTTTAATGCATGCATTATAGCTGCTAACTCTAAGTCATGAGTTGCGTAATTTTATTCATTATCTTTTAACTTCCTTTACTCATAGCTAATTAAATGATTATCTTGTAGTAACGCTCCACCTTAAAATATTCCATACAAGCATTAGTGCATACAACAAAATCTTTGTAAGGATCAACTATTTTAAAATAGGTGTTGTTGTAAGAAGGTGTTTAATTTTCTCAAAACTTACTTGACATTTAATAGACCAAATAAATTTAGTTCCTTTCTTTTGCAGTGATGTTATGGGGTAAGATATTTTTGAAAACCCTTCGATAAAACGCCTATATTAACCTCTTATTCCCATGAAAGATCGGATGTACGAAACATCTTTAGGAATGGGCCATTCCGTAATAGCCTTGCTTTTGTCAGGATCAACTACTATTCCCTCTTTAAATATTGCTTGACCTAAGTAATGGATCTTCTCTTGATAAAAATCACATTTACTAATTTTTCATAATCGTTGTTGTTCTCTTAAAGTTTGTAATATGGTTTTTAAATGTTCTTTGTGTTCTTCCTCATTCTTAGAATAAGTAAGGATGTTGTAAATAAAGACCAAAACAAATTTGTATAAGTATTTTCTAAAAATACTATTCATTAAATGCATGAATGAGGCTTGGGCAGTAGTCAACCCAAAGGGAACGATTACAAACTCATAATGCCCATACCATGTCCGAAATGAATTTTTATAAATATTCTCATCTTTAATTCCTACTTGGTGGTATCTGGATCGTAAATCAATCTTGGAGAATACTGTTGCTCCTGATACTTGGTCAAAGAGCTCGTCAATACAAGGTAACGAATACCTATTCTTAACTGTCATTTTATTTAGTTATCTATAATCTATACATAGCCTTAAGGTCCCATCCTTCTTTCTTAGAAATAAAACCGATGCTCCCCACAGAGACACACTAAGCCTTATATATTTATTTTCAAGAAGTTTTTTTTAAACTGCATTCTTAATTCAGTTCATTCAATGGTATTCATTCTATACATATCTTTAGATGCTGGTACCGAACCAGGCATTAGTTCAATAGTAAAATCGATATCCCTTTTTGGAGGTAACCTTGGAATTTCTTCCATAAATATGTCCTTATATTATTGTAATAATAGGAAACATTCTATGTTAATTTTATTCTTTTTATCCTCATCATTAATTATATGAACAAATGTAATGTCCCAAATTTGAAATTTCCCACAATTTGGGCAATTTTTGAATCTTGGACTAGTGAATCCCTAAACTGTCCCAAATGGTACCGAATTCTGTATGGAGAGAATTAGAAATATATAGGACAAACTAACAACTTTCATACATACAAACAACTTATATACTCATCCATGGTCTAGAAATTGCGCAGTAATAAGTTTCAGAACAAGACTAGTTAAATTGATAAGTGGAGATCCACCCTAGGTCTGCCATTAGATGCTCTTCCAAACACTGTACGACCTTCACTAATTCTTTCTATGAGACTTGAATTTGTTATAGGATATTAGGAACAATATATTTTCAGCATTATATTTGGTTTTAGGTTCAAATAGGCTTCCCAATGAACAACAACTTCTAGAGTCTAGTTTTTGAGGTGAAATTGGTCGGCAAGGAGTCTTGAATTTCTTCATAAACCATAGTAACAATTCAGAGGTATGAAAACATCATTTGGGACATCAATATAAATTCATATGCATCTCACAACATTATAAATAACTTGGCAAGCTATGATATAAAATAGGCACAATATCATTCCAAAATCATTATGCAAATGCTATTTGGAAAATGGCTCGAATCTCTTGCTTAAATGTAAATATCACTTGAAATACATAATATTTCGAGCTGAGGTTTCCATGATACGATTATTAAAGAGATATATAGCATCTAACATGTCCATTAAGTTTAAATAATAGTCCTTCAATAACTATATGCAGCTGCAAGTGCGCTATGCAAAAGTTATGGGGAAAATGGTTTGAATCTCCTCCTTGAATGTAAATATCACTTGAAATACATAATGTTTCGATCTATGGCTCTCATGATGTTGTTATTACATAGATATATAGAATCTAAAATGGCCATGAAGTCGAAATAATAGTCCTTCACTAACTATATGCAACAACAAGGGTTCCCTTGCACATTTATATGACATTGAGAGAAAGATAGTAGAATAGGCATAGAGAAGAATGAGATAAGATGAACTCAAACTCATTTGGGGTCTGAACCTAAATCAAAAAATATTGATGAATCTCTCTTGATAGGTCTAAATGGCCTCTCCATCAACCAACTAGGATGGGAAGCTTGCACCCTCAAACTTGGTTCTAAGGTAAGAAGGATAAGCATCCACCTTGCAAGGACAAGCTAAGCTGTCCAATTTTTTCCAAATGAGAAATGATCAAAATATAGTCTCTTTCTTTCTTCTTGTCTTTTATTAACCTCCCAAGGCCTCCTAATCTCAAATTCCCTCCAATAGACTCATCCCAACTTGAATTAGGGAGAGATTCCCATGAATGCCACTTGTCCAACTTTTCCTAGCTCTCTTCTTCCATCAATTCAAATGGGGGAATATTGGTTGCCATAATTCCCCTTGTGCTCCCTCTTGGAGGCTATTTTTGGCCCTAACGTGTCATATATTTCATATGTCAGCATTCAGGTCTGAAATTTATCATAAGTGTCATAGAACCTTCATCATTGTTGTCATAGGAGTTAGGGAATCTAGCTCCAAGTGTCACAATTCTTCTAAGATGCATCTTCCTCTTCCATGGGAGTTACTCTTCCACTCCAATCGACCTTACATGATTCATGCCATGAATAATACCTATTCAAATCCCTTAAGTATGTTACCCTTCATATTGAACTCAAATTGGTGAGAGAATGATGCCAAGTGTAGTGGGGAATCTTGCCACATGTGGGTCCCACAACCTCTTATCTGCCATCATGATCCAATGCCACCTTATTTTCTTTTTATTATTATTTAATTGACCCATTTAATGTGAATTTGTAATTCTAAGGTCATTTTGGGTCTTGTAGCTCCTTTATTCCAACTTTTAATGCTTCCACCCCCAACCTAGGGAACTAGTAATTTTCCTCCATGATAGTTCATTTGGATGAGAATATTACAAACTTTGAATTGGTAATTTTCTCTTAATGTGACCCACCTTGTCCATTTGGATATAATTTTACATTATTACTAACTTGGACATCATGCTTGGTAATTATTTTACTCTTAGCAA
Organism: Larix kaempferi; assembly: GCA_027924585.1. NCBI lineage: Eukaryota > Viridiplantae > Streptophyta > Pinopsida > Pinales > Pinaceae > Larix > Larix kaempferi. The sequence continues at coordinate 6,964,166 of BSBM01000432.1, read as the reverse complement.
CAATTTGACAAACTATCATGAGTATGGCCAAGTGACTTAGGCCATTCTGACCCAATGCCAAATTTGGGGACATGACAAATCCTCCCCTCCCAATATTTCTTGTCCTCGAGAAATTGCAAACATGGATGTTCATTAACCTGCTTCATTTTCAAAACTTTGCTTCCAATACTTTCTTTCCAAAACTCTGAGTAGGGCGCTCGCACGAAGTTGGTTCCACTTTTTAGTGCCACTATAGAAATAAAAAACGCACCTCCGAAACGGAAATCCATAACGCATATGCGTTATTGTGGCTAAGTTCAAACAAACCCGAGCCGAAAACCGAGGCTAAGCTTAGTTAGCCCATATTGCATATGCGATAAATTGGAGATGCATTTTTTAATAGTTACAAATTGCAAGGGCGATATATCCCACTTTCGTTGTATTGCAAGTGCAATATATCCCACTTGCATTTTAACGAAACTGCGATTTTGATCATGTGGATCATCTTAAATTTTATTTTCTTTCACAATGATCATCTTAAATTTTATTTTGTAGTGGGCATGGTAATATCAATGCTCTATCTAAACTTAGTAACCCACCTTTCTTCTACATCCATATGGCTCCTCAACTCATCCTACTCTCTGATCACTATAACTAGCCTTTTTGTAAGAGAGTCCCATCATGACAACTTTACATGGTCACCCTATGTTCCTTGATGATATGTGACTATAAAATTGGATTTATTAGTAAAATGTATAATGTTCTCTAGTTAAATTGTCCTTCCCCTCGTACCTCAGGAAAGTCCGTCCGGGTCGTTTATTAATAAAAGGGTTTCATATAATAAATTAACTCTTTTATAATGCTTAGGAGGGGATTCTCATTGCATGTAAGAAAATGATTCTATTATTACTCAGAGTAAGATATGCCAGCTCTAGTCAGTAAGGAGCAAGTTATAAAATATAGAGTTAATTACTTATAAAGCAGGCTTTGTTAGCAAGTATAAGCATTACCAATGCTGTATTTAGGAAGTAGTACTAAGCTGCACGTCATATCAATAAATGGAAAGAGCTGAGCGAGACTCATGATCTGTTGGTATATGTACTCCCAATTCCTCTCATTCCTCTAGAAGGATTGAATCCCTCCATATCTCTTCCATATTTCAAAGTTGTAGTCGAACTAGGGTTCGATTCATATGGTCTTCTTATTTCACCATCATTTGTGTTTATTGTTTTTTTTCTCCGTTTGTTTGAATGATTAGAGTTTCATTTATTGTACTAATTTTTTTGTCCCTATGCATATAATTTTACTTGCAAAGGCGTAGTTAGAGAGATTCAATTGATTTATGAGAGAAGGGACCATATACAAACTTTGTTTGTTCTCTAGATGTGAATACTATAGATGATTTGAAACATTAATTTTCTTGTCTTATATCCGTTTTTATTTGAGATGTTATCCTTCTATTTAAGGCAACGTGGATCTCTTCTACAACTAATGTCACATGTACAATTTGTGCACTAAATTGATTTCTTGTTTCGATATCTTCTCCTCTAATTTGTTTTCTTCCTTTGATGTCTTCTATCAAACCCTTCTCCATATAACTCCCTCGTTGCTTATCCAACCACACCATGTCAGCCATCCATGCACCCACTATATCAACTAAAGTTATTACAATGGAGGCTAATATCTCTTATTATAGATCATAAAAATAAGCAACCCACTTCCTCTCTTCTACCATTACCTTTTCTCCCTTCAAACCTATTTTCCCCTATCCTACAAAGATATAAAATGAGACATTTGAAAAAAACTATTCTCTATCTTTATCTCATTACTCACATGATCTCTTTATGAAAATATATTTGATGACTACAAATATGATAATTCAATTACAAATAAACTCCATGGAGATAAAATAACACATTTTGGTAATGATGTTTTCTAATCAATACTTATAATGAACATTACTAATTTATAATACACATCCCAAGGTATTTTGAGTTATTTTCTTCGATGAAACTTTATTTTGATTAATTATGTATTCTACACAAGCATACGATAATTAACATGAAGGAGAAGAGCATTCCTCAAATTACTCTATATCTAGTATAATTTTATATGAGGATGTTGATTGTTTGGTAAACCATTGGAAGATAAAAGGGGCTTCATAAATTTATAGTATATAAATACCGTTAATAGAAAAGAAGAAATTGTGACACAAAATCCCATAGGGTTAGCTCAAGTGGTTGAGTGTTGTAATCGCAAGCAAAAGAAATCCCTAGGTGGCTATGCAGGGCCTCACTTGATGTCCAGGCTCAAATGGTGCAAACATGATTATCGCTCCCCTAAGGTAAGAAATAGCTCATGAAAATGTTGTAATTATCACTCCCTAGTAGGCTTGCAAGTAGTGACAAAGTTGTAATTGTCCCTCCCCAGTCAAGGAGAAAGGGGTGAAAATCCTTATACATTGGCAAAAATCAAGGTCCAAATGATGGGATTTCGACATACTATCTAAGGATTTGTAGAATTCAATGTGCCCTTGTCTCCCTCGTCCTTGGTCCAATGAAATCCCCAATCATTTATTCATTCATATAAAAAGGATTAATAGAGTTAAAAAATGCACTTGTAATATATCGCAGGTGCGATTTATAATGCAAGAAAAAAAACAAAAGAATTTAAAATAGAGTGGCCGCACGACCTCATTTTCATTCATATTATATATTTAGGATTAATAGAGTTAAATAATGCACTTGCGATATATCACAAGTGCGATTTGCAATGCAAAAAAAAAAATAAAAAAACAAAACACAGTTAAAAAATGCAATTTCATTTATATTTAGGATTTAAAAATGCAATTTCATTTATAAAGTTAAAAAATGCACTTGCGATATATCACATGTGCGATTTGGAATGCAAAAAAAAAAGAAATATAAATCACAATGCCCGCGGCCTCAGTTTCCCAATTTACACAGTGAAGGACCGGTGATATCGGGAAGGCGAAAAAATGCACCTATCAATTTGCATTTGAGAGAAGGAGGAGGCAAGCCATTTCACAATTCGGCAAAAATGGAAGGTGGGTGGCAAGAAATTTACTAGTTTGTTAATTCATTTTGAATTTTTAGTTATTGTGTTTGTTAATTTAAACTAGTTTTTGTTTTTTTTTAAACCAATTTAATAAAATTTGTTACATGTATTAAAAAACAAACAATGAAATTGATTAATTAAATTTTGAAATTGAAGTGTTTTGTTCTTAACAGAGAGCAGAAACCCAGACACAAACTCAAACCCAAACCAAAATCAAGACACAAACCCAAACCCAAACCAAAATCCAGACACAAACCCACCAAAGGAGGAGGAACACGACCGTAGTTCTGATATTTTGGCTAGTTTGGGTTCACTGAGATGCGTTAGCTCACTCTTTAGTGGGGGGGACCACTTAAGACAATCTTTAGCGGAGGCCTTAGACTCCATAATAAATACAATTGCCAATGCCCAGGGAGCACTGTACAACATTAGCTGGTACAGAGATTCCCAAGGCAATACTATTCCACTAGGTTGAGCTACAAAGATGTAAAAAAATTAAAAATAACCAAAGACCAATTGTTTTCCTTATTCTGGGACCCCAGCACCGGATTGGTTCCACCCACCAGTCGAACTCACATTTCCATAGACTGGTGTGTGGAACTAAATATTAAAGCCAATTGGATGGATCGCTGGTACATGGTCTTCGATGAAGACCCTCACGGGAATAGAGACATCCCATTTTATTTCCTTAGGAAGCTGTATGCATAATTTATCCTGGGGAAACATGTTAACTATTTTGACATTTTAGAGTTCCAGGGTGTGGGTCATGGGATGCCCCAAGATAGAGAAGGGGCTAGGACCAATCCTAACCATGTGCGATGCCCTCCACACACACCAAACACCCCTCGTTTATATCCTCCAGCTGGTCCAGTTCCTGATGATACGCAGGAGTCCTTATTAGATTTGGCTGATAGATTGCTTCGGCATTGGACTGCCATCCAAGGCAATGTAGGCCAAGGGGTTGGCACCTCCGAGGATGGCCCATCTGGGGTTGGACCATCTCATAGTCAGGATCCACCTTTTAGGTCTGCAGACCAAACCAGAGCTACACATCGCACCGGTGATGCGGAGTCTTCAGAGCATCGGGTTATTCCACACCCTTGCACATCGTGTCGAAGCATATGCTATGGGCCTGCTTCAGATTTTTGGGGCGATGGATTACTTTGATATATAAGTAACATTCATTATTTACATAGTATATAAATTTTGTTTTATATCACAGTTTTCAATTGTTTAGTAATTTATTTCTATTTGAATAATTATCTGACAATTTACGTGAACAAATATACAACTGGTGTCCAATGACACCCCAGATTCACGTAATCCGACCATTGATGCTGATTCCATTGATGCAGCGGTCAATGTTGCATATGATTTTGGTGCTTCACCATTAGCTGTAAGAACTTTATTTTTAATTTGTCATCGAGTAATTTACATATTTATAATTTAGAGACTACAACATTAAATATGTCTTAAACTCGATACAATATGTTTTATGCAGGGTGGGCACGATGAGTTTGTGGAATCCCAGGTCAGTCCCTCCCATGTAGAGGAAGATTCCTAGACTCGGGTATTCTTTTCATTACATGCTTTTAATTATATGCTTTTAATGATTTGAAACATGTATATGCATTTAATTATTTAAAGAAATTTTCTAATTGTATCTGTATGTTTTGTTACGTACCCTGGTTATCGTCAGGTTTTTTTTTTACCATCTGGTAGGGCCAATGTTTAGTATTCCACCCACCGGTGACCCTCTTCCTTCCCCCCAGGTATGTGTATATGTCTCACTTTCTTTGAAAAGGCCATTTTCCGTCCATGTAGTATATATATGTAGTCTTGTTAGATCTTTGTATTTGCTGACATTGACATATATATGTTACCTTATGCAGGAATCTAGTCATGCAATGGTGCTTGAAGAGCACCAAATCAACGTTGTTGGTGACCCACCTCTCTCCCCCCCCCATGTACGTGTATGTGGAGCTCTTTCTTTGAAAAGGTCATTGTACGTCCATACATAGTACATATATATACAGTCTCATTTTCTTTGTATTTGCTGACATTGGTCCATATGTTACTTTATGCAGGCATCTAGTGATGCTGTGGTGCTTGAAGAGCACCAAATCGACGTTGTTGGTGACCCACCTCTCCCCCCCCCCCCGAGGTACATGTATGTGGAGCTCTTTCTTTGAAAAGGTCATTGTACGTCCATACATAGTACATATATATATACAATCTCATTTTCTTTGCATTTGCTGGCATTGGTCCATATGTTACTTTATGCAGGCACCTAGTGATGCAGTGGTGCTTGAAGAGCACCAAATCGACGTTGTTGGCGACCCACCTCTCCGCGCCCCCCAGGTACATGTGTACATGTCTCTCTTTCTTTGAAAAGGTCCCTTTACGTCCTTGTAAGGTCATGTATTATATATGTCTTGTTTTCTTTGTATTTGCTGACATTGACATTGACCATGTATGTTACTTTATGCAGGCATCCACTGAGCTAGTGGTGCTTGAAGAGCACCCAATTGGGGCCATTGATGACCCTACACGCCCCCCCACCCAAGTACATGCAGTTTCAGTGCCGAGGACTTACACACGCATGGTAAGTAAAAATGTTATATTTCCTTGGAATTTGAACAAATGTACATCATGTGGTATTTATTTTTATAGCTTGGTAAACTAACTTGTAACAAATTTTGGTTTGTGTGCAGTCTCCGATATTGAGAATGCATCCTCCTGCGGATCGTTGGGGAATGCCATCGAGCAACCGCAAAAGAAAGATAGATTTCTCATTAGCCACTGACATTGGCAGTGAAAAGGGGGATAAATAGAAATCATGTATAGGGGGGGTACATATAGAATCCATGTATAGGGGGAATACATGTACATGTACCGTTTTGTTTGTATGTACACACAGATGTATAGTATGATCCACAATTTTGTATTATGGCCATGGCATGCCATTTTTCAAAACATTATATACATGCACATCTATAATATAAAGCAATGTTCAGATTTACCTATATATGGTTGACTTGATATGGGATGGAGACATGTGTATTATATGCCTTGCAGATATATGCTTGAATATGTTTTTAGGTTTATGGCTTTGTGTTTATTGGAGAAGAGTTGGCATTGCAAACTAACCCATCCTTACTTTTCACAGCCCCTTCCTCTCATAAACCTTCTTCACCTCCTAAACTTGTTTATCTTAGCAATCATACTACAACCAACCCATCCTTACTATTGATGATACATTCCTAGTCCCACTCAACTCTACCACTCATTTTTACTCACAACTATTAAATCAAATACCAAGTATCCACTCTAGTCCTTAGAAATGGAATCCAAAAGAACCTCATCTCTTAGAACTTTTTTAATCATGCTTACAACTTCCTACTACCCCATAGGATTCACCTTATCAACTAGGTTGGGTCCAATAATACAACCATTGTCTTCTAATAAACAAATTTTTATTTGAGGCTTCTTGAGGAAATATTTAGAGCGGTCATCATCATTTGTAAGGGTGTTGTTGTGCCTTGTCCTATTCGCTCTCATGCTGGGAATATTGCTGCTGTCTTAACAATCATTTTCTAGACCCTAATTCCAATTCTGATATATGCTATGTACTTGTGATGTTCTCATTAATAAAAGATTACAGTCTTCTACTTCATTTTCAGATTCTCATTAAGTCTTCCAACAAGTTGAACATGGCACACATTGCAAAACCAATTCCAAATATTTTAAGCAAGCAATATTAACTATATAGACAATATAAAATAAAGAAGAGAATCCAATGCATTTTGAGTTAGTCACTTCTCAGAAACGGCCAATCCAACACTCTAATTTCAATAGAGATTTACATTAAAAAAATAATATGGATATCAAAGGCACATCAAGCCTAGCAACTTCAATTGCTCATATCAATTCCTAACTATAATGAAATGACAAGAGACACAATCCTTCAACTTGATTACTCACCATATATAATATAACCCATCCATTTCTTGCTTCTAAACTCTACCCAGCAGTTCAATCTGCAATATTCCCCCAATGCCCAAAAATGGCCTTGGAAGTTTGAATGTTTGCAATCTATCCTCCTGAAATAGGACAAAACTCGCATCTCAACATATAAACTGAGACAGAAAGTTCATAAGCAGATTAAAAGTGGAAATATATTAGTCATGATATTGCTGCTTCCACAAATGAGATAACTAGCAACTATTTCACAACTAATTTTAATAATCCTATCCAATCAGAATTGCAAGACTAAAAATCTTTTGAATAGAAAATGAATCAAAATTCTCCAGTTCAGCTTAAAAGGTTGAATTTGGGCACCTTATTGTCATGTGCTTCCCATTAATATAAAAACATTAAATATATTGATTTAAAAGAGCAAGCAAAACAAGACCCCCAGAAGAAGGAAGAACCTCAATTCAATCTGATGATCATGTATAGCACAATAACATGTATTTATATTACATAATTGTTTCAGAAATATGTACCCAAAAGAGGATAGATCTTCAGCTTAAGATCTAACCCAAATTAATTTTACATGTTAAAATAACATCATTACCTTTTGCTTTTCACACATGCTTATAATTTTAAACATGTAGGAGCGATAACGCTCAAATAAATGTTTGTAGCAAAGGTCACATTAAATGTTAGTGAGCCAACATTAAACTAACTTATAATTTTAATAGCAGGTCAGTTTTGTGGAGTCCGGTGAAACACTAACTACCATATGCAAGAACAAAAGTGTATGCAAGACATCGTTTAAAATTATTCCACTTTAAGAGGCCAGCACTAAGAAAGGAAAAATACATGTTTGGGCTCCAAGGAGAGCACGTGAAATGGAAGCAAGAAATGTATAGCCAGAACATCACAACCATAATCCACCAGATGCTTGTGGAAGGTTTCCCAGAAGGCTGGATGACAAGACTTATTTTCCCCATCTTTCAAGGAGGATAAAAAGAGAACCCAAAAAACTATAGAACCATTGTGATCAGTTGAACATTTGCCAATATCATTGGGGGGTCATGGAAAGAAAAATAAGCAATTGAGTGGAAGAGAAAATATGGGCCACGGGCCAAGCAGGATTTAGAATGAAGCTCTCAACAATTGATCATTGCCTAAAATTAGCCGATGGGTTAAACTTCACCCCTAAGGTTTTTCCTAGGGCATATATAGAACAAAAACAAATTCCTTGTAGTCATTGTCTTCCCCTTGGACACATTCATTTATACCACGAGGCATGGAATACACATTGGCACTTTATCTAACTTAGCTCCATAGTGTGTATTATCCCTACTTCTATGTCTACAACCTCATGTTTCACATTTGGTTTAACCACAGATAATCTCGGATGGTCTACATAACCTACATCGTTGGAGGAAAGCGAGGATGTTTTATAGCTAAATTGATAGGAAATGATAAGGAACATGAACATACTCTACAAGCCCATAGAAACTACCGGTAGCCAATGGCATGCAATCTTGCCGCTCCATTTGTTATTTCGCTCCCGGACAGAAAGTCACCAAGTGTCCATGAATGGCATTTTCATGCAACTTGCAACTCGACATAACTCGGCAATCGGAGGTCGGATCGATGAACCGTCGATTTCGTTTCTCTCCTGGCATGCGATTACCTCTAGGTAGCATCCCCTCTTTGTTTCCATGGCCCATTGACTTCATTGTGCATTCATTTGGTAAACTAGGGTTTTGCTCAGTTTCCATCAATGCAATCTCGCATTGTTGGTTCAACTTCGCAAAACACTCCACTGAGCCAGTGTTGGTAGCGGTCCCACATCGGCATTGCCCATACACACTACCAAACGCCAATGGCATGCAATCTTGCCGCTCCATTTGTTATTTCGCTCCCTGACAGAAAGTCACTAAGTGTCCCTAAACGACATTTTCATGCAACTTGCAACTCAACATAACTCGGCAACTGGAGGTCGAATCGACGAACCATCGATTCCGTTGCTCTCCTGGCATGCAATTACCTCTAGGTAGCCTCTCCTCCGTGTTTCCATGGCCCAGTGACTTCATTATGCATTCATTTCGTAAACTAGGGTTTTGCTCAGTTTCCATCAATGCAATCTCGCATTGTTGGGTCAACTCCGCAAAACATGTTGCAGCATTAAGAAAATACTATGTGTCTAGAGATCACATGCTACATTATTCTTGTACCAACGTATAATCCAACAAGAATATTCCTAAGCTACACTTACAAATTACAAACCAACTAGGGTTTCATGAATTAGACACTGCATAATACTAAGATGCCATATACATTAATTTCACATGCATTGATGACTAAGATGTAGAAACAAAATGAGGTATTGAAAGAAGTTAGAAGAGAACTATCATACTTGTTGATACTTGCTAGTTTTAAGGTTTATTGGTCATATGTAAAAATTGGCATAAATATTCATAAACTTGACATACAAGAGAACTTTTGGAATATGAAGATGATGAAGATAAACTTGACTTGAGAGCATGTTATTTTCCAATTTGTATTTGGTGGTGTCTAAAGACACTGGTTGTTCTTGGCGCCTCCAATGTGCCATAAATAGTGTTTGTATCCTAGGCACAGGAAAGGCTAAACATTAGTACTCTCGTAAGAAAATAAGGAAAATGTGCAAACATTATTTATAGATAACTTTCCTGAGGTTGTAGGATCGTGTTTATAACTTGTCCAGTAACACTTGACAATGCACTCACTCGAGTAGGCCATCTGGATCATCTCTGCTGCCGATGGTGTCCATCAATCTCTCATGCTATAAATGAGGTAGCAAGTATTGTACATGTGACCTTTTTTTTTTCGAAATTGTGCGCAGCTTGATGTTTATACCAACTACCAGGTTGGTGAAGTGGTATACAATAGCTCCTGGTTTATAATCCTAATATACATACCCACCCTTCCTTTTTTCTTTTGTTGCTAGTGTTAGGTACTCCCCTTTTATAACCATCAAGCCAGTTTAGTATTCAATATTTTCATCATCTGTAACAGGCTCGAGAAGGGTTTGTTTCCCCTCTAAGCAACATGCCAACCAATAGTCAGAACCCCATTCATTATTTTTTGGGGCAACCACTACATATATCTGACCTGTGAAAGGAAATCGAAAAAGGTTAAAAATACATAAATATTAAAAAAGGTCTTGCATGTAACATAAATAAAATTTATTTCAATGTAAGGGTTTGTATTAATTTTGGTACTACTAATTTACTTTTTTGTACCTGCTTGTATGAGATCCGATATGTGATCATAGTCTGTAGAAATATATGTCTGATCATCTTCCAAATGGTCTATTTCATTAACCCCCTTGAAATCAGTGCCAAGTGTCACTCGATCCCATGTATCAACTATATCTGTATACTCACAATCATCCCATTCATCTATGCTACAGGAACTGCAAAAGTAAGCCTTAAATCTTGTCCAAATTTGTAGGGACGAGTTGTCTGAGCTTCTAATTGAATGAAAACCTCGAGTTCCATGCACTGTGTTCACCCGATGTGTTTGGGATCGGTCCACATCTGTCACCTCCCAGAATATTCTCCGCACTAGGTGTTTCCTTGTTGCGTGTTCTCCCATCACAGATGCACACCATTCGACTATAGATAAAGCATCTTGAAGGCGAGCACCTGTAAACTTCATCTCTTCCCTTCGAAGGGTAGTTTTTATGCATGCACCAACACCATCATGCTCTCCTTTGCCATGACCTGTTTCAAAGTAGTTCCATGTATGTGGCACCTTGTATTTTATGTGCAACAAACACAACCATTGAAATACATGTGGATTCTTGAACTGTCCAGCACAACCATCTGACCAAATCAAATGGCGATAAAATGGTATATCCATAGCTATCACATGATCATAGAACAATTGAAACCAATGTTGCACGTAATGGATGTCATGGGTCCGTTCGTCACTGATGTAAAAGTGACTCTCTTTCAATATCACATGTTTCTCTTCATTGATATCTGGCCCATGTCGATAAGTGATATGGACCATTATGCTCACCTGCTATGAGTGATAGTATTGACTTTGTATTTCATTTTGTGGTTGTAGGGTGTAATTTTCTACAAAGTCAACCACTGATAGTATTGTTCCAAGAGGGAGGGTGTCCCGGCATATTCTAAATTACTCATCTTGCCACCGTGCCATATCGACATGCTGAATGTACTGTGGGATCTTTCCACGGAACTCTAGAATAAAATCACATACTTGCACCTGGTGGAAAAAAATAAACAATGTTAGAAAACAACATAAAAATATTTACATCAATATTAAAATATACATCAATATTTAAAACAATGTTATAAAACAACATATAAACAATGTACACTTAGTTAAATGAACATGTTTCATGTAGATTGTCACCTGTGAAGTCACCAATTTAATCATCTTGCTTTCTTTCCCATCACGTATCTGATATGTCTCATACTGAAAGTTCTACTTCTCAACAATTGCATTACCAAATGCTTGATCTTCACTCTCATGGATGCAATCGGACCATAAAGATAGCCCACCACAATTGTTGCAAGAACCCTCTACACATTTTTAAGTAATGGGTCTGCCCATCTTGCCTCAGACACATTATGCTATGGATGAAATCTCTAGATGAAATTGGTGGTATTGTACTTGAGCATTCCTGCACATGGTTAGGGTGCAAAAAACGACGTATATGTGCAAATGTATGATAATATAGATCAAACTCTATGTGTTATCTACAACAACAAGTGTTCTGGATTCTATTTATTCTAACTTACCAAGGCTTGCATTTTTCAAAAGATTTTTGCTCGAGCCTTAGCTCTACATGGGCAACTTTAAACATCTCGAACAGTTGATTTTGTGTCATGTCAAGGTAATGTTTAACATGCCCTTCATTGTTCATGGAACCCCTACAGCTTTTTAACACATCCTTTGTGTTAGAAGAAGGCCTAGTGTTATCGTGCCAAAAAGTGTGCACTAGTCCCTTCAATGCTTCGACCAACTTCATGTCTTTGTGGGGCAACCTACCGCTAAATGCCCATAATGTATCCATTTGTCCCTCTACATCAAGTTTGTCTCTTCTTACTGAATATTTTTTAAGAGTCTTTGGATGTAAAGGGAAAATTTCTGATGTGCATTTAAGTAAACGACGTTGTCTTGTGGATCTAGATACAATTGATTTAGCCAATACGTGGCGAGCCACATTACAGTCTTTTGAATGAGTTTTTTTACCAATTGATGTGAATGCAGCAGCAAGAGATTTAACAATGTGATTACCTGATTCCGTATTCTTCAATGTTGTTATGCCTAACGTTTTTCTAGCATTTTCCATACTTCTAGATTTAATCAAAGCTAAAAACAATTGACATTTACCGGCTTCAGATTTTGGTTCAAAATATTGTTTCATTATTTGAGAACAATGACGAATGATTGTGCGTTTAGCCACCTTACCTTCCATGGAAGTTGAATCGCTTTCATCCACTTGTATGTGTTTAGGAGTTCTCTTTCGTTTTGATGAGAGATTTCTTTTCGTTTGAAATGCTGGAGAGATGTTTACATCCACTGCAGTCTGACATCTTCGATTAGGAGATTGAACCACCTGGCATGGTTGTTTTAGAGTCTCGTCAGGAACATAATGATTGAGCTCTACAGAGGGTTTTCCGGTTAATAATGGAGCAAAATTTTCATCTTGATTATAACCAGCTTGCATTAAAGTTTCAATATCTTCCTCAGCCTCTTCGCCAGGTATCTGTTCAGCGGGAATGGGAAGTATTTGCTCATCCAATGAATGCTGACGATTTCTTGAATGTTCTCTCTTCTTTTCTTTTTTAATTTCAGCTTCTTCGGGTGTAAGCATCTTCCTCGCTCACTTACGAACTCTATTACGTGGATTCCCCATTGAAATCCACCCAAAATTGTACAAAACCTATGGATCTGTGTAATAAATGATTAAATTGTAGGTTGAACAGTACACTCTGCGTGGGTTTCAGAAGAATTATGTATTTTCTTGTACAGTAAAAATGGCCCATGGCACGCAACCCAAGATTATTTATTAAACAAATATCGCATATGCGATATAACGCATCTCCGTTTTAACGCATATGCGTTATATCGCATATGTGATATGAACTATATGCTTTTTACGCTTTTTACGCTTTTTATGCTTTTTATGCTTTTATGAACTATATGCATATATATGCTTTGTTAAAAACTTGATCACTAAATCGCATATGCGATTTAGTGCATATCAACTATTGAAACCTCATTTAACCATGAACCATGAAAACATCATTTAATCCCTTGAAGATTGGATTTATCCTTGGACCATGGTACAGTGTCTTCAGAACTATGTTTTGTCTAGAAATATTGGTAATGGTTCCTATACGACCATGGTCAATGCCTCGAGAACAATCTTCAATGCATAAAATAGTCTAATGGCACATATATCCCATATTAAGGCTAAATATCCCATTTAAAGGGCATGTGTAGTGGTTTAAGACTTGTTTCTGTTACACTTTTGTCCCATTACCATGGTTAAGACCCTGAGACCCATCCTTAGTGCATAAAACCTCATAATGACACAGATCCCACTAAAGACCAAATATTCCATCTATAGTGCATGTGTGTTTATTTAGAGACTCATTGGACCATATTTTCTTCCATGACTATGGTCAATGTCCAGAGACCCATCCGTACCATCCAAAACCCTATAATGTCACCCTTATCCCCTTATAATACAATTTAGACGAGCCAAAGATTCCATCCAGGCGATCTATGGAGTGGCTCATGCCCCAACATTACATTGATTAAAAGCTAAAAGAGGTGTGGGGAGAGTCAAAGGAGGGAGACAAAGTTGTAGAGGGAATCATGGGAGGGAGGGGGAGAGTCAGAGAGAGAGAGAGAGAGAGAGAGAGAGAGAGAGAGAGAGAGAGAATTATGGATGGAGGGATGTTTAGAGGGTGAGAGAGTGGGATAATAACAATGAGAGATTAGGGATTTAGGGAAATGAAGGATGGTCAAGGATGGTTACACCGAGGGATAGAGATGAGAGATTGTGTGTGTGTGTGTGTGTGTGAGAGAGAGAGAGGGAGAGATCATGGATATTAAGGAAAGGAGAGAAAGATGGAGAGATGAAGGAGGGATGAAGGCTTGAAGGTGGAGAGAGGAGGTAGGGGGAGAAAGTGAGGGATGGAGTGAGTGATAGGATGGAACACATGGAGGGAGAGAGGGAGGGAGGGAGAAAGAGTTTTGGCGGGAGGAGGGGCAACAAAGGAATTGTTTTAGAGGGTGTGCGGATGTGTGTGAGAGATAAGCGGGTGGAGAAAGAGATAAGGAATTATGGGGGGAGAGAGAAGGGGGTGGAGAGAGGAGGTAGAGGGAGAAAGTGAGGTATGGAGTGAGTGAGAGGATCAATCATCAAGATTTCTAGTTAAATCATTTGTTGAAAAATTTCTAGTTAAATGATTTGTTGTTTTTGAATCAATAGTGTAATGTGATTAAACTATTAAAGATCATATAGAAACAAATCACATTAAAATGTCATGTGTACACCCACAGTTCATCCCAAATTCAAAATATTTGTTACAATACCAACCTTCCTAACATTTTAACTCATCAAAACTATGGTGATTTATGAATGTTGCTCTTAAACGTTTTGAGCACAGAAATATAATTCTAAAGAAAACCAAGTGACTCCTTACCTTTTTAAAGGTTTGATAGATCAAAATTGTTCTCAATGGACGCTAATAACAACCATAATCATCATCAACTCAAGTAGAGCATTATTAAGTTATATAATAAATTTGGCATTAAATAAAAAACCCTACTTGAAGTCATTTAACTACACTAATATCAAAGAAAGTTTGATTAACAAAATAAGTGCAAGATATGTTGGTTCTCATCAATAACATCAATCAATAGATGCATAGTGAACCCATTTGTCATGTTAAACAATGTTATATTAACCATGATGGGATGCTATCTTACATTTCAAAAGAATAATCTTTATGCCACTCTTTTATCCAATAATCTTTATTCTCTATTTACTCTTTTGTACTAAACCAAAACGCATATCCGTTATATCGCATATGTGATATGAATTGCATATGCGTTAATTTAAAATTTAAAAACTAGGCGGGAACAAGGCTTGGGATGATGTTCGGAAATAGCTTCGGACTGCCGAACCTATTGGCTAGAACAAAAAAACCAGGGCCATTGCCTGTATTTTTGAACTCTATCAATATGCTCAGTTTCAATGGCGTGTTTTGCTATGAAAAGCTCAATATTTTTTTATAAAAATATATAATATTGTATAGTACAATATGACAATTCTTAATATGTAATTTTTTTCATAAAAATGTATGTTTTATTTATTTATTATTAATTTTCTAAATGACACACGTCAGTTTTCGAAAATACATACATCGGTTCGTTTTTATATAGCTTTTGATTGGCTTCACCATTTTCCAAGAAAACTATATGGTGCAATAGAGGAGACTGAGCTCTACAATCTCATATATAGAAATCAATGATTTCATTAAATTTTGCCCCTAAAGTGTTGCACCCACACATAACGTTTTAATTTCAAGGTTTTATGACTTCAATAATTAATAATAATAAAAAATAATTCATGAAATTTTTTGAAAAAATAGTGTTGCACTAAACCCATATGTCCTTTATATGTCTGCAAGATTTTATCCAAAATGGACATCATTTACCTCAATAACTGCTGCACCCGCACAAACATATATGTTATGATGTGCTGAAAATTTGAAAACCCAATTTAACGGAAACTAATTTTATAATCATTTACACAAATTTTTTGTAGATAAATGTTATATATTATGAAAGCTGATTCAATTACCTATCTTTTGTCTTTTTACTTCATCTTCAAAGTCGTTACAGAAGTACCCCTAATTGTCACCTAAAGTCAGAGGTTCCAGGTTTTTTCAGTATTATGTGGCATCTAAAGTGTCTTTAAAGGAGTCCATGATTGTGCATCAGCCCAGTAGTGACACTCATGTACTCTTTTATATTTTGGAAACCCTTTTTAAACTTTCAACCCTTTTTATCACTATATAATTCTTTGAAGTTGCCAATGAGTTTCCCAACTTAGAGTCTTCAAGGTTCCATGAAAATTTTAGAGAGGAACCACCATGCTTACTGCTGCACTACTCTGATTACAATCACCTTCTCAAGTGGTTACTCAATCTCCCACACTATTCATTTCCCCAATAATTGAAACCAATGAGACTAAAAATTATCTTAGGGTCACATTACTTGTATTTCACTACAACAATTTTGAGTGCTCTCCAACCCATACTATTAGGTAAGAGAATTCCTGGATCCCATTTCCTTGTATGCATTCTTCCAAACATCATAAGTACAAAATATAGATCATCAAAGTACATAACAACATAATACAAATGTACATCAAGAAGGTGCCTCATCATAGAATCATGAAAGTGCTTGTACCTCCAAGTAAGTAGACCACCATTTGCCAAGTGCATACAAGCATCAAGTGACCAATCAAATCTTCCCCAATGACATAGGTGAGGATCCCATGTCCTATAATGCTGCTCCAAAAGGATGTAAGATGCATCAAAATAATCAGTTGTGTGTTCTTTCATCCGAGAAGTGAATGGAGAACCTCCACTAAAATCTGAACCAATTAGGGAGCAAAGAAAACAATGAGCCTTCAAGGGGCTCATAGAAGTACCATTTGTGCATCCATGGACATGTGTATTATCAAGAAATAACAAAGTATGTTGCTTCTAATAAAAATATGCTCCAATCATACATCTCTTCACCCATGTATTGGATGAAGTTCCTCCAACATCAATTGAACTAAGAAAGGAGCAAGGAAAATCATGAGTCTTCAAGTGAATCAAGTGAACATCATAGGTGCATCCATGTAGATATGTATCATCATAAGGTAAAAAAATATGTTGCTACAAATGTAAATAATAAGCTGCTCTAGTCATGTCATCATCAAAAGGAGAGATAGGAGTTTCATACGCCTCATGTGGAACCATTAGAAAGAAACCTTTCACCCAATTTTCATTCCCAATTGATGTGGCTGGAAAAGAAGTAGGGGGTGAAGAATTGTGAACCAACCTTAACTATTTTCAACTCTTACCCATCGAAATCTTTAAGTCATCTTCTCCATAATTGGATGGTACAACTATTGTTGGATCATGTGCCTCCTCCAAGGCTCTGCAACTCTCCTCATGAGGCAACTCATAATCCCTCTGAACAAAGACAAGTGCTTGTCTTCCTTCTTGTTTGAGTGTATCCTCTTCAAGCACCTACATATCAAAATGTACCTCATGTTCCACTATCACATGAGGTTCCTCCTTTGTAACATAAATCATTTCATTCATTGAATGATTGTCTGATATGTAGGAGGGTGTAAAGGACCTTTGCAACTTCTCTTGAAGTTGCTCAATATGCACCATAGATTTTTGGAGTGTATTTTGGGTGGAATCCAACTCATTTGAGATCTTGTCATTCTCTTTTGAATCCTTCAAGGTTATTCCATGATACAAACCAACAAGCTCAATTAAATAATCTCTATCAAAAAAAAAAATCAAAAAATTACCTTTGGTGTCCAACATTGCCTTCTGGATTTTCTCCATGTCTTTAAGGGAAGATTTCTCCTCCACACACCAAAAAAAAATTGAAACCAATGTATGTGTGTCATGGAGAATTTTCAAGGCCTCTTGAATCTTATTTTAATCCATTTTCAAGGACCCTTCAATAAAATGAGGCTTTTGCAAATGAACCTCCTCATCATCTTCCTTCTTGCTTGGACCAACTTCATAAAGCTCAAGTTGTGGTGGGGAAATTGATCTTGGTTCTTCTTCAACTGCTACAAGGTCTTCATTTTCATGCTTAATGGAAATTGGGATTACAACAACACTTTCAAAAGTGATCTCTATGTCACCAACATATAGGTGTGAGTATCCATCATTAGGTGCTCCTTCATAGTTCAAGCATCCATCAGTAGGTGCTCCTTCATAGTTCAAGAATCCATCAGTATATGCTCTTTGATTCAAGTCTAAAGTAGAACGTGTCTTAGAGTGACATTCAATATTTTCAATTGAGTCTTCTTCATGCTCATGTGATGTCTATTCATATTTTTCAAAGTCACTTGGGAGTGAATTTCAATCCTCTTCATGTAATGTTTATTCTACTTCCCCACCTTCAGAACTAGGTTGCTCATGGGTCTTCTCATTTCGATTCTCCTTTTCACTCAAACATATATGAGTTGCTCTATAAGGTAGTTTGCAAGAATGGCATAGACCTTGCTTCACTAACTCCACATCTTCATTTTTGGGCCTATTTTCAAACACCCAATTAGAAAAGTATTCAAAAGGAATGGCCTTTTGTGTATCTCCCTTAAACACATCAAGATATGCCTGATATTGTTGGGGCAAGGTTTTACATGTTTCTCTCAATATTTGTAATTCATTCATAGAATTATCCATTTTTTGCTAAACACATACATATTCATCATACATAGGGTCATAATAATAACCTTCATTCCTTATGAAATTGTAATAAGTGCAACATGATGGCACCTCTTCCTCATACCATTCACATTCTTCTTCATATTGCTCACAATCATCTTCATACTGCTCATAAGCATTGTACTCATAGGAGTCATCATAATAGTAAGACATGGTTGAAAATTATTATTCAATGTATGATATTAATGCACAGGTGCAAGGACCATGCTCTGATACCACTGTAATGTTCCATCAAGAAAAAATCCTTGGATTCACCTTGTTTTGACTCTAGGGTTTTATTTACAACCGGTTCCAAACACCTCTGAACGATTTCGAATTTAGGGGGGAAGGTCTTGATGGTGAATATGAAATATTAAAAAACCTATCATACATCCAAACAACTGATATACCCATCCATGGTCTGCAAATTTCATGGGAATAAGTTTCAGAACAAGACTAGTTAATTTGAGAAGTGGAGATCCCCCCTAGGTCTGCCATTAGATGCTCTTCCAAACATTGTACGACATTCATTAATTATTGGTTTGAGACTTGGATATATTAGAGGAAATTAGGAACAATATATGTGTAGCATTATATTTGTTTTTAGGGTTGAATAAGCATCATAATGAACAACAACTTCTAGAGTCTAGTTTTTGAGGTGAAATTGGTGGGCAAGGAGTCTTGAATTTCTTCATAAACCATAGTAATATTTCAGAGGTCCACATACATCATTTGGGACATCACATTAAATTCAAATGTATCTCATATAATGATAAATAACTCAGGAAAATCTGATATAAAATAGGTATAATATCATTCCAAAATCACTATACAAATGCTATGGGGAAAATGGCTCGAATCTCTTCCTTGAATGTAAATATCACTTGAAATACATAATGTTTCGAGTTGTGTTTCTCATGATATGATTATTACAGAGATATATAGAATTTGACATGTCCATGAAGTCGAAATAGCATTCCTTCAATAACTATATATGCAACAACAAGTGAGCTATGCAAAAGCTATGGGGAAAATGGTTCGAATCTTCTCCTTGAATGTAAATATCACTTGAAATATATAATTTTTCGAGTTGTGGCTCTCATGATATGATTATTACAGAGATATATAGCATCTAAAATGTCCATAAAATCAAAATAATAGTCCTTCACAAACTACATGCAACAACAAGTGTGCCCTTGCACATTTTCATGACATTGAGAGAAAAATAGTAGAATAGGAATAGAGAAGAATGAGAGAAAATGAACTCAAAATCAGTTGGGGATTAAAATTTCATCAAAACATATCCATGAATCTCTATTGAGAGGTCTGAATGGCCTCTCCATCAACCAACTAGGATGGGAATATTGCACCCTCGAAATTGGTTCTAAGGCAAGAATGATAAGCATCCACCTTGCAAGGACAAGCTAAGCTATCCAATTTTTTCCAAATGAAAAATGATCAGAATATAGTCTCCTTATTTCTTATTGTCTTTTATTAACCTCCCAAGGCCTCCTTAGCTCGAATTACCTCCAAGAGACTCATCGAAACTTGAATTAGGGAGAGATTCCCATGAATGCCATTTGTCCAACTTTTCCTAGCTCTCCTATTCCGTCAATTCGAATGGGGGAATCTTGGCTGCCATAATTCCCCTTATGTGCCCTTTTGGAATCTTTGTTTATCCCTAGAATGTCATATATGTTAGATGTTAGCAATCAGGTCTGAACTTTCTCATAAGTGTCATAGAATCTTCATCATTGTTGTCATAGGAGTTAGGGAATCTAGCTCCAAGTGTCACAATTCTTCTAAGATGCCTCTTCCTCTTCCATCGGAGTTACTCTTCCACTCCAATTCGACCTTACATGATTCATACCAAGAATAATACCTCTTCAACTCCCCCAAGTATGTTATCCTTCATATTGAACTCGAATTGGTGAGAGAGTGATGCCAAGTGTATTGGGGAATCTTGCCACATGTGGGTCCCACAACCTCTTATGTGCCCTCATGATCCAATGCCACCTTATTTTCTTTTTATTATTATTTAATTGACCCATTTAATGTGAATTTGTAAGTATAAGGCCAGTTTGGGTCTTGTAGCTCCTTTATTCCAACTTTTAATGCTTCAACCCCCAACCTAGGGAACTAGTAATTTTTGTCGATGATAGTTCATTTGGATGGGAATATTACAAACTTTGAATTGATATTTTTCTCTAAATGTGACCCACCTTGTCCATTTGGATCTAATTTTACATTATTACTAACTTGGACATCATGCTTGGCAATTATTTGACCCTTAGCACCAATTTGAAAAACTATCACGAGTATGGCCAAGTGACTTAGGCCATTGTGACCCAATGCAAAATTTGGGGACATGACAACAACAAACAATTTATAGCCTTTTCTTGCACACGTTTTCAGTTGTAGGGATGAAATTTCAGGTATTGTGACATCTCTAGGGATTCCTTTTATAAGACAAGTATTGTTCATTTCATCAGCACATGTAAAAGTCTTAGTATAACAATCTAGAATGACTCTGTGTTTTTCTAGCCAGTTCATACCAATCAAAATATCGTAAGATCCTAATGGTAAAATATCTAACCTTGTTGAATTTTGAAAATATTTCATGAACAATTTACAATTCTCAATGTAACTTGCTACTTTTCTTATCATACCAGTAGCCAATTGAACTAACCATGATTTGTCAAAATTTTCCTTTTTCAACTTCATAAATTCTACCAATGTAGGTGATATATAACTCATATTAGCTACAGGATCTATTAAAATAGAAAAAGGTTTTTCAACTTATCCTCGATATCCACCATGTAAGATTGATGACCCGCTTGTCTGTTGTCCAATGCTGCATTGATTCTTAGGATATTCTTGGCTATATACACCACAGTTGTAGCTCCTTGGGTTGTCTAGATGGTTTTGTTGTCCTTCTTCTATGGGAAGTCCCTGTAAAAATGATTTTCCCCACATCCCCAACACATTAAAGGTTCTCTTACATTATTTTCAGGCTTTTCATACCCTACGGTTTTCTCCTTTTTATCAAACTGATAAGGTTGTTTTCTCTTAAAAGTGTTTCCTTGATAATTTTTTTATTCTCCTTTGAAATTTTGTAAAACCTTTCCTTCTTGGATCATTGTTTTCTTTGCTTTGACAAGGTTTAGAGTGTCCATTTATATTCTTAAACTGTTTAAAAGATCATTTTGCTTTGCGCATTACCTCATCCAAAGTCTTTGGATTGTCAAACTCAATCCTATCCTTATAGGAAGTAGGCAAACAACTTAGAAAACGTTGTACTTTTGGTTTTTCTTTGGTTATGTAAGGCATATATCTTAATAATGCCAAGAATTTACTGCAAGAATCATTCATATTCATTTCACCCAGCTTTAGCTAGTAAAACTCTTTTGCTTTTCCTTCATAGTATTGTTCAAATAAATACTATTTTTTGAAATATTTCTTAAACAATTTCCAGCTTATCTTCAATTTACTAATGCTTTTCACTCTCTTAAGGTCTTGCCACCATATATATGCTTTACTAGTTAAGTTATAAATAACCATTTTTTCTTTTAAATTCCTAGAGTAATAATAAATTTGAAAATACTTATGCATTCTAAATACCCAAGCTTAAGCTTCTTCTTCAGTTTTGACTTCCACATCAAACGTAGGGGGTTTATTTTTCTTGATTTTTCCAATAATTTCATTTTTATATTTCCTCTTTTTCTTTTTCCTATGTTGACCATCATCACTGGCACTACTGCAACCTCCTAAATTTGATTCTTTACTAGGGAATCTATTAATTTTAGAATCATAATCATATGAGGAGGTTGTATAGTTTCTTATTTTTCTTTTTGAGGTTTTAATCTTTTTATTACTGGAAGTATGCCTGTTATGCTTATTAGCTTCAGTTTATGTTAGTCTCTTCAGTAAGGAATCATTTAACTCTTCTTGCATTCTTAAAATGCGCTTGTTATCAATTTTAAATTTATGAAAATATTCTTGTGATGTTGTTGTCTTCTGCATGATTTTAGACTATCCCCCTTTGCTTTCATTCAAGTCAACCAAAATATATGTTTCCAGACTTTCTTCTCCATTGGGTTCTAGCCCTTCATTAGGGGTTACTTCCTCCATTTACCTACAACATAAAATATATATTTTTTTCTTATTTGTAAGAAGAAAATTTCAGTAATCAATTTGTTAGCTTCTCAACTTTTTAAAAATTGTGTGTTGAGCCCAAAATATGCCAGTGTTGAAACCCGCTAGCTATGATACCATATGTGATGTACGTCATTTTTATTTTTATTTTGTAAAAGATAATAAGCATACTACAAAGTATTGCTGTCCATATCAAGTTACCATGATGGTGCTAAGTCGAAATGAGAACTTTTGATAAGCTAAAGTACCAATATTAATATATGATTAAAAATTATAGAAGGTGGATTGTTTACAACAAAATACCTTGTCCATCCGCTACGGTATTATTAAAATTTTGTTACACACCCACTTAGCTTTGGTAGGGAGAAAAGAATCACTGACATACTAGTCATATTTGTATACAAGGGATGTTACTCTTAGACTAAAATATTAAATGCCTTAAGTTGAGGTAAGTGATGGAGGAAGGGATTAACCATATTTCCCTTGATCAAACTAAATAGGGTGCTAATGTAAGGAAGAATAATCTTATTTAATTAAGTTATACAAGAATAATTAAGTCCTTGAGAATATAAATCTCTACCCTAGTGGATTCATTTCCAGCTCAGGGGTGGCCTCTCGGTGGCACAAATATACACCGGACAGAGTGCCAAATGGTTGGGAGGTAAATTGCAGTAAAAAATTTAGTCGCTCGAGTGTAATCGACCACATAAGTGTAATGCCCCTAGAAAGATTGTGGACCTTAAGGGAACCTGTCAAGGAACCCGACTGAACAAATTCGATATAGTGGTCTCTTGAGCCTTGTTTTATATGTGTGGAGTGGTATAATTGATTGATTACATCATGCTTAATGATTAGCCCTGATTGATCAAGTCAAAATGCAGTAGGACAGTTACAGTCCTAGCTGTACGACTTGGGAGGACGCAACTAAGATGCGTCGTAGTTTTCCATTTTTATTCTGAACTTCAGGACGAAGTTCTAAATAAGTAGGGGTGTATGTAGTGCCCCTAGACTTGTGTACACATTGAGGGCACCTGCCGAGTGACCCGGCTGATTGAAACATTAATTAAATAACCTTTTGACCTTTTTTTTAGTATGTGTATCTGAAGTGTTGAGGTAAATGAATAATTGCATATGTTAAACGATTAGCTATGACTATGGAAAATTATGTTGATGGATAATGCTTAATGACTAGCTGTATGGTGATTATGTATTTGGCGATGAAATGTATATTTGATAAGATGAATGAGCAGTTTGAATAAATCATAAATGTTTAACAAATGCTAGAGTTAGAAACTAGATGATGATTGTTGAGAACAGTGCTACTAATAATTTGTTGTGAGAAGTGTGTGTAGAAACAAGTGAGACGGTTCACCAACGGACACACAAAGGAACATGGAGGGTCGTAGAGTACGGGTAAATCACACACAGGGGAAGCGATGACGCTGTCGACTTCCGACAAGAATACCACGCATGAGCAGATAAGCATTGATCTGCTTGCTCAAGAGGAATGTGTGAGGGCGTATGAGGTGGGCCTTGACGGAGCTGGTCACGTACGAGTTGAGGGGCACGCAGTGAGAACGGACTCACTCCTCAACACCATTAGTCCCTAGATAGAATGTAGATGGAGGATGGATGGTAACGATTCCTAAAATCCCTACAAGATTTCCCGCAAGTCAAAACGGAAAGATGGTGGCAGAAGGTCCCGATGATGCGGTACCCTGTTGAGAATGGAAAGAATGGACGCAAGGACCCAACGAGGTGGTACCATTCAAGGGAATGGAAACCATGGATGATTGCACCCGACGGAGTGGTGCCATGTCAGGGGATTAAAAAATTAAGGAACCAGGAGCCCAACGACGCGGCACCGTGATCCTAGTGAGTTTGATTGTTAAATTAAACTGCATAAAAACTTAGGAGAATAACTCTAGATTATTACTTAGCAAATGCATAACAATAGCTTAGACATTTGCACATGAATAGTTATTTTGTTGAGCATTTAAAATAATAGAAATTATTATTTAGGAGCAAAATAGATTAGACACCTAGTCAACTAAAAGCTCGGAGTTGATTAAAATATCTTGGGGACAAACTAGAGCAAACTTAGGGATGTAGGTGCACTTCCCAGAGAAACTGACACTTGGATGGGTGAGTGTTTTAATTAAATAAATAATTAAAAATATTTAATTATGCATGAAGCGACATGTGTCACAGGAGATTTCCCTTTATAAGGAAGGCTTAAGGAATGGGTAAGGGGCCCATAATTTGGACGATTGTCATAATTTTCGAATGCCTCAAAGACTTGCTGCTATCTAAGGGTTTGGATTAGAAATCCTGGTGGGAAGGGAAGCCCAAGCTGAATTTCTGAAATACTTGTGTGAGATCTATGACCCAAAGCTCGGGGGAGGCCATGCGACTGAAAGCATAAGCCTATGGTTGGGTGGTGAAGCTAACGGTTGCTTCGCCTATGGTTAAACGAGCTTTGCTGGAGGGATCCTACGGAGGACGCAGACAATAATTGACCAGCTGGATAGGGTTGACAGGTTAAGGTTTTGCTTATTTTTGTTAAGTTATTCACTCTTTTATTTTATTTTTCCAATAACTATAATGGCTAATTTGTTTGTATGAAGTTATTAAAGTTTCAGGTACAATTCAAGGGGACCCTAAAGGAGGGGTCTTACATTTTGTATCAGAGCCGATCGAGCCTTGAGGGAACTAGACTCGTATTTCTACCGAGGGGCTTTTGGTAAAACTCGTAAAAGGAAAACATGGATTGACGATAGCTCTATCAAGGACTTCATCAATGGTTCAGATAACTACCCGACAGGTACTATTCGTTTAATGTAGTCTTTCCTTGTTATAATTTTATAGATAAAAATTTAGTTACAGCCTTTATGTATAGAAATCTTTCTGAGAATTAGAGGATTGAGCTTTCGTTGCTGTTGTAGAAGTAAGTAAATGAAATTCCTGAAGATGTTACTGCTCGCTCAAATTGTATGAGAGTATGGATCACATTTTCTGAGCAACTAGAAGACCTCTGTATGACAATATTTTTGATAATTGTTTTCTGTGTATTCTATTTAAGGATCTCAGCTATAGATGATAATTTTTGTACATCTTGATTTTATGAATGCTCTCTGATTTTAGGGAAGGAATGACGTTTTAAAAGAAGTATGATTCCAGGGTATTTGCGCACTATTTATTTGTATAATGGATGGATCTTTAGTGTGTTCTGTTCGTAAGATCTCTGCATATAAAATTTGATATTGAAAACTTTTTGTCTACTGCATATTTTGTTTTTACTAAGCTTTGGGGAGCGATTTCCCTTGTGATCGCCTTTACGAACCCGATCAGATCCCTGTTTGTGGTTTCGGATCCTTGTCTGTTCCTTGATTGAATTTGTAATCTTTGTGCCGTATCCTATGCTGGGCAAAGGAGGGACAAAATCAATCCTTGTCCGTTTCTTTTATTGCATTTGTAATCTCTATGTCCTATTTTATGCTGGGCGATTTAGGAATGATCAGATCGATGTTTGTGGTTTATAACGTACTTTCAAAACTCAGTTGCAATCTTTAATTTGAAAAAAATAGCGAAGCTCTGTGTTGATATACATTCTGCATATTAGCATGCATATTGTAGCTTAACTCCGTATTAATTTTAAATGTTAGGTTTCAGATCCGAATTTGATAATCTAAATCTCAGTTTTGGATTGGCCGGATCGAGTTTGTATTTTTATTACAACACTTAGTTTCATGTCCAGATCGGAACTGGATCCCAATTATTCCCTCATTGTTTTTCATCCTGTTGCAAAAAAATTGATAAATTCTGTATTGCGTGATTTTGGTTCTTTAGAATTTCATTTACTGTGGTAACAATCAGTATTATGCTGTCAATACATGGATCCTTTACTCTATAATTATTTGATTCTATTTAACCCTAATTTCGTAGACCTCTGCCAATTAAGAACGAACTTGATTCAAGGCCTTGCCTATGGAGACCGAGATCTGAGCTAGCCTACCGCTTAGATCTGGTTCATTTAAAAGAAAAATTTCAGTCACGGTTAAAGGATTCTGAATTAGGCGTCCTCAAGGGAGTCAATTTTTTCTGTTTCAATTTTTTTTTTTTTTATATAAAACCTCTGTCTTCTTTTCCTTAGATCACACCAGCGTGTACATGACCTCTGTGAGATTATAGCATTGATTTTATTCATATATTTGAACCCTGGTCTTATACTCTGTCGCTTTTATCTTTTGATATCTGCAACTTAATTTTTGGATCATGAACTCTGTCAATCTAATTAAACTTCGCTAGGGCAAGATTTCTAGATCCTAATATCTACCCAGACTTCAGTGTTGATTTTATTTTATATTTATGGAATCAGAATTTCACTTTGCCTACATTTATCATTTTAATATCTATGTAATCACTGTACGTTTTGGTTGGAAAACTCGATTTACTATCTGTTCAGAATTTTTGGTTTGAACAAATCATTCTATACTCCTTACGTTCTGAATATAGATCTGCCGATTTCATACTACTATTAAAAATCTTGTTTTGGGGATAGAGATATCACCTGTTGCGATGAGTATTGGGGAAATTAACGGATTGACAGAGCCTGATCCCATGACAGTATTTATAACTGTGTTTTAGTCTTGTTTTATTGATAGGTGTATCATGCTGCGTTTTGTCCTTTATTTAGGGATATATTTACCTATCATTTGTTGAGATGAATACTGGGGGAAGAGAAAACGAGATCTGGGTATTGTCCATACTCTGCTATAGGGTTTCTGATCCTTTGAAAATGGAATCACTTGCTCTATTTATTCCGGGATGAAAACGATGGATCAGTATGTGCTGAAGTGAAATCGCAGTATGCTGAATAGATTACCATTGTAGGATTCCTTTTATAATCTGCCATCAATTTGGTGAAATCTCTGTAGGCTGAATGTCTTCCGCCGTAGGGTATGTTTGAATGCTGCACCGACTTTGGATGAATGTTTGTATCATGAGAAGGTGTCATAGATCTGCTGCTTAAAGTTAAGATTCGTCCTGAAATTAGTTTCTTATATCTTTAACTAAGTGAGATACGGTCTTTACATGTCGAACGGCGTGAATGCATGATTGCTGCAACCGTATTTTATTTTGCTGCTGAGCTGTTTGGGTTGGGACATGCTTGGAATAGTAAGCATCAAACTTTGCTCTGTTTTTTTTTTATGATATAAATATACATGCTGCTTGGATGATGCAGAGATCGAGAATGCTAGCTCCCAGATGTGGCGAGATGTTCATATACATAAAATCAAATCGTAGATCTAAGGTGTCATAAGAAAAGTTGAATAAGTTCACCGTATATTTTTTTATTATTATTATAAATACGTCTTATTTCCAAAAACGTTATAGATTAAAGAAAGTTGCAGATCTTAAAATACATGTGATGAACTGAATATGTTCGGCATACATGGAAACTTCATAAGCATTTTCGTTATGGTGTTGTTCTATAGAGAAGTCGAATTTATAGGGGATCTTAGATCTCTGCGTTATTATATGTTTATTATTTTGAAACTTAATTATTTACCTGTTGAAAAACACAGTGTGTATTTATTAGGATCTTGCGATTCTGAAGCACAATACTAACTCACCTTCATGGATCCCTGTCTATTCTGAAACTGTAATTCATGTTTCTTACTGACCTCCGTTTGAGTTGGAAAGCATATTAAATTGTGTTTTGATCTCTGAGTAAGCTGGAGATGCCGTTTTACATCCCTTACAGTACAGTTTTTGGTTGAAAACGCAGTTTGTAATTATGGAATCTCTGCGAATCTGAAAACGTTGTAGTGATGTATATTTTCGAGTGAGTGATATGTCTATTGTTGCGCCCTCCATTGTAGACCCAATAGAACTTTATGCTGGAACTGTCCCTAGGGCTTGGTATTTTGGTTTACTGCAAACTCATGACTAGTTTAAACTTGGATCTCTGTTTTACGCCTCCATTTATCCCTCTGACATGTTTCCCTTATGTTGGAGATGACGCCGTGAATTTTGAGCCTAGCTATTGTTACATTTCACTCCTGTTGTTGTTCTTCCCTTTGAGTGAGTGTACAACTTCAGTTTTTCCTTGGATGCACTCATAAACTTTACACAATCCCCTTGAATTCTGCAAGAGTAGTGTTCCTTCACTGGCCACTTGGCGAACAAGCAACAGCTGTTCCCTACTCGTTGCCTTTACTTTACTATGTTTACTTCACTAACTTATAGTAATTGTGTTCACTGCTGATGCGATTTTGCTAAATACATTTACAGTCATGGAGAGGCGGTGAGAAGAAGGGTAATAACTTAATTTCTCAGTTGCTCTGTTTGCTAGCTCGGCATTCGACCATTGAGTTGCCAACGCCATCAACGTATACTCCTTGTTGGGCGTTGAGTGATGGTGTAACCCCGTGCCTCTGTTGATCCTATGAAAACCTTTTACTTTAGTCTCGATTATCGTCACTACTTTTATTCAGATTTTTAATGTATGAAGATGGTCTGCCAAGTCTAGTAGCTAATAACTTCGACCAAGTATCCGATGATAATTTGGTTGTTTACATTTTTTCACCTTTTGAAACGATCTTGTGCCATATTCATGGTATCATATAGTTTAGGCCCCTTGTGGATGGCTTATATCGTGAGCTTATTTCATAGAAGATTTATATATATATTTTTTCTTGTGATTTATTATTTTTTTTAAAACGCTTGTGTCGGAACTTTTGCATCCTATCTCTATCCAAGTAAGACATAATAGGATCTAGTCCTTTTTGTTTATTAAAAGTGTTTAGAGGTCTTAGGAAGTATCATATGCAGATAGCTTTGTTAGCATAATGTGGGTTACATCTTATAAGAAAACTTAAAAAAAAAAAAGAGATTATCCTATTGAAATGTATTGAAAAGTTGGTTTGACTTTTAGAAAAGAATTATATTTTGTGTATAACACTCCTTTTAACCCTCTATAGATTAAACAGATCGTATTGTGTTGAATGTGTTAGAACATATAACATTTATATATATTTCAGATTATATTTATAAGTTATGGCAATTAAGACCAAGATATGGAAGTGAATAAATATTAAAGAATCATATGGAAAAGTTTATTAAAAATGCATTTTGAGGATAAGCGCTAGATGTAAGACACTCGTGAAATTTACATGATTATATGATGTAATCTAAGTGTAGGAAAGCTATTGATAAATGCACATTTGGAAACTAATGTTAGGATTTAAAATAGTTGGGAAATTTAAAGGATTATATGCCATTCATTATGATTGCAACATGTTCATAAGAATTTATAATATTGAAGTATTGTATATTTGTATTCTGCACATATCCATCTTCTGCAAGTAGAGTAAATGTTATAGAGTAAATTTCATAGTATTTTATATGTTTCTCCCAAGGAACGATGTAAAGTAAAGTAAAAGGAATTATATATTTATGATGTTTAAATTACATAATATTAGTGTTTTATATGTTCTTCGGGAAAGAATTATGTGAATTAGAAGCTAAAGATATATAGATATAAATCACATTTAATTTATTATGTAAAGTGTTAATTATGTCCTCAAGCCAAATTGTAAGGATTTTATGGTATGACTATATGTGCTTCATTTTGTTAGAAAAGAGAGGTACAATAAATCTAACAAATTATATACTTATGTGACACTTCAATAATGTCAATTATGGAGGGATAGTATGTGTCTAGTATGTTGGAATTTTAGGACATATGTATATTCAAGAGTAAGTGGTATTTAATATTATAGAAGTGGGTAATATATTTAGTCAGTCTTATCGTAGTTATACGAAGTATAGTGGAATAGAAGGATGTTTTCATATAACTATTCCTACAGATTAGGCAGGAGATTGAAATGAACACCTAGGTAATTTAAGTACTAGAAAGACCCTCTTATACATGCATTCGAGTTATGAATTTCCTAGATCATACTCAGAAAAAGGGTTTAAAGCCTCAATGAATGTGTAGGAATGTTGGATTATTTAAATTGGTACATAGTTAGAAGCTTAAGTCTCAGCTTTTATAAACTGTGACGATGCAAAATATTTGGTCACATGTTTATTAAATTAATAGTGGTTGATTTTAGGATTTATAATAAATTACAGTGATTATGTTTTGTAGCAAATTATATGATGATGAAATCATGTTAGAAGTAGTCAACGTTCGAATTGTATGCATCTATATAGACACGATTATAGTCACAACTATAAGGGACTATGTGATAGTGCAACCCACTAGGAACTTTCGATCATTGAAGTTAGTATACACAACGGAATCAATAACATCTTGGGTTTCTATTGATAAAATGAGGTAAGGATGTGATAATCTCGTTAACCTCGAGTAATGATACTAATGATTAGAACCACGATTTCTATGGCCATGACTGTTGGAGAAAAATAGAATAGAATGACCTCGAGATGAGAATTGAAATTAAGTAAAGCCTAGCATCGGAAGCATGAGAACAAAAATTAACTTCGGGACGAAGTTCTATTTAAGGGGGGGGGGTATGTAATGCCCCTAGAATGACTGTGGACCTTAAGGAAACCTGTCAAGGAACCCGACTGAACAACATCGATATAGTGGTCTCTTGAGCCTTGTTTTATATGTGTGGAGTTGTATAATTGATTGATTACATCATGCTTAATGATTATCCCTGATTGATCAAGTCAAAGTGCAGTAGGATAGTTACAGTCCTAGCTCTACAACTTGGGAGGACGCAACTGAGATGCGTCGTAGTTTTCCATTTTTATTTTGAACTTCGGGATGAAGTTCTAAATAAGTAGGGGTGTATGTAGTGCCCCTAGACTTGTGTAGACATTGAGGGCACCTGCTGAGTGACCCGGCTGATTGAAACATTAATTAAATAACCTTTTGACCTTATTTTTTTAGTATGTGTATCTGAACTGTTGAGGTAAATGAATAATTGCATATGTTAAACGATTAGCTATGACTATGGAAAATTATGTTGATGGATAATGCTTAATGACTAGCTGTATGGTGATTATGTATTTGGCGACGAAATGTATATTTGATAAGATGAATGAGCAGTTTGAATAAATCATAAATGTTTAACAAATGCTAGAGTTAGAAACTAGATGATGATTGTTGAGAACAGTGCTACTAATAATTTGTTGTGAGAAGTGTGTGTAGAAACAAGTGAGACGGTTCACCAACGGACACACAAAGGAACATGGAGGGTCGTAGAGTACGGGTAAATCACACACAGGGGAAGCAAAGACGATGTCGACTTCCGACAAGAATACCACGCATGAGCAGATAAGCATTGATCCGCTTGCTCAAGAGGAATGCGTGAGGGCGTACGAGGTGGGCCACGACGGAGCTGGTCACGTACGAGTTGAGGGGCGCGCAGTGAGAACGGACTCACTCCTCAGCGCCATTATTCCCTAGATAGCATGTAGACGGAGGATGGATGGTAACGATTCCTAAAATCCCTACAAGAGTTCCCTCAAGTCAAAATGGAAAGATGGTGGCAGAAGGGCCCAACGATGCGGTACCCTGTCGAGAACGGAAAGAATGGACGCAAGGACCCAACGAGGTGGTACCATGCAAGGGAATGGAAACCATGGATGATTGGACCCGACGGAGTGGTGCCATGTCAGGGGATTAAAAAATTAAGGAACCAGGAGCCCAACGACACGGCACCGCGATTCTAGTGAGTTTGATTGTTAAATTAAACTGCATAAAAACTTAGGAGAATAACTCTAGATTATTACTTAGCAAATGCATAACAATAGCTTAGACATTTGCACATGAATAGTTATTTTGTTGAGCATTTAAAATAATAGAAATTATTATTTAGGAGCAAAATAGATTAGACACCTAGTCAACTAAAAGCTAGGAGTTGATTAAAATATCTCGGGGACAAACTAGAGCAAACTTAGGGTTGTAGGTGCACTTCCCAGAGAAACTGACACTTGGATGGGTGAGTGTTTTAATTAAATAAATAATTAAAAATATTTAATTATGCATGAAGCGACATGTGTCGCAGGAGATTTCCCTTTATAAGGAAGGCTTAAGGAATGGGTAAGGGGCCCATAATTTGGATGATTGTCGTAATTTTCGAATGCCTCAAAGACTTGCTGCTATCTAAGGGTTTGGCTTAGAAATCCTGGTGGGAAGGGAAGCCCAAGCTGAATTTCTGAAATACTTGTGTGAGCTCTACGACCCAAAGCTCGGGGGAGGCCATGTGACTGAAAGCATGAGCCTATGGTTGGGTGGCGAAGCTAACGGTTGCTTCGCCTATGGTTAAACGAGCTTTGCTGGAGCGATCCTACGGAAGACGCAGACAACAATGGACCAGCTGGATCGGGCTGACAGGTTAAGGTTTTGCTTATTTTTGTTAAGTTATTCACTCTTTTATTTTATTTTTCCAATAACTATAATGGATAATTTGTTTGTATGAAGTTATTAAAGTTTCAGGTACAATTCAAGGGGACCCTAAATGAGGGGTTTTACAATAAGCATTCTTCAATGTTGTATTGTTAGATGTCAATAATATGAATGTATATTTTCATGGATTCTCCTTATATGTAAACATGGTGGTATATTTATCATAATGATAATTGGTGTTTATGTTTTTATATTGTATTCAGATTGGCGCATGAGATTGGTAATAATAATAATGTATTCTATTTGATAAAATATGTATATAGTATGTCTGGATGATTATTGTATTGAATCTATGTGTTACACTTTTATAAATGGAAATCCATGTAGAAGAAATATACATAGATAAATGTAGTACATTGAGATGATGACTATTATGTTGAAAGTTGGGTGATAGCAAAAAGGTTATCATGTAAAAATATTAGACTATGTTGATTAATGCTATATAAAATATAGAAATGGACCTGCATGGTAAGAATAGAAAGATACATGGAAGACTAATAAGTTATAAAGATATCCACGATGAATGATTTATTTTGTGAAGTAACAAACTATGTAAATGTTGCTCCTATGCTTTCCTGAGGGTTGAATTGGAAGGTAATTACCTTCTCTTTCCTCATGTGATTAATTGTGGTTAAAGGAATAGAAGCATCAAGTTGGGTTGTATATTCATATAATATAGGAATTAAGTATGTTTTATATTGAGCGAGATTATTGATTATGGTGAATACCAAGTTGAATAAATCTATATGCATAAATGGTAAATATCTAATTATGATTAGTTGTATTAATAGACTAACGTATTTGTTTGTTGGGTATTCAAAAGGAAAAATTTTACAACCCATTTCCTCAAAACAACAACGAGGATTTCAGGTGAATCACAAAATGGTATCAGAGTTGACATTGCAGCACTCGGGCCTATATGGGCTTAACATGAAGTAAGAAAGTATGAAGTTTGTTGAACTAACAATTTGATTTTTTGTTTTATGCACAAAGGAGGAATGGATTCAGCGAATTAAACCTTCAATTTATCCAAGAGGTAACCAATGGGATAGATTGAATGCTATGATGAAATGGTTTGGTTCATTGCTCAAAACAATCGATTGGATTGAAAACTATGAGTTTACAAGTAGTACTTTCGTTTTGCGTTAATTTTTTTTGAAGCATTATGTTTATCTACTGAATAATGGATTTTGGGTTAAAATATACTCAAAAAGAAGTATAAAATGTTGATCTAGAACTGTTTTGATATATACAATTATAGACACAGGTTTCTAGCTATTAAGACCCCAAACATCAGATTTTATAATGAAAACACAAGATAAAACGTTTGAATTGTTGAATAAAATAGCCATTATAAATTGGCACTAGGGAAAATATTGTAAATTTATCAAGGGATAAGCTACTACACTCCATGAGAAAACATAGTTTATGAAAAAGAACAATAAATGTTGTTGTACTAACATTGCAGGATTTTGTCCATGGTTTATGACTAATGAAAATAATAATCAAAATGAGATGTTGATTATAATTCGTCTTTTAGTGATACTAGAGTTAAATCACTTGGGAATGAGTGATAGCTTTGTACTCTATGTGTTTTGATTATAGGACTGTATGGAGACTAAAACCAATGCCTAGAGAAGGATTTCTTAAAATTTTGACTGTGAAAAGTTGCACTAACAAGTCATTGTGGCAGATCATAAATATCTACGGGACTTGTTGAAAACAAGATAATTATAAATGATTGTGCATAAAATATGGTGATTTTATTGCAAGGGTTTGAATAAAGGTCAAACTTAGAGACTAATTTATAGTGATAGTTAAATTAGTAAAGCATATGAAGTGTTTATGAGTAATAGTTGATCAAGAAATAGGTGAACCTATTATTGATAAAGGAATGATGTAATGTTGAGACTAACTATTCTATCTGTGAAGTTGTAATAGATTCAGAGGACTTGGAGATGGCAATGAAGACATAATAAGAACCAAGTTTATGTATTGCAAGTAGTCATATATTGTGAATGGAAAAAAATGTGGACCAAAAATAATATGATCATTATCAATGAGTTATTGAATGGGGAAAGACAATATCAAAAAGGAAAAACATGAAGTGGCGAAATTGATGATCCAACTCTACTATGCTAAAATAAAATTCATGGACTTAAGAAAGGGAGCTTGAGTGGAAGAAAGAAAGAGATGATGATCATCAATGGAAATAACTAGGTGCAAAAAATTAAAATAACATCTGGAAGGCAGGACATTGTTTGATGTTTTTTGATATGGAAAAATTTTGACTGGAAATCAAAAGAGAAATAATCTCAAAAGCTTAAAGCTCATAAGACCATGTATATATTGGTGACAGATATCAAGGGTGAGTTTTTTTTCCAGCAAAGTGTCGTTGAAGTCCCAAAAACTCAAAGGAGAGTTTTTTGTTTAGTAAAGTGTCATTGAAGTCTTTCATCTCCATGATATGGAAATAAGACATAGGGTGAGAGCTTCCAAGTAAATGGGCTATTATCTTCCCTAATGTTTTGCAAATAATACTCAAATGTAATGCAAAAATCATCCAAGGACGAGGACGAATGTCAAATTGGATATTGTTTGCTTGAAAACATTTGATATAATGTTTCTAATTTGTGAAAGAAGGGTATTTTTATCGCAAGTCAAAAGCGAGCTAAGAGTCTAAGAGTAAGAAGTGAAGGATATCCTCCAAAAGATAAGTAAAATCTTTTTTATTTATGCATTCTTTCGATTTATATTGGAAAATAATAATGGATTATGTGGCCTTATGGTGATAAGAGCACAAATTTCAATGAAAAAGATTGGAAAATTTTCCATGAATAGCAACAACGGTGTGTTGCAAAAGGACTTATTGCTTACATTATGAATTAAATTTGAAAAATAATGGTATTTTTATGCTTGGAATATTGTGTAAGGTCATGTAAAAGTGTAGGTTAATAAAGGAAGGTGAACAATCATGGCATGTAGGAGGTACAGAAGCTCAAAGACGACTAAAGGTCGAAGATAAAGAGATAAATGAATACCAACACTAAGGATGGTGTTGTTCTTAACGGGGGAAGGATGTAACATCCCTCTCTTTAACCCTATTCTTTTGTAACTGAAAATGTAATTTTGTACTTGTTTCTAGTGAGGAGCTCAAGGTCAAGGCCCCACCAGTAAAACTTGTAGGTGTTTCTATTTATTTCCTAAGTTGTAATCGTTGATTATAGAACTAGGATACTAAAGGTGTTAAGGAAACTAAACGATGAGGAAAAACAGTCCAGTAGGGGAGGGAGGTTGACTCGATAGGAATCCATGAGAATCTAGGGTTTTGATGGCAGATGTCATCTTGGTGCCCGTAAGCACTTAGTAACTAATTACATGATTTACCTAAGGTCATAAGTATCCTCTTAAAAATGTTAATCCTAAGCAAAGAAACTATTGGTTGAAATCTTGTAGCGAACTCCTATGAGCTATCCATTAGGTTAAAAGCAAAAATTTTACTAGATGATTCTCAGTAAAACCAAGCAATCATCTTAGATATGATTACTACCTTAGTTCTAACAAAAGATGCCAGGTACAAAGAATGTTAAAATTCTGAAATAGGAACATACCCTAAGGTTTGTTTCCTTCTTCACCTTGTATAGGGAAGGAGGAATATTTACTTTGTATAGTTGTCATCAAGAACTATTTGTACAATACGTGTGTTGTATAAATATCAAGATATATTTGTATGTTCATAATTTAAATACAAATATATATATATATACACATGAGAGTGCTTTTGTTTTTGTAATTGATGCAAATTCTATTAAGCTAAAAGAAGTAAAAATATAGAGGAAATTACATACTGAGGTGGTCTTATCAGATGCCAACCTTGAAAAACAACATTGCCAAGGCCATACAGACCCAAAAAGATTAAAAAAACCCTAAGTCCAGGGTGCGAGTTCAAATCCATGAAGGCTATGGATGAGCTAATAGTCTGAAACTTAACAAAAAATAGGAAACTAAAATTAAACCACGAAGAAACCTTCTTAACTAGCTACAGAGGGAGCTTTGGAATCAGAAGGGATTTCTTCGAGGATGGGTAACTATAGCGGTGTCGTCCTTGTCAATCCGAGCAGGTGGCGGGGTGCTTTTCATAGGTGGTAGGGAGTTCTTTGCTGAAGTCTGGGTGTCATGCATAGGACACTTGATGGGCAGGGGAGATGTCTTCCTCATCGCAGAGATGTCGTTGTCAGATTCATTACCTGTGCACTTTGCCAAAATCGGCCCCAGAGTGGAGGGGATGGGAAAGGACACGCGAGCAGGTTCCTTGTCTTTCTGCCAGCTACCAAGAGGCTGGAACAAATTGAAACCAGCTGATATGTTACGAGCGTTTCCAAGAGAAGAATCTCGAATTCCAGGTGGAGTGGCCTTACCAAGAGAAGATGCCAGAATTCCAGGTGGAGTGGACTTTGTAGGAGAGGTGGTTAGATTGCCAAGTGTAATGGCCCTGGAGCTCAAAGTGTTGGCCAAAGTGCCCAAGCCAAGAGAGGTGGCCAAATTACCGAATCCTTGAGTAGTGCCAAGGCCATGCGACATAGGAAAATTGCATCAGTTTATGGCCACAGTGGGCATGGCTAAAGAGCTAGGTATGTTGCTACTGGGGTGAAGGTCACAGTGAAGGTGCCGAGCGGGAGCGTAGAAGTCCGAGGCAAATGTTCTCTCCAAGTTGCTCATAATAGCTGCCATATTGGGCATGGAGGCACTCAGAGACTGAGTGATGTGCACGGAAAAGGCCCAATTTGATAGCATATACTCCATTAGATCTCCTGACATGTTTTTTGCAAGCCAGTAGGGGTCTCATGGCTACTCCTGGTCCCTATGAGAGAGAGTATTAGCAATGAGGCGAGCTTCCCAATGGTCTACCAGAAGATAGATAGGGATGGAGATTTCAGGCTTGTGGGCTTTCCTGCTCTAGTTGGTATCAAGAGTGTTTCATCTTGCTACTCTTGGAGCCTTTCGACCTGCCCATAGTGAGGGAGTTACAAAGCCTATCGAACTAGATTTTGGGGGACACTGGCACAAGAAGAAGAGAAGCTAGGAGCCGAGCGATGAAAACATGAATGAGTAGGGAAAGGAGCCAAGGAAAGAGTTTGAAGGAAGGTCGCTGAGGCTAGGTAGCTGGTTGGCAGGGCTTCACACACCTGGGCGCCATGAGGAAAGTGCAGGATAGGAAGAGTGAGGTGACGTCAAAGGTTGATAAGTTTAATTCTCCTAGCGACTTGACGTCGCTTCGAAGTCATGTCGACCACTCTGTCTATCTTCAACACCTCCATTTGGGAGAGACTCACTGCTGGCCTCAGCATTGCCACTTGGAATGGGTGTTGTGATGTGGTCAGTCCTGGTGACATGTCCCCTAGAGTCACTCACACCCGTTGGAGCCCTCTTGTATCCATCTGTATCACTTGCATCCGGGGATATACATCAGAGTGTTAAAAACATAAGTATAAATATAATTGAAACTATAATATGTATATGGTTTCTAGAAGTTGTGTAGAGAAAAGACCATTACTATATAAATACAAGGGAAATAGGCATACACAGTTATATAGTTTAGATTGGGTAGATTCCTTGTTAGACAAGTGTTTATCGAAGTCGCTTAAAAAAAAAAGAATTGGTTAGGTTGTCATGAGAGAAAGAGGGGCGCCAATACCCTTATACGAGAGCCGAGCCTTAATAATTCGGGAGAATTGTGCTTGATTAGGTTCTTAAACCTAAATCGAGGGAGACA
Source organism: Larix kaempferi (assembly GCA_027924585.1). NCBI lineage: Eukaryota > Viridiplantae > Streptophyta > Pinopsida > Pinales > Pinaceae > Larix > Larix kaempferi. The sequence goes on along the minus strand of BSBM01000432.1, from coordinate 6,925,225 downwards.
ACCATTATTGGTTGTGACAATTGTCATGTTTCGTTTTGACACACTAGTACATTGGGTGGATTTTTCCACGAAACATTTCCACCTTTGGTGTAACGCCCCATATTTTGACTAGGAATGTTTACGAGTTAGACACCTTTCACTTTAATTGCTTATTATCTGTTGGACTCAGCTATACAGAGTGAACTATATTTTCGGCATGATAGACATGATGATATGTTGTTATTATGTTTATGATGTTACTATATTCATGCAGTTATTAAGTTATGATTATCATGAGATTCATTGCTTTTATGATGAAAATATATGTTTTAGCGTTTGCATTGGTGAAATGTGAGATATATGGTGTTGTACGTGGGTGCCATCCTACGATGAAATTGATAGAACTGTTATATTCCATACATACATGTGATGCGATAAAATTGTGACATGAAATAAAATGATGTTGATGATATGGATCAATTGGCGATCGAATGGAAATGCTTGTTATAAAATGTGTATTTTGCGGAATACTAACCTACAGGACTCAAAGGGCTATGGGATAGCCGGATACTTGATCTGATATATGGATAAGAACCTATCCATGCCGTAAACCTTAGAAACCAAAATCGATGATACGATGACATGGACCAATAATCCCGATAGCAGCGGAGTATGATTTGATAAGGGTGTAGACCCGGTATGTTGAGAGGGATGGATGTGTTTCCCACTCTATGTTCCTATGATACCCGAGGTCATGGGAGGGCCGTGCTGAGACATGCTGCCCATGTAGTTTTGATGACGATGGTTGGATGCCTGCTAGGGGAGGATAGGTCCGTTGTTTAGCCGACGCTATCGCTCTCAAGTTCTATGTGGTTAGGTCGGTGAGTCCGGCACCCACTTTTGTACTAGCAGAGGGAGGATAGGGAGGATGTGGACGTAGGTTAGGATGGGAGGATATGATAGTTAGTACTGTTGAGGGTTGGGTATTCGTTGACCTGGAGTTAGTGGTAGTAGGTAGCTTTCCTTGTACCTGATTGATTGAACAAATGTAATCATAAAAATAATGAAATGAAATCTTAAAGGTTAACTGATAAAATAACCGATGATGTGTTAGTAATATTATGATAAATGTATACTTGTTCAGTTTGCATAAAGAATTATTAGTATTAGTTAGCTGTTATGCATAGGAAATATGACGTATGTTTATAGTACATGTCCGTCTTGTGCATACGCTGGCCACGCATGCACATTATGCACATGCACGATAATATTGGTTACAACATACTTATCAAGATTTAACAATGTTATAAGTTATCATAGATAAGTCAATTGAGTATTTAGTGAATGACTTAATTAGTAAAAGATTATCAAGTTCTAATGTGTAAAATAAGTTAATTAGTCTTTGTATGTAAAACATTGTAATGAACAATTAAAATAAGTGTCGTTAATTTTAAAGTATCCTCAAGTAAAGGTGTCTTCAATGTGAAGTATAAAAGTTAAACATTAATACTAGAAAAGTGTACTATATAATTGTTGATTATGATTAATTAAACCATTAAGTATATTTCATTAATTATACATAGAAGTACTATGTTGACACTTATCGATTAAACAAATAAATATTTTAATTACTATTATTATTAACTATTATTGTTATTATTATTATTATTTAATTAATAATGATAATGATAATAAACCTTTTTATAAAAGCATAGTGGATTGAATAATTTATTAAACAGATTATTCATTTAATTAATTGACAGAATCATTCCAAAATAAATTAAAAAGGATTTGTTTAAATAAATTATTGAAGGATCCCACTACTCGAGAGAAACTTGGGTGATTTAAAATAATATGTAATCATCATTTTACCTTGAAAAGGGTGTTGCATTAATGATTTGTACTTCCTAAAACCATGACAGCTAGGGCGGTGGAGTGATAAGGAAGTTTGACTTTATGAAGGAGGTGGATTCCTATAAAGAGGGGATTTAACAAAGTATTAGGGGGGTTATTGTGGGAGAACTGTGAGGATTTGTAAAGAGGAGGAAAATATTCCGAGGAGGGGGTTAACTCGAGGAATGGAGGAGGCAGAAAAATCCATTGAGGAGGGGGAAAACTCACTGAACAGTATGGTTATTGAACTAAGGACAAGGCTGCTATGGGGATTATCGGTCTATGGGCTCGGGGGCTAGGAAATCAGTTGATTTCCTAGGGTCAGCAAGATAATAGCTGATCGGCAGGGTGGATCCATCATTTCGGGTTGCTAAGGGAATCTACAGAATCCACTACAGGAATCTTCTTACCTTACTGCAAATCTACGGATCCAGGTATTTTATTGAGCTAGCTTAAATAAATCATACTTTCTTTTATTTTCAAATTATGCATGTCAAAGAACAGAGTTAAAATGAAAGTTTTAAGTTTATGTTTATTTAAATTGCAGAGACATATAAACATTTAGATAACAGAAACATAGACGGTGGATTCTTTTCTTCTAGAAAACTTTAAGGGAAAAACTTGGTATTTACATGAACATGGAATAGAGACCCAGTGCCTAGTAGGGGCACTGCATTTGGAACATTCGTGGAAAAATACAATGAAATTTAAGATGTCTTTTTTAATTTTTTTATCATGGTGGAAATACTGTGGCAATATCGACGTTTTTCTTACTTTTTGATGCACTTTCATCTCTATATCGATGACCTATGGCTACCGTTGTAGAATCACCAAACCAATGCCAGTTTCAAGTACGGTTCTTGCCTTTTTACACATGGGTCAACTCATGCATTTTCGTCGATATAGAGATGATCTTCTATATGTAAATACATACTTTAAGACAATTTTTGACACATTTTCTATAGTAATTGCGACAAGGTTCTTGGTGATTGATTGAGCCCGGATTTTGAACTTACGACAAATTTCGTGGTGATTGTTTGAGCTGGGATATTCTACATTGCTATGATTTTGAACTTGCAGGGTTAGTATTTTTATATTTTTTTTTCTATATGTTAAGAAAAAAAAATTCAGAATTTTTTTTAACATGCATGTTTGAACGAATTCTTTTTTTTCTTTTTAATTTAGCTTTGCTACATATATTTCGTGTGATTAATTAGTTGTACTTGCATGTTTTTATAGGATTTTCATACGATGATTATATATTAAGTACTAATTAAACCTCTTCTTTTTTCTATAGTTCTATCAAACCCAAACCCAAAATCAAAATTGAAAACCACCTCAGCAGTATCCAAGAACTTCCAGTTATGCTTGTGATTGCCTTGGATTCTTCAACACTTGAACTGTGAGGTTCAACTATGTCACATGGTTTTGCTGCCCTTATTCTTTTTTTTCTCTTGTATGTTTGTCCAATAATTTAATCCATATAATCAGATACCAACAACAAGTGTTTCCTAAATACATTATTTATCAACCATATCCAAAACTAGAGAGAGTCATACTCAACAATCATCTAGTAAATTTATAAAAGCTAAGCATGCATCAAGGACAACTTTCATTTGGACCATTTGGGCCACCTAGCTGTGTTCCAATGCCCAAAATATCAAGGTATTCTTCTGAGCAAATCAAAGGTCATTGCACAACACTTGTTGGCATCAATGAAAACTTCAGTCTTCATGTTTTTCTTTATAGAAATTGGTATATAATATATTGTATTTAGAAATATATACTTATATCTAATGTATTTGACAAGTTATGGTGTAGGTAAGACAATTACTTGCACTACAAGGATTTGTCACTATGAATGAAAATTCAAGGCAGCTTGCTCAGTTTAGAGCGGCATTAGAGGCAAGAGGAGATGGAAAATTTTATTGCCCTTGCTCTGATTGCAGAGGCTTGCAAAGAAGAAGACTTTTAATAACAACAATTGAAATACATTGTAGGGAGAAGGGGCATTCCGAAGGGGGTTATGAATATCGTCCCTTGGTAAGAGGTTATTCAATTTTTAATGTATTCTCTGTAATTTTTCCAAGTGTCAAATCAGCCATTTGGAAGGCTAAGAGGCCAATTGGAAATGCCCGCAAGGAGGTGTCCTTGTGCTAATAAAATTAATCAGGTGGCATCGAGTTGTTCCTTGATGAACTGGATATCTATCCATAGGATCATACTTGCCTCTAGAGTTCACACATGTGGTAGACAAGCCTGCCAAAATGAGAACAAGTTTATTTTGATGTCCAAATAAGGTTTGAAGAGGCATTTGGAAATGCTCACCAAAGAGTATCCTTGTGGTAATAAATTATCCAGATGGGATGGACATGTTCCCTAGAGATATGGCCATCTAGCTGTGGTGTCAATTCTCTCTTTGAGTCTCACACATGTGACATTTTGTCCGGCCAAAATTGTGAAAAATAAGGTTAAATGACACCTTATGATATGCCCGTAAGGGATTGTAAAAATGCCTACAAGGGCTTGTAAAATGCTCGCACGGGCTAAAGGTTATGCCCACAGGGGTTTAATGAAGAAAATCATAAGAGATTAAAGATGCCCGCAAGGGCTTATGTATTCCCATAAGGGGATTAATGTATGAGGGCTAAAGAGATGCCCTCATGGGTTTGAAAAATGCCCGCAAGGTGCTTAAGGCAGAAACCCATGAGAGCATGGGCTATTCCCACAATCCAATGGATATAATCCCGTGAAAGTTTGGAGTATGCTTGTAGGTGAAAGAGGAGAATCCCATTGGCTAAATATATAGGCTATCCCACAGATGAAGAATCCCGTAGCCCTAAGATGGAAGAAGCCCATAGATGACCAAAGAAGGTTAATTAATTAAATTAATTAAAAATTAAATAATAAACAGAATTCCAAATTAAATGTTAAAAAGAACATAGATTTGAAGAGACAGGTCATTTATGCCCAATAATGTTGTTATTTCATCATATTATCTCGTTTGAGTGGTGGTATCACTTCATTCATGACAAACAGTTTTATCCACCGTCATTGTATGCAAAGTAGTGAAGAACATAAAATTCGTAATGAAATAACATTCATATGGTCTTAATATATTACGAGACCTATTTTGTTGATATTTTGGTGATATTTATGGCCTTAATGTCTTAGGAGACCTGTTTTGTTTAAAAGTCCAAAATGATCATAATGCAACATTGTATGCAAAGTGGTGAAGAACAAAACATTCGTAATGAAGGTGAGGAAATTCTATGGACAAATATTATGGACCCGTGCATATAAAATCCATCAAAGAAGGTGAGGATGCACTTAGCTCGATGAAAAAAAGTGGTCATAGGTGCAAAAATGTCACTATGAAATTGTTGAGAATCATGCCTCACATCACAATAAAGTATAAACCAAAGCATTGGCTATAGAAGCACTAACTCCTGGACATTAAGAATATTTCAATAAAAAAATGAGGACTTCATAAACATGAATACCATACTTCATAAGCATTGATTGTAGAACCACTAACTCCTGGAAAAAAAAAGTAACATAACTAATTAAGGCATTTTCCCTTATATGCCGATAAATACAAAACTCCATCATAAAAAAAATTGTTTTCATTAATTGTCGATAAATACATATATACATTGATTTATACATGTCTAGCATGTTTCTGACATGGTTGCAATCCCTCCTCTTTAGTAGAAGACAAATCTGCATGGTCTCTCTTTCCTTTCATAGAAGACTGTAATTGTTATGGAGTTGGACAAGGCACTTTTTGCGATTTGTTTTCAAGCTCTTTAACTCTCTATGAATTTTTTTTAAAATTTGCAAGCAAAACATTTTTTTCCGCCATCAGTTTGTTCAACATTTCCACATTTTTATTATACTTCGTTGATTGATGTTCTTCCTTGTCCTCGAATTTTTGTCTGGTATGTTTCAACTGATCTTTAACTTCAGTCAATTCACATTTCAAATTATGTATTTCTTTCTCCTACTCTTTTCCCCCCGACTCTATCTCATTGGCAAGGACAGGAATTGCCATCATTGCAACAAATGGCCCTTTTAATTCCTTCTCCAAACTAGCAATTGTGGATTAAGTTTTTGAATTTCCATATCACATCCCAAATGCTAAAATTTTCTACCCTCTAAGAGTTTTGATTCTAGCTCCCTTATTTTTGCATCTTTCCCAACCATATTTTCTTTCATTTCTTTATGTAATGGTTATGTGCCATACAAATCACCTAGTGCAATGCTCGTTGAGAAGCACTCTTGTAGCATCTTCTCTTGATTTGCTAAGGACATCTCTTGCTCTTCTAAGGACATTGTAGCTGTAGGTGTTTTTTTCCTTCTACCCTTACCCTCATCTCCTTTGGTACCCTTACCTTCACCCTCACCACCTTGTTGATTGGAAATTTTTTTCCTCTACTTTGGTTTTAAGTTTTAAAGATTCTGAGATCCTTGCTAACCTTGTTCCTTTCATCTTATCAGCTTGCTTAGAAATGGTTTTTCTCAAATCGAAAATTATTGATTCTAATTCTCCAAATTTTTTTCCATGGATTCCCTCACACTCTTTCAAATTCAACTAATATTCTTGTACTACCTGTTCATATTATTTAATTTTCTTCTCCGTTACCTGTAAAGGACCCATTTCTATCCTCATTGGTGGTACATTGAGAATATATGGTATTATTTTCAACTCTTCTTTGAGTTCACTCGCTTCAGCATTAGCTTTTTCCAAAGCCTATTTATACTCAACCCTCCATGACTCAATTTCATTTTCAGCATCATCAATGATTTTTTCTACTTCTTTAGATAATAATTCAACCATTTCTTCTTTCCCTTTTATAATTCTGTCCTCTTTAAATTGATTATCCACAACTATCTTTTGCAACACTGCTATCTCTTTGAGGCATTCTAAAATATTATCATCTTTTCTTAAGCACTCTTCCGTCCAATTGCATATATAAGAAGCTTGTTCCTTGAAATGCTCCATTTTATCATATAGGATGAACATGTACCTACTATCAAACTTATATGATGCAATGGTCTAAATGCATAGCGGAAGCCCTTGATTCTGATTTGGAAGAACAATCATGATCAATTTCCAACTGTTTAGGAGGAATTCTATCAAGAACCTCTTGAGGAATTGTAGTGCTCTGGTTTTACAGCAGAGCAGTATGTAATATTTCTCAGTTAATTTTCTACTTATTAAACTTTATCAAGTGTATGGGAGTAATTTCTAAAAATTACTATGTGCCTAAATAATATTTAGTGTTCTGTCGTGTTTTTTTTTATCAACATTACATTCGTAATTTAAAATAGACAAACATATCAATATTTCCTTTTCAACAATCATGTTCTAGCATAAGAATATGTTTCACAACTCAGTAACTCAGTAAATAGCAGTAAATCAGTAAATAGCAAGTTATGCATGTTTACAGTAAGTTTTAGCATAGTAGTCAATAACGGAAATTACCTGATGCTGATGCTAACCGTAAGTTGTAGCAGGTTGTATAACCCTTAGACAGCCAAACTGAAGTGTCCACCCTACCGACCAGCTATTATCTTGCTGGCCCTTGGAAATCAAAGGATTTCCAAGCCCCCGAGCCCACAATCTGATAATCCCGAGAGCAGTCTTTCCTTCTGTTCTCAAAATCTTTCTGTTCTCCAAACTTCTCTTCTCCAAACTTCTTTTCTTCCCCCATAAAAAAAGACCTCCCCTTTCTCCAAGCTCTCCCCCTCTATATAATTTCCCTTCCTCGAGAATATCTTGGGCTTACTCCACCGCCCCAAAATCCCCCTCTCGAGCCCCTCAACATTTACTCCTATCACCAGTTCATTCATACACGGTTCTTTATAAAAATGTATAATTAATTACTCTCATGGAAAAATTAGTTGGTTTTGGATTGACGGTCGTAAGTATTTATTACGGTGGGGATTATCACCCCAAGGTTATCCATTCGGGACAAGCTTCATTAAATACAAGTCTATTCGCTATCCTTGGTATTTAATGTTTATTAATGTAATTAATAAAATATTATATAATTAGTTGCCCCTTTTCAACTTGGACATGATGTGTCTTAATGGTCCACCTTATCCGTCGAGACTACTTAGCTTGAGGTTTAAATTCCAAGATTAACATTGAATAATTAAATAACTATTTTCCATCACATCACGTTCATTCCAAAAAGGATTATACTATTATGGCTAACTTTTGAAATGGAAATAATCACACAATATTAATTTATAAATCAATATTTTAGATCTTACTTATATTGCATTTGTTACGATAGGGATATAAATGTTGCTGGAATATTATTAATTAAGTAATAATAATAATTAGATCCCCATTTATTAATTAATAATAATAATTAAATCACCCTTTAAAAATAATAAAAGGTGAATCAATCATAGTATTCTTAATTATTTGTTTATCACATGAGTACCCTATCATCAACATAGCATCCTTGTTCTTATAAACAAAGCACTTGTGAGGGCTTAAACAATTTTACTAATTAATTAGACACTATCATTACCCTATTCACAACAGTTCTCCTATGACAATGTTAACTGACGACACTTGTCTTAGTTTATTATTACAATGTTTTCATATAATTACTAATTCACTTATTTACACATTGACAACCTAACCATTCATTACCTAACTTGATTGATGTATCCTTAACTGAGTTATCTATGACATTTATACTACTATTCAAGCATGACAAGTATGTTATACACCAGTAATATTGTACAAGTACAAGGTGTGCATGCATGGCCAGTGTATGCACATGTCGGACATGTACTATAAAAAAACCCCATTACGCCTATGCATACTTGCTAACTAATAATAGTATCTACCCCCATGCAGAAGAGCAAGCATAATATATAGTATAATTACTTTAACATCCTCGGTTATTTAACAGTTAACCCTTTACGATTTACATCATTGTCTTTATGTTTACATTAGTTTAATCAATCAAGTACAGGAAGGGTGCCTACTTCCACTAACTCGGAATCAAGGAATACTAAACCCTCAACAGTACTAACTAACACATCCTCCCGTCATAACCTACGTCCAGCATCCTCCCTATCCTCCCTCTGCTAGTACAACAGTGGATGTCGGACTCACCGATCTGACCACATAGAACTTGAGAGCGATAGCGTCGGCTGAACAGCGGACCTATCCTCCCCTAGCAGGCATCCGACCATCGTCATCACAACAACATGGGGAGCGTGTCTCAGGACGGCCCTCCCACGACCTCGGGTCTCATGGAACCATAGGGTGGGAAACACATCCATCCCTCTCAACATACTGGGCCTACGCCCTTATCAACTCATACTTGCTGCTATCGGGATTATCAGTTTGTGTTATCGTATTCCTCATTTTGGCTGCTAAGGTTTGCTGTATGAACATGTTTTTCCTTTCCAATATATATCAGATCGAGTAACTGGCTATCCCATAGCCCCTGTGTCCTATAGGTTAGTGTTTTGCAAAATACAATTTATAGAAAGCATTTTCCATTGATCGCCAATTGATCCATGTTATCATTTTATTTCATGTAACCTTTTAGCTCATCATAGATGCGTATGACATATAACATTTCAGCAATTCATATAAGAAGATGGTATCCACGTACCGAATCATATATTTCACATTTCATTAAGGAAAACATATAAACATATACTGCAATCATAAAATAAGGAAATAATATGATAATCATGACATCATAACTGCATAACATAGTAACATCATAATCATGGTGAAATCATAAGACAGAGTAACATCATATAATGAGGTCCAATATAGTTTACTCAGTCGAGCTGAGTTCGACAAAATATATATAAGAAATAAAGTATGGTGTGTCTAACTAATAAATATGCCGAATCAAAATATGGGCATTACATACACCCACCCTTCGGGAAACTTCGTCCCGAAGTTATGGTCAAAATAGTGAGGGAAAATCTCGACGCATGGTCTCTGCGTCCTCCCAGGTAGCAGACACGGGGCTATACTTGGTCCACATGGCGACTACGGAGCTGTCGAACCCTACGATCAAGTATACGAAATGGTTCGACCCTGAAGGTTCCCTCGTCCGAGACCTGCAATTCCTTCCAATGAATTTTGTGAGTCTCATCAGCTATGTAATGTCGTAATACAGAAACATGAAATACATTATGAGTTTTATGCAAGTGGGGTGGCAGCGCGAGACGATAAGCAACTGGTCCGATTTTCTCAAGAATCTCAAATGGACCTATAAAGAGAGGTGACAACTTGGTACCCTTCCCAAACCGAATGGTACTTTTATTTGGTCTGATACGAATAAATACATGATCCCCTACTCCATAAGTTCTATCTGATCTGTGTGCATCAGCGTAACTCTTTTGCCAATCCTGTGCTTCCTTCAGTCGCCGCCTAATCTGTATCACTTGCTCCTCCATTTCCTGAATCAATTCAGGCCCAATTAAAACTCGATCCTCTAACCTGTCCCAACTGAGTGGTGTCCTGCACGGCCTCCCATACAATGCCTGATATGGCGGCATACCAATGGAGCTGTGATGACTATTGTTGTATGCAAACTCCACTAAAGGAAGATATTTCTCCCACTATGTCTGTTGATCCATAACATACATCCTAAGCATGTCCTCCATCACTTGATTCACCCTCTCGGTCTGTCCATCTGTCTCGGGGTGATAAGCTGAGCTTAAGTTCAACTGTGTCCCTAATGCTGACTGCATGCTTGTCCAAAATCTGGAGGTGAACTTAGGGTCTCTGTCAGAGATTATCTTTTTAGGAACTCCATGAAGACGTACAATCTCATTTATGAATACCCTTGCCACATCTGTCACATCATAGGTGTCTCTGACTGGAATGAAGTGAGCACTTTTGGTCAGTTTGTCGACTACCACCAAAATAGCATTATGTCTCAGAGATGTGAGTGGTAATACTACAACGAAGTCCATGGAAATGACTTCCCATTTAGTCATAGGGATATCATGCGGTTGTAGGAGACCAGCCGGGTGATGATGATCTGCCTTCACTTGTTGACACTCAAGGCACTTCGAAACAAAATCCACTACATCCATCTTCATACCTGGCCAAAAGAAGAGTTGCTTCATGTCAGCATACATCTTCTTCACCCCTGGGTGCGCACAGTAATGCGATCTATGGGCCTCTCTAAGGATGGTTTCCCTGATATCACCTTCCTTAGGAACATACATCCTTCCCTGATACTGCAACAATCCATCTTCCTCTAGATGGTACCCATCATACTTCAATTCCTGTTTCTTTCCATTCTGAATAGCTGAGGTTACTTTTAGATACCAACTATCGCCCAATAGTTGTCCTAGTACCCTTTCCCTCAAGTCAACCTTCAAGGGAATTAAGGAGAAAAGTCTCGGCCTTCGGCTTAGAGCGTCTGCCACCACATTCTCCTTTCCTTTGAGGTAAGAGATACCAAAGTCATATTCACTCATGAACTCACTCCATCTCCTTTTCCTAGCATTCAAATCCCTTTGGGTAAAGATGTACTGCAAGCTCTGATGGTCTGTTTTGAGGGTGAAGCTTCTACCAACTAGGTAGTGCCTCCAAATTTTAGTGCCAACATTACTGCTGCCAATTCTAGATCATGCGTGGCATACTGCTCCTCATGAGGTTTCAACTTTCGAGATGCATAAGCTATTACCCCACCTTCCTACATCAACACTGCTCCTAATCCTTGCTTCGAGGCATCGGTGCATACCATGAAATCTTTATCCATGTCTGGTACCCGCAAGATCGGTGCACTTGTCAACAATCTTTTTAACTCTGTAAAAGCGGCATCGCATTCATCGGTCCATTCATACCGGATTCCCTTGCGTTGCAAGGTGGTAATAGGTTTTGCAATTTTAGAAAATCCTTCCACAAACCTCCGGTAATAGCCTTCTAACCCCATGAAGCTGCGCACCTCATGAGCATTCCTTGGAATTGGCCAATCTTCAATGGCCTTTACCTTTTCTGGGTCTACAGAGATCCCTTCACCTGAGATGATGTGCCCCAAGTAGTGAATCTCTTTTTGGAAGAAGGAACACTTTGATAATTTACCATAAAGTTTATGTTCCCTCAGGCATGTCAAGACTAACCGCAAGTGTTCCTCATGCTCCTTCTCATTCTTAGAATAGATAAGAATATCATCTAAGAAGACTTGAACAAAGTGGTCCAAGTATTTTCGGAAGACACCATTCATGAGGCTCATGAATACAGCTGGAGCATTGGTCAAACCAAATGGTACCACTACAAACTCGTAATGCCCAAATCGAGTTCGAAAGGCAGTCTTAGGAATGTCGCCTTCCTTGATCCTCAACTGGTGATACCCTGATCGTAAATCAATCTTTGAGAAGACTGACGCACCTTTCATTTGATCAAAGAGGTCGTCAATTCTTGGTATGGGATACCTGTTCTTCACGGTGGCCTTGTTCAAATCTCTGTAATCTATGCACAGACGCAGAGATCCATCCTTCTTCTTAACGAAGATCACTGGTGCTCCCCACGGTGAGATGCTAGGTCTAATCAGTCCCAAATCTAGCAATTCTTTTAACTGGATCTGTAACTCACGGAGCTCTGGAGTTGTCATTCTATAAGGAGTTTTTGAGATAGGTTCTGCACCAGGTTTTAGTTCGATTGTGAAATCGAGCTCTCTTTCTGGAGGTAGTCCTGGTAATTCCTCCGGAAAGACATCCTTGAACTCGGGAAGTACTGGGTAAGAATTCAAGGAAGGTCCTTTACTATCGCTCACGGCCTCCACTACGAACAACTGGCATCCTTGTCTTAGGCACCGCTTATCTTTCACCATAGAGATGAAGCGGAGGGATACCTTCCTCTTCAAGCCTTGGATTTTAATTGTCCTTCCCTCGTCATCGAGGCACAACACCTTCTTCGCATAGCAGTCTAAGAAAGCTCTATGGCCTTCTAACCAATCCATGCCAATAATGAGGTCATAAGTCCCCAAATTGGTGACATAAGCATCCAACTTAGTGGTGCAAACTCCTAAGTCAACCTCACAACTTCTCACTTTAAGACCTACTGTTTGCTTAGCTCCTGAAGCCATTTCAACCAGTTTGAAATCATCGTGCTCGTAGGCTGCCAACCCACATTTATCTAATGCAAATGGTGAAATAAAACTATCAGTTGCTCCTGGATCAAACAAAATCTTAAGTTTGACATTGTTTACATTACCAGTGGATTCTACTACGGTAGACTGATGTTCTGCCTGGTGGTTATGCACCGCTGCATGAATCCGATGACTGTTACCCGAACTATCCATGGGTGCTTTTCCTTCCCTGTGCCTGCTGCTTGACTGACCCTTGGGACAGTCTCGCTGGAAATGAGGACCTCCGCATCCCCAACAAGAGAGATTGGGAGGGGCTTGCCTGTTGCTGGAAGGAATCCTCTGAGATGAGTTCCTTCCCCTAGTTCCTCTAAAACCCCTTGATCCTCTATAGGAACTTCCCTGTGTACGTCCCTGGATTTGGTGGGTTGCGGACGATGCCTGCGAGATTGAGTTAACTGAAGTATTGCCCCTCGGTGTGAACCGGTTACCATAAGGAGGAGGTCTAGATTGTCCTCCCCTGAAGTAAGGACGTGATGTCTTCCCTGAAACATACTGATTGGTTCCTGTCAACTTACTGCCCCCTTTTCCATCTGACATATCAGCTGCATAACGAGCATACTCAACTGCCATGGCAACTGAAGTTGGCTTCCACATCCGCACAGCAGCTCTAATCTTGTAGTTAAGTCCATACACAAAACGCTCTACCTGACAATCATCTGCATCTAGGTAAGGAACATATTTTAACAGTTCCATAAACCGAGATTCATACTCCTCCACTGTCTTGTCTCCCTGTACTAAGGCATGGAGTGCACCTTCCTGTTCTTCCTTGTTATAATTTGGCAAATACTTCATGTGGAACCTCTCCTCGAACAGTTCCCAAGAAGTTGTAAGAGGAGTAAGGTGCAACTGCTTCTCGAGGTCTTACCACCAATTCAAAGCATCACCTTTAAGCTGAAAGACGGCCATCCTAGCCTTGGAACTAGATGTGTACTCATTCAATGCGAAGCATCTCTTCATGCCTTCCAGCCATGCCTCCGCATGCTTACCGGGTCGTCCTCCTGAAAACTCTGGAACTTTTATCTTTTGTAACTCCCTCGATATGTCCTGAAGCGGTTCCAGTCTTGGGCCATGTGCCCTTTCAGAGTTCTCTCGACTCACTTGAGTGGTTTCCACCTCGGCGGCCCTTTCCGACTGCCTGTTCATCGTGGTCATAATAGCCTCCAATGACCTCATTATGATCTGCATTTCTGGTGTTGAGGTTGGTTGTGGCGGTGTTGGCGGTGGCGGAGGTGGTGGTGACGGTGGTCGACCTTGACCCCGACCTCGACCTCTGCGTGTTGTCACCATGATAGTTCCTGAGTTATTAAAATAAAATCATATCCTTAGTTGTTCAATCAAATATACACGGAACTAAAATGTAGGTATTCAATAACTTGCATCATGAGATAACAAATTGTCAAGATTAGCGCAGTAAAATCTATAGTCGTTTTTATTTTAAACAATCTTGTCATGGTGTTCAGCTCGTCACGCTGGTCTTAATGGTGTCTTGTTTTTGAGATTTCGGGTCTCTTTCATCCCTTCTACCAGGAGTTGAAATCTCGGCAAAATTTTTAATATCTCTATTTTAGTTAACTTTAATGTTACCCTTTAATCTAAACAACCTAATTAACATTAATTGTTTAAACCTCAACCAATCATAGTTAAGTCTAATACTAAAATTAAAATTCCTATAAAGCATATATTTTAACAATGTAAGAAAAGAAAAATTAATTTTTATGATACATATATTCTATCAAAATATGAATAAATTTAAGTTTATAAAACATATATTCTATCAGAGTATATAACAATAAATTCAAACTTTTAATACCATGTATATTATAACAGGAAAGTAAAACATATATATATATATATATATATATTTTTTTTATAATACATATATCTTAACAAAATATAACTAAATTTAAATTTTATAAAACATATATCCTATGAGAATATATAAAATAATTTAAACTTTAATATAACCTATATTATGACAAAAAAGTAAAATTAATTTTTATTTTACATATATTCTAACCCAAATGTGAATAAATTTAATTTTTGTAAAACATATATTCTATCATAATATATATAACAATAAATTTAAACTAGCCCTACACCTTCCTATGTCTAAAGGCTCGAACGCCACGCGGCCTTTCACCGCCATGCAAAGAGTGAGTCCGCATGAAGGACACGCGGTCTCTCCAAGCAACCCACCGCCCTCGGAAGGTGGGGGAAACCCTAAATAGGGTCAATCCCCAAGACGCGGCCATTTTCACCCTCTCTCCTGGAGTTTTAGCTCTGCAACTCCAATCTTCTATGGTAGAAGCACTCTCGAGGCTGGCCCAGCGGGAAAATACCAGCGTGATTTTTCAGAAAACATTGAGCTCGAGCAGGCTAAAAATGGTTGCTCGGCACCCTCAGAAGCTCGGCCGTAAACTCATTACAAGCCTATTTCGGCGACATTGCTGGGAAAGTATGCAGCTGCCTGCACAGTTGAAGAATTGCCTTCTTGTTCTTATACAACGCGATTGTGTTCCGGCCTTCAGAATTGAGCAAGAAGAAGGCGGTTTTAGGGTGTCTCTTCGTTTTTCTCCCTCTTTTTTTTTTGTGCATGCGTGGCCCATCTTCGACTCGGCTGGTATTATGGTCTTGTGTGAGCTTGATGCTTGACAGATGTGCGTGGTCCGTTTGGGCTCAGCCGCTGGTTCGCTGGAAACTAGTAAGCTTGGCGCTTATAGTGTGGTGGTTCACGGTAGTCTCCATTCGACATGGCAGACAGTTGTCTGGAAACACTCTCGGTGCCGAGCGCATGGGTTAGGCCTCCTTTTACAAGGCGCGCTCCTTGTATTTGCTAGCTAGGGCTGGGCGGATGGCCATGTGCTTAAAACCGTAAAATATGGAGGATGGCCGTGTGCTTAAAACAGTAACTATATACCTGTTCTGGAACATGATCGTAAATTAACTGTCTCTTTGTGAGTCTCTGGTTTCAACCGATAGTTGTGTTTCTGTGTTCAAGGGCACGGGCGTTCTGTCTTCTGGATTGGTTAGTTGCAAAAATTGCTCACCGAGAGAGCTAATCCAGTTAATTTTAGAGTCTGAAATGTGTATTACTGCTACTGTTTCCGGTTATTGTTTGAGAGCAAGCAAGTCGTAGGGAAAGGGCGCCTAACAACGAAAAGAGGCGGGAGAACAAAACAGTCAAGAAATCAACCAAAAGAAAGAAAAAAAAAACCCTGAAACAAAATGGCCACTAAGGCAAGGTTTTGTGGAGGATATGAATTGGGTTGTGTGTAGTCCTGGATGAATATTGGGATCCCAAGTGGTTTATGGTAAACTTTAAAGTATTTAATGGCAGGGATTTTTTTTAGTTTAAGAAATAGGGTGCCTGTCATCCAGAGTCTGCAATGTCAGTAAATGATAGTGCAATGTTTGTTGATTGAAACGCAAAACGAAAAGAAAAGCAGGAGTCTTGCAGTTATGGATTGGGTTTGTTGACTGAAATACCGGAAGAATGTCGCAGTGGGTATTGAGAAAGGAGAGCTGATTTCAAGCATGTAGAGGGCTGGGATTCCGTGCATTCCCTAAAAATGGCAATCTCTCCAAGGTCTGGACTAGAACTTCACGTGAATCCTGGTGCGGCAAGGAATCACGCCGGAGGTGGTGTGGGCAAGCAGCATGACAAGGGTTTGCACTCAGCGAAAAATGGTTGTCCCAAAAAGAGTACGATTCTTCTATATTTTTCTAGATGTAGGTTCTTTATGGGATTATTCAACTTAATTGCTGGTTTATAAGTCCTGCATTCAATTCAAAGTAGCATTCCCGTTAAATATGATAAGAGGCAAAATTCATTTATCTTAAATATCTATTTTAGTATTTTTATACATGATATGTTTTATTAGCTTCATGTAGATGACCAGTTTCTTGCTATTAACAAGACTACCATATAGTCACAGTGATATGAATGACATTATAGCCAGGTTACATCATTACGTTTTAATTTTTCATTTCAGTGTTTCCTTCCATTTCGTTTTGCAAGGAGAAAATCTCAGAGAATGTTTCCAAGATCGCA
Source organism: Larix kaempferi (assembly GCA_027924585.1). Taxonomy (NCBI): domain Eukaryota; kingdom Viridiplantae; phylum Streptophyta; class Pinopsida; order Pinales; family Pinaceae; genus Larix; species Larix kaempferi. The sequence goes on along the minus strand of BSBM01000432.1, from coordinate 6,908,140 downwards.
TTTGGTCATACAACTGTGTGCCTTCTTTCAGAATCAGACCTCACAATAATTGTTCCACATGATACATGTAATAATGTATACACAGAACAATTGACCTTGTGATTATGTGGTAGTCCATTTCAATAATATGCCTATGTTGTAACACTATTTACAAGGCTCTCCCTTTTGGCAGAAAATATACGAAAGTAATTTTCTTTTTCTCTGTTGCAAAAACTAGATACCTACAATTTCCAGGTTATATATATATATATATATTCTGTTAGAACTCCTTTGTTTATATGCATTATATACCAAAAAAAAAAAAACTAATTATATCTTGGTTTTCTATGCGTGCAGGTAGTTAGTTTCCTGGTGCTTACAACTATTGGAAAGAAGGATTTTGTGTAACTTTCTCCGCGTGTGTCTTGCACCTAATTTTTTTTTTGTTTTTGCTAAGTTCGGCAAGAGCTCGAATCTAGGTAACTAATTGAATTTTCTAGTGTAGATCCAATTTCTTAGACTAGTTTTTTTTTATGTGAGTAGGCCCTTAAGGTCTGAGTTTCCGAGCCTGGCGCTCTGATACCATCTGTAGTGCTCTGGTTTTACAGCAGAGCACTATGTAATATTTCTCAGTTAATTTTCTACTTATTAAACTTTATCAAGTGTATGGGAGTAATTTCTAAAAATTACTATGTGCCTAAATAATATTTAGTGTTATGTCGTGTTTTTTTTTATCAACATTACATTCGTAATTTAAAATAGACAAACATATCAATATTTCCTTTTCAACAATCATGTTCTAGCATAAGAATATGTTTCACAACTCAGTAACTCAGTAAATAGCAGTAAATCAGTAAATAGCAAGTTATGCATGTTTACAGTAAGTTTTAGCATAGTAGTCAATAACGGAAATTACCTGATGCTGATGCTAACCGTAAGTTGTAGCAGGTTGTATAACCCTTAGACAGCCAAACTGAAGTGTCCACCCTACCGACCAGCTATTATCTTGCTGGCCCTTGGAAATCAAAGGATTTCCAAGCCCCCGAGCCCACAATCTGATAATCCCGAGAGCAGTCTTTCCTTCTGTTCTCAAAATCTTTCTATTCTCCAAACTTCTCTTCTCCAAACTTCTTTTCTTCCCCCATAAAAAAAGACCTCCCCTTTCTCCAAGCTCTCCCCCTCTATATAATTTCCCTTCCTCGAGAATATCTTGGGCTTACTCCACCGCCCCAAAATCCCCCTCTCGAGCCCCTCAACATTTACTCCTATCACCAGTTCATTCATACACGGTTCTTTATAAAAATGTATAATTAATTACTCTCATGGAAAAATTAGTTGGTTTTGGATTGACGGTCGTAAGTATTTATTACGGTGGGGATTATCACCCCAAGGTTATCCATTCGGGACAAGCTTCATTAAATACAAGTCTATTCGCTATCCTTGGTATTTAATGTTTATTAATGTAATAAATAAAATATTATATAATTAGTTGCCCCTTTTCAACTTGGACATGATGTGTCTTAATGGTCCACCTTATCCGTCGAGACTACTTAGCTTGAGGTTTAAATTCCAAGATTAACATTGAATAATTAAATAACTATTTTCCATCACATCACGTTCATTCCAAAAAGGATTATCCTATTATGGCTAACTTTTGAAATGGAAATAATCACACAATATTAATTTATAAATCAATATTTTAGATCTTACTTATATTGCATTTGTTACGATAGGGATATAAATGTTGCTGGAATATTATTAATTAAGTAATAATAATAATTAGATCCCCATTTATTAATTAATAATAATAATTAAATCACCCTTTAAAAACAATAAAAGGTGAATCAATCATAGTATTCTTAATTATTTGTTTATCACATGAGTACCCTATCATCAACATAGCATCCTTGTTCTTATAAACAAATCACTTGTGAGGGCTTAAACAATTTTACTAATTAATTAGACACTATCATTACCCTATTCACAACAGTTCTCCTATGACAATGTTAACTGACGACACTTGTCTTAGTTTATTATTACAATGTTTTCATATAATTACTAATTCACTTATTTACACATTGACAACCTAACCATTCATTACCTAACTTGATTGATGTATCCTTAACTGAGTTATCTATGACATTTATACTACTATTCATGCATGACAAGTATGTTATACACCAGTAATATTGTACAAGTACAAGGTGTGCATGCATGGCCAGTGTATGCACATGTCGGAAATGTACTATAAACAAACCCCATTACGCCTATGCATACTTGCTAACTAATAATAGTATCTACCCCCGTGCAGAAGAGCAAGCATAATATATAGTATAATTACTTTAACATCCTCGGTTATTTAACAGTTAACCCTTTACGATTTACATCATTGTCTTTATGTTTACATTAGTTTAATCAATCAAGTACAGGAAGGGTGCCTACTTCCACTAACTCGGAATCAAGGAATACTAAACCCTCAATAGTACTAACTAACACATCCTCCCGTCATAACCTACGTCCAGCATCCTCCCTATCCTCCCTCTGCTAGTACAACAGTGGATGTCGGACTCACCGATCTGACCACATAGAACTTGAGAGCGATAGCGTCGGCTGAACAGCGGACCTATCCTCCCCTAGCAGGCATCCGACCATCGTCATCACAACAACATGGGGAGCATGTCTCAGCACGGCCCTCCCACGACCTCGGGTCTCATGGAACCATAGGGTGGGAAACACATCCATCCCTCTCAACATACTGGGCCTACGCCCTTATCAACTCATACTTGCTGCTATCGGGATTATCAGTTTGTGTTATCGTATTCCTCATTTTGGCTGCTAAGGTTTGCTATATGAACATGTTTTTCCTTTCCAATATATATCAGATCAAGTAACTGGCTATCCCATAGCCCCTGTGTCATATAGGTTAGTGTTTTGCAAAATACAATTTATAGAAAGTATTTTCCATTGATCGCCAATTGATCCATGTTATCATTTTATTTCATGTAACCTTTTAGCTCATCATAGATGCGTATGACATATAACATTTCAGCAATTCATATAAGAAGATGGTATCCACGTACCGAATCATATATTTCACATTTCATTAAGGAAAACATATAAACATATACTGCAATCGTAAAATAAGGAAATCATATGATAATCATGACATCATAACTGCATAACATAGTAACATCATAATCATGGTGAAATCATAAGACAGAGTAACATCATATAATGAGGTCCAATATAGTTTACTCAGTCGAGCTGAGTTCGACAAAATATATATAAGAAATAAAGTATGGTGTGTCTAACTAATAAATATGCCGAATCAAAATATGGGCATTACAGGAATGGAAAAGCGAGCAGTAGTTTGTTCCATATCATTTCCTGTCACCTCCTGCCAATGACCTCTATCTTCTTGTCCCTAGAACTCTTTCAAATTTGTGGCAGCACAAACTACATTATTTGTAACAAAATCAAGATACTGTACTCGTAATTCGCCATGGTGCTGAGCACTTTGTACTGGCGATTCCTTGTTTTGTTTAAGAGAGTGTAATGGTAATTCCCCATGGTGCTCTGGAGATTCTTCATTCTACTGAGGAGACTATACTGGCAATTCCTCATTATGTTCCCTTCTATTACGTTTCCTAATGTATGTTTTATGAACAAGTGGTTTTGGCAAAGGTATATTTACATGGTGGTTGATATCACCAATCTCTGTTTCAGTAGCATGGGGTCAACATAAATCAATAATTTTTTGAAGTGTTCCTAAGAAACTAAATTTAACCTTCCTTAATTGGCTCTCTTGCAGCGCAGAGTTGACTTTGTTAGCCAATAGATAACGAATATCTATAGGTATAGCTTCCAACCAATTTATCACTACCCTCATACATTCAGCCGAAATGTCCTTCCTGTGATGATTCAGAATTGTCCTAAGGACAATATGAATCAATGTTTTGTATATTCCGGGAGGGACATCTTGCATTTTTAAACCATTCCTCGGAACATTTACTTATCTCCCACAAATTTTACTGGCCATCTGGTTCTTCTCCTGTGTAGGGGTTTTCCTTGAGCTTAAAATCGCCCCCCCTCTGCGTGGAATATTTGTAGCTCGAGCAACCAAATCAGGGTCAAGGTATACCCACTTTCCAAAAATTATGAGTTTCATATTCCCAACATCATATTTCGAAATTGCCTCATTTATCTCCTCATCAACATAACTGAACATTCCAAACAAAAAGTCAAAACTTTTTGCTTTCCTTGGGATAGTTTCCATACCTGGTGGCCACATATTTGCATCTCTCCATGCATCAATATTCTCTTGGAATTTCTTTACTGTTATCCTATCATCTGTGGACAATTGTGTTTCAATTCGGGTTGCACAGGAGGATGCCCACATTTCAACTGCACTTGTGGTAGAGGAATCCCCTATTTGAAGTTAGGCCATGGTTATCTAGGTTCGAAGTAGAGGTGAGGTGAGGTGATGTATTTCAGGCTCACAAATTATGCCCGCGGACTAAATTTTAGGCTCACGAATTATGCCCACAAAGAGTATTTCAGCAACGAATTAATGCATATAGATAGGGGATTATATATTGATCACTAGCTAGGTTATAGACTCATATTCCTTTTTCTTAACATGGATATTCAATTGCAATATGTTATATGAGATGCATGTTTTAAAAAATTGAGTTCATTAGAACAATCAATATTCAATATGAGCCATTTCTTAGAATCTCCATGTAGAGAAGACACATTGAAAGGGCATAGCTCCAAGGAAGAAGATAAATTTTATATAGATTAAGGTAAGTTGCTTAGTAAAAAAATGTGGAGATCATGTTTCTCGAGGTTAAGATGATTTTTGAGAAACACATGTTGAGGAGGAAGACTAAACATCAATGAGGGAATGCTTTGAAAGTAGTGAGCATGGAATTTTCAAAATGAAAATGTTGGCCACACGCAAAAATTTGGAGTATGAAACTTTCAGAAATATTACGATGATTTAGAGAAGTTATTTGTAAATTTATTTTTGAGATAAAGCTTTTGCAACTCACTCGATGCAATGAGTGATAAGTGGACTACTCAATATCATAATAAATTTTTCATCCTGAATAATACTGATGGGATATTGGTCATGCCTTAATGACATACTCGATGAAAATAATTCAAAAAATGTTATCTAAACTTTATAAGGTTCAAATTCTTAAAGAGAGATACTCACATGGTTTTGTGATAATTCCTTGATTATAATTTATATGTAATTGTAGTAGACACTTGGACACCTATTGGAAGTATTGCACATTCAATACTATACTAGGAAAATGGCAGGCATTTTACAAAGGTCACTTAGGCAATTTTACCAGTAATTTTATACTTAGACAATTTGTGCAATTTCTAAGCTGGATTTTTTATTTCACCAAAATCCTAGACCAATGCCAGTAGATGATGTAGTACACCTCACTAAGCACACCTAAGCGGATTTCACTCTCACACTCATCTTCATTTTCCCTAGGTGGGCAGTTTACTGAACTTGGTGCAAAACTGCATAAACCCTGTTTTGGAAACCTATAACTTCCTCCTCAGACACTGTCAAGAAAAAATGAGACCATGGTCAGGTAGAAAAATAAATAAGCTACAGCCTGACCATATGGGGCACGCATT